>OX467286.1:26592073-28004573 GCA_950108345.1 Malthinus flaveolus | reverse complement strand
GTAAACGACGAATTTCCATTTAAATAGAAAATATACTGCATCCCTCGCTAACTCCGGATATTGTCCCAGAAATATAATAAAATTGCAACTGCATAAAATGCAGTATCCACAAAACGTAATCTAAATCATAAAGAAAAAGGGCAACTTTACGATCAGTCGTGGGTTTTTGGCACTGAAACCTTTTAGGGTTGGTAAATTTATGTCATTCTACGGAAAATCCACATTTTCCTCTTTACTTTTTCATTACAAAAAAATCGAGAAACATTTAGCGAATTGTTTTTCCTCTAGAAACTGTGTAGAGAACTATCGGTTGTGATTTTTGAAAGTAAAAGTCACTATCTGGTGTGTAATTTCAATTTGTTTTCGAGTAGCAATTTACGTTCGAATTGATATTTGTAGATATTCAACCGTAATTTGATGTTAAACATGCAATTTCCATCAGAACTTTGATACGTCGAGCAGGAATTTATTTACTTGTACGGCAAATTAATTTTCCATCTTTAGCCCTATGTTAAGCTAGTGTTAACAAAGATAAACATAAATGTGGATTCCAATTTATATGGAAACTTTCAAATAGGAGCGGCATAAACAATTATTTAACTAAAATAAATTTTTTCTCCAGAACAAGTCAATTTAAAGTTTTTTACTTTCTTTTCGTTAGTAATTTTTGAAATTACAGTCAAGTTGCGTCAAAGTAGAATTTTTTTTCTAAAGTTCGAGCTTTAGTGTGAAACTTTGCGAGCACCAACACTCGCAATTTTTCATGTTTGTTGAAGTTGGAGCCACGGCAAAAGGTTTTCCTGTATATTCCTCTTTACTTAGTCGATTTAAACTTTAAGTAATATAATTTTATGTATTGAATAACTTTAAAGTATGAAAGCCGATGCTTATCTCATCCTCTATTTTACATAATTTAAATTCACTAAAATTTCTATAGACATTGTCAAAGCCGTCTATAATCAAGTGTAAGTTCAAAGGTGTATAATCTTTGTGCTGATCATAAAGTTGGTCGTATACTATGCACTCACAAGACTAACTTAAGTTAGTCCTCGCATTCAAGATTGTACTTCATACAGTAGAAAGGCTTGATAGTACACAGGTACACACCTTCATGAAGTGATAAAGCGCAACAAAAATACTAACACTTTATAAGACTTAAACATAAACTTATAGATTAGACATAAATACTAACTCCAACTTATTCATAAAAATTGATACGTTCCTAGGAGGGAGGGGTGATGTAACAATACGATTAAATATACGAGAGCGACACTTAAGCGCCAGTCGAGTGTCCGAATTGCCCTCTGATAGCTCACAGGCCCACGATCCTGTGGTGATGTAGTGAATGTGGATGGGAGCCTTAATCCTGGATTGAAATGTGATTGTCCCCGCTACGATAGCGAGAACGTGGGGGTGATAACGGTGAGCGATAACGGTGAGAGTTGTAGATTCATATCGACGTATCGGGAGGTAAAACTATAAATTAGCGTTTTGGTACTTTTCATCAATTTTTCGAATATAACCTCCCGTCTTGTTTACCGGTGTCCCGGCCGTCCGTTCAGGGGATTGGCGTGTTTATCTAATGTTTAGTTAACCACCTTCTGCAGGAGCTAAGTGTTTTTTTGTGTTTTTGCTCACTGTTCTCACCACCTTTTCTCGCGATCTACAGGCGGGTGTTCATTGGCTTTTTCTTCTTTTCTACCTCTGGAGAGTCCGTGTCCCGCAGGCCACGATATTGGACGGAATCTACGCCGGACCGAGCATATACAATCTACCTATGACCGAATTGCTCTCTGCCCTTGCTCCAAGCTCAGTGGGTCATTGGCTCGAGACGAATGAACCGTGCCTTAACGCGACAAAGACTAAAGAGGTGGTTTTTGGTGTGAGGGGCATGTTTCAGATTCCTGGGCCTCTCGTTGGATTCCGGGTTAACTGGACACTATCTGGAAGTATTTTTGTGTTGAGGAACTTGATGAACAAAGTTTCGCGTAAAGTAGCAAGTATCGCTTTTTACTCTCTGCTAAAATCGAGGATCTCGTACGGGATTTTGGCCTGGGGTCTGAAGAGGCACCTGTATCGTGTACTACCTTGGCTAACCTAGGATATCAGCAGGATTTTAGATATGCGTATGCCGATAATAACACCGACCTCGATGATTATAACAGTGCAGACTATCCGTATGAGACTCGGTCTAATAGCAAATCAACACTCGTCTACGGCCGTATTTATAGGTTCGCAAGCAGTTTGAGGTATTTCACACCTAAATTGTACAACAAATTGCCTGATGAGCTCAGGGTTCTTGAAGTGGGAAAATTGAAGCGTAGTGTGAGAGCATATTACTGATTGTGGGTTGCTATTACTCCGTCGACAAGTTTCTCCTAGCGGATTTAACATTAATATAGCATTGCAAGTTTATACCCGACTTGTGAAGCACTAACTGTGATGCACTAATAAATTATTATTATTACCTTCCGTTATTTATCCCCAGTCATAGTTACGTGTACTTATTACTATTGCATCAACCGAAAATACTAACTCCATCTTGTTAGGTTAAATCGTGCCTCTTTTAGTAGCATCGTTTAATAATAAGTAGAAAAGTTTATCACATACTCGCATTCTTTGCCCACGAACTAGTTCTATTGGCGTGTAGTTTAGAAAATGCGCCATAAAACTTATAACCGCGTCAATATATTTCGAGCGCAGTCAATTTTGAATGAAGCGTCGGAAATTTCCGACATAAGATATATTACGCAAACCGGAAACGACAGTTGCGATTTAACCCACACAACACGAATTATTGCACTCGGACGTGAAATTACTTATGAGAAATTGAATAAAAGCTGCATTTCATGCCGCATCATGCAATTTCATCAATGGCGTTTAGGAAAAGTTTTAAAAAGTTACTCGAGTAATACCAACTCTTGTAAGTGTATTATTCAGACCGGCTCCCATCTATAGACGTAAAAATGCTACGAGACATTTTTAAATTAAATTTTACTGAAAGGCACGTCGTTACTCATTAATGAATCCATATATCAGACAATAAGACATTTTTTTTTATTGGAATAATTTATAAGCCAGTGGTTGTACCTTTCAGGTAATTCCGTGTGTAAGCGGTTTTCCACAGTTAAGTTTTTCCATATTCTGAAACAAAGAGAATTTTCCGGTTTAGTTAATATTTCCAAAAATGACACGAAAAGATACGAACGACTTCGACTTGATTAAACACGAATTTTTTTTACAAGTTAATTTATTATAAAAATTGACATTAATTTGTTGTGACTTCGGTAATGCCGAGGCAAGCTCGAGATGAATGAAAGAGCTTTTCGTGAAATATTGTTGATGATAGGCGGAGAAATATGTGGTACTTTGTTTACCTGAATATTTCAAAATTCTTATGCCAACACTCAACATTTACTTATAATATAAGGTACAACATACAAAGGATTTTTTTATGTAATAAATATCGCACGCTAAATTATTATTTGATGGATGAAGATAAATAACCATAAATCACAAAAGAGTCCTTATTGAATTTTTGAAGTTTGCTTTACTAAGTGTTAGGAAAAGATTTACCGGCGCTCCAAAGAAAACTTTAAAGCTTGACATTGTACGCCACTGGTTAAGTTAAACGACTACGAATTAATAAAATCTTCTAACAACCTCATGTGGCAGTTGGGATTATTCTAACATTCTACTGAAACGATTGCTGTTGACATAAAATTTGTAATTTGTGGCCATTTTAAAGCAGACATATTTAAAAAATAAAATTTACACCAACCATTATCAGGGGCCATATTATAAAAATACTACTTACAACTTACATATCTCGAGAGTGTTCAACTTTTGTGGTCGTAAAAAGCGCGAGTTTTATGCACTTAGACTAAAGTAATACTTGCAATGTTTAGATTATCATATAATGGCCATTTTCTATTGTAGTGTAAATGTATATTTATGTAAGACTCGGGAATTGAATCTATTGGGAATCCCTCGGATGCGAACAGTGCAAAAGAGCTTAAAGGAAGTTTAAATAACTTTTTAGATATCATCAAACATAATTTATACAATGCTCGTTGGTTTATAATATTTTGATATTTCAACATTTAAGGGCGGGCCAACTCTTTCTTGTCTCTGGCTGTCATTCACTTCTCAAACTTCTACTTTCTACTTTTCAGCAGAGAATGGCATAAAAATCGAGAGTGCTGAAATTGAAGAGACTAAAGAAAACCAAAGGCAAGGCAAGGGCAAAGGGAGCTCCGCAGGAAAAGGGGGCGTGGCCTAATTTAGTTTTTGTGAAAATAGTCAAGTTGGTTTTTCGTTTTAAATAACACTGCTCATTGTAAATTTTGTTTTCTTTTTCTTCTTCTGTTTTTGGTTAGGGAGGCTGAGTCTGCCTAGCCTCCTCTAAAATGCCGACACTTTCAATTTTCCATCTTAAAATTTAGGAGGCTAAAGAAAATCCGCCGAGCGGAGTGAGGTAAAGAGCGCGCCGCAGCCAAAAGGGGGCGTGGCCTAATTTAGTTTTTGTGAAAATAGTCAAGTTGGTTTTTCGTTTTAAATAACACTGCTCATTGTAAATTTTGTTTTCTTTTTCTTCTTCTGTTTTTGGTTAGGGAGGCTGAGTCTGCCTAGCCTCCTCTAAAATGCCGACACTTTCAATTTTCCATCTTAAAATTTAGGAGGCTAAAGAAAATCCGCCGAGCGGAGCGAGGCAATGAGCGCGCCGCAGCCAAAAGGGGGCGTGGCCTAATTTAGTTTTTGTGAAAATAATCAAGTTGGCTTTTAATTTCAAACAACACTGCCAACTGTAAATTTTCTGTTTTTGGTTTTAGCCTCCTTTTAGTCGCCACTGGTGCTGTAACTAATTGCGCAGCAATTGTCCAAACAAGCTATAGGAGCTAATAATTATTTCGTCGACTGTACACGACATTTATTACTTTTTCTTTTACGCATTTAACATCAAAGTTTTCGGTTGAGGAGTCTTTAGCAATTTCCTTTCCTGAACTCTTATAATTGAAGAATTATTGTTTATTGTCATACTATGTTGTTAGAATTCGACCGTCAACTGGATGTTTCCAAAGAGCTTTACCGCCATAAACCTAAGAACCCGATGAGTCTAGTTGAAGTATCAGATAAAATAACGCCTTATATTTATATTGTGTGCCAATCCTGAATCCTGAAAGATGAAAAATTTGTTTTCGCGGCCCCAAATGGATTTGTACAGTCGGAGAAATAATTATTGGCTATTATACGTTTGAAGTCTACTTTGTCCGCAATTTATGCAATGCAATTTTTACGAATTACAAATGGAACGGTTTCTAGTTATAGCACTCTCGATTTGTATGCGACCGCAAATCAAAACCGTTTCAGATCGTTTCATTTGAAATAAAATGAGTTTTTGTAACAATTTTTGCTAATTCATGAATTTTTTTGAATAAATTTATATTTTTTATGGTTTAATCGACAAATATAAACTTTGAGCTCTGAGTGTCCATGAATAAGAAGTGTCTCAAAAAACAACAAAAAAACTTCGGGAAAAAGTTATTAGATATGTTTCGTTATACTCTAATACATTCTTTCTAAAAGCTGCATATAGTAAAATTTTTACCAGAACTAGCTCGGGTCTCAGGAGGATACGAAAACTTTTCGAATTAAACCGTCTCGTTATTTTAGAACGGATTTGTCACCGAGTCATATAGTAAATTGAGTCGACATCGATTTATAAATAATGTAGGTGTCGAAACAGAAATAAAATAACCAATAACTTTTTGTTACGAAAGTAGAAGAGCCATAAAAACAATTAGTTGTAACCCTTAAGAAATCCTAATCCTAACCCGTCAGATGTGATGTGAAAACCCTATTAATTTTGTAACACAAATTCCTCCCACTATCTGTAGAAGCAGACAAAACGTCAAAAATTTCCAATTAAGTTAAATGGTAAAAAATTGTTACTATACTAAGTGCTCATTACTGTCACAGAACGAAATAAAAATTTTTTTGTTGCGATTATTATAGTCAATAGACAACACTTATTTGGAAAAACGAATCCAATTATTCACTATTTTTTTACGATTTGATTCCGAACACGCTGTTCACTTTTCCACTCAGAAATATTTTTTCTTCATCAAATAACTTTTTTTTCGTCCTTACAAGTTTCAAAAAGTTTTCGTAGAAACTATCCCCAAATTACTATTGACACACTTGGGAATAAACTTTAGACGATTTTACTACATTTCAATTTTCCAAAAGTTACTCCCCAGTGCGCAACTTTACCTTTAGAAGTTTAAGGATAATTTATTAGTAAATTAGTATGTTTCGTTTCGATTTAAAATTAAGATAAATTTTCTTTGTGCTGTAGACGCGGTTCAGTAACCCACCTTTAGTAGTTTTTTACTCCAGTTATGAGTTTAAGTACATTCGAGTTCACAGTAGTTCAAAGGGTCAATTTTTAAACAAGAGTACGGCTCTACATAAAACACAGCGACGTAGGTTAACATTAAAAAAGCAAAAAAATATTTTTCGCTTGTTCATGTGCTATAAATTTGACGTAGCATCAAATAAGGATTAATGAAGTTCAAAAGTTCCTAACAAAATAACATAAAAGTTGCCGAAGTATTGAAATCGTTCAACGTTAGGCTTGACGTAACTCGAATATTCACTTATAGAATGTTTGAACAGCATTATTAGAACAAATAAAACGATTTTTAAATTAATATAAACACGAATTTTACATTTCAAGTTCTAATCAGATTTGTTTTCAGTTTTTATTTATTTTATTAAATTCTACCCACGTTGGGGATTATAAAATTCATAGCCGTGCTCTTAGCTCAACGTGTTGTTGCTGCCTTAAATATCAAATGAGCCATCGCATTGGTCGGGCATTTGAAAAACAGTTCGTGTATCGTGCTTCCCAGAGTTTTCAAATATACGCACGAAAAAATCATTTCTAGTCAAATTTTTGAATAATAACAATAACCTAGTCTTATAACTTTTAGTTCACTTTCGGTGAAACCTTGAACAAATCGATGATCGGCATACTAAGTCTAAATATTTAGTCCTTCTCTCATCTACGAAGACATACGGAACCATCGTACATTGTAACCGTGCATGGACCCGGACTGATGAGTCAGTCTGCTGAAGTCATCCTCGGCCCCCTATTTTTATATTATCTTATTTCCTAACATCAGAAGTGGGATCCACTCGCGCTTGTCTCTGGTGAAAATTTTTGGACATTTGGAAAAGGCAAAGTTGACAAGTGTGTGTAATATTGTGTAACAATATGGCGGAGCTAACCCAATGATAATGGCGCAGAATCAGGAGCAACGTCATCAGCATTGTCTGCTGCTCTGAGCACACATTACCATCCTCCTGAGTGGCTACTGATGGTGGACTACCGTGACCGGTGCAAGTAGAGTTACTTCTACTTCGTAGTCTCATGAATTACCAACTCTCGACCTATCAGTAGATGATGTAAATCAGTGGATTGGCGGGGTGGAGGACGTCGGTAACGAACTGATTTGGGATGATCGAAAACTGTTGGTTCATGGTTCAGAATACTTGGCCACTTCGTCTACTAAATGCGGATATAAGAAAACACGAAATGCAAGACTTAATTGCGAGGAGTTCAAGGTTGCCCTCAGAACTGCTTTTTCTCGACGACGAAACACGAGAGAATTACTTAAAGAAGTCGTGTTATATACTTCTATCTTAGAACATGCTGATGACCGAATACGCTGTCCAAAAGATTGTTAATCTCACCGGAGCAACGTCATCCGCATTACCTGCTGCTCTGAGTACACATTCCGATTCGCCTGCGTGGCTCACTACTCTTTTCACAGCCGTGGCTGGTGCACGTAGAGCTACTTCTATTTCTCAGTCTCACGAGGGTGGTTATTTCCAATTCGCTTTACCAACTCTCGATCTATCGGTAGATGATGTAAGTCAGTAGATTGGCTTGGTGGAGGTGAATTAAGATGATCGAAAACTGTTGCTGCATGGTTCAGGATGTTTGGTCACTTTGTCTAAATGGTGATAAGAGAACACGAAATGCAAGACCCAATTGCGAGGAGTTCAAGGTTACTGAAAGAAGTCGTATTTTATACACTTCTATCTTAGAACATACTTATGACAATAATACAATTGACAATTGATAAGTAGAACAAATTATTAAGCAATACCATTAATTGATCGTTTAACGAGAGTAGGGCGCAAGCTCGTCATCTCACTTTTAGTTTGAAAACAAATGCAACGGCGTATCGTCCATATTAGGTTTTCTTAACGTAAACACAAGAAATTTAGTTATTACATAGTTAGTTATTCGTTCGGAATTAAACGAATATTTATCGTTCATTGGTATACCGGTTGCATCGCACAAATTGCGCGACAGTTGTTTGGCGAACAAATTTTTCGAGAAATTTGAGCGCCATTTGTAAAATATTTAAAGTAGATTAGATTAGAAAGTAGAGGAGGGCCTTTTTGAGTTAAATAAGTTGCCTCGAGAAGTTCAAAATTGTAATACAAGGGGTTTGTTTTATAGAGGGTTGGTACAGTATAGTACAGTGGCGCGTTCCCGATGAAGCTCTACACGTACCCGTAGTTATTGGAATGGATGTTCTAAATCACCCTGGAATTCTGTACGAACGCAAATATAGAGAAATTAGGTTGAGATTCGAAAATACGATTAATGTTGTTTGTAAAGCCGCTTCCAAATCGGCAACCCCCTGTGGCCGCTCTCGAAAGTCGGAATCGTGTAATTTTGTTGAAATTATTACACAAACTTTTCACACATTATTATTACTGGAAACTCTATTAGTACAGCCAAAGCCGGTATTTTAAAAATTCGACTAAGTGATGAAGTTGTTCGTTATTAACGATATCGTCTTTCGTTTGCCGAGCACCAGATTGTCAAAACCATCATTCCAGACTTAATTAAAAACGAAATGATACGCGAATCATGTTCTAATTATGCAAGCCCAATCCTCCTGGTTAAGAAAAAGGATAATACAAATCGTATGGTTATTGATTTTCGTGCATTCAATAAACTCACAATAAAACGATCGGCTCCGCTCCCAAGAATTGAGAATCAGATCGATCGGCTTGGAAATGCAAAGCATTTCACCATCCTAGATATACCTTCTAACAAGCGTTTAAAATTGAGTATCAACGAAGCATTAGAAAGTCAGAAGTTTTGTGCTAGCCAGACTACCTTCATAAAATGCCGGACTTCCGTAGGGATCAATTATCATGTAAAGGGCGAAAGTTTTTCAATTACGGCATTTTTATAAACAATCAAGAGTATATTTCGATTTAATAAAAAATTGTGTTTCGTATCAACTATAGAATTATAATTGATGGTGTAATTTATCTTGAAACAAAGCTTTCAATGAAGAAAAATGGGTAACCTTTAAACACAAAAGGTTGGGTCAATAGAGCAAAATTTAATGACCGCTTTGAATACACCCTAAACAAGCTCAACAAACTAAGAGCTCGGGCATTATACAAGCTCGTCTCGAGTGCATTAAGAAATATTTAATTGAAAACTGTAATTAAAATTTCCTTAGGGAAAATTAAAAGGGATAAACAATACACCTACAAAATCATTTGTGGGCACAAGCAAAGATACAGAAATGTTTAGAGAAGCCCTCAATTTGACAGAATTTCTTGCGTTTTTACAAGACAGTACCAAGGCCTAGGAACGCTTCTGAGGCGACTTCTAGTAACACAGCTCTTGAAACACCTTTCTTTTGATAGCTCTGATGAGTCGAACGTGATTCCGCGTGTTTATAACAAATTGGAATTATGTAATATCAAAAAAGAGATTAATGTGTTGATTTAGTAACCGATACGAGTTGCAAAATAAATTAATCCATCTTCCATGTGATGTTTAACGGCATGTAATTTACTCTCCTTGATTGAAGCTGACGATAAAAAAAAAATTCCATTCAAAAATTTGAAATAAATATACGAAGTTTATTCCAACTGTGGCCACACTCGTGTGTGGCTAAAATTCTGTTATATTGGTAAAGTCACTTTTATAACTTTGAGCAAACTTTTCTCTATAATAACACGTAATCTGGTAATTAACGTCTAATAAGATTAAGGTCCAACTTTTTCCGATGCGAATCGACGGAATGGTCCAATCGTCATTGTCTACAAGAATTTTCTTTTGATGTTTTTTGTATTTGAGAAAATTTGATGCATTTATTTTGTTGCCAGCTCTTGTATTTTTGTTCTTTCGACATTTTATGCAACGCTAAGTTGAATAGATATATGCAAAGTATGTACGTAATCCATCATGCTGGAGCCCACACAAAAACTACAACAGCTCCAGTTGGCTGCTAAACTAGAATCAATTTAATGCAAGAAGACCATCAACAAAATTTAAAATAGAGGTCGTTTAGAAAAAAGCCTGGTATGTGATGCGATGCAGAGATTAGGGGACCTCAACTAGGAATGCATAACATGAGTGACCCGACAGGACAAAAAGATGCGAGGTATAAAATTAAGAAAAAACGACACACACAAAAGTTGGAATAAGAACAACCGAAACTGAAATTCCAACAATTAAATTTAGCAATCGAACGTGGCCACCGTTTACAAACAGTAGAAGGAACAAAATTGATTTAAAAGAAAGGCGCGTACAGGACATTATTATGCAGGGCGTATTTGTGAACCCTTGGGGCGTAGGTGTTGCTTTAAGTTTAAAATTTCAGCCGAAGAAGCGTTCCAAAATTGCATTCGTGTTTTTACAGTAAATTTACGATCAAATTTAATATAAGAAAATTCTATTGTTGACAATACGAGTCGTGGTTTTCGCATATAAATTTTATCACCTGTAGCTCGTGACTCTTTTTATGCCCAAGTTGTAACTTGGGAGAGCTTGCTAAATTTCTTCTCGTATAAAAATGAAATGCTCCATGATTTGCATCTTTCTACATAAACATTCAAATTGACTCGAATTATAAAATCGCATTTAAATAGTAATTATCGAATTAGCTGTTAAATGTTAATTAACTTTTTAACAAACTTTTTAATCTTTAACAAAATATACTGGCTGAGGGTACTTAAGCTTCGAAATATTGTAATTTTAAGCTTACTGTTTCACAGTACAAAATTCTACCTACAGAAAGAAGCACTACCCATGTGCTCATCGTTTTCCCCTTGGGGGACGTGGTCGAAAGGTTCTATTTGTGATAACTGACGTTTCACCTACTACTGTGGTAGGCATTTCCAAAGGGAAATTGAGTGAATCCTTCGCGGTAGCAGTCACTCCTGCATTATTTTCTAAATTGAGTGTAACATGTCTACATGGTTTGATAGACTCCAAGGTTAGAATTAATGAAATAATCTCTTCGATTCCTTGCACATTTCGTTCAACTGACGCCAGTATAGCATTGCATTGGATAAATTCCACACCAAATAAATATAAGACACCTTGAACGAATTAATGAGCGATTGAAAATTGGAGCACTTATTTTAAAAGGCCTACAGAACCTGTCAAAAGTTCCACATTGCCTGAAAACCTAATTTTCACATACAAACGGGTTAGGGGGTTAATGAAAAACTGCCAAATCTCGCTGTTCGTTTTAGCCCAATTCGACGATCTAATTACATTATGTCGTGAACTCGAAACTCGAAATTCCAGTTTGATACACTCGCGTATGAGAGGTATCTAGAAGATAATTTTGTAAATATGTTCGTCTCTTGACACTTTTCAATGTAATATTTTCCCTTTTTTAAGTAAAGTTTTGTAGTGACGTAGTTCGAATTTATTATTAGGGTGAAGGATTATTGTATTTGTACATGGAAAACTCTCTAGGCCAAGTAGATGTCAACACTTTTAGGCGACAATACTGGTGATAACATGATTTTATTTTTGCAATAGCCAACCTTTTCATCTAACACTAATTTTAGTTTACCTATATAAAAAAGTGTCGTAACGTAAGTGAACCTTTTGTAATCTTACGAAACCAAATACTTTAGGTCTCGCAAAATAAGTGCTTTATCGCTGCCCGTTTCAATTACGTTGTTAATCATTTATATTCTTTGGTAAAACCAGTAGCTGGAACTAAACTAAACTGCTTTAGGGCGCACCGGTGTTCCACACACAAGGCACAATGGACAACGAGAGCCCTCTCAATTACATCGAACTACCGCGTTTGAGGTATTGTTATCCAGAAATCAAATATTTACTAATTTTAAAAGTTGAATACAAATTATTACTTGTATACATAGTCTATAACTACAGGCATACGTGTAGTTTCAATGAATGTAGAAATTAAACGAAATTGTTGTAAATTGCAACAACATTATTTGAAAAGCTTAAACTTTGCGAAATGTAACTTTAACCTAGTTTATGAATACAAATCGCAGTAGTTACAACTTACAACTACGAAGTTTACTAATGTTTACAAACTTTAATGAGCTCAATCGACAATATACTCATTAAGCTGTTATCACGTCACGTGAATTTACGCGCAATAACTAGGTATCTATTCGGAGTTGATTTACACCCCAGTAGGATGGTTAAGTCCTATGTAATCATAAAAGACCATAATCCCCACAAGCGACATACTGCCGTTCTATCTTTGAGTCATTATTGAAGATGTAAGTTAAGTGAAGTTTAATGTTGTTTTGTCCCCCCTTGTGCCTGAGCCTTGTTGTGGCGGGGTGACTTGTATGTTTCAGTGCTCCCGGAGGCATGTACTCGTTAGGGACAAATGTGCCGAAGATCTTAAAAAGTTTCTCGTGCCGAACGTCCTCTTTCGGTCTGGGGTGTAAAAGCTCCAGCTCAATGAAGAGTTAGGATGGAGATGGGGGAGATTCCAGACTAATGTGTGCACCCTCGCGTTTGTGCCGTGCGTGGAGACCCGTATGTTGGGAGGAAGGAATCCTGGTGGCTGATCCAGCCCGGGCGGTTGTTGTTCCCCAGGGTCTGGCAACACTCCACTTTGGCCCTAAATTCCACTTAAACAATCAATCGGCTGCGCCGTTCCGTCAGAGGACCGGCAGGACGAGTCTTTAGGAGAGGATGGGACGCATAGCGGCTGGGCTTGCTTTAGGGCCAGCCTTTCCGCTCGTTCGCCACACCTCCCTGGAGGCTATATCCTCTGGGTAGCTCTGGCGTCACAGTGTGACGTCCCCTTGTAGGACTCCGTGTTGGGTGGGGGCCCAGAGGACGAAACTTAAGAACCTAGCACGGATCATATAAAAAACCCAAACCTGAACCCTAGCACTGCGAGGGCGTCTTCGGATACACCGTCAGTTGCAAACCCAAACCCTAGCACTGCGGGAGCGTCTTCGCATACACCGTCAGTTGCAAACTCCGGTGCCGCTGCATCCCTAGGCCCTAAAAAGCACAGGATTAGCGGTGCTGAACAAAAGAGAAGGAGAAAAGCTAGGCTTGCTCTTGCCACAGCATACAAACCCGGCACCTCCCCTCTCCTAAAAAAAGTCACCTCTGACTCCCGGTGGCAGGCAAGACCCAAAAAACCCCTGTCGCTGGGCCCGTCAAAAAGAGGATCAGGTCCCATGGGTCTTCGAGCCCTTACTCTTTTGTGGTGAAACAAAATCTTAAAAATGTCGCTAACAAAAACAAAGTTACACATGCACCCACCCTAATAGACATGCACATAGATGTCGTTAATAAGTAAAGAGAAGTTTAATGTTGTGTTGTAATTTCGTAATAAAGTATTAAAATATAAAACAATGCCGACGTTTTCAAGATCAAACAGACGTGGAACTACTGGGATTCGCGCACGACTTGGTTTTGGAAGACTAATCAACAGCGTTAATGAAGCCCTTGCAAAAGTCAAAAGTTGGATAAGAGAAAACAGGCCAGAACCGGACGCCGTTGTACAAATAGGTAGAAGTTCTTAGTAGTTCTAAGAGTTGTCAGTTTGAGTAATTTTCACACATCAATCTCGGTTAGTGAACTGTGACAATTGAACATTAGGAATAAGTTTTACGTTGTGCTTTTCGATGTTCGTATAATAGCTTAGTATTTTAGTTCTTTATTCGACCAATGCAAGTTTTATAAGGCTTTACTCGTAGTCCCTACCCTGAGGAACATCGGACTACCTATATAGAGAAATATATTTTCCTGCCACGTTTAAAGAGGCAGAACTGCACTGTAAACTTCCTGTATCCTGTATCCATTATAAGAAAAGTGTTGACTACCCATTAGCCAATCGCATCATAAAAGAAAGTTCGCGTGTGAATAAATTCAAAATCATTAATAGTTAAAGCACATAAGCTAAATAAATTCTAATCCATATCAGCAAAGTTTCCCATCAATTAATCACTCGCCCGTGAAAATTTACTCGTCCATATCTATAATTGGAAGCGCTTCGACTGAAAATTTAGAATAAATTAATAGATACGCAAATAATTTAATGAGATGTCACCAGCAAAATGTATATCTCAAAGGTTGAAGGTGAACAGGGAGATTAATTAAACAAAGATCTAAATATTTAAATTTGTTTACTTTTCTAATTAAGCCATTGGCGTTTAATTAAATAAAATACAATCCCCCAACGTGAACGACTAAATAATTTCCTCTTTTAAGCTTTTTCAATAAAACATTCATTTCTCTATTGTGCCGATTTTAACGTTTAAGAGAAATCTTGTTGTTCAAAACGATTTTTTTTAAACACGTAAAAGAGATTAATCATATTGCACGCGGACCAGGCTTACTAGACTGGCAAGGTTTTAGTTTGCTGTTCGGATAACGCAGTGTGATAGTTTTTAATAAAATAATCGAATTTGATTTCGAGCTGTTAAGTTCTGTTCTAACCAATTGACCAATAAACAAGTTTTAATTTTCCCATATTTCTGCTTCAAACTTAAAAAAGTTTGCTTTCCAATTATCTTTTAATAAAAATTGGTAATTTTTTAACCTAGTAAGTATCTCTTTCAAATAAATTGTTTAGGTTAATTCGAACAAAACGATTGGAATAAAAGTTACCTAGTTTAGTCGACAATTCGGACTTCCAACCCTCGGAGAGCTTTCGTTATATAAAGCTAGTTTCTCGACTTATTTCCTCGCCTTAGACTCTAGAGCCCCGTTTGTTCGGAGTTTTCAAGACAATGATATATTTGATTTAGAAAAGACACAATTCCCAGGTGAGATATCTTGGTCGCAATAAAGTATTGGTTGTTACAACATTAATTTATTTTTTCTCAAATAAATTATTCCGAAGAAAAAAAAATTATGAATTATTATCAAAAGTGAAGGGAAAACTTAATAAATTTAATTTCTCTCGACTCGAATACAATTTAGTAATGGCGGCAAAAACAATAAACTCGACTGTATTAAATGTTTGAAGGAATTTCATAAGTGGGACAAATGAAAATCGTAAGCTTCGCAGATGAACATAACAAAAGTTAGTAGAAACGCTTAATTTGAAATTGATGAATATTTTCTCGAATAAATCTCTAAATGTAATTTATAGAACTTCGCGTAAGTAACTTTTGCCTTGCGTGTTACAAAGAAAAAAATAGTAGACAGCTGGGCAATAATTTTAATTTGCCCATCTTTAATTTATACGAAACGTAAATTATAAAAAGTGGATGAATAAAATTTTTAAACGCTAAATTTATTTCTAGTTGTTTCAACCTCTTATAAGAGCACTTAAGCTCCCGCTAGAAGATTGCAGCTTTTCCTGAGAGCTTTAAAATCTTGTTAGAGACGTAAAGCTCCGATAAGAAAATGAGGCCGATTTCTAAATTGTTTAATAAAATAAACGATTTTGTAATACAAATTCTCTTCTCAAACGTGCCGTGCTCTCCTCCACTTCTTCTCGTTCCAACTATATTTACATATCGTTAAAATGTGGATTATATTTCAAACCATCTATTTCTTGATGAATAATAACACAAATGACAACCTCTTGCAACTAGTAATAATATAAAAACGAAGTGGAACAACGAGACGCCCTCAAAACGACCAACGAGCAGGTTGCATGCGTTGTGAGAAATACTAAAATTAATAATGATCGTAGCAAAATGATAAACTGTGAGACAGTGGGTGTATGCATCTTTTAACATGTCGTTTGTATCCTTCATCTTCTTTTCTGTTCCTATTTAGACGTTTTCACACTTTCTCATATTCCATAGTGCCACTGTATATCATCTGTTTAGTCTTATAGGAATCATACGCCCCCCGAGCATTTGTTTCTAACATTTTCTGGCTATTTTGTACAATTTAAGTAGTTACGGTATACCTACCTACTACAGTTAAGTGTTCTAGTCTTTCTCTACAAATTGCACAAATTTCCTAAAATGTTTCTAGAACTATCATTTATTAGCAGCCACCCGACGTCGAATAGGGAATCCCACAGCAAGAATAGTCTCATTCACAATATAACTCTAGACAGTTATTGGTTATTATTCAGAGGTTTGTCAATAAACCTGGTTGGTCAAGGTCATATCTACTAGTCTCAAGTTATATCACCGGCCCATTATTGTAGGTCCCGTATTAATGCAGTTACTAAATAAGATCATCTTTGGTAGGCTCATGATCTTCCTTTAGCTCTGGCCCAGAGAGGGTTTCGCTCGGTTGATGGGTAAATGTCAAACAGTCTTCTACTTTTAGAGGCGCTGTCCGAGCATAGAAGACTTTTGAGACCATATAACATCGCTTCTAACGACCTTTTGCTCGGTTAGCCACCATTCAATCGAGCGAGCCTTCCGCCGCTTTGCGGTTGACCCTATTGTCATCCGTTACCTCGAAGTCTCATGTACACAGGTAACTACACCAGGGAATCCCTCGGTGATAGCACCACTAATCCTAGTCCAATTAATCGTGGTGTCAAGCAGCGGGACTCTCTTTCGCCACTCTTGTTGAACCTCGTGGTAGACGAGCTAATGCCAGTGGCAGGAAAGGGGGAGTCGCTAAAAATAAGACAACTGAAAGTGACAGTTGTCACCATATAGTTAACAGTGGAAAGTGCACATATGCAGAATTGCTGAAAAAACTGCAAAACAAGGTGAACATAAGTGACACGGGGGTTACTATAAGAAACATCAGGGAAAATCCGAGGGGGGGGGGCTACGGTTACCACAGAAACTAGGGAGATGTTCAAGAAGAGTCTGGAAGAAAAATTTGAAGGTACAATAAAAGCTACTAAAATTCGAAAAAACAAAACAATCTTCATAAAGGACATTACGGACGGACAGGAACCAATGCTGATAGATGCAGGGATTCGAAAGGCCCTAGAAGGAAGTGCCCACGCGGAGGAGCCCATTAGGGTGACGCTGCCGAAAAAGAAAGACGGAAAGAGAGCCAGATTCGCTTTTGATGAAATTGAAAAAGAACCACGCACAGGTCCTTCATATGTCTCTCGAAGGGACATGTACAAAAGGAGTGCAAAGTCAAAAGCCAGCCTGGCGCATGCTACAAATGCTGCCAGGCTGGTCACACGGCAGGCAATTGCAAAACCATCCTAAGGTGTGCGATATGTAAAGCAGAAGGGCATCGAACGGGAGATGCTGTGTGCCCTTCAGGGAAGGCAGCGACAGACAACGGAGGAGGGACTCAGAGATCAACAACACTTCAATGCCAGTAAAAATTTTGCAAATCAACGCCAACAAAAGTAAAACGGCGCACGAGATGGCAAGCGTAATAGCGATAAAGAGAGCATGTGACTTCATTGCGTTCACCGAACCAAACACTAGAGTAGCAAACAAAGCCAGCTATTACATTAAGGAGGAAAAAAGTGCCGCGCTCTTAGACTTAAGGAAGTCAGCTGTTAAACCTGTGATATCTTTTAAAACTAATAAATTCTATGTGTGTGTTAGGCTACAAGTGATGTCTATTTTTTCTGTATATATATACACAGAAACAAAACAATTTCGGCCCCACCGAATAAACATCTGTGCGGTCCAAATTGAAACATAAAAGTGTAACTGAACTTCGAAAATGAAATATGTTGCTACCAAAGTGTCAGTTAGAACAATTAGCAAAATTGTGAGTGATAGAGATAATCCTCCAGACGGTGCTATCCAAAAATTAAGGTCACCTAGGAAAAAACGGAAACGTAAAGCTCAGGTTACCACTTTGGATGATTATGAAAAATGCGATTTTAGACACGTTATTTATAATTTTCATAAAACAGACAACGCGAGAGTACTTATTATTAAAGCATGTGTGTACAAATATACGAATATTTTGGGTGGAAAGGCCAAACTACATCGTTAGGAATTGTGTTAAAAAATTTAGGATTTACGTGGCGCGTCGAACCAGAAACAATAGGCGCTTATTAATCGAAAAAAATGGCATTCGTGAATTTAGAATCAATTATTTGCAAAAAATTAAATATTTCCTGGAGCAAAACAGTATATAGATGAAATTAATATCCATAGTGGTCATACCAAATCCCAATCATCGAGTGATGATTCTACAAATATCGTGTGCAAATATATCGATCAAAGGTCGGCGTTTAATAAAATAAGTGGTGACCATCACGATGAGATGAAAGACGAAAATTTTCAGAGCAGTAGCCCCATATCACAATGTTCATTGTTCAATCTCACCTTCGGTAATGCATTCGACTTGCGCCGGAATTGTTTTCTTATAACAAGTATCTTAGGTAAAGTCGTTCTGTACACCGTCATCCCAATAAAAATTAGCCATTCGTGCCTTGTGAAAAATTTTAAATGGAAATTGTCCAGCACAGATGCTAAACTATCGCCCACTGGCACAAATTTTAAATTCGAGATTAACTTTAGCTATTATTGTCAACATACTGCGTCTGAAACATAAACTACCAAATTGCAAATTTATATGAGTTGTACTACGTAATTATGTAAATCTTGAACATTTACATCAACTTTCTTTGTAGGAACGTTTTAATGTAAAGCAATTTTATGTAAATTTCCTCACTAGATAACTATACGTTTTCGTTTAATATACCAACACCTTTTAACAACATTCGTTGTAAATCACAAAGCGTAACTATTTATAGAAAGGGTCTTGCACGTTAACCTTTTAGCTCCGGATCTGACCTATCTCGCCTATTAAAATCCTTACGGGATTTCGGCGATTTAAGAGACACCACTTCCGGAGACCAGATTGTTTTACAAAAATGCTAAATCAAAGTTTGAAGTCTAGTTTTTTTTTAAAAAAAAAGGCTTAACAAACTTTTTCTAAGCCCTTTAAGGCCACATATTGCAGTTTTGTTGGAACAAGAACGTCAACTGTGAGTTGGCCACAGACTGCAGTCTCGTTCAACGGTGTTATCAAGACATAAATAATATGAATTAAGAAACTTATTGTGCCCTTCTGAAACTAGTAACCCTCCTGATTGAATAAGAAGACAAGCAGCTTAGCAAACCCATTACACCTTGTGAGCGACCTAAAGTTTTCAGATATCCCCAAAGAAAAAATTAATCGGGCGATCTTGGCCATGATGCAAGTCCGCCCCTTCCTACCCATCTTTGTCCAAAAGTTCCGTGTAAATACTGAGCCGGAGCACCATCTTTCTGGAACCACAGATGCTACAAAAAGGAATAATTCTCCGCATCTCCGAAACCAGCCATTTGCAGACCAAGATTTTTCAAGACTTTTCTGCATATTTTGGGCCATACTATCCGTACCCCCTTTAAGTTTGTGACATTTGGTTTTTAGTACCCTGTAAATGTAAAACACTATTTTATCATGGAAGTTATTGCTAGACTTCGTTCCAAATAGAAACATGAACGGGGCGGGGCCGTTATCAGGCCAGTGTCCTAACATAGATCCGCATACAGTTCATGAGCGTATCGGAGTACGACACGTCTTGTGTGGCATTTATGTTTATATTTGGCGCGAAGTCTAGTAATCAACTAAAAGCGAAGTATTTGAAAACAGCTGACATGCCCGCCCGCTGATGTTCTAACGAAAGGTTTATGTTCGTCTAAACATAAGATTAATATTGAATTTAATCTCAAAACTAAACATTTAGCGACATCTATGTAAAAGAGAAACAACCTTAGAGTGACTTTCGTTATTAAAAATAGGTAGTCGAGTCGGAGAGTCGATGCTAGAAACACTTGTAACTTGTAAATAATATAACCTCCGAATAATATTAATTTGAGAAATCAGAAATATTTGTTTAGGAAACACATACAGAAGGCGCTCGGTTATATAAACATCCATTATATTAACTATTCACTACAATAAACATTCAAACTTTTACACATAAGTTCTACAGAGTGAACAGTGTTGACTGTTCACAAATTGTTGTTAAAAAGGTAGAGAAATAGGGACTTCCCACGTAATAATGTTTAGATTGTACATAATTTAGAATTGGTGTTATAAAATTACCTTTATATGTTGTTAATATTAATAAAAACCATTCAAAAATTAAAAGAAACGTGTCCACTCTGTCGGAAAAAAGTGACATTATAAAAAGTTTAGACAGTGGAGTATGTGTTACGCCTCTTTCAAAACAATAGGATATTGAAAATCAACAGTTTGTGCTATAAAAAAAGAAAATCTTAAATGTTACAACACAATGTGGAAAAATAACTAAAAGAAAAACTCTAAAACAAGAGAAATGCCAAGAATGGAAGAGAAATGATTAGTTTTGCAAGCAAAGAACCAGAAACTTTCCAGTGACAAGCGAACTCTTCAAAACAAAAGCGAAGTCGTTGCACGTAATTTTGAAAGAAAATGCCAAGTTTTCTGCTAGCGATGGGCGGTTAAAAAAATTTAAACGCAGATCTGGCATTAGATAATACAAAACTGTACTATAGATTTCGCGTGTCTCCAATAAGGAAAAAAATTATAAATGTACTATAGATCTTCTTGTCATCAATCGTATCTTCAAACCGTATCCTAAAACTTTGAAGGCATTTACAATAAAAGATGCTTGACGTTCACACGATTGGATGGTGCAATTCCGACGACTTCCTGCAGGAGACTTGTTTATACTGTGTGGTTTACGTCTAACATCATAAAGGATGTCAGGAGTAAGCATAGATACCGTCTCAATTATAAAAAGTTTAAGAACGAATAGGGAGAGATTTGAATATTTTCGAGAGAAAATAAAAAACCACATTTCTTTGGATTATAAGGACTATGTAGATGGGGTCGAGCGAAATCTTGACCGGGACTCTTCTTCTTTTTGGTCTATTGTCAAGGCATCAAAGAGAAATTTGAGGTCCGTCAGTAGTATGTTATTTAATGAAGTTCAATTAGTTAATGGTCAAGAAATAGTAGCTTTTGCAAAGAACTTTAAGTCATGGTTTCAACAAAACAAACGAATTTCTAAAATTGACGACTTGAATTGGTCTCCTTCTCTGTTTCATTTGTCATTTGTCAACTGTGAGCGAAGAGGACGTTGCTCTGGCCATTGATTCTCTTAAAGTAAGATATTCGAATCGATCATCTATAAATATCTGTATGCTCACATTAAAAATTATATATATCTCCTCATCAACGTGGTTTTGTTTCGGGCCGCCCTATAAATACAAATTTGATCAATTTTACCGAGTACGTTTCATCATCCATTAATAATAATTCGCAGGTGGACGTGGTCTACACGGACTTTGCGAAAGCATTTGACCGAGTGGACCATGAGATATTGCAGTCTTCTCGATGTGAGCTTTTTGCCGACGACTTAAAAATATATAGAGAAATTCGATCTTATTCTGACTGTACATCTCTGCAGGAAGACTTGAACCGAGTATATCGATGGTCGATGACAAATCGGTTACAGTTTAATATTGGTTAAGTGTTCTTGGATGACGTACTCCAGGAAGCTTAAACCGTATGATTATAATTCCTTCATGAATGGGGAACTTCTGCAGAAAAAAGATAATGTAAAGGATTTTGGCATCGTATTCGATAGCGCGTTGTTCTTCAACGAACATGTTTTTTGTGCTCGGGGAGGGCTTATTCAATGCTAGGGTGCATACTGCGGAACTCTTCTTCTTTTACGCGGTTTCTTCTCTAGTTCGTTTATACGGCTCGTAATGTAGGATGTCATTTAAAATTTTCGTCGATCGTCGCGGAACACCCCTGATTCTATTAATTCATATAACCGAGCGCCGACTCTATTTATAAAATCCTCATTAATTTTACTTTTGGGTAAAATTTATTTTTAACGTTTGATACACTTATACAAATATCCGAAGAGGGTAATTTAAGAAATAAATTTTTAAAATGAGTCAAATTTAAAATTATTAATTTTTTATGTTTTCCGGAAACAAAGTAGAAAGCATTTCAAAATATCTTACGTTAAGCTTTGTTATACATGTAAATAGATCTCCCTATCGAGTTACCATTGTACCATCAGCTTTTGCCATTTTCTTAAAAAATAAAAGAAACTGGATAGAATAAGCAATTGGAGTATGCAAAGCTTTTTGGTAAGTTTGATCAAGGGAAGACTAAACAATATTTGCACATTTTCTTGCAAAAAAACTAAATTTAATAAATTTCGTTAGTTGCACTTCATTTCCTTTTACGAAATATTTCGACGAAAACTTGGCAAGACGAAAGTTAGCAAGATGTCAATAGGTGTAAATGTTTATGTGCAAAAGTACAAATAACCTAATAAATGGCGTCCTCTTTATATCAAAATAAAGCTTTATCATGACTCCTTTGTCCAAGACCGTTACTTTGAAAAGTTTCCAGTTGAATTAAAAATCACTTTTAATTAAAGGCCTTAATAAATGATTTCTTTGGTGCTTTTCACAACTTCTACTCTATTTTCTTTCATTGTGTCTCTTCTGAAAGCTCATTATTAAGAATTTGAGGTGATTAAACGTAAGCGATCTAATAATTTTTCAAGAATTTTCAATTAAACGTTTTTAGGTTAGGAATTTCTTTAAATTCGTGCATCTATAGATAAAAATTGGCAACAACATTATAACAGGAAACATCAAAAACGAATACTTATTTTAAAAATACAGAGTACGCTGAACAAAAATTCTTTAAATTTTCTAAATTTGAGCAAAAATAACCTACAACTTGTTAATTGAAAAATTAATTACCCACGTCAAAATTAAATTAGAGGACGTATGGCGTAGAAATTTATATTTTTGTAAGTACTAATTGAAGAAACCTTGACCTACATTTACAAAATTATATTTTAAAAACTTGGCGAGTTGAGAATTTTTTACAAATTTGACGAAAACGATGTACGTCCATGAAGTTGGCGTTAACACTACCAAATCGACTTCTAATTAGCACAAAGAACTGTAAACTAATTAATTCAAAATCGTTTTTGGAGAATTTTAAATTGCTTTTAAAGCCTCAAAATCTGACCTGAAAATAGAGGATCTTATAACATCAAGCCCTGCACCTTCACAACAACTAGGCATGCCACCTATAGCTCCCAGAGGTAGGTTATGTACAACAAGTCTCCTGTCGTTGGGCACAACAAAAAGAGGATAAGGTCTGACGAGTCATCTAACCCTCCTCTCAGGAAGAGAGTTAGGCCTGCAAACTCAAGAGCGCTCCCTCCCTTAAATAATCCAGAATCCACAACAAACCAACATGCAATTTATAGGATCCTTTAAAACATGTCAAGTGCAAGCACACGTTTTAAAACTCTGTACATCAACACTATGTCAACGTGTCATTTGGCCACAAATACCTAGATGAAACATGACACACTGTGGGAACTATGGTAAGATTACATTGACCCCAAAGCAGTGTAATTTCCGATAATCACCATTAGAAGGACAACATATACACAGATGCAACATTATGAAAACAAACATTTTCATCGGTTTAACGTTTGTAGAAACACTCTCGAGTGGTTAGCAAGAAACGTGGCATGTCTCCCTCCGCTGGGGAAGAATGCGCCGCGACAGGTGCCACGGCTTTTAAAAACGTCACTGTGAGTTCCTGGTATTCACTTAGATCCACAGATCTGGTATTGGAACGCCCGACTAACCAAAACCCCTGGGCAGACTCCGCGCGACTCCACCAAAAGCAAGCCCCTCAGTAAGCTGTTGGGTTTTGGTGTCGGCGTTGAAACTAAACCAAAATTCAAGCTCAGGGAGGTAAACTTCTAGTTAAGTTTGCCTTCCTGTTTATTTACAGAAGGAGGAACAGCAGCTATTGCCTGAAGTAGACCAAAAACCCAAAACAGACAATGCTAGGCGCTGCTTGCAATGATTCACTGTGCAAAAAGTTTGTAACAAAAATTAAAACCTATTCTACCGTTTTGTTTAACCCTATATTATGTATGTTTCTTCTGTGACCCTCCGCTATTTTTAACCTTACTTGTCACAACAATATACAGATTTGAATAACTCCCGTATATTTTAAATCTTAATCACATAACTAGATTACTAAATTTATTTTTGGCAAAACAATTATTATTAGCTATTTTCAACTTTTCAGCTGTTTGGAATAAAAATAAGATAGTTTAGTAGAGGCCAAAAAATTTTTTTTAATAACACGAATTTTGAGTCGAACCGACACCTAAAGTGTTATAAATTCAAAATGAGTAATTTAAACGTGCTTTGTCTTAACTTGACATGGTTTAACATGCCGTTCTAGCACAATGAAAGAGAAAGATAAAGTTAAAATTAAAAAGAGGAGGAACTAACGCGTAAAACAACATTTTATGTAGTTTCTGGGCTCATGGAGCTAGGCTAACGAAGATGTAAATGAAGTGACAGCCATAAATTTACTAGAGTGGGTGAAAAGGAAATATACTTAAGTTGTTGAAGTCGATGATTTATAACGTGAGAATTTTCACAAATTGAAACTAGGGCGAAAATGAATTTCCTACAAAATATTAAAAAAATGCCTCAAGTTACTTGAATATGACAAGTGGTAGGTGTAAATTTTTTGGTTTGTTTAAAACGGTGTGAAGGTAAACTTATGATCCCAATTTGTAATTTGGCGTATAAACCTGGGCCAAAATTCAAATTGATCCAGACGCTTCTCAATATTGCGTCACAAATATTACAGAAATCAAATAACTAAAAACGTTTTTAGATAATTTCGAATACATTGTTTTTATCTTATCCGGATCTTTTTAGGGCGTTTCTTCTACCAGAAAATTTAAACTACACAGCGAGACTCTTGGAATGACGTAGATCACAATCCAATATTTCAACAATTAAATAGTTATATTCTGGTTTTCGTACAAGCTTTGCTTTCCCCTGAGAAGTCCCTAAAGTTCCTGCTCGGGCGCCAAATGTATGAAATGTACGCATCTTAAAAATTAAATTATTCTTGAATTAATCAACTTTGTCAAGTGAAAAATTTATCAGTTCAGGTTTATCAAAAATTAGTCAAGTAGTGAATTTTAACAAACTAAATTATTCTCACATCCTAGTAAGTTATAACCTCACTACAACAATGCACGGAAATTTTGTTTTTGTTTTTGTAACAATAGCTTACCGAGGCGTCGAGATGAGGGCAAAGCTCGAATCTGTAACAAAAAATGCAAACTTCAAGAACTAGAGCCAAGATAGGTTTATCGGCTTAAAGAGTTTCCCTTTTCACATGCAAAAACCATAAATACGATAACGTAAAATATGCATTTTAAACATTTTTATTTTTTTTATCCTTACGGATTTAAGTGCATAATATCAGTAAAAAACATTTTTACACCAAAATACACGACTTCCTTTCGGCTTTTTTAACGTATAGTATATTTACTTTTAAGATATAAATATAGTAATCATTTTTTAGCACATTTTCCTTTCAAAAATATAAATAAATATCATCTTACAGACACAATCGGTTTTACTAAATATTATAGTAAAATTGAAAAACCAGCTGTATTAAATTAAGTGTATCTAAGTTTGATAATTAGCCAAAATATTGAATGTAAACATATTAAACAAAATTTTTCGTTTACGACACGCATTCGCGTACATCTAAAAGATCTAAAAGATGGGTATTTGGGTATACCTAATTTTATTACACGACGAGTTGTCTCATTTCATCGTCAGCTTGCCGTCTAGCATACATATAAAATTTGTTTTTTGTACTCTATTAGATTTTGAGCTTGACAAGTTAAAAGAAACGTTCAAGATCACTTTTCAAGTTCAAATTGTATCTATTTCATAAGACACTTGGCGCTCTTGGCAGAGTTGCAAAAAGTGCAATATACACAAACACATTTTTGTAACCTCATTTTATAGCTTTTCCAACAACTCCTTCAAATATTATTAAATAATAGAACGAGTGTTTCTTAAAAAGGAAGAAAGTAGTCGCTATTATTAAAAAAATCAATAACTTCTAAAATGGTAGACGACAATATTTCTTAAGTGTCGCATTTAGCATTGTTCTACTTTTCTCCGACCTACACGGATATTTTGATCTTAGGTCCATTAGGTTTGATTCTTATGATCATAATAATACTCGAATTTCATAAATGACGTTTAAAGCTCCGACGTACGTGGATTTAAAAGCTTTTAAAATCCTTAATGATTGTGAATTTGAGCCAAAAGAGGAAAATAAAATTAACGGCTCGGAGGAAACGGACACATTAAGTGTAAAGGGACAATTAGCAAAAATTACGTTTTCATTAAAAAGTGCGAAAATTCTAAAATTGAAAGCAGTGGGGTGGTTTGTAGTCCACCGTTCAAATTGGCGGTTTTTCGACTAAGTTGTAAAAGCTGCTCCTTCGATCAGAAAGGATCAACCTACTCTCAGATGTAGTAATAGAAATGTAAAACGGCTACAGATCCCAAATCTCTAATAAGTCGGATAGAAGTGTAAAGGGCGCCAGCAGAACGGGCATTTTGGAAAAGTCGTTGTCGTCCTGTATACGCGAATGCATCCAGTAGTTGTCCATATTTAAGACACTAGCCTAGGCTAGCGCACAATTAGCGAGAAGGTTGTAAGTCTAATAAATTAATATTTTATGGCTCTAATTTTACAAGTGGTAAAAACAACTGATCTAGATGACCTGTCGAGCAAACAACACTTAATAACTTGAATAAAATCTAATTAAAGTCAATCGTTTTATTGCTATAACGAATTTTTTGTGTGTAAATATTTAGTCAGAGAATGAGGAATCGAAAACGTCGGTCTCGCTTTTTATTTCGTATTTACTTAACGTCTAGTTAAAGTTACAAATTCCCCTAAGTCTATTGTGACAACTTGTTAAATTATTTTGCAAAATAAAAAACAGCATTTTTAACTAAGGGCGCTAATTGATGTTTTTACAAAACGGATTTACATTGTTTAATATTGTGGCTTTGTGTACGTATTTATAAGCTGCAGAAACGTAAACTGGGCGCATAAATCTAATAAAGGGGAAGGAGCGCTATTTGAAGCCGACTAGGAAAAATATGGGGTAGCACAATATAGGCCCACGGGACCGCAGGGCAGAAAGATATTCTAACATTCCTCGGCAACCAATTAATCCGTTACTCCACATCAAATAAATAATATCTATTTGCCGAAGTAAAAGCTCTTAGTCGATAATGCGATCGTATACGATTTCACTATGGCAAATCTATTTAAATTCAACTCATTTACGTCGTATTAAATAATTTCGACACTCTGAGGAGATGGTAAAACAAAAAAGGTACTAATTAATGTATAATTGGAGTCAATTTTCTAATTATTTTACTTCAGCCTTTCAGTCTTCTACCACCTATAATACCAATTGCCTTAATTATCATATTTCGCAAATTAGAGAGCGTTTCCCTTCAAATTTTCGAATTTCGTACTCAATAAATCAATAGCCACATTAACGATGTCGTATTACAAATTCCAAATGCCTTGTGTTTATTTGAACTTTAAATTCGTTGCAGGAGGCAGGAGAGCATTAAGCTCCTCATTTTCGTGGGTTTCTTGGAGCAGATGAGAAAAATCACGTGGTGCTCTTCGATGTGTCCCAGTCCTTGTAAATGAACTTATCGTTGGAGTTTTTAAGTGAACACTTTGGCTCTGCTCTACGAGGTGTGGCATTTAAATAACGAGAATCTTTAATTTTAAAACATTTATGTTTATTTACAATCATTTATGCACCCATACCCTCACAGTACTCCTCCCGAGTCGGAAGCACTTGGAAGCCTCTTGGAAGTCTTGAGAAGTTAGACTCTTCAACAACGACGTTACAGCACGTTGAATGCCCTCCAAATTCTTATAGCAATGCCCTTTCATTGGTTTTTTCAAATTTGGAAATAGTCAGAAGTCCAGTGGAGCCAGATCAGGGCTGTACGAGGGGGGAGGGGGTCGGAGCTCGTTGTAATATTCCCACTGGTTTAACTGTTGAACTTTTAATGATGTGTGGGCAGGCGCATTGTAATGTTGAAAGACCCAACCATTTTTGGCTAATTGCGGTCTCACACGAGACACTCGATGACACAATCGCTTAAGAACTTTAATGTAAAATACTGTTGCTACTGTTTGACCTTGTGGAAGAAATTCTCGGTGCACAATACTCCTAATATCGAAGATACAGATGAGCATAATCTTGATTTGGCTTTCGTGGGACGCTTTCCCCCCTCTTCAACCCACTGTTTGCTCTGTCGACGAGTCTCAAGGCCATATTGAAACACCCAGCTTTCATCTGCCGTGATTATCGAATTCGTTCAGTCACGCCCTTCACTCTGAATTCGTTGAATAAAATTCTCGCAAATCGACAGTCACAATTTTGCTCCGCCGTCAGCACTTTCGGAACAAGTTTGCACAGAGTTGTGTAAGTGTAACATCTGGCGAAAGGTTTCTTTATTAATACCGAGTTCATTTGACAATATTCGGATTGTCACTCTCAACCGTTCGACGTTTTGCCTAGTGTGCACGCTTTTGGGGCACCTGACCTTGTACCGATTCTCGCCCTGATGCAAAACGTGCAGTTCCTTCGTACACACGTGATTGTGTTAAGCAGTCGTTACCGAACACGTGTTGCAATTTTCGGAATATTACGGCCGGTTATTCGCCAGATTTCACCAGAAACTTGATGACGATTCGTTGCTCGTTTTTCACGTCACACATTTTCTAACGTCACGACACTACAGTACCAACTTTAAAAATTCACAGAGCACAAAATCCAGCACCGATCACTAAAACTTGACAGACTAGTGTATAAACTTGTGAATTTTGCATCACCTAATTTTCAAGGTATCAGTTGAGAAGCTAGAAACAAATTCTCGTTATTTAATTCCCACACCTCGTAAACGAACGAAAATCAAAAAGTGATCCAATCCCGGCTACCTTCCCCTATACCAATGGCATAGCACATCACTGCCACTCAAAGGTGAAACTTGTATGCCGAAAAGATTTTGCGCTACGCGCTTATGAGAACTTTTTGTATTATTTTTATTAGTAGTGTACGCCCTTAACGCTTGGAATACTTTTTCATTACCGCCCTGTGCAATAGAAAAAAATCGTCTCCCATAAACTAAACTGGACAGTATCGCCCTCGAGAAAATCTTGCCAGTTTTCTGATAATAATCTTCTGTAATGTATCTCTAAGATATGCTCATTTAAATGATAATTTCCACCCTACATCACGAAACCGATCGGATCGGGGCCTTCATTCGGTGAAAAGGAAGATTTGTAAATTTTAAGCGACGATTAGATCGTGCCACTTCAAACTGAATTAAAGCACTCAAATAAACTTGAATTTTGAATTATTTATTTTAAACTTTATTTTATTTCTCTGCAAATGTGCATTTATTGCGACAGCCGGGTCAGCGAAATTTTAATAACGAAGATGTTTTAGTACCCATCTAGTTAGAACATATTAATAAACCTACTTCGAGAAGGTAATTGGAATAATATTAAAACTTAAGTTCTCTGCTTGCATTCAAGTTATAAAAACATCCTAATAGCTCACGATATTAAATTTTTCGTGGCTGGAAATAAAAAAATGCATATTAGGTACTTAAGTTTTCTCATTACAAACTTCTAGGACAATTTTTGTCGCATTCCATTTTAGTAATAAAAGTTAAAAAAATACTGGTTAAATTCCATGTTTTCTTTGCCTCAAATTTACACAATTTAATAATACGCCTTGTACATATAATTAATCCAGTTAACAAGTTTGAAATAAATCGACATCGACAATTCGGTATTATTCTATAATCGTTAAGGATTTCTCTTTGGTAGACCAACGTCGTTAGCCAAACCTTAACGAAATACCCCATAAGTTTCAAACTTTAAGTTTCATTTTAAGGGGTTTTTGTGAAGTTATTAGAACTCACTATTAATTAGATATTAAACTTGCTATAATACGAGCGCTCTTAATTTTAAGTTTGTTGGAACAAAAAATATCGATTCCAACGAATTTCTTGTCTAAAGTTCCCACGCCAACTTTTTTAACCCTCGAACGGGCGCACGCGGACTGTCAGTCCGCACACACATACTTTTGTTTATATTTTTGCCAAATTTTAATTTAGCGACTTGTGACTTCTTCTAGCTTACTAAATATGCATACCCTACATTATAATAAACGTTCAGCAAAAAAATCGCAGCACGGGTTGTTTTTACGGCGTTGTGGAGCCACAATTCGCACGCGCCCATCGCGCTTTGTGTGTTGAAGATGTCGAATTTTCTGATAACTGGCAAGTCCATAATGAATTTTAGGTTAGTAATAAACATCCTAAGAACAAAATAGTAGTTTTCCATAATAATATAACAAATTAAATTAAATTAAAAATTAGGTAAACAATGTCAGCTTCTAATAGACAAATTTATTTTATTTATTTATAATAGGATTATTGTTTTGTTTGAAGAATAAAACTATTTTTTTAGTTAGTTAAATAGTTTATCTAAAACACCTAGTCATTATTTTGATGAAAATATTGCTTAAAATAACAAAATTTTAATTAAAAGTGATTGCGGACTCACAGTCCGCGCGCGCCCACTGGTATTCGATTCACCGCGCGCCCGTTCGAGGAGTTAAAAAACATCAAGTATTTAGAAATGGATTTCCTGGGGAGTTTTGTAGAGATAAGAAGAGTTGCCAGTTGAGGCAAGACTAGGTCTATTTTTACAATTGAAGACGAAGTCTTCAGTTCCACCTGCTAGTTTTAGTTACTCCTGCTCGTCATCACTTGAATAAACCCAAAACTCGTAAAGTACAATTTAGTCGAGTTCTTTCACGACTGAAATATAATTTGCCATAATTTTTTTCCGTAAGAAGGGGCTTGATGTTTCCTACTTACGCTCGATCATTTTAACAGCGTTTTTGACCCACGACCTTAGGTTAATACATTTTTTAACATAATTTGAAAGTAGGGATGTAGGAAGCTACATCTTTTATAGTCCCTTTTTTAGTGATTTTCCTTTTCTTTGTTCGTATGTTATCCTGATTGAAAACCTTATGTTTAGACAAAGACAGTTCTACTTTCCTTAAACCGTCGTCTTTAATGTTTTCGTATTTCTCTCTCCCAAAAAAACATTCATATATCTAATTTGATGTACTTTTTATGAGAAAATCAGAAATTAATCCATTAACTACTCAGTATATCGTCAATTAAGATATAATAAAATCCAAAAATATACTTTTCATTATTTTGAGCTCAAAAGTAATAAAGAATAATTCGACGATAAAAAAAAGTGAGGCGTAAATGACTATTATTACAAGTTTGCATGCAATAAGAAAGAAGATTGAAAATAACACGTTACATCTTTTGTAAATTACCCCACACACACACATACACAGACATCGATTTGCAACGGCTGTTATCTTCCGACAAAATTGAATCTAAAATTACAATTTTTGTTATTTTTTTCAATAGCTACTACGTTTTATTAGTCATTTATGTTTACGTTTAATAATAAAAAGAAAACCCAACCTTTTAAAAAGTACATAAGTGGCAAAGGAGGCCACTTTGCTATCCTTTAAAAGTATCGAAAGAGAACATTTAGCGAAGTTTTAACTTGGTACTAATCTGAAAACTAACAGAAAATTTTGTGTCATTTTTTTCTCGAAATGTTAGAGAAACTTTAGCAATCGTGCAATCTTGGATAAGTATTTCTTTTAAAAACGATAAAATAAGGAAAACGAGGCAAAAGTTCTATTTACATAATACTTTTCTGTTTTCTATACCAATAAAACGAATTACATATTGTCAAAATTCAAAATTTTCTTTATTTGTTAAGATTCATTGCTATTCTAAACCATCAAATAAGGGGTGGACTTGTAATAAAATGAAAAGTCTACCAGGTTCCCTATTCTCGGGTTTTCCAAAGAGAAAAATTGACCCCGGCGTGATGAGGGAGGAAAGGCGGTTTAAATTTGCCAGATCAGTTGTAAATCTTTGACAAAACACCCTGTATACAATAAAAAATTTAAGCTACAAGCGCATCGTGAAAAACAACTTTTAGCCAAACAATTTTTTTTCTTATTGACGTAACTCGATTTCGAGCTAATATAATACGCTCTCGTTCGAGACTAGCCCCATAGATATAGCAGTAGTTGTACTCCCTATTTTTCTTTCCCCAGAAAAATCAATGTGTTCGACTTTGTATTTGTCAATTTAGTCTTCAAAGCTATTCGTTGGGTAATGATATCATGCAATTATTTTAGCTCAAGATCAAGAACTTTATCTAGATAAATTGAGATTTATAGAGCGGTATATTTTATACTGTACAAAATGGGTGTTCTAGTAATCTCCCTTAAGTTAAAGAAGATAAAAAAGGGAAGTTGATTAACTTGTTTATTTTATAAAAATTATTGTGGTACTATGTACTGAAAAGTTACTTTTCGTAATTAAAATAACCCTTTAAGTTAATGCGAAAGGGCCGACTAAAAAGCTTTATATTCTAAAATTATTCACACAACAAAGAACTATTTACGATTAAACCACCCGCATACATACAAATCAAATATTAACAAAAGAAGGGCGCACTATTAGCTTGAAATGAATAAAATAGTAGCTTCGGCTCCAGTCTGTTCAACATTTTAATTGTAGCAAACGATAAGGAGCAACTTTATCAAGTGGCGTCGTGTCCACAATCTAGGGCATTCTGAGGACGCCCTACCTCAGAAATAGGAGATTATGTCAATTTAATTTCTCGACGTTTCGGGTTCTTCTGAATTCAAAACTCTAAAAACATAAAACTCCAATGCCAATCTCAGTTCTACAAATCAAAACTACGAAAATTAAAAAAAAAGAATTGTGTAACGCGTTAGCTTGTGCTAACATACCCCTGTATAAGCTAGAAAATTAAGTTTTTCGTAGTTTTTTAGAAAAGTGCACCTCTCATACTATTCCTTCGCAATCGACTTTGCGAAAGATATACGTAAATAAATTATATGAAGAAAATATTCAAATAATTCATTCTCGTGGGGAATGCGTAGCAAATTTAATTGTAGGGAATCTAAATGAGAACTCAGCATCAAAACCTTTCTTGTTACAGTCTAAAGGTCTGTTCGTTTGGAACAGACTGAGTTCACTCTAATATCAGGCAAATCATGTTGGAGTTGATTCGTGTGACGTCACGATACTGATCTACTAAGAAAACATTTTACAAACGAACACTCGACTTCATGATCTCACGCAAAAAAGCAGCGAAAACATTTCAAACGAACAGACCTTAAGGTTCTTGAAAAAAACAATTACGTTGCCATTTCAAGATTTGTAAATCAAGGAGTTCAATTTATTTATATAGTCCAGATCCATGTAAATATAAAAAATAGTTTTAACGACAACGGATGCAGCACCATGTACCTATGTTGAAAGTCGGACAAACTTCGAACGCGTTTTTTCCAAACATGATTCGCTATACCTCCTTTGCACATCGCTTAAACCTTTTGGCTGAAGTAGTACGATCGGATTTTTCACTCGTCAATTCGATAATAAATCAATGCGAAAAGATTTTTCTTAAATCGCCAATAAGAGTGGCAATGCTTCGCAATCAATGTCCAGGAATTGCCCTTCCACCTCGCTGGGGGACGTGGCTCGAAGCAGCAGAGTACTATGCTGACAATTAATAAGTATACGTCGTTTAAAAGTGTAGTTGAAAATTTAGAATCAAATAGTGGTGCTATTTCAGAGTGTCAAAACATACTGAAGGAACAAAATTTAGAAGCTCAGTTACAATTCACCAGAGCTCATTTCTCGTTTTTGTTCAAAAAAAGTACTTTATTTGAGACACGAGGCGAGGAGTTAACAAAATCCACTAACTACATTAAAGAGCTGAAAGACACTCCATTCGCTGTTCTTGGTGCTTCAGAGCAAAAAGTCGCGGCAAAACTGCAAAGTGTTTTAAGGAAAAATCCAGGATATACAACACTTAAGAATATTGCAGACGTATTGGCAGGGCATGAAGATTCAATAAATTTATTACACGACTATCAAAGAACATGTATCAACATGCATCAACGCAACAGCAAATATACACATAAAATTACGCCCGAGTAATCAACACTTTGATATTAAATTTTACAAAAAGTAAAAAACGCGAATAAAGAGAAGCATATTTGTTCGGAACAAGTATGCTTGCTATTTATACAAGAATATATTAAAAAGTAAAAATCGTAAGAAGGTATTTTGACACTCGTTCTATTCATCTAGGGTTAATTTAGAATTATTTATATGACTTCTATTCAAGACGAAAGGGAATTTTTGCTAAAAATTTTTTTACAAAAATTCGCATTTCAATTCAAATTCCATTAGAAGCGCAAATTTAATTTGACGAAGTGAGAGGAAATACAATTATTTAAATTGAATGCACTAATTTACGTTTTTAAAAGTGTATTGAGCGTACAACTGTCACAGCTGACAATATTGCGAAGGTTATTAATTCTTTCATTACTTGTAAAGATGCATTCATACATTTCTAAAGGATGCTTTTAACTTTATTGGAATAAACAGAAATAAAGTCCGCCCTTTTGTTTGCAAATATGAAGAGACTTGATTTGGGTAGAATCGATAACTTTAAAAAAAGGGGAAAGAGTAAATGTATGCTCGGTTACCAAAGGAAATAAACGGATAATATGTCATACATTTTTTAGTACAATATTGTACAGTCGGCGAAATAAGTATTGGCCACTATTTGTTTCATGATTACTTTGTCCGCAAGTTCGCAATTTCTGCACTGCAATTTTTACAAACTACAAATGGGATCCTTTATAGATATTATACCACTCTCGATTTTTATGCCATTATCTGCTAAAATGTACCTATATAAAAAGAAGAAAGTTACCACGTACTGGAGGAGTTGCAATATACATTTCAGTGTGGATGTACATTTAAAAGCATTTTTATTAACCACCACCACAAACGTGGCAAAGTACTCAATACTCTAGTGATAACCTAAAAATTGCAAGACGAGAGCGCAAGGAACACACTACACGAATCTCGGCGGGTGCTCTACCACTAAGCTACTTCGGTATTTGCAATTCACGCATGAAGATATGCAAAAAAAGGTTTCAGTTTTAAACAAAAAGTTATAAATCCATTAATCGGACAACTGCCTAGTTGCTGTGTACAGAACCCTTAATGATTTGACATTATTGGCAAAAGATCGCTCGGGAAGAGTTGCCAAATATTACAAGGTCTACGTCTGCTTATTTATTGGTGTGGCGGTTAAGGCTATCCATTTCGAGTTAGTATCATCTTTGACTACTGGAGGTTTAATTAATTGTTTGCGACGTTTTACCAGTAGACGAAGGTATCTCTCAAAAATACATTCAGAAAATGGAACCAATTTCAGTGGGGTAAAATCAGAGTTAACGAATCTTTAAGAATAAGACACATTTGAGGAAACTACTAAGTGAAACTAGAATAAGCTAAAGAGGGCTTAACCAAACAGGAAAGGTGATTCCTTATTTGAGGTCATTATTACCCGTTCAAAGAGTGTTTTCAGTTGTTTTTATGACGCAATTTTCACAACTATGAGGTAGATAATGCGATTCACACATCACAAAAAAAAAACTGTCGGCCCTTTAAGGGGGGCGAGAAAAAGTTATAATTTATTTGTTTGTTGTTTTTTTTTATTACAAACTAACCTTTTCAGGATGCGAAAACAAATAATAAAACAGTGCACTTCAGAGGTAACATTGTGTTCGAGGAAGCACTCATAGGCGTGATATTTTTTCCCAGCTGTTTTTAAAAACTTTTCCAAAACAACGCTAACGCTCTAAATTAAAGCAATAAATTTTATACCAAATATTAAAAACGATACATCTGACCTGTTTACATCTATTGAAAAGAAGAATTATATTCCGTTGTTTCGTTTCAGGGCCACCATTATTTGTATCTTTCAGACGGCTATGTGCAATACTTTCAGCTTTAAGACCATTATAAGAAAGAGCATGTTCACACGAACCACTACTTAAATTTTACGTTTTGTAATAACACGACTATTTGGCCATTGTCCACTAAACCTAAGAGATTAAAAATTATTTATTTACATTAACAAACTAAACGAACCTTCGTTTAATTACTTCCTATAAATTTTGCCTAAATTCGAGAGATAAACTTGAAACATCACGAAAGAATTAATTGAAGTTAACGAGTTCATAACTTAATTCTTGGCTTTCTTAAAAAAATATATAAGCCGCCTTGACGTCACAAAATTCCGTAATTTAAGTGCAACGCTCAAGCTCGTTCTTTTATTCTTTTATTTAAAAGCTCATTTTAGATGCAGACGTGGTATTTAGGCTTCTCTTATTTTGTTATTTCATATCTCGTATTTTGACCCTTTTTCAAATACTATTTATTTATTTAGGTTACACATTTTTGTGCATAAATATATCACGTTTAACATACTTTATTTAAAAAGGGTTGCTGAATGGGACGCACATAAACGATAACATACCTACTTTTGACAGTGATGGATGAATTACAACAAGATATAATTTTCGTTAAGAGAAAATTTGATAAACTAATTTGAAGTAAAATGGGCCCAGTTAAAAATCTAATCAAGTTGCCGGATGACATATTTTATTATAGTAAACTTAGGTATATTATAGGTATGGCTTCGTGCTCAATAGAGTCATAAGCCAGAACAAATTGATACGGGTGCTAAGGTTTTGTACAATGGTCTTGTCATTGCTCAGCGAACGAACATCCAATTGAATATGCGAGCAGATAGTTGAACGCTGCTAAACTTCTGAGAAACAAGCTTTGGCTATAATTATAGCTCTAGAGAAATTTAGAGGTAACGTTGAAGGATGTATGCGACCACCAACCACTTAAATGGAGGAGGAAGGAGGAGGAGAAAACCTGGGTTCATTTGGCTCCGAATGATAGCACCCAGTAAGGGCTCCTGTCTAGGGTTACAGACGAAAATTAATTCATGGTTTCTGAGGTACAAGTATAAACGGACATCGAGGATCAAGGGTGGCGATGAGATAGCTAAAACAAAAACGCTAAAGAACAGAATCTTAAGATGACAAAGCAATGCCCATGGAAATTCTTTTGGATAATGACTACATGCTTAAGCCAAGGTACAGGTGGCGCCGAAGACTGAATGGCACCGGGGTGAAACCAGTCTCCCTAGCCACCTAAAAGAAATTCTTTATTAAGGCGAAGACCTGCAAAGACATGAACGTGTATTGGAACGTACGCCATAATACTTAAAAAATAGGAAATGTCGGAAAATAAAATGTATATACACCAGGGAGGTACCGGCGTTATCGGGAAATCCTCCCTCGTTGTCTCAACGAGCTGCCCCACGGATTCGGGGGGGGGGCAATTTTGCGACTATCGAAACACCGAAAACGCCTTCGATTATTGACAGCGAATCGGAGGAGGAGATTTTTGGAACTCCGGTTAATTTAATAGAGTTCTTTGACACAGGAGTGCGCGGAAACACAACCAAACAGAACAAGATCTTTGGAGGAAACGGGAGGAAGTATCCCGCCCAAGGACGGCTTCTTGGAGAGCTTGGACATCGACAGCTTTGACACCACTAGATTTTCATATATGTATGTCAAATGCCTTGTCCGGGGTGATTCGGAATCCGCCTTAAGCTGTAGGTCCCGGCCACCACCACTTAAACCACTTACCACGACCACTTAAATGATTATAGGGTGCCTTCGAGACCGTGTTGGCATATTCGGAAAGTGTAGGGACTGGAGTGGTTTACGAGAATGTTTTCAACTTTTTATTAGATTCAGTAATGAACTTAATCCACCTAAAGCTGTGAAGACTCGTCAACGATCCATAGACCCATTTTAAACTGGTAAAAAACCGCCCAAAGCTATCCTGGTCAACTACTGAGACACAACACAGCTAAAAGAACTATTGTAGTTAAATATAGCTAAAGAAACTTTTAAGTTAAATTTGATTCTCTTTTTTAGAAAAATTACCCCCCGGAAAATTTTATTAATGCATATTAATGCGCCGCTCCGTTCAAAGATAGTGTAGTAAAGTATAAACGATTTTTTAAAATAATTTAGTAATTAACGTACGTTTAAAGGGCACATCAAGCCACTTTTTGAACAACTAAAGTATATGTGAAATTATTAAAAAATACATAAAGCAATAAATTTTGCTCTTACACATTATAAAATATTTGGGGATTTTTATACGTCAAACTCAAGTTGCGGTACCGTAATTTTCTATTTTATGTGAAAAAGCACCTCGGTTAGCACATTTCACATACAACATCCCTACGTAGTTTTCTCTTTTTTAAGATGTATACTACGTGAAGTATATAGTTGTTAATACAGTTTTGCTTCAGCAATAAAATGTAAGCGAGAAATCTTGTAGGATTTCGTCTGAATTTTACGTTTCGTTAGTTTTGTAGAAAAAAGCGAATGGACTCGGATGAAAGATCAAATATTTTATGACTTCTTTTGAAGTATTAGTATATAATATTTGATTTGTCGCACATTTTTGGATAATATTTAGTTAGAAAATAAAAAAAATATTAGAAGATACAACGAAATTTTATACGTATAATGGAATAAATTGAATAAAAAATGTTTTATACGATTGTAAAGATAAAATATTTTTATTAAAAATCTCAATATGTTGGGGTCCTCCAGAACTTTCGCAAATGTTACTTTCAATATTTTAAAGACGTGAAATCAAATTTAGAAGACTAACGATAGGTGAATAAATAGAAGTCAATGCAGCAGCAGAAATTAAAAACAAAGTGTTCAGGTCGTAATGAGCTCTACAGCGTAAAACCACGGTTCAAAATCAAAAACACGGGTCTTCGTAAATATTACGATGAGTTTACGCACATGTCGGAGCTATATAAGAACCACAAATGAAAATGATATTGGCTATTACCTACCGCACCATAGTCTATAGTCTCATGAAAGAATCGAGCCCCATCTCAAAGTTACGAGTTGTATTTGACGCGTCTGCACCGTTTTGTCTAAATCATCTTTAAATTACGTAGTGAAGATCGGTCCTACGATTCAAGATGACCTATTTCCAATACTTTTAGGTCGCGTAAGCATAACATTATAAGACAGGCAGAGTTAGTAGGGGATCTTTCCACTAACCCGTTTTTAAATGCGTTGAAAAATGCAATGTAACGTATTGTTTGGCGTAATTCGCCAGATCAACCATTACGGCATTATCGACTAAAGACGTTAAGGTACTGTACGGCAAGCGCGTCCTTTCTAGCCTCGCGTACGTTACACGAGGTGAGCTTTAGACATCAAAAGCGATTGCCCCAAGCGAGCAACTCGGTCATAAAAGACTTTTACATGGACGACCTGATATCAGGGTTGGATACGGTGGAAAATGCAACGCATTTAAAGGGCATTTTTGGTACATCGACCATGAACAAGGAATCGCATTCTCTTTTGAGAAATTTCGTAGACAACAGCCAAAAACATTTAGGGGTATTAAAGGCTCTAGGGCAGGGTGTAGAACGATGTGACTCGTTCTTAGTGTATTTATTGTCGGAAAAATTAGACGAAACCACGAGGCGAGGTTGGGAGATGACCGTAAAGATGGATCAACTGCCTACCTTTGAGGAGTTTTTGGAATACCTGTCACACAAAGCGCAGTTGTTGGAAATGTTGACGGGCAAAACAACCAAAGACATCAGTAAACATTTCAACAATAACCATCATGTCAAGGTTAACGTAAACGGCCCAAATCACAACAAAATGTTTTCCCACGTAGCAACCAATAATGCAAATTGTCCATTTTGTAGGGGTAAGCATATACTGTTCATGTGCCAAAACTTTTTAAAATTGACACCGCAAAATAGATACGCCGAAACGAAGAAATTTAAATTATGTATCAATTGCTTGCGAGATAATCACGCTAGTCGGGACTACTTTATTAGTCTTGGGGCTTCCAAGACTTGTGCCAAAAGGCCTAATACACTGTTGCGTTTCCATTATACTCAGGATAACGCGATTAATTGGGGGCAGTTCAGAACCACAACCGAAGACATCAAACGTGGCTATCAGGGAGCAATCCGAAGCTAGCATCAACGTAAATAACATAGTAGCACACGCGTCGCAGGTTACAAAAAACTGTTATGACATTTTATCCACCACAATAATATACTTATACGATTCTCAGAATCAACGCGTTAAAAGTAGATGCTTGTTGGATAGTGGATCTCAATCTTCATTTATATCGAGATCGCTATTCGAAAAGTTAGGGCTAAGTAGTACGAGGACAAATGCGCCAATTACGGGCATTAGCCAGGCGAGTTTTAGGGTAAACAGCCAAGTAGTTGCCAAAATGGAATCCGCGAGTGAAGATGAAGTTCACACAATGTCACATCATGTGTGCCAATTCTTTGTTTTGTTTCTTGTAAATTTGTATATTTGTAAAATAAAATCAGGATCTCTTGTTTTGATTTCGTGTTAACCTCCAATGAAGGCACTAGCCCAGGTAAATGTGCAGGAACAGTTAGTTTGTATTACAAAGTTCGGCTCAACACAGCTCAATTTTCATCCCTTCAACTTCCCAAAAAAACTTCTGTAACAAGTTGGCGCGAAAGATCAATTTGAATAAAAGCAAAGGTATCAGTTTCAAAATGGGCGAATAAGTTAGAACGTAATCTTAACACCTCTATGTTTGTCGGCACCACAAAATCATTTCTTATAATAATTTCACGTTGAAATCCAAATTATGTCAAGGAAATTCGCGAAAAAAACTTTAATTTATAGAATACTTTCATGTCATGTTAAAAAAAGTTATATCGAAAGCAAACTTTAGTTGTTTTCTTTGTTACTATCGTCACAATTCATTTTTTTGTCTATAGTTTTAGTACTAATCTGACAGTTTTTTTTATAAAATACAAACGCAAACAGTAATTTTACTCATAAACGTGTCAACATTTTCTTAATGACAATTAAAACTGACGAATAAATTAAATTATCAAAGTGTTAAATATTTAAACCGTTTTATTATTCAACACCCCCGTCCCTATTTCGGCAAACAATTGATAAAACTTAATCCAACTTTATTAGTACTAATGGAACTAGAATAAATAAATTTAATTTAGAATTACTCGCAAAAGTATTCCTTACGGGAATAAATATACTACCACGTCTACTTTTTTGCCAACTTAAATCCATTTCTCGTATCAGAATGTTCGTATCAATCAATATGTGAGAAGTCTTTTTACAAACTTCAATTCGGTATGCAAGGGTTCCTTATTGCTAAATAAATTTCCATTTGCTTCGCTTATTTGCAATACCAAAAAGATTATTGACGCTAAATTTATAGTATTAAAAGCTCTGCACCGTTTCACCGACCTAGCACTCAAACGGCGTCAAAATTTTTCAATCGAACACCCGACTGCTTTAAAGTTTGTTAAAAGAACTGGAACAGAGAGATGTATTAATTAAAATACAAAGGTGCTCATCTGCAGTTCGACTACTTCTTCAATAAAAAGTTTCTGGCTACTCCTCTGGTTAGCTAGTAGCAGTATTTAGTGTCTTCTTGATAAATTTGGCAATTCATATTATGCATGATATAAAGGAAAATTGTTGAACATGTAATTAAATAATTCTGAAAGGGTGTAAAATGAAAGGAAGACCAGCAATTTATGTTTAAAGTAGTAATCAAGGCTTTGGAAACAAGAGAATAGCTAAAAAGCGTTAGTACAATGTCAAACTAAAAATAAAGTATTTCCACTTCCTGTATATACGTTATAGAAATCTTTATTAGCAATCTTGAATTCTTCAGTTTATAAATAAGAGTCATTAATTTTGCTCCATTCAATTGAGTAAATTTCTTCACCTTTCCCAACACTCGTTTTATAAGAGGGCTAATACAAAAAAAACGTTTTTTTGATATTTTCACGCAGTACTACCTACGTATTGTGCAAATACGAAATATTTATTTTTAAATTGTCTCACAACCTAATTTTTTAAATTCAAACAAACCGCGCAATTAAAATAAATGGACACGTTTGTACTTCTAGTCTTATTTAGCTTTCTGGAACACAATGAAAATACTAATTTAAAAAAACAAACGTTTACAATCATTGAAGTGTTTGTTCAACATTAATTAGAAATCCTTCAGTTTATTTAACAATTTTTCCGTAGGGAAAAAAATAAGGACAATGACCACTAATAAGAGACTTAAATTAGAAGAATTGGCAAGTGATTAATCGTTTAATGTTTGGCTCCAACGGTGCCTTGTATGGACTAAATAGAAATTCCAGGGTTATAACCCTTGTAAATTGAATTCTAGTGATTTGTTAGTTAGTTAAGGAAAGGTTCACAAAACCTTTTGGGAAAGAAATTTTCAGCGGAACGTCTACTCAGTATAGGCGATGTTGGGACTCGGCTGTTTCACTTGGATGGCTCGAACTAAAGAAATATTGGAATTTGAAACTGAGAGCTTTGTGGCTGGTACATTCATGTCGTTACTACAAAATTTATGACGAATTTACTAACCAGCCATTCGCTGACCCATACCAAGAAATTTACAAAACGATGTTACAAAAACTGCTTTTGTTTTCCAGGTCACTATAAAATGTTGTTAAAAGACTAACTTTCATCTTCGACAATTTCGGTCAATCACCAAAGACGCTTAGACTTGAGCAAGATTGTACAAAGATTTGGCCGCCTTAAATGAGATTATGTCCTTTGCTTTAATCTCCATTGCCACAAGAAATGATGAGGATCACACGCAGTTAGCTCAACTGATCCAAAAATGGGAGAAGCTCAAGAATTTAAGAAGCGATTGATTGTAGGATAATAAGACCTTCCTCTACAAGAGGAAGAGAAGGAGGAAATCCATTGTTCCGAGGAGGATATCAAAGCTAAACAGCCTCTAGACGTGGGAATGATAGAGACGAAGACAAAACTCAAATAACGAGCCGACTGTCACTTAACACCTATTTGGCAACGCCTATTATAACAACTACTGTTGTTGTATTTACTATATTTGATGCTCCTCATTTATTAAAGTCGTAGAAATAATTTTATGGCCATAGGACTTCGATTTTTTGTTAATAATATGCCTGCAGCTTGGACAGATATCGTAAAAACTTAAGAAATTGATCATAAGAGTCGTACAACTAGGGCTATGCTGAAAGTCACTTCAATTCACATTGCCGCACAAATGCTGAAATATGCCGCACACTGTGACGTCATATATTTTCCCACCGTTTCTGCGACAATTAAAACAGCAATGTCAACAAAACGGGACAACGTCGAGTTTACATCTCAAACATTTAATTTTTGAAGGTGTGTATTATTTTGCGAGTTTGTACGGTTTTGACTAGAAAGCGACGGCTGGGTGGCGACATCTATTAGAATTTGTGAGAAGCACAATTTACATTGTGCTCATGAGGAAATCTTACGTCGTCCTCTGGACATAGAAAAACAATTCTATATCATGATCTATTTCATAGTTTTCTAAGCAATTATACTCATCAGAAAAAAATTAGTTTCAACTTACTAATAGGGTAATAGGTACATTAATTTGACACTTTAGGATTTTTGTTTGTTTTATAATACTTTTCTTGAATTTAAAAATATGTTATACCATAGAATAGTTCTTTGGCTAATTCATACAAAAACAGTAGTTGTACTGAGTTCTATACACCCTGTAAATTGCATACAATTTTCTGGCCTTAAACATTCATAAAGGTGAAGTCGCCCACGAGGTTTAAGTTCGAGTGAAGGCATCGCACAAAACGGGCAGTTTAAAGCCAGTTTCGGTTATTAAGTCGCTATTCGAAGCGTAATAGCAAAAGTTCTTATGGATTAAATTATTGGTAAGCCCAAATAACATGCATTATAGGAAAACAAAACAACTATTAATGCAGCCTTAGCATGTGTACATAAACATAAACATAACATAAGCATTAACGCGCTGTAATAGAGCTTCTGGAAGTACAATGAAGATTCTTTATCATATCTGTGTTAATATTGCCATGCTTAATTGCTTTAAGTTATTTTAATAGTCTAATTTCAAAGTGTTTGTTAATAGTTATTAGTTATTATTATAGTAGAGAATTATAATAGAAATCTCAATTCTCCGCCTCCCTAATAAGACATTTTACATAATAATTACTCGAAGTTGATCTTTCGCTGCTAAGTTGAACATCTCATTGAGCCGTGAGAAAGTTTATGTTTAGATTGCATTTATGGAGCTTAACTGTGCTATCAAAATAGAGAAATTCCAATAGGCTGTTCGCGTTGTGAAATTAGTAATGGAAGAGGATTGGATGGATTCTATGGTTGGAGAGTTTATAACAATAATAAATTGATTTATTCTGTACCGTATTGTATAAAATAACAATACTCAAATTTTGAAATTAAATCAAATTAAGGGCAGATCGATAAGGTGGTAGTTTAGTATAAGTAACTGTTTTTCCAATATTACCTTGAAAAATTATTACACATTAAAACAAGAAATGCACCACTACTCAATATAACAAAGTAAAGCGGCTATGAAGTATGTTTGAAGCACATCAAACAGAGGCAGAAGCATGCGATTGTGCCGTTCCTTTCCTACGCGCAACAAGCTTTTGTTCTATTGGAAATTTTGTTAATAAATTTAACTAAATTATTCAAATTGACGTATACCCTACCGTCTCTTGTCCATGCTTTCCATCTTCCCGTCAGTTTCTGTGAATTTTGTAGTAATAATTGTAGATTTGCCTTCGTTACATCTTCCCTAATCACGTACTCAGTACTCGTGCGGGATTTTCATGAAAATACTTCCGGGCGATCTTTGTAACTCAAAAAACGAATGATGATAGATTTTCCAGTCTGCACATTACCAATACGGCGCAAACGGCTACATGTGAATTTGCAATGTATTTTTAAAAAGCGCCAGAACTCTTTCCTCAAGCTTCTCCTTTTCTATTTCCTCGAGACCAAAGATGTGGATGAAATTACGACGCATATATTGTGCCAACTTATCGCACAACGCACGAAAACATCCTGTACTCGCAACAGTTCATAATACGTAATGTGATTTCAGTTGTACCTACTCGGAGAATCGACATAAAGAATCATTTTTTGAAATGACACTCTTTGATGTGACACAAAAGTATAGTTGTGCAAATGTAATTTTGTATTGTCGGATGCCTTACTTGGTTTTCATGCTAAATTAACACCCAAATTTATCGGCCCTTTTTTTATCAAAAAAATAGTTTTCCCCATAGATCTATGAAATTTCCGATGAGCTTCCTGTAAATTTCCAGAACGTGTTAGGAACACTTTAGTCTGGAGTCCAAATGCAGTCGCAAGAACCTTACGTGTCGATATTCGCCACTATGGCCAAACATAAGCCTCCCCGTCTTATCTACATTCATTTTCAACTTATTCGTTAAAAACCATTCAATATCTGCCACAGCACGTATCTCCTTTAGTTTCATTTCTAATTCGTCTCTACGCGTAAGCAACAGCCAAGTGTCGTCGCTGTCTGATACGTGAATATCATTTTTAAAGAGAACATACCCTAGCACCTTTACCTGTGGAACACCTTACTTAGTCTACGCTTCAGAGGACACTCTACCCGCCATCGAACCCGCTGTATCTTATTTTTGAGATACGACCTCAAACCCCACAACTCGACTATCGCAGAGCAGTTTCGTGGGAGTCGAACAGGATATTAATAACATAAAAAAGTTGTTCAACCGATCCTCTGAAACCATGACTGTGAAATTTTGACAGAAGTATAGTGTGTGTCACAGTGTCGAAGGCTTTATTGAGGTCGAAATGAAGTATTTTTACTTTCTTTCTTTTGTCGATTTCTTTAGATATTTGCTGTATTATCTCAGCAAGCGCCGTGATGGTACTCCTATTCTTCCTGTATCCATGCTGCCCCTTCTTTAGCAAGAGTTTCCCCTTAAAAAGTCTATTCTTCAAGGCAATTTTAGAGCTGGCTGGAAGGACAGAAATGGGTCTATAGCTGCTCGTACCGTTCTTGCTACCTTTCTTTTATAATATTGGTGTTACTCAAGATTCTTTAGTTCGCCAGGAAAATATCCATTTAAAAACATTTGTTCACTACGTTAATGGCTTGGACAGTTGATTGTGTCAGTATAAGTCGTGGAAATAGTCGACTATAGCGATTATGAATGTGGTACCGTGCATTTTTCTTTCGGTACGCCTCTTGATGGTCGGTTAGAACACTTCATAAGCGCTTGGTACTATTTCCACTAAAAGGGTGGCAATGTTTCCCTAAATCAATTTTATTTGTTTTAATCAGTTAGAGAACAGTTAGATGAAATTTGCTTTTGGTATATCTTATACCTTTCGTCGTTCGTAAATTAAACATATTTTGGGTATGATATTTTGTTGTCTGCGATTTATTAATATTTTTATATCTGTACATCCCTTCGCTATTATACAGGGTGAGCAACCAGATAGCGTGACGTCCAAAAGTTCCGATCTTATATTTTATTTGACCCACCTTACTCTACTGACAAGCCGGATATCTTGTTTGTTTTCTGTGCCACCAATTGTTCCGTAGTTAGTGTCTGTCAGTTGTTATGTAACGTGACAGTTGTCCTCTAGAAATGGAAGTTGTACAACGTACAATAATAATTGATATCGCATAAATTTACAATATCTAAGATTCTAAGGATATGAATAGCGGAAAGCTTTAACTGGTTCCATCCTCAATTAGGGTATTAAGAGACATCACGAAGAAACTGTATACAACGGTGGATTGCTTGTCTAAATAATGAGTTTTACCACGAATCGCTGTGAGTGTCACTGTTAAAGTGCACAATTTGATAGTTGTAAATTCGAATTGCGTTTATTTGAGCATCGTAATTCTTTTGTTGCAAGTTTCTACTTCATCTTGTTAAATCCTACCTAAAAATTTCCACCCAGTAGGTACATTTAAATAATTAACTTACGTAAATTCCTTCATTTTTCTACCCAATTTGAATATAAAAGTAGTTCCAAAAAATTATTTCTCTAAATGTTAGAGCGCAGCACGTTCGGGCTAAATTGAGAAATCCCCAACTAAAACTCAACTTTCTAGCAAGTTTATAGCTGTAATCATTTTCGTACAGATAACAAAATGTCATTGAACTTTACGAAAAGTCTCTTCCAAATCCCAACTTCAACACAACAATCGGCGGCATAAATTATGTTAAAAGCAACAAACATAAAATATGCAAAATAATCTCGAGCGCTTTCGCTAGTTACATCAAATTAAATCTTTCAAAAACCACAAGAAAATACGTCTAGCATTTTAAAAGTTGCTTAGCTCGTTTCTTTCCTCTTTTCTTATTCCCTTTTTCTTAAAACGTAAGAACTAAAAGTTACTTTGATAAAGTGGAAATTACATTTTTTTAATAGAAACTTATTGCTGAAGCCCCACGTAAGTTAAAAACACCTTATACACTTATAGATGGCTTTTAGAGTAAATCGCTCTAAAACCTTTCGACACTTTTAGAAACTTAAAAAGTAAAATATTCTCAATTAGAATCTCTCGAGGGGGTATACCACGTATATATTTGAGTACTTTCCTTATGGATTGCTTCAAGAAGCAATTAATTATATGTTTGCAACTTTTTTGACGAATTCAAAAAGCATTTCATAAGCAGGTAGGTGCAAAAAAACGGAATTTTATAATTAAAAGTGGAAATGGGCCAACGTTTCACATTAAAACAACAATTTCCATTTTATGAGATCTTAGAATAACAATGCTATTATAAACGTCCTCTTCATTTACAAAAAGATTTACTATTTGTAGTTTAATCAACATCTAGCGATCAAATTTAAGCGAAAAGTTTAACTGAAGTTCGTCTTGCAATTCAAACTTTAGAGCAAATTCACTATGATGCAAAAGTGGTGTGATAACAGACGATAACAAAGCTTTGAGAAATTACACTAGCTCGTGCAGAGTTGAGGGTTCTTTCAATGTAAAAATAATAACGGCGAAAAAATGAGCGCCAGTCAGGTTAAACTTTAGCTACGGTTTAATTCACTCTGCCTAACGAAGACTACAAAATCTCGAACACACCGTCTACAAACGTCATTTTTAAAGTAATAATTGGTTTGTTAGGTGATAATAATTATTTACTCAAGTTGTTTGTAATTACCTTCCCCTGTCTTACAGCTGATGAACGTAGTTCAAATGTGCGACGTAAAAATAAATAAATTTCTAGAACGTAACTACCTAATTAAACTTTAAGCAGATTGAGAGTTTAATAAACGATGAAAAAAGATATTATGTAAGTATGAAATAAAAAAGTTAAGTGAGGTGCTTAAACGCTACCCACCGAATAACGACAAAAACTGTAGCGGAACGTTTGATCCAGGTCTTAATAACAATACTTCACTTTTAAAAGCTACATTTTTGTATTATAAGTGAATCGATGGCTCACCTGCAGAAACTCAAATAGTGTTATCACTTATCACTTTTTTGTAAACGGCACATACACAATTTTCCATTTTCCCCAATACCAATTTGTTTAACTTTCACGTTTTTTAGAAGTTACTCATCTAATACAAACTTCGAAGGTCTACCAATAACCATTTACTATAAACTTTATCGACATTGATCATTGGAAACGTAAAGCGTTCACAAATAAAAGAATTTATGGGTGGATTGGTGTACAATTTCGATTTTTTCTTATTCAGGGTGTCAATTTGAAAACTTCCCATCACCCCATCTTTGCCTTACAATAAAATACTGAAATACCGCGAGACTCGTCAATTTTATTACTGAGGGGGTCATAGGTCCAGAGTCCAGAGTGGGGCGAACTGAGCCATGTCTGTGAAGTTGACCTAACCCAATCAGAAAATTCGTTACCTGTCAATTGGACTTAAATAGTTAAACAATCGTTTGTTTAACTATTTTCAGCGTTTGTTTACACCCCCATATAAGGTCTCTATGGGTCGGATCAATTTATGTTGGACTCACTGGCTCAAGTGATTATTTCTCAATAGAAATAGTTATAACCCCCGTTTGACATAACTAAGTAGTGCCCCAAATTGGATCGACCCACTTTATCTCACTGAACTCAGAGAGTTCGTTCAATAAATTATCAGTTTGTATTTAAAGAGATCTATAAAAAACAAATTTTGACATAAAGGAAGAATACTGTCGTAATTGGTCATAAATGTTGATCACTTGCAATTGCTAGTCTTGCAAACGCTTTCCGAAAACGCAAGATGCAAATTCGGTTCGATATCGGTTAAATGAGTGAGTGCTCCATGTCTTCATGAGGTTGTTATCGACAACTCAACTGCTCTTAAGTCCGCAGTTTGCAGATCTTTCGGAAAATCGGCCGATGTAGCAGATTATAAAGAAACATGCTTTTGCTATTTATTAGCAAAGAGTGAAGTTCTGCCACTATGCTATATTCGCCTAGATGTTGGTCATATTATTCATGCAGTGCTTAAATGGAAAGTGTGGCTTCCCTCGCAAATAAAACGTTTGAGAGATTTATATGGATGAACATTTGGACTTTTCTTGCCCGAAACTCTGAATGAATTCAAAAATATTCCGAGTGACATACTGACCCTTGCTTCCAGCGAGAGTGCTTCTAAAGGAATGAAGAAAAGTCTTCAACATGTGAGTCGCTTGTTTACAGCAACAAACACTCTTGATGTCTCATCAACGAAAGGAGAGCAAAAACAAGCAGCACGAAGTAAAACGGATAAAGTGTTTCATGCGATTTAAGAATCTGAGTCTATCAAACAATTGATTAATGGCATTATAGCGACAGTAAACAGTCGCTGCGAAAGTGGAGATCACAATTAAAATCCATATTACGCGCTGATGTTGCAAAACAATTTGAGAGAATGGCACAGGACTTTGTTTTATAGTCTGGAGTTATAGTATGGTGACAGCTTTTAGATCGCCTAAGCCCAGATCAACTTCAGCAATAGTAGTAGGAGATTACCACAAGAAAAAATAAAAAATAAACTTTGGGTTTGGCTACCGTGAAGTTTGCCCGACCCAAATAGGGGTGCTAATGCCCACAGATCCGACTTCAACTTGGAGGAGCAGAAATCCAACTCAAAGACTCCGTCAAGGTGCTCAGCGTGAGCACATAGCACTACGCCGAGCACATCCGGGACGCCACGACGAGAGCGGCTGTCGTGACGACCCAGTTGGCGCGCATCATGCCCAACATGGGGGGACCAAAGACGACCAAAAGGAGACTGCTGAGCACGGTCGCGCAATCGATCGTGCTTTACGCAGCTCCGGTCTAGAGTCCAGCACTGGTCCATGACCGCAACCGGACCAGGATGCTCAAAGTCCATATCACGCATATCAAGCGCATACAGAACCACCTCGCTTGAAGCTGCGCTGGTAGTAGCCTCGCTGCCACCCATCGACCTGCTAGCCATGGAAAGAGCCACTAAGCGCGGTGAAACACCGACAACCCGCGCCGATACCATGGCGAAGTGGCAGCACCGCTGGACGGACTCCGAAAAGGGACAATGGACGAGGGCTCTCATACCCAAACTACAACCGTGGGTAGAGAGGAAGCATGGAGAGCTGACCTACCACCTGACACAGCTCCTCACGAGTCACGGGTGCTTCAACAACTATCTGCACCGAATTGGAAAATTCGACACCCCCCCAATGCGACCACTGCGACGAAATCGACACGGCCGAGCACTCGCTCTTCAGCTGCGTCCGATGGGAACAAAAAAGAGTCGCGGCAGCCCTCAAAGTAGGAGAACCTCTGAGCGTCAATAACATCGTTTAGATAATGCTGAGAGGAATAGAAGAATGAAACGCGATGCTGGAACTAGCCTCAAGCATCATGAGAGAAAAAGAAAAGTTTGAGCGAGAGAAGCAGAGAGAAGCGGATGCCTGAACTCCCAAGCTCCGAGCTCGGGGCGTAAGATATCCGCCAATCGACGGATCTCAACCAGGAGAATAAATCGAGAAAAGCACGGAAGAAAGACGTGTAGCAGAACAAATCCGGAAAGCGACATTGACGAGGAGAGTCTAACTCTGGCGAGGCAAATTGGAAGAAATGCTTACACGGATTCCCAACTACCTCGCAGGACAGAACCCCCACAGATAGTGGGGGTTCGGGTGTGGTTTTAGTGAGTCGGACAATACCATCCTGTCCAACCTCACACTATCTCCACAGAAAGTGTAGGTGTCTTTCTGAAGATTTCCACATCCATAAAATAAAATAAAAATAGGGGTGCTACCTATCTTATACGGGGGTGTAAACAAACGCTGAAAATAGCTAAACAAACGTAAACAAACGATTGCAAGTGAGAGATAACAAATTTTATGATTGGATTGATGTGACTTAGGTTCATTTAAGACGTATTTTTACGATGGTGCTCATTTCACTTACACTCTCGAAGGTTATCGAATTATGAGGAATTTGTTTACGTCCAACCAACATGTGGTTGAAAACTTGTTCTCTTGCATTGAAACAAGTGCAGCAAACGAAGAGTTAAGTCGAGCTCATAGTCCTCGCAGCTTTAGTTTCATTTATGAATTTAGAACACACACTAACATGGTGGAAGAAGAATCCTTGGTGTACAGCAATCCAAAATTTGCAGGATACTAAATCGATGAAATAACCCCAATTCAGACGACGAAATCCAGGACAAGGTCGTGGAAATATATGAGTAGAGTGTCTCTCACGTATGCGTCTTATGAACTGTTTAATTACCTCCGCTGTTTCGGTACAGTAGGGCTCTCGACGGAACCATACGTGATCTTCGGATCAATTGGCTGCTCCAGTCTCTCCACCAGAGGGGAGCTGTGGACTAGTCTATCTGCGGTTGTACTTTAAATAGTATCGGGAAGACGAGAGGTCTGGTAGAAAGTACTTCGGGGCTTCCGTAGTAGTCATGCTAAATGAAACTAGTGCGTGTCTAGGTTTTCCGCAATCTACCTAATTCTTGTTGGAGGCGCAGGCCCCGCTATTGGTGTGTGTTTGGATGAAGACTGAAGGCGAGCGTGTCCTCCCTCTTAGCACACCATCATGAAAAGTCTGATCTGTAATAAGTTGTAACAGATGATCCGAAAGCGATTTTGTGATGGCCGATGGAAGGGCGAGGGGTTTCCTGATCCCAGCTCAGCAACAACACTAAATCAGCTAGAGCCGTCCAGATCAAGACTATATTAGAAGTCTTGTCGAGTCTTCAAAACGTTACACAAGCCTCCTATTAAGTGCTGAATTTAGTTCATGCTTTTGTTAAATAAATAGGTAATTTTATGTTTTAGGGTTGGTAGTTTTCAGCTTTGCACTTCAAGGTCTTTTAAAATAACATCAAAAGTGTGGATTAGAAGTCTGAAAGTTTAATTATATTTGCATTTTTTGTTCATTACGTAAATTTTAATAAGAGAATTCCAGTTTAAAATTTTAAGTAGCTTACTTTTAAATCTTAACAATTATTGAAAGAAATAATAATTTCCTACTTTTCTCTTTGGTAACTTATAAGTAGATTAAACAGTATTTGCATTAAGATACCCTTAGGTAAATTTTCTAATATCATAAAATGAAGGGAAAAATGGATATTTATCCCTCTATTAAAGAAAAGCACGTTTTCTGTAGATGCTTTTTATCTTAATCAATAATCGAATTTTACAAGTAAATTTTGTTAAAATAAAAATTTTCTTTGATGGAAAAAAAATTGAATTACGGTTTACTTCAATAATCTTTTAAGTGAGATTAGATGTCACTAGAGAATTTTCTATAAAAAAGATCACTTCCATTTCTCTTTTTTCCACGTATTGACACTAATCAAATGTCATGTTACGTGCAATAAGATGAGATTTTCCAAATTTTCCTTACTGTATCATCAGATTCCCTTTTGTAAGAGCTTTGTAATTAACCTTGTGAACAGTTTTCCACTTTTCTAAATTCTAGATATTGGCTTAATAATTCTAATCTATATTTCGCAATTTTAAGTTTGTGCCGTATGTAGTTATATCAAGTTTCATATTATTCATATATATCACACATTTATTCACCGTTCGTGAGCTACGTTGCTTCTAGATAGCAAGTCCCTAGTGCCCTTAACGGTTTGCCTAACAAAAATTCTTTTGATGACTAATGGTTTGAAAATACAAGTCTGAACCCAAACTTGAAAAAAAAATCCAATTCAATCAACTGTCTAAACTTGTCTGTAGATCTGAATACAAATTCACTTCAAGCAACTCTCCCAGTCCCTCTTTTAAAGCTGTTTACGTTGGTAGTAGAAATGTTAACTAAACACGCTTGTATTTACTTATTTCGGTTCAGTAATCGTGTCGTTAAAAACCCAAACTTAAAATTTCAAGTGTTTCGCATAAACCACTTGTGGGTTTGAAGTGTTCACAAACAGACCTACAAGGATTTTTGCCTCAAAATTAAAATTTTTACCGCTCTAACTATAACTCTTAGATCTTATGATCTCTTGGGATTGGCAAAATAAAAAATATTGCTCCATGTGTGAGAAAAATCCAAGGTATCAACATCTTTGTTTTAAAAATTGGAAGGGAACTTCAACATCAATGAAAACAGCAATAATAGTACTACTTGAACGTTTCAGACAGAGAGCACGTCAATGCATGGAATTAAATACGAGCATTTAGAAATGGAGAAACAAGAAACTCGTTTCCGAGAGAAAAATTTATGAATCAAATAAGGAGGTTGAAGTCTACTCATAATTTTTCATGAAGTTATAATAAACTTCATCCAGAGTAGAATATTCACAAAAACGTCGTTCCAATGATTTGCGCAGTATAAATGTTTTAAAGTCCCCTACTTGGAGATCTAAGCTACTGATGAGTAGGACAACGGTAAATCGGTTGGTGCTGTCCTTGGCATGGGATTCAACGTCAATTGTTTCGGATTGATAATTTTCATGGGAAGAATCGTCTTGTGAGGGACTTTGTTCACGCTCCCAGAACCCCTCGCGGAGCTTTTCAAGAGATTCAACGGAAGTAAAAAATACATTTATTGACGATAGGGTATTAACAGTCCCGAGAACCGTCCCTTTGTATTCAATATTTAAATTTTGGCGATGAATGCGGGCTATAAACAGAGCTATAAAAAGATTGCAGCCCATAGCGGCTTTAACTGATGAAGTTTTGCAAAATTTGTCTGTTTATAAATATGTTTCAAATATATGCTGAAAAGGCGGACACAAACTATGCCAATTTTGAAGAAACGTACGCGCAGGTGCAAAAGGCGTTGATCAGAGTTTAATTGATGCCTTAGATGAAGTCGTAGGTGAAGTAGATAATTCACATACGCATATTAAAGCCGCGATGTCCGATTTAAAAGCTAATCAACCCTTACCTCCCCAAACAGCCAAGGCAGTATTCTTTTCCCATTTCATAAAGTTCTTACTGACTTACACCACACGCAGAGAGAGTGAATCGATGCCTCCCTTTGAGAAGTTAAGTAGGTAGGTAATTGTTGAAATCTGGTTAAACCTTTTAAGGATTTTCACCGCTTATTTACGAAAACTAAAACCACTATGGGGCCGCTAATAGTCATATATGAAAGAAAACATAAAGAAATCGCATACAGAAAATATTTACCTGGCGATACCCCAAATGTTGTCTTTTCAAACACAACCAGGTTTTATATTTAAATACAAGTTTTGTTGAAAAAAGCTTCAATGCAGGTAAAGTAACGCCGCTCCGTAAAGTTGTCGGTAACTTTACCACCAGCAGAGAGGTACAATAATGAATAATCTCTTTCTATTCTATTCTTCTATTGATTGTATTGAACCTCTCTGCTGGTGGCGTAAGTCAAAAAGAAGCGTATGGTAAGTACGCTCCGTAAAGTTGTCGGTAACTTTACCACCAGCAGAGAGGTACAATAATGAATAATCTCTTTCAATTCTATTCTTCTATTGATTGTATTGAACCTCTCTGCTGGTGGCGTAAGTCAAAAAGAACTTTACGGAGCGGAATTAGAATACCAGGTATATACGCAGATTTCAACAATTACCTACCTATTTGACTTCTCTAACGGATGCCCCTATTCACTATTGTAACCTCTCTATGGGTGGCGTAAGTTAACAAGAGCGTTACAAAATGGTATTACTATACCTGTAATCAATAGTAAAAATGTAAAACTCCCGTCAATCAAGCTTCCGTGCTTTTCGGGAATTTATAAAGAGTACCCTACTTTTATAGAATTATTCAATAGCTTGATTGATAAAAACAGTTCACTTTCGGATATTGAGAAATTTCATTACCGCAGTCTTTCTTTGAAGACGAGGCACTCCCGTTAATCAAAGCTCTACCGGTAACCAAATTATCAAATTGCGTTAGGATTTAGAGAGCCCATTAAAAAAAGAGTGGTTGCAAGCACCCCGCTACCTACACCGGGTGTAGGCGCGGTATTTACACTAAAAATGCGAAAATGGCGGCACAGAGGCTATCTCTTATATAAAACAAAATATTCAAAAGGTAAGCTAAAATTAGCTTGTATTGTATCGTGCATCTCACAACCAAACTACACATAAAACCTAAGACCAAATACTTGAGGTATCCGAGGCAACTGCTTCTCAGTCTAATTGTTCTTTATGGATGGAGGAGCGTAGAAAAAGCTTGACAGCATCGTGGTTTGGAATATGTAAAATGCGTAGTATAACCAATCCAATCACTTACATCAAATACATTATGATGGATGACTTTATAGGTAGGTATTCTAAAGCCGCTCCGTAAAGTTCTTTTTGACTTACGCCACCAGCAGAGAGATTCAATACAATCAATAGAAGAATAGAATAGAAAGAGATTATTCATTATTGTACCTCTCTGCTGGTGGTAAAGTTACCGACAACTTTACGGAGCGTACCTACCATAACAGAGATACCGAATATGGAAATGTCAATTGATTGTACAGAATTTGAGTAGTTTTTAGAAGAAAAATGGAAATTTGTGGATTTTTCGTACACGAAGAAACATTTTCTTCTGCAAGCAACATTATATTTTATTTTAAACGGATAAATTCCCCTTCCATTAAAATTCAACCATCGTCCCAAATAGCACATTGCAATGTACGTATTAATGTAATTAGAAGCAGCTATTTAGCAAACAACAGATGAGTTTTACCCAATTAAGCTGAAATAAACGAATAAAAATAAATTTAAAATTCCAGCTTATAATGAATATGAATTAAAACGAACAAATGATCGGTAATAATAATATATTAGCGCGATGTTATATCGCAAATTGGCGCTCAGCTAATTTTGAGTAAGTGAATAATCGAACTGTGTTTATTTATTTATAAATTTAAAAAAACATGCCGTACTTACGACTTACGTAATATATTCAAATAAATTTTTTATTAGTACCTAGCCTATATTTAAAACTAAAGCAGCTGAATTAACTTAATCATAACACCAAAGTAGCTAACCGACAGTTAAAACAGTTTTTTTTAAATTTAACCAACAAATTTTGTGGAAAAAGTGAGCATTAAGTTGATTTGTACAAATTGTTAATCACTTTAAACCCTTTTTTTAATTTAATTTACACGAAACGCTTTTCATACTAACGCGCACCTGTTACACTAAAGGATTTAGGTGACCTACTCTTTGGGCCTTTCGTACGAAAAAGGCTTCTAACTTTTTCCAATGCAAATTATTAGAAAGAGAAGCGTCTCTTTGTTAGCCAATAAATCAATTTACATTCATTTATTTACTAATTAATTATAAAAATTTTAATTTTAAATCTATTAACATTTTTGTTTAAATGTCTAATGGAAGTTTATTGTGGTTATAACCTAAAATGGAAGGAAAGCTACATAAAAATTCTAGTTGCGAAATAGACAATTTTAATAATGTGCAAGTTATGGAAATGACATCGTTGGCAGCGGCGCAGCTAGGGCATCAAGAGCCTAGTAATTTTGCGAGCCACACCAGCACACCACTGATCGCCGATAAATGTAAATGGTTACACAAGCAAGCCGTGCAGACACCGCATGATGAGACTACTTTTCGAATAGAGGAAATAAGCTACATTATAAGAAATTGCAAACTTAAAAGCAGTTCAAGCTTGTGCCCGGATTGTTAAAATTTCTTCTCAACATGTAAGACGACTTAACAGATTAATTTTCTTGATTTATTTACAACATTGTAGAATTTTAACTAGCTTCCATTCTCGTGCTGTTTTAATTTAAATTAAAATTTAATTCGCTCAATGATTAAATCGTAACCCAATAATGAATTAATTATTCAAAACCCACATAATTTTATTTTTTCATTAACAAACTCTGCAAGGAGCCCTAAATGTATTTCGTGAGCTTTAAGGGTTTCGTTTTGATTTAAAATAAAAAAGTATTTTCTTACAAGTTTTAATTACAATAATTTACGAGTTTTTCCTAAAAAACGCCCTCTTAAAGAGTATACTTGTAATTTTAAAATATTTTGGAATCTTTGGCGCATATTTTACATTTTCATTAATGCTTAATGCGGAACGTTCTGTTGGCGTAGCACTCAAGATAAAAATTTAAGTTAGAGCTTTTAACTGTAAGGGCGTTAGCATATTCAAAAAGGTATCTTTCATTCTTGCGCCAGAAAGTCTATTGTTTTCTATAGCAGTGGTTCTCAAATTTTTAATGGGCGCTCTGTTGCCTTTAAAGACCCTGACACTGATTTTATGAATTAACGTTAATCGATACTTTCCAAATTAAAATAATTTAGCAAGCGCTTCAATATAAATTCATTCAATTTAAGACTTTTTGTGTTAGTTGAACTAGAAAATGGTAAAAACCTAAAAGAGTATAAATTAGGTATTATTCTGCAAGCTAAGTGAAGTTCCAGAAAGATTAATCACGCGAAATTTTGTAGCAATCTGTCTTTTTAGTTCCGCCAATCTTTTTAAATTCTTAATCGGATGAAAAAAGTACATTCTCTATTGTTGAACTTTTCTTGTTCGTCCCTTTTCAAAACAATTGTAACGGGATTAAGTTTTTCGTTATTTTGCGTTTCTAAGTTTAGAATAACTCAAAATATTTTCGTCTAGTTCGAGAGTTGACAAAATTATATTAAAAAAGTTTAAAAGTTAACCAAAAGAGATGGAAAACACTACACTAATAAAGTTGAACGTAACCCTAAATTTTCATAATACAAAAATCTAATTAAAAGCTTTCAAAAGGCCATTTTTCGTACATTGTTTATGCTCATAAAACTCCAAAAGAAGTGCTTTAAAAGCAACAAATTAAATTCCATTCTTGTCGTTTTTGTTATAATGTAATTTATAAGATGCAAAAAGGAGAAAATTTTAAAGGTAAGATGTCTGGAGACCGACGAAGAATTAGAACAGCGTTATATTTCCTTTACCGTTTAGTTAATTATTATGTCAAGTTAGAGATTACACACTAAAGCTATCTGTATAATACCAGGACTCTAACTGCGGTTCTAAATCCAAATAAGTTGCTTAATACTACTACAAGTCTATTTGATTCACATTTAATTAATTATAACAGTTGACAATTTTAATCTTCGATTAGTGGTGTGTGGTTACATCGAAATCGACTACTTAATTCGAATTAATTTCCATTTCCCAACTAACACTGCTTTGTCTGTTCCAGAAAATCAATCTGTAGTGGCCACTTTACACGGGGAAATTCTGTCACGCAATCGAATGATTCTTTTTTTTACTTTTAGACTACTTCAACAAGTTACCATAATGAAATCCTCCGATTAAGATCTGCAGAACATAATGTCGCAGAGTTAAACTCAAAGTACAAAACGTCATTTACCGCCGATGATGTTACCAAAAATGCGAGCGCTTCTTAGAGGTATGTCGCGGTTATAGCAGCACAAAAGCGGTACATAGTGGGATGGACACGGATAAGGTTCCACAGCCTACATGGTGGTTGTACGACCCATTAAAATTTTTAATGCCGGACTGTAAGAAAGACAAAAGCAAGTCGAACTTGTCACGAAACAACGCCATTGCAATAGTGATAACAGTGACCCGTCGTCGGACGGGAAACGTTTTGTGTTGAATAGAGAGTCACGTCGACGTGTTGTGGGGCATCTTCGTTCTTCAATTTTGTGAATTTTATTAGTGTGACCCCACCACGTCATATACGGGAGCCGGCCCTATCTTCGTTATCGTACCTTACCGGTTCTCGTCAGCCCGTTGAGGGGATTGGCGTGCTCTCTTACCTTATCTAGCCGCCTTCTGTTGAAGGTAAGTGTTTTTTTTGTTTTGGTCACTGTTATCACCACCGTTCTCGTGATCCGCAGGCGGCTTTTTCGTTCTGGCTCTTGTTCCGGCCGTCTTTCGTGTTCGACGTCTCCGGCGTCCGTATTTTTGGATTGGATCCACCGTCTTCCGGATCGCCAGACGGATTTAATCTTCGTGTGGTTCGAATTAATTTGTAATTTGTGTATAATTTGTCGTCGTTTGGGTCACCAACACACACCTTATTATTCGAGGTATTATATTGTTAACTGTTTCATTATGCGACGTGTATTTTGTTCGAGCAGGGTAGTTATTATTAAAAAAACTTTTACCGATAGTGTTTATCTTATTCCTGTCCTTACCGTTACCGCGCGGTGCTCAGCAACCAGCTGGGGGGTGCCCACGGGCAGGTTGCTTGGCGCCCAACTCGAAACATCGTTCGTATATTTTTATTCGAACCCACGACCATCCACTGAGGTTAGCCCCCCCCCCCGACGTCCACGGGCCGGGTGGTAAGAACGAAGCAGTAGCTACGAACAATACGTAACACCGTTTTAGTAGGGCAAAAGCGGTGCACAGTGGGATGGACACGGATAAGGTTCTACAACTTATATGGTGGTTGTACGACTCATTAAAATTTCTAATACTGTACTGTAAGAGAGACTAGAGCAAGTCAAACTTGTCACAAACAACGACATCGCAACACTTGAGGAAATCGAAGAAAGTGCCAATTCGGTGGAGCTGCAGGCAACACTAAACCGATAGTTCAAGTTTAGTTTAATTTAAATAACACCAGAATACCACACAAACAAGTTGGATGTTGGCAATCCTTAAATCAGCTGATGCTAACTACTTCGAACATACCCACAGCACACAGTTCTGCTGTTTTAGCCAAATCTGGTATGGAAACAGTGTATTATACCATCGTATTTGATGATATGATCGAGGATATTTCTAGTTGTCTCGTGCATTTATTTGCATAGCGTTTCATCCAATCAGAAACGAACGAATTTGGTGTGTCAACTACCGATGAAATTTTAAAGCGAACAGATTCGAGTAATCTTATTAAATCGAGCATTGAATTTAAATTGCATGCCCTTAAATTTATCATAAAAAAAACGAACTAAACGTAGCTCGGTCGTATACGATATTATGTGATGTGAACTCAGAAATACTAAAGAAAGTTCTGGGTGTCTTTTCGCATTCAAAAGTATACAAAAGAAATTTAAAAAACTTATTTTGACACACATACATGTTCTACTTTAGGTTGCACAAAATTTTATTTTTTCAAATATTTTCGACATCACAAAATGCTGTGCCAATCGACTAACATTGCTGAATGACATGTAACATTTTTGAATATTAATTTGCAAATCAGCTCCATTTGATCAGCATTTAAAATTAAAATTTTAGCGAGGGCCAAGATACTCATAGTTGACCAAGGAGCGAAGCAACGAGGTAAGTGTTTTGATGAATATGTCAAGATTCTGATGAGAAATTTAGTTGAGCTGGAATACACGCCCATTTGCCCATATTTGTTAATCTTAGAAGTACGTCCTAGATATAATAGGACTTTACAAACCATCACGTGTCAGAGTTTCTGTAAAACGTGCCTTCTATGTTACAGCAATTATATGTTATCTTTAAAACACTTTGTATACGTATTCACAAAGTAAGTAAGTACAAAGAAATTACTAAAGGGGGCTTCACATTGTTACTAAAGCTAACGGAAAACGTGTCTCAATCAAAAATATTGATGTTACAGTAGACAACATAAGAAAGGTCCCAAAGTAATTTATTTTTTAAATAGTTCATCTGAAAAATAATTGAAATTGTCTATTTTCACCAGATAACAAAGAAGGCGGGAAACTAAATATAGTCGGATCGGCAGTTACTGGGACAGAGTTTTCCAGCTGTTTCAATATTCCTTGTATGTCTCGCAATCTGTACAAAAAAGTATAGGGTAGTTTCCATAACATTTTAAGAGACTCCTGTTGGAAGTCGATGCAAGATGCACGTGCTGAAGAGGTCAAACTAGCTAAAGAAGGAGGTAAAATAGACGCAGTAGCAGATGCCGCGTGGTGTATGCGGTCTTCCCGCTCAAACAACTCTAGATCTGGATCCGCATGCATTGTTGGTCAGAAAACTGGAAAGTTATTATTTTTTGGAATTAAAATTCAAGAATATCGAAATCTTTGTTTTATGGATTGGAGGGGAACATCAACTAAAAATAAAATGTTTTACTATAGAAGAATAATATGGCGCGTGACAAATAGTGCCGAAAGCTATAACTCCGTTGTAGCACAGTAAAAAATAGGGTTACGAAATGCGCTGCCAAGCCGCTCCATCTCACAACATGCATAATAATAATAATCTTTATTGAGGCCAATTAATATATACTGATTCAGCAAACAAGGTGCAGTGTAAAAAAAGCAAAATTCGAATTTAGTGGTCGCATGACGCTATGCAGGGTATCTTACGACATTGCATCAAGTGCTTACCAAAAAAAGGTCCAGCGGTTGTATCGTGCATCTCACAACAAAAGCACAGATAAAAATAAAAAAAGGCAGGAACCTCGGACGAGCCTGACGCAGATTATGGGCCAGAGGCTCAACTGTCGAAAGGGAGCAAAGTTGATCGGTCATAAAATGACAAACTTCGTATAGAGGTTAGATCAGGTTAGATCAATTTGGTCAAAGACCAAATACCCAAGTTATGCGAGGCAACTGCTTACCAGTATAATTGTTCTTTGTGGATGAAGGAACGAGGGAACCTAATCTACTAAATGAAATGAAGATATGTGGGCTGTATAATAATATTTTGTTAACTGCAAATAGAATGTTCTATTATAGTAGAATAATATGGCACGTGACGAATAGTGCCGAGAGCTACAACTCTCGTTGCGCGTGTTCGTTGTAGCACAGTAAAACATGGGGTTACGGAATGCGCCGCCAAGCCGCTCTATCTCACAACAAGAATGGAGGCTATCTTACGACATTGCATCAAGCGCTTACCAAAAAAAGGTCCAGGCCTGTAAATATACAAAAAACTACGCCCAACATAAGCAGGTTAAATTAGCAAAGACGGTTGTATCGTGCATCTCACAACAAAAGCACAGATAAAAAGAAAAAAAGGCAGGAACTTCGGACGAGGCTGACGCAGATTATGGGTCAGAGGCTCAACTGTCAGAAGTGGTAAAAGTTGATCAGAATGATCAGTCATAAAATGACAAACTTCGTATAGAGGTTAGATTAATTTGGTCAAAGGCCAAATACCCAAGTTATGCGAGGCAACTGCTTAACAGTATAATTGTTCTTTGTGGATGGAGGGACGAGGGAACCTAATCTACTAAATGAAATGAAGATATGTGGGCTGTATAATAATATTTTGTTAACTGCAAATAAAATGTTCTATTATAGTAGAATAATATGGCAAGTGACAAATAGTGCCGAGAGCTACAACTTTCGTTGCGCGTGCTCGTTGTAGCACACTAAAAAATGGAGGTACGAAATGCGCTGCCAAGCCGCTCTATCTTACGACAAGAATGGGGGCTATCTTACGACATTACATCAAGTGCTCACCAAAAGAAGTCCAGGCCTGTATACAAGAAAATACGCCCAACATAAGGTAAAATTAGCAAAGACGGTTGTATCGTGCATCTCACAACAAAAGCACAGATAAAAAGAAAAATGCAGGGAACTTCGGACGAGCCAGACGCAGATTACAGGTCAGAGGCTCAACTGTCAGAAGTGGACGAAGTTGATCAGTCATCAAATGACAAACTTCGTATAGAGGTTAGACAAAATGAAATAATAAATACTCAAGTTATGCGAGTATTTTGTCAACTGGAAATGTTTTATTATAGAAGAATAGTATGGCACGGGACGGATGGTGCCGAGAGCTACAACTTCGTTTGGGCAAAATTTTTCGGTGGTAAGCGTACAGTAAAGAATGGGGTTACGAAATATAACTGAGCCGAGCAAATGATTCTTTTTTCCAATATCTAGTTTTTTCACAAAACTAGTTTTCAAACAAAAAAGAAATTAACAATTTAGAGAAACGGGCATTGTAAATAGAAGGAGTAAACTTTTTTGCAAAAACCCTAAAAGTTTAGCTTAACGATTTTTCTTAAATTGCCTTCTTCGTATTTTCGGCTTTGCCATTTAAACAAAACGACAAACTTTTAATACAGGGTGGCTTAATACAATTATCTGATATGAACTCATTTCATATTAGCAGACGCCCCTCATAGAGAAGATTCATAAAATGTCCAAGAATTTTTACATTAACCTCAATTAGTCTTTTTGGTCACAATTGCTTTTTAAAAATAGCTACAGGTGTGAAAAAAAAACGTCGTTATGAAACTTCAAAGTGAAAAGAATTTTTTTTTAAATAAATAGTAAATTCTAAGTCGTAACACAAGAATTATTGCCAACTTGCACTCTTATTATTTGGGTTTCTAGTACAAGCGAACTTTGGAAAGTTGCAATATAACATAAACCTTTCAGTTTCGGTTTCGTTTTCAGCTTTTAAGGTAGTTCTTAACCATATCGTAGTTTTCCAAAAGTTTACTATGTGGCGTGATTTCTAAACTTCCTAAACACGAGATGCGAGCTTTTAACATTTTCAGGGTGGAGCTAGTGCAGGCTGTAAAACACAATTTGAAGTCTTCAGATTTTGAAACTTTTGACGTATTCAATTTTCAAATTATAAATGCAAAAAATGGAGTTTACCAATTATCGCTCTCATATAGAGATTATTGAAAAGGTAAAAGAAGTATTTCTTCCAAAGGCGTATTTAACTCTAGAAGTATTCACACGAACAAAGGCAAAAGTAAATTTCTTAATCTCAGACGCAAGAACTACAAATAAATAAATTTTTTAACCAAAGCGTCATAAGTTTAAACTTGTTATGTATGAAGCGTGAAGTCCGACCTTGCACCCTATAAAATTTTCAATCATTATCTGGGATGTGTTAACAGTTAGCATACACGTCCACAATTGATTTTCAATCAAAATGCAGCAATGTCGAACCATTTTAATCATTTCATGTAAATTGAATCCGTATCACGAAAGTAATTACACGAGATACGTATAATTACCATTTTGTTGAGGTCTTTTACAGCCTCGTAACAAAAGGAAAACTTTTTTCATAACGGCCGTCGCTTCAATTTATTCGTTTGGAGTTGAAAATTGAAAAACAATTAAAAAACATTTTGACCTATTTAAGAAGAGTAACATATCCATGGCACATAGTGCCAACTTTGGTTATTTAATCAAAAATTTGTTTTTAAACATGAACCAACAAGAATTCGCCTCTTGCCAATTTTCTAATCCCTTCTTATGTATTTGAATTAAACGGAGACGAGAAATCATCTAAAACAAATTTACAAAATTTTACTCAAACTAACCAATTATAAGTTTAATTACGCTAACGAGAACTGTTTGTTCATCAATTTGAGACGTTGCAATTTGAGTTGTTAATTGCAACTGCAGCTAGAATTAGATTTCAAAATTGAATACTAATTATTACCTACCGATCAAAATGGGTTAGCATCGAGAAGAATTGGAAATGTTGATTTGTTCGTTTAAGCGTACTTAAAATAAGCTTTGCTTTCGTGACTCTTTCTGCCTTAAAAAATATTTTTAGATCGAGGAGCCCACACAAAATACTTTGCGACAACAAAAAAAATTTGTAACTCACGACGATATAAGTTCCCACTTACAGCATAATATTTTAGGTTGTTGACTACAATCTATAAGTTACGTAAAGCATGGCAAAGCGCGCTCGAAGCCCCAAGGGTTAAATTTGCCACTACAATTAACACCAGAATTTGGAACTCACATTTACAAAGAAGCGAAGCTCTTAATTTACAAACGAGAATTAGGCGCATCACAAATTTTGGCTCTAATATTCGAAAGAATTTAAATCTCGATACACAAAACACGAATACAGATTTGATCTTTTATAACCAGTAATTCAAAATTGGTTTGCCTCATGCCTCTCGAATAAGTTCAGTGTCGAATCTCAAATGAAATTCGACTCCAAAAATTCGCATTTGAGACGACACAAAATACGACACAATTTTTCGAATAGGAGCGCAAAAAATACTTATAAATTGAATAAAAAAATATTCGGTCGACATTAGTCGCTTATAAATATGTAAATTTAATGATCAAAGTGTATGTTTTTGATTTAAATAATAACACGAAATCTCAAGGCAATAAACACGACATAGAATCTTTTCGCATACATTTTGTAACAATCAAATATCGAAAGAATAAAAGAAGTGCTAGTTGAGTATTGCACCGAGTTCGGAGCTACACTGGCGTTTTTAAAAGTGTAGCCACGCGTGGCTGGTCTGGTATTTGAGGGGGCGGCCATCTATGTAATTAAAATATCACCACAGTAGTTGACTGTGCTTTGGAAAAAAAGCTACGCGGCCACGCTAAGCTGCCATTGTTGTTTGGAGGCCTTTGACTACATTTCCCTTCTATAAATTCCTTAATTTTATTATTACACTATACTCTATACTCTATAATGACGATTTAATTTTACTTAGTTGTATAAAATGCTCTTAATCAAAGTTAAATCGAAAAACTATTAGATTTTGGGAAAATCGTGATAAATGAAGAAGCCACTCTGGCCGAAATGGATCTTTGGGATTTAAAAGTCCAATTAAAAATAAATTTATCACTGCTAAATAAGATTAATGATAAATAGAAAGATATTTATAATGAATTCTAAGCATTGTGGGTAGAATCGAGCGGTTTACTCTCTATAAACGATTTTGATAACAAATTTATCGAACTAGGCACAAAACGCAAGCTCAAATCTCCAACTCCATCTCGCCTTCAGTAAAATAGTAGTAGCGCAGGATTTAATACCAAACTGCCGCAGATAGAACCACCATTTTTTAAAGGAAATTGCGCAGAATGGAGTTGTGGTGGCTACCACCGAAGAAATTCATCTCCCTGGCGGCCGAAGGCCGCAAAGACTCGAGGGAACGGTTTCAACCCTTCAACGCGAATCCAGAGGAGTAAGTGGTTCGGTTTAGGTATCCTTCAAAAGCAAACTCGAGTAGAGTAACAAATTGTTTTCATCATTGCTCTTATCACTTGTGTGCCGACGACTTACAGATCTACATACATTCATTTCCAAACGACATTCGACAAACGGAAATTTCATTGTAAACTTGTGTCCCAATCTGTGTTTTTTAAACGCCACACTCTTTCTACTCATCTTAAACGTTCTTTAATCTTCCCTGTCATCGAATATTGCGATATTGTTTACTCTGATTTATCTTTGGAACTCTCCATTAAGTTAGAAAAGCTTCAGTACACCTGTATAAGATTTGTTTGCAATCTGCGAAGGTAAGACCACGTGTCCCAATTCCGAACTCGGCTATCTCTTCTAACCCTCAATCAAAGAAGAGATCTTCACATCCGTTTTTTTTTGGTTTCGAGTCCTCAACTCTGATGGTCCCGTGTATCTCCGATCCAAATTCTCGTTCCTTTCTGGTCGTGATCTCACTACAAGATCTGCTAACAACTTGCTTCTTTCTATTCCTGTTCATAGCACTAATTACTTTACAAATTTCTTCACCGTTCGAGCGATTCGTCTTTGGAACGGGTTGCCTGCCCAGATTAGGTTATCAAACTCTATGGACACTTTTAAACGCGGAGCCGTCGTAAGCCTCTGCCGAACAGAGACTTGAGACCATTCATTTTACACATTTCATTACATTTCTCTACACTTTTGATACTTTTTACTTTTAATTTGTGATTCTTCTTTTTAACAAAATTAAAACAGCCTTGTTAGCTAGTTAGGGCTAGGCTGGTAGACATTACTGTACGATATAAGCCTTAGCCTGTGCTTAAAATGTACATTTTTGTTAAATAAATAGAGTAGCGTTTGTGAAATTTTCACTGCAAAGTCACGTAAAGTGCATTTTCGACTTAAAACTTGACACTATCAATAAGGAGAGTGCTTTAGATCTAAGGTAACTCTAAGACGCATTGTCAAAGCATTTAAGGGCCTTAGAAAAGCTGTTGGTGTCCGTAAAATACTGTACAATTTGCATAGCACATATTCTGTTGGCCATTTTATTATATTAACTCCAGATCATCTTTTGATTAGACGATCTCTAAACACTACAGCAGAACTAATGTCTCTGAATCACGCAGACGATCGGCTGAAAAAGCGCGAAAAGTTACGAAAAAAAGTGTATGATTTCTGAAAACATCGTAAGAGCAGCTTTAAAAATCCCAGTTCTCCCAGCTCCGTTACACAAGCTGCAATTAAGGCAAAAGCCTTCTGGATAAATTTTTAAGCCAAATAAATAAATATAAAGTAATCGTTTTAAAATGAATTTAGTAACAACATGTAAAACGATAGCTTTTGGAAATTTTTAAGGGAAACGAAGTCGTCTTCCCGGCGCTATAAATTGTAGAGAGCACAATAAATAAACGTCGCATGTAACGTAAAAGTAACATAGCGCAAGCTCCATTTTTCGAGTAATTTAAAATAACAAATTATGCAGTTTTTATTAATCGTTTTGTCGTAAGAGAACTGCCAACCCTTACAAGTGCAATTGCGGCTGTTTACGTCGCATTCTAGGCCAGCAATTAAATATTTTTTAAAGAAAATTTTAACCCGTCGTTCTTGCTCGCATTCAATATGATATTAAATTTGTCGTCCAAAAAAATTTTCATTTGCTTCAAGGCTTTTAGGCTACACATCGGCTTTTACCACCGTTATATTCTAATTATTTATTATTTGAGTGCGTTTCTCGTACAAAGAGTGGATTTTTGAACTGAAATGTCCGTTTTTAATATTAGCACTCGAACCCACCGTATCAATTTGACGTTTGTTCGGTCATATGTTGCACTCTGCTCTTAAAACTAACTATACGCGAGCCCATAACCCGTGGTAATAATATGCGGCTCAAACAGTTGGGGGTTTACACATTACCTCTTTATACTGCCTCACACGTTTGCTGACCGTTAGTAGCTAACGCCGTACATTGTTGTGAAACGCCATAAAGAGGGGCTATTATTATTATTATATCTTTTATAGCCAAAAATGATTTCAAAAACATTGTATATTCGTGCCTTCTGTAACCACCGACACAGGTTGAAGAAAGAAATTTTTGGGCTGTAAAAAGGTATAGTTAATAATTAGAAAACGACACGCCGTTCAAGGGAAGTCGAAATGAGAAGATGCTTATAGATTAACTTCCGGCACATTAAATAATGTTCTTAGGGACAAGATAGCTGACGTTCAACTATCGCAGATAATCTTTTGAACGAGTTAAGTCAGTTATGTCGTGAAACCCTTTTATTAGGTAAATAACGGCACGTAATGTTGCGGAAATTATCATAATGAAACTTACATTGATAATATATCTAAGACTTGGCATAAGGTAGTGCCGGCATCCATTTCCGAAAGTATACAGGGTGTTAATTAAGTATGTACACATGTACACAAATATTAAGGAATTAATATTTGATTAATTGTAAGACAAAGAGTTCATATAAACGTGAGTCCACAACTGCTCTGTTTTCTATATACAGGGTGTTAAAATCTGATACACGATAAGTTTTAGGAAAATAAATGTAACAAAATTATGAACATGCGTTCAGCTTCAGCTTTCAGTTTCTAGCAATTGTTGCTACAAAATTATTTTACCTATATTTTTTCAAATAAATTAAAAAATGTTCTAAGCGGGCCTTATTTGCCAACCTTGCCTTATTCTAGCTGCCAAATAAATACGTCAGGCGATTAGCAGGCGGAAATATACCCTGTGTCCGTTCTCAAACATACGAATTTAACATTGAATGAACGTTTTTGCCGATTCCTGCTCGCCAATTCAACCGACAGAAAAGCTAATGGTACCAATCAAAAGGTAAAGTGATTGCACATCCAAAGGTACTAATTACAAGAGTAAAAGATAAAATATTTAGTTTAAAATACTAAATTAAAGTTGGCGTTTTTTAAAATTTAAATTTAATATGATATGCCTTGATTTCCAATTTGTTTCAAATAAGTCAAATAGGTAATTTTAAAAAGTATTTAGCCTTCTTGAATATTCCCGTTCATAATAACTTGAAAATGAATAACTACTGCAATGAAGAACGAATTTTCATGGTAAAAACTTTTTACAGTGGTGTTAGCTTACGGAGAGTTAGAGATTTGTTTGCCGTTAATTTTGATAACAGACCTATACCGTCTTTAAATGCCATTCACCATTATGTGCAGAAATTTGAAAGATCTGGAAATATTTCTGTCGAATCAGAATCTAGGGGTGGTAAGTAAGATTTTTTTAACGTTAAAATACTAAAATCAAAAATAATTATATCGCAGGAAATCGACAAATAGAATTAGTTAATCACACTGAAGAACGTGTTTTGGCGACGGTGAACTTGGACCCGACAATTAGTTTAAGACAAATTGCTGTTGAAGTAGGTGTATCTAAAACATGGATATAGGACATACTTAGGAAGCACAAATATCACTCCTATAAGCCACAATGTCATCTAGAGATTTTCGATTTTGACGAGGAGAGCAGGAATGTATTCTGTGAAGAAATGCTAGAGCGCGCTAATGCTGATCGTCGCTTTTTGTCTACAGTTTGCTTTACAGACGAGTGTACTTTTACACTCAATAACGAACCAAACGTTCAAAACACTCGCTATTGGGCCCAAGAAAATCCTCGAGTGAATATTAGTACGCGACCTCAGTATCCTCAAAAAATTAATATCTGGGCTGGGATTTTTAACAACAACATTATTGGTCCGTTTCAAATCGAAGGAAATTTAAATTCGGAAACTTATTTAGAATTATTAGTAACCAAAGTTGGGCCTGCATTAGAAATAGTTGCAAGAGAAAATCAGGAGATCTGGTTCCAGCAAGACGGCTGTCCTGCTCATTTTGGCTTAGTTGTTAGAAATTTTTTAAAAGATTCGTTTTCCAAATCGTTGAATAGGTCGAGGTGGTGCTATAAATTGGCCAGCAAGATCTCCTGATTTAGCACCTTGTGACTTCTTCTTGTGGGGTCACCTTAAAAGTAAAATTTATAAAAGACGCCACCCAGATATTAATTCTTTGGGGGAGGCAATAGAAACTGAGTGCCGGTTAATTACAGAAAGACAATTGGCTAACGTTAGAAACGGTTTTTATAATAGATTGGGGTATTGTTTGTTTCAAAACGGGGGTTTGTTTGAATATTTATTGTAATTTTATTTTTCTTTGTCTTTAGATTTTACAATAAAGTTTTAAAACCCTATTTTTAAAATTTAGTATTTTAAACTAAATATTTTATACCATTTTACTCTTTAGTACCTTTGGATGTGCAATCACTTTACCTTTTGATTGGTACAATTAGCTTTTCTGTCGGTTGAATTGGCGAGCAGGAATCGGCAAAAACGTTCATTCCAATATCGAATCCGTATGTTCGGGTTTGAGACCGGACACCCGATATATTTTTTTGATGAGAATATAATCAATGTATGAGTATTTTTCGACACATCCATAATAACACGCAATCAAAAAATAATGTTTAAATAAATTTTTAACTTTTCCTCACGTTTTGAAAAACCAACAATCTATTTCCTTACGAAAAGTATTTTTTTATTCAATTGAGTTTTCAAGTCTAACAAGAGAAAAATCCCCTTTATAAAAAGTCTCGAGACTTACATTATAATACGAGATTTAACAAACAAATTGGTGTTTATTTAAACAGCGATGTTTTTTAACATAATTTAAATTGTCCTAACTCAATAAATAATTTATGAGAACGTTACAAGATGTAAATTTCAAATTGTTCGAATTTAAAAAACCGTTTGAAAAGAAATTGCCTATAACAAACTTGTCTTTAATTACTTAATTTCGACTTGAAAAAGAGGCGAAGCGTCGCCTCGGAACTTTTATATTTATTCGGCCTAAAAGTGTTTAAAAGTCTCTTTTTGGGCCAGTATGGTCGCTAAACGTGAGCCCGGCAATAATGGAATGAAGACAGTTTTCCCAGGTTGTGCATTGCCCAATATAAAGATGTGAATATGAGATGAGCCAAGTTAAAATTGAGAGGAACTATTAAATTTTTGTAATTTTTTAAGGTTTTATCGATGAAAGCAATACGGAAGTACAAACTGACAGACGGTCGGACGTGCATCCGAAAACGATTTAGATCGATTGAGAAGCTTTTAAGTTGTTATCGCGATCACAATCGTTTCCGCACCTTACGATAAATGGGAAAGTGAAATTAATAAGTTACCATTAAATTCTAATGACTAATGACTAATTACCAACGATTTAATTTCTCGTTACATTTTAATTGCATTTCATTTCACAAAAAATAATAAACTTCTTCGCGAGTCTTTACGCGAATTAAGTAAATTCGAAGTTTTTAAGTGAAATTAATTGAAAGTTTTAATTAAAATAATTATTAAGAGTAAGTTGACAATGTGATAAATTAAAATAACTTAAAATATAATTTTGGTTGCCAAGGATAGAGTATTGTGATATTAAAAAATAATTTTTTGGCAACTCGAAAAACTAATTTTTGTTTTCCCCAAAAAATTTATTCGACTCACCTGCATAATTTATAATTTAATTTTTAACTTCGCTTCATTAAAAGTCACTTAAAATTAGTTTTTTAAAACTTAAAAACACCCGAAAACTTTCTTTTTCACAATTTTAACAAACTTTCACGCTTATGTTTTTTTCAAAAAGTTTTTCTAATTCAATACCAATATAAACTACAATAGGAAGTTATTTTTGCGTAACTTTCAACTTTGTTTCGTTAAATTTGAACTATTTCATATAGAGAAACAGTTACAAAGATGTCGCGCGCACTACTGCGCGCTATAAACAGTCGTCGCGTCGCGGCGATAATCAACAGCGCACCGACGCCCCCATGCCTTGACGTCTTTTGCATTTAAAACAAAAAGGGCACAAGTATTAATCGACTGATTAAAACAAAAATAATTTGGCCCACATTCTTAATTAAAAAAAAAATTTATTCATAATCAAAAAGTTCAAGTTCAACTCGCACGTTTTCTTTGCAAAAAGATTAAAAGTTAAATTACTCTTTTCATTAAAGTTTTAAAATTTTCATCAAGTAATGTAAGAGCACAAATAATATATCAAGAGAGCTCTATACACAATCCACATCAAACCTATTGAGAATTACACAAAAAAGCCTTTTTTTTATACGTGTGAAATGTTCGAAAGGGTCAAATTATGATGAACATAAAATAATAAAAATCAGAACCGTACCTAGTTAATTTCTAAAAATTTTCTAATGAAAAATAAGTAAAATCACAACAACTGGCGTTGCTTTCTTGATAACGCGAGCTAAGCTTACAAATGTTTTAATTATCACGTAACAAAATGGAAATGTAACCATTATAACTTGTTGTTGCCGATTCAATTAGTAGGTTAATCAATTATTTTCATTTAATCTAAATATTTTGAATTGTTTTTTTTGCAATCTTCTTAATGATTTCTCTTTAGGTTTTATTCACAACTCTCTCGCGAGTCGAGAGGATTATCCGTACGTACGATGTTAAGATGCGTTTTCCATTTTTGCTTCATTAATAAAGCAAAATTCATTAGTTTTGCTTAAATATGCGTGGATTAAACGGTAAACATACAAAATATAATTTGTGTGGGCAAATAAAAGAAAGTCCTTCGAAAATTCAAAGAGTAGATTTTTTATAGTTACGCATAAATATATTAATATTTTTTTTCAATAATCAATAATGTTCAAAATATTAGTTGCCTTTGTTGTTTATGAAATAATTATAAAGGAAGTCATTTTTCAGGCGGTAAAAAGTTGAAAAATTAAGTTATAATTAATAATTCGACACAAAGCTTCGTACTTCCGTTTTTTAACTTATTAACTTTTAGCTTATTATTTCAAAAAGATATTAGAAGTAAAACAATTTGTGTAATTTTGAAAACACTGGCAATGAGAAAAACATCAAATAAGATAAACAGAACCCCCAAGTTGAAATGGTAATGCCTTAAGTAAACCGACACAACACAACAAAGAAATGTAAATGCGAGGACTAAAATATAAAGAAAATCCCGACAACAAAAAAGATATGACGAACAGACAAAATTTTGTTATACTTACTAAAAAATGAAAAAAAGACTCAAAAAGAAAAACAAAGTCGCTCGAATGAGCGTCACTGCTTCCGCAAATAATTCTGTAGCCGAAGCTTGAGGTGACGAGTTGATTCGTTAATGTACGCCTTAGTTTTCTGTGTTAATTGATTAACACCTGGTTCTATAAAGCATTTAACACAAATTAAATATTTTAATCTGTGATAACTAATTTTATCGCGACGATAAAAATGACGGTTGTGCTATAAGGCGTCCGCCGAGAGTTCCTCGGCATCTTTTTGGGTAAAATCTTTACCCCGAACTCTTCTTTATCGTTATCCACATTAGTAAATAGGTACGATAAATACTAGTTAAATTTAAGGTAACGAGACGTAATGAGATGCAGATCTTCCGTATGCAAACGAAAAACAAAATATACAGGGTGTTTCATTAAGGATGGGCCAAACGAAGCAGGGTGATAGAGAACCTCGATACGCATCGAATTGACCCTATGTGTATAATCCGAAACTTGATGGTTCGGGAATTAACATGATTTAAGTGTATTTCCAGAAGAACCTGATTTTTTCATAGATATTTTGTTATGCTGAGTAAACCGTTCGTTCTAGCTTGATGAAATTTTCCAGAGGTGTAGTCCAATAATGAGCCTAGCACACCGTATGTTAGCATCCTCAATGTAACTTGACAATAGTTGGAAAAAAAAGATCTTTCCAAAATTTCATTACAGCAGAAGCACTCTCCCTTATTTTACAACGCTCTTGCAGAAAATTTTGACACGGAAATTTTTTTGGAACATGTTTTAAAAACTTCTCTGTTCTATTGACAATGTACCCTACAAGTTTCATTCACCTAGTCCTATAGCTTCTCATCAAAAAAATTGTGTTACTAGAAAAAGGCGATATTTCATGTTCCTTATCGCAATACGTACATTGGAACGATGATGATAGTTTTCAATTGTTGCGAATTGTCAATAATAGTGACAGAAGTGAAAATATTGGATCAAATTATTTTTCTAAATAGTTTTTATAGAGTATAGAGAATAGTATAGAGAATTAAATGTTTTTTTCCTTTTTCAACAGACTGTTTTTTTTTAAAAGACCGATTTATTTTTTCCATTAAAATTATTCAAAACTAGTATTCCTTTTAAAAAATGCATCGAATTGAAAAAGCTACTACTCGGATTGTCTATGTCTATAGGTATTCGAGTAGAACTCGATTATTTTGAGAAATTTTACAGGAGTTTAAAAGAGTGAGAACTCGAGTTGTATCAATGACTCGAGTGACTCGAGTGAAACTCTAGTAATTTGTAAGTTGACTCGAGTTACTCGAATCAAAATTTCGGACTCGAGTCCCATCACTACTGTTTCGAGTATTTTCATAAACCATAAGCATGCATAACGTCTACTGTAGTAGTGGACAATTTTATTTTTGAGTTTTTGAGCGAGTTGTGACTTTCTGATATTTTTTAATATACCAGTATGTCAAATAATATTAGTTGTTGCCCTTTTTAAATTTTATTTCCAAAAATATCAAATTTAAAAAACACACGCATGAAAGGGTTACTAATCTTATTTTCGTTTCTTTATTGGCCAGTTGCTTCGTCAATGTAACGATTATCTATGTACAAAAATGTATTAACCAACTTGAAATATTACTAAATTAAGAAATAAATGTATAAAATTCAATTAAACGCCGACAAATAAACTTTTTTGTTCAAATTTTTAAATACGCGAAATACAAATTGAGCCAAATTTCGACTTATCTGGTGAATGGCATCTGGGCAAAATCTTCCAATACCTCAGATATGATAAAATGAATAAAACCAAAATTAACAGCTATATAGTATAAACGACTGTAGTATTTACAAACCATGTAATCGGTAGTACCAAAATTTATATAAGCGCCAAGTACCCGAAAAAGAAATAGTGAATGAGTTTAAACTGAAGGAAAAAAGTGGACACACGTACATGTTGCTAAGGGTTACAATCCTTGTACACAATGAATTCCAATAAAGGGTAAAATAATATCCCAAAATCGAAAATTCTTAAACTATAACCCCCACAATTACACAAGGGTACAAAATTTGTAAATTCTTAAAATTTCACGACCATAACTACACCTACTTACACTACTTACGAATATCGAACAAGTACGTTGTTACTAGAAATCAACTTCTTAATGAGCATTTTTCAAAATGGTTCCCGCTTATCAAAAGATCCGATAAAGAAAGAAATACATAACATGTACCTCTATCACAATTAAAGTATAATATACTAATTTTGGAAAAATAACACGAAACAAAATAAACACGTTACAATATTATTCGGCGTTATTTCTCGAAACATCCGAGATACTACATTTTGGAGAAGAAATAAAATTAAGGTAGTCAGGTGCTTCTGAAATAGCGACCGTTGGAACAAAGGTGACTGGCTATTATATGAAGAGCAATTAGAGCAATAGTTTGAGGCAGACAAAAAAGTTCCATGTCTGCTAAGTTTAATTGGGTCAAGCACGTACAAAATAGTACGTGATTTATGTATGCTATTGCACAGCGGAAGCAATCGTCCTCGGCGACTTTAACGTTCTCGTCCTTGGTATTGTATACCAATACGGACGAAATAACACAATCTCAAAGATTCCATTTCACGTCGAAAACATGCATTTTCCGGGAGCGTAACATTATCTGACTCGCAACAGAATCACAGTGGCGTGTTGGTTAGTCCAAATAAAATATGAAAACCGCAAATTTACAACTTTAGAAGCGTTAAGAAACAAACCTAGCCCGATAAGAGGCATGCTCTTCGAGAAAGACAAGACGGCGAGTTAGCCCAGGGTAAGGAAGTTATTTTTTTTACTACGATGTTCCTGTTTTACGTAGAGGAGCGGTTCGTACCTGAAGTGCACAAGATCTCGTTTTTTAAGTATCTTGAGCTTAACCATGCTTTCGGTGACACGATGGCTCCATCTATAATAGAGCCAGCAGTCCAAACCATAAGAACACTTACCACCTATTCCTATTCCCTCAAACCCCACCAAAAACTCACGAGATACTAGGCTGGCTTTATAAGCTACTAAACCCGTGTAATCAATCACTCATCTCAATCAAGAGGTGCGCCTCGCCTTCTTAAATTAAATAGAACTTGGTCGGTGTATTTACACGCGCGTGTGCGAGATAGGGGTTTAGGCTCTGCCACTCTGCTGAAGTTCATTACCAGAATCTACTTGCCGCAACTGAAGAAACTTCGCTCATATGGAAAATCTATCTTAGGGGAAACCATTAACTCCCCTTTTTGCACCCCTCTGGAGAGGCGCCGCACTGACATTCTAGGAGAGCTTCATTCATTGACCCCCCCCCCCCCCCAATAATACAATTTCTCGATCAAGCGGAAATAAGTTTTTAAATCTTAATGACTTGAACTTCTAAGTTCTCTTATTATAAAGTGTCATATGCCCCTTTTGTAACTACCAAAAGCTAAAAAAAGCTATTTTTTTCAAATAATTACCATTTTACTCAACGAGCAGTCTTTCCGTGAGAGAGGCCGAAACTAGCATATTTATGAATTCTGTATTACTTCGATTAGTAGTTGTTTACCATTAAACTGACGATCTTTACGGACGATATACTTTTTGAAATAATAAACAGAAAAAATGAAAAACTGGCTCTAACAAAAATAAAATACAAGGATCAACTAAAAACTGAATTAGTCGATATTGACATGGTAGAACTAAAAGCTCTTGTTGAAATTTTGTTTTTTTCTTCAATTTTCAAATCGAATGATGAAGATCTTGAAAGCCTCTATGCGACAGGTGGAACAGGTAGGGACATTTTTCGGTGTGCAATTTCGTTAAAAAGGGTGCAAGTTTTGTTATCCTGTTTGAGATTCGACTGTGCTGATACTCGAAAAGAAAGACAAGAGACAGATAGGACAGCAGCAATATCGTGGATGTTTAATAGAATCGTCGAGAAGTCAAAAAATAACTACTGTTTGAATGATTTGGCATGCATTGACGAAATGCTTATTGCTTATTGGCTTTCGAGGCAGATGTATATTTAAAGTATATATGCCAAATAAGCCCTATAAATATGGCATAAAAGTTATGGCTCTGTACGATGCTCGTACATCGTATCTATACAATGCTTATATTTATTCGTGAAAAGGCAGTGATGGTCAAGGACTAACAGCAGATGAAAAGCAGTTATCGGTTCCAACTCAATCTGTTCTAAAATTATGCAAACCGATTTATGGTTCGTGCCGAAACATAACTGCAGATAATAATTGGTTCAGTTCCATTCAAGTGGTTGATAAATTACTGGAAAAAAAGTTAACTTAAGTTGGGACGCTAAGAAAAAATAAAAGAGAGGTTCCTTTAGAGTTTCTGCCATCAAAAAATAGAGCCAAAAACTCGTCCTTGTATGGATTTACATCCAACAAGACACTTCACTTTTGTCTTATGTTAAAAAAAAAACAAGGCAGTGTTAATGATTTCGTCCATGCACCGAAATAAAGGTACTACTGATCCAGAAACTGGAAAAGAAGAAATTATTTATTTTTATTTTATTTTTATTTATATTATTTTAGATCTGTAGGGCGTTAGGGGAGGCGTACAGATCTAAAATTCAATCCTCCACAGGCAAGAATGTACAAGAACATGTCTCAATCGTAAGAGAGATGGCAGAACACCCCATACTTAGTATGAGGTCTGATAGAATAGCCAGAGCATATACCATCAAAAAAACCTACGGAGTTAAAATTCCGACAAGGGACGAATGAGAATGCAAGGCAGTCAAAATGAATGGACTTGTGTTCTACACAGACGGCTCTAAAAGCTCAACAGGCACAGGAGCCGGAATCAGCGGGGACGGCAACTTTAGGCAAGGAGTAAGCTTCAGCCTCGGGGAGCACGCAACCGTCTTCCAAGCAGAAATTTACGCCATTCTAACTTGCGCGCAAATACTGTTAGATCAAGGCTATCACAACCAAAGAATCTTTATAGTATCTGACAGTCAAGCAGCCCTTAAGGCGCTGAACGCCTGTGAGGTGGGGTCCGGACTAGTAACGGACTGCATCCGCAGGCTGAACGAGCTAGGGGGGAAAAACTTCGTCAACCTGGTATGGGTGCCAGCTCACGCCGACATACTAGGGAACGAGAAAGCGGACGGTCTGGCCAAAGAGGGCAGCAAAATAAGACCCATTGGACCAGAACCAGCCTTTGGCATTCCTTATGAAATGGCAAAGAGAGTGATACAGTCACTTCTAACGAAATGGCATACGAAACACTGGAGGGAGACTCCCGGACAGGGCCACTCTAAAGTCCTACTGGAGAAACCCTTAGACAGAAGAACCCACTCCCTACTCAGAATGAGTAGAAGTGAGCTACGACTGGCAACGGCACTGGTAACGGGACATTGCCAGCTTAAAAAGCACCTGTATACGATGGGACTAGAAGAAGACCCACTATGCAGAGGATGTGCAGAGGCGGAGGAAACTCCAATTCATCTTCTGCTCCACTGTGAGGCTTTCACAAGAAGTCGTCACAGCATTCTCGGGAAGGAGAAGATGCTCCAGGGAGATTTGTCCAAACTACCAATAGAGGAAATTCTGGACTTCATTAAAAGTACAGAGCTCACATAAAGAGAGAGTACATCCGAGGCGCACAATAGACCCAAGAGGTCGCAGTGCAAGGAACCGCAAAAGGGGCCAGCCTCAGGGGAAAATAATAATAATAAATATTTTTACAATCTTTCTAAAGGAGGGGTCGACAGCATGGGCCAAAAATGTGCAACTTTTTCCAACAAGCAGGTGCACTCGGAGGTGGCCGATGGCAATATTCCATCAGCTTTTAAACGTTTCCTGTGTAAATTGATATATTTTACATACATGCACAAAAAATAGGGAAGAAAAATCTAGATATCGGTTTATCAAAGAGCTTGCTTTTTCTCTCGTGAAACCCCAACTGCATAGAAGAATTGAGAATAAAGAGTTGCCGCGTGAACTTCCATTGGTAAAGTGTTACAAGTTCCGGTGCCTATTGCTGTGGATGAAAACAATGATGGCAATAAGCGAAAACGGTGTGGAAAGTGTCAGAGATCCAAAGATAAGAAAACGGTATTCCCTTGCAAATTTTGTTTTGCCGTTTTTAATTTTTGGTTTTGCACCCGATGTACACGCTACATGCCGTGTTTTAAAATAATTGTGTGCCTGGCAACCTATCGTTGCCTAGGAAATACATTGTTGTCGCTCAGGTGTACCTGTGGCGCTGTGCTCCAAGTGCGTTGCAGTTCATAGCCCCCCCCCCCCATACGCCAGATGCACGTCGGCGAGCTCCTGAAAGGTTAACCTGTTCATTGTTCGGCACACGTTTTATTGACACAATGTTTCTGAGCTGACATTGAATGTATTTCCTAGGCAACGATGAGTTGCCAGACCAACAATTGTTAGACACACGACATGCTGCCTGCATATCTGACGATAAAACGTAAAGTTAAAAACGGCCGTAGCTCCGTACGGGTGCATTTCCGGACATGGGTTCCTATCCTTACAATATTTGCCTATCGGTCCTCTACCTACCCTGGCATTCTTGGTCAAGTTACAGTTGACACCCTGTATAAAAAGATAACAAGAACAAAATCATTTTAAAACGGGGGTACGCAAAGACCCCACGTCACCTAGTACGTCAAGAATTACGCACCTCACCGGTTAAGGGTCAAAACAGCCTTCAGAGCATATCTGCGGAAAACTATCGACGGCGAGGCTCGGACTTGCTCCAACTTGGTCAAGACACTTGAACACTTCTGTTGTGTCACACTACTGCTCATTCTGTATTCAGGTGAATATTCTATTTTATTGCCCATATCTCGACTTAACGGCACTAGTTAAATATAAATATTTAAAACTATTAAAATGAGAAACTGAATTTAATTCCTGAAAAGAACTTTTAGTTTCAGCAGTTAATTTTTGATGTTCTAGGTTAAATAGGAAAACTATTTAAAAAAATTAATACGAGCTAAGCTTCCTGCTAAAATGAACACGAGTTTAGTTTATAATTTACATCAAATTGCCCTTTTCCCTCCACCTTCAACCACTCAAGTACGAATTCTATTATTTACTTCGATAAGAATTTTGGGTATTCGCCACAAAACCAATTCCTTTCGTGCTTTCTATACGTGTGGCTGTGCGTAATTGGAGATCCCCCTACGTATTACTCGAAATCATGAGGGCCTCGTAATGTTTAAACTGATGTTTCGTTTGTTGTAATACGTTTAAGATAAAGAAACGTTTCGAATCTTACCGAAAAGCACTTTAACTTGCCGTTTTGTTTAACTTTACTATACCCTTATAGGTATAGTTGGTAATCGTGGGTTAACTTTCTCTGTTTAAACTCACTTTTGTAAATGTTTTATCAAGTCTCGTTCGACGCTCTTATTTTTGTGCTACGTTTGAGTACTTATCAACGTTAATTTATTTATTTATTTATCTTGCCCTTTACACGTTTCACCTTTAGGGAAAATCGGAATTTGTTGTAAATAGCTACTTGACGTCGAAAACAAATTTCTAATTACGATGTGTAAACAACGATACGAAGAAGTAATTACGCAGTTTTAATCAAAAAGGGGCTACTTTAGGCACAAATAGGTGGTTCATTTTTTGAAGCAATTAAAAAATGTAACTTTAAGCTATAAGGGCTGTATTTTCTTAAACTCGATATTTTAAAGTTAAAAAGAAAATGCTAATGTTAATTTTAATTACGTTTGATGTACGATAATTTTATCTTCGTATTTATACCGTTCATATTCGTATAGATTAACTTTAGTGCTCAGTAATTCTAAAAACGTTCAACACAATGTAATTTCCTATGGCCAGTTATGATGGTAGTTACTCGGTATAAGTATGGCAACAATGTCTAAGTCTAAATATGATTTTAGGCTTCAGTACCAAGACAGGTTTAGACGATAGCAAATATTTTATATACTGTTTAGACACGCTGTTCACGTATTAGACATATTTATGTGGGCCACAATAGAAAAAGATGTAAATATTTTCAAATTTATTTAATGAGGTCAACAATATATAAATACGAATTTAAGTTTAATAATACCTATATATTACTACAAAGTCCCACAAGTTCAATTTAAGATTACTATGCCACGACGAGAATAATTTATTACTACAAACCAACAATCTGTGCAATTTTAAGTTTTCAACAACAGATTTAGAAATTTTCACAAAAGTTTTCACATAATATCACAAATTTTTAAAATTGCCACTTTAACTAAAATGATATATTTGCACTTATTTATTTTTATGAAATGCTTTACCACTTCCGACAATAATTTATTTAATTTTGATTCATTTAAATTAAACGGTTAAGGTTAAACTCATCAAAAAGCGATAAAATTAGGAATGACACGTCTATTTATCTGATTATTAAGATGACGGGATAGCGCAACTTTAAGTTCTTATTAAACTGCAACCAACAGACGTGATCGACGTGCTCTTGAATATTTTAACATCTTTAGAGGCTAATAATAGCCGAAAATATCGAGAGGGTGCTTGTAATTTGGGATTTACAATGGAAAATATTTAAAAAAATGTTAAGCGGGCGACGCTTTCGTACTTGTTAATTACCGTACACATTCAAGGCGGCAGTCGAAAAACTAACAAAATTAAGTGTTTGTTGTTGGGCCGACTTAACGCTCTTTTGAATGTCAAATTTAAATTTGCTGGCGAGACTAGGAAAATATCAGTTGACTTTGCACTCTCCAGCCAATCGAGCCTCACGGCGGGGCCTGCAGCAACCCACTAAATAGAAACTGCACTCCGGTTGCAAACTTACGGCTATACGCGAGAAACTCTTAAGCAGTTTGTTAATAAAGTCCTTCTGGGGCACAACATCAAGATTAATAAGGTTACAAGATTGTGGACCGAGAGTTTCTTTCTAGGCGCGGCCTTCACATCAATGCGGCAAAAAGCTCCGCCCTTTCAGTAGGACTTCTTGGAAAACAAAAAAAACTTTACACTATTACGCGGCCACTCTTCTATGTTTCCGGCGCTCCCCTGCGGCAGATAGGCCCTACACATTTCCTCAAGTATCTGGGGCTTCCCTTCGACCAGTGCGGTACGCGTTCGCCATCCTTCGTCGATATAAGCGCCGCACTGGATCGACTAAGTACATCTTCGCTTCGTCCCCAACAAAAACTCTTACTTCTAAGGTCCTACCTTATTCCCAAGTGGCTCCATACATTGCAGCACCCCAAGGTGACAAAGAAATTCTTAGTCGGTCTCGACACCAAACTACGGATCACTGTCAGGGCAATTTTACTGAATCGCACCTGCTCTTCCGCGTTCTTACACGCTGCGGTGCACGATGGCGGGTTCGGCATACCATCTCTTCAGCTCGCCATCCCCCGAACTATGCACGACCGAATACTTAACATTTCTGAATACGACAAACGTGCAGGTTCGTGCCATTGTGTCATGATGTTTTCTTCCCGAACTGCGCCGGAAACTCATACGCATCGCCTCTCCGGTAATTCTCACCAAAGCGGCCGTTTTATCTCATTGGCGCAATCTTTTGGAATCTTCGTGCTCAGACAACGGGCTGGCCCAGGGCTCACTCTGGAGCCAGTGCGTCCTGGCTGTACAATCCACCGTCTTTCTGGACCGGAAATTAATATTGCAAAGCGGTGCAGCTTCGAGGCAATCTACTACCCACGGTAGGGATACCATCTAACCCTCCCGAAGCCAGAAGGTGTCGAGCTGGCTGCGACAAAGTTGAATCCCTAAGTCATGTGCTCCAGCGCTGCCCGGCAACTCACTGGCCGCGCATCTGGCGCCATGACAAGGTGGTGAACTACATAGCCAAATCAGCTAGGGCGAGGGGTCTCAGTCCAGTCGTCAAACCCCAAATTCGGACACGGGAAGGCCTCCTTTTCAAACCCGACGTCGTAACCGTGTCCGAAGGGGTAGCTGTGGTAGTTGACGTGGGAGTCTCATGGGAAGGCCCCAATCCACTTTCCGTCGCTTCGGCCCATAAACGGGCATATTACAACCAGCCCGAAATCCCCCAGGCTATTCTTCGTCAATTCGAGGTCGCCGAGGTCGAGGAGTCTGGTCCCGGGAATGTACTGCGGCCTCCGCGCTTCTGCGCCTAACACCTTACCACCACAAAGTAATAGTGAACATGGTGGTCCTCGGTTCCATTAAAACCCACGCCAAGTTTTCCCAGCTGGTGTGGCGCGACCGGGTAATGGGCAACCTTCGGGGTCGTTAGCTCCGTCTCCTTATCATCCGGAGTAGAGAGTCCTTTCGGTATTCGTTTTTTCTTTCTCTGTTTTTTAATTCTCGTATGTCCTCGTCTCCTGTCCATGTCTTTGTCCTCACCGCGCTCTTCAGGCGTCTTCCTTTGGCCCATCAGGCACCGTACCAGGCCCTTAAGGCATAGCCAGTCCGGCTTAGGTCCTTCAGACAGTTAATTTCATGAATCTCTGCTGCTAGCGCCCGTTACTGTCGCGCGCGACTCTACATGCCGAGGTCTTCAGCCTCCTTTAGACACATCAATTAGATGTAGTCTTATATTGTGCCAACCGGGCTCCAGCTGCCGGTACATCCATGCGTTACGGCTACGGTGGTGGAAGAAGGCTTAAGCGATCATGAGACGATAATAATGCCTATAAGCAAAAAAAGAGCGAAACAGGGTGAAATTATTGTGCACCACAACCAAGTTTCATTTTTTGAAGAAAATATTTTTTAAAGCCATTCCTTATTTCAAATTCATAAATTGAAGACGCGTACAAGAATGCTCGCTGCTATTCCTTCCCACAGGACAGCCCTGTTCCAGGGATGTTTTTCATATGTAGCTCCGCGGATTGTAAATTATTAAAAATTTCTCCAGTTTTGGTCCAAAATGTAATTTTGCGCTGTTTAATCCCTTCTTCGGGAGACAAGTCACGCGCAGAATAAGGGCATTTTATTTCAACAATCCCAGATTCTCCAACAAGTCCATCTGGGGTGGCTGCCAAATAAGAATTCTCGTAATCGATAAAAATGCCCGAAGGAATTACTGCTTGCCCCAGTATGTCGCTTAATTCTTGCAAAGCTTTTTTTTCATTTCTTTTTCCAAATAAAATACTTGGTACGTGAAGATCTTTTGGATATAATATCGAATTCACTAAAGTCTCACATTTGGTATCTAATCTTCTTTTGCAAACATCACCAAACCAAGACGCAGTTAATCTATTTTTTCTCATGTTTACCCATTCTCTGGAATTAGCTTGCTCTTTTGTGTTAGTTTCTATTTCTTTTATTTGTTTTATACTTACATTAAAACTTTCCAATAAAACCGACTTTTCTTTTAAAAAGTCTTCTCTGTTCATATCTGGTTTTTCACACATATCTCCATAGTGTTTATCGGATTTTGTAAAATTTATTTTTTTTTTACACCTATTTGTACGTTGTTTTCTTAATTCCATTGCTCTTATATTCCGTGCTTCTAATTTTTTGCTCAATGTGTTTGGACTTTTGCCATAATTTAGACGTTTCTGCACCCTATAAATTGGCGTTTTAGTATTATAAGAAACAACAGCTGCAAAGCACCTCCCTTGATACGATCTTTTCTTACAATAATTTATTCGTTTGCCACCAATGAACTTAGCAATTATTGAATTAAACTGCTCCACAGCATTATTGTCTACATTATAAATTAGACTTTCTGCATGTCTCGCTAAACTCTGGACTATCGTCGTAATCATTCCATGTAAATCTGAAAAATCGAGTTTTTAGTTATTATTTTCTAAGTGAATAAATAAAATTTACCTGACATCATCATGTCTTTAAAATTGCTTGCTTCTTTAAAATCGACATTACAGAAATATTCCAACTCCTTGCATCTGCGGTGTTCGTCAAATACATGACTTGGACCGTTTAAAATGTCAATTTTTAATAATTTTATTTTTTCTTCTATAGGAATATTTTGAGATTTTCTATAAGCTATAGCTTTAGTCACTCCCCATCTAAGTCTCAAAATATTATCTTTAATCTTTCGACGAAGTATAAGTGGACCTGCCTTGGTGTCAATATGTAAATTTTGAAATTTTTTACAATAATTGCGTAACAGATGGTTTCGGCATTCGATTTTTTTAACGGTAACTCCTGGATATGGATTGCTCTCTAATATCTTCTTATAACAACTGCTGTCTCCGTCTGCAATCATTCTTTCATAAACAAGTCCGTACATTTCTACACTTTTTAAAAACCCATCTTGAATTATATCGGCCTCCATAGCTGTGCTTGAACCTGACCAATTTTTGTAGCAAGCATGCTCTTTGACTTCCATATTATTTTCGTTGGCAATTTTACAATAAGTGCAGAATTTATTTCGTACGCCAAGGAACAGTACCTTTTTGGTCCTGTAGCCAACAATAGCAGCAGCCCCAGATAAAGAATTGTAGTTCTTCCCGAATGAACGTTTTGGCCAGCTGCCATCGCAGACCACGGTAATTTTTGCATTTCCGTTTTCGTCGATATCTTTGGCTTCCACGGCTAATCTTTTTTCTTCTTCGGCAGCTTCTTTCATTGTTACGACAGCTTCATGTTCCCAAGCCTCACAAACTTTATCATGAACTTTGCTATAAAGATTTTTCGACATGCACGGTACATTTAAAGCGGAAGTCACTTGTTCCAGATGTGATAATCCTAGCCCAACGTTCATGAAACCAACTACAGCACTTTCGTTGACATTTGGTGTTTCACAATCGGTAAAAACTACGTCTTCCAAATTACACATCTGGCAAAATATGGTAAATTTTGATTGCAGTCCTATTTTTGTTTCTTTTGTGATAACCAAATTTGAAAAAGTACATCCATATTTAGAACAGTGCTGGCTGATTTCTTTTAGTTGATCGAAGACATATTGTATATTAACTAGTCTACGACCCTCAATAAGCGACTCAGTATAATTTACCTGAAAAATAAGAAATAAGTGTAATAAAAGTACTATTATACTATTATACAGGACGTTCTTTTTAAATGACGAGTGAGTCGTTCTCAAATTAATGATGAATACCCTGCATATTAGTTGAACATATTTTTTCTATATTACTTACTTTCTCGTTTGAGTTGTTTTCATTCGTATCATTACACTGTAAAGTAGCATTAGTAGGATTATCACTATCTGAAAAATAATAAATAATGTATTTTTCAACGTGCATATTACTATAGGCATTTCGCAAGCCGTAAGAAAAGAAAAAAATCCCATTTTTAATAGATAGTTTTTTCAAAAATGTAAGTTTATGTGTAGCGGCGAAAGCCAAATCGATTTATTAGATAGATGTAATAATTTTTAGTTTTACCTTTATTTTCAATGTCGGTATATTCATCTGCAAAAGTATTGTGTGCTTGTCTGTCAGTGTTACGATTACTTTCGTGATCATTTGGCACCTCTGAAGTGTATAAAAGTTTTTCTGTACTACTAGTACATTTAGCACCAATTGTTTCCTAAACAATAATTATATAAATTATACATAAAAATGATAAATAACAAAATATTTTGCATTTTACTTACCTCAAGGGGTATAATTTTTTTCTTATTAGGCCAAAGATTTTCACCGCGATTTTTTCTTCTCTTTGTATTTAATCTCAGTTGAGATTTAGCGCCTCGCCTATATTCCTTTTCTTTTTCACTCATTTTGATAACAACTTATTAAAATTATTTGTAGTAACGTATACTAATAAGTCACGTAACTATAGGTACTATACATATAACATTAAAATATAAACCGACCGTATCGAGAAACGCGATGGAAATGAGATGCAATAGAAACTAATACTTTCAAGTCGGAATCCCAAGCCAGAATGGCTAGATGAAAGAATTAACCTGTTACCGTGGGTTTTTCCAAAGCCACGGAGATTTCGTTTTAAAATATAATAATATTATATGTCGGCGACTTTACTAATACCAGCACAGGTAATATTGATTTTATTAATCCTCTCTGCGGGTAGCGTAAGTCACCAACACCATTTCAAAACGAAACCCCTAATTTGTTTACCGATAGTGGAATTTCCTTTCAAAAATATATTAAAACTTTACAATTTTTATCAATTGACCTTATGCCCCGCTGTGCAAGAACCGCAATTTCTTGAGCATAAACTATGAAATCCTCCAAATTTTGCATATAGTTTATTATTCTGAACAACTTTTCTAAATAACATTTTTCTCTATTATTGACTGAAATGACACTTTACCTAATATGTATACTGAAATTAGCCTTTCCTCAAATTGTCATTACCACCTTCATTTTTTTAAATAACAAATTTGATTGAAGACTTTATACCTATTGTGAAGTCAATCCACTGTATAATATACAAGAGGATTGAATTTGTTGCGTAACATGATAGGGATCTCACTTATCTGAAGAGCTAGATCGTAGGTTTAAATTTAGCAAAGTTGGTCAATTCGGTACCGACAGATAATCTGAAAAAAACATCAACTAAATTTACGCGTTGTCGCTAAAACTGATAAAACCAAAGACTCTCATTTTATTTTATAAGCTGCAACTTTTTTTTAGTTAATCTTTTTTAATTCTTTAAAAACTTGCAATTTTTTATCCTGTCTTCAAATCTGTAAACACATTTCGATTAGTCAATTTGTTCTTGGTATTTTTAGGAACATGTCCTTACGCATGAGTATAGAGTAAATGTAGAGCGTACGAAGAAAGTTAATTTAGAGACTAATATTAAAGTTATAGTTTTGAAATTTTTTGTGCGTAATGAGTAGATTATAAATGACTAACGCCTGTTTGTGAAATTTAAATATAGTTAATACATACAAAAATATTAGCTCTCGAAAGTCAGTCATATTTGCGACCAATTTCCTAATAACTAAGAGAATATTTCCAAATATTATGCAGAATAGATCTAAAAACTGTTTACACCTAATTATAAATCACCCTGTATATAAAATTGTAGGTCTCGTATAATCAATAATTAATAAAATTATATCAATTTATAAATTAATATCAATAATATGGTATACGTATACATTATACATAGTACCTACGTACCTACTATATTTATTATATTTTTGTCTTTATATGTGATCATAAATACATAATAATATATTAAGTAATATAATATTACTAAATTAAAAACCAACTCCAGTATTTTTAAAATACTATATTTTTGAATAATTACGGAATACCAATATTTTTGCTCTTTAGTCCACGTGTACTTGAGTGACATGTGACAAGGGTGTCGAAATGCAGGTATTACACCAATGGGACCCTTAGAAGGCTAATAAATCACTTTTTTTAAAAGAACCATTTTAGTCGATTTATTTAAATATTTTCGTCTTGTCTGTACACTAGCGTTTTACTATAAACGTAAGTGCACTTTGACTTCGTCCTGTCGAGCCTTTGGCCAGCCCACCTTTTGCGAAGTTTTTACCTCGTCCCAACCCGTTGCCCCGCAGGAGAAACTTTGAAGAACGTGACCATTGCTCTTAAGGAACAACCTGGACTGTACAGCGAAAGTCAAATTGTGTTTGCAAGGTGGCTCTTCGTTAATCATTAAAATTTGATAAAATTGCTGGATGATTTTAATTATTTGTTTGTTGGGATTGTATTTTTGGGCTGTGTTGTGGTTGTTACTGGTCGGTTGTTAGTTGTTGCAGTTGTTACTAGTGAGTTGTTAGTTGTGGAGTTGAGTTTGTATTGAAGTTGTTTAGGGGTTGTGAGCGCCTTACTGTATAAGTTATTTTAATATGTGGGTAGCAGGGAAGATTAGTTCTGCAAGCAATTTTTTGCTGCAGAACTGACTGCTAACCTTTTCTGCAGGGTATATTGTATAATGTGAAATGTAATTTTTTTTTCTGTGTCTCATAACTGTTCTGCAGAATAAATCCAATTATTATTATTATTCTAAAAAAATTTGGAAAGATTCTCCCCAAATCGAACTTACTATTTAAACATTGGACTTGAAAGCTCGAAACATTTCCTTAGGGACACAGTAAGAAAAAGAAAGGCGGTTCACACTTTAAAGAAAATTCAAAAGTTAAAAAACTTTTTGTAAAAAAAAGAGCGATGAGAAAAATGACATTGACGATCCTATCCGAACTTAAAAAACAAACAGATGAGTATCATTTGTTATAAAAAATATTTAGAAACTTTATTCCCTTGCTTTTAAAAAAAATAAAAGGAAACTCTTGAACTTGACATTGATAAATAAAATCCAAAAATATGTATTTTAACTTTGAAACTTTAAATTCATATTCAATTTAAAGTTCGTCAAATTCTAAGTGTAAAATCGAATCACTTAAGACAGTGAAAAAGCTCTTCATGAAAATCCTATTAATTTTATTTTTTAAATTAATAAACGTTTGAACTCCAAACTCTGAATTATGTCCTTCAATACTTCCAATAATCCAAATTCAGACGACGAAATCCAGGACAAGGTCGTGGAAATTTATGAATTTAGAACAGACACTTATATGGTGATCAGAATTGAGATAATCCAGAATCCCTTTCAACTTAGTACCAGCTTCGCTGGTACTTACTTGGGAAGGATTCATTGCCTGTGTTCACAATGAATAAAAATACGGAGGAAGAGGGCGAGCTCTGTCTACAAATTTGTTTACAAATACCATAAAAGCTTCCGTATTAGAAATACAAAACGACAAAGATCGACAATTTTAAGATTGTAATGCTGCGGAAGAACACCTAAAACCAGCAGGGCAAGTGTTTTCACTTACATTCTCAAAGGCTATTAAATGGTGTGGTTTGCACTCGCTAATTAAAAATACCACATGGAAAGACACCAGTTCATTTCTCACATTAATTGGTTTGATATTTTTAATGCCAAAGCGAAATATGGAAGTCATCCAGAAGCAAATTAATGCTTTCGGAACAAATTTAGTAAAACAACACCAATTGTGGGGGTGGGTCGATTATGTGCGTTCGTGGACGTGGTGCAAGCAGTCCCCGCAGATATTCCTCTGTTGGGCAAATTTCCGAAGGAAATTGTTGGAAACAATAGTAAATTTTGTGGAATACGTATTCTCGGAGGCAGTCTGATATAAAGGGGGTATCCATACGGAGTGGTCGATTCGAGAACACGCTGAACATGCAGAGTGTCCCGAGAATTTTTAATGCTGCAGATGAATCCTCAAAAACTACAGAATGCGACAAACTCCATATTTAATCCTGTCTAAAGGGGGGGTATTGCCGGTATTGATGCTATTCATGGTCACTTGTAGCTTAAGTTGTTATTTCTTTAAATTCTGGTATTAGGACTTATGTCTGATTATTTAAAAAAATTTCTTCACTCACTAACCTTTCCGAATTGGACCAATGTTGATATAACTTGTTTTGCTTAAAACCGCCTAAGGAAGGAATATCTCCGTGAAGTTTGGCAGAGTCCTCCCGGGACACCCTTTATATCTCAAATTGGGGTTATAAATTATATTCATCAAATTGTTTTAAATAACTTTAGAAATACAAAGCGCGGAAATTTAATTAAAAGTTGTCGGAATTAATATTTAATTATTCTACTACTGCTAGCATTAATACATGTTAATTCTTGTATCTGGTGTTGAAAACCGCTTTGTGCTTTAAAATAAGTAGGCTGGTATTATATTTAGTTATATCTGTCTCTCCTTGATTTATTTATACCAGTTATTGTTTATAATTCGGGATAACTTTGCCAATCTTAAGAGTTGCAGTTTATCAACCCCAACTTTTAGCATTCATAAATCCCCGTCGGTACGGGGAAGCTTTGTTGGCTATATTTGTAGTAGTTTTTTAACTTATTCTATTTATTTCGGGTATTTATCTAATAATAAATAACTTTTTTTAATTTACTAATTGATACTCGGTTGTGGAGTTCAGACACGTAATTTAGCAGATGTTTCACTAAAATATTTTAATGTTTAGCTTAACCTTGATACAATAATACAATTTTCAGCGAGACATTGGACGACTACTACTAGGTTCCAAAATATTCAACAAACGTACGTAATACTTAGTACAGCATGAGGTTTTAAACAAAACGTTATTTATTCACCGACTTACTGATGAAGAAGAAAATCTTTTCTGAACTTCAAAAGGAATTCAGATTTTTAGCTTCTCTTTAATTCGAAAATAAATAAGCAACAAAACCTATTATACAAAATAAAGCTGTTTTTACACGTTATGCCTAACACAAAGATTTTCCTCTTTTATTATAGCACAACAGTTTTTATTAAGAAACATTGTCATCATTGTTGGCGAAAAACGTCATTAGCTATACTTAAAATAAAAACCACTTCACGCTTACTACAAAACTTTACAAGCTTTTGATAAATATCATGAGAACAACAACAAAAAGTTCTCTTATTTTCGTAAAAAGGTTATTATTCAATTGTGAAATTTTTTTTGAGAAGAAAAAAAAAACAATTTGATGTAAATAAAACAAACCAAAGTTTTAAATTGCTTTCACAAAAGCGCGGCATTTTGTACACTTTCTTAAATCTCTATTTGTCTTCCCAAATGTATGAAATGAATTTATTACATCTTGTAGAGTTTCTTTATAAAATACTTCTTTCTCTATATTATGTCTAAAATTCGTTTCTTGCTATTAACAAAAGAATTTAATAAATTGGATATTTTTCATAACTGCTGAAAACGTAATTTGCAACAATAGATACAGCTTTCTCTTTTGAACTTTAGTTAAAGCTAACAAAGTATTACAATCTGGTGAAAAATTCCGATTTTTTTTATTGAGAATTTTATTACGTAAAACAATAGAATAATATTAAAAGGTTTTCAAGGAAAATATAATGGATAATGTTGTATTGTATAGAAATTTATTCCAAAAAGGCTCGGTTCGTTTTAAATAGAACAAAATCTGACGAAAAAGAGCGGTAGGGAGAGTTACCTAAGATGGGACAGAATCCTAAAATGGGACACGTTAATAAATTGAAAGATTTTGCATTACAGATCCATCTAACGGTGTATAACGTAACTTCACAATGCAAGGATGCGCACTTCCAAAGTTGAAGCAGTTAAAGTAACTGCAACGTGCGTACCAGGTGATTTAAAGTTGTTACTTACATTAAAATAATTTGTTAATTTGAAAATTGAAATACGATAAACACAGTAAGTTATAGTTAATTATCTATCAGGAAGTTATTTAGAATAGACATTTACCTGCAGGTTACAATAACTTTGATTTAAATTTAAATTGTATAATCTGTTAGGTTAAAATACATTCTCTTCTTCTCTTCTTCTTCTCATTCTCTTCTTAGGAACAATTCTCAAGATGAGACATAGTATGGAATCCTAAGTTGGGACATGTCCTATCTTTGGAAACTGTTCTTATGAAAGGTATCGGATTATTTTTTGTTCTACTATTCGCAATTACAGATGCCGCGAGCAGATTGCTACTATAAAAGGAAAACAAATCGTGGAAAATGGTCAGTAGAAGACATGTCAAAAGCTCTAAAGAAAGTTCGAGAAAATAAATTATCAGTTCAGCAGGCTGCAGAACGGTACAATGTACCAAAAAGTACATTGCAAAGAAGAGTCAAAAACAAAAATAAAATTGTGACCGAAAATGAAAAATATCTGGGACGATTTCGGCAAATTTTCACTGATGAACAAGAAAACGAAATTATGGAATATATTCTAGAAATGGAACAGAGGTTTTTTGGAATTACTTATAGTGATCTTCGTAAAGTGGCATATGATTTTGCCTGTGCCAATAATATACCTAATAGGTTCAACAAAACAACTAAAATGGCTTCTAAGAAATGGATTTACGGATTTTTGCGGATTTTTTACAGTTTATGAAATATTTTGTACAACAAACCAGACCATCTAAGCAGCAGCCAATTCTAATCATTTTAGATGCTCATAGTTCGCATACAAAAAGTTTGAATGTCTTAAACTTCTGCCGTGACAATGGTGTACTATTATTATGTTTACCACCTCACTGCACACATAAGCTGCAACCATTAGACGTTGCTTATTTTAAATAATTTATGGCCTATTACGATATGAGTATTACTAGATGGTTAAAAAATCATTGCGGTCGCACTTTTGGAATATATCAAATTGCAGGGGCTGTTAGAGAAGCTTTTGAAAAAGCATCAAGTGTACAAACCGCCTCAAATGGATTTCGAAAAACCGGAATCTGGCCATTCAATGACAAGATATACCAGGATTAGGAATTCGCTGCTTCAAAAACAACAGAACAGCGAGAAGCTTCTGAAAGTGCAAATCCAACAAATGAAAATTTAAATCTAGACATAGAACCTATTCCTTCTACGTCGAGGAACCAAAATATTCAATGCACATCAGTGAATCAGGAAAACAGCGACTCTGAAGAAGACCTTCCTCTATCAAATTTTGTAACTAATAAAAACATGGAAAGCAGTGTCAACCAGGTTATCGAAAAGGTTTCCAATTCCGCAATAAAATTAATTGACATCAGTCCCTTACCAATAGCAAAGGAAAAACAAAAAAAGAAATCCTGTAGAAGATCTTTAAAATCAACGATTCTGACAGAATCTCCTTACAAGAACGAATTATAGGCTTTGCAGACTCCAAAACCTGGGAGGAATATTAAATCAATCAAGAGGACACTTGATGTTGAAGAAAACAATAATCAAAGAGTAAAAAAATCAACTTGGGCCAAGAATAATCCCAAGGTCAGTGTGGCAGATAATGACGCAAGCTGCATTGTCTGTGGCAAAAATACACGGACAGTAAAGAGGACTGGTACAACTGCCATGGATGTTCAGGATGGGCTCACGAGTCATGTGGCATCGCGGACGAGAAGTACTTTACATGTGCTAGTTGCGAAGCGTGATGTTCCTTCTTAGGCAACCCATTGACCCGTCTTAAGATGGGAGAATTCTAATACTCACCATTAATTTATGTACCATTTACAGAAATTACTAATTAACCTTAATATTTTAGTATGTCTGTATGTAAAAATCTATTGTGCTCAAATTGACTATTTTGAATTTTAATTTTTTTTTTAATTGTAGTTTTTACATTTTTTTTTCTTTTAAGTAATAATAATTTGGAAAAAATGAGATAGTCAAGTGATAGAACAAATAAATAATAGAAAAAAAAAGCGAAATTGAACATTTTGGGCCAAATTTAACAAAATTGTATATAAAATAAGAAACTGTAAGAATTCAACGTGTAAAAACTCGATTAGTTCATTACAACTCTCACTGTCGGCGCTTTTAGGAGTCAACCAATGCCAGGCGTTGTAATGGCGCTTAAATACCGCCTTTAGAGAGATAACATTTGGCGCTAAATTTAAGAGTGGTATTCTTATACATGGTTATTTAATTGTTGAAAGAATAATGTACACACTAATGTAGAAACAAAATTTAACTTTATGAGAATTGAATTATTGGTCAAGGTCAACGCTAGCTTAGATTAATTTTAGTAATTTTTAAACATATTTGTGTACTGTGAAATTAGGCAATTTTTTATAGCGAAAATACTTTATTTGATAATTATTGTTTTAGACGTTCATTATTCTATATTTTTTTCTATCGGCGTCAGGTTTAGTATCTTTTCTTTAAAGATGTTATAACTAGCTGCCACTTTTTGCGAATTAGATTATGGAATAAAATAAATATACAGGGTGGGTATTTAGTGCGCGGTATTAGAGATATAAAAAACCAACTTTTAAAAATATTTAGGTGTATACAGGGCGATTCATAAAAATATGCTGACACGAAGTTGTGTTTTTTAAATGGAAAACCCTGTATATTTTTACATATTCGTATTATCCATGACATTTTTTATCAAATTCTATAAGGTTTAATGTGCCTATAACTAACCGTTCTGGTTCTGGAGATGTTGTCACTTTAATGCCGAAATGGAGTCTATTAGGTATTGGAATCCAGGCCTGTAGTCAAGGTTCATAATAATCAACTTACAAAATACGTGGCAAACTTTCTCAAAAAGCGTAAGACTAGGGAATTAATTTGGAAGTCTGCATGTGAGATGCTTGGAAGGGATAGAGACGAAAACATTACCTACCACGCTTATCCTTCTTCCAGTTGTCTACTCGCTACGCTGGTATATTATCCAGATTTAACAGGTGCAATTTTCAGATAAAATAAAAATTTCTTTTTGCGTGCGGTTTTGTGTTAGTTTTTGGTAACAATCAGTATGCCGAAAAGAACTTATAAAAGTTTCTTGCGAAGAAAACAATGGGCAGCAAAAAAAGAAATTCTGAATACGTAAGTAATTTTGTTTCATTATAATTAATCGAGGAAATATACCTCAAGTACGAAAATAAGTAAGTAACTTCGTAGTGTTTTACGAAATAAAAATACCGACAGATGTACAACATTGTATAATTCTGCTCAATTTTGCTAATTTAACTGACTCTGTTTTTCTACTAATAACAAAAGTTACCCATGTAACGTGGTGAGATATTGGCCATGCTATATAGTTTCACCCTGTATATTTTAAACATAAATAAATTTTTTTAGGGAAGAAACGAAACAGAATATTACTACACCCGAAGCTGTTTCCTCTACAGTAACTGCTTCTGCTACTGAAAATATTTCTAAAAACAAAGAATATTATGATATATTACAAGAAGAATTGGTTATGGAAATTGACAAAAATATACCGCCCCCAAAAATTACTGGATATAGGATTTGTAATATAGGTTCTCTTATTGATTGGGCTTGTAGAGTTTCTAAAAATCACACCATATTATGCACTTGTGGTAATTTATCTGTGGAAAATGAAATCAGGCACGGGCGGACAAGTACTGTTGTTTTAAAATGTAGTATGTGTGATAAAACATTCAGGAGTGATGAAGTATGTAAGGATGATAAGTCCCAAAAGTCGGAAACAAATTACGCTGCCGTATGGGGTACTGTTGCGACTGGTAATACATTTGCCCATTTAGAAGAGCTTTTAAGTGTCATGGATATTCTATGTATGTCCAAAAATATGTTTTATGAAATCCACGAGGATCTCACTGAGGTAATAAAACTTCAAAATTGTTATACAAGCAGGTGACATTAATATTTTTTTAAATAAATTTAGTTTTGGGGCGAATCAGCTGTTGAGGAATTTCAGAAAGCTGGTGAGGAAGAATTAGCTATTGCTCTTGAAAATAATCAAGTGGATAGTGACAACGTTCCATGGATTACTGTCTATCTTGATGGTGGTTGGAGCAAACGTAGCTATGGACATAATTATAACGCTGCATCTGGAGTGGTAAGAGTACACCTAAGTCTAAAGTTTTTCGAGATATTCAAGATTATTTATATTTGAGGGTGTAATTATTGGAAAAGCAACAAAAAAAGTTTTATTTATTGGAGTAAGGAATAAATATTGTGTCGTTTGTGCAAAAGCCAAGAATTGTAAAAAATGTCCACCTACACATAACTGCTTTTTAAATTGGAAAGGCTCTTCTAGTTCCATGGAAGCGGATATAATAAATTGTAGAAGGATTCAATAGCAGCCAGCAAATGCACAAACTAAGGTATAAAAAATTCATTGCCGATGGAGATTCCAGCGTTTATGCCAAAATTAAAGAGAAAGTATCGTACGTAGCTACATACCTTAAAATTATTTTAAAAAAATTATTTTCAATTATGTTTTTTAGGTAGAGAAAATCGAATGTACTAATCATGCAGTTAAAAATTACGGAAAGCGGTTGTATTCTCTAAAACGTGACACCTAAGGAGTATCCCAAACAGCAAGGCGGCTATTAACTGCAAAAACTATTAAAGATCTCCAAAAATTTTGTCAAAAATGTATTTATGTTAATGCTTATGGCGATGTTACTAACCTTACTGAAGATCTAATGAATGGACCATCGCATGTTTTTGGACACCATCAAAAATGCAAAGAGTACTATTGTTCTACCATTGGCGATATAAGTAATAGCCAATTTTCAATGCTACAGTCATCGGGCTTATATAGATTTTTTTTGTAAACCTAAATATTTTTAAAATGTAGGTGTAATGATAAGGTATTAATAAAGTATCATGCCAAAGTTGATTTTGATAAATCTCTAACAGTTAAGGACCAATCCTTCGTCCGTACGTACTAAACACCCATCTTTGAAAGATGCGAAAAATTATTCTAATTATTTTTTAGAGATTTATGTATTTTTATTTTGTTTGTGCATTTTTAAGATTTTATGTTCTCTATTTCGGGCCCCTCTAGCCATTGGGCCCTAGGCACGCGTCTAGTGGAAAAAAGATCATGGACTTCAATTGTTAGAACATTTCGAGCTCAGACTCAATGTCCCTAAAATTTTGAAATTAACTGCAACGTGAAACCTGAAATTCTTATGTCGCACAAAATACAATTTATTATTATTAGTGCAGTGCAGAGGCACCAATTTTATGTAATATTAATTTACGTATTTTGTCATAGTTGAATAAAATAGTTGAAAGAATGAATTATTATTTTATTTGAAAACTGCACCTGTTAATCTAGATATCAGTGTAGCGACAAGTCAAGTGCATGGGGGAAGTATACGCGTGATAATGTTTTCATCTCTATCCCTTACAAACATCTCACATTCGAACTACTAAACGAATTCTCCCATCTTAAGAGACTGGCTTCCCAAAACGGGGCATTTGCAACTTTTTTTTGAAAATTAATTTTAGGACTTTCTGTTTATTTTCGATTTAATTTTAAAGTAACAACTGTTTCTATTTGAAATAAACGTTCATTTATTTACCATAAAGTTCTTTTTTAATAAATAGTTTCTAAATTTTAAATTTAAAAAAAAATCGTCCCGTGTTAGGTAACTCTCCCCTACTTGCCATACGATTAAAAATAATTACATCTCCTCGGACTATAATATGGAAAACAAAATTTTTTTAAATTAAGTTGAATTTACTGCATTAAACATTGATACGCGTTAACGAAGTTGAAAGTTTTTTGGCCAACATGACTTCGAGTTCTGCCATAGTACAAATCCGATTTTTTTATTATTTCAAACAGGGCTGAACTTAAAAGTTGGTAACAATGTAACAATTCTGGCAAGGATTGATGATGTGTCACAAGTAACCAAGTATTAGCTATAATCGGATATTGAACATTTAACTTTCAGTATTTTTGGTTTAAAAATTCAAAATAATTAATTGAAGATGCATCGTTTTCGCGAGCTTTAAAAACGAATTTAAATTTTCATATCGCATTTTCATCACAAAATTCGTGGCCGTTATTATAAAGAGAAAAAAATTCTCTAAAGATTTAAAGCTTTTAATTTTAAAAGAAAGCATCAACTTAACTTAGCCGCTCGGGGAAAGCGACTCACATTTTTCATATAATCAAATATTAAGAAAATGTGTAATCAAAAAGCCTTTCAATTCAACTTTCTCAACGATATTTAAATAACTTCTTTTATAAATAACTTTCCTCAATCCTCAAACAAGTCAAACACGGCAACACTTATACACTTCTTATTAAAGCCTTTAAATTCTAAATCGTTGTTATTTTGTATAATATACAATAATTTACCCATTCTCGAATTGCATGCATTTTTAGTATACTTTATTATACTAATGTATGTTTTATTTTTAGCACTATCTGAAACATCTCTTCGACTTTGAAATTAAAATTTTTGTTTTTGAACACCAACGTAGAAAAATACTTTAGAGCCATCTTAATTGAGGTCATCAAGTAGGCGAGGTAACAAAGACAAAAACAAGCACAAATAAATTATAAGCCTATTATTGTTAGGTTTTATTAGTGTAATAAACAAAAGGAAAGCGGTCAAAATATATTAGGAAATGTACAACGATTTCATGGAACAAATTGCATTTAATAATCCAAGTATGATTTTATTATTTTTCTTTTTCTTATATACCTTTTTTGTTCGATAATTTATTTTGTATTGCTTTGATAAAACATACGCAATTTTCGGCCTCTAATGGCTGGTAATTTATCCCAAAAACGATTTAAAAATATATTGTGCGGTTAAGCACCCGGATTAATAAGGTGTATAGTTAATCAAAACCAAATTACCTACCATTTACCCTATTAGTTAAATTGAACGTTTGTAGAATATTTACAAGCAATTTAGTTAATTCAAATACGATAACAGTTTAGACATGCACTAATTTTAAAAGAAGTTACTGAAATAAATCGCTTTTTAGATCATTTCTTAAATTTATTATTATAGAATAAAAGTTAAATAGTTTTAAAGGCGCAATCGTCAAATAGCCTATTTATTTACTTGCGACAAGTAAGTAGATGTATGTATAAAAATAAAAATACAATTAGCCTTTGTAGAAACGCACCTGAAGGCGGATTACACATAATCCGAAACATGTTGTGATGATAATAGAAAATCGACGAGGACGAGGAATTACTTTTGTAAATTTATTCAACTTAAATAGTTAAAAGAATTAGAAACAGTCACATTGGTATTACGCATAATTTGGTGTTGAGCCAAACGCTCCAGCAAATTTGTGAAGATTTCAATCAAGTATTAGTGACTCTAAATCATATCATTTTAAACTGCCAAAAATACTCAGAAGAGCGAAAGAAATATAGCTCCCCAGACAACTCGTAGCAATTATTCCAACAAGCTCATATCCATAATACCCATTAATTCAGTTTCATCCAACTATCAATGTGGGAAGAATTTTTATGAATGATAATCAAAAACAAGTAAAGTATCGATTTTAGAACTTATTTATGTTAATGCCTAATCCATCATTTAACCCTAGGATGCACAACACGGGCCTGCGAGACCAAGCGACGGATAAAACTTCGTGTAATTTTTGATTCAACACTTTTTTTTAAATTTCCTTTTAGGAATGCCTTACTCAGTGCTTTTTATATCACATTTCAAAAAAATATTGCGTCTGCATTTTTTAAAATAGATTTTATTAATTTTTGTTTACTAATACCTCTTATTTACACGTCACGGGCCTGCGAGACCAACTTATCAAAACATATAAATGCTTATAAAAGCCAGCTAAGGACAAAAATGTACACATTCGACATTGGTTACTGTAAGGATAACTTTAAATTTTTGCAATGGCTTCTAGTTCAAAAAAAGTTCGCTATGGTGATGACGATTTTGAAGAAACCGTTTTACGTTGGGCAGATGAATGCGATGATGATTTGTCTGGAGAAAGTGAAGTTTCCGATAATGAAGAAGATATAATTATTACGTCTAATCAAGATTCAGAATTTGAAATTGAATCAAATGCAACGGACTCTGACAGTGAAGAATCTGATGAAGAAGTTTGTAAAGACGTGCAAGGTGAATGTTTTGTTGCTCCAAGTGGGATTTTATGGAAAAAAAATGAACCCACTTCGACTAAGACTCCAAGTTATAATATAATTCGTTCAACGCCGGGTATAAAGAAAGAACTTGTGTGTTACACCAAAAGAAGCATTCACTTATTTCATTACTGAAACTATGTTGGACGAAATAATTTACTGTACAAATTTGGAAGCTAAACGTGTAACACATTCGAAAAATCAACAATGGCACGATATTGATAGATGTGAAATGTTCGCATTTTTAGGATTGGTAATACAAGCAGGTGTTGAAAAAAATTGGGACGTTTCAATACGAGAACTATTTAGTGGAGAATGTTCTAATCCAATTTATTGTGCGACAATGTCTATAGAGCGCTTTGAAAGTATTAGAAGATTTTTGCGATTTGATGACAAACGTACAAGAGAAGCTCGTCTCGAAACCGATAAATTGGCACCAATCTCCTATATTTGGAGTTTGTTCATCCAACAATGTAGAACGTGTATTGTTCCTGACAAAAACGTCACAATTGATGAACAATTACTTCCATATAGAGGTAGAAGTAGATTTACTCAATATATGCCTAGCAAACCGGCTAAGTACGGCTTAAAAATATTTTGGATGTGTGAGTCTGTGGCCTGTTTTGCTATTGATGGAACTATATACGTGGGACGTCAACCTGGAGAAGCTACAGCGAAAAATCTTGGTTATGAAATTGTAAAAACATTAGTTCGTACGATTCACAATATTGGCTTTAATCTTACGATTGACAACTTCTTTACGATTTTAGCACTCGCAAAATACTTGTTAGAAAAGCAAATCACTATTGTCGGTACAATCAGAAAAAATAAACATGATGTACCTAAAGAAATGAAAGAAAACAAGGATCGGCCTGTTTTATCATCATTATTTGGATTTTATGAAAATATTACAATAGTTAGTTGTGCCTAAAAAAAATAAAAGTGTTGTTTTACTGAGTAGCATGCATAGAACAGCAACTATTACTGAAGATAGAAAAAAGAAACCAGAGATCATACATTATTACAATAAAACAAAGGGAGGAGTAGATGTAATGGATCAGAAAGTAGACACATATACGTGCAAGCGTCAAACCAAGCGTTGGCCAATGGTCATTTTTATAATATAATAGATTTTGCTACACTAAATTCTTTCATAGTCTTCAACAAGGAACATCCAAATTATCATATGCATGTAAATCATAAAAGACGGCTTTTCCTGAAAGATTTAGCAAAAGAATTAGTAATTCCAAATATGATAAGAAGATCGCAGAATCCTAAATTGCAACGAGTTGTGAAGGAGTGTATGAAAAAATTTATCGAAATTCCACAAAACAACGAAAAGGAAGATAGTGGTATTCCAAAACGCAAAAGATGCTTTTTGTGCCCTTCAAAGATTAATCGTAAAAGCATGCTAATCTGTGTAAAATGTAAAAATAATATTTGTAATGAACATTCGGTGAAAATATGTAAACGATGTAACAATTAAATTTTTTATCGAATATTTTACTTTTTTTGAAGAAAATTATTATTTGAAGTTGCTTATCAATTATTAAAAATACATTTTTATATAATTTACAAAAAAAAGACTAAAATTACTTTTAAAATTACATTTTAAGAACTAACCGCGCACTAGGCCTCGCAGGCCCATGCCGTGTGAATGTGTAAAGTATTTTACTCGTGCATCTTAGGGTTAATTCCATGTGTTTCAAATTTTAATAAGAGTTGCTAATTATTAAAACCATTGCTACTAATCATGGCTAGAAAGGCGAGTGTATGTAGAATCTCCCGAAAAAGTTGGTAAAACTTTGTCATGTATTGATTTCATTCCATCCATAACTAACAAATTTACTAAGAAGTTCAATAGGCTAGTTCAAGTACCCAGGTTTCAACCTTATAGAGGCATATACTCGACTTCTCTAAGGGATACCTCTATTTACTATTGTATTTACTAACCAACCTGTCTGCGTGTGGTTTAAATTCTGAAAAACCATTACACGAAGTGCTTATATAAGTTGCACGTTTTACTATTTATTAAAAACGTCAGCGATTAAATATGGCATTGAAAACGATGGCTATAGGAAAATTTGAGAAAAAATACGGTTTCACAGTTAAACCATGTAGTTTATATTATGTCTCCGAACAATTCAAATTTTTGGGAGCTTCGCCAGACGGTTTGGTAAATCCCAACTGTATAATTGAAGTCAAATGTCTATACAGCATCAAAAATTTGAAAATTAGAAGTTCCGTGGAAAGTTTTAATTTATGTGTAGAATTAAACGAAAATGAAGAATTATTTTTAAAGGCTCAACATAATTATACGTTTAAAATACAGGGATTGCTGTATGTAACACAGAAGAAATCGTACATACAGATGCCGATTTAGAGGTTATTAAGGTATATTTTAATGGCGAATTTTGCGCTGTTATGGCGGAAAAATTATCTGCATTTTGATAAAATTATGCTTTGCCTGAGTTGGCAGATCCGAGAATTATGAGAAAGGAGAATTATTAAGAGAAAGGTATGCAAGTGCGCGAACCCAAATAATAAATAGTATACCGATATAATATGTACCTAATACCAAACGGTTTTACGCGAACAAGAGTTTATCTTACCAATTTAACCTCCACTATCAATAATGACAACGATTCAATAAGAGGCGAGTTAATTTTGTTCGTTTAACTTTCTTACGGACACATTTTGAAAATATTTTAGACGAAATTCCCCTAAATAGAAAGAGGAATCTTAAACACTTTCCACTGACGCGTATGGAGATATCTGAAAAAGAATACAATAGCGTTCTCACAAAATAAGTTCAGTGCATACTTTACGTCAAGTCGATGCAGAATGAAGAATGGATTTTTGGTAACTTCTTATAAATGAATATGAACATAATCCTGAAATTTGAAAACAAATTTTATGGAGCGACGAGTCAAATTTCACTAAGAAAGGCATTCTCAATAGAAATATGCGCAGATATTAGTCTATCATCATCATAATCAAAGACGATTTGCTCAAGTTAGGCCTCAGGTCCAGTACAGTGCGTTTGGACTGAACGTTTGGTGCGGAATATTAAATAATATGGTTATCGGGCATTCCATGTATGAAGGGCATTTAAATTCCAAAAGGTATTTATACACTTGGGTTATGCAGAAAACGATTCAATAAGAGGCGAGTTAATTTTGTTCATGTAACTTTCTTACGGACACATTTTGAAAATATTTTAGACGAAATTCTCCTAAATAGAAAGAATAGTAGAAATAGTCTGAAATGCCAAAAGTACGATGCTGAAGGATTTTTCATAATTACAAAATGTAGACTCGGTATTGTCGGTTCGAGGACGACAAGGTGGGGTATCGCACCTGCTAGATAACGAGAGTAGTGGAGGTTGAGACGAGTAGAAGACGATGTCGAATTGTTAATTTCATATTTTACTAAATTTAAATAAAGTACACTTCCTACAGCCCAGATTGTTAAATCAGTAGATGATGGTGAGACCTTCTAAGACTGAACCGGTAGTATTGCATGATCAAGAACTACGAAATCAGGATAAGTGTAACAGAGTCTGCGGCGTAAAACAAGAAAAAAGCATGAATTTAAAGCGAGGACAGATATATTTTGCATTGCCCAAAAACAAAAGAAAATTAGGACGCAATACTGACTTTCGTCACTTTCGGTCCTGGAAAGTGCATTTGATAAACGTTATCACGTCGTCCGTGTCGTTTCGACCTACAAATGGAAGTAACTGTGACCCCACAATTCCAGCAATGTGATCTCCGTTAAAATCATTTGTGGTAAATCCTTCCAGAGGAGATGGACAATGGTCATCCCATGTACAGTAATTTATATGGGTGCATTACCCATAATTAGTGGACTCTTCACCTTCCCCATGGGAATATGACAACGACAGGAGATCGAACAAGAAAAATAATGTCAATAATTCAAGAACGAGAGACTTTAACAACGAGCTTTAGTGACAATTATGGACACCTTAGTCATTTTGTAGCCATTCTATGGACCGTCGTTCTCTCAATTCTGGTGGCTAATAATACTACGCCAACTTCAAAGCGGTAGCTGGATTCCTCCAGGATTTATAAAACCGTCCGAAAAAAGTATTAATTGTAAAAGTGATAAAGATGCATTAAATACGGTTGTTCTACGAACCTTTAAAATTATGAAAATGAGAAAGAAGAAGAGTACCCTTCAACGTTCACAGCTCTGACAGAGAACTTGCAGAAAAATGTAACCAACGATGAAGGAGATGGCGCCTGAAAATCGTTAATTGGAAGAATGTATTATTAATCAATGCTTCTGCTGTAGCTCATCGTTCCAAAATGAAAACCAAAACTGAAGCTGCATTTTTTAGAAAGGGTAGTGACCCAGTATATTTCATACCTCTGGTGATCATGAAAACTTTGAAAGTTACTTTTGTGTAAGAGAAGGAAAAACTTTTGTACCGGAGTTCCTTTAGGCTACATGAAATAGCCCCCTGTATTATCTCCAATAAAAATAGAAGTTCAAATCAATTTCTCGAGAAAGAGATCGCATTAAGCGAGATGTCACGCAGCAGTGTTTTCATTCAAACACCAAACACAAACAACACCAAAAGACCACATTACGAATTACACAAAACTTTATATGAAAAAAGTCCTTAGCAGCTAATGAAGAAATGGAAATATGGAGAACGAAACTAGCTGCAAACAAAATAGCTTGTCAATGGATAATTTAAGAACAAAGCGTACAGTAAAGTCGAATAACAATATAAATTCAATCGGTATAAAGCTGTATAGTGTATAATTCATCGCCAGAGGAAGGGCGAGGGACAAAAGACGAGCGTACAGGAGACCATAAATTTCATGAAAATCATTTCTAGTTTAGAATAGAAGACAAAAAATATAGCAACGAAGTGTGATCCTGGAATCGGAATCGGGATTTTGGACAAACGATGAGCATACAGGAGATCATAAACTTCGTGAAAATCATATCTAGTTTAGAATAGAAGACACAAAATATAGCAACGAAGTGCGATCCTGAAATTGGAATCGGGATTTTGGTTAGAAAAACGGTGAAAACTTCTAACTGTATCTAATTTCCACGCAATACGCACTAGAAACACGACAACTCAGTGAGCTTCTTTCATTAAAAGATTATTATATAAAGTATCGACTTTATTGGCAATTGGAGACAAGTTGGTGGTTGAAATTAAATGCCAAATTTCAGCGTTTAATATGTCAGTCAGTTAAAGGTTAAAGAGAAGAAAATTAAATTTTGGACAAAAGACGAGCGTATAGAAGATCATAAAATTAATGAAAATCATTCCTGGTTTTACCAAATCCAGGGACAGTTGCAACTGGGCAAAAACATTATTGGGGTTTGGACATAAAATGAACTTACCATGAAATATTTCAAGAAAAAATGGTTTTGGGAAGACAAAATGGAACCGAAGTTAGTCAAGTTTTACAAACATTGTATTTTGCCGTAATTGATTGATCCCAGGCACACCAGAAAATTGAAAATTCGAGAACCGAATTATATTCTAGAAGCGATATTTGCACCCAAAAATCTTGAGAAATTTAAAAAAACAGTTAACAGAAACTGTGTTTCAAGAGACCCTTTTGCGTTCGTCCTTGAGAGTAACGCATGTTCGTTAATTCTGTATCAACCTTCAAAATTATTCAACGCCGAACGAAGCACTTGACACGCAATTCTTCACTTAACACGTCAAATTTATTAAAAATTAAATTGCTAAATAAGAGTGTGGTTTAAAAGACAATAAATTCATATAGACTAATAGGTAAATTATACTTCGCTCTAGGGGTCACACAATAATACTAGGATTTACCCCCATATAAGGCAATAGCTATAACTCGTTGTTATTATTTTATTTATACGTATTACCTGAGTTTAGCCACCCTCTTTTTGAAGTAACGAAGTAACAAAATAAAGTTTAGTGGCTATTTCTTTGAATGTTAACTTAAAGTTATATAAATTGTTTTCCTCTAGAAAAAAAGTAAGGAAATCTATTTTCAAATTCTTTTGGTGCTAGTATCAGTTTGAAGAATTTTTAAGCCTTAAGAATTCGACTCATTCGACTCAGGCAGAAAAGCTAGAATAGAACAAACTAAGGATTTTTAAAGATGTTTAAGAGAAACGAAAAAAAATGTGTTAAATCGTAACTCAAACATTAGTTCTACAACAAAACTGTATAAATTGTACGAAAATGCGTTGTCACATAATTTTCCCATTTGCATAATAATCCATTTATATTTTGGAAAACGTCAAGCCTGCCAGAATAGTTACGAAAAGTTGAGTTAGTGGGATTTAAAAAAATCAGCGACCCTTAATATGTTCTCATCTTCGCGAGGTGTTACTCTAATTAAAAAAAGAAAACTTTTGAGTCGCGTTAACGCGATTGTCTGCTTGCACATCACTGAGCCGTAGTTATAGAACGTCTCGTAAAATTATTGTAACTTTTTTTGGGGAGTCCGTTTTCAAATATAAAAATCAATTTATTTACAGTTTTAATAAATTAAACAAACTGTTAATCGTTAATCATAATGCACCTAACCTAACCTGCGGCTTAATAATAAATCATGTCGCGCTCCATTCGTGATCCGATAACGTACCTACAAATGTTTCATTTAGTAGCTAATTAATTATCGGTGTGTTCTAAAAGATTACCTAAAATAAACAAAAGGATGGTATATTATGGTCGTTTAAGAACGTAAGATGAAAACTTGAACTTATTATGCCATTTACAATAATTTAAGTTATTAAGTGCTTGTTGCCCGTTTGTCTAACTGTCGATCCAACTCTGCGGCTGTGTGCATACTTGCCGATAGGCTAAAGGTTTAGGCAGTTATGCCCTAGCCCTGACTAGCCGACCACACGAGCGCAAGCAAAACAAAGCAGTACAGATAACAACGAAGGGACATGAAGGGGCAACTCTGGCTAGCATAATGGGCAAACTGGCAAGAGACATAAAGACAGAAGAGCTAGGGGTAGTTATAACTCAGGCTCGCAGAACATACAGGGGTGCTCTAAGGGTAGAGCTGCGTGAAAGGCGGGAAGGTGGAGCAAATAGGTTCCTTGCTGAACCCAGAGAATCTTAGCAGAAGAGGCAACGGCATGTGTAGCTGAACCCCCAAAAAAGACAATAATAGCGAGGGGATTGTTGCTTGGAACCAGGGAAGAAGACCTGGTACAAGCCGTGGAAGATGCCTTATCCAGTAATATAAGGACGGAGGGTATTAAAATCGGGTCCCTCAAACCAAACCGGCAGGGGGACAGCATGGTTGCCACTCTCTCGATGCCTAGAAATCTGGCGGACAAGATGATACAGGCGAAAACTATAAAAATGGGCTGGACTAGCATCAGAATCCACGACCTAATTAGGCCAGAGAAGTGCGGGCGGTGCAAAGAGCACGGGCACAGGAAAGAAGAGTGCCAGAAGCACCAAATCGATCTGACGGACAAGTGCTATAACTGCCTATAAAAAGGGCACGTGGCTGGCAACTGCAATTACGAAGCAAAGTGCTATGAGTGTGGCTTAGACGGCCACAGAGCGGGCACCATGGCCTGCGATAAGTACAGGCTGGCGGTGGCCGCAGCGAGGCAGGCTCCACCCTCTAAAAAGAGTAAAGCAGAAGTAGACCCTAAACTGGCTAAGAGCGCCCGCAATGATCAAGGCTAATATGTGGTTTTACAGGAGGAAGTCGAGCACCATGGTGTAAGATATAATGTGACTACTAAACTGTGACATTGATTTGAACTTATGTATTTATTATTATGAAAGCTGTGATATATTATAACATGATTACCTGAAAACTGTGATAATTTAAGCCAACCGCGCCGGTCTCCAGTCCTTAAACCACCTCATTGTTCTAAACATCTTAAAAAATTTCTAACATCTCTTTTACCGGCAGTACCCGATGTTACGTGAAAGCGGTCCCAGGTACTGTCCGATGGTCCCTCGAGGAGGAGTTTTTAGTGGGTAAAAATCCCACACAGCCACCAGTGCGGACTGCTGGTGGTGGTCTTCGTACGTGAAGATTTTTCTCCTGCCTCCGCAAAAAAAAGGCTAAAGGTTACCTGTACGGAAAGTCTCGAGATCGCATTCAAATTGTGGAAATACCTATTTGATTTAGCCGTATTCTGTGCACTTTCCGGTAACGCAATAAAATTGGAAAAAAAATCAGAAAATTTTTTTTCCGCCGCACCCCGTATACTCTACACATTTTATAGAAACATCTGTAAATTACCTAACCTCAAAATCCACTTTACGGTAATTTACGCGAGCTTTGATTAAGGACTTTTAGAAATGCTCTTCAAAAGGATATTAATTTAATTAATTATCTGAGACACACGTATAATATGATGTTCTGTAGAATAGAGACACATCATTAAGCAAATTTTTGAACTAGTAATCACAAAGAACATCAGAAATCAAGTTTCATATCGTAACTGGGATTTATTTCAAAATAATATACTCAAGACAGTTCTCATTTTATTTACTTCTATCAACTGTTTAGGTGTGCTAGCTGTGTGCATATTAGAAAAATATCGATACAATACAAAATTATTGGAAAGGAAGAAAGAAGAAGAAGAAAAAAGGTCAGGAAAATATTGTTCATTGTTTTGTACCTAGGTTAGTTTAGTTATGTTCTGTTAGGTAGGTCAGCCTATTTTTTCTAAAAAAATTTTTTTTGCGGCTCATGGAGGTCGGACAAAAACTTGCGGAGCATCAGTCTCACGCTCGCATGTCAGAACTCTCATTACAAGAAAGGATTGACAACATCGGAAATCTGGAGCTTAATACGTCCCTCCCTATAGGGGACTACTCGGCAATCTACCATGTTTCTGCCCAGATTGCTGGGCTCAGGGAGGAATGGAAGCAGGCGAGTCCGAGCAGAGAGGGAGTTCCTAGCCTAGAGAAGCTGGCAGGCGAAGTTAGACAGCTGCGAAATGAGGTGCGAGCAATGGCTAACGCGCCAAGAGAAGCGCTCCAGGCGAGCGGAAACGAGGAGTTATCCTCACTGGGAACAGCTGTGGCACTGCTCACGGAGGAGCTGAGGGCCACTAAAAAAGATGGAGACCCTCTTAAAGAGCTGGCATGCGAGACACAACGCTTTGCAGCCCATGTAAGCGAGGGAGTATCTCGGCTTTTGGAGGGCCAAATAGGACTCCATAAAGCCCTGCAAAAAAGAGAAATAGACCCGGTGGAAACGGAAGAAATGAGGAGTAGGCTACAACACCTCCTCGAAGTCCCAACGGAGCCGGCGGGGGTCGCGGTTGCAGCTCCTATTCCGGAAACAGCCGGTGCGAGCTTGGTCCCCCCCACCGGGACCCAAGTTAAGAAACCGACCCCTACGTGGAGCTCGGTGGTAGGCAGAAAAGGGAAGGCGCCCAAGGTAAAGACGGCGAAGAACACTGCGCCCCCCATACCTGCAGGAAAGACAGTGGCACCGCGAAAACGCGCGGTGCCCGAGGCATTCGTCGTGCCGGTGGCCCAGGGACAGACGTACGCGCAAACACTCCGCGTACTAAAGGAGAAGATCGACCTAACAGATGACATCAGAATTAACAAAATTAGATCGACACGCGAGGGAAATGTTCTTCTCGAGCTGGAAAAAGGCGACGGCAAGGCGATGTCCCTCCTGCAGAAGATCTCCGCTGCAGGAGTGGGAGCGGGAGCTCGAGCCCTCGCGAAGAAGGAGGTCCTGGAGATCAGGGAGATCGACGGTGTCACCACCAAGGACAAGCTGGCTTAACATCTGACTCAGCAAACGGGAGTCACCCCTCTAATCAAGAGCTTGCGAAACTCCGGCCGTGACATGCAACGCGCGGTCGTAGAGATGGGGGTGAAGGAAGCTAAGAAGCTCCTTGAAGCGAAGAGACTGAGGTTGGGCTGGACGCTCTGCACCGTCGTCCAAGCAGAAAAGCCTACCTCGTGCTTCAGGTGCTGGCAGGAGGGCCACACACAGTGGGAGTGCAGAGGCACCGACAGAAGCAAGGCCTGCCGTAATTGCGGGCAAGATGGCCACTTCGTAAAGGACTGCAAGAATGCAATCAACTGCGCCCGGTGCGGAATGAGCAAGCACCGGGAAGGCTCTAAGAACTGACCGGCCCTGCAGGTGGCAGCTCAAGCCAAACAAGGGGCCACGAAGAAGATCTCGTCACAGGGAGCCAAAGGGGGAAAGAAGGCGGAAACAACAAAAATTTGTTTAGACCAGGAGGCCATCAAATTCATAAAGGCAGGTCTCCTAAAAGAAGACGCAACAGTGAAACTGGTTGGAAGAGAGGAGGATGGGACTCCGCCAGTGGTGGACCCACTTATCCCTCCCGTGACAAGTTGACGCTCCAGGTCTCAGGTCAGAGCACGGACCTCCCGCTGGAAGCCTCCGGAGATAGGTATCTCATCTCTCGGCTGCGTGAGCCTGGAGTTCGCGACATCCAGCTGCTCCTTTCCTCCCACCAGGATTACCCGGAGGCGATCTTCGAGGGCAGGACAAAGGCCACAGTGGAGGCGGCGTTGCGCCAAGAAGGACTTCCGACCCAAACGGAAAAGCTGAAGGAGCTGTACGCCAACTACATGAAGGCGTTCTGCTCCGAAGGCACCGATCCGTGGCAAGAATTGACGCTCTTTGGGAACGACATCAAGTCCCAATACAGACAGGGCATACAGCACAGACGAACCGTCATGTCTGAGTATCTGCCCCACAAGAGCAAAGACACGCCGCCTAATTCGCCTCACAAGACGGATTTCAGGCGAAACTGACGAGCTCCGAGCGGCGAAAAACCTCGGCGGGGGCTGTGACGATCAGGTTCATCCAGGCAAACCTGCATACAGCGAGAGCAGCGCAAGACCTCCTCCTGGTGACCCTTCAGGAGCTAAAAATAGACGTAGCCTTAATATCGGAGCCTAACCATCATAGGTCCGATAACTGGTTTCAAGACACCACTGGTAGAGCGGCCATCTATCGAAGACACGGGTGGAGGAACAGGCTTCGCCTGAAGGGGGAGTAGCAATCTACAGCTGCTACTTTTCCCCAAACGACACGCTGCAGCCCTACCAGCAGCAACTGGACAGCCTGGTCGACAGCATCAGGAGACAAGGAGCTCCGGTGATAGTAGGAGGAGACTTCAACTCAAAGTCTCCGGCGGACCACGGCCGAGGCGAACTGCTGACGGACACCCTCGCACCTCTCTCTTTGGAGGGGTGCAACGAGGGCAGGGAGCCCACTTGGGTGCGGGGAGAGTCCAGTTTCATCTTGGACCTGACGTTTGCCAGTCCGGAGATCCTGCACCGCGTCGCCAACTGGCGCGTGCGAGAAGAGGAGACCCTAAGCGACCTAGTCTCCTTCGAAGTAGGATCTTCCGAGGCCGTACCCACGTTGGTACCCGGACGATGGGCGGGACATAAACTAAGTCCCGAGTCGTTTCGGGCCGCAGTAAATGTGGAGGCGAAACGGACGAAGACGGAGACCCCAGAAGAACTCATTCGAGTGCTTTCTGCAGCATGTGACGCGACACTGCCCCGTAGAAGAGGACGCAAGCAGCGTAGACCGGTCCACTGGTGGACCTCAGAGATTGCCGACCTACGAAACGAGGCAAAAGGGCTCAGGAGATCGAAAAAATTGAAACTTGACCATGCTGCTCACACTTATTTACGATTTAAAATAAATGCGCTGCCACAAAACTTGAAATAGGTACGCATGTCAATGTCAGATTTACTTTTATCGCCAACTTTGCTTAGTAACATTCAATTTCACTAGAAATAACACTAAATCTAGGATTGAAATAAAGATTCACCGATAGTACCCGAAGCAACAACTATTTGTCAACACGAGTTTATTGATGGATCTAGGATTCTAGTAAAAGAAGCATGGGGAGTCAAGGTCTCCGACCAACCCCCTATCGAATAAAAAAATAAAAAAGTCCACTGCCTCAAACTTTTAGGCCACACGTATAGGGGGTGAGCTACAGAAGTCTACGGTTTACAGAAGTCTATTTTGTTGCGTAATACAAATCATCAAACAATTTATTTAGTTTAACGATGTGAAAAGTACGAAAACTTTAAAATCTTACATAAGCTCGATGTTATTATTTTTCTCAACAGCGAAAAGCCTAAAATAAGCTCTAGTTAATTAACTAAAAGTGTTATTTAACTTCACCCTTTTTTGTTCTTCCCGTCTTGTATTGTATTGTAATTCTAAATACTTCTTAATGTTAAATATAAGTAACTATAATTACTGAAAATTTAGATATCCTCTTATAGTATTAAATACGATCACAATAAACTTTCTTAATGTTTCATAATGAAATATCTTTGTTACATCTCGATTTAACAAGAAGCTTTGTCTATTCTCTCGTTTCCGTTTGATGTATAGTAATAGATCTGCCTAAAATTGTTACCTTCATAATAACTAAATTAATTATCCCGACAATTTTTAGGTTTTAATGTGGCTCATTTCAATATGCAAAGTGAGAACATTTATAACCTTATTTTATTACACAAATGCGTTCCTTAAGATAAATATCGTTGCCAAATTAATGCATCCTCACTTGTTGCTAAGGAACGATTTTTGAATTTACAATAAATCACCTCGGGATAAAATAAGAATAATATATCATAAGCATAACATTTATGCGCAATTTTCTATTTAATTTGCTCCCTTGATTTCCACATCCCTACTTAATTCGATTTTCACTTTCTGATTCAAATAGCGCATCGCCGTTTCCTCAATTTTTGTTGCGAATTTAATTAAATGCACTTCCTCATCGTTGGATAACACATCTAACACCATCTTTTCATAAAAATTTTACAGCAACTCTCACAGTTAACGCTCGACTGAACTTGTATATTACTATACTTGTAATTCTTCCATCTCGAGAAGCCGATAGAAAATCACAGGGTGTCCCCCAACTTCCGAGTTGAAATTTTGTGCCAAAAAATTGATAAAATATCCAAACACACTATTTGATATATGGAGAACGACTTAAAATACGTTCCTGAACAAGCTGGATTAGTGATTACGCCAGTTTGAGGTTACCCGCTTAGCAGTGAACCGGCGTCTTTTTGATTTAACGATTCCACATTGTTATTGATTTTCGAGAAAATATTACAAACTGAGTCAAAACATCGATAAACTTTCATCAACGAGCCATAAGTTACTGCCTGCTTTTAACTCCATTTCAACAATTTTTCTTCTTGATTTCCTCTCTCCATTTAAGACGTCGCCAATAATCAAAACCGATTTGTCATCCGCCGTTCAGTCAGACCGGCCCTGTCCCACCCGACGATTTTTTTTATAAAGACATTTACAATAAGACATAAAATATCAGAAGATATCTTGAATAATAACATCCGAAAGGCAGAAGATCGCAATTTATATTTCCCAATCCCCATAAGACCAAAGGGAAATGTGGATTCTATTCTACGGTCAGCGTACATAAACTATACTACGCGTAGTGGTAATGACTTAAAAATCGATTTCGAGACACTCAAGATTTGAAAATAAAAGGACGACGTCTATAAATCATATCTCAAGTTCGAATGCTCTTGTAGGAAAACTTAAATGTGACTTCGCCACTTGCAGCTTTCGTTCGTGTTAAATAAAAATAGGAAATTCGAAAATAAAATAAAAATGAGGCCACCAACAAACAATTAAAACTACACCAGTCTTAGTCGATTTATAATTAAATTGAATTAATACGAGGGTGTATTGATAACTAGTTAGCCTAGACCAGTTCCATACAAAAAAAAATATTGCGTTACCACAGCAACGAACAATAACTTATTAGAAGTGTCAGTGTAAAGTTTGACGTCAAAAAAGTAAACCAGAGTTAAGCAATAAATTAAAAGAAAAAAGACGTCCACCGAAATTGTGAAAATCGAAAAATTGGAGTATCGAGCCATCATCAAGTACCTGTATTTAAAAGGGTTAAGAGGTAAGCAGATTTACCAAGATATGGTTAATACCCTTGGTGATCAATGTCCTTCGTATGCGATCGTGAAAAATTGGACTGCAAGCTTCAAAAGAGGTAAATTTTCAATTGAAGATGATGACCGATCGAAAAGCTCTTGCTTCAGTTTTTGGGATTGCCATGGAGTAATCATGATTGATTTTTTAGATAAGGGTAGAACAATAACTGGAGATTACTATTCGACATTACTGACCACTCTACGGGAAAAAATTAAAGAGAAAAGACGCGGAAAGCTATCCAAAGGCGTTTTGTTTTTGCAGGACAACGCCCCTGCACACAAATCTCATGTTGCCAAGCAAAAAATTCGTCATTTAGGGTTTGAATTACTAAAACACCCCCCTTATTCTGCAGATTTGGCTCCGTCCGACTATCATCTCTTTCCTCAACTGAAAAAAAGTTTAAAAGGTCGTAAATTTTCTTCCAACGAGGAGGTAATAAAAGCTGTGGAGGTCTGGTTTGCAGAGCAAGAAGAAACATTTTTTTTGAAAGGTCTAGCGACGTTGCAGGTTCGCTGTAATAAATGTATCCAATTAAGAGGAGAATATGTTGAGTAATAAAATATTTTGACATTGAAATATTGTTTGGTTCTATAGTAGGCTAAGAATTTTTCAATATAGCCTCGTAGACTGAATTTAAAGCGTCAACTAATGGTTTGTAATAGTGGAGACGTTGAAAATTTGCAGGATCTTTATTTCAAGTATATTTACAAAGTTCATAGATTGGCTCTCAAAGGCATATTTTCTTCGAGTGCTCGTGTAGTTAAAAAGTAGAATTGCAAATAATTTCATCTTTGATTCACCCTTCGAATTTTGTGTTGTTGAAAAAGCGCAGTTAGTTCAATTTCCTCACAAGACCGTCAACGTCAACTCCCAGTCACGTAAAAATTAAAAGAAAATGTTTCGAAAAAGTTCTTCCATTGTAAAATAGTGCCCTAAATAAATTTATTGACGTGGTAATTCTCTTTATTTCGGCTGCAAATTCCTTCTTTACATTACAAACTTTCAGAGAGGCTTTAACTTTCAAATTTCTTTTAGAGACGAAGGCCTAGTAGAGATATTTTTTTACAATAGTAAAATGGCCATTTTAGTAGTCGCTTGTGTTTATAGCTCAATAAATTTGTTTTTGCGGAATATAAATGAAATGCCAACCCAATAAAAGCTAAGGCCACTCACGATTTACAGCTTCCGCACTTTTTGGCCCAACTAAGACTTGAGAAAACGAATAGTTTCGCAATTATTTAAATATGATGATTTTATTAAGAACGCTATATTTATTCCGCGTTTAACAAAAGAACTTTTTTTAAATATTTTCTCGAGATTGATATTTTTACTTCGATAGTTTTTCTATTGCCTTTGACAACTTCTAAATAACTTCGAATTTATTAAATCAACCAAATTCTTATACAAGTGTAAACTTACAGGCCACTGCGTTAAATTTGTAAAGCTTACAAGTTCTCTAAAACATTTCGAGTTGTTCTTCCACTTGACGTATACTATACATTACGTTAGGATTATTTACCTTAAATGTGAAGCCGAGTAGACATTACGAGTTTATCTGTTTAGTTAAGACCATTCCAAGATTTATAAACCTTTTTATTGCTTCATTTCATTATAATCGAGAGCAGCGTGCAACTCTTAAATGTAATTTTTTTTCTTTCCCCCCAAAAAAATGAAAAATGAAAGCTAAAAACTTCCCCTCCAACTTTTTATTCAGGTTAATAACCATTAAAAGTGAACTCGAATCATTTCCTAAAGGCTAAAGGGTAAAGTAAAGTCTTCCAAGCTATCGGTTTTCTTCGAGTCGAGATATTTGTCCGTAGCATGGTTTTAAATTTCCACTCCATTTCACTAAAGATAAGTCTTTCCAATTCTCAATATTAAATTTATATACCTTGGCTGTTATTTATTTAGTGCCTCGAAAGGATTACAAAAAGGGCATTCAAAAAAATGACAAAGAAAAATTGAAAAAGTTATTAAAGCTATATCGAACAATTTTTCCCGCAGTTCACAGCACGAGGACTTTAACCTTTAATTAAAGACGTTACCCTTACTCACAGTTATATTATATTGACCCTAACAAGTAAATATATCCGGTTAATATGAAAACATGACTTTCAATTTGCGTTATTAAATTTTTTTTCTATGTCGAAAAGAAAAATAAAACTAACGATTATTAAATTATTACAAAAATGAAGATTTAAGTGAGTTAGGTTTAATTTAAAATTCTTTCAGAAAGATCTTTCGGTGGTATTGTATAACAAAGGTCTTGTAGCCAAAAAACTTCATTTAAATTTAAATGAAAACTTCTGATTATTTCATTTCTCCTATATAGCGCCCATCCACGATTTAGGCTATGTCGAAATATATCATAACTAAAGAGCGGAATTAATGAAATTTGCTTAAATACGTGATATTGATTTATAAAATATGTGCTCATTAATAGTACTAATACGAGTTGATTAAAGTTAATTTTTAAAATGAATATTTGCATATTTTATTCTTTTGCTTCATGTTTTACAAACAAACTCGCCTAGTTAAGTGACAGACAGACACTTAGCGTATTGGGAGCTGCATTGCACTTTATTCCCATTTAAATACGTAGACGTAACCTCTGGCCTCTTATCGGCGGTAAATCGTGTATAATAAAGTTACGAGGAAGTTAAATGCAAAGAAAAAAAAAAGCTATTCCCTTACAACAGATATTATCAACTCTACTTGACTGAGCTTGGTGGGTTCAAGACGTGCGATTTTTATCCACACGTAAATGAAATACTAGAGCAAGGGTAAAAGGTTTTAAATTCGTTAAAAATTACTTACTCGAAAAAACATTTTCAACTAACGCAAAATTCATTAAAAAACCGTTTTCCATTCCGCAGAGAACAAAAAAGTCGTAACGCGCGTGGTCAAAAAATAATTTACACTAAAATACATTATTTTAAATCTCGAAAAACACACTCGACATTCCTCTTTTTAGATTTTTTGATGCGTTTTTTTATTGGTTTTTGCGTTTACGAAATTGAGATTCGTATAAAAAAGCAATAACTTTAAAGGGGGTTAGCTTTTCTAGTCAATAAAAGTAATCTGATATAAGGTTGGATAACGTTCTAACAGTAATTAGATTCCTAAATACGCTTTTGCCACAAGATTTTCCGTAATTACACAACTTTCCAGTTTCATTATTGTCACTTCAGTTGAATGAAAATACAATTTAAATCGTATTTTACACTATTAACATAAAATTAAATATTTATGGTGTGGAAGCTTTGGGAAAGATTTAGCGTTCAAAAACACAAGATGGAATATGTTTGTTACGCACCTACATAAGTGAAAAATTAGGGTTGCTGTTTGTTTACAGACTAAAATTTAAATGACTTTGAAATCTCCCTTTAGACTTGATTACTTTACCTCAAATACATCACACACCGAACTTCACAATTTGGTAAACATCAAGCATTCCAAACATAAAATTGAACAAGCGAAATACTGACTCTCGTGAAGAACTCAGAGTCTCATGTGACTAGAGAAAGACACGTGCTCCGCGAGGTACGCTATTTTTTTCAAAAGCTTTTGAGTATTAGGTACTATAATGTGTCATTGGGATAACGTCAAATAAGGCTCGAACATTTTCAGAGCCACTTAATATTTCTTTGAGGGCCAGGGTGGCCGAGCATCGGATTCAGGTCTGGATGTACTCTGTTCGAGACTCGCTGACACCCCTAGATTTTTCTATGTGTCAAATGCCTTGTCCCGGGTGAGACAATTGTAATCATATTACACTGATTGTTACGGATGATTCTGCTGCTGATAATGATACGGTAAGAAGATCGAAAGGAGATGCAGTGGAGATTCTAGGCGTCGAAGAAGAGCCACGTCCTAAGGAGATGTAAGTATTTTATAATAACAAAGACATAATAAGCTTTCTTATTTGTTATCCATTGTTTTTCTAACTGTTTTTCTTATCTCGTTTAGGTCTTTGTTAAACATTAGCTGTTATGGCACCTTCCAGAGGAAGGCGGCGGCGATATATCCTTTTTCATCCAAACAAATTACGACAACAAAAAGAGGCCAGGAGGATATTATATTGTTAATAATAATAATAACATATATTGGTCTAAGGAATTTAGAACAAAATTATAAGAATGTCAAAAATTACAATAACGCACACATACACATTTATGTACACAAAGTACAATTACAATCACTGGACAGAGCAGACAATTACAAATCCTTATCTCTATACAAAAATTCATCAACACTATAATTCTGCTAGAATTAAGAAAAGCGTATCTTGGCCAAAGCGACCAACTAATATTGAACGTTGTGGAAGACGATAATGTAAAAAGTGGCGAATAAACAATAAAATAAAGTAAATATGAAAGCAAAAAATGGTTAGTACCGACAACAGTTGTAAGTTTGATAAAAATTTCACAGACTCTGGAAATCTCGAAGAAGTTGATTTGTCAGAACCCCCATCTTAAAATCATAATTGTTAAGTATACAGAAAATAACAATTGTAGGGGAGATCCTTGTACTTTGGGACAGCTTGTACTTCTGGACAGCTCATTATTTAGTACATTAAAGTTGAATTTACCGCCAATAGTTATATTTACATTAAGGAATACCCAATAGAGGATAGCACATGTTATAAAAACCGCCAAAACTATATTTACTTGGGGGAATTACACAGTTTTGTGTTTATGTCGGTTAAGAGTAGTTTTACATACAAAAACATCCACTTGATTAAAGGTACGTTATAATCAACTGTAGTTATTATCCATTTAATATACTATTATATAAGCTATATGGTAGAGATTTATCACACAAAACTAAAGATTATCTAAAAATTGAAGATAAAAATGAATTGAGTATTCCATTGTAGCGTTGCTTGTACTTTGGGACACTACTTAAACTGTACTTCGGGACATGTCCAAATAGCTGCAAAAGTACAGATTATGGTGCTCGTTAAAATTGCATATAAAAAAATGATAAAATTTTAGGTGGCTCACATTTGTGAAGCTAACAGTGATAGTTTTGGGCTGATGAGATACCTACTTAAAAAAATTCCGCGCATTTTTTTTGTGCTAGCAATGATTGATACTGTATATATGATTTACCACGGGAAGATGTGAGTATTAAACTTGGTGTACCTCAGGTAGTAGGTGGAACAGCAAGAAAATGTAATGAGTTTAGATTTCCAATAGATTTGTCAGGTTTCAATGTAGAATAAATGCACATCTCGAAGTACATACCTTGCTGTCCCAAAGTACAAGCCTGGGTTTGTACTTAGAGACAATTTTAGAAATTTGTTTGTAATGTTCCAAAACCGTTTTTAATGCTAGCATATGAACATTTTTTTTGGAGGTACTCTAGAAAGTACTATTTTGCAGTATAGACCAGGGTCGATACCTTTGAAAATGGCAAAAAGTGAAAAGAAATTATAGTAGGATGAAACCCATTGGAAAAGGTAGAGAATATACCAAAAATGTAAGAAAAGATAAATTACGGGCGATCTGAGGTGGGGAAGGGGACGGGGTGAGTTTTTAAGGGTAAAAACAGTTTATCTCGATTTCCGGCAAAACTACAAGTCCTATGAAAAAAAGTTAAATCGCAAAGTTGTAGGTAATTAAAAGATCTACAACTTTTGTTTCTACACTTTTTTCACATAACCTCACAATTTATGTGAAAAATTCAAATAACCAAGTTTTTGGTTTTTTATTTGTATCTTGTGCAAAAATTTTTATTTTTTCACAAAATTTGGTGAAAACTTACCTTTTTATGTCCCAAACACACAGTAATTTTTTTTATTTAAAATATTCATTGTTTCACCCTATTTTGACTTAATATCGAAAAAGCACCCCAATTTTCAATCGAAAAATCTCACGTCAAAATATTTGCTTTTTTAACCTTTATGTGACTGACAATCCCAAAGTACACTAATGACTGGAAAGGTACAGCTGTACCTAGCTGTAGTTTCTAATGATTTAGCAGTAATTTTGAATGTTTTTTGGATGTTGATTATTTGTATTGCAATATTTAAATAGTAGAAATTCTTTTAAACATAAAAGGCACATCTTTGTATGATTCCTTTATATTTTATAGTATGCACGATAGAAGCTTGAATCGCGATCTAAAAAACCTCGCTCGTGAGCTCTGTATGCCTGCAGTGGAAACTCTTGCTAAGATTCCACGAGTAATTGTATTTTTTGGCAATAAAATGATCTTTTACCGCATAATAAAGGCATTATTATTATTATAATTATCATATGAATTAATAACATTTCGTTTTTTGTGTAAAACAACATTCAATCCAATATAAAACACATCAAGGTACAGGTGTACCTTTCTCGTCATTAGTGTTTGTAAAAAACAATTTCTTCTTTTTTGACAAAACAATAATACTTTTTAATGTTTAAAATTGATAAAAAGATTACACTTTGCCATTTATTAGATGTCCCAGAATACCACCTCCCTAACTTTTTAAATTCATACAAATAATGAAACTCGAAAACGCAAAAGGTACACGTGTACCTACTCAGTCACATAAAGGTTAAAACAGTCGGTGGGCTTTTTGATCGTTGAAGTCTCTACTTTCTGTTGGTATAAAAAAATATATACATTACTATGGTAAATGTTCTCAGAAAATGCAAATAAAGAAAAAAAACCCGCTACCTTTTCCAATGGGTTTCATCCTACTATAATTTTTTTTGGTCTCAAAAATTATCGACCCTGGTCTAGTAGGCATATTTTTTATTTGTTAATTTTGTAACAATAAATTTTAAAAAAATAAATTGTAAAATTTGTCCCGAAGTACAAGGATCTCTACAAAGATTGTTTTACAGAAAATTCTGAATCTGTTATTGAAAATCATATTTTACAGTTTGTAAGCAAATTATACATATAGAATATTAAATTTCCTACATGAAGCAAAACTTATTATTTTGTAATAATATTTCTTCATTTTTAACCAGAAAACATTATTAATAATTAATATAAATTTAAATTTACAGGAAATACAAATATTTTCATTTTAACAATATCAATCATTTAAATAAACTTTTTATTTCGCCCAAATAAATACTGTTTTGTCTATTTACTGATCGCATTTTTTATAGTAAATAAATTTGCCTTAATCTAAATAAATTGTTCAGTGTTGTAGTACATTTCAAAAAGATAGTGTCAAAATGGTGTTGGCGAACATGCTAGCTAACCGAAAAGGACACCATTGCATAATACAGGGATTCGTTAATTACAACCTTTTAACTGCAAGCCTAAATGAAGATGTAAAATTTTGTGTTGTCTCAGACAATTATGAAAAAGCACCGATTATTAGCCTATTAGGAAGGGATTTGGTCTAACAACTTTTAGAGCAGGTGTTACCATACAGTGCTAATACAGTATGTCGAAACGAATGAGTTATTCTTAATAGCTTTTTCAAGGGACACAGGCATTTAGTTGCCTCAGGGTGGCCCTATAAAACTCATTAATAGAAGAGTCGATGACAATTTTAACAGCGGCGTATTCTTGAACTATTTAGAACGTTTTAAACAAGAAAATATAGGTACTTTATTTTACTGTTTTCGAGACACACGCTTTTTATAATAATTCCTCTAATATTCCATGTGATAATATGATAAACTTACAGGCGGCGCAGAAAATGCACGGAACTTATTTTTTTAAGTTTTACAAACCGATAATTCTAATACATTTCATAAAGATAGTGTTAACTTTAACTTTCCAATTATTATTCAAAACTGACAAAAGCTAAGTATTTCTATTCATCTAAAAGCGGATGTTTACATAATAGTCATGCCTCGACAAGTCTAAAATATATTTATTGAAAGAACATCTGAATGCAATCCAAAAGCTAAATTTGTCATTATTGCGGAAAACTGAGACTATGATTTATTCTGAGCGGACAAAGGTAGTCTAGCGGCTAGTGCTGTGTTCGTTTATAAGCATCCAGGGATAGATAGATGATAGCTGGAGTTAAGCTAGCAGATTAGAAGTCATATGATCAAGAAAGGTAATAGAGCGATCCGTTTTAAACAAACGTATCTGTCACAACTCACCTTGGTATTAGTAGAGTTGTGACTCGGGGAGTAATTCCTATTTCTGTAGATTTTCTCAAAAATTTTAATACTTTCATTAATTTTAATGATTATTTCTTAAAGAGTATGGATTGAGCTATATTAACTCATACAACTCATAGATGTAGAATGTTTCTTGACCGATATGTTAATAAAAATTGTTACAACTCTCCTCGGTCTCCCCTACACCTTAGCGAATTTTGCTTAATCGACGTTGTAAAACTTCAAATTGTGCATTTTTGTGACAATTTTTAGTTCACGATTCACTAAGAGCTTTTTTCAAAAAAATAATTACTCAATTTTATTGCAATGTTAAATAATTTTAAAGTGAAAAAGAGAGGCCATAAATTTGCAGATCTAACGCTAGTCCGCGTTAAGTGTGTATAGTCATTTAATACCGTGGAACAAATTAGCTGTAAATCCATAAAAGAAAGCTTTCGGTAGTAAAAATGAGTGGGATTATTTAAAGGTTATTGATAAAATTTTAACTAAATCGAATTCGTGGCATTTGCCCTATTATTTTTTAGTCGTTTGTGAGTGGGTTTTTAAACCTTTTGTCAAAAAATTGCAGAAAACGATTAATTAAAGTATATGATTAATTACAGGTAGTCTAAGGCGCTGCAAATTTCTTGAGGGTTAATTCAAACTTAGTTTGTAACTTTATTACAAGAGTTTTCAATTACTATCATCTATTGCCATTTCCTAATAATTATATCGCGTTCATTAAAGCTACAAATGTAGTACAATAAATAGAACTAAAAGTTGGTTATAGATGAAATTAATCTAAACCGTTTCGTCTAATTCATCGTAGAGACTACTGAAATCAATCTATAGAACACATATTTTAATGAATTGTTCAATTTAAAAATTTTCGATTTAACTACTAATTCCATGTTTTGCATTAAGAGCGTTTACACGTGCCCTTTTTCCCAGAAATATCATAGCAGCTTCCAAAATTTCTAATCAACGAATCTGCATATACATCACATCAAAACAGATAGTAGACTCACTAATAAATCAAACCACCACGATCACCATATCCTTCTTCATATCATCTAAGAAACTAGTAATCTTGAACGTTTCACCAATAATCACTAATGCAGAAATAGAGAAAATTCTCACACAAAGTTATAAACTCAAGCTTACATCACCGATTCATTCCGTCAAACTTAATTTGGGTAAAGAGGAATACTCTCATGTAGCGAGCTTTCGGAGATCAGTGTATGTAGATGCCGAAACACTAACAGATCACCCAAACTCGATCCTAATTAGGTTCGAGAACGAAGACTTTCGAATTTTTCTTTAAAGCGACGACTCACGTTGTCACAATCGTGGACAATTTAGCCACCTTAAAGCGCGTATACATTGGCGCTCTGCGCCGCGAACGAGCGGCGTGCGCTCACCGATTCGTCTAGTTAGTACGTGTTTTCAAGTTGGTCGCGCTCCGAGCGCAAGCGGAGCGCCTCGATCCATCTCCTGTCGGTTTTTCAACGAACGCTTTGATGGTTCGCAGTTCAATTGGGACGGCATAAGTTGTTTTCCGCGCGCTCGTTTCGTTCGTTCAACCAGTTCAACATTAATATCGTTAATTTTGTTATTCGTTAATTTTGTTACCTATTCGTTAATTTCGTTATGGAGTGGTCATCAGAAGCTAATGTAATTAAACTTATTGATGCCTATCGAGGCAAAGCTCTTTTGTGGGATCCCAAACATAAAGACCATTTTCGAAAGAATTTGAAAGTGGATGCATGGGAGGCCATACCAGCAGTGATGGGGCTATCTGCTGATATATGTAAAAAAAATTATTTCTTTGCTCTCATCCTACCGGCGCGAGAAATCCAAAGGCAAAAGCAGCCAGGGCACAGGAAAAGGTAAGTTATATGTTGTAATAATTATAATAATCAAATATCTACATGGGCGACCATTTTTTCAATACATTGTTTATAAAAACTCCAGCTGCCCATAATAAGCATACGATAATATATTATCGTATTATATAAACACAGCTGAATATTATTTGATAACAGGCCGCAAGCTTGTATGTAGGTATCAATTTAGAAATACCTACACGTTATATCAGATTCAAAACATAAAACGAAAGACATAAATTAATAAAATTTAAAACTAAGAAAATTAAAAGGACTTTATTTTTAATAAAAGAATATTTATGACGATTTTGTTTAAAATTTAAACAAAAAATTAAATACAATGACCTCTAGTGAAAAAATTCTCTATGGGCGCCCATGAATAAGTAAATCTACAGCCAGAATCTTATCAAAGTTTTCTCTAGCCAAATATGTCACAGTATGCGTTTTTTAAAAATCTATTTATTGCTTCAGGAAGAGACGAAATTTATATCAGCAGATGGTTCGCCTACGATGCCTTCCAGTTTCTGGAGGACAGGGATGAGCCGAGAAAAAGACTAATGACAGTAAGTAAATATTGATTTATTTAAACATATTTGTGCTGCCACTCTAGGAATCCTTCATTCATACAATAGTTAGCTATTTCATCTCTAATTTGTTGATAATAATTTGTGGATCTTCGGGGAACCTGTCTCAGTGGTAACATGGACGTCATATTATCTCCACTTTCATTCCTCCACGACCCTTCTACTAAAACTCCATCCACTTCATGATCGAATGTGCCAACAGGAGTGTACACGTTTGGCGAATGGGTCCTCAGATAGTTATGTAACAAAATTACTGCCATTACTATCAACTCGGCCTTTTCAGGCTCCAATAACATTGGTTTTCTTAAAACCCGAAAAACTGCGCTTGCTATACCGAAGACGTTCTCGACTATGCGTCGAGCCCTACTCAAGCGATAATTAAAATTTCTCTGAGGAGTTCCTTTGGCAAAATCCCCTGGGTATGGCTTCATGAGATATTCGCTTAGAGCAAATGCACTATCACCTGCCATAAAATAGGGTATTGGCATAGAACACCCCGGTAATTCTTCTGGTAATGGAAGACCCAATGCCTTTTCTTTAATCATATTATATAACTTGCTCCCTTGAAAAACACCTCCATCCGATATCCGTCCTTGGCATCCCACATCAGCAAATATGAAGTTGTAATCACCATCCACTAATGCAAAAAGCACAATACTGAAGAAGGATTTATAATTGAAGAACTCTGTACCCGAGCTTACTGGAGCTTGCAAAGCAACATGCTTGCCATCGAGGGCACCAATACAGTGAGGCAGGTTCCAACGTGTTTCAAATATCTTACTGATTTCTTTCCAAGCGGCAGGTGTCGTGGGTAGCTAAAACAAAAATTAATTATCAGATTATTGATTATTACTATAAAACATAATTTTAATTAACTTTAAATTTACAGGAGACGGATGATATACTCGGGAATGAAGATGACATTGACAACCCACAAGACCAGCCAGAGACCCAGTCAGAGACCCAGCCAGAGACCCAGCCAGAAACAACAGCGCCAGTATCTACTAAGATGCCTACTAAACGAGCCAAAAGAGCTGTTGATAGCAATGCATCAATGATGAGCAGTGCATTCGATATTTTAAGTGAAGCTGCCAAGAAGATGGACAACCCACCCACAAAACCAAATGAAATTGATTCATTTTTCACGTACGTCGCTGCAAAAGTGAATAAATATGTCCCTCATGTTCAGAATTCGGTCCAACATGCCGTCTTTGAAATACTCATGAAGGCAGATACAGGGTTTTATGATTGGGCTCCTTCAAATCTCCAACAGTCTTTACAGAATCCTCTAGGTGTACCCACACATTCCCAACAATACCATTTGCAACCTTTACATCCCACCCAAGCACCTGTTCCTATCCTATCTCCATCTGATTCCTTGCCATCCACCTCCACTCAACCATCTCCAGCTGCATCAGTTATGTCAGAAAATTTTACAGATTTTGTGTAACCTGTCTCTAGTTAATAAATTAAATAAGAATAATTAAATAGCTTCTCATTCTTATGTTACCTTGATATATCCCTGTAACTCATTGACAAGTGCTGAGCAAACTTCTGGTATAATACGTCCAATAGACTGCTTGGAAATCCTGAATGTGTATTGAAGGCTGGTATATGAATCTCCCGTAGCAAGAAATCGCAGTGTCACTGCTAACCTGGAACAGTTAATAATTAAAGCTAGTTGATGTTATTCGCCTTGATTGATTCACGACAAAAAAATATTGACACTCACCTGTCTTGAGCCGAAATCGCAGTCCGAAGATTCGTATCCTGTTTGGAAATATGAGGACCAATCTTTTGCAAGAGGTTCTCGAAGTTAGTTGGTGACATTCTAGTAAAATTTTTATAATGACCACTGATTTCATTAGACTTCAAATCCAGCATTAGCTCCGTGCCATTTCTTTTTTTGAAAAGATCGGTATGCCACCAACGTCGTTTTCTTCTTTTCTTTCTTTCGAAGCTTGCCATTAACATAGCCGCACTACTCATCACTAAAAGTGCGTAATTCTGCTCGCGCGACATAGACATGACTGACTGAACTGAATGTTCAATGCGCGTTTGCGGGTTTCCTATGGATCGTGGGAGGTTTGTTGAAATTACAAATGCACGAGCAGCAAGCGCGCGGTGTGCGCGCCGCTCGTTCGCGGCGCAGAGCGCCAATGTATACGCACTTTTACAGCCAACTGCAACATCAACATCTCCACACCTAACCAACCCAGTATACACCACCCTAATAGCTTACATAATCCCATACTAGAAGTCTTCGAAGAAAACAACCCAACCAAAGAAACACTACGCATCACAAACAACAACAAACCACTAGATAATCCCGACCACATGGAAGAAGCAGAAATAACCACAAATAATGTACAAAACCAACGACAGCTATCGGGTTCGTCCACAAGTACGTCTTCTGACATAATAATTCACAAAGAACCCGAAACGACCACATCAACTCTAAAACAAGATAAACATGCAGAGACAAAGGACAAAATAAAAATTCACACCAATCTATCAATAAATGCTAAAACAAGTGCACAAAACGAGATGCAAACAATAGTAAACCAAGAAGACCGGGGAAGTAAGACAAGTAACCAATGACTACTTTCAGAAACGACTGACACGTCCCAGGAAGTACAAGACAAAAGCGACAACAAAAACAAATTCAAAACACCAATCCCACCCACAAAAAAAGCAAACAAAAACAAAAATAAAAATATTAATGAACCTGAAGACAAAAAAACTTCTTTCTTATCCCAACAACAATCGTTGGAAGAAATACGTAAAGCAATAGATGAAGACTTCGTTAAAATATATATTCAAGAAAATCAATCCAAATGCGTACTCTATGAACAATTCCAACAGTTTCTGGAGGACTCCATGGGGAAAAGCGACTCCTTACTGAAGCAAAACGATTTACAAATGACATCATAGGCCTAATAAAAATGTTAAAGAATACCTATCCATATAATATGTTTACAAAAACGAAAAAATCTAGGTGCACCAGACTGGCAAACAAAATCAAAGACCAATTAATAATGGACATCAAAGAGGGGGATTAGATAGAAAACTTATCGCAAAATCTCAGCGAAAACGATCCTCTAAGTTCAGACACAGAAACAGAATGCCCTGTCGACAGATCCTGAAATCCAAAATGTTTTCAAGTATCTAAAGAAGATCAATATTTACAACGACATCTAATTACTGTATTATTGTATTAGTATTGTATATTATATGTGTACCTATGTTACAAAACGAGCTAATGACCTCGTTGTCGAAGCTCCAAAAATTTAAAAAAAAAAGTTCGTCAGGTAAGCTTAGTTTGGTAGGTACACTCAGTATCAAAAATATATTTAGAGGTTACGCGATAGTTTCATTAAAAAATAACCTGTCAGTTTGCTACTTTCGCTACACACGAGCCCTGTAGGTATTGGCTTAAACTTTTACCCCCACAAATTTCAAAAATTGGTTGTCATATTTCCCGTAGGTTTGTTTGTTTGCAAACACCAAAATCGTTGCTAACAACACGGAATGGCGTGCCGGTTTGGAACGTTAACTTTTTTGATCCAAATTTGGCGTGGCAATCTGGAGTGGCAATCCAGCTCGCGGGCCTGGAACGCGCACAAAACCGTGAGAAAAAGTGTACCCACCTATTTAATAATACTTTTCAAGTTTTTGTGAAAGGATGCCACGTCTTCACTGCACTAATAAATATTTTCTGTGTCAAATAGTTTTAAAACTTAATACTTCTTATCTTCAATATTGACAGTCTCTGAAATATTATTTACTTTGATTTATTACGAATTTTAATATAAAAACAAAATTCTATTCAATTTTTTTTTAAGTAAAAGACTTTTGCACTTTTAGTTTGCGTTTTGTAAGCGAGCGCCGAGGTTATAAATGATAATCCAGCTCATTAATATACCGTGTGGTACGTTTCGAAACGAAACGTAGTGAAATCGCCTGTAAATATTTAAATTGTAACTATTAGTTTTAAAAGCAAAAAATTAGGTGTAGTATACGTGAGATTACTTGTGCGTTTAATTCGCTATTTGATCAATCAAACTTAAATTGGAAATAACTGTGACTTGCAACGGTTTAAAATGAGTATCAAAAAAAAGCAATTTCATTTATTGCATTTAATATCACTTTACAATGGTGTCAACTTTGTAACAGTTGTTACAAATTGTATGAAAAGCCTTATCTTTCTAAAGATGGATATAAAACTTCATTCTCATTACTAAAAGGATTTCAAAATAAAGTTAGTGCTTCTTTATATTGAACTATTATCCTTTTATAACGTAACAAGATTTAATCGTGAAAATTGAAATTGAGCGGTAAAAGGTGGATGTGCTGATTCTTTAAACGCAACAGGTCAGTTGTAAAATTTATTATTATATTTTTTATAAAAAATCTGCACTTTTTGGTAGTGTCATTCATAATGAATTCAAAAACGTACATACGTGTATTTTTCTTTATTTTCGTATTTAAATAGAATCATCCCTTCATAAAATTACTACCATTGTCGTCTTCTTTTTGAGAGAAGGGGTACGAAGTGGAAACAAAACGATAAATAACTCAACTAAAATCTAATTACTCCAATGCCGGAGAATATTTCAGAACTGTTGGCGAGATGGCGAGGATTGTAAATAGTTGCTTTGCAAGTGACAAGTTTCTCCGACCGCCAAAGTCCGCGGTTGTGATTCTTTTATTTAAACGAAAATTAGTAATTCTTAGCCCATAGTCTTCAATTTAACAAATTGTAAAACGTAAGAAATTACGGCGAAGCAGTTGGGCTCGATAGAATAACTCGGTAGTTAGTTTAATGAGAACATAGACGCTTGAAACTTTTAACAAACAAAAGAGAGAATTGCTAATCTGCGCTTTTAGCTATATTTCCATTTATATGAAAAGTTTTAGGTACCTATTTGAAGTTTACTTTTCGACATTTTATTGTATGGAAATTCCTACAATAGAATTTAAATTAAAATTATTAACTAAGACAGAGGTGGGCCCCTTTAGGTAACTTTTCAAAACTTCAAACAGTACCTTCAACACTAAAACGAGCAATGAAATCAAATTGTTTTCGACTTTTCACTTGTGAAAGTTGACAGGAGGTAAACATTTGATGTTAGCATAATTTTTAATTTCATTTTTATGTCAATCATTTTAATGTTATCGATTCCGTACGTCGGTTTTCACTATTTCAATCTCAACAAAAGTTCAAGCATGTTCAAGTCACACTATATTTTTAATCGCTAGCAGTAGTTAAAACAGCCACCAATCTCAATAATATTTTTGGAGCCATGAAAGCTGTCCTGCGGCACACCCGAGGGGGCAAGAACAGGAACGAAACGCTCCGGCTGGAAACGCTATGCACAGCGATACTTTCAAACTCAAAATTTTATACTTTTAAGAAGCTAATCAGAACAGTCGTCAAGACATATTATTCGCGTATCATAGCAAAATTTCATTATCCTTACGAGTGCAGTCGTGGTGATTTACGACGTCCAGAAAAATCTTTACACCATCGAGCATTTCCCTTTTCCCCATTCTCTTAAGTTCGTCTTTACACCAAGTTAGCATTTAGAGCTCTAAAACGTTATTTAAATTTATGTTAAATGCTCCAAAAACCCTTTAAGATGCTTTATTAGCAGCTGTGGTCTCTTTACAGCACTTCCTTATATAATTACAGTGATTAACACCGAGAGATTTGTAATACACACCAAAATCGTTCGCGCGGAAACTTGCAAATTTAGTTTCTACGCCACGTTAAAATTCAACTTTCCTAACGTCCTCTTCAAATATAAAAGAAAAACTGAAAGTTCGCCCCAAAATGCATTATTCTTACGCTATATAATTTCATATCTAGTACATATTTACATGACATTTTCGATGTTAAGTCTAAAATTTTATAATATTCTTGGGTCACGTTCTTTTAAACTGCCATTGTGCGGTTAACAATAAACAGAAAATATTTGGCTTAAAGTGGAAGTTATATTGACACCAAAAACTTTCATATAAGAAAGTTTCAAAATTATACCAATAAACTTTTGTTTAAGGATAATACATTTCACTTTAGCCCTTGGTTAAGATTTCAAATTAAATTTATTGATTAGGAAAATTTTCGAGTTCTTTTAAAAAGACCATTTCCTTTTCAAATTAAACTCGGGATTCTTTAAACAAAGCTCCCATTATATTGCTCTTGTCGCTTTTAAATTAAAATATTTCGCAACATCTGCTTCAAAAGGAAAACGGCTGATGTGGCCATAACAGGATTTTTTCGTACGAGCGTTGAGAATATTTAAAAAGAGAACAGAAATAGCACCAAAGTATGTTCAGAAACTCTCCCTGATTTTAAAAATGTAAAATTATACTGGGTGTTTCTATTTGCTCAGGTTAGATCTGTCTATATGTATACTCGGAGGTGCCTCGGGAGAGCCTCCCTGTAACTGGTACTTGTGATGCTTTGGTTAACACACGTTATTGGGCTGGGCGGTCTAACTCTCTTCTTGGGGGTGCCAGGTGAGGATTCAGACGACCCGTCGTTATACTTATAATTTATACTTTATTTATTTATGTCCAGATCCTTCCATTTGAACACAACACAACGGCGTCTGTTTCTTCCTGACAGATTTCGTTTTCGTAAAAAAGGTTAATTCTTTAATTCTTTTGGTTAACCGTCAACCCATTCTTAGCAGTAGTTTTAGTTGTAGTGTTTAATCTTACGCCACTGAAGTTGACTCAATTAGAATTTGTAAACTCGAAATCGTAAGCGGAAGAATCTGAGAAAGTCTGTTTTGAACCCTTTCTCTAAACCTACGTAACCAAAACCAATTAACAAACGACGAAATACACGTCTAAGCGAATGCATAACGCGTATGTAATAATATTCGTGAGTCAATAGTAATTTGTTACTATGTCATAACGAGTGTTATGGTTATATTGTTTGCTTAAGCCTGTCAAGTGTTTTTGAAAAAAATAAAGTAATTAAGAAAATACCCTAATATAACTTTTTAATTAATGGTTAAAAAGTTTTACGATTAAAAAGTAAGTTTAATAATTCTCACCCTTCAACTTTAAAAAAAAAATTACTTTTTGAAGTCGAAAGTTATTAAACGAAAATATAGTAGAATAAGTAGGTAGGTACATCAGAAACTAATCAAAATTAAATTTTTTGAAGCCTTTTGTGTAAAATTCTAAAATAGAATAAAAAATGATAATGAAGTTATTTATTTTATAATTAATGAAGCCTCGGGAAAAATATGTTAAGGGCTACAAAATTTAATTATAATGTATTATTTTATGTTAAACGCAGTCAGGGTTCGCGTAGAAAAAAAATTGAACCGAAGTTGCGTTTAATACCTTCGCGATAAAACGTACATTCATGTTAATATTATGTCAAGGCGATGATTGTGTTCAGGCGGTAGACATTCGGTATACCCTAGACCCTAGCCCTAGACAATCGATATCATCCCAACTCACCAGTTTGGATTCCGGATCTTCAAGATTCGACTATAGATCAGGTACATCGAATTACCGACATAATCGAGAGATCATTAGAAGGAAAATAAATATTGCCAGCGTTATTTCTAGATGTGGCACAAGCATTTAATAAAGTCTGACATCAAGGCTTAGATTATAAGTTATAAAAGACCCGAATTTTAAGTGGGGTGTGAAATAGAATTAAGAAGTAGAGATTTTTGGGGAAATTTAGTCGGTTTCGTACTCCAAACGGAGTTGGTCTGTTAGTGACTCCTGCGTTAAGTACTTAGTCTTGATAGGACTCCTGAAGGAGCAGTTATTAAAGTGAGCGGGTGAAGTCCGAAAGAGAGTTTTAAAATCAGAGTCAGAAGTAATCAAAGTTAAATTGAAAGTTAATAATTTCGAGTTTTAAGGATCAGTGAAAGAAAGCAGGTGAATTTTAAAGTTCAACTAAATAAGTTGAAAAAATCATAAATTGTCTTCATCGAGTAAAAGATATTCCAGAGATAAAATATTAATTGTTACAAAGGAAAAGCAAAAGTGCCTTTCGTCGATGTGCCTTAAATAGGTCAATAAGTAAGTTTATTAAAGGACCGAGTTAACAGTGAAGTTAAAGTTCGATTTGAATATTGCGGTCACCAAAACCACGTTTGTAGACAACCACCTTGTACAGTTGTAGAACTTCATGTAAAATGATTGAGTCTAGTTTAAATGTTTAAGCTAAAAAACATTTTGGCGCCCACATATTTTGAAGATGTAAATAATTTTAAATATTTTTGAACCCTAAGGGCGGGTTCTTTTCAATTTGAAGCCCAAAGTAAAAGACTTTACCCCAGATCTTTTCAGTTAAGCAAAAATCTGCCTAAGCAGATGAGTCATATCCTCAAATCATATACAGGGTGACCCCGAGTCCCGAAAAAGTCCCATAACTTTTTTGCTATGTGATATATCGACTTGATTTTTTTTTCAAAAGATACGTACAGCAATAATGCATAATTAAAAAATAGTCTCGTTCATATACAGGGTGACCTAATGTTATAAATACACTAAAGTTAGGTTTTTTGAAATGGAACTCCCCTTTTTTTATTTTATTTCTGAATTATAAACTAAATTGTGCGTAATATTCATCAAGGTTGTTTTCACGTACCTGTCACAATTTTTGACTTAAGTCACTTTCTTGTTCAAAAATCCTAAATTTAAGGTTCCGCTCGAAAATTCATAACTTCCAAACGAGATAAATTGATAATTCTTTCTCCTATGGATTCCTGAAGCTTTGCCAAAGCTTTTGGCATGTCTTGGACTATTTCATCAAGTTTTATGAGGTTAGTGCGATTTTTTGAAAATGCCAACTTAATCATGTCGAAAACTATTTTTTTTCAAATGGCACCCCCTGTATATTATTGCACTAATCGAAATCAAATCAAATCAAATGTGTGGTCTCTGAGACCGGAGCGACTACTCATGTCATGAAACTTCGAACAACTACTGGAAGGTTAATTAAACATGTATGTACTTTTTCTAGTAGAGTAATATTTTGAGATGTAGATAAAATTAGTAGGAAAAATTAAATTTGTTAGTTCAGATAGGTTTTGATATTTGTTATGAAGAATATTTGTAGCGTTGATAACGTTTTTTTATTTCGAAAACTTTGTCGAGCGCACGTGCCGCATAAACTTAGTTTAAACAATTTCGTTGAATTTGGCAGTGTTACTCTATTTTTATGATTAACTGTAATTATATCTACCTATAAACGCAAATTTGCGGCTTCAATAGAAATTTCGGAAATAAATTTTATAATTAGTCCGACCGACATCTTAGGTACGTTATGAAGTTTTGTTAAACCTCGTGGTTATTTTATAATTATATATTGCCCCCGTCGCAAGCTGTTCTTGCACAAATTATAACCTAATTCGAATTAGTTAGGAGTTAGGAAAAAATATATTAAAAACATAATGGAAAACTAATATTGTTTATGACTTCAGTTATATTAGAATTTTTAATTAAAAGCATGAAAAGCAACATAATAAAGAAGGAAACATTTTCTTTAAATAAAATTTTAATTTTATAAAAATTAGGTTTTAAATTAAGCTATTGTTTGATAAGTACAGTATTTAGTAAATTAAAAGTATACGAAAGCTTATTTTACGATTCAACCATACAATAATAAAATTTTAATTATAGTCATTCTCGTCGTCTTATTATTAAAAGAAATTAGGAAAATTTAATTTCGAACTTTTCAAAAATAAAAATGTTAGTCGTCGTGCTTGCGCAACTTTAGAAAAGTTTTATAAAAGTTTTTCGATTATGACATATTGTGTATTGAAGAAATTACTACTAGTAAAGAAAAGTCAAACAAAAAACGTAAAAAAGTTTCTAATTTTGTATGTTTGAGTATGTTCCGTTGGTAATACAAATTTATTAGAAATCAATGTGTGCCTCTTACGTTACAAAGCAATGCAAGTATCGAGGAAGCCTAGCACAAAAAAATTAAAATAAAACAAAAACCAAAGTCACATTATAAAAATCCACGCACCTACTCGATACAATTTCGCAAGTGTATTGTTCCATAAAGAGGAATTATTTATGCTCTCGTAAAGTTTATTTACACTTCCGCCCACACAAGTTTTTCAACAATACCGCAATTTTGTTAGAAATCCATATTTCCTTAACTTTATAAATATCTTACAGCACACTTTGCTATTCTTATAGTTATGAATAAGGCCCACTTTCTTTGTTATATCAGGGTTACTTTGAACATCATTCAATTTTATTTTTACTTCTTACTTGATGCATGATATTTAGGTACTTATCCATACTGTAGTAGTATACACAGTAATGTGAGAGGACGCCACCAAGAGCAAGTAAAAACATGTTGGCAGTGGAGATAATATGGGATACTAATGGGCATAGATTAGACGGACATAGCTGTACGTAGAAGCGCACTTAAGAGAACGTCGCCCATGGAGGTGGATGAAAACAGTTCAGCACCATTAAAGAAGACGGAGAAAAAGCGTAGGATTAGAAGCTCGCCCTAGATAACCACGGTCGAAGGAATTGCATCGAACACATTCCAAACCTGTTGAAGTGTTTCGGCTCTGTTAGTATTATATCAAACGCCCACAGACTCAATGACAACAATCACAATTCTACTTGTAAATTAATGTAAGTACATTTTCATTAAAAAAAGAAAAGTGGAAGACTGATTTATACAGTTACAGTTTAATAAAAATGCATACACGTACAATAATAGGTAGGATCTCCTCAAATTTCAGTAAACATAAAGCTTTTAATGCTCTTTTTTGTTCAGTCTTATAATCTTATAAATGACCTACTTCATGTAACGGTTTTTTATATCATCCCTAAATAATACGAACTTGAAATTTACATATTTAAGCTTAACGTCCACCAATTTATAATTTTTATGAGCTAATAAAGTTGGTTTATGTACAAAAAACAACGGGTGCTTAGCTGCTTAGGACATTTTAATTTACTGATTAGTTGGTATTATGTGGTCAAGTTTTCTCCTTAAATGTACGGAATGTACTGTAACAATCTCATAATTTAGAACTAAAAGTAGTACACAGTTACCAATTCGTTTCGCCCTCTTTAGAAAGCGTAGCTTATTAAGTCAAACGGTCAATTTCAAGAAATATGGTATAAGGGACGGAAGTGTCCATTTTTTCATGCAAGTGTTAGTTTTCATTGTTAGTTCCGAGAAAGTGCCATTAAAGTTTAGTTTGAGCTGCACAGAATTAAGATATATGTGATCATAAGCATTCGATTGACAGCTTCTAGAATCTTCGGTATTATTGTTTTTACAAGGGGACGTCTTTTAGTTTTTCTCCAGCTTTTCTAATAAGACCTGGCGAGCTGGATTTTACGTAGCCAATGAGGAAGGACATTAAAACTTACAATATTTTGAAAGGTGGTCAAAACCCATAGTTTGGACCAGTAATAGTAAACCCCGGATTTTGACCATAAAGCTAGCCCCTCACATTGGATCTTGAAGATCAATTGTCCATGTTAGTTAACACCCCCGACTTTATAAAAAGGCTTTTCTCCCTTGCCTCTGGGCGATATGTTAACTGACTTTCGCGCGATTCAGACCGTTGACTAATTGCTTTCGTAAATTTGGTTATATTGGTAAATTGTCATTAGAGTCAACGTGTATTAGAGAAATTGTAAGTTTTGCTCGAGTTAAGATTTAGTGTCCTTCGCCCCGGAAAATATTCAAGTTTGGGTTAAATGTTAAATTAGTTTTTTGCGTTCAATGTTGGATAAAGAAATTGTTAAGTTTCGATTCATTTTGTTTTGTTTTAATATAAATCGTTAACCCAATTTTCGGAGTGTTTTTCTAAAGTGTAGTTCGACATGACACCCCTGGACCTCGCTAAATGGGATTAAACTAAAACTGGTAAGAGAAAGATTTTGAGGAACTCTGTTTTGAATTATCCCGCGAATCTACGTGACCCAAACCATCTTAACTGTCTTCTCCAATATTTTGGGCTCGTGTAAGACAATGTTAATTTGCATGGCTACAGTACAGATCTAGATGAGTAGTACTGTAATAGTACTACACAGCTCACAAGCTCGTAATAAGATACGACCGTTTCAGATATTTATTGTGGACGATCGACGAGCATAATTTTCAATATTTCTCACAAACTACGCAAGTCGCTTCTTTTAGCAGAGGTTCGTAATAAGAGCTAAAAATGTATATTGCCTTTCACCTTATTTTGAAACGATTTCGTGACTCTGTGTCGGGCTTTAGAAGCAGATTATTTTCATTCAGTAGTTTTGAAAGTCGTTTAAAAGTACGAATCATGAATGGGAAATACCAATAGCATACATCCTACAAACTCTCTTTCTAAACACTTACAAAACATTTTAGGTCACCTAGATTCACTGCAGATGTTCATTAAAGCTCATACTAAGCTTTGCTACGTGCAAAACTTTACAGAGAAAGCCGTATGTTGGAAACGTGTGGGCATTACATTTTTCAACTACACCAGTCCTGCAATTTTGTTTTAGTTGTGAATGAAATTTTCACAACGACTAAATTTACACGCTATTTTGATACACTTTTGGTGTAAATTGTTCTAAAAATAATAATTAATCCCATTTCTTTTGTAGCAAAATTCTATTCAGGAGTCCTAATACAATAGAGTTAGGCAATGAAAGAGCATCACAAAGCTTTTATCTCAACTTTTAACTAAAAAAATCTAGGAAACCATTACGAAATGTAGAAAATGAAAAAAAAGAACTTAACGAAATTCAAAGCTTTTACAGTTTTATATAAATTTCTCTTATTTTAGTTAGGAAACTTCTACCAATTTTATTTTATAAATTATTCTTGCTCATAAATCACCCTTTTTCTTTATACTCATAGTACAAAGTCATATTAGACTTGATTTTAAGTGAATATAATTTACATATTAATAACAATTAGTAGCAGCTTCTCGTTAGCATATTTATTGCTTTATTTAATTTAGACGAACATTATCCTCTCATATCTGAATTTTCCTAAACAAGGGCTCCTAATTTTCAAAAACTGAAAAAGTACAAACTCGGTAAACTCGAACTACGAAACTAAGTAAGTTGAAAAGTTCGTTGCTCGAGCAGATGCTAAACATTGAAAAATAGCAAGGGTGTGTATAGTTAGCTTGGTGTACTCATCCCTCTCTCTACGCCTCTACGGCCTAAGAAGGCAATGTTGTAAAGTTACGTGAAGTTTTTGTGGTCCATCTGTACTATCATCGCGCTTTCTGCTTTCATCTATAGCTACGTCATCACGTACATTTTGCTTTAAAACGCCGATTTGGAGTTATTTACAAGAACTCGATTTAAAAAAAAACAATAATTGGAACAATAACAATAAAGAAAAAAAATCGAAGAAAACAAAAATAACGAAGTTAGATTCTATAGGTAAATATGATAAATAAATAACAGTTAATTATAAACAAACAAATGAAGGTGGTAAAACAAACTTAATAAAAGTAATAATTTATAAACATTAATTCTAATAAAAACAAACGTTTAATAATGACGATTTTAACCCTCGGTACAACGCTCGAAATTCGTGTGGTAAATGTTAACAATTTCGTCTCCGTAAATCCCCGAGGTGTTTTTAAGTTAATGTGAGACTATAAGCGTACAACACCAAAAGACAAACAAGTAAAACTGTTTTTTTTTAAGTTGTTGACCCTCAAGGAAGTATGAAATTTAGCAAAAAAAAACTCTAAGGAGAACAAAAATAGGTTAGAAAAAAAGTTGAATTAAAAACAATTGCGTTCGAAAATGATGACATTTATACAATAATTCTGCCCTAAGGGCTACTTATATACAGTTCAATAGATGTGTAGAACTCATAACCATATTGCGCTTCGCTGTTAACATTAATATCGGATAAACTTTATCAATAAGCACAACTATTAACACCAATCCTAATTGTATAAATTGTACGTTATTAAAACAAACGCGTTATAAATATTATCGACAGTTTATTCCATTTAGCAAGGATTTTATCCGCTGTAACACAAATTTCGAGCCAAGGATTAAAAAGTAATTTCGAGAGGTTTAATTTAATCTATGTGAATTTTTGATTGGTTCTAAAATATGATGGCAATTTCGACTTTAAATAATTTATAAATCCGTTATTTAAGAGCAGGGTAAACAGTTTTAGTTTGAATTATTGTTTAATTTTAAATCCATTTAAAGTAGGCAACAAAGCAAACACCGTTTTCTAGGGTAGAATACGAAGGAAGGGTCAGTAAGAACCGCAGCCAACACAAATATTTACCATACAAAAACTTAAAACAACCGACCCTTATCAAAGACAAGAGTCTAGAGAGCCCTCGAATATATACGAAATAAGCCGATGCACGCACCCAAAAAAATATTCATGATAAAGAGAAGAAGAGCATTCGTCCATTTGTCGTGAAGTGAGCACCTTTTTATAAGAGCAGAAAGAACCAGCATTTGAGGAAATGTTAAACAATTTTACAATAATATAGATAGACGATCCTCAATTATAGAATTTTAAGCATTATTTCATAGTATTATTTTTATATCATGGGCATATTGCTTTCTGAAACACGCGGGATTAAAACAAAGCGTATTCCACTAAAGAAAAAGTGCTTCTGGCTCAGTTTGTGAAAGATAACGAAGTCGCCGAGAATAAAAAACAGACGGCACAACAGCCGTCGAGAAAACCAATGCTTAGGAAGGGTGGCTTTTAATTCCAACCCAAAGTTGATACCCCTCGGAGTCTGGTGCAGCTAAGAAATTGTGGACTAATTTAAGAATTAATAATACGGCTATGAACGGTTGTTTACGCACGAGCCACCATTTTTACACGTTGTTGTTGTAAATACCGCTACCCCTGGTGCAGATAGCAGGGTGCCTGTTGTTGGGACAGCTCGGCAATTTTTAACACAAAATAATTTCAGTACTTCTATTATAGAACAAGTCAGAGTCAGATGTACCTCAGAAGAAACAACTAATGAGTTTTTTGTAAAAGAGCGTGTACTAAAGTAAAATTGTGTTGTGTCGGGCGCTGGTACATATAACAAACTCGCTTTACTGTCGAAACTTATTTATTGACTCTTTGCTGGCGCGTTCGCCGGCACACTGCCTTATCAATTAATACAATTCAACTCAATACATATTACTTCTTTCCCCTTACCAAAATACTTTAAATTTACATTTATTTACATTTGCGGATAACGAGTTGGTTCCCTTACAGTTCTTTTAGATCTCCTAATTGCTAAAGGTGGACTACTTGCTACTACAACATCCTGATCTTCCTGAACTACATTTCCAGGAGACACAGAATCATATTGGAACATAAAAATTCTTTTCGGAGGATGTAACTCTTCACTTAAATTACTTAACTTTAATTTATTTACATGAAAACGACGTACAACATCATCCTTCAATCTTACTAAATAAACTACCTGACCAACTTTCTCCATTATCCTTCCCAACAACCAAACCTTATCATTTTTAAAAGGAGATTTAACTAAAACTTTATCGTTAATATCAAAAAACCTTATATTTCTATTTTCTGTACTTAATTTAAAATTTTGACTTGACGGATGTAACATTGACAATTCTACACGATATTCATAGTTAAATAATATCTTTGCTGGAGCAACCTTCGTCACTGAACTTGGCGTAAATCTCAAACTTTTTAAACACATATTTAGTCTCTGTTTAAAGGGTACATTTACATTATACTTCTGATTCGTTAACAATGACTTTACTAACAAGCGCTTAACTGACTGAACGCCTCGCTCGGCCAACCCATTTGATGATGGATTATACGGCGGCGAATTAATAAACCTAATATTATGATATTTTAAATACTTTTTAAATTCCATTGAATTGAAAGGCGGACCATTGTCGCTTACCACCACTTTAGGAAAAGAAAATCTAGAAAATAATTCGTCCAAATTCTCAATTACCAACGACGCTGTGGTACTATTCATTACGAACGCTTCTATCCACTTACTAAAGTCGTCAACCACCAAAAACATCACAACTCCCTCACAATGCAAAAAATCCACATGAACGCGACTCCATGCCCCTTCCTCCTTTGACCACTTAACATAAACCTTGGGTATATTGTCAGTTTGTGACATCTGACATACCTGACAAGTCGAAATAAATTTTTCTATGTCGTTATCTAACCCTTTCCACCAAACATAACTTCTGGCTAACATTTTACTTCTAACTATTCCTATATGACCTCTGTGAATTAAATCTAAAATTTCCTGTCTTAAAATTTGCGGTATAACCACTCTATTTCCGAACATCAAACATTGGTTTAATATTGAAAAATTATTCCTATGTTTATAAAAATAAAACAAATCATCTGTTTTACTAAGTAATGGCCAGCCGTTCTTCGTAAAGCAAAATACCCTATACAGCACTTCATCCGTTTGTAAGACCTCTGCAACTCGCTCACAAGACAACAAACCATTATCCCTGAGATACACAAAATTACAGCACTGATCATCCAGATCAACCTCGTTTGCTAAGGGTAACCGTGAAAAACAATCGGCATTAAATATCGAAGTGCCCCTTTTAAACTTAATCGTGTAATTATATGCCGACAAAATCAGACACCATCTTTGCAGTTTAACCGCCGAAAGCTGCGGTATACTCTTCTTTGGATTGAAGATAACTTTTAAAGGTTCGTGATCCGTGATGATCGTAAACACATTTCCATACAAATACTTATGAAACTTTCTAACCGCAAAAATAATAGCTAAAGCTTCTCTTTCTAACTGACTGTAATTCCTTTGAGTTTGATTTAAGGTCATAGATGCAAACATCACAGGCAATTCTACTCCTTCGACTTCGTTACTAAGAACAGCACCCACGCCGTAACTCGAACTATCGCATGTAACAAAAATTGGTAACTTTTGATTAAAAATTACTAACTGAACTTTATCCGACAGCAATTTTTTACTTTCTTCGAAAGCTTTACAACATTCTGGAGACCAATTCCAAATAACGTTTTTCCTTGTTAACCTAAGCAACGGTTCTAAAACTTCACACGGCATATACAAAAATTTATGATAGAAATTCAGCATGCCTAAAAATGATTTTAACTGAGTTATATTTTCGGGATATGGACAATTCCTAATCGCTTCAACTTTACTAATGCTCGGCTCTAATTTATTCTTTGTTAGCTTAAAACCCAAGTATTCTAACTCGGTAACAAAAAATTCGCATTTACCAATATTAAGTTTCATATTATGACGATTTAACCTATCTAGCACCAACAACGAGGTACTTTTACACTGCTGAAGATTGACACCACCAATAATAATGTCATCTAAGTAAGCACAAGCTTTAGGAATATCTCGTAAAATTTCGTCCATAATTGACTGAAAAATTGAAGGTGCACAAGCTAACCCAAAACACAATCTATTAAACTGAAACAACCCAAACATGGTATTTATCGTCAATAATTCTTTAGAATTTTCATTGACCAATAACTGCAAATATGCATTACTTAAATCCAACCTAACAAAAAATTCACAATCTAATAACTTTTGAAAAATATCTTCTGCCTTCGGAAGCGGATACTGATCGACTTTGATAAACCTGTTAAGAGTGACCTTAAAATCTGCACACAATCTAATTTCTCCCGATTTTTTGGGAACGCACACTATCGGACTTGCCCATTGACTATACGAAACTCGACTTATTATAGATTGCGACTCTAAGCGTTCTAATTCCTTCTTTACCTCATCTCTTAAAGCGAAAGGTATTTCATAGAAACGGTGAAAGATTGGAGTGGCCTCCTCTTTCAAATTAATTGTGGCCGTAAATCCCTTAATTGGAAGGTTCAATTTATTCGGGAAAATATTTAAAAATTTAGTTTCCAGCGACTTAACAAATGTTTTAGTTTCCAAATTTAAATTATTTACTTCGCCATGTTGCTCCTGCGAAAGAATACTATTTTTCCAGTTTGGATTTACTAAATTCAACCAATCCCTACCTAAAAGTGCTTTTTGTACGTTATCATCGACTACTAATAAATGTTGATTAGCGAAATTACTATTTTTAAATTTAAAACTAACGACTAGACGTCCTAAAGTTATTAACGATTTACCATTTGCTACCGATAAGCTACCTTCAAATTTTAGTAATGGCAAATTGCTAAAAAACTTTTTATACAATTGAAAAGGTATAAGAGTTACACTCGATCCAGTGTCAATTTCAAAATTAGTGTATACATCATTTACTAATAACCCTACACTAAATGCACGGGTGCTACTAACTACATCTAAATTATTACATTGGATAATTTTACAACTGAAACATGAACTTGCTATATGACCAACCTTACCACACTTAAAGCATACCCATTTGGATACTGAACAATTTCCTACGCGATGACTTTTATTACATTTTCCACATCTTTTAAATCCATAACCATTATTTCCATTCGATCTACTACCATTAGACCATGAATTACTACTTTTACTTCCATAACTATTACCATATCCATTACCAAAACCATTACTCCGATTACCATTATTTGACCATGAATTATTATTTTTAACATCTTGACTACTACTTCCATTACCATAATTTTTACTACCATAATTTCTATTGGAACTGGATAACTTCGAACTGCTTACTTTGCAAATGTCCGACAACATGTTACTACCATCTTTTTTAATTTGACTGGATTGCTTGTCTATCGCCTCCATATCCATAACCATTTTCGATGCAGATTCAAACGTTAAATTTTTTTCCGACAATAACTTTCTTATCATTACTTCATTTCGTAAACCGACAATTAATCTATCCCTCAATGCTTGATTTAAAAATGTTCCGAAATTACAATTGATAGATAATTGTTTTAAAGCGATTATAAATTCTTGAACCGACTCGTTTTCATTTTGTTTCCTTGAATTAAATTTAAATCGCTCGCTTATCTCAATGTACCGAGGGCTGTAATGACTAGATAACAAGGCCTTTAACGCATCATACGTTTTGCTTCGAGGGTTATCTGGAACTACCAAATTTTTTAATACCTTGTACATATCTGCACCAATCGAAACAATCAAAAATTTAACTTTATCGTCGTTACTGGTTTCGTGGATGTCGAAATATGCGTCCAATCTTTCCAAATAATTAATAAAAGGCTCTACACTTTTATCAAATTGTGGCACCGAGCCCATAACTTTATATACGTTTGAAGCCGATAAAGATACTTCACCAGGTGCAATCGCCATTTTTCCAATTTACTAAATTTTTCACCAAATTTTACAAATATTTAATCAATCCCAAATTTTCCATTAACCATTTACAATCCAATTTTCCTCGTCGCCAATTGTTGTGTCGGGCGCTGGTACATATAACAAACTCGCTTTACTGTCGAAACTTATTTATTGACTCTTTGCTGGCGCGTTCGCCGGCACACTGCCTTATCAATTAATACAATTCAACTCAATACATATTAAATTGGAACAAGACTGTGTGGGATTTTTGTTTTTATGTGTGATTTATTCTTCTTCTTCGTTAATGAAAATTCAAACCGTGTTAAACGCCATATCCAATGAAGGAATTAATTGGCACTTCATACCGGCGAAGTCTCCGCACTTTGGCGGATTGTGGGAAGCGGCTGTAAAATCGGTGAAAACACACTTAAAGAGAGTTGCAGAAAATGCATTATTAACTTACGTCGAAATGTACACTCTTCGGTTCAAATCGAATCAATTTAAAACTCGCGTCCCTTGATCCCCCTTTCATTCGACTAAAATGACTTTCCCTTCCGTACTCCAGGTAATTTCTTAGTTGGAGACTCGTTGTTCGCTAATCCAGAGCCGACTTTAACGGGCATTAAGATTAATAAATTATCGCGATGGCATCACGTGGAGCAACTACGGCAACCTTTATGGACCTATGGACCTCATGGTGAGTTAGTGTCTAAAAAGAGAACTCCTGGATCCGACATCTCTTTAGATTAGGATCTTATATCAGCTATTTCATATCTGGCTGCATCCCTGACTCGTTTGGCAACTAAGGAGCCAGACGCCATTGAAAAGCACATAGCTGCCACAGCATTCGAACGAGTCAATGCGGCATCTTTATTAACCCTTGTGTTACCACCCAAAAAAACTTACACTAATGACCACCCGGGTACCCGGGTACCCCATATACGGATTTATAGGTAAAAGTGTATTATAGCTCAAAATAATTGTATGCGTTGGATCTGTATTGATTTACTCATGGTTTACGAAGGTTTTTCAAGCTGAATATAATATTATATACAGTGACCTTTGCAGTCCTAAGACAGGTATAATAATACGTAGGCAGCTGTACCGAAGTTGCTTTATTTTAAAAAGCCAGGTACATTGAACTGAATAGGTAAGTAAAAAGGAGGGTCGCTATATTCTTTTATACCTGAGGAACATCGAAAATGCCTTTGAAACACAAGTATACACATTTTGGAGCCTTTTAGGAGGCAGTATAGCTTAGTTTCTATCGTTAACTCGAAGAAGTAAGACGTATTACACAGTGTAGCATCGCGCAGCTATTTCCAACTTAGCTCGGATATTTTCGTGTATTTGTTTATATTTTCATGTGCTCGTACATTGTAAATATTATTTAGTGTATTTTGTGAACTTTGCATATATTTTTTATTCTCTATGAATATAAAATAATAGATAATATTGTAGCTCACGCATTTTATATGCGTAGCGATGGAAGATCTGTCGAGAGTGGAGTTTTCGAGGTAACGTACATAAAATAAACACTATATTTATGTTGCGTTTGATGTGCAAATTTAAGTGTAATATTATTGTAATAAATCAATTTATTTATTGTTCAGATTGAGTGAAGCTGAAAAAGATGCGTATTTGAAACAGTTACTAGGAGAGGACGATAACGAGAGTTTGCCTCCTTCGGACAGTGAAGACGAGGACTGGCTTCCAACCGACGATTTTCCACGTAATGCTCGTAATAATGAAGCGTCGTTGGATAATGAAGCGTCGTCCGATATTGAAGACGAAAGTAATGCTGAAAACGTAGAAAATGATGGAGAGGGTCAAGAAGCAGAAGAAGAAGAAGATTATGATGCAAGAGAGAGTGACGCTGAGGATGGGAGCGAAGATGAGGCAGTTGAAGCATCGCCAGGTAATATTTATTTTCTATATACTGTGTATACCGAAACGTTTAGTATATAAGTTGGTGCGAGAGAGAAAAACTACCTACTCGTAAAGAAGCTGACTTAGCTGACCATCGTTCGCTGGTAGTCTCTCACTCGCAGCGTATGTCTGTATAAGCATAGTAAATATATAGGCGTAAATACAGCGTAAATAGGTATATACTTTTATTACATAAATTTGTAATTTGTTGTAGATAGTACCAGTACAACGTTTGTGGCTAAAGATAAAACTGTTTGGGATAAAAATGTGCAACAAAATCATCAAACTCCTTCTAGAAATGTTGTCAGGCAAAGGGCTGGGCCACACAGGAGTACAGAAATGTTATCGATTTCTGATACGTTCAAAAAAATCATGTCGATGGAAATGGTTGATATAATCGTTCGTTGCACAAACAAAAAAGCAGAAGCTATATATGAAATATATAACACTGAGCATCCTATACAAGAAGTGCCACGCGTATGGAGGAAAGTGACACGGCAAGAAATGTATTCATTTTTTGCAATTTTGATATGTGCTGGTGCAAATAATTCAAATACAGATCACGTAGTTGATATGTGGAAGAAAGCATCATTCCCTTTATACCGTGCAACGATGGGTCGAAATCGATTTCAAGCTCTTGTAAGATTCATACGTTTTGATGATCACACTACACGCCGTTTACGAGCAACCACAGACAAAGCTGCTCCAATCGCTGATATATGGAATATGCTAAATGCAAACTTAGCTGCAATTTATAAACCAACGGAGTGCTCGACTATCGATGAGCAGCTCTTTCCTTTTCGAGGAAGAACGAAGTTCACCCAGTACATGCCTTCAAAGCCGGCAAAATATGGCATAAAAGTATGGTGGGTATGTGATGCAGATAATGGTTTTCCGCTCCAAGGACAACTTTACACAGGCAAGGTAGGCAATAATCGAGATGTCAACCAAGGAGAAAGAGTTGTCAAGGAACTTGCAGTCGCTTACAAAGGATCTGGCCGAAACATAACTATGGATAGATTTTTCACTACGTTACCTCTGGCTAAAAGTCTCATGTCTTGGAATCTCACTCTCGTTGGTACTTTGAAAAAAAATAAAACATATATCCCTCAAGAAATGAAGGCATCGAATTCAAGAGAACCGTTATCAACACTTTTTGGCTTTCATGAAAAAGTTGCAATATGTTCATATGTACCGAAGAAAAATAAAGCTGTGATTATGCTTAGCACGATGCATGATGACGCTAAAATCTCTGATGCAGCTCATAGAAAACCAGAAATGATTTTGTATTACAATAAAACTAAAGCCGGCGTCGATACTATGGATCAAATGTGTATGAGGTATTCTACACAACGGCGAACGTGCAGATGGCCGCTAGCTTTTTTCTACAACATCCTTGACATTGCCTCTCTTGCTTCTTACATCGTTTATTATGGAAATAATAAAATGATTCCTAAAAAAACAAACAGACGTAGACTTTTTTTGCGACAGCTCGCAGAAGAATTAGCTATGCCGATGATTGAGGTTCGAGGTTCCAATCAGCAGGTTATGCGAAACCATCCAACGAAACTAGCAATCGTAAGTTACTTGGACATACCAATTACAGTGAATTGTAACCCAGCTGCTGACAACCAACCGCGAGACAACACTGGCAGAAGAGTTGTAGTTGGATCATGCTACATTTGCAGCAAGCAACCTATTCGCAAAAGAAGGAAGACAAGAAAGTGTTGCGTTGAGTGCGAAAAGCCCGTTTGTGATGAACATACGGCAAAAATTACTAAATGTTTAGAATGCAGTCAGTAGAGTCAAATTTCCTTGAATGGATTATAAAAATCAACTTATTACAATCAATTAATTTTATTATTTCTTTTTATATTACTAAGTGGAAAGTGAAAATTCGATAATTTTTTTTTGTAACGATGATACTATAAAATGTATTTGTCGTTATTATTATATTAATCGTATTTACATAATAAACAATTAAAAATGATTATTATTTATTTATTTATAGTTATTTACTCCTTTTTTGTATAAAAACATTTTTTTTCATGACATAATACACAAATCTCATGAACAGGGGTACCCGGGTACCCGGGTGGTTCCGGCATGTACTTTTTTTCAGATGCAAAATTTTCTCAGTTAAAAAAAATAAAAAAATATGTTTAATGCATAATTAGATAGAAAATCGGTCAAATCGTGGAGATCCGAGAGGGTTTTAGCCAATTGTTTCCAGGAAAAAAGTTATTCAACTAATTGTACGTCGATGGGCACCCGGGTACCCGGGTGGTAACACTAGGGTTAAGTCTAGGTGACCTAGGTGTGGGTCTTATCTCATGGCTGATGAACGCCTCGTCTCATTTGGGGATTTCTCATGTTGAGCTGTTAAACTACGTTCCATAACTCAACTAACCAAAGCTAGAGAAACCAAGACATTGGAGGATGCATTCAAGTATTCTAGAGCGATTATTGCTTTGGTGCAAAAATCTAGACTGGAAGGAGCGGTGGCTGAAGGAGCCAAACTAGTGGCGGATCGCATCAAAAATGCTCCCTCTGTAACAGTAGTGCAAATGCAGCCCACTCCTTCTGCCACTGCCGGGCCCTCTCAGAGTGCTTTGGGGCCTTCTCTTTCTTTTATATCCATCTGAGAAGAAACCTAAATGAAGTCCACATGCAACTCGTGTGGTAAACTGAGATAACTGAGATAGCTGAGATAGCATTACCACTGATATACGGTTGGTACTTACGACACTGTAGAAGGGCTCCTTCCAACAGCGCAAGGTGGAGGCTCTTGTAATTTAACCGTTGTATAAGAACTTGTAAACCGTAAAAGTGTGTTATTAAAGAGATATATAAAAAGTGCTAGAGTTTATATAATTGAAATACCACGATACCACATTTGGCGACGAGGAGTAAAACGAATCGAGTTAAAATAATAATTGGTTATTTTAATTGAAAAATAAAAATGTAGATACTCATACACCTATTGATGTATAGAAATACAGCACATTCAACAACTAAAGAAACTCCTGCCTTCTTAATGATAGGTAGAAATCTAAGATGTCGTTTAGATTTGGTACGACCGAACACTCAAACCATAGTTCGACAAGCTGAAGAAAAGCAAATTGAAAACGTACATGGTAGACGTCAAGTCCATTTGACTGAAGGGGAAGAGGTAATGGTTAGGTATATTAAAAATAATGAAAAAGTTTGGGAACCAGCTCAAATTATTAAGCAACGAGGTACGAAAACGTTCGAATGTAAATTAAAATCTAGCGATAGAACAGTAGTAAAACATGTTGATCAAACAATTAAGAAGCGATGTCCATCGGAGTACATTACGGAAATGCAATATTCAGAATTAGGTAACGATAATGATAAAATTCATAAGATAGTTCATCGTTTATTTATTTTAATAAAACTCAGTTTCGTCGATTTATATTTTGGTCAAGTAAAAACTGTGTTCGAGGGTGATATTTTATTCTGGCCTGAATCTTGTTAGAACATTGTGCACGCGTGAGTTTTCTTAGTCATAAGAAAATGTTAACTTTCAACATCGACCTTTTCAGCGTTTTTAACCGGGGTCCGATTGTGGTTGATTGGCCTATTCGAAACTTTGTTGATACCGTCGTTATAAAAATTAAAGTCCATTGTTTACGAGGGTGGCAAACTATTACTTCGTTACAAGAAATTATCGGCGATTTTAAACTTCGAAGAATTTTGACATTGTAATTAATTTTTGAAATTAGTAAACCTCGAACTGTGGCATCATATTTATCTCCACTGTTGTACTGTGAGATTCATTTTACATTTCGACGATGCACAAATGTTTAACCTAACGATTTCGTCTGAGTAGGAACCGAAGACAATAGACTAGAGATCAATATTGCGTTACGCAATTAATATTAAGTTTTCTTTGATTCTCGAAAGAACCTTGGAAGGCTTCCGGCAAGAATAAGGGTAGTAGTTTACAAACGGTCAACAATAGAACAAACTTATAGACCTTTATATTAAACACGGTTTGAGTACAGCTGTACTATTTAGAATTTACTTACGTAAGTTATTTCGGTAAGCACGAAAAATACTAATCCCTCTCATTAAAAAGGCGGTTCTATAGGTTCCATATTTAGTAGTTTTCAATTTGCATCCCTAGTAATATAATCAAAATATACCAGTAAAGCTTTTCGACACCACAAGCTCTCTTTAAACAAGATTCTGTTTTAGTTAAGAACAAATAGTCTCTACAAGATTATTTGGCTTATTTAACGACATTAAATTAAATTTAATCAACTGAAGTGTGAACTTTGTACAATTACAATTTGAATATACAAACAAACATTTTAGAGTGCTTTCATTTGCATTTGATTAAAAATAAATATCAAACTGCGGGTTTAAAATAAAATACAATATTAAGGGTCACGTTACATGGTTATACCTCCAAAGAGTTAGTATTATCAAATTCAACCGTAACCCAACTCATTAAAATTTGGTCAGGAATTTAGTCGCATTAATCACAGCTAAGGTGAGTTATGTTGTACGAAATGCTTATTTTATAATTAAAACTAATTATTGTTTTATATAAAATGCTTACTTGCTTCAGATAAAGAAGTTATAAAAGCTATGTTTTAGAGATTAAGATGGCTTTTTACTTTGTACTCTTCAGTAGAACCATATGTATGTATATGTAGGGGGGTACTGACAGAAGAAAATAAATTGTTACTTGGGCGGCCAACTTGCTTCGATATAATTATAAGATTGTGAGTGAGCTTTTAGTTTTATTTTGTTGGTGAAGATCTAAAGAGCTTTTTTTTAGATACATCTCCTGGGCTATAAAACTGAGAAAGATGTACCCGAAGCTAACGAAAGAGTACTATATATACGAAGTTTACCAAGAACTCAATAAAATGAATAAGCGGTTTACGTCGAAAAGTGTTAAGTGGAAGTATTTGAGCGAGCCTTCTTCTAAATATCTTCAGTATCAGTCCCAGTGGTGATTTTGCAAGAGGCTTTCACTTGCGTCTAACGCGATATGAAGACTGTCTGCACTGGCAGATGCAGGTATATCCCCTCCTCCGCCTTGTGAAATAGGGGGACGGTCCGCCACCCTACCCAGAGTTGGGGACTGGGCATCGTGACGGGACTCATGAGTCCTGATTCTTTTGCTTCCGGGGGTGGAGCAGGAGGATGGTAAAAGACCACGGTTATTAACTCATCAGGAACAACTGATATGACCGGGGGGAGAGTAAAGCGTATTCCTCCGATACCCCTTGCCTCACCTCCCAAACCATCCAGCCGACCTGACTCAAAATTTCTCATCCACCACCTCCATGTGCCCCGGTGCCGTAGGAGTTTCGGGGCCAAACAAAACAATGCCTTATTTGCCTTCAACATTACCATGTGTTTTTTTCTTCATTTTTCCCACTAGGAAAAGGCATTAGAATGGGTTAATACCGATTAATCTATTAACTATATTAACCGAATGGAATGGGTTAATTGCAAAAACTTTTCCGGGAAACGTCGATTACGCCATGGCGTTAAGAAAAATGATGAACCGAATAAAACAGAGAAACGATACAATGACAACATATTACTTTAACAAAATGGAATTACTGCGAACCTGACAAATATCCGGTAGGAACGCAGTGTCGTGCGTTATAGATGGCATATCGAACGTGGCCATCCAAAACGGTGCAAGGACAGGTCGTTACGCAGTACCCGAGGCCCTGTACGAAGAATATTTGTCGACGTTACGTGATGACAAACCACCCGAGTACAGTCAATCGCAAGGCGGGAGTATTAAACGAATCGTCAAAACTGAGTCGAATAACTACTCTGACCATAAAAATCGCCAGCAATTTGTGAAACCAGATTTGAGCAGCGTTCAATGCTACAACTACAAAGCCAAGGGTCATTATCAATCCAAGTGTCCAAAATTAAGGGTGGAATGCAATAAGTGCCATCTATTGGGTCACGAAGCCAATAGATGCACCGTAAACAAAAAAAAAATTCCGATGACTCCTAAGAGGGAAGATCTGAATACTTGCTATTTTATTGATTGCATGATTAAGATCAGCTCATGCGAGGTTATGTTGACTCTGGAGCAAAATTTATATTAGAGGGTGGGGAAATTCTTGTTGCTGGAGTTCGTTCCCAAAACCGTTTTAACGTTTTGATGTAAGACTAGTAAGACGGTTTCATGTCCTTCACATCATGAATTCCGGCAAAACGAGGGAACGAAGAGTCGTGTACGAGGTCACCTCCGAAAGCAACTACGGTCTACATCTAGTCTATTAAAATTCTCAATCTATAGGATTTTCTTATTAGTTTATTTCTAAAATCTCGTTTAATGTATTATTCTAGAATTTACCCAAAGGAAGTTAATTAGCTCTGCTAAACAAGAATTAATTACAAAACAAATAGTATACGCAAAACTTGTACGTGGAAATTTAAAGACTTAAAAGACAACAGCTTATAGCTATTATATGAGGCTTCACATACTTTATTAAATTACCAACTTTATTAATTACGTAAATTCAAGTTAATGTTTAATTATTACAAAAAACAAATTTTTAATAATTCTGGGTCGATATCGAATCATTTTTGCATTTACATTAAGACAGTCAATACAAACGGATTGTTAGATGCCTATTTAGGTTTTAGATGTATAGTAAAAGAAAATTAAAGTTTAGTATTGGGAGTTTTATGTACTAAACTTAAAACTCAAATTTTATTTTCAAAGTTTATCCATTAATAAGAGAAAATTTATGTTTCAAAAGTTTTTTTGTACTCAAACTGTCAAGTATAAGTTAAGATAAATGTCGATGTATTTATAGGTTCAATAAGATAAAATTGAAAGTAGATAAACACCGAGTAATATTTACTAGTAGTACTCAATAGCTTCAGTGAGCTAAGTAATAATCATTTTCGCTTTAATACTGATTCAAATTTCATGGAAAACCCATAATTTTCGTTTAATGAGACATCATTAAGTTAATGATATTAATTCATTTTAAATGAAACACCCGTTTGTGATCAAATAAACAATGAATTTGTTAAGGTTAGATAAGTATTCCTTGTAAAGATGATATCTTAATCCCTTAATTAAAGTAGATTAATTGCCTGTCACTAACGGATTCATGTTTGTTTTCTACACGGAAGCATTAGCAATCACATTTTCTTTTCTAATCTTTTTCATGTGAAATAATTTTTCTTTTGCAATAGATACAAAAAGTTTGCGTTTTTGGAACACGGAAAAAATTATTGAGCGGACAAGATTTTGGGTAAGGTTGAATTTTGAAGAAGAGAAGTGACGGGCAGCGAACGGGATTGACAAACAAAAAGTGTGGAGAAAATTGGACTTGAAATGCGAAATCAACAGTCGACACAGGTGAGAAAAATCAATCATCGTAATTTTGAAAACTGTGTACAATAACGTTATTAATCTTAATATTAATAAAATAAAATCTGCCAAGTGTTCTTTACTGGGACCCACTACCCTTCGATCTAGAGCAATCGCTTGAGCCTGGAGCCAGGAGAAAACCACAGTAGATGTAAACAGGTTGTAGGTATAGAAAAGGCTGCAAAACTTCGATAGGCTCACAAAACGATCGTATGATGTAATTGAGTAGCCGGGAAATAAAAGAGTTCAACGTCGGTGGAAACAAAATGCGCCAACAATTGATCGAGAAAGTGAAATTCGCCAAATTTCAACATCCTCCAGTTAGAAATTTTCACAAAATCATTTCTGAATTTAAACATCCTGTCAAACTTTAATTACTTTTAAAATTCCATTCATGAAAAGGAAGAGGACAAAGATAAATGATCCCGTGTTAAATGCAAACACCTTGATAAAAAAATGCGAATGAACATTATATTATTACTAAAATAATTAATTAATTTCAAAGTGTAAAAGGAAATTTTTTTAACTCAAATTTACTTTGTCAAAATTTAAACTGTATGTACCGTGTACACGCATACCTACATTTCAATTTTAATACGTCTAAAATCTGAGTTAAATTACTTTTAAATTAAAAATGCATAAAAAAATTAACTTTTTGGTAGACTTTCCAGCTGTTCGTTTAAATGTTGACTGAAAATTATATTTTACTCAACTAAAATTCAACGAGAGTATCCTTTTAATGCTGAAAACATCACGAACAGAGTTTGTATAAGCAAACTAAACAAATTGGCTGTTATTTCTCAATTTTATTTTGATTGCAAATGTTTATTTGGATTTTCTTTAAAAGCAACTTTTCATCTCACTTTATTAGCAATCGCTAGTTAAATATCAAAATATCATTACAAACAGAATATTTGCAGAAGATCTCGGCTCTCGTTGCAGAGAGCTGATGATTTGTTTGCTAACTTAAGTAATTGCCATTATTAATGCGTTATTGGTTTGATAACCTGATCCTTGATTGGAATAAAAGTTATCCAAGTTTTAAAGAAGAAGATAGTTAAAACTTTAATTATATACTTCAGAGCTTGAATTTTACAGTAAGCATATATTTTAAAATTGCAAAGATGTAACACAAAAGAAGAAATACGCAAGATATCACCTGGCTATAAAGGTAAGCCAGAGAACTTCGATAAAAATAAAAGGAACGAGTGAGAAGACAAAGTCACTCACTAAAGTGGTTAAAGTTAGACCAGCCCCACCTCCAACGATAATGACACAAGTTGAAGAAATGACTTTTCAAACAGCTGTCTTCAATATATTCTTAGTTTAAAAGCCATTTGAATGCACGTCAAGATCCAGCTGCATACATAAAGGCTTTCGAAAAATGGATTATACACGTGACATCGCTTTTAAAAATATTGCCGAAGACAAATTGCAATAGCTGTTATAGTTGTGTTAGTGGTCAGTATCTAATACCAATCACCGTATTTTCTGGAATTATGAGGGACGCACTGCCCTCCTGCCCAAGTCCTAATAGACCGGGAGATAGTGACAGATTTTGGGCCACAATTTTATTCAGTTTCAGAGAACAATATTATACGTATATCCTCGTGACAATAATACATAAATCAAATAATCATCCTGGGTTCTTCATGTTAAAAAATGATTATTCACACAAATTTACCCCATCTTCAAGTCTAACACAGAAGAAAAGCAAACAAAGGAGTTAACGATATCTTTTCAACACTTAATTGAATTGTCAAGAAGGGTTCTACAAAGCAAGAGATGCAAAGATCCCCGACGAAAAAGATTAATAAAGCCAAACGCTGCGGTGCGGCAATAAATGGGGCTGTTGGAACTTCGCAACTAGAGTTTCGGCTCGAGAATTCTCGAGGCGAGAAAAAAAAACAAACATAACCTTCAAAATACTTCCTATTACTTATAAGAAGACTACCCAATCGAAGTCTTAAATAAACGTAAAGAGCTACAAGCCTAACTACAGAAAGAAAAAGATGCACAAAACACCGCTTTTATAAGATACGACAAAATTATTATACTGAGCAGCAAAGTACCCCCATAGAAACCGGACTATATAGTACATAATAATTTACCTAATTGTGTTTTTTTCAGATTGCCTAAGGGCAATACTAAGTTATTCACCAGACATAAGGGCAATATTACACCAAAGGTTGATAACGAAGGCGGTATTGCTCAGATTCTTAACGGAAGAGACCCGAATAACTGTTCAATTGCCACTAACAAAATTCGAATTAATTGAGTTAGTGCTACCGATATTATTTTGTTAGTACTACAAACAATGATAAATAAACTGTTAGACTGAAAACTTGAGCTGTTAAAAAATTATTCCTATTAACATATCTCGTAAAAAAAATAATTAAAAAAAGTCACAAAATAAATTGGCAATTATTCAATAAGTTATATTTTAAAATCAATACTTCAAATTTTAATCATACCAGTAAAACGACCAAAGGCCTCTTCTGTATAAATTTTAAACATTAATTAAATTTACTGGTAAATTTACTTGGTAAATATGTAAATAGCGAATTTCTTAATTTTAATTCGCAACCCTTGCACAAATTGCATACTGGATACTTACAAATACCGACAGAGTTGAAAGGAGCCTCATAAAAAGTAAGGTACTTCATTTGAGTTAAAATAGGCTGGGAGCCTCCTTCGGTTCGATTTATTCATTAAAAAGTTTCGAGAAAAGTTTCGCGTTTGAGTTTTGCATACCAAAAATTTCGGTTTTGGTCCACCTTTAAATTTTATGCTAATCGGATATCGAAGGAAATACCAAAAGTTTCCATTGGTAGGAATCTGAGAAGGGCACAATTTGTATACTAAAAGGACTAATTTAGTTGGTGAGTTTAGTCGAGACTGAAAAAAAACTTAATGCATCGAGAAATCAATTCCGTGCGCTAGGTAATTAGAAAAAACGCGCATTTTTTTATAAAAAAAGAATTTCAGTTATTTGAGTCTACTCATCCACTGGGCGACGAACGCCTACTGTTGAAAAAATATACAAACTTGTAATGACTATAAAGCCAACATCGACGGAGAATGAGCGTCGTTTCTCGAGATAACCGAAAAGTTCGAGAAATTCTGGTCGAGAATTCTCGTGCCTCGAGAAATAAAAAAGGTTGAGAATCCAGAAACCCTATTCGCAACCCTCGCACAAATTGCATACTGGATACTTACAAATACCGACAGAGTTGAAAGAAGCCTCATAAAAAGTACGGTACTTCATTAGAGTTAAAATAGGCTGGGAGCCTTATTGGCTTTGGTTCAATTTATTCTTTCAAAAGTTTCGAGTTCGAGTTACTGTGAAGAATTTCGGTTTTGTTCCACCTTTAAATTTTATGCTAATCAGAAATCGGAGGAAATATCAAGTTTCAATTGGTAGGAATCTGGGAAGGGCACAATTTGTATACTAAAAGGCCCAATTTAGATGGTGAATTTAGTCGAGACGGTAAAAAAACTCAATGCCTCGAGAAATCAATTCCGTGCGCTAGGTAGTTAGAAAAAACACGCATATAACACGCATTTTTTTTATTAAAAAAGAATTTCAGTTATTTGAGTCCACTCATCTATACTGGGCAACGAACGCCTACTCTTGAAAAAATGTACAAAGTTGTAATAAGCCAACATTGACGGAGAATGAGCGTGTTTTCTCGAGATACTCGAAAAGTTAGAGAAATTCTGTTCGAGAATTCTCGTGCCTCGAGAAATAAAAAAGGTCGAGAATCCAGAAACCCTATTCGCAACCCTTACACAAATTGCATACTGGATACTTACAAATACCGACCAAGTTGAAAGGAGCCTCATAAAAAGTACGGTACTTCATTTGAGTTAAAATAGGCTGGGAGCCTCCTTCGGTTCGATTTATTCTTTCAAAAGTATCGAGAGAAGTTTCGGGTTCGAGTTTTGCATACCAAAAATTTCGGTTTTGGTCCACCTTTAAATTTTATGCTAATCAGAAATCGGAGGAAATACCAAGTTTCAATTGGTAGGTATCTGAGAAGGGCACAATTTGTATACTAAAAGGACTAATTCAGTTGGTGAATTTTTCATTCGAATTACCTCATTTGGAGTGAAGAAAAAACTAATAGCTGATATCTTCCAAAACCCAAAATTTACATTATAATCATGCAAAAATTTGCACTCCTTGTAAATTGAGTGTCAAATGCGAATATAGTAGAAAAAACAATTTAAAAAAATTAAACAAAAAAAAAACTTTCAAAGAATTACGATTTGAATCGTTTTGTAGTTTGTGAATCAAAATGTAAGTTGTTATAGCCATGAATAAATATAACAAGAGCAGCCGAGATGGTCAAGCAGTTAGAACATTCGGATTCGGGCCCGTGGGTTCTTGGTTCGAGTGAGAGTGGCACTTATAAAATTTTTCTGCCAAATTGGATTCAGAACCCACCTAAATCTGTAGGTTCCGTCTGTAATAACCTTGTTGAACAGACTTAAAATATAAAAAGTTGTAGAAATTGTTGTTTTGTTTTTAATTACGAACACAAGAGTCCAATGAAAGCAGTTGAAATTTGAAATAATTATCAATATTCGTAGCGAGTACAAATCAATAAAATTTCCCATTGAATAAACTAATCCAGCATGAATTTTGCGCTAGTCAAAATATTTCATAGTCAAGACGTATTACTGCTTTATGGGTTTGTAGGTGTATATGATTTCATTGTCTATTTGAATAATGAATGCTCATAAACTATGCTATTTCGGAAATGCCAAAGCATTTATACAAATTAGCAAGATGATTGATAACAAGACATAATGTTTGCAATTTTTGTTATTAATTTTGTGCAAACCATTCGAATTTACGTACCAACACTTCAAATTTTTTTCAAATAATTTACAAGCAAACACTCGTAATTTGTAACTCATTCAGTTCAGTGGGTTATGAAATCCACCTCATTGGGCACTTCTATTAATAATTAAAAATATATAATAATTATAAACACCTACATTCGGACCTACTCATATAAATACCAGTAATTAGTAATTTCGATTTAGGCTGTACGACATATTAGCCTTAGAAAAAAATCCAACAACCAACAATAAAGTCGTTAATATAATTAGTGTTATAGATTCCAACTACATACACAAAAGTAAGCTTTTCAACATTTAACGATTTAACGACAAGTTTCTCCCTCGGGCAATAATTTAGGTTTAAATTTTAAATTTACTCCGAGTCTTGAAGCAATAGATAAGAATTTGCTTAAGCTCTGCCACCTATAAGAGCATAACCTGATAAGTTATTGCAAGAATGCAGTCTATAATAATTTAGCTCCCTTAGGCCCCTCATCCACCGGACTAACGCAATTGCGATACGATTTTTAAAAAATCCGATAAGTTGCCAATTGATAAATTAAAAACGTATTTGTCCACCATAATGATATTTACTGGTTTTTTGGTGGACACATCCCATTCATTAGAAAAAACAGAAGAATGCATGCATTTATTACTGCAATAGAACTTATAGAAGAGGATATTAAATTTAAGTCCTTCAAAATGTTAAAAATAAACACTTCAATTAATTGACATGTGTAGAGAATAAAGACACAAACTACAGAAGATCCCTTTCCGATGTTGTTCAATGTAAAATTGTTGTTCGTTGTTAGCCATTGTTAAGACGGTTTAAAGTTTAAACCACGATTATCGCCAAGGAACTGACATGGGTATCGCCAGACGATAAGTCGTTTAGAAATTACAAAGTTATCTTGTCGGTGTACAAGTCAGTATTCAAATGCGTCCGACAAGGTAGTGACAATTGACAATTAACAAGCATTTTCTAATGTCGTATTGCAATCGCGTCAGCCTTGTGGACAAAAGGTCCAAGCCCAACTTCGAGTTCAATAAAAAAAATGTACCTTTCGTTAAAAAATGCAACTTTGTGCTTCGTTTTAACCTCAACCACACAAATTTAATAAAATTGGTGAGCGGCATTCATTTGAGTTGTTATGTATTAAGATAGGGCTTGGCATAGCAACCTATAATTCAATTATTGACATGCGTTGTCATCGAGATCCTGTTACATAAATTTCCATTTATATCAATCTCTTAACCAGCGGAAGTATAAATTGGTTAACAGAAAACAACAACACAAACTGTAAAGATCGTATTGTATCAAAGTGAATTAACGTATGCACTGGAGAGGGCATAACGAGGATAATAAATCGAAGACCATGCAAATCGCTCTTTAACGATTTGCCAAAATATGTAAAAGATAAAACAAGTCGCCAATTTGCTAGTTGCCAGGGCATTAAAGATCACAGTTGTGATACTTTTTGCCTCATTCGTAACTGTTGCCAAAATTTAAATTCAAATAATACGATAGTGGCCATCATATTTAACCCCATTGTTCTTCACAGAGTTGAAGCACATGGTTTCTATAAATTACAACAGTTAGATATTTGATCATAAAGAGAAATTAATACTAATCGTACCTATTTTTCGGGTTTTTCACCATTAATTTACCAATCACTTGATTGATAACGAGTTACTTGTGGTCCAAATTATTTGCAAGAGATGCAGGTTCAAATAATATGGTAATGGCCTTCAAATTTAACTACATTGTTCTTCAGAGTTGAAGCATTATGATTTTCTATAAATTACAACAGTTAGATTTTGATCATAAAGAGAAATTAATACTAATCGTACCTATTTTTCGGGTTTTTCACCATTAATTTACCAATCACTTGATTGATAACAAGTTTAGCACGTGCTAAACCACTTTTCTATACTGCATCATCAAAACACGTTCACACTTATTTTATCAAATACTATAACCACTTTTTTATAAATCTTTAACCCAAATCATGTAACTCATTACATAAATTAAACTAAAACTAGACCAAATAGACGCTAACCGTCCATTTTCTTTTGCGTTGCATTTTGTGCTGTGATCTGTGATTTGCATTTGGTATTGATTTTGCTTTTGCGCGTTTTGTAGCGTCTAAACCTACTACCAACCCTATTCGAATAAGTCCTGATAAAGTCCCTACAATTTCTCTACGATTTATAATCTGTTATAACCTCACTTTTCACTTTACTGTTTAGTATTTCATGTTTTTGAATTTTAGGAAATTATTCTTTTATGGCGAGTTTGCATTGCTCTAACAAGAATGCAAATTCAAATTGCGACGAGGAAAGAGTAAGAAAACTTTTTCAAGCTTGCGATACAAACGGAGATGGCTTTATCGATAGGTAAACGATTCTATAATAATAAGATTGAAAAAATAATTTTTATTTAAGTCAGGATATGTCGGCTATATGCCAACAACTATGCTTAGAGAATTCGGTAGATGAATTGATGGAACAGTTAGGTGCCGATTCTCAAGGTAGGATATCGTACGAAAACTTTTTTCAAAAACGTGTCGCTTTAAAACCAGAAATCGAAGCTTTGCATAGCGGTTCGAAAAATGAAGATAATGCGAGTGAAGACAGTCAAGGTAAATTAAAGTGGAATTAACATTTAGTTGGCTAAGTGTTTGGTTTTAGCAAAATTAGATAGTTGGGAATGGGATTCTGGAGCTCGAGATATGAGCCCTGTACCTAAATTATGTGCTAATAAAACGACAGGAACTTTAGAAAGTAATGAAGAGGTAAATTTAATATTGCCCACGAATTGAAGGTTCGTTCAACTTTTTTAACTTTATAGCAAAGGTTTTCTCAACAACTAGAAGAACAGTCTCAAAGATATGAGGAACAGATAACAGAACTACATTCTGTAATAGCCGAGTTGACTAAAAAACTAGATCGACAAAGTGCATTAGCTATTGCAGAAGAAGATGAAGTGTCAGGTACTTTTACACAGAACTTGTAACTTACTTTCTATTGTAATAATTTCCTTAGAGGTAGAAACGAGCATACAAGAAGGTTCGACTAGTTGTTCTTTGGAAGTAAGCGAATTTGATCCTCAATACAGCGATCGTGCTCTTTCCGACACCGAAACTAAGGTTATTTAAAACTTTTTGAACTTATACATCTTTTAAATCTTAATATTTAATTGTGCAGGAAGTCAAACAAAATTCCAAAGTTATTGATAGCAAATCTAAGAGCATCGACTGTGACTTTGAATCTAGTGAAGTTGTTCAGTCGTTGCAGCAAGAAATAATCGATTTAAAGGCACAGCTACTCGATGCACAGTTGCAATTAACTCAAAACTCTCATATAATTGAGCAAAACAGTGTTGACGTTTATTCGCAGTTTCTCAAAGAAGCCGAATGTGAGTCTAAAACTTGCGAAGAGAAAAAGTTAGACATCAGATGTAGCAATATAGTACCTATACAAAAAACTAACTTGGCTAATTGTGTAGGCGTTAATTGTGCTCCTATTACTAAAATTGCCGAACGTATAAAATTGAAGCGAGCGACGGATAGTAAGCCGGAAGTCAGTTGTAGCGAACTGGCAGGTACGGATTTGCCTACTTCAATTGCCGAACATATTGTGGGAGACATTTTAAGACAGTGCGATTCTCAGGGTGAAAAGAAGTGGATTGACTTTGAATTAAGAAGGTTGTCTGCAAAAGTGGATCATTCGAAAGCTCAGAATTCTGTGTTGACGCTAACTTTGACCGAAACCAAAGCTCACTGTGATAGGTATGTTCGAAGCTTACTTTTTAGGGAGGTTTAGTTAAATTTGCTGTACTACCATTGTTCCCCCTAATAACTAACACCCTTGCGGACACTACAACTGTAGACTCATCATTTCCTTAAAATGTGGGTATTTTCAAAGTTTAATTGTATTATTAGGTTAGCATTGCTGTGTGGAAAATATGAATCAAACGCTCTGGCGCTGCGGTTAGCTTTGGGCATTATGGATCGAACTATAGAGGCTTATGATGTGCTATTGGCACTTCTAGAAACTGAGTTAGCTTTAGACGAATCTAACAAAGGTATAATTAAACTATGCAAAAGCATCAATTTCATTTTTGAGACAAAACTGTTTTAGAGTCTATAGAAAATCGAATCGCAGCCGAAAGTGTAGCTCAACAATTGTTAACTCATTTAGATTCTTATCAAAGTGCAGATGTTTTATTATCACCTTGGCAAAATCACAGATTCGCTAACTTAAGGTAACAACAAAATGTCGAATGAAGTAGTAACTATTTATACAAAGCAACTTCATTTTCAGCGATGATCCTTGGTCTGCCGAGAAAGAGTTGAAGTTGAGAGAACACGTATCTCGTTTGAAAGCTGAAAGAAGTAACATTCAAGGAACTTATGTTACACTAGAATCTCCACAAATTCAATTTCCTTCAATTAAACCATTATCAGTCGAAGAAGCCAATAAATTTGATCTAGAAATGGCCGTTATTATACAAGTAATAGTTAAAATTGTATATCTTTGTTTAACTATTTCTCGATGCACTTTTATAGGAATTAATGAGTTTACGTGAAGATAAAGCTGAACTAATTTCTCAATTATTTGCCCTCGAAAAAGAAAAGAGTGCCATAAAATTAAAACTGACGTACATCGAGGGCCAACAAAAGGCACAAGGAACAGTTTTGAAAAATTTGCAAGAACACTTAAAAGAGACGGAAAACCTCCTATCGATTGCAACTCAAAATAGAGTCAGTAGTTATCCTTACTTAGTTGAAATATTTAACAAAAATTGTTGTTTTCAGGAAGGGGCGTACACGGAAGATGAACATTTGAATAATGTGGAGATTGAATTAGTTCAAGCACTAGCTAGAGAAGGGCGTTTAAAAGTGAGATTACAAGAACTCATATCTACTTTGCAGCAAGTGACAGAAAGTGCAGAAAGTAGGCTGTTGGAAAACCGTGGTGTGATGCAAGATTTAAATCGTACTAACAGGTATGAGCAGTATTGGAAAATCCATGCTAAATTACTAATTAAAATTGTAGTGTGTTAACAGACACGTTGGATAGAAATCACAAAAAGTACCAATCTAGCTTAAAGAAAATGGAACAGCGAATGCAAGAATTGATTGAACAGCATAATTCTCAGGTGATTGTGCCTGAAGAAATTTTTAATTTGTTACTAATTTTATTTTTATAGATTGAAATGCTTCAGCAGCGCATAGCAGTTATGGAAACCCCTCTGAAATGTTAATCACATCAGGCGTGGTTTATTATGTATCTTGTAGGTGCTTATTGCTAATGTATCTAGCAGAATTTAAATCGACCTATGCGATGTACCTAGAAAAATTAGATTATTTCAAAAAGAGAGAGTAAAAAGTGGCTAATTATTATAAGTCTGGAAGCAAAGGCTATATAGAAAAGTTGTTGAATTTTTTGAAAATGATATAAAGACGATTTTATTCAAATAATTTACATTGTATAGGCTCAATTGATCGTTTCTGTTGTATTTGCTTGTGATGATGATACAATGTGTTTTTGGCACTTGTGCAAAAGCCAAATATAAATCGATTTGTTATTACCTCCTACTTAAAAATGGTAACTTTGTCGTATATAAATTGTGGAAGTGCATATTTTAAAAATATGTAGAAGCTAACTGTAATATTTAATTTTTTTATTATCCTGATTTTTTGTTAACCCCATTTGGGTATAAATTGTAGCTATGTAAACAAAGTATATCCAATATATAAAGTCTTATATGGAGTGGTGTTCACATATCTACCGTAACTTAACCTTAACAATACCCTTTTGCTGCAGCATTTAGGTAAGAAAATGCGATCTAGCACTTTTATTTGCTACAAAGAATTTCCGACACTTAAGGATATCAGGTTCTGACGTAGGTACTTACTTTTCGTTATTAACTTCTGAATTTTGAAGAGATTTTTAGTTGATGAACTACAGCATACTACAACTTGTTTCAGGTATCACAAAGGGTATGGTGCCGTTTAAATTCATGGTGAAGCAAGTGGGTGTGAGCAGGCTCTTTCAGAGAAAATGTGAGGGCTGGGTCAACTAATATTATAGGGGTCTTTCACAATTTTAAATAAAATTGTGGGCAGACGGGCTCGGATTTATTTTTGAGCGGGTTCTATGCTGTTAAGATTATAGGAGCTCATACTATGCATTAGAAATGGAATGAAATTGCGCCACAGGCGCAAATTTTTTGATTGTTTAAGGTCACGCGGCTTAAAATGAAGAACCTATATTATTTCAGATAAACAAAAACTATTGTTGGAGAAGTACGAGGTCCTCGAATTTGACCATTGAATTTTTTCTACTAGTCCTTTATTTTTGTCTAACAAACCGAATAGCCAAGTTGATGCTGATAGGCCCTGGGGCGAGTATTATTACCTCCAAGCTAATTACGCAATGTTCCTTCCCTTCTATAAAAACTCCCTTTATACTCTCACTGTTTTGTTTTGAAGCTCGTGACTTATCCACCAGCAGAGAGGTTCGATAGAATTATAGAAGAATAGAATAGTAGCTTAAATATACAGGGGTATCGACTCGACTTAGACTAAGACATAGTCTAAGTCTAGCTCTTTTATAAACAAATTTTTATTTTAAGTTTTCCAATTTAGAGTCTCGTATTATAGCTTTTCAAAAATTCATGGTGCGGTTTCGAAAATCGTCATGGCAAAACTTTTTAATTTACGGCCATTGGGAATACGGTGGAGATAGAAAGTTGTACTTGATGTAAGAGTTGGATAAAATGATACGAAGTTCACAGAAAAGTTCAAAAATAAAAGAGCAATTAGGAGATCGGCCATATTTTGGATACGAGGTTCTAAATTGCAAAACTTTAAAAGAAAAATTGAAAAATATGAACACGTACAGGCGCCGAATTATTGTTTCTACATTTCGATTTTATTTCTCTACTTGAGTCAGGAAACCAGGAAACGTCAACATTTTCAATAAAAAATGTTTGGGATATTTTTCTGATTACCATACTTGCTTAGCTTAATCTTAAGAGCTCCTCCTATGAGCGTTTTCAGATTTTATAGCCAATTGGTTGCAAACGTTAACGTATGTGATCTGTTACAACGTTGTGTTGTTCAGGACGAAGGTTTTGGGCATAAATTGGAATATTGGAACTAATTAGTTTTTGTAGTTGTCTCCTAAAACGTTTCAACAGGCTGTTTTTGTGCTACTGCACCACTGCTCCTTTTTCTGAAAGTATCTATACGCGATGTGTCGATCAATAATGTTTCTTGAAGGGAAGGTATTACCTAATACGGAGTTTGCATTATTGTTATTGTTATAACAAAGTTAATTTTATATATTTGCACCTAATGCGTTCTAATGTTTAGATTTAGATATGAGAATTATAAAACAGGGGAAGTAGACATGCGCTTTTGGACTCAGGATAACCGGAAGTACGATTGGACTGCAGGGGGTCTAACAGCACCAATAATACGTAACCACGCCTATATTATTTGTTAAAAAGTGTATATTACGTTTAGTAAATTCTCGTGTAACAACAATGACATTCCTGCTTACTAATAATTCAATTACTACACGAGGAAATGTATAAAAGGAAAAAACATTGAACTAAAAAAATGATGGCTAAACTTCAACAACAACATAATCGTAGTTGACAGTTGTTAAAATTGGAACAGATTGAAAGCCTTCATCAGAAATTTTGTGATTATTCGCTTTACCATATTCTTCTCGGTTTTCTGGCTCGCTATATTCAAAATGCGAAGTATCATTTAGAGAATTTATAGCAAATATTCAGATCTTACTTTTATAAAATGACGCAACTAACTAACAGAGAGTAGAAATTTCAGCTTAGAAGTAGAAGATTGTATAGTGTATAGTGGACAGTTCGAAAATTCTCACAAAATAGCGAATTGGAAGAATTCGGATGTGAAATATATCTAAAAGACTAATGCAAAGATGGATAAGACGTTTCAGTTCTAGAAAAGTTGCATTTTTCTTTTCTTCCATTATTCGAGATTAGCAAAAAAATGAGACGTTTCAAAAGTTACTTCTCACGCATAATGCAGTAGACTTTTTACCAAGTTACCAAGTGACTGTGTCTCTGAACCGGCCTCACATCCCTCATCACTTGTGATTAGGTAGGTACTTGATAATCTGCGTTCTTACCTACAATTTTAATAATAACGAGTCTTTTAAGAATCTTAAAGCTTAATATAAGCTTATGAGGACGCTTCATTAAGGACTCTTTCTGGATTTACTTCGACCAATTCTTCAATTCATCTGATGTTACGTAGATTACTTTCAAATAGAACCTTAATGATTTCATCTGAATATGGAAATTCATTCGACATCACCACATCACATTAATGGATTTGGATAAGCTTTATCTCGGGGCTCGGGGCGGCCCTTTTTGCTGATGAAATAAGAATTGGACATTGTCATTTTGTGACCTTCTTGCTTCTCGCATTTGTAAAATTATATATTTATCTTGGTCAATTCCGTTGCTCTTCTTCGTATATGTCAAGTAATATTTTTATCAGTCTTCCAGCCTCCAGTCTTCGTACCTTAGCCCCAATTTGTGAGAACAATTGAGGACGTGTTCAGCTCTGAATAGCCATTCTAATGATGTATTCCGTCTTGCACAGTTTTTATTCATCCTTATGCCCTTATTCAAACGAATCCTGTTTTATGTTTTCTTTTACAAATACCAGTGTCGGTCTTCTTACGGTTCCATTATTGCTCTGTATTTATACAGTCGCTCTAAAAATCGTTCTCCGAAGTTGCGAGACCAAGGCATTCCCGAGTCTTAGAACTGATGATTGATTCCGTCTTTTAGAATCTTCTCAATGTTGGTTCTCGTATCTCTTGACCATCTAGTTGTAGTTGAAGCAAAAAATTCGGCGGCATATATTATGGAAAAAAGTTCAAATACACAGGTACTCCAAAAAGCTCGCACTGTTAAAAAAAAGTCCCTTTTCACATCAAGCTCCAATTAATTCAAATTAAAATTTAATAAACTCATTATCGATTTTTCAGTTTTTACAAATATGTTATTTATTTATAATCGCACAAGGGCGTGTTTAACAAATGGGCGTCGTTGCATCCCCCACCGACTTACAGGTGCTTCACGTTTCCTATCTTTACAATCTATCATACGCGCGATTTATCATCTCCGAGTTATTCGTAAAATCAGTTCCTTCAATTGGTATTAGCGAAAAAATATTTAATAATAAATTAAGTAATGTTGTGTTATAAAATTGTGTAAGGGATGAACCAAGATCAAGAAGTTCCCACAAATGCAACTTCTAGTGATTTTTTAAGGCTTGTAAGTAATAATTAGGAATTTTAATTTACTTCTTAATTGTTAATTAGCCAAAGTAATTACTTTTATTGTTGTGCGAGGTATTACTTGTTGTTTTAAATAGTTTTCATCAGAAATCTCCACTCTTTCTAATCTCTACATGCGACCACCAAATTTTTGAAATTCGCAAATTAATGAAAGAAGCTGAAAACATTCAACATTCACACTGGTTCTACCTTAATTAGTTTATTATTTTATATGTCAAACTTGCTGGATGGCTAAATACTCTAAAAGAGTAATTAATTGAACGAAGAATTTCTATTACGAAAGAAACAGTCGACAAATGTTTGGAAAATAAATTTTCTTTGAGTAAAATGAACTTTCGAAAAAGAAAATCAATACGTACCTTACAATTTTTGCCGAAAAACAGATAATTTAATATTATTTGCAAATGTCGTATCCTACCTATCGAAAATCTTCAAATTGGTTTCTTAATAAGGAAATAAGACAATTTGAAATACCGCTAATATTTTATTCGATCAGGAATTTTAAAATTTTTTACTGTAAAGACGACAAAAAGATAACCTAATAAAGTGTTTTGAGGGTCGCGCAAACCGAAAATTTATTAAAATGCATAATTTATCACAATAATAGTTCCATCCCAAGTTCTTCAAGAACTTTAGCACTACTGCTTAGAGTTTCAGTGATATTTTATAGTTCAGGATTCAGGACTGTAATGAAATTTGTAGATAACGCTTATCATCTCTTCAGAACGGCAAAGTTGTAATACAATTCTGCGCAATGTGCGCGTGAGAGTCAACATATTATAACAATAAGGAAATAAGCACTAATATAACACCGCATGCCTAATAGAAGGTCTGTGGCTTGTGAAACTTCCTTCTTTTATATTTTTCACCAATCACCTCATTTTCCCAGTCGTTGTATCCCACTCCTTCAGGTCTTTCCTCGCAATGTCCATCGCATGTTATTTAATCGGCTTTTTAGTCTTTTGTGCTCATTTCATCTTTTAGTTGAAGCAAAACAGCATTTGGGTATAGATTCCTGACGACACGAGAACGGAACCACAATACATTAGTATAAATAAAAGTGGGGGAAGACGGTAATTGTTACTTTGAGTATGAGGAAGTGATAACACTAAAATTGATCGTTTGTAATTTTTTAATTTGCAAATTTTTATTGCGCATTCACCTTTCTTCAATCTTTCAAACAATTAAGACCCTTTTACAGAAAACCAGAAAAGTTACCCTCTACAATTAAGAATTTATTCAATTTTAAATTAAAAGAAAATCCGAAACACTCAAATTTCAACAATTTCCCAAAAGTCGACATTTAATCATTTCTCGACGAAAGGCGCAAAGTTTTCTCTTCCCCGATCAATTACTTAATTTATTTTTCTTTTTAGTAAATTAAACCTTAGCAACTATTGAAGGAAATTTTACGAATTGTATAAAAAAATAGTTGTATAGTTCCACTCCTGTTTCAATTTTCAAAGGGCAATATAAGTAAAAGAAAGGAACAAAAGCGACCCACTGGCACTGTTTGCACAAGTCATTTAGTCATTATAGTAATTGGCTGTCACACTTTTACCACCTATATTTAATACTTTAAGTAAATATACTGTTATTACGATTTTTCTTGTTATATTACAACCAATATTTACTAACTGAAATCACCATAAAATTAAATGTGAAATGGTAATTAGTAATTCATTTGGTTTTCTCATTAGAAACAAAAAGTTGGTCTTTAAGTTGGCGTTATTGTAGTCTTTTTTTACAATTTATCTATACAGATTTGGGTACGTCGTACGTCGGAATTCTTAAATCGGACCTTTAAAACAGTTGATTAGGGTATATATTGTTATGTAAAGGGGGTATTTCGCCAATGTGGCGATTGATGAATACTTACGATTAATTATGGACAACGATTATAATTTTTGTTTTCGATTTAGAAAGGCCAACCTTATCTTCTAAACCCACTTTTACCCATTCTGAACCGTTAACAGTTAATATTTTATTATTTCCACAATTTCCACGATTACATTGATTTTCAAAGGTTTTTGCCTTTAGAACCCTACTTTCAACATCTTTTCATAATGTGCCGTTTCAATATTAAAATTGTAGCGACTCGAGACTAACGTGAGCAGCTTAGTGGGTAAATCACTCGACGTGACAACGTCGGTTGATAATACCTTGGTCATCTACCGTCTACAAACATCTAAGGCGTGCCAAAGTGGTCCGACTTGATAAGAGTCAAGCAGTGCTTCCGAATCCAACTACCGCACTTGCATGTTCGCACGTTCGCAGTCTTAAGACTGCGAACGAGACGAATGACGTCTCTTGAAGGGGAGTACTCGAGACTAACGTGAGCACTCATGAAATTGCAAGGACCTAAGTAGCTTAGTGGATAAATCACCCGGCGTGACAACGTCGGTTGATAATACCTTGGTCATCTACCGTCTACAAACATCTAAGGCGTGCCAAAGTGGTCCGACTTGATAAGAGTCAAGCAGTGCTTCCGAATCCAACTACCGCACTTGCATGTTCGCACGTTCGCAGTCTTAAGACTGCGAACGAGACGAATGACGTCTCTTGAAGGGGAGTACTCGAGACTAACGTGAGCACTCATGAAATTGCAAGGACCTAAGTAGCTTAGTGGATAAATCACCCGGCGTGACAACGTCGGTTGATAATACCTTGGTCATCTACCGTCTACAAACATCTAAGGCGTGCCAAAGTGGTCCGACTTGATAAGAGTCAAGCAGTGCTTCCGAATCCAACTACCGCACTTGCATGTTCGCACGTTCGCAGTCTTAAGACTGCGAACGAGACGAATGACGTCTCTTGAAGGGGAGTACTCGAGACTAACGTGAGCACTCATGAAATTGCAAGGACCTAAGTAGCTTAGTGGATAAATCACCCGGCGTGACAACGTCGGTTGATAATACCTTGGTCATCTACCGTCTACAAACATCTAAGGCGTGCCAAAGTGGTCCGACTTGATAAGAGTCAAGCAGTGCTTCCGAATCCAACTACCGCACTTGCATGTTCGCACGTTCGCAGTCTTGAGACTGCGAACGAGACGAACGAGACGAATGACGTCTCTTGAAGGGGAGTACTCGAAACTAACGTGAGCACTCATGAAATTGTAAGGACCTAAGTAGCTTAGTGGATAAATCACCCGGCGTGACAACGTCGGTTGATAATACCTTGGTCATCTACCGTCTACAAACATCTAAGGCGTGCCAAAGTGGTCCGACTTGATAAGAGTCAAGCAGTGCTTCCGAATCCAACTACCGCACTTGCATGTTCGCACGTTCGCAGTCTTAAGACTGCGAACGAGACGAATGACGTCTCTTGAAGGGGAGTACTCGAGACTAACGTGAGCACTCATGAAATTGCAAGGACCTAAGTAGCTTAGTGGATAAATCACCCGGCGTGACAACGTCGGTTGATAATACCTTGGTCATCTACCGTCTACGAATATCTAACACGTGCCAAAGTGGTCCGACTTGAGAAGAGTCAAGCAGTGCTTCCGAATCCAACTACCGCACTTGCCATGTTCGCAGTCTTGTGACTGCGAACGAGACGAACGAGACGAACGACGTCTCTTGAAGGGGAGTACTCGAGACTAACGTGAGCACTCGTAAAATTGCAAGAACCTAAGTAGCTTAGTGGGTAAATCACCCGGCGTGACAACGTCCGTTGATAATACCTTGGTCATCTACCGTCTACGAATATCTAACGCGTGCCAAAGTGGTCCGACTTGATAAGAGTCAAGCAGTGCTTCTGAATCCAACTACCGCACTTGCATGTTCGCAGCCTTCTGTTAACCTCGATTAGGAGAGGGGGGGGTCAAACAGAGGTTATAAGAATGGAGAACGAAATCCGAGCCCATGCGCACTCACACATGGTATTGAGACAAACGACGTCTCTTGAAGGGGAGTACTGTAGCGACTCGAGACTAACATGAGCACGCGTGAAATTGCAAGGGCCTAAATAGCTTAGTGGGTAGAGCACCCGACGTGATAACGTCGGTTGATAATAACCTTGAATTATCAACGCATCTCCGACATCTACTGTCTACGAACACCTGACGTGTGCCAAAGTGCCCTAACGTGATATGAGTCAGCAATGCTTCTACATCCAACTACCGCACTTGCATGTTTGCAGCCGTTCTTTAAACTAGATTGGGGGGGGGGAATCAAACAGCGGTCGTAAGAATGGAGGACGAAGTCCGAACTCACGCACACACACACATGGTATTGAGACGAACGACAACTGTTGAAGGGGAGTACTGTAGCGACTTGAGACTAACGTGAGCACACGTGAAATACAAGGAAATTGTAAGGACCGAAGTAGCTTAGTGGGTAGAGCATTCGGCGCTACATCGTGGAGACGCGCCTACTATTAAGCCGAAATTGTTTGTTCTCTCCATATTGATTTAGACTAGTTGTTATATTTCACGTAAACTAAATGTAGTTGCACTAGTTCCATAAAAGCTGCCCTGCATCGTTGGTTCGTATAAACAACTTTTAACGTTGGAAGATGCTGGCATATTTAGTAGTTTTTGGCAAGCATTTTATTTCTCTCTACGTCTACTTTTACGTTAATCGTTGACAACTTTCGTTGTGATAGTAGAATGCCATCCATCGTGTAGACGATTGTCTTGCAATGGCATCTAAAGCGTATATCTCAGTGTAAAGAGGGGCCATTTCATGGTTAGGGGGGACTGTACAGAGCACTCTAAACTCTTTTTTGCCCAACAATTTTCTTATACAAATTGTACAGTAATTATTTTGTATAGGGATGCTTACTTGGGACTGCACTAGCACCTACTTGTTATCAACAACATACCGATATCTATAAAAATTCACCCTTAACTGGTAAGTACTTAAAAGCCGCATTTGATTTAATAAATAGCAAATGTAATATTTTAGGGGCATTCCCTGTTGACTGGAGAGAGCCTTGGAATCAAGAAGGTGAGCATACTAACGTATTGCATTATTAACTACCATAAATGCGAGCATTTAACCCCTGTTCGTATTAAATATAACGGCTCTACTTAATAATATCCGTTACATAACTTTTACATTTTCCCGTTACGTAACAATATAATAAAAAGAGATAGTTAACTTTACGTGAACGTAAAATTGTAAAGCTTTTACCTGTTGTTTTCTCATCAATGATGCACGGTCTTAAATGATGGACTCGAGTCCTATGGGAACTCGAAAGCAGTAGGTACTTATTTAGTAGGCACATACTCTTTTCGAATCGACACTAAATAATTTTGGAGCTTAAATACGCTTTTATTTTAAAAATTTTCCTCGAGATCGTATAATTAATAATTTCGTACATTTTTTTCAGGAAGTAGCTGCGAAACTGATGAGAGCGAGCAGTATGTACCAGACGCGGAATATCCTTCAGATAATAAAAATTCTGGAAATGGTACGTTAAAGTTGTAACTTGTTACATTTTAGGGACATAACCTGCTTCGAACCGCGAATTTTGGCAACATTTGCTCTTACGATCCCAATCCTTTATTCTATGTATAGATTTAGCGAAGCCGATTCTCAGCAGGTAAATTAGTAAAGAAATTAAATTGTCAATCTTTCTATAAACGATAAGAGGGGTAATTAAACATTATAAGGGTTACACCCTAGCGAAGTAAGTGCGTAGGGTGGAGAATGATGTTGTTGACTGTTGAGCACCGTTTTAAAAACAAAAGACACTTATCAGTTCTGGATTACTGCCTCGCGAAATAAAATTTGGCAGTGATATCATAAATACCCCGAGGTAATAATTTTTAATCATCTACAGACTCGAAGCGAAGCATCCCTCGTAAAGTCAATATGTAAACTTATTGGATTAAAATTTAAAAATTGTGGTGTTATTTTGCTCTTCAGTATTCAATGTGTACACGACCCATTTTTTTACAAAAACTTTTTAGTTAATTTTACCTTATTATTAATTATTTAATTTTAACCCTTATATACAATGAGTTAAAAAAAGTAATTTACACCAATTTTCATTGCGACGTTACTCCAACTAATGGCGAAATTTTGAACTCGATAATTAATTTTTGAAAAGAAGTTATTGGTAAGAATTCAAAAAATAATTAAATGGCATTTTTATTCGCGTACTATAGGGTAACAACTGTGTGGCAAAGATGCAAACATAAAGAGAGTAACCCCGCGGAGCTATAAGTTTGGAATATACAAATCCTAAATGGATGTTTACTTTCAAAAAGAACTTGTGACAGGTGATCTCTGCACCCAGCATGTTTGCGATTACTATCGTTTAACGTCTACCTTTATAATACATCTATACTATATAAATCTACATATTGTCAAGAGCAGCATTAAACAATGTATTTGCAGTATACAATTTATTTTTATAGAGGTAAAAACGGAAAATATGTCCGAAAACTTTCAAAGCATAACTAAATTGACTAATTATTCGCCTTCGTATGGCGAACAGTTTGAAAACCAAAATCCAAATTACGCCAGTGCTGGATGTTTCTATTCAAGTCCTAGGTAATATTGCTTTTTATTAGCAGCTTTTAAATATCCTAATTTCTCCCAAATTTTTTTCTTAGAATTGCAGTCGAAGGAGTCCCATATCAGGGCCATTTTCCAAACGTCACCGACCATTTAAGTAACACAATACCAATCAAACAAGAACCGACCGAAAAAGAATTCGACGGTAAGTAATTCTTCGCTACATCACGTCAAACAGCAGTGATATTAGTATATAAGTATTGATAACTGACTTCAAAATCGTCTACACAGCTTCGAGCTAAGTGAAACAAACGTAGTACATTGAAAAAAACTTTTCCACTGTTCGTTGCTACTTGCTCCTACCAAAAATCTAATTTTGTTCCCCGTATTGCCCTTCATTCTTATTCAGACGAGACTTAGCAAAAATTTGAATAGCAAAAAATTGAATAGTTATTTTGCATGAAATTTTATATAATATGTTTATCCTCGCGAACGTGCAATTCTGGCTTTTTAATCGAAGAAGAATCGATTTTAATTTTGTATGAGAATGCTTTGAAAGTTGAATCACGTTTCTGACAGGGATAAAATAAAAAATACGCTTTTCACTTGAAAATTATGATTAGATACGTGTATATCTTACTTTGGGCTTTAATCTTTAATTTTTAATGGTAAAGAAACAAGTAGGTTTCCGTACGCTGTACAGATACATTATTCCTAAAATAATTTTTATTAAAATTAATATGTAGGGTCTTCGGTCTTGCGTAGATTTAGGTCAAAGTCGTCGAGATTTTTCAAGAACTTCCCAATTTCTAATGGTACCTCTAACTTTTGTGAACACCAACAGTATGGTACTATAATAGCTCGCGTATCTGGAGCGTTAAATTACAGTGAGACTCACGTACAACGTACAACATCCAAGCAGCAATTATCACGACTAGTCCTGCAAGAAGTTATACGCTTCTTTCAAGCTAATGAGCGGTATACAGAGGTCACAATAACTGGACGAAACATCCAAACAGTTGTATAACATTGGTATATCTCATTTAAAACACCAATAAAAAATAAAGATGTTGCTTCCCCTTTTCTTCATTAATACGAGAGACTCATGTTTCTGGCAGGTATACCTAAATGTGGTTGATTTAGAAAGAAACATGGCTTTCTCGCTGATATTTTACCCACTAATTCTCTTCATTCAAATATCCTGCTCTGTCTCGGCAGTCTAGTCTTTTAAAAGAAGGGTTAATGGCTCTTGATCTGCACAACCCTGGTTAGACTGTCTAAGTGCCGCAAAAGCTGGACATCTGCTCGAAATGTTACTACAAGGGCTGGGAAATCTGCCTGGTGCGCGTTGTATGCTGGTGTGACTCAGGGCTCTATTCTTAGGCCAATACTATTCTCTATCTTTATTAATTTTATTTCTCACTGTCTTCATCTTTTATTACTTGTACGCCGACGACTTACAGATCTACATTCATTCATCTCCAAACGACATTTGACAAACTATTGATATACCAAACGACGACTTAGGTAGGTACGTAGAATACTCTGCTGGACTAAATCTTACGGACTTAAACTAAATGGCAAAAAATCTAGTTACATTATTATTAAAAACGCTATACAAGCTGATATGCATAACCTAAGTAGTGTCGAGGTTGACAATGACATTATACCATACGTAACAACGACAAGAAACTTAGGACTGCCGTTTGACCAAAACCTTAACTGGAAAACCCATTGTAAACTTGTGTCCCAATCTGTGTTTTCTAAACTTCACTCTCTTCGACGACTGCAATACACTCTTCTTACTCGTCTTAAACGTTCTGTCATCGAATATTGCGATATTGCTTACTCTGATTTATCTTTGGAACTCTCCACAAAGTTAGAAAGGCTTCAGAACACCTGTATAAGGTTTGTTTGCAATATGCCAAGGTAAGACCACGTGTCCCAATTCCGAACTCAGCTATCTCTTCTAACCCCCAATTAAAGAAGAGATCTTCACATCCTTTTTCTTTTGTTTTGAGTCCTCAACTCTGGTGGTCCCGTGTATCTCCGATGCAAATTCTCGTTCCTTTCTGGTCTTGATCTCACTACAAGATCTGCTAACAACTTGCTTCTTTCCATTCCCGTTCATCGCACTAATTACTTCAAAAATTTCTTCACCGTTCGCGCAATTCGTCTTTGGAACGGGTTGCCTGCCCAGATTAGGTTATCAAACTTTATGACACTTTTAAACGGGGAGTCGTCGTAAGCCTCTGCCGACCGGAAACTTGAGACCATGCATTTTACACATTTTATTACATTTCGTTACACTTTTGGTTTTAACTGCGATTTGCTTTTTTGCTCAATTTGTGATTCTTCATTTTAACAAAATTAAAACAGCCTTGTTACCTAGTTAGGGCTAGGCTGGTAAGCATTGCTGTAAGCAATAAGCCTTAGTATGTGCAGAAAATGTACATTTTTGTTAAATAAATAAATGAGTTGAAAAGATACATTCTTTTTCCCCTTTACTCTCGGGGTCAGATGTAGGTTTCTCAGAGCCTGGGGCTCACTCAAAAGTGTCAAGCATACCTCGTGATTTATCATCGGCCATCGGCCATCGTAACAAGCCGTCGTGATTTGTTTTCAAGTCCGATAAGCCCACACACCTTGTGCTTTGTTATCGGTCATTGTGCCAAACCATCGTAATTGAACCGTTCTTGTCATGGTGACCGATGAACAATAACGAGGTCTGTGGGCGGCTTTACCCTCTTTTTAATATCTATCGCTAGCTATAAGCGATTGCTCGGCTTGATATGGCCAGCAGACGGCAAGACCGAGTCAGCTTTATCATAATGCGAGAAATTTACGCTCTTCTGAGTAAAAAACATTGCCCCCCTATTTGACAACCGGTCTGGGGCTCGAACCACATGCTTAATCCGGTTCTGTATACTCCCTCATTACTCGAAAATAGAAATAATTTTTATTTACTTAGTAATTTCAAATATAATCCAAAAGCGTGAGCTTTCTAAAAACTCGATCACTATGAATGATAAAAGTGCGCGGACATCCTGTATACACATCTTGTTGATGCAACAATTTCAAATCGAATTATCCGCTGCATATTACATCACATTATTAATATTGATTAACATCAATTTATATCTTGTATGTTTATGCACCCGAGGGCCGTTGATACTAAAAGGTATTGCAAACAAACCCCATTTAATATTAACCCTTCGTAGGCGTTTGTCAGTTATATTCGGTATTGTTGATCCTTGATGTAGTTTATTTGTACTTTATGAACTCTACATGCATAATCGACGCCTAGTTAATATTAAAATCGCGGTTTTCGTAATTAAACTTGTATTAAACTAATTAAATATTAAACGTATCGCTAACGATCTCTCATCAATTTTTTTATGGCATAAACGCACATACCGGGTGTACAATCAATTTAGAAACACGAGCAAATTATGTAATTACATAGGGAAAGTTATACAATACGGATGGATGTATGCAGTAGATAAATAGTGTTAAGCTGTATGTATTTACCTAGTTATGTATCATTATTTCCTAGGAGCTCAAAACAAATACAACAACGTATACGATCGGCATCGGTTACTGCAAAATTCGCCTAAAACTTGCTGGAAACACTCCACGCAGCAGGGAAATTTAAGCGGTACGCAAAACCACTTCAAATTCAAGCGAAAAAATAACGAAATTAATTTCTAGAGTTATTATATAAGGAATGCGACGAGAAGAGCCGACAGTTAGAAAACCGTAGCGCTCAAAATACTAACAACGGACGCCGTGGTTCTCTTCAATTGTGGCAATTTTTGGTGGCTCTTTTGGATGCTCCAGACGCCAGTGCGGGTTGTATAGCTTGGACTGGACGAGGAATGGAATTCAAATTGATCGAACCGGAGGAAGTAAAAATTTTCGCAAAATTGCCTACGTGAGCTTTACGTAATACGTATTTTATAGGTGGCGAGACGTTGGGGAGCCCAAAAAAATCGGCCGGCCATGAATTACGATAAACTTAGCCGTTCTCTTAGATATTACTACGAAAAAGGAATTATGCAAAAAGTTGCAGGTAAATATGAACTACAATTACGACAATTTCCAATCAATTTGTTTATGATGTAAAATGCTTGTTTACAGGTGAGCGGTATGTGTATAAATTCGTTTGTGATCCAGAAGCTCTATTTAATATGGCGTATGGATCGCATCACGATGGTTCGTTAAAAGTGCAAAATAATGCAAAATTGGATAACGTCGAAGCTAAAGCCGAAGTGCACCATTTGGCTTACAGCGATATGCTCAATTTTTATAACTGCGGTATAACACATTCGTCTCATTCTCACCAGCAACTCCATACGTATTTACAAGACTCGAAACATATTAGATATACTTAATTGTTAATTATCAATATCCTAATATAAGTTTATAACAATGGAAATAGTTTGAAGCTTTGCTCAAATTTAATTTGTACCCATTTTGGTTTTTGTCCTCTGATGCGAACTCATGAGCCTATACTCGGATTTCGCAGTATTATCAAAGCCTTACACACGTTTTCCCAGTGATACGTCTACTAGAGCATTCTAGAAGTACCTGTAGAAGAGTGCGAAGGAGACGTAAACGAGCCGAATTGTTTAAATCCTATATAAATTCAATTTTGTTTTGATGGAAAAAATTATTTAAGAAAAACAAATTACTTCCTTAGATTTATAATCATTCGTCATCAATTTAGAATTGTATAGTCTTTAGATACTTTAATTTCTTTAAATGTTATCGTATTTAAAAAAACAGTAATACATTAATATTATAAAATAAAAATTTTTAATTATAATTCCGTTGTTTCTAATTTTTTGAGATTTGGTATAGGCGGTAGCGTCTGATATAAATTTTGAGCACGATTAATTAAATGAGCTTGATGTTCAAAATTGGCACGATTATTTTCGTTTTCGCTTATTACATTTTCGTCTAAAGAGTCTCTATCCGACCCTTGACAACTACAAAAGAAATTATAAAATTAAACGGCCCCATCTTTTGCAAATGCCACACAACTGAAATTCACCTAAGTTCGTCAGAAGTCTTGTACCATTCGTTTTCGTAAGATTGCATCCACATGGGATTGCTTCCTTCGACACTGTGTTTGTTTGTGTTTGGTACACGTCCACTCAAAGCACTTACTCCACGATCGTCCACATCGGACTCGCCCCCAACTGAAAAGAGGCATTATTTTTGCTCTACCACAATTGTTTGAAAATCTACTCACCGTAAGCAGTTGTTGTGGCTGCTTTGAGCTTTCGTTGATAGCTGAAACGTTGTTTGATACACAAAGTGAGACACAACAAAAGGAGAAGAAATAAAAAAGCCAATGACGTAGTTAACCAAAATGTGCTAATAATAGTATGAGCCGACTGTAGAGCAAACGGTTCGCTAGGTTGCGTGTCCAACACATTAAAATCCTTAAACAAACCGTCCAACTTTTCGGTATTTTGGTCAACAAGTCTCAATACTTCGTCCACTTCCAATATGGAGTTGTCTTGTTGATTCACCAAATGTAAGTACAAATCAGTTTTAGTTTTGTCTATTATTCCGTCGTGACTTGCGTGGATTCTAAATTCGTCTACGTTTACTATTGCACCAGTGACGTTTCCCAAAACTCTAAAAAAGTGCCAAATAAATTTAAATTAAATGCAAATTTAAAGAAGTCGTACTCGCTGAACGTTTCTATTCTATTCCTCAATTCGGATGCGTGTTGCCTTAACACAAATCGAACTCTTTGGTCTTCACGTAAAAGATAAATAAAAACCCTTGCTCTGTCTTCTAGACCACCAGTATCGTTCACCATAACCTTAATAAGTTGAGAATTTTATGAAATGCAAATTTTGAATTTTGACTTACCATAAAGTCGAAATATCCTTTCATTCCTTGTTGAGGATCGAAATTTAACTTGATTCCTCCAGTGTCTGGTTCTACTAAAAATGGCTGCCTGTGTAAATTTTCAAAGCCCTCGGTTAAAGTCATTTGGATGTTCCCAATTATAAAGTACTTAATTTCCGCATTTATGCCTTCATCCTTATCTTCAGCCTGCAAAAAGTCGTTCAACAGTTGTAAAGGTACTTTCTTGAAAGATTGCTAATACATAGATGGGGGTGGAGGGGAGAGAGCTCTCAAAATCCATTAATGGGGTGTAGTCGTATTAAGATATCAGAAAGACTTACCTGAACATTCATAAAAAGCGTCCCAAAGTCGGTTGCCGTACTGACGCCTCCTGTAAATATTGATCTTTTGAACTTCGGAGAATTATCGTTAACGTCAAGTACTTTGACCACCACTTTAAGTACCGTATCATCTCTCGAATCGAAAAAACTTTGATTTGACGGCAAATTATTGCAGTTATCAGTGGCTTTTATCAACAATGAATGAGTATCTTGAACTTCCCTATCCAACGCCAAATTTACCTTAAACGTAAAATAGTAAACATGATGGGTGTATAGGTACGTAGAAGCCAATGAGGTGGAAAAACTTACGGATAGTTCGTGAGCGATTGGGTTCAATTGAAAAAATCCAGGTTCGTTACCACCAACTATAAAATAACAGATTGGGCTTAAAGGGCCTTCAAATTCAAATTCGTCCCTATCTAAGGTTTTTGGTAGTTTCAAAATCTCTTCTCCAGGATCGGTATTTTCTGAAAAAGGGTGTTAAATTTAGGTATTCAGATTAGAGCAAAATGTTTTCTAACTACCGGTTAATTCTAGAACAACTTCGTCCACCATAAATTGAGGCTGGTAGTCGTTGATGTTGCTGATGTAAATAGTCAAATCTAAATCAGAACTTAGAGGAGTTGGCACTCCGAGATCGTACGCTTCAATCCGTATCTGAAAATGTAGATGCATTTTAATAACCCCGTATTTTTGACACTCTTCGGTTCAAAACCGATCTTTTGAGAAAAACTTATTACGCACATCGTATACTTTTTGCACACTACGATCCAAGGGTAACCGAAGTTCCAAAATACCAGAAACCGGTTGCAGATTAAATGTCTTCCAATGACCAGCCGGATCAGATTTTAACCTATACCTTACGGCCCCATTAGGACCTACATCTTCATCTGTTGCTATTATTTGAACTAAAGCCGAACCCACAGTAGTGTTCTTAAATTAAGCAAAAGAGAAATTACTTCTAGCTCGGCTAAAACAACACCAAATACCTCTGGAACTCGCAGCGTCGAGTTGTGTGGCGGGCTTATAAAAGTGGGAGCGTTATCGTTGAAGTCGGTGATACAGATATATAACGGTGACTCACTACTGTGGCTAGGAGATCCTAAATCTTGAGCCCTGATTATTAAGGTTATATTGCCGTGGTTTCCGGTTAACGATTTCGTAGTTTGCAGTTCGCCAGTCCACTCGTCGAGTTGATGGAGGTAAAAGAAATTTAAATCGTTTCCATCCGAAATGTCCAACATAACCTGCAATTAACAAGAGAGGCTTTAATGCATGAATCGCGCTCAAGTAGTTTTAAGGGCCTAGAAAGGTTGTTATCGTAATTATTACCTGTCCATTCTCAGTTTCAGGGTCGTCCGCATCTGTAGCGTGTATTAAAGTAATTGGTTGTCCAGGAGTGTGGAACTCAGTTATGCTAGTGCAAGAGGATGGTAGTAGTAATTTTGGCGGATTATCGTTGATGTCGACTATTGTAATGCTGAAATTTACGTAAAAGATTAGTCTTTTAAATGAAACAATGCCACTTGTTTTACTTAATGTGTTTAAAAGCATTTCTGCTTTCTCCGCTGTTGTAACCATATTGATAATTATCCCACGCCTCTACAATCAGCAAGTATGACGATTTAGCTTCACGATCTAGTGCTTCTGCAACTTTAAGTATTCCCGTATCAGAATCTAACGTGAATTTGCCCTTAAAAATATAAAAGTCAAGTTTGGGAATTTTTGGAAAATGAAATCATCTACTTGAGAGCTTAACCTGTCTAGTAAATAAGTAATTTTTCCAAATTCCCCCGAGTCTGCGTCTTTAGCTTCTAAAATGGCAACGGTTTGTCCTACAGCTATGTTTTCGGGAATTTTAAGTATTTTCGGCTCTGGCATAAAATAAGGATTGTTGTCGTTTTCATCCAATATCTGAACGTATAATTCTGTCCTGCTGGATCGAGGTGGAACTCCAGAATCTATCGCTTTAACCTTAAAATTTTTTTAAATTACTAACCATGTCCCAATTTAAGGTAAAATAATTACAGTTAAATTCAGCCAAGTGTAGATCTCGTGGTCGATTTTATTAGCCACGATTAAGTCTCCTGTAGAACTGTCTAAGTGAATCAAACGAGTTACTTCTTGAGGCCCTTCTAACTCGTAAGTTATAGTTCTATTTTTATCGAAATCGTCTGCTATGACGGTTCCTATAACGGCTCCATTTTTACTATTTTCAGCAATGGCGTATCTGTAATAGGTTTTGCGAAATTTTGGATTATTATCATTAACATCCTCAATTTCCATCAGTATGGACGCTAAAATTCAGATAGAGATTTAACAGTTCAAATTTCAAATCAACAAGTTAAAATTACTTTTTGCTGTTTGACTTCCAGTTTCTGAAGCAATATCTTCCACAATCACTCCAATGTGGATTATTTCGGCAACTTCTCTATCCAATGGCTTGGCTATACTCAAGACGCCGTCCACAGTTCCTAAATTAAAAATGGTCGAACAACTATAGTCGACGTTTCTTAGAGATATTCCTTGTTCGGTTTTAGCTTCACAAACCATCGGATCAAATTTGAAACGCAAAGTAGCAGAAGAATCTAAGTCATTTGCCACAACTTTAGTTATAACTGTGCCCACCTAAAAAAAGATACAATCAGAGAAAGTTATTCAAATATTTTTGTAAGACGAACTGGAATATTTTCTCTGACTCTTATCAATCCAGTTTCTGTAAAAACTGGCGGTTTATTATTAACGTCCTTGATTGTTATATTCGTATGTACAACTGCGTGACGTTGAGTCTCTCCCGGAGCACCATCTAAAGCAACAATGGTCAAAGAATAATGAGTTCTTTTCGGGTGGACTAAATCTGGATCTAAAGTTGCGCCAGGAGCAACCGATACCATTCCAGTTTCGGCCCCAATTATAAATTTATCAGATGCGCCACTTTGAATCCTGTAAATAACTTGATTGTTGGGAGCCGAACCGTCCAAATCGTAAGCTCGAATCTAAAAATTAAAATGTATAAGCGAGACGTGGAAAGTAAATCGATTTTTTACTTGTAAAATTGGAGTTCCTCCTAAAACCATTTCAGATATAGACTTGTTATAGTAGCTGTATTCGAATACTGGCACAAAATCGTTAACGTCGTGCAGGTAGATTATTAACGAACAGTCGGTAAATAGACTAGGAGATCCTTTATCTTTAGCTCGAACTGTTAAAGACAGTGTTCTGACCGGCTCGTGCAAAGAACCTTCTACTTGTTCAAAATCTAATGCGAATTTTGGCCTAATTACACCACTGCGGAAGTCGATTGTAAAATTATTTTTCCATTCTCCGAGCAGAGAGTAGTCGATCTTGCTATTGTTTGATCCTGCAAAAAGACTGTCATCAGTATGTAAAATAATTGAAGTTTTAAATTTACCGATTAAATCAGCGTCTCTTGCTTCAACTTTCAACGGCAGTTCGAAGTCGTCTTCGTTTTCCATGAGACGACTCTCGTAAAACCCTTGAGTAAACACAGGCGCGTTATCGTTGACGTCGGAAAGATTGATGATTAACTGTACAGAATTTCTGTTTCCTCTCCCCAAATCATCGCGAGCTTCCACCGTTAGATAGTGCCTGGAAATTAATTCTCTATCCCAGTTAGGTCCTCCGGAAGTTTTTACAGATATAATTCCAGAAACGGGATGAAGATGCAAACTAAGGCGATACAATGAGTCGGGAATCTATTCAAAGTCGTGCAAGGACTTACAAGCTTGCTATACTACCAGCTAAATTCGTATAACGTACTCCTCGACTACCATAATTTTCCGAATCGTCATCCAAAGCTTGCACCCAAGCAATGGTTGTTCCAACCTCACAATTTTCAGGAACGGTAACTTCATATACACTTTTTGTAAACTCTGGATAGTTATCGTTTCTATCGCGTATATGAGCAACTACTTCAACTTGGTTTTCTTTAGGATTAATGGTAACTATTTCTCTTGCGACTAACGTAAAATTAACAATCGTCAACTGCTCGTAATCCAACAAAGTCGCATTTTTTACACGAATTAAAAATGTAGCCTCGTTAATTATTTTAGAAGGGCTTACTTCGAACATGTCGGTTGCGCCTAACAAGCGCAACTGAAAAGTTCCATTGTTGCCCTAAAAATAAAAATTGAAAATTGCGTTTTAAAAATCTTTTTGTGGTACCTGATCGTGATCGTATACTTCTGGTAAGGCGTTGTTCAAAAATAAGAGAGGGGTGTTATTTGGAGCATTTTCTGCAACTTCGCATTCGTAGCGACTACTTCTAAATTTTGGAGTTTCATCATTGATGTCGGTTAAGATTACAGTAACTTCGGTTATGGCATAAGGTACAGGTACTACGAGGCTTCCAATTTCTGTCGCCTACAATTGAGAAAGGCGATTTTAAAGACTTTCTACGTCAGTTTCAACTGCTAAAAGTTATTAATTGACGAGACATAAAGGTGGACCAAGGCAGTTGGCACATAAAAGAACCAGGAAGTGCTGGATTTTAACCAGGCACATCCAGACTTAAATCCGACCGTCTCGACCACCCTGTACCGTGTTTATAGAATCATTTGATCTATGAGAAGACTTACGGTTATTTGGAGTATGTAAGCGGCAGAATTAGATTCTCTATCTAATAGGCTAGATGTCCTCACAATTCCTGTAGTTTTTTCTATAGTAAATAGTTCTGCTTCCTGGCTGATGCTGTTCGACGTCAACGAATAAGCAATGGGGTTGTTTATACCTCGGTCACCGTCAACGGCAGTAACTGTTTGATACAATTATGGTTAAAGCAAAAGCCATAATAGGGGCACACATCTTACGACTAGTTCGGGTCAAAGGAGAATAAAGTCCTACTAAGGAACGTACATTGGTGTAATGATTTTGTAAAAGTCTGGAGCACTTTTGGATTATGAAGATTGTGAAAACATAAAAGGAAAACAAAAATCCCAAAGCAAAAACTCTCGTTTCTCCGAGAGTCCATCTCGCCTCTCTGGTGGACGCCATTTTTACTTACTTTGCAAAACTGTGGTGCCTATAGGAACATCTTCGGCAATTCTGACTACTGGATGAATTCGAAAAAATTCTGGAGGTTGATCCTCGACGTCTTCGACTTTAACTAATAGGGTAATCGATCCAGTATTAACCCTACCTTGTTTCGCTCTATCTACAGCTAGTACTTTAAGTTGATGTAACGTTTGTTTTTCGTAATCCAATGAACCTTGAAGCAATTAAACCGAATTTGAAACATTCAGCGAAGTGGCTAATTAAATTCTTACCGGTTAAACGTACAACTCCTTTACCAGAAATTGTGCTAATTGAAAATAGCGACTTTTCCTGAGGGTCTAATTCTTGAAGGTGATAGACGACTTGACCGTAAGCCCCTTCGTCGGCGTCCGTGGCTTGTAACGTAGTAATAATGTCCGGTTTTGCATCTTCTGGTATAGTAACTGTAGATTGGTGGGATTTAAAAATTGGAACATTATCATTAACGTCTTCAACAAGAAGTAAAAGGCTTTGCGTTACGAAATTACCAAGTCCTAACCGTCCATCCGTTAAAGTGAGCACTAATGCGTATTCGTCGCAAACCTAAAAATTATAGTGGATTACTATCGTTGCAATATTTCCGAGGGCGGTTAATAAAGTACTTCTCGATCTAGTTCTTGGTTGAGATAAATATTGGCTTCGTTTGAAGAGATGCTTTCGACTCGGAGTATATCGCTCCCCAATTGCTGGCGTACTCCAAATTCCAACCTATCACCATCAGGATCGTACCCCTTTAGTTTGTATATTAAAGTATCTGGAAGTTATTTATTTTTATTTCTAGGTGAAGGTGAATTGTTTAGAAACTTACCTACTGGCGTTTCCACCCCTTCTTTTAACCTTAAGACAATTTCAGTTTGTCCATCTAAAATAAATTTTGGTGGCCTATTACAGTTAACACGAGATACACAGAAATTAAACACACAAAGAGCACACAACACGTTAATTATTCTATCAGTCTTTTTGAATCTCACTTTAACTAAAAAATTATTTCGAGTTCTTTCTTGTTTTTTATTTAAGTACAAAAGTGGCATTATAAGTTTGTACTTTTCGCTAAGTTCATGTCGAATTTTATTCTTTTGCTATTTCAGTGCGACTAGTGTTGCACCACTGCTCGTCGATCTTCAAGAATGTCTATGTTTAGATAGTCTCGATTTTGTTTGCACTTTCACTGAAATAAAAAATAACAATAAGTATTTTACTATAGTTTTCTCAATTTGGATTATATTAATAAATTAAAAGTGTTCTCACGTTACAGTAATTGCACAATACAATCTATGGAAAATCAAGAGCTAGAACAAGCTCTGCCTCTTTAATGGCAATAATTAATTATTTCGAGACAAGTCATTGAATATAGAAAATTTTCAACTTCCAAATGGAACTAAATGCATATATTGTACATAAAGCAACATTATTTCCTATCACATAAAAAAATTTCAAGTTAGGTGCGATTGTTGTACAAAATAAGAAGGTTTTGGAAAGAAAATGCAATTAAATACCTGTATCATTATATTCTTCTCTATTGTTTACTTCAAACAATCAAATTTCACGCCTAAAATATTAAAATTATACTGAAAAGAATTTTTAATCTCGCTTGACGCGTTTATTTATAAAAACATAAAAAGATTGAAAAAACGTGGAAGTTTTTCGTAGCGGTGTGAATTTAAAATTTTGCGTTCGTGCAGAGTTACCAAAATATGAGTGAATCGAAATGGGTTGGGACTGCTTCAAATATTTATGTTACTATGCAAAACTTTAACCGAGTTAGGGGTTCGTGTAGGTTCACCCCCACAAACCTATAATACTTCCTGTGCGTTTTATAAAGTCACCCATGATTTGAAGTTTCATCTCCGAATTTCCACCCAGAAGCATCACTAGCGGACCCAAGGAGTTTGCTCACCCCAGTACTTGACTGTTGAACAGGGTGGGCAGAATTTGAGAGTTTTTATGGATAAATCGATAACTATAAGAGATGTGGAAAATGGATGGCTCAGACGCGTTCTCCTTTTTTGAGATGAACTCAATGGCGTAAACAGGAATTTGCAACCTTCTTTTGTTTAGAGCCTATAAGACAAAGTTTGATTTTTTGCTAAATGTCGATATCTCGGTAATATAAAGTTACATAAAAATACAAAAAAGTTGAGTTTCTTAAATAGAAACTATAGTTGGAAGTGACATATTATTTGAATGGCGTTTTTCATCCTCTTTTCAATGATATACACTTTCAATTATTCAATTATTCAATTTCAATTATATACACTAGTCACAATAATTGAAGGGTATTAAAAAAAAGCTAAATTTTAGAGCAATTTTCAACAAAGGATAACTCGTACAGAAGTACAGAAGTCGTACAGAAAATTTAAAAAAAGAAAATTGTAGCCTCAAGTGTCTAGTTTTCAGATCTGAACAGTAAAATTTTTTAACGTGGGCGGTTTTTACGTAATCATCCGAAAACCAACTAAGAATAATTTTCCAAATTTTTTCTCGTCTTTGAAATGGTCTGTAGACTTCAAAAATTTTTTTTTCATCATGCGACCATAAAACTTGTTTAGAAAATTTAATTAGCTTCAATTTGACCTCATGTACTGCGTACGATTTTTTGCCGCGACGTAATCGTCGATCAAAGCAAAAAAGGCTATTTTAACTTTGACAATCGATTACTCGGGAACTAATGATCGTACAGAAAATAAAGGTGGGTTTTTGGAAACTGCAAGATATTCTCTATAAGACGCAATCTGTGGCGATTGATAAAAAAATTTTTTAAAGCGATGATGAGGGCAAAAAAAATTGAAAAATTTGCGAATTTAAGGATATTTGGAAAATTTGGTATAACTTTAGATATAGTGGATGAACAAAGGATATCGTCGGTAATTTTTTACCCTCAAAGTGTCTCTAAAAAACTTTTAAAGTTGCAAAGCTCTGCGACTTTTTTTCTTATCGCCCCGAAGGTTTAAATTTATAGTCTCGGCGTAACAAGCAATTTTTCGATTTTTTTGCATTTTTTCGACTTCAATATGGTTTTTTTTGGCGACAATCCATATTTTTGGATTAAAAACATAACACCTTGGACAAAATCGAAAAAAAATGTACGATTCATTAGTTCCCGAGTAATCGATTGTCAAAATTAAAATGGCCTTTTTTGCTTTGATCGACGATTGCTTCGCGGCAAAAAATCGTACGCAGCTCATTAAGAGGTCAAATTAAAGCTGATTAAATTGTCTAAACGAATTTTATGGTCGCAAGATGAAAAAAAATTTTTCGACGTCGACAGCCCATTTCAAAAACAAGAAAAAATTTGGAAAATTATTCTCAGTTGGTTTTCGGATGATTACGTAAAATTCGTCCACGTTAAAAAATTTAACTGTTCAGATCTGAAAACTAGACACTTGAGGCTACAATTTCCTTTTTTTAAATTATCTATACGACCATTTTTCTCAGAGTTATCCCTTGTTGAAAATAGCCCTAAAATTTGGAGTTTTTTTAATATCCTTCAATTTATGTGCCTAGTGTATTTTTTATTTTTTACTTTTTGTTTTTTATTTACCATTTTTTAGTAAAATGGGATGAAAATTAAATAATGGATCTCACATATTACATATCATTGAAAAGAGGATGAAAAATGCTATTCAAATATGTCACATTGAACTATAATAGTTTCTATAAAAAACACAACTGTGTATTATAAACCGGAAACTAACGAAGATATCTAAAATCCCTTCGGTTCCTTTTATTGTACTTAAAAAGTGCCCGAATAACGTTCTAATATTTTTTTCCGTAACTGAACGAGAATGCCTATCCATTTTTCCATATCTCTTATAATAAATTATCGACTTCTTCATAAGAACCATTGAATTCTACCCACCCTGTTACAGTAAAACGAGCGATTGCATAAAACACGCTTTTCTCCAGAGTGGCTCAAGGGCTGACTTTTATAAAGTTTTGTTATGTTTTGTTATGTTATGGAGAGAAATAGAAATCAAACGGTCAAAGCAAATGAATTTTAATTCTTAATTGGATAAACACTTATTTGTTAATAAGATGTAGAGAGACAAATTGCATATTTAACAAGTCTTAAATATAGGTATTTATTTCACTTTTTAGTAAAAGTAGATCGTTGATCGTTCATTTGCAAAACAAATACTTCCTTAAGAAATTAAGGAAATACAAATCGCTAATTGAATTCTAATCTTTTCTTTAAAAAAATAACCGCAAGGATTGTTAGCATATCTAATTAACTGTGGTAAATCTTAACCGTTATAATTTTATTTCTTAACTTATTACTTGCTTCTTTGGAGTTTCTCGTATTTTTATATAATATAATTTACGTATAATTTTTAAAATTATTTAGGCTTTGTACCGTATTTAACTTAATTTTCGATCTAGACAATTAACTGTTTAACGCCTCGTTGATGGTTTCCAAGCCTTTCCGTATAAGAACAAAAAATCGTAAAACGTTTGAGTGATAGTTAGTGAACCCAGAACTAGCAGATACAATTACGCCATGCTTAGTGACAGATTCAGTGAGGATAATGAAGCTCGTGGGGCAAATCTGAATTAATAAAAATACCACAACTGTCACAGGACCCATTCAGCAATTTCTTTTATGCCGTTAACGTAATTAAATGGTCCAATTCGGGACCCTGAGGGGCGTAGAATCAGATTTGAGCAGAATAAACTTGGATACAGTATACGGTTGGAGATAAAAGACGACGACCAAAAATGAGTAGTTTTATCGGAGCAATAATATGATTTTTAATGGCGTGTCGTATGGCGATAATGATGTGGTTAATTTAATCAAAGGCCTTTGGGAAGTCTGCGAAGAAAATATTCGCCTTTCGCCTCTACGAGTACTTGGTTGTCAAATGCAGTAACGAGACACCTCTGAGGAAACATGGTCTTCTCAGAAACCTTTTCAGTATAAGAACAAGCTTAGAAATTGGTTTGGGTTATCCAATTTGTGCTCTGGCTACTGTGATGACTCTGATGTGGATTGAAGTGGGTTTGACGCAGCTTTCTTTAAATTAGAACCGAACTAGCGTTGGCAATTTAATTTTTGGACTAACCACACAAGTTGTCTACTTAAGCCAACTGCAACGTTTTAATTTTTAATACATACACCAGGGATGTTGTTTTCTCTTGGGCCGTATCTAAATTAAGACACCCAACGAGCTCCCAAAGTTTTGTTTTAATTGTCCATAAGTCTTCTCAAAAAAACTCTCGAAAGCTCGACAACAAAACTGTAAAATTGGCTATACTTAATAGTTCTTGGAGAAAATACGGGTTTCAGATGTGGACACTGATACGTCCAGAACACCCATTGATTAGAAATTTTAGAGCTACCACAATTAGCAAAAAAAACTGGTTAATTTTTACACCTACACGATGTGGTTTAGAAGATAACTTTCCTTTTCGAGTTTTTTCACTTTTCTTTAGTGCTCTCTTGATTTTCAAAAACACACAGGGTGTCTCTATATACACCTCAATGGCGAATAAACTTAAATTCGAATTAAAAACAGACACGCCACGCCATTTAAATCGATTTAAAGGTTTCCGACTCGATTTGAAGAGAAACTAAAGCATTTGCAAAACTGTCTCACGATACACTTAATTTGCCATGTGTCAAAATTCAAATTTAAACTAATAAATTTTTAATATGTATGTAAATGGACTATAAAACTAATTAAAAAATAAAATTTGGAATAACAATTCTTTAGTTATGGAAAAAAATTAGGATAGAACTAACAGGCGGAGGCATAAAAATTAATTAGAAGTCTTTCACCTCCTGTTTTGTGAAAATTATATATATTTAAAAAAATAATTAGTTTGTTATATACGGGGTCTTTGATCCGATGACGAATAAAAATAAATATATAAGAATTTACATATATTGAGCCTCCCCCATTGTTTCTTCGTTTACACGAATACCCAAAATTATTTTCGTACAGTAAAAGCGTGGAACCTGACGATAAATTTGCAAACTTTCTTCCAGTCTTAATTAAATAACTAATTAATTAATTAAACAAGAATTAAAATTTACAACGTGCGAATGAATTTAAATTAATAAATAAATATTAGTCAACGTAAATTGCAACCAAATGCGAAAAAATCGTAATTTGCACATACCAAATTCCGTAAAATCCAAAATTATTTTTTGTACCATAAACTTCACAAAAATTACAAAACCGCCTTAAATGCCGTGTAACAACTAAACAAATTCGATTTTTTAAATGCAAATAGTAACGGAAGTGCTGTATGCATATCACTCAGGTAACCGGTGCGGTGTTGCGGATGTAAATCGACGAGCGATTCACTGACTGAAACAAAACTGGATGGAACGAACAAATTATTAGTCGCCATTAAAACTAGAGCGTACTCACGAAAGTAGAACTATTTTTTTAAGTTTGGAAACGGGGAGACTCTTCAACCGTATCACTTTACAATAAACATCAAAATAAACGCTACTGGAGGTAAAAAGTTTGTTTTTTTCTCTAAAAACGATAGTTTTTGCTCGTTTTTATCGGTAATTCTTGAACTAAGTTTAGGTATTGATCTTTGGAGAATATTCAATAAAAAAGCTCGAACTTAGCTTTAATAATTCGATTTGATTTTTATGTCGAGTGGAGTCTTCGCCGCGTCTTAAGGATCGTACACTCGCCTGCAGCGTTTACTTATTCGGGATTATACTTACGCAGGCAACATAGGTACGAGCGAGTGTTCCAGGATTTTTTCGAGACTGCACACATTTGGACTTTTAAGAATACCAGCCGTCTTTGATTTCAAGTGACTGTACACTGTACCAAAATATCTATAGCAATTCTCAAACTTGCTATGCGAAAACCTATACAAATATACTTTCTAATAAAAATGAATAAGAATCAAATTTGTAGATTGGAAGAAACTGCCATTAGTTGGAAGATTCTTTGTGACATTTTCTCCTTTTGTGTCTAATTCCCCCTGCAAATTGGTCCCTAAACAAGAGCTTTGTGATTTTAATAAAATTAAAAATTGCGAATCCCTAGGATCTTCTATGGGCGTTCTTTAAATACGTTTAAATCATTGGGAGGCCTTATTATATTTAACAGACTGTGGTTTCCCAGTCTTTCTAAACTCTGAGTATCTCAGTGCATCATTTGGGGCGGACTGGATCAAGCAACTAGTTTGGTTCAAGTTTAGTACAATTTTATTTAAATATTAAGGTTTTTGGCATTCTCCAAAGCAAAAGTGCGTCAAGGTTAAAACTACGACCCTGGCAGGCTCCTGGAAATCGAAAGAGAGTACAATAAACCTCATAACCGTGAATTATTCCTGGAAACAAACCGGAAGTACAATAAACTACGAGTATTGACGTGGAAGGGACATCGTACCCCAGGTTGTAATACAAAAATGATAGCTAAAACTAGCTAAAGGGCCCACAATAAACGGCTCATCGAACGCATACCCAATGTCCCAGTTATTCCACATGAGTCCTGTGCCCATCACCATCTACCATAGTCGACAAAGTGACCACCCTCTATTAAAAACTTCAAAAAAATTAAGTTAACAAACTTTATTTTGCTCTTTGGTTTAAAACTAAAAATAAAATTTACAACAAATAGTTATCAACTTACGCAATAATAAATACTACCTAAATAATAGGAAAATTTTTTTACATGGCTCTTTTACCAGTAAACTACGGAATACTGATAATACGCATCAGTTAAAAGTTTTCTTCAATTTTTCACCTATCAAAGTAACATTATCTAATTATTAAGCCTAGTTTAGAATATTTACATTAGTTTATAATTATGTTAATTCAATTACCTATCTTTTGGATAAACGTCAAGATTATTTTGATAAATTACACATATAAATAACAAGACTTTTTTTTTAAGACTAAGTGTCGTGTAGTTTTCTAAGTCTTCGACTTAGATGTACTTACATAATTTATGAGACATCTGAAAAATAAGGCAACTCTTTTTATTACACAAAATAGAAATGGACAAAATTCTGAGAGATACGGGACGGGACTGCTTTTGTAATTAATTAGTTATCAATTACGAAGGTCCGTAAAACGTCACGTCTACCACTATCTTACAAATAATGGGCGTGGTTCTTGCAACTACGTCACACTTCTATAATTCACTTATGCAACTTCTAAACACGAAGCAGCGATAGCCACGCCCATATTTGGTAATCGAGGTAACCTTATAACCGTGAATTATTCTTGGAGACCAACCGAAAGTACAATAAACTACGAGTATGGACGTGACAGGGACATTGTACCCCGGGTTTTAATACAAAAATGATCATCAACACACTAACTAAACGGCCCATCGAACACATACCCAATGCCCTAGTTATTTCACCTGAGTCCTGTGTCCACCATCCACCATAGTCGACAAAGTGGCCTCATTATCACAAACCCTCCATTATTTAGAATAATAAATTTCAAAATAATGAATTAACAAACTTTATTTTCTTCTTTGGTTTAAAACTAAAAATAAAATTTACAACAAATAGTTATCAACTTACACAATAATAAAACTTCAATAAATAAATAATAGGGAATTTTTTTACATGGCTCTTTTACCACTAAACTACTGAATACTGATGATAATACGCAGTTAAAAGTTTTTCTTCAATTTTCCACCTATCAAACAAAGTAACATTATCTAATAATCATTAAGCTTAGTTTAGAATATTTACATTAAGTAGTTTATAATTGTTAATTACAATTACCTATCTTTTGGATAAACGTCAAAACTATTTTGTTAAATTACACATATAAATAACAAGACTTTTTACAATTTCATTTTGATCAATATATTCCGAGCAGTTTTCTAAGTTTTCGACTTAGATTTACATAATTTATGAAAAATAAGACAATTCTTTATAGTACACAAAATAGAAATTGACAAAATTCTGAGAGATATGGGGCTGCTTTTATAATTAATTAGTTATCAATAAACGAGGTCCGTATAACGGCACGTCCTCACTTCTTACAAATAATGAGCGTGGTCCTTGAAACTACGTCACACTTCTATAGTTGCACTTATGCAACTTCTAAACACGAAGCAGCGATAGCCACGCCCTTTATTTGGAATTGAGGTAACCTATAAAGATATATTTTTTTAAACTCAATCAATGACATCTACTCAGACTCAGAATTTTTCAAAATGGCATTTAAAAATGAAGTAGGTACATACATTGAAATTAATTTCTCATAACTCATAACTTTTAGAATATTATACATCTCAAGCCATAAGTCTCTTATACTGTCGAGTACTCAATTAAAGATCTCGAATTACGCCCTTTATTTAATTTAATTTAGAAATTTGAGCTAGACATCGTAATGTGAACACGACTATAAAAGAATTAGTACCTGCTCTCACAAAAGTTGACTAGATACACATCCTAAATAAATTTCTTAAAAAGTAAGTTATTATCTACGGTATATTTAACGTGTAATAGTCGTTTGGAAGGCAATATAAACTATTACGTTCAGTGCACGTTTTCTAGATTTACGATGTGCAAATTATTATTTAACATCCAATGCTTCAGAAATATCCACGGTGACTCGATCGGTTTATAATAAGAGGTCTGTTTTTAGAGCAGTTTGTAACAGTTGGAAACAGTCGTCTGACAATTTCCAATGATACAAGCTGTTGTCAAACAAATCTATTAAAACTCGATAAAGGTTAAGTTTTAACCACTAACCTTTAGTTGTTGAGTTTGAGTCAAAGTCTATATTTCGGGAACACCTTGTAGGTATCTACCAGTTTTCACATAAGTCTAATTAAACTATTTACGTTCGAAAACAAAATAATTTTTTTATATTTTTATACAGTAAGTTTAGGAATTATTTGCACGAGAAACTTACAACTACGCTTTTAGAATTTTTACTTAGTAGTAAAATATAGTTTGCATCTTTATTCAAATGTGGATAATCTTAAAATATAATTATCTTTACGTCAATTAAAAATTTTTTTATAGTGATTTATTCCTTGATACTATTATACAAACTGGACCTCGAACAATACGTAGTAAATCTATAATTTCGCTTGTTGTCATGTTTTCTACACTTTCGTCGTTAACCTTAAACAAATAAACGCATTAACGTAATTACAATAATTATTGCTTTCTGAACAAATCACGTGCATCAATAAAAGTAACTATCAGTTTCTTATATTATAGATCAGCGGCAAATTCCATTACCCTTTTATTATAAAAAATACAGTAGGTAGCATTAACTAAAGTATTGTGCAAGTCGTGACCATAAATTACAGCAGGCTCGTGCTGTGCTCGGTTATTGGAAACCCTTTTACGTTAAAACATTCATCCCGCCTTGTAAAGATTTAAACTGAGCTATTCCTTTCGTGATGTATAAGACACAATTTTTAAGTGATAAAAGTGCTTGCTTGGACTGCCTCGAAAGGTTTGTCAATTGACTTCCGAGCAAGTTGGATCTATAACTGAGCACTTTTATACTGATCACCATTGTTGTTGAGTTTCTATTTTAGAGAAGTTTTTAGTTCCCAAGGTTAGTGCTTTGCCTTCCCCACAATCGAATATTTTAGGTACCAGACACGTAACTAGATCATTGAGAGGGCTCGCCTAAAACTGGGTGGGAAACAACAATATATTTATGTCAGTGACATTTTAACGTCGTGTCAAGTTTTCTAGAAGCGCGGTTTAACCTTATTACGCCATATCAAGGCTGTAGTTGAGAGAGGCGAGATCAACGAGGGTTAAACCCTTCCCAAAAAATTGTCAGAGATTAGGAGAACGCCATCGATAAACCATTAAAAAAGTGTTACTGCTTCTCTACCAATTTGTAGGATGAGTGTTCACTGTACTATGAAGCGATACAAAGACAGTCTCGCAATGAGGGATACATAAAGAGAACCTTGCCTCAAATCCCTTCATACTATAAGCACTATAGGTGTCCAATAAGACCCTGCATGTAGAGACTGCGGACTATGCGGAGAAAAGGATAAATCTTCTCAACGCATTATAAGCAGATGCCCAGTTTTGCGGCATTGAGAGTCTACACTGAGTTATGCGTCTCTTACTGTCTTTTAAAAGACCAGACTAAGTGCAAGGAGTGCAAAATTCCCATTTCAATCTGATAAATCTTAGCCATCTCAATAATGTGGACGAATGAGTGGCCAGTCCGGGACCAAACAGATTTTCATGAGGCCAGGACGGTCCATGCCACCCCAGCGTTACGCGCCTCTATTCAACTCGTTTTATTAGTTAATGCAATGCTTTCGATTTGTTCTAAATCACTATTAAACCTGACACCTTTGGAGCTGACTGAAGTAGATTATTAAAACTCAGATTTGGAAGAGAACGATTTTGAAAGACTAGTCTTGAAGTCTTTTTCACGAACCTTAATCAATAGACCTACTAGCTCATATGTTATTCGAAAACATTTCTTGATTAAGTTAATTTTATAGACGGGCTCTAGTCATAAACAAAGTAAGCAAGCAATTGGGCACGTCTAATTTAGTTTGACCTAAACAGAAACAAATGGACGACGTAGAAGCACTAGAAATGTCTAAAAACAGAAAATAAAAAGATAAAAAGTTGTTGTCAATTTCGATTTGAACTCAAAATGATGATTACTCTTTTATAGCCAAAAGTGGCACTGTCATAATCTCAAATACATAAAAATAGGCCAATTGAATCAAACTCTCTGGTGAGTTCTCTGCTCCACGAGAACTCTTACCCCTTCTGAGAAAAATTGAAAATTTCACTCAAAGCGACGAAATTGCCGCCGTAACTTCCAATATAAATAATACAAAATTTAATATTTAACGAATTCTTACTTTGATTAGGCGATCCCCGGGTTTCAGTCGTCCATCTCGAGCAGCCACACTATCTGCATAAACTGCACTAATGTATGTAACGCCGGCAGTCCCTTGTAAACTAAAACCTAATCTACTATTCCATCCTCGATTTAATTCAACTGCAAGTACCTAAGGGAGCAATTAATTATTGAGTATACGGCATAAATTGTACTTTGCACAACATCACCTCATATTCGTTTTCTATTTTTATTCCTTGGAAAGGCTTTTTTTGCTCCTCTTCCGAATTTAGAACCGAACCTTTCCACTTCTTCATGTTATTTTCTCCAACTACTTGCGAGTTGTTGGTTGTATGATCTAATTTTTCGACGATACACGCCGGATGAGCAGACTGGTACGAAGGATTTTTGTAGCTAAATCCTGGATTATTATACGTAATTTGTGGCATACTAACAGGCTCTTCTGAATAATTATCGCAAGTTTCAACTTTAGTGTTTTTATTATCGTCCTTTCCTAAATTATACGTGAGATTAGGCGCATCTAGTATTTCTGGATCTAAATTATTCAACTCGTACGCATTATGAGCTAATGAAAAATTAAACTTTGGTTTTCTCGTTATAACTGGGGTGCCTTTAGAGTTACATAAATCTAAAGATATTGGACGATTTGGTCTATCACAATCATCCGAATCGATGGAAAATAATGAATTATAAACGTCGTCGTCTTCGCCAGGTAATGAAGAATTTCGAAATAATCCTTCGTGGAACTGTTCGTCGGTTATAAGGTATTCGTTACAATTATCGTTAATTTGTAATGCGTCGGAAGGACACGCCTGTCTTTTTAATTTTCTAGGAGAATTGTTCGAACACGACGTCTGCATGTACGAATCGTGATTGACAATTTTCCTCATGGCTATGTCATTTAACATATCAATTGCTTCCGGTCTAAAAAAGAAATTTAATAGAAAAAAAGTTAATTGAAACTCCAAACATTAAAACGGATGGAAAACGCCTCTTTAATTAGAAAAAATAGTTTAATTTTAAATCGCGCAAGGAGATTATGCAAAAAATGAAGGTTTAAGTGGTTGGGATAAAATTACATTGAAAAAATTTACCTGAGATGTACTTTTCTTGAAAATGACGTACGCGGCGTTAATTCGGAAGGAGACAACGTCGATACAGGCGTAGGAGCAGGATCTCTGAATAATCGTAAAGTAACCACATTACCGGCCTGCCTTAAATATTGCACCGCTTGTTCGTGAGTTAATGTCGAAATTTCTACGTTGTTTACCTGTGATAAATTATGAGCGATGATAATAACAAGGCACTTAAAGCTTACCGCAATAATTTTATCGCCGGCGTGTATTCTTCCGTCAGAAATTGCGGGCTCTCGAACTAACGCTCTAACGTAATGACTAGAACTGTCGTCGTCTTCCTTGCGCAAGGTGAATCCAAGAGATCCTTGTATTTTGGTAAGCGTTATCTCGAATTCCTGTAAAGAAGGCGGTACAAAAATACGTTGTTTTAGCGCCGAAATTGGTCTTACTCCGTGATATAAATCGTCCTCGGGCGTGGGTTGATAAGGAGGTGGTGTAAGGTTGAGACTATGAGGTGGATCCCGTCTTGGGGGAGGAGGAGGAATTTCAGAAATTGGACTTACACAACTCAAGACGTCCGGTGGTGGTCGACAAACTTTTAATTCCACTTTACCCGGAGTCGTTCTTAAAACTTCCAAAGCCTCCTAAACAATTATAAAATATTGATGAACTTATTTCGATCGATATTAATTTACTTACGTAATTCGTGAGACCCGTGAGAGTAATTCCATTAACTTCTAAAAGTAAATCTCCTACGCTTAAAAGCCCACAAGTTGCCGCCGGTTGGTGAGGGAATAGTCTTTTAATTCGTATTAGACCCGGCCAAGATCCGCTGCTGTCTGAACCGCCAGTAACGCTCAAACCCAGTCCCCTCGAGCCCTTGATTAAAGACACTACAAAGGTGCTTTCTGAAAAATTTTCATTAAGTTATTAAATCTCAAAGATCAATATTTCTGGAAAGTACTAAGTGATTGCTAAACTTTGAAAGTACGAGCTGCTCTATTGAATTTTACGATACGACTCAATAAAAATATCGTTTCAAATGTTACGAAATTGTTTATAAAGTTGCATTTACACCATAACGAGTAGATTGCACTATTTGGTCTCATTGGGAACGGCGGTGTAGAGTGTCTGCTTTTCAATTCAATTCTAGCCCACTGCTTCGAATCCCGAATAAATGTCGAAATGAAAAGTATTATATTTTATATACGCCATCGCCTCTCGGAAATCAATGGAAAACTACCGAAAGTGCGACCTGCCTAATGACCAAGCTTTTCAATTTAATGGTTCAGATCTCAGTTTAAAAACTGTTGTGTTAGTTACGTCTAAAAACCGTATAAGGTAGGGGCGTGCTAGGTGCCAGATATTTTTCGGACATGAACAATTATTACAATCCATAAAAAGGCACGCTTCTATGGTTGAAATAAGAATAGGAAAAATAGAAGCAGGTTTTTTGTGTGTGGGGAGAGACTCTAATTAATTAGATATTTGAAAGAGCCTGAATAAACTGAAATCTGCCATCTAAGCTAAATGTAATCTGCAATCACATTTCGGGTTAGCATCAAGCAAATAATGTTTGTTTGAGTTTGAGGGAAAATTTCTCGTCACTTGTAAGTGCTCCGCGGCTTGGGGATTAACTTTGGAGACGATAATGGAGCTGAGTTGTGAAAACAAATTTTTAAGACGTATTGGGGATTATGGTTTCAACCAGTATTGTAATTTAAAGCAATTACCCGCTTTAAAAGTTGGGTTAGACTAGCGGTTGGCTTTCAGGATTTCATCGAAGAATTTTAAAGCTTCTCGATGAATATGTAATTGACTTGACTTATTTTTGCTTTTATGTCAGAAGAGAGAAGAGGGAGGTGATTTTTTTACAATTCGTCGACACAGGACACTTAAAAAATTAATGGCGTTTACATATTTCACTTGAACGTTCCCAAGCGGCAGAAAGTATAGCCGCGCTATTTTATATTTACCAGTGCTCTCTTCTGAAGTTTTGGCATTCCACGTACTTTTAAAATAAAAAAGAGTGTTTTCTCACCTTCGGTAATAAACGAGAACGATTGTGACTCCATGTGATGTAAACATTGAACGTTGTGTTCGGGTAACGAAGGAGGGTATTCTTCTTCAGGAGATCTCTCAGAACCGTATCCTTGATCGTAAAATACTGTTTGATTATCGGAAAATTTCCAATGTAAAGGTGCAGCATCTCCTAAAGGTGGTATTCGTTCAACCTACAATATTTTTGTTTTTTAAATAACTGCCTTCCTTCCAAACGAACGTTCGTTCTGTTAAAGCCGCATATTCGTTCAAGAGGTTAAGGCGAACCGAATCTCTCGACAAATATTAAAATAACACATCAAATATTTACATTGACCATTGACGATTTTTCACAGTCATGATGATTATTATTACAAACGTTCGAATCTAAATAACTAGGAAGACTTCCACAAAACTGGCCATCGCCGGTAGATGTTCTTCGGCCACCTTTTCCATTACAAATGCTGCCGCTAGACTGCGATCTTCTTCCATCTAATCCCTTCGAGGAATGCCGACTTACGTTGGCTCCCATTTTACCATTGTTGAAAGATGTCCCACCAAACACTACGCGTGGTGTATTTGATTTTGCTCGATCTTCTCGGGGTATTTGATCGCAATTTTCTGAAAAGGAATTTAAAAGAAACGTTTAATAAACAACGACCACACCACGTTAGTTACTGTTCGTATAAAACTAAAATATTTTCACTAAACCCCATTAAACAAAAATAAGTACCTACTAATATATTTCAATGAATAAGCGCTTTCACCCTTCGTCATAACGGTACTTTCACCGTTGTAAAGCTATTAGAGCTGGGAAAAGACTAATGGAGGCAATGAAGGGTAGTTTTGTCTAGACTTTGAATTTGCAGTTAAACGAAACTTTTACTCGAGCCATTTACGTCGTGTAAACTTTTTTTTTTATTTGCTGGAAAAAAGTTTTTTTAATCATCATTATGTTGCCGAAACCGAAAATAACAATTCCGTGGTTGTAGTGACAGGAAATTAAAATATACACCCAAATTTGTTTGTTCGGAAGAAGTTACGGAGTAGGGAAAATATTGCATTTCTGGTACGAAATTGGGACTTTTTAAAATTTGCACACTCGAAATCGTAACTTCTTCTTCTGTTGTAGATTTATTACGAATTTAATTTGTGAGAAACGGCAAAATATCCCTATATTTGAGGAAAAAAGTGGGAACTTTTCGTATAAATTACCTATGGAGAAATTAGATTTATGTATCTGTTACACACCAAGTGGCGCTCTTGGATAGAAAAGTACGAGATCTAATTTAATTTAGTAATTAATAGTTAAATATATTCGTGTTCTTTTGGTTTGTAATTTAATCGATAACGGGATGAAATCGGTGTCAGAATTTAGGCCTACATTTGAATAAAAAACATAAATAGATATGTGCAAAAAATGCCAACGAACGAATCTACATAACAATATATCACATACCTGTAAAATATTAATCGACGTTAGATGGGTGCATTAGAAATATTATTAATGTTATTAACACCGGTTCATCGAACAGTAGACACGCCTATAAAATTATCAATAGGTAGATATTTTCATTATAAACATTCGCGTTGAATTAACTTAATGCAAAATTATACTTCACAACCATGAGCACGGTAAACCGAGCTCCTGGTGCACTGGCGTGACCGGCAGCTCGGTTCAGAACAAGGTGCAAAAGGCGAGGTCGATTGGCTGGTGCGCCAGCGCAACCAACATCCAGGGTGTTTACTTTAGTCAATGGGGTAAATTAGAAATCGAGGGTAATTAAGCATCGAGTACTTAGTATAAGTTTATTTTTCTTCCCTCGAGTGTTTGTATTTTTTTTGAAATAATCTTATAATTTCTGAACAGGGGCGTATCGAGACACTTTTCGTCAATTTGTATTTTGCCCAAAAAGGGGTATGTTCGGCGTAGACAAAATTTTACATTTTATGTCCTTCGATGCACGCGGTCGAATTTCTTTACACTTTACACGAGCGTCTTACCTGGAACTATATCGGTAACGATATACCTGCGTCAAGTACCTGCTCTTATAATACTCGAGTGTAATTACAGTGAACTTTGCTTTGTGTAAATACTCGAGAAATGTAAACAATTAACAAAGAAACACTGATTATTCTTTTTTTTTCTGAGCAAGGAGCTAAGCGAAAAATATCAAGTTAATAATTAACAAAAAGTTTCGGAAATGCAGTTTCCGATAAAAGATGCGAGAATTAAACCGTGACGAAGTAGTTAACATCGCTTAATTTTCGAAAGAATAATGGTCTAGTCTAGCGTGCCCTCCTTTAAACTGAATACACATTGCCATTATGAGCTACCAACTGCTTTACTTACACTTACTTTACTTACAAACTTCATTCATCAACTGACTTCGACACGTTACAACTACGCTTTCCCTTTCATCTGATATTATTTCTTTTCTTCTCAAAACTAAACGGTGTTTGCTTAAACGTCGCAAGCCATTTTGTGTTTTTAAGTGAGTACACATAGTACACGTCTATTAAAAAGGGAAACAAAAAGGCAGTTGCTTGGAGCTTTAAACAAAAACGGGGCTTCAAACTACAAACCATCATTTTCAGAACTCGTTACTGCAGGATTTGTTTTCTAACAGCCACATTGAAGGGGTGTGAGTCAAAAAAGAAATGTTTTACAAAAAAGTGTTCAAAAACATCCAAGACCCATTGGGTGGAAACGACACATCTTTAGCAAAATTATTAAAGTTCGAATTGGCTGTGACGTCACACCGACACGTATCAATTAAAAAATTTCAAACAACGCACCACTCAAACGCCCAAGTTCTCACTAATCACTACTTAACTACTCATAATTTGTTCTTGTAATTTCATGTACTAAAACTTTCATTTTCGGTTGATAGGTACTTGAATTAGCCCCTTGATACCCCAGTCTACTCGACTAGCTCTTATGATATTATGATATATTTGTCATGGCTGATGGCTCACCTACCTAAATAATCCTTTCCTGTTCTACAACCATCGGCACTTCCCTTTTTGAGACCACCATTAACCATCAACGTTTTATCAATCTGCTCTTCCAACAAATGCAACTTTTGAAGCTCCTCACTACACTTAACAAATGACGAAGACAATTTTGGACTTTTATCTGCGATCGTAGATAATTCTTGCGGCAATAAATAATTACTATTTGCATCGCATTTATAAATTTCTTTATGTTTAAACAAAGTGTTATCGAAATCTAAACGACCACTTGGCTTTAAGTCGACATATTTCGAATATTCATAGATTAAATTTCGTTGTTCTTCCGATGTCAAACGATCATCTTTTTCAGTGTTGTTCTTCAACAAATTTAACGTTTTGTTCGGTTTGGGTCGACGACGTCGTCGATTATTTTTAAAACTAGGGTCGTCGATTATCAGAGTACCGGCGCTACAAGATATTTTTTTATAATTTTTACTAGTGCTCGTGTTCTCGTTCTCATCGAGAAGTTTGTTGCTTTCTACCGAGTAACAATTTGGAATCGCTCCATTAGATTTCATTAATCTTTCGTAACAATCGTCACTTTGGTGTCTATTTTTACCATAAACGTTTTTTGATAAATATTTAGTCCCTCTTTTGTCTAAAATATTAATTATTTTTGCTTCATTTGTCAATAATTGTTTATCGTTCAAGATTTCGCTTTTGGATTTTTGCAAGGAACGCCTACCACCACTAGCGTTACTTTCGTCAAAAACTTGGAGAGTATCAAAGTTGCTGTTACTATTCGATCTCCAAACATTTCTAACTTTTTTCAAATTTGAGTTTTGAACGTTAGTGGCTTTTGTGCCGTTTTCTGAAATAGTTCTCAAACTAGAACTGTGCCATGTTTGCCTTTCGGCTCGATCTTCTTTAATTTTAATCAATAAGTCCCCTTTTGAATTGTAAAGGTTTATAATCGGTAGATGAATGTTAGGCGAAGACTTGGACGTTGTCAAACTCCAATTCCAATTTTTTGGCTTTTTAAGTTGAAGGTTTATAGTTTCTCTATTTTCTACATAATCTACTATTGTTCTCCTTTGAGTTTTCATCGTAAAACTCCTCTCTCCTCTCTATTCAATTATATAATAGCGACTGCCAGCATCTACATCGTTTATCCATTTGAAAATAATAAAAATTAAGAATTTTTTTGTGAAAATGTTACTCAAGTTAACGCGAGAAAAATTGTTTGGGTGTTTACTTATAGACTCGATTGCAGTTGATTTTGGCAAAACACAAAGTTGCGCGTTTTGGCCATGATTCAAGCTCAAAAATTGAGCCAGCCACGTAAACAATTACTTGGATGTGGGTAAAAACTCGACAATGTCTCTAATTCAAACGAGTTATTTTTGGCACCTCAATCAAACCTGTAACATTAAACACAATGATACATCAATAAAAGTAATTATTTTTATATAATACTTTTTTTACAAGGACACAAACACAGAATGAATTAAAACAAAACGTTTATATAAAAGCGTCACAGTCCAACCACTTCGAATAATGCCAGGCGATCTGCCTGCACGTATTTTAGATTTGTTACTAATATATTTTTATTCGGCTGCAACAGCTACTCGGTTATATTTAGAAAATACACGTCAAAAATATACCAAGTTATTCAATTATTCTAACAAGTGGCACAGAGAGTTTTTCGAATTTAAAAATACAAAAAAACAAAATTTTCTACAATAGTACACACGTACGTGCCAAGAGATTTTGAGAATGTCTATAGCCATATTGTGCCAACATTTTCATAATAAATTAGTGCAGACACGGTATAAACAATTATAGCGGTACAATTGTATTTTCTATTCCTACTCTTCAAGTCTTCTTAGACCTTATTAGCCTCTCCCAAATTGAAAAATGTTTTTAAACTTGAGCTGAGATAGAGCTATCTTCTTCTATTCTTCGAGTGTTCCTAAAACGTATTATACAAGAGCGAAGAGTGTCTTGAAATCTACGCGAGTACTACCTTTAGCAATAACTACACAAAAATTTAAAAAAATTAATATCTCCGTTATTAATCTTCCCTTTGAAATTTGGTATACATGTTACGTTCAATACTCGAATTCGGACAATACCCGAAAAAATGGTTTAAAACTAGTTTTGAAAATATCCCATACCCGAAATTGTATTGAGTATTACAAAATGTGCAGAACTAGTTTTGCAAATTTTTGAGCAGAACTAGTGCTGCTAGATTTATTTTAAAAGACACTGACTTACCCCAGGATCTGATTGATTCATTAGAATCTGAAGACGACCTCAAAAAATTGTTAAATGAAACTACTGAATTCCAGCATACCACTGAAAATAATTCAATGGAACGACTAGAAGAAGCTGAAACTCTTAAAGTTGAGAATAGAGAAGTTTCAGTTTCTACTGAGATTGAAGAAATTGAAAATACGGCGGAACTTGAAAGTTCATTATATATGCATTATGTGTCAAAAACCTATTACCAATATGGAAACATGCTCAAAATGTAATGGGAAAATTTATGCTACCTGCGGCGTTTTCTAAATAAGCAACGAATTTGAAACAGAATTTCAATGTTTCCTGCCCCTGCGATATAACTATGAATCGCGAAAATGCTAAAAGAGGTTTGGAAGTACAAGCCAATTAGATGCTAGCACAGTCGAATAAGAAATTTAACCCTTATGTGGCTGACAGTGGTACCCGGGTACTTTTTACGCATAAAATATGAAATATGTATTTAATTTTGGAAAACCGTATCGATTTGAGCTTTTAGGACATCTTCAAGTATATCGTTTTACGTCATTTTCTAAAATTTCATGTACGATGGGCGTATCAAGTAGCAGATTTTGGACCTTAAAGAAATGCCAACACATTCTGGCGGTTGGTGGTACCCGGGTGCCACCATATCTTTTTAGCTCCAAAACAATAGATATTGTTTGTAATATTTTAGTTAATTGTTATTTTGATATCACAAATGTTAAAAATAATCGAAAAACATAAATAATTATTATTTATCTCAATATTGAAGGCATTTTATCATTTGATTCACGTGCTGAACGTATACGATACTCGTACAAATGCTACATACACCCTATACGAGTTTCTCGTTTTCTATTCTCGTTGTTGCCAAGGCCGTAACCAGAAAAGAGTTTGAGCAAGAGAGAGGGGCAATTTTTTTTCTTTTCTCGTGAATGTACTTACTTACATATAGTAGGTACTGTGTTAATGCCGTTTCCAAATAATGATTTGAGAAGATTCATTATTCTTTCCGAAGCCTTTATGTAATATGCAGGATGTAAAGGGCGCCTAATAGTATGCAGGATTTTGAGATAGAAACCCCTCTAAGGAGCTCTCATCGCCGAACTATAAGAATTTTGCTACTGATTCCATTAGCGGTTCTACCAGTCTTCAAGAGAAGATAGCTATTTACCACAGGAGTTAGGGTTTCCGGAGGCTAAAATAAAATGGGGGGGGGGGACTGATGCCGCCAAAAAAGTTTTATGATTGTACTTAATTCACGTAGTCTGAGAGATCAAGCAAGACGTTGCACATTGATAAACCGTTTACAGTGTATTCATTCTTCTTGAAAGATTTTTACTTTTCCCAGGTTTATAATATTAAGGTTATTCTCATTCCGAACCTTTACACGGGTGCTTACGCTGTTATACAATAAATTACAACAGATCTAGAGAACAGCAACTATTTCTATTAAGGTACCCACATATAATATATCGATGGAATTTACTCTGGCCTCTGCAAACTTAGGGGGGGGGCTTGATAATTGCCGCAATAGCACTCCCCGTTTAAAAGTGTCATAGAGTTTGATAACCTAATCTCGGCAGGCAACCCGTTCCAAAGACGAATCGCGCGAACGGTGAAGGAATTTGTAAAGTAATTAGTGCGATGAACAGGAATAGAAAGAAGCACGTTGTTAGTAGAGCTGGTAGTGAGATCAAGACCAGAAAGGAACGATAATTTGGATCGGAGATACACGGGACCACCAGAGTTGAGGACTCGAAACAAGAGAAAGGATGTGAAGATCTCTTCTTTGATTAGGGGTTAGAAGAGATAGATGAGTTCGGAATTGGGACACGTGGTGGTACCTTAGCAGATTCCAAACAAACCTTATACAAGTGTTCTGAAGTCTTTTTAACTCAATGGAGAGTTCCAAAGATAAATTAGAGTAAACGATATCGCAATATTCGATCATAAGGATGGCTAGTGTTAAGATTAAAGAACGTTTAAGATGAGTAGGAAGAGTGTATTGCAGTCGTCGAAGAGAGTGAAGTTTAAAAACACAGATTGGAACACAAGTTTACAATGGGATTTCCAGTTAAGGCTTTGGTCAAACGTCAGTCCTAAGTTTCTTGTCGTTGTTACGTATGGTATAATGTCATTGTCAACCTCGACACTACTCAGGTTATGCATATCAATTTTATTAACTTGTATAGCGTTTCTAATAATAATTCAGCTAGATTTTTTGGCATTTAGTTAAGTCCGTAAGATTTAGTCCAGCAAAGTATTTGATTGTCTGATGTCTTTTGGAGATAATTGAATGTAGTTCTATAAGTCGTCGGCGTACAAGTAATAAGAGTAATGATGAAGACAGTCAGAAATAAAATTAATAAAGATAGAAAACAGTATTGGCCTAATAGAGGCCTGTGGCACACCAGCATACAATGCACGCCAGGCAGATTCCCCAGCCCTTGTGGATACAGGAAAGAATGTCAAAGTCTGCAGAGTTAAAAGCGTTACTAAAGTCCAAAAGCGTCAGAACACTCACCATCTGTCCGCCCATACTGTGTCAAATATCGTCAGTAACTTTTAATAAAGCTGTCGTCGTACACTGACCAGCCCGAAAACCACTTTGCAATGGGTTAAGTAAGTTAAACTGTGTGACGTATTGAGTGAGTTTGTAAATAGACAAGTCCGTTTAAGGACTTGAGAAATAACAGGGAGTATAGAAATAGGTCGGAAGTCGTTATGTAGTGGAGGATTATTTTTTGGTAACCAAATAATAAAAGCAGATTTCCAGATAGATGGAAAGGTAGACGAGAAAAGGGAAAAATTGATAATATAACAAATCGAAGAAGGGACGAGAGGGTATAGGAGTAAGAAGAAGATATTGAATTAAGTTTCGTTTGGTAGACGGGAGGATATTAACAGGTAATGTAGAATAGTATTCGTTAAGACCGTTTAGGTCAAAGTCAATGTCAGAGTAATCAGTTCGAGCCTCCCCCACGCCGAAAGAACGCAAGGTCCTCCACAACTCCTGTGGATTAGAGGCGTTATTTATTTCACCTCGAATATAACGAGTTTTGGTATCCCTACACACTATATTTGTTCTATTTCGGAGAGCCCTGTAAGCCTCCCAGCTATCTCCTGTGGGGATGCCTCCTGTACTTTTTATATAGAATATCTCTGGTTCTCATAATCGCACGAATTTCGTCGTTCAACCAGTAAGTATGCACACTCATCTAAATTGTCCGCCGTTTTCTTATTTTTTTCAGTCAGATATGTTCTCTTGGCAACTGGGTCACTACTTTTTGCAGCTTGATTTGTTAACGATAGTTTAAGGTTTAGACTGTAATGTAATTTATTTAAAATCTGTTGGTCAATACATCATATTTTACGTATCATCTAATAATTTTGATTCAGGTTTCAGGATAAAATAGAATAAGTAACATCTTGCAAATATTTATTCGAGTTATTGCATTCAAACATAAAGAAGCTTATTGTTATGTTAAAAGATCTACAATTTCATTATAAAACTTACCCTTATGCAAAATTTCATCACAGAAAAAAACACAGGAGAAATACCCTATAGATCTGAATCACCTCAATGAAAACAAAAATTATTTTTGCAATAAAAATCAACTTTGCGTAAACTAACTAGTATTATTTAATTGTAGTTTAACTTAATATAGTTATCACGTACTTGAAGTTGTTAATTCTACGAGTAGTGCTATCGAATGAACTTTAGAATAGGTACGTCAGTGTCCACAACAGTTTCCATTTCTGAACTTTACGGTGGAATTTTGTACAAACTAAAGCTCTTTCGAATACACATATTTATGCACTGTATATGTGAGAATTATTAAAACATTGACACAAAAAGCGGTGTTAAGAAACAATTGTTTGTACGAATTATTGTTATACACAGAATGTCAGAAATAATTGACGTCTTTTTACTATAAATTCGGCTCAAAAAGTTTGCTCAAGGTAATTTTCAACTGTTCCTCTAAATTGCTAAACTATAATTTTTTTATAAAAGAGCTTTTCTCTCTCTAAATAGTACCTAAGCAGCTCATTCCGTTTCTAATCAGTCAAATTTATTTCTAAAAGAAACCTGTCAATAATTCCGACACTTCTTGTATTAATAAATTACGTCGAGTTATTAAAAGTTCAAAATACATCAAGAGTGTTGTAAGTTGTAAAATGTTCTATTATTTTGTGCTTGCTCTTGTTTTATAATTTTCTTGATGCATAGAAGTTTCGATAACTCTGTATTATCATGTATATAATATACATTATATAAGTTGGCACTTGACATATAAACTACGGAAGCTCTATGACCTATTTGTCATTTTACAATAGTCCCAAGTTGTGAATTGGTCTTCAAAAATTGTACAACTATAAACAAATTTAATTAAAAGAGCAAAAAAGAGTATAATACAACGTTTAAATAAAGAAGTGTTAACAAGAAATAAATCTACATTTTTTGTCTTCTCAGTTAGTCCCAGAGTCTCGATTGGTGCCTAAAGTAAACGCTAGGAATGGGATGCTACCACAGGTTTTTGGAGTCAAAACTAGTCAACTGAACACTTCTTGTTCCATGAGGAGACGCCACAGCTTCTTCAACAATTCAATGTTTTTTAATTGACTTGGAAATGCTTCCTCATACTCGCATAAAGCTTTTTATGAAGGTATTCCCACAGGAGTATAAATTTCTGATCTGCTAGGGTGCAAGTAACTTTGTTAAAATCCGAGAAGAGTAAAATCTACACACTTTAATTTGTTGGTAGAAAACGGGCATCTCATTGTTCCTAAACCCACGTAGAGCTTTTACATAAACTTGGAAGATACAGTTTTTTCAAACAGACTAATGTACTTTTTCTACATCAATTTTTCAAGAAACTTTGAAGTCTCCTAATCGACCAATTTTTTCTCCCAAGAAACCTGTGGTAGTTCCGCGACCACTGACAGAATTTTCAGACACCCTGTATAGACACTCTATCAAGACCCCGTTCTTTACTAAAAGGAACAAAAACGATAACTAAGGAGTTACTTCTGAAAATTGGAAGATTATTAACGAGCAATTAAAAATTTCAAAGAAATCACGAAAGTGGCGACTTAATCAAATTAAAAAGTACTTTGTAACCGTCCAGAAGCGTTCCAAAATGTAATAAAAATCAAAATTTGTCTTTATTAATTTTATATAAATACTTGTTCCTCGTCGGATGTAGTAATGTAAGTAGAACTGTCGTCGGCCGATCCTAAATTATTTTTGATTGGCGTAACTGGATATTTAACAGGTCCTCGCCATTTTCTACTTAGTCCCAAACAGCGCGGTAATGGTACGTGAGGAACGTGATATTGATTACCCGTATTATATTTGTCTGAAAAGTCCGTTTCGGAATTGCTTCTACAGTTTGTACTCAAAAAATTTGATTGATAATAATTTGTATTCATTTTGGGTATCATATCGACGATTACGGCTTTGTCGTGTTTATCCGTAGAGTTGCATAGATTGCTTTGGGTGCAAGATTTTGACGTGCACTTATTGTAAGATATGTCATCATTGTTATTTGTATTGAAATCAGAATCTAAGCCATAACGAATATGTTTATGATATGGTACGTCGCTCGCGTTTAAACGTGAGGCATTGTTGTAAGTTTCCGAGAGTAATTTTTGTACGGTTTGAGAAGAATTCCAATAATTCAAGTTTGCTTGTTGGTAAGATATGCACTTTAAATTATTCATGGTGGCGTCTATTGCGGATTTCGAATAAGTATCGTTTATACGCTTGGTTAACGACATTTTATCGTTTGCACGCGATTTATTATTGTTGGAAGTAACGTGAGATATAACTAATTCTACTTTTTGTCCACTACATTTCAAAACTTCTAATGCGTCCTCATATTTCATACTCAATAAATTACGTCCATTTACGCCAACTATTTGATCGCCTATTTCTATATTTCCCTGTATATTTGCTGGTCCATCTTCTATAACCGACTGAACATAAACTTTCCCATCGATACCTTCCATAATTTGAAGTCCTAAACTTCCATTTACGTTTCTCTCTATACGAATCGTTTGTAAAATTCTTTCTTCGGTAAATGAAAATTTATTTAATTTTTCTAAAAGTGTATCACTTAGCGTTTCTTGAAAATCTGGTAAAAATTGATTTCCGCAAGACTTTATTGAAGAATCTGAAAACATAAGAATTGTGCGATTATAGATCAATTGCTCGCAATTGACGCTTCGTTAAACAATTACGCGAAGCCGTCAAACTTATTTGCTACACAAAATGCACACAAACATTTTTTGTACGGCCGACGAATTACGAAAAAATAAAGAAAATTGATTGTTAGAGGTTTATCAAAAGACTCAAATGTCAATTTCAAAACTAAATCACCTTCAGACTGTAGTCACTAAGTATAAAAATGTAGTAGTTGACCTAGCAGGTTATTTAAGGGCAGATAAAAGTTTTCCCGAGATGGGAAAATATTTTTCTAGAAATTTTATTTTTAGGCATAAATAATCTCCAAACTAATATTTCCCTAAAAATCCGCTATCCGCTCTGAACGAGAAAGCAGTAAACAAAAAGCCAATTTAACTAAGAGTACATCTATTAATATTCAGATTAGTGGACTGTTTTATTTATAATTTTTTACTTCCATCAAACCCAAACACAAGTAGATTTGGTGGACTTGTGAAAGCATACCACTGACCAAGTATTCATTATGTAAGGTTTACGGCGCTTAGCCTCAGGGCCTTAAAAGTATTTGACGTTCATTTGCAATAGGAACTTGAAAGAAACCAATATGTAAAAGTAAACTTTTCTAGGCAGTTATAGAAAATAGTTGTTTACGTAACTAGACAGTGCAAATCTAGACTTTTGTTCGTTCGAGAAAATTGCAGTGTGGAGCGTGGCCGAGAGTTGCAATCCCACGAGAGTACAAAGATATTTTGCGCTTGACGTGCATACAAGATTTTTGCAACAAACTGTCTGAAAAGTAAGCCAAACGGCAAAAATAGAATTAGAAAATTCAATTTATTTTGTTCGAATAGTTTTATCAAGGTTGTCGTGTATTTCGCGAGCGACAAGATAATTTGTCGCTCTATAGCGGAAAAGTGACAATCGAAGCGCCTCTTTTCTAAGATAAAAAAAGCTTTTAAACTGAGGACATTTGAAGAAAATAGACATGTGAATAAATAACACTAACCTATAATATAAGCGTCTTGAGGTTCTCTATATTCGGGCATCGACGATTTGGAAAGTGATGTAGAACTACAATGCAATGACGTGGACTGAAGTGAAGCTTGTTCCAAATTATCGTTAATATATTCATTGACAGCCTCCATCGATCTCGACACCCGTTTTAAATTATTGGAAAAAGCCCTCACGCCCATTTTCACCCCTTTTCGTTTATCCCAAATATTCGAATTACTATTTGGTAGATGGGGAAGAGAATTGGTATCCAAAATGAGACTATCGTAACATTTCGAGCTGTTTGTCGTAAAACGAGGAGTCTCGTTTTCTTTATTTTGATATTCTTCCATCATGTAACAATTATTTAGCGCATTGAAATCGCCAATACTTTTAGAACGTTTTCCTTTATCGTCGAAAGACAGTTTCCTAATAGACTTTGGCGATGCGCGCATTTCAATTTCGAATTCAGTTGCAGCGTTCACGGTCCCATAGTTTGAATCTTTACGACGAAAGTTTGTGAGACTCTCTAAATTATTTAAAGAATTTGTTTTATTTTTAAGCTGAATACCGAATTGTTCGGATAAACTATTTACTGATTCGTGCTGCGTACGTATACGAAGAAAAAACTGATGATGTAGAGATGCCAAACGAAACGTAAAATAACTCCTGGAATATTAAATTTTGATTTACAATTTTTAAGAATTACGAGCTTAACGACCGTGGTACTTACTTTTTATGGTCCATTTTTAATTTGTATTTCTTAAACTTCAAAATGTGTCCTTTGGAAGAGTGGGGTAAAATACAAAGGTACTGCTTGCTGTAGCATAATGTTTGAATCGTTCTCCACTCGAACTTTTCTAAAATAGTTGGAGTCCAATGGTCGTTCGTTACATTACGTTCGTAAAGATTTATTCCTTGAGAACTGACGTGAAGCCATACGTTTTTACGATCTCCACTTTTTAAAGCCTAAAATTGATTTAGGTCAGTTTTTGAGTATATCCAGTTTGTTATTTTTTGATAGATGTACGAATATACGCTAAAAACGGTTGTTTCCTCTACATAAATATCGTAAAGCCTATTACGTGACTTTCTAGAAATATTTTTGATGGTAACCAACGGCCAATGATAAAGTACTTAAAAGAGGAAATCTCCGGTTCCACTTCCTTTTTAAATTCTGAAACCTTTTACGTGAATTACGACGATCGCTTATTTACAGCCATCTACGGAGTGCTAAATAGTTGCCCAACTATGTAGTAGCTTATTTAAACTTTCTACGAGTAGCAAAACTTCGAATCAAGACTATAAATACTGGTCAGCTACTTAGGATCGCTAAAGCCTCTGTTTGGCATTCTTGTCTTCCCAGCTGTGTAGTATGTACATTTTCTTACCTTCCATGTTATTTTTCAAAGTTGTCGTTCTTGAGAGTTCTAATAGATATGCAAAAGAAATTATAACTCGATCGTCTCGGGTACAGCAAGAATTTAATTGCTCGTCCAAGCAAGTGCACTTCTTCCGAAGTAACTCTTTACAAAGCTTTTCTCAAATTTACTACGTCCGAAAACAATTTATTTAAATTGAAAAGAAGTCTCAATACGACCTATACGACTATACGTGCTTTGAAGTTGACCAAATAAGAGGAGAAGAAAATTTTGCAAAATGTATTTGCAAACGACGTAACTAAAAATCAAACGGGTCTGACAATTCGCGCTTCTTGCGCCATTAATTTGAATAAATGGATTTTGCGAATATTTCGCATTAAAACAGCAAATTTTTTGCCCAAAATTAAAAAAAGCGAAACAATACAGTTTAGCTTGGAATCGAGGCATTTAGTAACAAGAGCTTGCGTTCAACCGAGCTGAAGATTTCGTATTTACTTATTTCGGTGCAAAACTGTCTAATGTAATTGATTGATGTGGTAGAGATCTGTTCACGAGATAATCAACTAAACAATTCGTTTTCAAAAGCCCAACAATTTACAATACTTTGTTGTAAATTTTCAAATAATTAGACCATATAACGCTTAAAAAACGTTTTGAAATGCTTTATTTGTTAGCCAAAAAAGGCAGCGGTTAATGACCGGTTGTTAATTTAATGGTGCAGCCATTTTGATCTTTAATACTATATTTAGTTTAAGAGCTTCGCTTGCGTTTAGGTGTTCGGTGTTCTTAATCGTCGTTTTAAACAGTGGCGGATCTAAGGTCTACGGGGGCCATTATACTCATTAGCGAACCATTAGCTCCTCTCTTGAGTGGCTCCACAAGCTCACCCCCTGTAAAAGTTTCCGGCTGTGCCACACTGGCGAAACGAATTACTTTCGGATCGTACCTTCCAAGAACTTCCTAAATTTTAGATTTTGCGTGAAAAAGGAACTCATCACCATTGGGGTGTTAATGATCGATTTAAAAATAATTGATTCTTACCCAAACCGCCGCGTAGAAGTGCCCACCATAGTAGGGAAGTCTCTGCGCCGAAGCTATGAAATTTTGCTCCGCTTTAGCTACAGTTAAACCCCTTAACTTCATGTGAGCTTTCGTTAAATCTTGCCTTAGGCCTTTGTTTTCTTCCAAATTACAAATAATAGTCTCGGGGACGTAATGTTCCAACAAGAAATAATCTCTAGCTCCGTGTTGCTGTTAAAAAAAACAAATTAAATTAGTAAAAAAGTAAGTTCAAATTGAAAGTAAATACCTTCTCGACGAAATCGCCAAATTCGGCTTGGAGGGCCAGTCCTCCGAATTCAATTATTTGATTGTAATTGCACGGAAGTTGATATTCTAGGATGGACCTTCGAGTCTGTAAGTAAATCAAGTGGTGCGCCCTGAAGCCGGCCACACTTTTTAAATTTGGATGAAAAAATCGAACTCGAACAAATAACGTTAAAACGAACAATCCTTGCGTACTTTCTTGATTAATCGCTTTACAAATTCTCGCGTCGGATGGTAAAAATACGAAATCTCCCGATATTAAGGCCGATAATCCCAACATAAAGTTTTCTTCTATTTGTTGTTGTTGCATAATTAACTAAAATTAATTTCGTTTTACTACATTGTTGGAATTTCAAAATTTTAATTTTCACCTCAAATATTTCACCAGCGGTTGTTGTATTAGGATTGCACGTTACGTCTATTTTTTGTCCATTTAACATAATTACAAGCACGTTTTTTCTTAAACTTCCCTTACAATCGGGAAGAACAATATCTTGACTAGGTAAAGAAGCTCTTATTACAAATTCCGGTCCTACGCAATTTCCGTCATTCGATAAAGGCACGTCGCTACTTCGATATAAGCGTGAAGCCGATCTATTTATGGGATTTTTTCTCATTTTACATTTTTGTATTTTAAAATTGTTTCTTATAGAAACAGGTCGTTTTAGTTCCTTAAATCCATCGCAATACTTCGTTTTACTATTTGCATTCGTAGTTGGGATATTTTCGTACTGGTCAACAACATTTTCGGATTTAATAAAAATGTCGTTGTTTACTTTAAACGAATCAATTTCAAAAGGCAAACACATTGATTTGGGCCTTATAACCGAGCCTGGAGTAAATAACATGGAATAATCTGAAGATAAGTCTTCCATACTCGTACTCGCTTCTCTCGTTCTTGGTTTTGTCTTATGAGCACCCATCCAATAACGTCTTGTTGCGCGGTTTCTAAAAAGCAGTATCAATGAGTAATTGGGTAATACTCGTCGTGACTCATAAAATAACCCAGTCGACCCCTTAGGTTCTAACTACTCATACCAAAAAGGCCAGTCAATTAAAAGGGTAAATTTATTTCGTTTTTTGGCGAATTCTTGAAGGTGGGTTAGCTTGTAAGGGAAACTAAGAATTAGAAAATACTGAAAATAATGAATTAAAAGATGCAAGCATTCAATGTACGTATACATTGCTACTCAAACTTGATAAAGTTTCAGGTATCGAAAGCTAAGTCTCGATTCAATAGTTTATGTGTGTGTGTGTGTGTTTATGTATTAATATCGAAAGGGTAACCCCAACCCTTACTATACCACAGGAGCGAAATACAAGATTGAAGTTGTTAATAATTGCAGTCGCAAATTACAAAATCTAGTCGTAGCAGCCAGGAGGGTGCGGTCGACCCTCAAAATCGCTTATAGCCTTAATCAGATTTTGTCGGTGTTCGTCGTCTAAGACTTTGAGTTACCGTTGACGAATAAAACCGTACGGGAAATTAAAGAACAGAGCTCTCCCCACTCTCCACGCAAAAGTAAAAAGATGTCATTACTAAATAGAAGTACCTATTAATTAAAGGAGGTAATTTTATAAGGCAGACAGGCACCTTACTATTGTAGCGACTCACGACAAACGCGAGCACGCGTAAAATACAAGGGAATTGCAAGTAGCTTAGTGGAAAAGCATCCGGAACAAACGGTGGAAACTGGGGTTCGATCCCCAATCGCGGTCTTCAGTGCAACATGGTCGTCTATCGCTCACGATAACGCAACGCGTGCCAACTACATACACTTTTATTATAAAAGCAAAAACTTGAAACGGGACATACGGTATATCTACTACATTTTGGGGTAAAATAAATATTTTTTTCATGGAGTCATAGTGATTGATAAACAGTGTACTATCTACATACTATTTATGTTAAATTATTGGAAATATTCCTCTTATTCAGTTATTTAAAGAAAAAAAGTAATTTTACCCCCGAAACAAATGAATTAATTTTGTATTGTTTATTATTTTACTAAACCTTGGTATCAGTTTGGAGTTATAACGGAGTTTTTATGAGCCCTCATTATACGAATTCGCAAAAATTTGATATTCATTCCGGCATTAATTCAACAATTATGCTGAAAAACTACATTTAAATAATTTCCCTGAAAGAAATCGATGGAACAATATAAATTTACGAAGCAATTAATTATAAAAAAATTATAAATTTGGAAAGTCTTCTATAGGAACAAAGTAACAAAATCTTGAGTAACCTAAACGGTCAGGCTAGGAGCCTTAAGGGCTCCTAGCTTACCCCCTCGCTCCCAAACGTCCTGACTACTCATTACTGCTGTTGGAAGAAAACGAACTCTCCCAACACATTGTAAGCAGATGCCCAGCTGTCCAGAATCTACCTTAGGTAAGGTACCACATATCTGGAACCAGTAGAGCTATACGAGCAGGTTTGTAGCCTTCTTGGAAGAGGTGGGACTGCGAACGGGCCTATAGCATGACCAGGATGTACAAAAGAGAGTCTGGGGTAAGTGCAACGAGTGTCTCATGCCATAACCGAGTTAAATGAGGCTGTAAGTCGACACTCGCAATCCAGGCGCCGAGGAAACCGCCCACGCATAAAGTATCATTGCAGCGCTTGAAAACTAGTTTTTACGTTTGACCGGACAGTTGTGCGTTTAATATCAATTTATGATGTAATCGACTAATGAGATTTCCCGACATAGATCTATTTAACACAATATGGTTGAAAATGTTGGAAAAAATATCTTACCTCTGTGTTTGGGTGGTATTAGCAGGCGTATTCCGTGTCCAAAGATTCACATAAGTAGTCTCTAGGTGGGCTGCTGCTTCTTGATGTAAATCCATAACTATATGGGAAAATGGTTTCGACTGTGCTCTCTTTCTGCAATAGTCCGATATAATCTAACAAAGAAAACAGGATATAAACAATTACGCTAGTTTGGTTTATAGTTATTTTTCAACTCAAGCGTATAATTAAGTACAATAATTTAGTATATTTTAGATTAACTAACATTAAGCTATAATAACTTGTGTAGGAAATCCAAATCCAATTTGTTGGGTTAGCACGAGAGAAAAGTTAAACGAATTGTGCGATTTTATTTTAACAACCCTTTTACTTTTACGTCGTCCAATTTTGTTCGTGTTTATAAATTCGGCTCGAAATGCACCCACTTCACATAGTAATATATCTTTAATTAGCTACCTTTCCAAAAATTAAAATTTATGTACATTTAAGTAAAAAGAGTCGTCGGATTCAGCGTTAGCAAATTTTTTTAAAATTTTTTAGTCAAAATGATAAAAAGTCTAAAAGTAAAGAAACTCGCTTTAAAATATCATTCGTCAAAAGGCAACGTAATTTAAACTTAACAAAAGGGCAACTCTCAAATTGAATCAGATATTAGTTAGTAAATGGGAGTCTATATAATCGCTCTTAATTTGTTCGATAATAAAGCGAGCTGACAAAAAATTTACCTTTAATTAAAATTAAATTAGAGCAAAATATTTAACGATATGATTCTTACATAAAAATAATTTTACGTGAAATGCCTTTTAGTACGATATTGATTTTTCGTGCATAAAGATTGGGGAATTTAAGCACTCCGGAACCTTTGCACAACGGCTCTACGCTACAATCCTGATCCTAAACCTTTCCTTTTTTTTAATGGAAGGTCCGTGGTCCTTCGAAAAGCAAGTGTAGGTAGTAAAAATAACATATTTTCTGAGCACCATTTAATGGAACCTTTTCCACTGTTTAATATTCAACGTCTGAATTGAATTTTATCTCATTAATTAATTTGGAGGGTTTGAATCTAATTTAACCCTTTCTGAAAAATTTACAACAGTTACTTTCTACGTCTACCGAAAGCGTCCCACCACTTTTTTGCTCTTTCGAGTCTTCGTTAATTTCCATTTTCTTACAATCGCGTTAATTTTTTGTACCAAACAAAAACTACGGTTTTACTCTAGAAAAATAATTTGCGGCGACTTACGTCTAAAAGATACATAAGCGATGCTCTTACAGATGGCTGAGGTTTGGTCATATCGGTAAAAACTTGATATAATTTGTCACTTAACTTCGAGGTAGCAGATTGGCTTGTCAACGTAACCGTTTTGAGAGTTTGCCCTAATCCATAAATCCACATCTGAAACGTACGTGATTTCGTTGTTAAAGTTGAGAGGGCTCAACAGTTTCGGTAATTAAAAATACTCACTTTTTCGTTTGCAGCATCCGAGCACTGTTTATAACTACGATATTCTGGCGCTAAATAACCCATCAAATGAGTCGGTGGTCCGCATCGTAGAAAAACTAAATTTTGATAAAATTTTATTCTTCCTCTACTCGATAATAAGACAGTTGTCGGGGTTACCAATGGAATGCAAAATTCACTTTGGGCACTATCTGTAATGTAAAATGCTTTCGTTTACTTAAAATTTCTACGCAAATAAATTAGCGGCAGTTAAAGGAATCTCTTCTAGTCATCTTTCTCGAATGCTTCCACAATATTCCACAGATAAGAAAAAGGTTTTTTACGCTTTTAAAGAAAAAATCAATTTCGGCAAACATTCATTGTTCTGTCTATACAAGAGAACTCGCGGATGCTTTAAAATAGACTCCGTACGGCGTATGTGCAGTTATAGGAATAATAGAAAAATCAAAAATCTCCACCCAAAAACTACGGAAGTTCTCGTAATTCTCAACATGTAAAACATCCCTGAAATGAGGTGTATCGGTGTCCACCCCCACATATATAAAATCCGTAATTATTATCCTGAATCGCATTAAACTGTGGTTGAGAACTGGCCGAATCTGTAAAAAAATTCCCAAACTTCTTAATAACGCTTCTAAATAATATTTAAAATGCGAGTTTTAGAGCCATGGTATCAATTTCTCTTCAGTTTGGGTTTTCGTATCTCGTAACAGGTGAACGCTCGCTGTTTTAATCACTTTTATGTTTTTAAAATCCCTTTTTATCCGGGTCAATCTTTTACCCTACCAACTCGGATAATGGAGAGTCTACTGTATCAGAATGTATATTTGCGAAGTAGGTAGAGCAGGAAAGTTAAAATGTACGAAGCGAAAACTAAACACGCTGCGAGTGCTGCGACATATAAATACATCCGACGAGAACACCGAGTGGCAATTAATGCGTATTGTAGAAAACTTAGATTCAAAAGGAGCCAAAGTCGGGCAGTTGGGTTAGAAATGAATTTTGATTCGACGAAATATCTAACTAAACAAGACTTGATTAAAATAGATCTTGTGGGAATATTCAGTTTAAGGCGAATCCTTTGTTAAGCATAAAGTATTAAGACAAACAATAAGTTTGAGAAAGAAAATTGCGGAGCGGCAATTGAAGTACGTAAATAAAAACGTTTTGTGCATCTAACGGAAAAATGCAATAAATGTGGACATAAATTCGCAGGCGAAGTGCAAAAACATGGGTTCTTGTAAAAAACGTAATGAAAAAATCCAATTAGAGACAAGAAGCGCTTAATAGCTGCCGTTCATACATTTTTAGTTTTAGAGTAATCGCAAACTGAAAATTAAAAGTGCTCAATTTAAGTCTTTTGTCAACTCAAATTGTTAACCACAGACAATGTAGTATTTACGAAAAAAAATAGTCGCATATAGGAATATGTTCATTATTATAATAATTAATAATCACCGGTCTATGAATTCAACATGTTGCGGTTAAAGCCAATTTTGAACCGACCTGTAAGTATGCAGCTTGGAAAAAGCAACAGACGATGACATTGGGGTTAAAGTTCAAATTGTAGTACAGTTTAACAACCCTCTCAATTATTATCAATTGCTACACTGGTTAACACATATTATACAAAAATAGTTATGAAATTTCTCCTAAGTGGTGAAAAAATAGTGGAAACTACTTCTTTCTGCCACAACTCTTCCGCAAAATGTTCGATGGCGTTCAAATAATGCTTAACAAATCCAGATCAATCGAAAAAAATTGGGATCAATACGCGTAATTTAAAGCAAACAAAGTACGATTAGTTAAAATGTCAAAACAATTTTTCCAATTACATTATAATCCATCCACGACTGTCTCTTTTAAATATTTAATTCGACTCATTTAATTTGGACAAAAAAATATATTACTCACCGGAAAGAAAAAGATCCTGTAAGGACTGAACGGCTTGGCAAAGTATCGCCCAGGCTTCATTTTCGGTTAGTCCGCTTGGACGAGCTTCGAGAAAGTCACTCAGACTTACACCACTTCGCACATAATCTTCATTAACAAAACAAACTGGTGACATGCTACAACAAAAATATACTTTTTAATAAAACAATATTGCATTTTTATAAAATTTACGAGGGGTTATTACTAATAATTAGTAATATGTAGTCGGCTTAGGAGGCAGTTTTCCAAGCGCAAAGCAAAACCCGTTGCTATAGCAATAAAAATGCCTTTGATGGCGAATGAGTACCTATCTTGTAATTGAATACTGCTGTAAATACTATTCGTAATTAAAAGATCGGCGTGAAGGCAGCAGTAAACCTTAGCAGTCTTGGCAACCGGAGAACGAAGCGAACAACATAGACCGCAATTCAGAAAGTGAGCTTTTGAAAGACGAAGCCAAACGAAGCCTGAACTTAAAGAAGAAAACCCAGGACTTGGGAAGAAATTAGTTATATAACGAATACAAGAGATCTCACAAATAGTAAGACTTTAGAAACGAGCTTCGATCAAACAAGACAGTAAAGATGCCTTGCAAGCCTTAAACACCTGCAGGGCAACCTCTGGTATCCTGCATCTGAACCAGATATCCAAAAACAATGTTCTTACACTCTGTTGGGTCAAAAGACATCAAAGAAAGGAGGGTAACGATCAAGAAGACGAGCTGGCCAAGAAATGTTCAAACAGCTTTCCCTGTGGCCCTGAGCCAATCATCAAACCAGCCATAACAACTAAAGACTGAAAGATGGACAAGCAACGTAGGGTGCCACCAAAGCAAAAGAGCTTTATTGGCTCCTTCTAAACAGCTGGCAAAATACTGTCTACGTCTGTCCCAAACTAATCTATAAACAATCGCAAGGACACTCACGGGACACTGTCGGGTACACAAACATCTCCACAAACTGGGCTTGGTAGATAATCCCATATATCGTGGATGCGAACTAGAAGAGAAAACCGCTGAACATATGCTTTGTTACTGTCCAGCCCTAACGTCGATAAGAAGGTCCATGTTGGGAGACTTCTGGCTCGACATGATCAGCATAAGAAGCACCCCTCCCGCCAGAATTTTGGATTTTATCCTAGTAGGATCTGATGGGCACGGGGAGGCCGCTTGGAAGCAGTACAATGGCCCCGATTAAGTAGCCTAAGTGCCCCGTCTCTAAATAATCCAGATCAGAGCGCAAATGTGTTATCATAGCAGGTTAAAATATCTACTATCAGGCATATGCGGAGCAGACCTGAGATTTTTCTATAGAGACACAGCAAGAGCCTCAATAGAAGTGAGCGAGTCCGAAGCAAAGGGCTTAGAAAACGCAACTTAGAAAACTCACCATTGGGCTCACGTCAGGACTCAGGGTGAATAAAATGGAGATCGTGAACTTTTGCTCAGCATGCTGGCAATGCGACCATAGCTGCCTGCGATGTGCGAGAGGAGACAAAAGTTGCAGTCTGTAGCACCGAAAGAGAGCAATGTACGTACTGTAGTGCTTAGTGCTCCCCACCAGTATCGCACAAAATAATACTCATACAGCCTAACGGACAGTGAAAGTCGTCAACCAAACGACGAACCGAAGTAGCCAACACACACTAAGCAACAGGAGGCAAGGTGTTTATTTGAGACGTGTCTGATGAGTCCAACACAACCCTCAGCGTAGATCTAAAGCTGAGGAAGTCCATAGCGGATTCCCCAACCTCTATAAAAAAGACACTTTCGGTATTATAGTAGTCTGTAGTAGTGTAACGACTCATACAAAAGAATTGCAAGCACCGAGTTAGCTTAGTGGAAGAGTTCTCAGCTCGACATCGGTGAGACTCGGCCAAAGTTTTTCCCTTGAGAGAGTCCACGATAACGTAAAGAGTGCCGAAGTAGTGATGTCAAGAACGCTATTCCTGATATAAGGTTCAAATTACTCGAACGCACCCTTCATTAACCACAGGTGGCTCCTCGAACTATCATAATATATTATGTTCACTAAAATGAAAAAGAGCTATGAAGGTCGAAATTTTCTTCTAACGAACAGGTAGTAAAAGCGGTTTTCCAAAACACAAAGGCGAGCTTTTCAAAGAGCGTTATATTGAGAGAAGAATTTATGCCGAAGTTATTTTTATTTTAAAATTCCTGTTGCTTCTGCAGTAGACTAAGAAGATATCTATACACCCTTGTAAGTTTGAGTTAAAAAGGTTTATACAGCCTACGAAGAACTTATAATTTAAGTGTTCGTAAATGCGAGGGTCGACAAAATTTTTTTTTGCAGTTTTCGTATATTTTCAAGGATTTTCTTTTTTGCTAAATATCTAAAAAAAACAATATCAAATCTGAGTATTATTATTATAGGTATAAGTTTTTATAACAATCGATTTGCTTAAATCGGCTTAAGAAAAGCTGCAAATCCAAATATGAAACATCTATCAACGTAATACCGCAGCATCCCATCCTAAAGCAATTCAATTTCTGTAAAATTTATGTTCGTATCAGATCACAGAGAGCAAAAATAAAAATAGATTTTTTGCTTTTGCGTGTTCTTCTTACGCCTTTTCAATTACTTCCTACTGAGTTTATTTATGAAAGAGCTCCAGATACTTCGAAAATAAGCAAAATAAATATATACGTTTTGTATAAATCTTAAGGTGTTCGCCCGTCACAAACAAATTTAAATTTTTAGTTCAAACAAGTGGAAATATCCTCGTCTTTTCTCTACCAAACGCTAACGTTTCAAATGCTCCACTAAACGTAAACTACTAACTGCTGAAAGCTTCAATGTTTTACCTTCGTCACTCATTTAATAAATTCGTGCAGTGGATATTATCCAAAAGTTAGTTGTTTTCAAGAAATTCGAAAAATTTACCTGAACAAATTCTTTTTGAATTACTACACAATGCAAAACGTCAAAATAACATACCATCTAGTTATACTTGGTCCACTGGAGATCTTTGAATATCTATCGGCGATACCGACACGTAACACTGAAGAGGTCGATCTTCTTGTTCCGGCCTTCGACCAGGTAAATAATATACCAAACAGGTAATTCCAATCAGAAATAGAAAGAATATAAATACGAAATCGAACATGATGAGAGAGTTCCAAGTCAACAGTCGCATCACAATATCGAAGTATTGGAGACATCTATTTCAACCACCATAACTTCCATCCAAACGCAACACGAAAAATTTTAAATTACCGTCATCGTTATATCTTTCAATTTTAGCACAAACTATTTTCTACTCATTATTTTTTCCCATCGCGAAACTAGACAGAATGTTAATTAATAAAAGAGCGTCTTGTCGTATAAGAGAACGTCGGAAGCATTTAACGCACAATAAAAATACTTGACCCAGTTGGTGTAATTTGTAAAATAAACTTTTTTAGAAAATAAAAATGTTTTTCAAAGGGGAAATTGCAACGTAATATTTCACAAATTTAATAAAATAGCTACTACTATGTACCTTATTCGTGTCTAAGAGATTTCAATATTGGTTAAATTGTCGATTTATCACGAATAAAAACCATAAATCTAGTTGAGCTTTGAGTGACAAGTTACATTTGTTCTGTAAATGAAGTTTGTCTACGGTTTCAAATAGCTCGGAAGACGTTTTGATCCATTTTCATCCCTTTTTAGTCGGTTGCACTTTAACGCTAATAAATCTAAATATACAGGGTTCGTCGTATAGTGGGCGGCGCTTAATCGATTCTTGTGAATGATTAATGTTGAAGGAAGAAAATAAAAAATACTTTTGCAGATGAGAGCTCCAAAGCCACCAAATTGCTTAAAAGTATCTATCAGTTACGTTAAGCCTCAAAGCCACAAATGAATCGATCTACTATTGGAGTGTCGCTGGGGAAGAAAGTTGCGTAGAAATCGTAAAATTTACAAAAAACGAAATGGGGAGTCCACATTACTGCAATGCAATGGAGTGCATCAGGCGAGTGCAGAAAAAATTAGGAAAACGAATGGCAGTGATATCTTTGTATTTTGGACTTTAAAATACCCCACTCCTACTCGAGATGCTAGACGCGCGCAAAAACCGAGATCTCTTAGGGCTTCTAAGGCTCTCCTAGGACTTCTAGGTCTCTCCTAGAGTCACTGGGAAAGCTTTATATTAAAAAAATGTTCTACGCATAAATCACCGTACTTCTCAGGCATTTCCTTTTTAAAAAATAAGAAAGTGTCATTAGTAACCAAACGGAAATTCAATAACTCATCTGGCAAAAAGCAACCTCTGAAGTCTGAAGACCATCTTTTCCAACTACTTCCTTAAAGTGCAGGGCCGATTTTGAAATGAACACCCTGTATGTTACAAGGAGGCATATTGAATTCGAGTGTGGCTTTTTTCCCTCTTAAAAGATTTATGTACTTACTGGAGGAAAATTCGACATCTATAAAAGTCTATTTTTATTCGTTTCTAAAGAGTCTTAAGTTAAAGTTTAGTCCCACCGATAGATTTAGGTTTCGACCATATATATCCGTTTGTTCTATATGGAAACCAAATAAATTCGTGGATAAAAGAACGAGTGATTTTTTTTGCAGAAGGTTTTGTGTTTTTCACAATAAATGCGAAAGCCATTAAATTAATTATTTGCTAAATAAATGTTGGTAATTTACGAAACACGACTATGAAAACCCTACCTTTATTTATTTCGAAAATTAATACATAGAAGAAGGTCTTTTATGTAGTGTATTAAATTAAAATAAAATGGAATTTTTTCAGATCTTGCAAATTACTATAGAAAGTGTAAACAATAGAAAACTAATTAGGAAAATTGTTGCCTACACATAACGTAGCAATACAAAACACAAGAGGCGCTCGTAAAGAAGAAATTGGTCCTAAAAAAATAATATAAAAAATTACGACACCCAAATACTGCTAACAAGTACACTTTTATTTTATGTGGCTATCTAAAGGGCTATACACGCATATGCGACAATTTTGTTCACTTCTTGATTGAAATAATTGATAAAATCCTTGAGAGATTTTCACTTTCACATTATAAAATTACTCAGATTTTAAATTTTTTCCCCTCATTATTCTTTTTCTTGTCATTTCCACTTGATAGATGGGTCATTATAATTTTCGGCCGTAGCTTCTTCCTAGTTATCCAACCAATTATGGCCAGTAATACATAAATTAGTATATCAAAATAATATATAAATTGGTTTTAAATCTAAAAAGTTTTAATGAACTAGTAAGTTATAGGAGCATGACAGCATAAGAGCTAGAATTGGAGTACGAGAAATGAGTTTAGTTGACAGTAAAGACTGATTATTATTAAATAGTATTTTTTCGCTAAAAAGGCGTTAAAATGGCTACCTGGTTTAAAATTAAAATAACGTTCTAGCAACGAAGCATTAATTTGTAGACGAACTTATAGATAAAACAAAGTGTCGGGCACTTACTGCAAGTTGGATACAATATGGAGCTTTTAAGCAAATCCTTCTCGCTTAGCGAACGAATCAGATTTCCTTCTTTCTATTTAAATCGTAATATCTGCATAAAGGAGGGTTTTCGGAGCAGTAGGAAAATAATAAGGACAAAAAGCACAGTTGATAGATGTAGAAGCACGTGGTGATCCGAGCCGTTAAATAAATAGAGAATTGAATACGAAAACGCTCCTTTATGTTTTACTCTTTTGAATTTTTTTCCCATTTCCACAGTATTCGAGTAAGCATCGACCAGGGACGTATTTAACGTAACTATCGCCCATACCATCGACAATTTGCCTCTTTATGCACATTCTGTTGTTTTATAATTGATTACGTAGGTATACTATTTTGGAATTTAAAAGGGATTTGTTAAGGATCTCACATACGTGATCCGGAGACTTCTGTAGTAAAGAACAATAATATTTCATTTGCAAAACGCGAGTGAGAATTATGTTGAGGTTGACGACAAGAGCATGCAAAATCGGGAAGTCCCCAGAAGTAGCGATTATCGTAGCAGTAGCAGCTACTTTACGTCAGGTTTTGGGAATTGTTAAGGGCGTCTTTGTAATACGGCAATGATTTTTTATACTCCAATTTATAAAATGGCCCTCGTAAGAATCCACGCATAGGTAGTCAGAGTATTGTCAATAAGCTGCCATTGTTAGATACACCACTCCAGCGAGAAAACTCGATACATGACAAATAAGTCGAAGATATGGCTGCGTAGCGTCGTGAAGATAACGGAACAATAAAAAAAATCTTCAATAACATACTTATTGTGAAATTGTATCAAATATTTACAAAAGTTCTCAAAAAAATAAATGAAACCTTTTATTACATTGACGTAATCTACAACTAACTGAAACGAAACAAAAATATAATTTTCATTGTTGTCACGAAACAATACGAACGTAGGACGCTACGTACGTCAAAAAATTCCTCTAATTTTCCTCATTTTCTCCATACCTAGATATACATATTATTTTATTGAAAATAATATTCATTGCAGGTTAATTTCTCAAGGTGTCGCGTGGCAGTCTTTCGCCTACACTTAGATTTTGATTGTAATACATTTGTAGCACCTGCACCAAACTTATTTTCCCATTCCTTAATCGTTAAATTAATAATACCTTTAGTGGAAATTACTTATTGCTGTAATTAATATCTGTCAGTATAACGTAGTTCCTAGCGCATACAAATTCAAAAGCTATTAATTTAATGTCTGCAACGTTTGAAATAAACTAAGAGTTATAATTTAATATAGAATAATATGTAAATTGGAAAAATTTTCGTCGGAAAAAGAAAATTCTTCTTCTTATACAACCCATGTCTTTGTTATGATACTTAAATAATATTTAGGGAGATTACCTATAAGAAATCATTACCCACTCTCTCGTAGCAGGGAGGTTATTGAACATCAAACAAGAACGTAGAAAATCAATTCATTTAACTTTGACTTTATTTAAGGAAGATTTACATTCTTAACAAAAGTTTTCCTTCTTGCCAGTCTTTCTTTTACGAATTTTAAAATTGTAATTACTCTTTCATGTGGTGGGGACAATTAAACACCCTGTTTGCATCCAAAACAAAAAATTTGAATAAAACATACAATTTATGTCGTCATTAGTCATTTTTTGTTTTGAAATGTACATGGGACATTAGCGTATACGAGATGCTTAATAAACATTAATGAAAGTTTTTTTTTATTTGCCGTAGGTACTAAGCGAAAGTGTTGTAGAATATTTTATTGGGATTATAAGGGATGTAATAGATCCGCTTTCGAAATTAATAAAGTCTGTTTGTCTGCCCAACGTTCGTTACTGTTCTCAATTATACGAAATTTTTATTAAAATGAACTTAGAATCCATAGGTCTTCAAGCATGTGCTTAAATCGTTCACTCCGGTGGATTTAGTAGACAGGTCGCCATTAATGGCATTCTCTCATATTACCTGCAAAATGCGTTGAATGCTTACGTTAACAGTGCGACTATTGTCACCTAGCAGGAGGCCATCAATTCCTACACTTGATTTGAATGCAAGCCGAGTTTAATTTACACCATACATGCCATTCAATTTGCCCCCTATAACGTTCAACGTTTCACAAAATACCTCATATCTCATCTCTTAGCCAAGCATTCAAAATAAATCGTCGTACAGCAAATGTGAGCAACAATTGGCACCTTTGTCTGATTTTTGATACGCAGAAAATAACCCATCCAACTGCTGCTGCACTCTAAAATTTAGTATCTAGAACTAGTAGTGATGTGGGCTCTTGAAAGCGTAGCTGCTTCAAATGATAGCGAGCTCACCACAAATACCCCAACTAGCTAAACCCTTGAGACATTTTAAACGCAAGCAGAAGACACTCTTAAGTAAACGACCAAGTTATACGATATCTATGGCCTACTTCGGAAAAAGTTGATAAAATCAATTAGTTTCAATACGTCCCACAGCTGCATTTACAACAATTTTTTGTATTTCCAAACTTTTTATTTGAAGTTTTAAAAGCGTTTGGTTCTGTAGCTCGGACAAAAAAAATTAGTTAAAAAAAGTTAACCCGAATTTAAAGCGCTAGAGAATAGCAAATTTTGGTTGAAACAGAAACGTGGAATATTTTTAGCAAAAGCCATTCATTCCATGTTTCCTGGGATAAGAGCGTGAAATGTTTATAAAAATAGGCTTCAAGGGTTTTGACTTTTTTGTTAAAGTTGACAAGTGTGTTCTAATTAATGTTTAATGTAAAAAATTGTGTTTTTGGTGGTTGATTAAATTACCCTCTACCCTATAATTTAATAAAAAAAAAGTAAAAATTTGAAGCAAATTCTGTAACAATTAAAGCCATTAGCTTAATGGTCGGCCGACACAATGACAAATTATAATTAAGTAAATATAAAAAGGGTGGATGAAACAATGTTTGCCTAAAAGGACATTTACCTCGTTCGCTCAACAATTGGGAAAAGGGAAAAAGTTCTCTCGTCTTAACGCCATATGGAGATTTTCCTATATAAACAAACACGCTGTCTATTTTAGTAAAATTATTCTAATATATTCTATTGCGATACTGATATGAAAGCTAAATTTCCAAATTGTAGTGCTAAATTGAAAATTTAAATTATTCGTTAATAATTAATAAAACTAAATTTTTACCAAACACAAACGGTAGAAAAATTTTGATTGAGCACTTATTAACGTCAACATTTTAAAAATTTGTAATTTGATTAAATTAGTGCAATCGGTGTACACATTATTTAAATTTGAGTAAAATAATTTGTGCTAAGCAATACGTATTTCTGTTAAATTTCTTAAAAACACCGAAATTTTAGACTGTATGCCGTCTCGTACACACCGAAGTCGGCGACAGACTGGGACTGATGTAAGGGTGGCGAAATAAACCACCCCCGCATGTACTCACAAATGCATCAGCCATCAGTAGAATTCGTGTAGCTGCGCTCTCTGTAAAACCACCCCATTTAAACTTACGAAAATAAAATATAAAAAAAAACACCGGTTGAACTATAAATAAGGAAAGAAAATTTAATTAAAAACAAAATTTGATTTTCCCGTTAAAAGTCCCACGGCATTAATTTGGTGCGAAGCTAGTCGCAAACTCTCGTTTTACAAATATTTCAAATTGTTTTTTAAAAGTCCACCAAGCGCCAATTATTTATAAGAAGCGATTTATTTGACAAAAAATCACCCCATTTTTACCACAAAATCTTCTTCGGCCCCCCCGAATCGACGGTACGCAGTTTGAAACGTTTTCTAATTATAGCGGTCTAAATAGTAAAATTAGAGTCCATCGTTCATAATTTACGTCGATCCACGAGGGAGACTCAAAATGTGAGACTTCTAAACAACTACGGCCCACCATTTAGGGAAAAGACAACAAGTATCGGTAATCTGAAAGTTTAATCCCTCGTTTAATCGGAAGATGCGGAAAGTGCAATAATAAATCAGTTTTAATATTTACAACTGGAAATGCCACATATTTCTACTTTTTTCTCCAAACTGTAAATGGAAATAAATTGGAAAACCATCACTAGGTTTAAAAAATAGTCAAACGAGGCATTCCGGTAGTGGCTTAGAACAGTTGGCCAGATATGAGATCTTCATGCTAAGACGTCGTTTTCACATGCGAGAAATGGCAAACAGACCGCCATTTAGAAACTAGTTTAACGTAACTAGACTGTAAGTGCGAGAAAACTCTAAGAAGTCTAGCGGAAGTCACTTCCAATACTGTAAATGTACCTTAGATGTGACTTCTGCAAGAATTCCTCGAGTTTTCTCGCACTTACAGTCCAGTTTACATTAAGCTGGTTTCTGTCTCTCCCTCTCTCTTCTTGCAATTTCTCGCAGAAGTTTTCTCGCATGCGAAGAAGAGGCCTTTTTAGGCCTCGTTTTACTATAAGCAAGAGTGTAAACAGTATTGCAAGTCTTCCTCGAGTTTTCTCGCACTTACAGTTCAGTTTAAATCAAGCTAGCCCCCCCCCCTCGCTCTCTCTCTGAAATTTCTCGCAGAATTTTCTTGCATATGAAGAAGAGGCCTTTCGGCCTCATTTTACTGTAAGTAATAATTAAAGCAGTATTGCAAGCGACTTCTGCAAGTCTTCCTCGAGTTTTCTCGCACTTACAGTTCAGTTTAAATGAAGCTAGCCCCCTCCTCTCTCTCTCTCTGAAATTTCTCGCAGAAGTTTTTTCGCATGAGAAAAAGAGGCCTTTCGGCCTCATTTTACTGTCAGTAATAATTAAAACAGTATTGCAAGCGACTTCTGCAAGTCTTCCTCGAGTTTTCTCGCACTTACAGTTCAGTTTAAATGAAGCTAGCCCCCTCCTCTCTCTCTCTCTGAAATTTCTCGCAGAAGTTTTTTCGCATGAGAAAAAGAGGCCTTTCGGCCTCATTTTACTGTCAGTAATAATTAAAACAGTATTGCAAGCGACTTCTGCAAGTCTTCCTCGAGTTTTCTCGCACTTACAGTCCAGTTTACATCAATCTAGTTTCTCTCTCTCTGTCTCTCTGCAATTTCTCGCAGAATTTCTTTCGCATATGAAGACGAGGCCTTTCGGCCTCGTTTTACTTTATCTAATAATTAAAACAGTATTGCAAGCGACTTCCGCACAACTTCCTCGAGTTTTCTCGTACGTACAGTCCAGTTTACATTACAGTAGTAATTAAGCTGTAGCTCCCTAAGTCTCCCTCTGTATAGTTCTCATCAGTGGCCCAAAATCAGACGAATCACTACAAAAACTCTTCTGCCTTATCGTTATCGGAATCGTGAAAACCACACGGACAACGGACAGCTCTGAAAGATCTGCTTAACCTTTCCCCGTGACATTGATATTTGGGGGAATGTCCAAGAACTACTTCTTAAGGAGATGGATACAAACCTTATCTTCCCAAAATGTATATTCTAGAGAAACTTTCAAACAATGATGGACCCGACAGAGAACATCGAAGCAGACATCACTGTTTTCACCGATGGGTCTAAAAATCGAAAGGCATCGGGAGTGACTGTGCATTTATTGAGTTCGACTTCGAAAATAGCCTAGCCTATTTTTGGGTAAAATTTTCAGTTTAACAATCCCAGTTGATGAAAATATTGAGTCAATATAACCCAAACAGAAATAATACCAAAACTAAACGATACTTAGGTCGACGGACTTCAAAGTTGGCTTGCAAGCAAACACCTGATAGGTAACTTCCGGGCTTCTGTGGGAGTACGTAGGACTGCTAAGGGGACAGAGATAACGACAGACAAGCAACGGGCAGAGAGACATGCCAAAAAACCAACAGAGAGGCATACACGAAATTTTTGCTAAAATCGACGATCAAATTAAAGTTTTCGTTTACAAAATCGTAGCTACTTCGTGAGAGAAGGCAATATGCCAAACAAGCGCTATAACATTATCTATAAGAGATGTACCTAAGAGACCCTTGATGTATATTATACAAGCAGAAGGAACGAAAATGACATTTACACTAAGGCCAAAGTGTGAAAGGATGTATAATTATACTTAATGACATTCTATGTGTAATGAAATCAACTCTGGAATGTAAGTAGATTTTCTCTACCCCAGGAAATTGTTTGTAAAATTGCTAAATATTTTATGGTAACGTTTAAACTGCCTTATAAAAGGGTCAAGTTTTACACAAACAAATACAAAAAAGTTATTTTTAATTAAAAATTTCTTATTGATCGTCGCGCGAGCTTGTATAATTTGAAACTTTCCTATTTGAAACTATTCTTCATTATAAGAAATATGTAGGTTCGCAATATTTTAATCTTAAAATATTTAATAAGTTAGGTAGGTACGTTCATATTTCGTTATATTCCATTTCACAAGTGGGAAAAATAAATGATGTCCCGTCGGTTTATTCCCATCTTAATTAATCCAAGTCGCATTTTTGTTACAAAACACAATACAATTTTTTGGGGCTTTTTAAGCTTTTCTGCCTCTCTTCTTTCTGAATGATTTTTTTTCAGTATATAGCTACTGACGCTCCTTATGCAAGGTGGCCACGATAACGTACACGAGAATTCTTGAAACTGTAAGAAATACGAGGGAGGTCAAATTGGATCAAACGTTTCTACTAATTTCAGCTTTTTCATGACGTGAATATTTAACAATACGCGAGTCTTACATTTGACTTTGAATACAACTCGCAGTGAACCACTGAATTAAACAGTGCTGCAAAGTGCTTGCAGTGCTTTATTTAAGAATCCCGAATTGAATTATGAAGTCGTAAGATTTGAAACAGAACAAACAATTAAAAAGCCAATTTTGTGTATAGTTTATCCGGCATCGTATTTCTCAGTTTTAAAAATTCCGAACACCCTGTATTATAACCTCTAACTCGATTCAAACACATGTCCTAAATGCGTCAACTTCCATTCTCCTCTGTTCCCCATCATTATTCAGTTTCGTTAGATTACTGTTCTGCCAATTAGTGTTCTATTCATACGTTCGTCCTCGAGCTCCAATTAATTTTTTTGTCTCATTTTCATTTTACAAAAAAATGGAAAACGATTCCACTTTTCAACTTTAAATTAGAAGTTTAAAGCAGAAAGATGTTTTGTCTTGTCGAAAGTTTCCTAATACCGCAAAAACTTTTCAGTATTGCAACTACTTATGAGTACATAACAAAGGATAGCAAGATGGAAACTTTCGTAAAAATCTGAAAACCTACAAGAGCGCTACTGACGTATTCCATCTAGCTTATTCTCGAATGTTCGTCTTAAATACGTAATTTTAAATCGTTTTTTAAAATTTTGCAGATTAATTTATTTAGATGTGGGTTTTGAATAATCTAAAAGTTTTAATAAATAATTTAAAGTTTTTTACAGTACGGTATAACAAAAAGTGGCGGGTTATGTTAAAGAGGGTAAACGACGGACTCTGTTGGGAACGCGCCCTGAACAAATTAAGCCGAGGAATGCGTAAAAATAGAAAATTCAGAAGGCGTTTCTGGAGTATCGACAATATGTCTTCAGAATAAAAATTTGCAACAAAGGAGTGGGTAGTGGGTAGTCATGAGTCATGACACGCAAATCAACAAGGTTATGATCCTCAAAGACTCACAAATCTTAAAAATGCGTTTTATTTTTTTAAACGGAGCTAATCCTACGGGCTTTAGTCGCAGTAAGGTACAACGTACGAAAGAGAAGGAGTGAATTATAAATATGCCATGGGTATCTAATAATCCCTAAGGCGAAATTTTCATGTCTCAAAGGTCAACGTGCCTAAAACAACAAAGTCCAAGATATCCGGAAAAGTCATCGGTCAGCGTCTACAAAAGAAATTAGTGTGTGCTCGCATTTGCCACACTCGCAATGAAGCCTGAACTTTCTGAACATTTCCAAAAATGAAATTGGCCTACGGTTATCAGTTATCATGATGGGATTGCTGCACAAAAATAAACTAACTATTTGTAGAAATGTTTCCTAGATTGTAGAATTGCTAGTTTAAAGAAAACTTTTAAAGAAGTTGATCACACCAAAAGAACAAATGCTAAACAAATAAGTTTCCTCCTGCATGCAATAGAAAACTATGAAAACGCTTGGGGTTGGATGAAGTTGTACACTATCGTTTCTATCAACCATCCGTATTTATCAGCCCACAGAATCTTAAAAATTATAAAATAAAGTTAGTTTCAGTAGAATTTATTTAAATAGCTAAAAAAAGCGTATAAAATTTAATTTAACGGCAATAACGTCCCTTAAAAAGACGATTTAAAAAAGAGAAAATTAAAAATTGAATTGAGCGAAGCTAAGCGTAGCCACATTATTGCATTAACTTCATTTTATAAACTTGAATTCGATTGAAGAGGAAGTCTGCCGATGATTTGGTTGTATACATTTATCGAAAATTTCGCGAGCAAATTTAGAAACAGGTAGGAATTTAACTTCCGTCCCAAGGAAGTAAGTAGATGAGGTGCAAATTCAATTTTCAAATCTGGCTTGGATTTTAACACGTGTAATTAAATAAAGTGACGGAAAAATCGGTAATTTAAAATGAAGGCGTGTTATCGAAGACATTTTTGGGGAAAATTTATATCTTGCGTCATTTGGTAAATTGAACATATTAATAAATTAATTTATAATGGAAAAACGTATCTGGTTTTAAACATAATATCGCCAATTTATGCAAAGAGGATATTGAATTTCCATAAAATCGAGCTATGAAATATGCCTACCGACAGCTTCATGTTAAAAATGAGCTCATTTAGAGTGAGCTTGAAATGAACAATGAAAATATGAAATATACACAAAAATAGGTTTTCACTTTTGTTATAAAATGTCAGTTAAAACCGCTAAGGAAGATTCTGACGCTAAAATTTGTAAATGGAACATTTTACTAGTTCATTTCAGTTATAAAACTGAAAAATATAAAAATATAATTAAATTAGAGTTTTCTATAGGGGAATTCCTTAGAAATATATTTTTCACACACCACTGCCTTTTCAGTATTTCAGTGATCTGCCTACCTCTCTAGCTAATTTTTGGGCTAAGTATCATTCGTTTCCCATACCTCACTTGAGGCTTTTCTTTTCTACTAGTGGGTGTGCTCTCTTTCGGCCGCCTTATTTCCTGCCATGCGGACTCATTCCGAATATAATAGTGGTAAGCAGGTAAATTGGCTAAACGGTAAACATTGTCTAAATATAGTTTTGTTTACGTAAGGCGATGTGAGAAAGGTTTGAAATGAAAACAAAAACTTTCCAGTCTCCAGGTGCAAAAAAATTAGTAGTTAACAACAAACTTAAACATCATACCACTGGCCAAATTATTAACGAATTTAGGCACATCAGGAAAGTTCTTGTTAAAAAGTTTTTTTGTTCAACAAAAGGCGAGCGCCCTGGTAAACTTATTTCGTAAAATTACTTCGCAAACTTGTTTCGTTAAACGGAACCAGTCCTTTTTAATTCCTAAACTCCCAAACCTTATCGAGAGGAAACGGGCCTATCTAAAAGTTATTTGCGGAAAGTTAAAAAAATTACTATAGCTTCAAGAGCTCGCAGTGCTCAGGGCGCACTTAAATTCTCTCCCGAACAGATTAATTGATTTTCCAAGCGGGTGGGCTCGTCATATTTCATAAAAAATTGTTTCGCAAATTACTTTTAATGGAGGAGTTCAATTGTTGCTCAAGTTATATCTCAAAATCTTAATGCGTCGTCTCGTCGTTTCTGCAGAGTTGGTGTGTTTAAAGTTTAAAGTGGAAATATTAAAGCGAGTGAGCACGACATCGAATAGAGATTTAAAACAAATTGAGAATAAAGGAAAACTATTATGGAACAGAACTTACGATTCTTGTAGTTACTAAACGAAATAAGAGAAAATGAAACCGCAGGGAGAGATAAAGTGCCACCGGAGATCGCTTGGGCATCCCCCGCCAGGGGAATCTGGTCTACTTAGCCCCATCTGTGAAAAAAAGCCAAAAAGCCAGAGCTACTGATATGTACGATATTTGCTGGCCATGCAGTCTTAGAAAAAACTGGCGTTAAACTTCTTCCAGATGCTAAAAATCACTCACTCTGATGTAAAGAAACCTGGAAGTAGGCAGGTGCTACACTTCAACGCACTTTAGTACCTAAACTGGGCATTTGACAAAAAACTCTAACTAAAATAATTTATAGGAAATTTTATGTACTTTATTTTTATATAGAAACACTTTTATCCAAAAGTGCGTAGTTTTCGAGTTACAAGCAAAAAACTAAAAATAAATTTTCTTGCCGATTTTGGAGTTTTTGTTAAACTTTATTGCTCTTCACTCTCTAGTGCCTAAATCGTATGTCTGAGGAAAAAATCTAAAGCATATACCTTGTAGGAAATTTAATGCAGTTTATTTTAATGTAATATCATTTTTCTCATCAAGTGCGTAGTTTTCGAGTTACAAGCAAAAAACTAAAAATCAATTTTCTTGCCGATTTTGGAATTTTTGTTAAACTTTATTGCTCTTCACTCTCTAGTGCCTAAACCGTATGTCTGAGGAAAAAATCTAAAGCATATACCTTGTAGGAAATTTAATGCAGTTTATTTTAATGTAATATCATTTTTCTCATCAAGTGCGTAGTTTTCGAGTTACAAGCAAAAAACTAAAAATCAATTTTCTTGCCGATTTTGGAGTTTTTGTTAAACTTTATTGCTCTTCACTCTCTAGTGCCTAAATCGTATGTCTGAGGAAAAAATCTAAAGCATATACCTTGTAGGAAATTTAATGCAGTTTATTTTAATGTAATATCATTTTTCTCATCAAGTGCGTAGTTTTCGAGTTACAAGCAAAAAACTAAAAATCAATTTTCTTGCCGATTTTGGAGTTTTTGTTAAACTTTATTGCTCTTCACTCTCTAGTGCCTAAATCGTATGTCTGAGGAAAAAATCTAAAGCATATACTTTGTAGCAAATTTAATGCAGTTTATTTTAATATAACATCATTTTTCTCATCAAGTGCGTAGTTTTCGAGTTACAAGCGATAAACTAAAACAATAAATTTTCTTGCCGATTTTGAAATTTTTGTCAAACTTTATTGCTCTCAACTCTCTAGTGCCTAAACCGTATGTCTTAGGAAAAAATCTAAAGCATATACTTTGTAGCAAATTTAATGCAGTTTATTTTAATATAACATCATTTTTCTCATCAAGTGCGTAGTTTTCGAGTTACAAGCGATAAACTAAAACAATAAATTTTCTTGCCGATTTTGAAATTTTTGTCAAACTTTATTGCTCTCAACTCTCTAGTGCCTAAACCGTATGTCTTAGGAAAAAATCTAAAACATATAATTTGTAGGAAATTAGACGTGGTTTCTTTTATGTACTTAAACTCACTTTTTGAGAGAAGTACGTAGTTTTCCAGTTATAAGCGAGAAACTGAAAAAATGGCAAAAGCCAATCTTCCTTGAGCCTCTTCTAAGTTCACGCGGTCACTTATGAGTGACAGGTGGTCGGTTTTATTACTAATTTGCAATGCTCTCTCAGCTTGTATTGTCAATAATTTTGAGCTGATTGTTACCTTCGAACCAATTCTTGCCCTGCCCGCTGCAGAAGTCTATCGAGTTACCACTTATGCACTAATCTGAGACGAAATAATTCTCTGCAATTAATTGTCTTCAAAACGACTCTGTTATCCTGCCAATAGATGATGTGAAATATGTGAGTCTCAATTGTTGCTGAAAATTGAGACAAAAGATTGGTTGGACACGGTCGACGTTTATATTTTTTAAAAAGAACTAAAAATCTACAGATGAGAAATTACGTACGTATAAACAAAGAAAAATGAGTAAAAATTTCCGTACTTATTTATATTTAATGCTTTACCGTTCCAGAGAAAAATAAACAAAAAATTGGTAAACAGTTGAAGAGCACCATATATATTTTCTCATACAAATGTAAATATTTCCTCACCAACGACAATTAGTTATCACTTTAAAAAGTCGGGAAATCCTCTTTAAACACAAAACATGGTCAGATATACAAAATTGCTTTTCTCGAGGACCCACTTCAAGTACAAAACAATTAAAAACACGACCTATATCTACATCAAACTTCAAACAATCGCTATTTTTATCGAAACAAAAAATCTAGATCCTCGATTGGATATTTGAAAACGTACCAATTTAAAATTTCTTCTTTAATTTAAAATATTTTTACCAACTGCCTATTCGGCGTTTCACTATAATTTATACTAAAGTGAAATGTTTAGTTAGCAACGGTAAGGGGATAAGCCCACCCGCAACGAATGTTGTAATTAAAAGGGTCTAATGAATTGAGAATAACTAACAACCCAGTCGAAGCTTTATCAAACTTCGATACTAAGCTGTCACCGAAACAATTTGTTGTTTCGTTAACTAAAATGATATAAATCGCTTTATTTCTGTATTTTCTAATTAAAGAAAAAACGTCCATTGCAACTGCAAGTAGTACAAATGGATTTCCAATCATCTTAATTACTGTACTTTGTAAGAGTTCTAGACGCCATTTGATACCGATAATCGTGAAAAGTGTACGACGTTTCTGCGACACTTCCAAAATAAGGACTTTTTAATAATTGGACTACAGTAATCAATTTTTTTCCAACCCCCACTTCTGCGGATGTTATTGTCGTCTTTTACTCGCTTGGATTCTTCTCAGCTCGTACGTATCAGACTCTAGTTCCGTAATTTCAGTATTTCGGTAACGATAAGTTACCCTCATTCAAAAATGTTTCGCTCTTTCATCGGACCGTACTCGCCCATCTCCATTCCAAGTCTGGTGTAATCAAAGTAAAACCCAGCTGTAAGCTTAAAGGTGGTGCAGCTCCACCAATAATCCCCCAATAGTCTCTTTCTACGTCTTGCGACTATTTGGCAGTAAAAAATGGAACGGAGGAGTATCTTCTGACATTTCTACGTATTTGGCCGTTTTCTTTGATCATAATTGGTAGTGCGTCCTTAATGAGAAACTAAATAGTTCTAATGACGATGAATCAGGGTGCAATTCTGGGACACGTTCCAGCCATTATAGTCGTATATAACCTCACAAGACAGTAATAGAAGTACAGCTGGTGAGGATTGCTGCACTTTGCTTCAATTCTGAATTTAGATTTTATCCATTCCTTTTGAAAGCCGAAATTCGTGTATAATAGTATATTTTTGGACCAGACAAACGTCGTAATGGAACCAAAGAGTGACGAATCCGTCTTATACTAGGCCTATTTCAGAGACACTCTGTATCTTGCAATACGGAAAGCGTTTCAATCAATATTTGTAATTATAAACTATAAACCAAATTGGTTCGCCAAAACAATTTCATTTAGAATACCAAAAACCACATAAATTTGTAGTAGTCGATTTATCAGCCACAACAATTAAAGGAATAATAATCAGTCACGTTTTTAATACTTATTTTTAATAATGCTCCTCAAGGTATTTTTGAAATTTAACCAATTGTATTTTTAATAATAAAACTCTCGAACAAACAATAAGTTAATGTCGTCGGGCTCTTTCATTATGAGCATTTTAATTATACACGCTTCAGTTTAAATGAGCTATTTTGCATAAAATTGTTACTCCTATGTGGAAAAGTGCAGTAATTTTTAAATTAAAAAAAATCAAAGGACCTTTAATATCATATTTTTAAAATGAGCGCTATTTTAATCTCCGTTCGTTCGGGAGGTAAAATTTAATATTTGCATGAAAGTTCAATTTCCTTATTTATTATTATAATGCAAACAAAACCTCTATCGATTTGTATCTATTTTTAACGGTATTATTCGCTAATTTTAATATTTGCTTTCGGAAAAACGTTTGATCTAATTCTTGTTTAAGGACTCTCGATGATGTCCGACCCCTATATACGTTTTCTCCATTTTTCTTATTCTCGGCTACGCCGCCTTTAGATATTCCCTTCACACCTAATCTTTATTTACAATGCCATTCCTAAAGCTCTAGTTTTTTCTATTTTCCTTTTCCCTTAAATTATGACCGTCCTAACGTATTTTGTTTGGGCTTGGGTCTGCAGACCGATTGCTATAGTAGTGTCTCACTTTGCATATCCGCTTTTGTACGATTTCATCAATATTCATCAACATACTGTCATTCGCCATTTGCAAGTAGAAAATGTTATACAAACACATTTACGAGACAACCTTTCTTTTATTCCATCCCCTACAGACCTCTTGCGTGGTGAGATAAAGCGATTCAACATCTCGGCCATTTCATTCAATTTTTACTGCAATCCCTTAACTTCTACGTTTTGTTGGTCCTTAACTGACCTCATGGTAACATCATAAGTGCGCAGTGTGCATTCACTCAATACCAACGTTATTTATTAGCCTAAGAAATACAATTGCGAAGATATTACTGAATGCTGCTTTTTACTGTTTCTCAATTTTAATTCTTAAACGTAAGCAAGCGTAAACGTAAAGTTAGTTTGAACTGTTAAACTTTTCTTTTTCTTAATTCTCGATTCTTAAAATTGAAAGTTGGGAACTTGGAAAAGTAGCACTTGAGAAATAAAAGTTACGTTTTATAAAAGAAACTCCGTCGCCCCTAAAAGGGTTCGTTGGATCGACCAACTGTTATTTTTATTAACATCGATAATTAATTATTAATACAATATTATTACAATAATCATTAATTTCATCCGTATCTTAAAAATCATTCCCTAAATTCAAATTCAATATTTGTGTTTGTTAAAGCAACATCTCAAACAATTTGCTTCTAGAGATAGAGTTAATTTGTGGTAATAATTTTACCTTTTACACTTGTGAATGTCTTAACGTTTATATGACGTGGCGGTTTATTGTACACGGAAGTAGCTTCAAAGGATTCGAGTTCACGAAGGGTCATACCTTTAGATTAGTTACATATACCTACACCTGCGACGTACTCACTATTTGTGTTAAGAGTTCAAACTTTTCATTTACTACCGTCTTTTTGGCTTCAAGTTCAACTACTGTATTTGGTAAACTCTAACAGCCAATCTGCCTTATCTTAGGCTGGAACAGACACTATTTACTTTATTATTAAATTTTTTAGGGGTTTGACGGGAAAAAATAAATCTGCCTAAAAACAATCGTAAACTTCGGCTAACATTTTCGTAGAAGTATTAAGTTAAGAAAGCCTGTTGGAACTTTAGCTTCTTTCAGAAGAAGTTTTCTGAAAGTTAACGCCATGGTCAAATAATAGCCAGTAGCTGCCAAGAAATACTAAAATGGTTTATTACGATGCAAGGCAAAACAATTTATATCCACGGTGGTTTAAAGAATGACACAAGTAATTCGTTTTGTCGTAAAAATACAAAAATTTATCTCCGTTCTTAAGAAGCAAACGACTAAAGTTTTAATCTACAAACCCAATATTTTAAACGTCGTTTTTACCTAAAACAATATTTTTAAAAATTTATATTTTAAACAAAGATTAATTATAAAAGTTTGACGTTCAGACAAATTGTATTATTAATAGTAATTATGCACGGGAAAAAATTTTTCGAGTCCCTACAACCCCTAATTTCCCAAATAACTTTTTTTTTTAATTTACAACGAAAGATGCAATAATTTAACTACGAACGAACTCATAAGAAAATTCATTTTTCGTAGTAAATTTAGGTTTAAACTGAACGACACGTTTGTTATTATTCCGTTTATGAAGATAAATTAATTGTAAATTCTAATTAGAAAAGCTGCAAGGTTTGTCTTGTTCATAATGCCATACTTACTACAGCTAATAACTTGAAATTCATATTTGATTACATTGGCTTAATCTTAATTAGAGTTGGGTTTAGCTTTTATGACGTTTATACAGAGAATTTCAGCAAGTTTCTAAATACTATTATTACTTCAACAAAAGATTTTTAATGGCATTTCTTTAAAAGAGGGGGGAACTACAGGGCTGGCTTCAAAAGTTTGCATAGCGCAAGAAGACTCCCAGAAGACCGCTTCTTGAGAGCGACGCAAAACTTACCAAAAAATTTATCAAATGAGGGTTTTCTAAAAAAACGTAAAAATTGAGCTGTAAGGTCACCTTAAAGGTAGCTCGACTCAAGTAGAGCAGCATCGATTTGAGCTAGCTAAGAATCAAACGTGTATTTACGACCTGAAACAGTTCTTCTTCCTTATATACGCAGTTCTACCTATTTTTCGATATAAAAAAAAGCTGGTGAAAGATACAATTCAATCACAACAGATTTACTGAAAAAGAATTCAACAAATGACAACGACCGAATGAAAATCCTAATAATTAACCTGAAACAAAAGATGTAACGAAAGGAAAAAGTTTGAATTTATACCTAAAATAAAATGTTGGATTTTGGTATATTTAAAAAAGATAAGGGAAGTTTGTGCTTTTTAAATATCTTGCGGAAATACTAAATTGGGCTTTTCGTGACATAAAATATCGATTCCAACCACAAATCGGTCGGCCTGTCGGTTAGTCTGTATGTGAACGTTAAACAACATAAACTATTGCAGACTAAACACCACAAATTACTCGAATAATGCACAGAAATTCCGAAACTCCACAACATCAAATGTTATGGGGGTACATCTAAAAAAATTCTACTAGGTCTCAGTCAGTAAAATTTACTAGTACGTACTCGAAACTTCCCTAATTAATTTAGAGCGAAGCTGTTGAGAATTAAAACGCAATCCGCGCTATTTCGATTCTTTGCAACTTTCGTAATTTATAAAGAAATATAAACATTCCCATTAAAATCAACTAATTGAACGCGACAATCTTGACTTTGATAAATGAATATAAAAATTATTAAAATTCGCGAATTGTAGCTGGGTTTCATCAAATTAAAATTTTCTCGGCTACAGTGGTGGTGAATTATAAGAACGTCTTATAACTCGATCAATCATCTTAAGTATTACTTACGTAATGTGTCATATTATACAGGATGTATCGACAAAGCAATTATTATGAAAGATATTCCAGACCTAACATGATTGAAGTTGCGAGACTGGGCGGATTTAATAGGTTCGCTCCCACGAAAACCAAAAATAGGCTTCAGCTTCAAAAAAATCCAAGAGTTTTAAAACTTCGCATAGGTACTCATATCTAGGTGTGTAGTGATGAATATCCTAAAAGTCCCGATGAATCACAGATGAGCTTTAGCGGTAGTGGCCGAAGACATGTCACTTTTTTGGTTTTTGGTTAATATCTCGAAAACTATAGGTTGGAGCTGAAGCGTGACTCTATACAGCATTAAAGCTAAAAAAATGTGCTGTAAAATTGATTATAATCATGTTTCTTGTATTCCAAAAGTTTACCGAGTTATAGGGCGTTTAAAATTACTGTTTTTTTCCACAACTACTTTAGCGCTGTATTTTCAAGGAGAGAAGAACCCATCACGTGATTTTGAACTTAATTGAACGAACGAACTTAGAAAGTTCCGTAGAGAGTCTCCAATTATTATGTAGTCGTAGATGTTAGGAATGTGCTAATTCCTGTTTGTTTTGATTTCGTAGCAGCTTTGGTCACGCGACGGGTTCTTCTTTCCCTGAGATCACTCTTAATAAGAGTTTGCATAGGTATAAGTAACACGCAGTTTGGTTTCAGGAAGGGACTTGGCACCCGAGAGGCCTTATTCGCCATACAGGTCCTGATCCAACGTGCACGGGACGTCAACGCAGACATCTTTACATGCTTCAAAGACTTCGAAAAGGCCTTTGATCAAGTCCAACATTTCAAACTAATCTCAATCCTACGGGAGTCAGGAATTGACGACAGAGACACAGATATAATATCAAAGCTGTACATGCAGCAAAAAGCCACTGCTCGAGTCGAAAACGAAACATCGGAGGAGTTTAACACCCACAGAGGATAGGCACTTCAAGAAGAAGATACAAGGTATTAAAGCAAGTTCTTTATGGATGATGTGAACTCCCTTGGACGCATCGTAAATTTAATACTGTGAGCAATTGCAATACATTTTCTCTTTCTGTTTTCAACGTTTCTTATCCTTGTTTGTAAGCAGCAGTTTTATAGTGACTTGACTTGGTAGCGTCAGGGGGGTCACTACAGTATGTGAGAATCGTTGTATTTAAAGGTCTCGCCACATAGCTTATGTCATGCTATGTCAATGTTCAAGTGCTATGTAAAAACCGCATGTGACATGACATAAAGGTCACGTGGTTTCGCAGCCAAATACACTATGCGCGCGCTGCGTAAATAGCATAGTGTTTGTGCGAGAAGTTTAACCTCAAATATGGACGAAGAAGATATATAATAAGATATAGTCCACATGACTTTTATCGTACAAACAAGGGTTCCCTTGAATGATGTGAATCAATAATTCGTCATTTATTTTATTTTTCGGCTTATCAAAACAATATTATACTTGTATAAATAGCTAAAACCTAACCTCAACCACCAAACTAGTCAACACCAATGTGCGTATGATGTACGATATAAAACATTCGCGTCTCACGTGGTTTCGCTGCAAAATACACTATGCGCGCGCCGCGTAAATAGCATAGAAGTTGGACAACGGTCGACTCTTGTGCTATGTAAAAATTTTGAAAACATGTGCAAATTTTGCATAGCCGCATAGCATAGCAAATGTGAACATCTATTATTAAATCATATAGCTCTACTTCTGTGTTTTACATTGGCATAGCATAGCATAAGCTATGTGGCGAGACCTTAACACTTAAGATATGGATAATGAAAGCCAAACCCGATTAACTATTATATTGAATCAACACCACAACAATACAGAAATAGATCACAGAACGATACAGACACTTACTGAACAAAAATATCTAATTGAATGTATGATGTAAACCAACCCTAAACTAATCACCTAGTAGCGCGAAAAACGTTTTTAGGAGAAAAATGTTTATCTCCCAAATATTTGGGAGATAAACAGTTGTCTGGCTTGGCGTACGTGGTTCGTTCATGCGACCGGATATTGCAGACTGGGGTTCAATTCCTGAGGCGTTTGGTCGTTCAACATTTTTTTCCTAAAAACGTTTTTCGCGCTACTAGGTGATTAGTTTAGGGTTGGTTTACATCATACATTCAATTAATTATTTCTGCCCTAGTATATATATTTGAAAAAATATTAAAATTTCACGTATAAAAATATCTAATCTTAACTGGAACACTTGCCTATAGGCAATCCACTTAAACCAACTTCTCGTTCTCAAAATGACTATAGACTCGAACGACTCTTCTCTGACGACTGTTCCTGTTAGGATTAGATATTTTTGTTGGGCAAGTGCCTGTATCGTGGTGTAATCCATTTCTGTGTTGTGTTGGTGTTGTTTCAATATAATAGTTAATCGGGGTTGGCTTTCACTGATCATTATCCATGACTTAAGTACTATTAAACACAACGATTCTCACATACTGTAGTGACCCCCCTTACACTAACAAGTCAAGTTACTATAAATCTCTAAATAGAAATAATCAATAAAAGGGGGTTCATTACGATTGGTGGCAGCGGTGGGATTGCACAATATTCATTAAATAAAATTTTATAATTTGCTAGCTGTTACATAATGTAGTATGTAATTCAAGTCTTAATTTTCCTACTTTCTTTTGAATAAACTTTCTCTATGGAGACACTATCAATGGAAACTAAAATTCGCGAACTTCATTATTTTAAGCCGTTTGACTTTGAACTATCAAAAATTTTTGCCTGCAGTCCTATTTTATATTATTTCTATCATCCTCCAGCCGCAGCTTCTTTAATCTACCCACCTTAAAAATAAACCTAGCGCCACCACTGGTAATAACATGAGCTCAATTGAAGCAGATCTAACCCACCGTTTTCAAGATATTTACAAAAAAACGAAAAAAATGGCATGTTTTCCGCTATTACCACTAAAACTCACCTCTGATGCATCATCACTTTCAAAACATCCATAACTAGACACCTACAACTAAGTGACGATTGTAAATTAATCACTTAAACCAAGTTTAACATTGTCAAAGGGCAATGATAAGGTAAGCTTAGCCTTAAACCTGCCCTAAGCTCAGTTTCTACAATTCTCTCAAGTATGTGAAGTTTCAAAACTATTGGATTTTTTTAAGGTGAAACCCTTAGTTGAGTGGACTACGAAAACCATAACTAGTAATAATCTGCCGTTTTAATACACCCTGTGTATTTAAAGAGTTACTTTTATATCTTAGGAATTTTACAATTAGTTAATACTCGCCTTAGTTGTCAAAGTCAAGAGTAGAAGTTACTTGCAAACTTTAAGACAAAGTTTATCTCGACTTTATTGAAAATTTGAAAATCTTTCAAGGGACTGAAATAGGGCGGTGGCCTGGTTTTGAACAAATTATTTATTTAAAATTTCTCCACTTATTAAAGACAGTTTCTCTGAACTAAGCAGTAGGTATAAGAAAATTAGACTGATCTTTCTTTCACCGAAAAATTAAATTTATTATATTCTCTTGTACTTTCTAGTTTGGTTATTTTCATTTCGTAACTATACTTAGGTAATTTTCTTCGATTTGTATAAAAACAAAAAGCAATCTTAAGTTATATATACACTTCAACTTTATCCCTATGTGCATAAATATCGACATAATCGATTTAGGTAGTTCTTATTCATAACACACTTCGCCTAAAGTCTATATTATACATTATGTATTTTATGGATTACTTGATATTATTTTTATATGTTCATTAAATTACTTTTAGGTGGATTATTACGTTTTAATAAAAGAAAAGATACAAAAAAAGCACTTTCTTGGCAAAAAGCTTTCCGACTTCTTATTTTCAAAAAATAATATTGCAAAATTGTAATATTAAATTAAACGCAATTAGAGCAAATATGGATAATAATTGCATTAAAGGAACTTATACCAATTAGCTCCAATCAACTTTTATTCGTTTTACTTTTAAATTGAAAATTTAAAGGAGATGAAAGGCTTTTTCTCCATCAATCTAAAATATATTATTCAATTTTTTCTGTTTCTCCGTCAACAATTTTACTTTAAATTGTTCTACTATATATACAAGAGATGACATGAAGAGGCTCAAGAATATTACTTTTTGAAATTGTAATATTGTAATGTACGACGTGAAAAAAATTAATGTGATTGTTTGCGCATTGAAGACGAATAAACGCGCCTCATTGAGTTTTACCCCATTTTATTATAACTGGCCCGCACCAACGATGCGTGGGCGAGAGGCTGTCTCTACATTTTCAGACTACAATCATTTAATAAATGAGTATAGTAATGATAATAACAATACTGGCTGATCCTCAGAGGCTATGGGCATCCTTATTGGACTATTCCGTATTAATGAATCAATCTAGTAAAGGAGCACGCTCACCTTTAGAATATAATAGGTTTCATAAAAATTACAACAATGCGAGTCGAGTACAGGGTGCTGAAAAAAAACTTGAGTCTTACAACTTTCAATATACGTACATAATAATCAGTATTAGGTATGTACATGGTGTTCTATTAAAAGAATAAGTTTAGTTTAGAACTGTTAAGAACACCCTGTAGGTACGTTAGAAAATGCCTTCAGAAGGTGCCTCTTTAAGCACAGTAGGTAAATAATTAAATACTATTAAAACCCCGTATAAAGTGTAACCCCTAAATTAATTATTTTATATCTCACTTAATTGTATTAACTTTAGATGTTTATTACGAAGGAGTTGTAACGTAATTTCTTAAAAATGAGACAGCGTCGCAATTTTAATGACACTATAATGATGCACAGGTAAACCTTTAAACAAGTGCTAAAACTAAAGTGTGATACATTAAAAAGTTTAGTCAGGTTATTTAATAGAATAGGTACTCGTTAAAAACTCATCAGTTTTCCAACGCGGATCTCATCACATTGATAAATAGTGAGATCCCGTAATAAGTGTCTCGTTGGAAAATTGTTACATAACATTTTCGAATCATTACGCTTCAACTACAAATAATAAAAAGAAAGAGATTTGAATTTCTCGTATTTCGAATAAATGGAAAGCTTTCAATAATCATACAGTCATACAGTAAGCGAGTAGGCTATAAGGGTTATAACCTCCCTGAACTTTATTTGAACGTAGAAGCAGAACATTAAGAAGATTTAAATTGTTCTTTGACGTATTATATTCGTCTGAATTATTTGTGAATGCGACTTGCTTTTATTAGACAGGGGCGTCAGTACCTCGCCACCTCGCCTGAGTAACGATGCCTTGATCAACTATTGCAAGCTCTCATTAAGACAAAATAATTCGGACGAGCAGCGTAAATTAATATACAAACGTATATTAGCTCAAAAGTTGAATATTAAATAATATCAATATCAAGAACTAGTAGAGCGAACTAAATGACAAACCACAAGGTAGTTGGATCATAATTTGGTAAACTTCGACTAACAATGTGTTAGTTGGAGTATAAATGCGAAAATGTGAAATGTATAAGTACGGCTTTCTCAAATCGATGCTGTTTGAACTTTTGAACAGTCACGTCGAGGCATTTAAACGCGTAAATCACAATTTTTCATTGGTGATAATGATAAAGCTCGCATCTTTTGTTTCCACTATTTATATTACCGTCGTCGTATTTAGAAATCGATATTTTCACATTAGCGTAATGAGCTTACGAATCGATTAATGGTAGGATTGTTTCTGGAGTGCCCACTAGGGACCAGAGATATCGGATATCGTTAAAAAAAGTTGTCTAAACGTTGCCGATAACCTGGGAAATTGGTTCAAGAGATCGAAAAGTGCAGCCAACGACCCTCCACATCGAGATTTTCGGTAAAGACAAACTTAGAAAGACGCCACTTAATACTTGGGACTCACCATCTACAGAATATTCACATGGAAGCTAGACCAGTAGCCGACCTACTACGTCGCCAGAGGTTCGCTCTTCTCGGGAAGAACCTTGGATCTCCGGAAGAAGCTACTTCTGTACAAGACCGTCGTCTGACCCATCATGATCTATATCGCTCTCGCATGGGCTTACGCCGCTTCGTCTGACATCAAGATGCAGGTGTAATGATAAAGCAGACAAGCTGGCCAAGAAAGGTTCAAACAGCCAGGGTCAATCATCATACCAGCCGTAAATAATACCCACGAACTACAGACTGAAAGATGGATAAGAAACGTAAGTTGCTCCGAAAGCAAAAGAGCTTTACAGGTTCCTTCTAAAAAGCTGGCAAAATACTGTCTACAGCTGCTGTCCCGAATTAATCTACGAACAATCGCAGGGACACTCACAGGACACTGTCGGCTACACAAACATCTTCACACACTAGGCTTGTAGATAATCTCATATGTCGTGGATGCGAACTAGAAGACGAAACGGTTGAATGTGTTTTGTCATTGTCCAACTCTAACGCCCAAGAAGAAGATCCGTAGTGGGGGGAGTTCTGGCTTAACATAGCCTGAATAAGCACCATCTCTCCAGCCAGAATCCTGTAGTTCATCCTACCAGTAGGATGGCTCGAGATCAGATGAACACGAGGAGGCCGGAGAACCCTAAGTGCAGCGAGCCCCTCCCTAAATGATACCGATTCAGTGCACACAATTTCTATTCGAAGCGAACTATCCTCCAGCGACCCCTATCGAGATATTCAGACTTTCGAAGGACGCCACTTGATATTAAGAACTCGAGAATCGACAAAACCTTCACGTAGAAGCCCCACATTGAGAAAGTCGTCGCTAGACCGCGAATCGACTACATCACTCTCTATTTGTTTTTCTCGGGAACAACCTTATGTCTCCGGAACAAGCTACTCCTGTACAAGGCCGTCGTCAAGACGATGCAGGTACTCCAGAACAAGATTCTGAGGACCAGCGTCGACGCATTATAGCTCGTGCAAAACCATCACATTTATCAGAACTTCCAGATGATCTGCATCCACCACCAAGTTTCACGAAGTCACACTGGACCATGACAACTTCACCATCCGGGGATTATAGGAATACAACGCCAATGAGACTAGACTCCGGAAGTTGGCCAAGATGGCCGAGAATACTACCATATCAAGAGGAGATGGGTAAACGTTCGCCTCCGGCGAGAAGCGTATAGTTATCAGCAACTTCGGTCCCACTCCACACTCCATTAATTTACTAATTACCCAGTTTTTCTACGTTACAAACTCGGTCGATGAAGGTGTTATAGGACCTAGTTCCCGGGACTCCATAGCCATATCAAGATTCCAGTAAGTTGTCCCAGGACGCCATATCTTGAAGAGCGATGACATACAACAAAGGCCAGCAAAGGCGTGTGACTTGCGACCTACGAGTGTCCAATGTCGACTGTGATCTATAAAAAGTAGAGTTGATGCAAATAACTTTTAACGTAATGTGAAACTTTGATTGAAACTAATCGGGAGGAGGGGCGGGTTTATTTCTTAGACGTAATTGTTAAGAAATTACCATACTTGTTATAGTATTTGCACCATGTAAAAATATTTAGTACTGTGTGACCCTCTCTTTAGTAAAGAAGCCACTACGAGCTTTCCAGCTTTTTCCGCCGCAGAAAACATTCTTATCAAACCGTCGACGTTTTTTTTGGCCACCCTTTACTACTCAGCTGTTAGCACTGAATATAAGCGGAAGTTACTAACGAGCTTTCTCCATACAAGTACAACGCGAATAAAAACTCGGCGTCGAATTTTACACGGACGAGCTCTGAAACTATTTAACAGTGGAAGTTACAAATTTCCAATTTCTTAGCGTAAAAAGAAAATTGCAGAATTGCACCTTTAAATAAATATAGACGAATCAAAGTGAATCGTGATTTTGTTTTCGTTGCGACCTTTAGGTGGTGTAAGACGACGAAAATAACAGAAGCGTGGGTATAATACGTTCTCCTAAAAGTAATTGAAACGTCAAATACTATTTCCCCGGCATTATCCTTATGTGTGTTACGTTTGATATACATGAAGGAGGTGTAGATATCCAAGTTATTTTATGTAAAATAGGTGGGTAATGTGAATACTGACAATTTCTACGTCTTCCTAAGCCACTCACGTCACTAGTAATAGGATTAGGATTTTGAACTCGAGTTCGTTTGTTTCGAGGTACATTTTAATTTAGTATTTAGCTACCTTTCATCCAATCTTACGACTTTTGTTTATTTCAAAAGTAAATTTAAAAAAATTATATTAATGAAAGTCTTTGACGAGGGAATCGGAGGGTAATCGACGATTGTCTCCGACTTCTATTGAATACAAGACAATTGAAAAGGCCGAGGTCTCAAAGAAAACGGATGAATTGTTTAACCGTTAACAAGAGAAGTTGGTGAGTAATACTGTTCTTCATTTTCTAATTATTTCAAAAGTGTTACTCGTTACTCCTTACTCCTTATAGAACTTCTGAAGCGTTTCTTGTTTGAAAATTAATTTTGCGAATTGTTTGGAAGCGTTTAAGTGTCATGGTAACACGTAAACGTCAAATTAGAGAAAAAGAGCCCAGCAGTTCCACTGCACCGACGGATGAATTGGATTCAGATGAGGAGCCAACTTTTTTTAATTGGTTTCGTAGTGGGGAAGGCACAGAATTGTTACGAATGTTCGTTGTAATAAACTCTCTATTAGTCTTCTTGGTAATGGGATGGCCTCACATTAAATTCACTTTACAAGAAATATATTACTATTATCAAAGTTTATTCGAAAAGAGCGACTAATTTCGCGAAATTGAAAAATGATAAGCTTGGCGTTTCGTGGATTGTTACTTTTAGCAATCATGAGTTGGTATTCGGTGGCCGTTTTTAAACTCATAGACGAATACTTTTATAAAGAATACAATAAATATTTTATTAAAGAACTGAAAATTGTCGAGAAAAAACAAAACGAAAAGGAAACCGACGGTGCTAGAATTCTTCCACTGGAGAATGTAATAAATGCTTGTAGAGTAAACGAGAGTCGCTTTTTAGAGGACGTATTGATGGTCGGAAAACTTAAAGTGTGCTCCATATATGATCGGAAAATGGAATCGTAATTTGGTGTCACCTCAACAGTTGCTTTATAAAAATTATTTTTTGTTTTATAACCGAGTTATAGGTAACAGATTTGCTATTAATCGATACAGGATGGGCCAAAAACAATACTCGTGCTCTTCTCATAACATCAGAAATGGTTAAAGATGGTAAAAGCTGTTCTGAACCATTATAGTCTGCGACCACTCTACTACGAGTGTAATTTTAATCGCCTGAGTACTTGCACACGACAGCTATGAATAAAAACAGTGAGGGGCGCACAATAAGCAATCCTCTCATTTGGCTTAAAAGTTCCACCTACGCCAATGACCAACGGTTTTGGTCCAACTAGTTTAGTCGTATTTTTCGAATATTGTTTTTGACTCGCCCACTATATTTATAAAGTTTGTTTAAAGGATTAACTTTAATGTATTTAAATTAGTTTCGAAGAATAACATGTTCAACAACCGTTGAAGTTTGCAACGCCAAAACTTGCCCTAAAATAAACAAATTGTGAAGCGTTCAACAATAACAGTGTTTATATTTTCGTCGCGTACAACAAGCTAAGCCTCTAATTTTCATTATCTTATTTCTACAAGAAAACGTTAAAAGTCATTGCAGTTTTGGCTTGTCTAATTAAAAGTCAATTATGGCCGTTTCGACTGACAAATGGAAGAATAAACTATTATGCGTGCAAATGGGCACATTTGCTGAAATGTACAGCGCCATCTATTTATTCGGCGGGCGACTAAAAAGTTTTATTTTGTGTTCCTTTAATTTTTTCTTTGTTTGAGTGAAAATATAAAAGTTGTTACGCATATTGATTTTACTATAATGTAATACACCTGTTATTTATTGTTATTGTTATAATTTTTTATTTTAAATGTATTCTCCAACCTACATTTTTATTCATTATCGTTATTAATGTAGCATGTTTTAACATAATTTTTCTTGTTAATGCGTTATAATTAGACTATTTTTAATTACTAGGTATTTATAAATAATGCAGTAATAAAATATCAGTAATTTGCGAAAAAAAAACGATGATAATAAATTATGTTACGAAATCAATTGAGAGTAGGTAACAAAACATCCTTACAAACCCTAAAAGTTCGGAGACGACCGACGTATTTATGGACTTCACGAAAAAAAAGTGATAAAAATAATGAAGTAATTGAAAAATAAATAAGACTAAGAACAGTTTAATGCAGTTTGTTAGAACTTCATATCTGAGAATGTTACTGTTGATACCGATAAGAAATTTACAAAGATCTTTAACATGTCCAATTATTTAATAAAAATACTTACATATATTTAAAAGTAGAAAATTGTTAACAAACTAATTCTGCATCAAAACCCACAGATTTTCCAACAATGTATTGAGATCATCGATAAATATATTTGCATATATACATGAATACAAAAAATAATAATAAAAGTACTTACGTTAAAATTTCATTTGTGAGGTTAAGAACTTAAAAGTGCCTTTACGGCATTATATTATAACGACCGTTTATATTACTTTCGTTAATTTTAAAACGTGCGTCTTAAAGTCCGCTTCGTTATTTCACATTTCTAAATCGCACAACAAACAAAATATTATTTTATAACAAATAATAACACACACATTAATAATTCATATAACTGTACTTTAATCTCATTGGCCAGTTAAATTTTAAAACAGGTAGTTAGATAGCGCACCTGTAAAACATATATACAAAAAATGCTTGCTTTTAGCGCCATCTAGTTTTTGCAGGCGTACCTCTTCATCTAGATAAGTAGATTTCTGTTTTATTTGAAATTATTTTAAAATTTTTCACGTCAGGAGATGTTTAGTAGTGTTATCAACGTATTCTAAATTTTTTCCTCCTGCCTCCTGCAACTTTCCTTGTCGTCTTCGGTCAAGTGTCAAGTATTTCTCTTCTGATCAGTACTTTACTGAAGCTTGAGAGTAGCTTTTTCTCAACATATTTTTCGAAAAAGTTGTTGAGCGACGTCAATAACTGTCGCTACGCGACTCTCGGCGTCTTCCACCTTCCACCTTCCGTCACTAGAAGCACTTGTTCATTTATTTGTTCATTTCAAAATGACTTCCTTTTCAACCACACCACATACCACATCTAAAGCTGTATTTATCTAATATATGAGGATATTAAGATGAGAAGGCTGCAATCAGTTTCAACTCTCAAAGTCGACTATTGACGATAGCCGCAGGATGAACTTGAAAGGAAACTCCAGAATAAAAGGATATTGCAGGTTATTACTACGTTACAAACTTTCATTTCGATTTTAATGATTTTTACGTAGTGTTGAACATCTATCTATGTATATGCGGAGTGCAGAGCCGGATTAAGAACGTATGGGGGCCAAAGGGCCCCTACCGAACCTTAGACCCACTCTTTCCGATAATGATATAGCAAACTACTTATTTTGAATTGAATAAAGACTTCTGCGATAATTATAGCAAGCCATGGCGCCATGCCCATGAGGCTCTTCTTAAAACCGCCTCTGCTCTGCCTTACCTCTCCCAACACCAGCCTAGTTTAAAGCATTCCTCGGGTATTATTCATACCCTTATTGTTTATTCAAATATTTTACACCCATATTAGTGCTAATAAAAGGTATTAATGATTAATGATCACTTTTGGTGGACCATTAGAAAGTTTCGATTTTGTTCCTCATTAAACTTCTAAAAACTTAAAAACTCGCAATTGAAAAAAATATTTCCTAATCAACGCTCTTTCTTTCAGTACAAAAAATGTTTTTGATATTTTGCACTACTTGCGTTTGTGTATTCTCGTCGAGCAACAACTACATTATGAATATTAGAAGAAATACACTAGGAAACTGTATGTATCCAATTATATAATCAACTTAAGTAGATGTTAAATTAGTTTATATAGCACGAAATAATACACTTTATTGCTTACGTCTAGCTGTTGACGTGTAAAAAAATATTAAACTACATATTCGTAATAGTAAAAAATGTACACGGGTTTTGCTACCCTTAAAAGAGGGAGCATTCAAGTGCAACGAGCTGCAAAAGTAGTTAACGGTGAGTTAAATTGAAACGAGCTTTAATTAAATTAATTTTCTCCTTTATGCATATTCCATTTTTAAATAGTCCCTAAATTACTTTAACGAATTTAATTATCTCGTTCAGTTTACTTTTTTGCATTACAAATTTTCAGAACAAATTGGTTCGAGACAAGTTTTGGCAGCCTTCGTAATTACCGGATTTGTGCTTTGCGGTATAGTAGAACAAAGCGCATCTGTTGCATTAAGGGCTAATAGTACGTCGAGCATATCTGCCGAAGAATTTGCCGAATATGTCGAGAATACGAGTTACATCACGAGTTATTGTCAACCGGATAATAGAAATCGTACCAAAAGAGGAAATGTGGTACGATCTATACCTCATATCGAAGTGAGTAAACATAAATAATGAAACAATCAGAACTTGAGCATTTACTCCATACGTTTAACTATTCAAACAATTACTATTAGACACAAGTAGGGGTGAGTAGGGGTAAGAGATAGTTTTAACGTAATAGCTATTAGTGGTTTCGATTAGACTTCGAAACTTGTTTTGGTAAACAATGGCGCAAATTAATAGAATATCTAAATGGCGTGAAGATGCTTTACAGCGTTATGTGAGAGCTATGCAAACGTAAACTTGAAAAAATACCACAGCGCATAGCAGCGTTGCCGTGCACGCTTAATAATGGTCGATATCTACAGATTCCCATGACGAGAACAGATCAGACGGAATCTGTCTTAAGAGAAGCTTTCATGTGGGGGACTTTAATGTCGCCGTTAGCCGCAAGCAGAATTGCCGCTCATGTAGGTGCTGAAAGGCTATTTGGAGCTGGTGTCCTAGGAACTGCCTCGGTTGCTGTTATGGTGCCTGCAGCTTGGCTAACTCCATATCACGTAGCCATTCGCATAGTGCAAGGAATATTTATGGTAATTATGCAAAAATTATTTTAGGTAGGTAGGTATTGTAATTTACCCAAAAATAATGTGAACTCAGAACTACTGAAAAAAATTATTTAAGATCAGAGCAAACCACCCTCACTGATTCTCTTTTGCTTTTGGCTCGGAAGTTAATTCAGTCTACTGAACTAGCGTCAGTACTTGTATTGTTTTGAAGAGCCTTACGAATCCATTAGGGGGCTCATTTAGGTCTCAAAGGCCCATTCCACTCCACATTTTTTTTGGTTTCGCTAGGGCCTATCTGAACCTTCTCTCTCTACTAATTACCATTCTACTATTCTACATCTAGTCGAAGTAGGTACCTACTATCTACTTTAATTTTATTACGCAGGGCGCAACTTGGCCAGCAGCTCACATGCTTGCAGTGACTTGGTTCAAACCCAAACACGTCAGTGGCTTTGTGTCGATGTATTCAGGTAAAAACTAACGTTCATCTTTCCTCCAATAATTGAAACTATTGTAGCTGTAAATTTGGGCTATGCAACCGTCGGTATATTAGGAACCCGCTTGGTGAGGCTCTTAGGAAGAGATTCGTTAAGTTACATAATATGCTTAACTTCGTGTTTGTGGTACTTTCTTTGGTGGAGATTTGTGGAAGAGTCGCTGAACCCTAATCGTCCAATACGTGATGTAAGATTGCTAATATTTTCATAGTCGACTAAAAATAGTACTTTTAGGAACACAAAATGTTGCCTTGGAGACAACTCTTGTTATCGGGTCCTGCGTGGGCTTGTGGCATCGCTGTTGTTGGTAGTCAATGGGCAGACGCAACTTTGATGTTGGGTGTTACGAAATATCTAAAATTAGTTTATGGGTTTAGTATTGAATATGTACTATTTGTTGAAAAGCTTTTCTACTTTATATTTATTTGTAACTTTTTAGGACGACGTATTGGCTTCTCTACCGCACATTGGTCATTTCTTTTCGGCTTTAACATTTGGCATCGTAGTAGACCACGTGAGACATTCTGGGTTAGTTTCTACTACAACTGCTAGGAAACTTTTCGTCTACATATGTAAGTATTCTAATAGAGTCAAGGTCACTCGAGTCAGAGCCTACTTGCTTAATCACGAGCCGCCAATAGGATTGAGTAGTATAGTGAACAATGACAATATAAATCATTACCCACGAGGCCTTCTTGACAGCATGATTTGACTCTGTATGGAAGTGGTACCGACCTGTTTCATGCCGTGCTTATCCTTCATATTCTCACTAAAATAAATATGCCGAGTTGGCCCAGGCCCAGCGATCTTCCGTACGACCATTTAGCAATACAAACTACAACGAATACAAAGTTTAAAACTTCTTATGTGTTTACTGCATGTTGTAATTTGCAACACACATTGTTTTTGCAAATTACATAAGTCTCCATTAAAGTCATTGAACTGGTTGCATTCATACAGACTGCTATTTCATCAAAATGTCTGAGATGCCGCATCTAACGACAATACACAATACACGAGTTTAGAATAGTTTTGTGAACTTTTTAGCTCATTTTTTACCGGCGGCCTTAATGTTTGTATTGGGATACACAGGATGCGATCCTGCAGCTCCTGCAGCATTATACACGGCGGCTTTAGCGTTAACTGGAGCTACGCCGGCTGGAGCTTACTCAAGTGCGGCAGACATTGCCCCAAATTTTGCAGGTACTCAAAAATAGGGCTTCAATTCAAAAAAAATTAATTTTCGTAATTGAAGGAACTGTTTTTGGGTTGTGCCAAACGATTGGCGCTGCTGGACTATTAGCTGCTAATTATGCGGTTTCAGAGGGTTTGCACGGATCGGTGAGTACCTACTGAAATAAGCTTAGTTTGTTTAATCGTCGGAATAAAAATTTCATTAAAGTTTGCTGGTTGGTGGCGTCTTGTGTTTGGAGTTTCGTCTGCAGTTTTGTTAATAACTGCTGCCTTTTTCATGGCAGTGGGTAGTGGATCAGTTCAAGATTGGAACGCACCGGGCGACTTTCAGTTAGAAATTGAGCCCGTCCTAGAAGAACCTTCGAGATTAGAATCAGTTCTAGAGTAAAACAATAAATGCATAAAATTTTAGAAATAATTTAATAAATATTCATATCATGTGTATTATGAAAACTAAACAAAACAAAAATGACACAGTTTAATTTTCCCACAAATTGTATTATTATTCAGTTCTTTGGTAATGTTACGAATTACTATTGTAATTACAAATCTATTATTATAATATAATGTATGTCCTACTACAAAAGTAACAGAGGCGTTTCATAAGTATATGACATGGTTAATTACATAAACAACAATACGAACTTTAAAAATTTCGTTAACCGTTCGTTTTTGTTCACTTTTACCTTTCTAAAAACAAATTTAAATAACAAAAAGAATTATTTTACAATTAAACAAATTGAGCTTTTGAGTCCAAAACTTAAATAAAAATTTATAAGCGACGATTTGCACTATATACACCTTTTATTTCCACCAAGGACATCTCTACCTAAATAGCAATCACACAATTTACAATAATTTACCTAATACAGAACCGATTGCTTCGAGTTTTATTCAGTTCTTAAATTATCGAAGTCTTCTTCACCGAGAACTTGTACATTTCTAATTCCACTTTTTCGCATCTGTTGTTCCGCAGGTGTCGAATCTTGTATAGCTTCAGATTCATTGCTCTCTAAGGGCAGAGATGGATTCATGGCGAGTTGGAGCATTCTCAACAATAACATTTCTCTTATTTGGGGCGGAAAAAAATTTTCGTTTTCGTATGGATCTTTGGGTGGATTTGGCGGTAGTAAACGCGCGACTCGTCTAGTAGGCGTGTAAGAATTTGAAGTTGAAGGATAGTCGTCGTAGGAGTTTTCATTTTTTTCCATTTCACTTCTTATACTATATTGACCTTGAGATTCGACTTGCATTTGTGGTGCAGTTATGTAATGAGTCGCTCTTGCCATTTGAGGATCGGCTATAAATCTAACTGGACCGTTTTGAATAATTTCTTGCGGTCTTCTCACGAACAAAGGTAGTGGTGTTGGGTGCGACCGGTGTTTGCGTAAATTGAGCAGTTCTCTTTCACGTTGGGCGTTGATTAGGGCGTTAGCTTGTTCCAATTTCGTTTGGCGGAGGATTAAATATTCGATAATTTTTTGAAAATCTTTTGTACTTACTGGCGGTTTAATATAATTAACGTCATTCTCGACTTCCCTTATATTATCGAAATTTCGTTGAGGGGTAGCTGCCGGTAAAAATAACGGATAAGGTGCTGCAGTAGCTCTCGGTTGTACTTGAGCGGCGTAACCAGAAGCTTCCACTTGAGCAGGAATAGTTTTTTGAATTTGAGGTCTACGTACGATTACGGGTTGTAAGTTTTGAACTTGCTCTTGATATTGGGGCGCTTCTGCAGGGACCCTAACTTGTTTATAATACTGACCATTTGCAAAATACAACTGAGGTTGCGGGCGTGGTTGATTAAATTGCTCATTCGCTTGCGCATTTACTTGATTATACGGTACCAAAACTACTCTCTCATTATAAGGGCTCCTCAATTGCACGTATGGCATTTGTTGGTGGCTCTCTCTAACGTTCTGCTCGTGAACAGGTGCTGGTGTAGTTGAAGCACTCGCAGCACTTTCAGTTGATGGATTTTGCGAAAATTCCGTAGTCGTTACTCTTTGTAGAAGGTTCCTCGAAGTTAAATTTTCTATAGTGGGGGGCGGCTTAACTGTAGAAAAAATTCTAGAACGACTCGTCGTTGTAAACAAAGGTCGCGGTGTTGCAGTCGACAGCGAAGCACTATACACGTCAACCGAGTCATCCCCTATGCTTTGTTGTAAATTTTCTATATGCTTACGTGGATCAAATGTAACTGGACTTTCGGACACTAACTGCCTTCTTAATAACGTACTTCTCGTTTTTGGCGTAGACGATTCCTCTTCTAGTGCATATTGTCTCGAGACGGCTCGTCGATAAGCGGGGAGCTCGGTTGCCCGTCTCGCAACAACTTCAGGCCTTATAAGTTGGCCTTCCGATTTTTGAGCACGGGTTAGCGAACGAGGCGAAAAAATTACGTTGGAAGGCGAAGAAGTGGCATAAATGATATTAGATCGACTTGTCGAGCTTTTGGCGACTTCTTTAGACTTTGAGTTGTCTTTACTTGCAGTTTTAATTTTAGATTCGGATTCGCTCGAAGGCTTGCTGAAGCCGTCTTGGGATAGATCCAGAGTAAGGGGAGTAGTTGGGTTGTACAGCAAGATCGACGGCTTGTTCTGATTTGAAGAGGTCTTGTTAGTTTTTGGTATTCGTTGTACTACCGATGGGGCCTCGGTCGACGTTGTATCTGTGGTGTTGTTAGTTGTATACGAGATTCTTTTTACGTCCCCATTTTCGTCTAAGTACCCATAAGTGCCTTTGATGTTTCCTAAAACATCTCGGCTTTCTATTTTAAACGAACCGTCGTCTGCTTCGTAACCAATCGTGTACGAACCATCGTCGTTAATTTTTTTAATGCTTTTAATGATTTCCAACTCTCCATTTTTGGCTTCTGCAAGAGATAAGTCTTGCGTTTTGGTCGAATTTGAATTTTCAGATACAACAAGTTGGCCAAATAGCAAAAATATTATCCACGATAATACCTGCAAAAAATAATAGCTAAACTAGGAAACTTTACGGCCAAGAAGTGCATTGTGACTTTGAACGTGTAGAGTTTGCTAAAATTTTGTGGGAATTAAGTAACTATTAAAACTTTCAAGCAAGAAGTGATGTTTTTATTTAATTCTACGTTAGTTTTTGTGCATTGTGGGATAAAAAGTTATGTACCTGTTTATTCTTCATGATGGCAGATCCATCAAGTTTCACATAAATAATTCACTACTGGCGTATATTCGTCACGTTGGTTCTCTATATAACCATCGTTGAGGAGGTATGAGACAATACCCCGAAGGAAGGGAAAACGACCTTGACGTTGGCGTCTGAGTGTTCTGAACATTTTGGTGCAGTGAAAGTGTACCGTGAGCCATGAATCGCTCTTATTAACATTTTTCACACAAATTTACAAATTCATTGTTTGAATTGTTAAAGGAGATATTACTTAACTCGATTGTTATAACTGTTTTAATTCATAAAATGTTCTCTTTAAATCTTAGGGGATAGGGGAGTCCTCCCCGAAGTGTCGTGACTTATTTTTTAGGCTGTAGACGTAATAAACGGCGATTGACTCCATCTCAGACTGTCGAAAGAACTTTACTAACACAAATGACTAGTGGGTCAATTGTGGCCCGAAAAGGGGTAACGAGTAAAAGCCCTTATTAAACTATAAATAGTACCCTTACCCAATGACATAACACTAATAAGAATATGTTATTCGTATGAATGTATAAAATGTATTAGATAATTGATAATAAAATAACTCAAACTATTCTCACGTTTAATAAAGAGATCGTTCCATTGTTCAACTTACATAAGTAATAAATTCCATTACACATGTGAGTAAACTTGCCAAAAAATATGATTTTAATAAAAATAGAAAATTTTCAGAAAGTTATTAGGATTATGTTGTTTTCACACAATGTCGTTAGATATTTAAGTTTAATGATCTTATATCAATGTTAAGATAGTATTTTATGTAATCGTGTATTATTATACTTGGTCTAAATTGGTATGCTTATTCATTGTTAAAATGAATTAAGTTTTGAAAATGTGCAGAAACTCGCCATTAATCAAGGACAGAAAAGTAAGCGGAAATGTATAATTGTAGTAGACAAAATGTAATACGAAAATACATAAATAATTGTAGATTGTGACATCGATTTAACTTTGGCAGGCAATAACTTTAAACTGCGGTACATCTATAATATTCTAAAATGTTTATAATGTATGAGTATGATAGCGTTGGGAGATTAGAGTAAAGATATTTCACAAAACTATATGGAAATTTATCCAAAACTTCTTAGTTTCTGAAATGGAGGCAAGTGGAAGTATTTGTCAATTTTAGTTCAAGTTTTTGACTAATGACTTTCACGCTTCGAGCAGATTCAATAACGAATTTAATGAGGAGAGCCTTGATGGCGCAATAAATTTTGTTCAAGATCAGTTTCACACAACACACAACCCAGACCGTAATAGAGGATTAGATCGGCCAACCAAGCTGCGTACAAAACGGGCTTGTTAGAAATATTCTCTTCAAAGTTAGGACTAACTTGTGCGCGACTCTAGTCAAATCTACTCAACGTAGTTTAGGGACGTAGGGTTTAGGTTTTTTTTTGCTTCGAGTACAAGCTCGCTTAGGGTTTAGTTTAGAGAAAATAATTACATAAAGTACTCGGTTATCAAGGGATATATTTAGGTTTCTCAAAGAAACAGGAAGAACAGCCTTTTTTTGTTTTATTACTCCTCATTATATTGCCTTACCCCCATAACAAGACCTTGCGGAAGTGAACCGTCTTCAATAATCGTGAAATCGATAATGGAGCCATTGAAAAACGACGTCTAACAATCTTACATTCTATAGGCGTCCGAGAGGACAATAATATAAGTAAGAGGCAATGGGAGGAAGAGAAGAGAATGTATCTTCCCGGACATTTTAAGCAGATTCCAAGTTTCTGGATGCCTTTAACCCTTACAGTACCAACTGGGGTGCGAACGCACCCCAGATTTAATTTTTTTTTTCAAAAAATAGATGTTTGGAACTTATTTTATGTTTTTCTTTTCAGTAGCATCCTATAAATGATTTTTAAAGCATTTTAAACTACATACCATTGCAAATTGTCAAAAATTTTAAGTAGATGAAAGGAAAAAAATATTTTTAAGAATGGGGTGCACGTACATCCCAATTGGTAGTTAAGTGTGATGAATTTTTTAAAGTTTACTAAGTTTCACCGGAACACACAACACGTTGCAGCGAAACTGAATTAATATAAATGCTTGATACAAATATTTTAAATATTTGTAATAGAGAGAATTCCCCAAAACTGTTAAAAAATCCCCTAAAACGATATTTGAAGGTTCAGTGATTAGGGGATTCCCAGTAATTTAAAAAAATTCTTTACACTTAACTACCAACTACGGTGTACGTGCACCCCATTCTTAAAAATATTTTTTTCTTTTCATCTACTTAAAGTTTTAGACAATTTGCAATGGCATGTACTTTAAAAATCAATTCTAATACGTTGTAAATTAACACCACCATACACACACATGTGAAAAAACTTTAAAAGAGAAAATTTATTTTCCACCAAACGCCTCGGGAATCGAACCCAAGAACTTGCTATTTCCGGTAGCAGGACTATACCTAATACGCCAGGCAGTCAACATAATTTTTCCCATAGCAATCCGGCGTTATTAAATGCGTCGAGAAAGCAAATATAAATCAAAGTATGCATGTATGCATACAACAATCATGCGTGAATATTTTACAAATTTTTAAATATTTAGGGCAAATATCGTTGGGGTTAATTTACAACGTATTAGAATTATCTAAATAATTTGCTCTAAATATTTAAAAATTTGTTAAAAATCAATTATAGGAAGCTACTTAAAAGAAAGGGCATAAAATAAGTTCAAAACATCTATTTTTTATAGAAAAAATGAAGCTTGGGGTGCGTTTGCACCCCGGTTGGTAGTGTAATGGTTAAGTGGCATTCAAATTTTTAAAAAAAGTTTTTGTTCATAATCTTGGTTTTATTAATTGTCAACAAGAGTCAAGTACCTTTTAAAATTATAGAATTGGTAATTTTACATTGTTTAAAGCCTTAAAATCGTTGGGGTGCGATTTCACCCCACTTGGTAGTAAACCTTAAAAAAATAGGTTGGTACTGTAAGGATTAAGCAAGAGTAGTGTAAAGGTCCATAAAGCTCATAAAGGCCCAGTTGTATAAACGAGATAATCTCGGAGTTCGAGTTAACTCTATGATCTGAATGTAAAGTTAAATCTTAGCGTGGATTAGACTAGGTTAGCTCGTAGGCACTTGGTCTAGAGTTAACCCATCCATTTTCTAGAGTCAAATATATTTCAATTTAACTCAGAATTAGTTGTTGATTGAGGTTGATCGTGGAGTTAACTCCGACTCCCAGATTAGCTCGTTTATACAACAAACTGGGCCTCATCATAAAAGAGATGTGAACCTTTTACGGTTTAAATAAATTAAAGTAAAATTATTTCAAATGTCAGTCAATATTATGAGTAAATAGTTATTTACGTCATTAGTCCGGGAAGTGACCTATTAAAGCATGAGTAAGATGTTAACGGACGAAGCGAAGCTGAGTCCGGAATTTCGAAACGAATGCTTTAATAATCACTTCACGGACGTATATCGTATAAAATTTTATTTCATACTGTAAAAAACAGTTTTTTATTTGAAAAATTTCTTTGTACAAAAACGTCATTTTAGAAATGTCAAATTAAATATCCGCTGTAGGTATTTCATTTTAAATCACATTATCCACTTTATGTTCGTTACTTAGCAACAAATAACTACTTTATAACTTCAATCTTGATATACATTAATATAGGTGTTCGTATAGTGTATTGGATAACACCCTTGCCTTTCACCCAAAGGTTCATAGGTTCGATCCCTCCTGGCGGCAAGCTTTTTTTCTCAATCAAAAATTTAAAAAATAAAGTCCTTTTCAAAAACTTCGCCAAACAGTCCGGGAAGTGTTACTTAGCAACACTTCCCGGCCTAGTGATGTAATGTGCCATTTCCCGGACTCAAATTAATGACGGAAAGTAGCAATAGCCGTACAGTATGAAATAAACAATTATTATTCACTACCTATACTTATGTAGTTCTACAACGGTCATTAAAATCATTTCACTTTAACATGAAAAGAAGTCTAAACTCTAAATACATACGATACATACAGAAAGCATGGATAACGGACATATTACAGGCCTAATTTAGAAGTACGGTGTGTTGCCTATCTTTGAATTTAATTTTTTTTCTAAGAATAGTTATTCTGGCAGCGTTCACTCTCAAATTTTAATTACTTGTGCTTGTGCTTATTTAAAGAAAATTTTCAAATTCTCCATATTAGTATGAGGTTTGCTGTGAAGAAAAACAGTTTTTCTAATTTTCATAAAAATATACGCAGCGATTGCAAAAAGTATGCATTCTGATGCAGTTTATGTTATAATGTTATTCTCTATAATATTTAAATATTTAATTTTACATGCAAAGTCTTGTCTCAAACATCAGTCGGCACAATGTATTAGAGTATAATATTAATATTCCTTCCACACTCCTTCATCCTACAATAATAATTGTATAAGATTGGCAATAGCTTAGAAGACTAACCCTAGAAAATTGCATTAAAGCCCATCAAATGAGAAGTGACCGTTTCTGATCTGCATCGCTACTAAAATCTATAAGCTTATGCGTTGGTGTTAACAGCATCCTTGATGCAAACCCCAATTACGATGCTCTTATCATTGAAATTAATGTTAAATTTAATTGATTTCTCACACGCTTGTTGGGACCTAATGAACAATTAACACGAATCAAAGACTTCTTTAATTTTTTAAATAGTAGGTTAACAATGTTTCGAGCAGCAATATTCGTCTTATTTTGAGTTAATTTCAAGTGTTTAATTTGTTTAATTTCAAACTTATTATGGCATTAAGTGCCAACCGTTTTACGAGACCCTAAACTTCAGTTCTCAAAAATAATTTTTAGAGTTCTGAAGAAGCTTTTATAAGTTTGCGCCTGCCTTTGTGCCTCTGATACTACCATGGAACTAGAAAATAAGTGGAAAGGTTATAAGCTAGTTTGAGGGTATCTAAAAGTAAAGCATCAGTAACGGAAGGTGATGCTACTCAGTAAATGTGCGCTACTGAGTACGCTAGGGCACTCTCAATTTTCGTTACTACAAAATTCTTGAAACTTCTTTATGCAACTGACAGCTTGTTCGTAACCAGGTGCTTCATGTTCTTGGCTCGTTCGACCATTCCACTTATTTTCTAGTTCCATGGGTACTACCTACAACATGAGTACAGTATGTACTACAGTCGACTTTTGAACAAATTCTGCTTAATCTACTTGCAGATTTGGATTTAAAGAGCTCCTAATGATGAGTACAACGCTTCTCTTTTGCATGTAAATTTTTGAACTTACCGTGACTGGTAACTAGTTAATGATTACCAAGGGTTGGTCCTCACTACCTGACACACTCTAGTCTTCCCTTTCAAATTACATTTTTACACTGATTGTGATAGGAGCATGACTTGACCGATAATAAGTTACTGATTACCACCAGCGTCGGCGTCTAATATCGGCCAAGTCACAGATCGATCACGGTCCGCTTGCAATACGATCTAAAACGCTACCCATTTTTAATTGCGTTTTGAACTAGTCAAGGGTTGGCTCTCACCATCGGTTAAGAGACAATCCAATCATAATCAATTAACAAGCCACGCTTTTCTAATTTTTTGACTGTTTGTGATGCAACCACGACTTGACCAATACTGAGTTAATAGTTATCAAGGGTTGGCCCTGACTATCGACCAAGTCATGGTCGACTTGCGATACGAGCCAAAACGCTCACATCTTCAAACTATATTTGACTGATTGTGAAGAAACCACTGCTTGCCCAATGCCGAGTTAATGATTAATGATTATCAAAGGCTGGTCCTTAGTATCTACCAAGTCACACTCCAGTCACGGTCAACTTACGATGCGAGACAAAACGCTTCCGTGTCTAGTCGAATTGTTCGACTGACCGTGACAGGACAATGACTTGATCTATAGCGAGAATATGATTTCCATGATTTACATCTATGTTATGACTAATTTTCTGTTCTATAGTGACACCCTTTATGTAAATCGTATTTAAATTTCATTTGACCTACCACCTACCTACGCACTTCTTCTCAAAACAGTAGTCGTAAGAATATACATAAATATGAAATGAAAACAATATTTATCGATATATTAAATAAAAATTGTATAAATATTGTGGTTGGTATCAGTGTATAAAAATAAAACGTAAAATTAATAAAATTATAATTACACTACGTATAGGTAGGTATATAATATACATTTATTATATACAAATAATATTAACTCTAAAATATAAATAAAGCGATGCTCCAAGATACGTTAACTGCAGAGAGAGAGTATTGATATTACTATTATTTGGCAATTAAAGTAACTTAAGGCACTTAATTATTCATAAAAAATCTCAAAAAAATCTAAGAACTAAGTCGACAATTAATTACTAGTTTGAACAGACCTTGCGATCGTGTAATAAATTTGCAAGAACAAGAGCGTTCAGGTCAGATTCTGAAAACAACCTAAAAAGTACAATCGCCTTAGACACAAATTATACCACGCAAAAGCTTGTTAAAAATTTTCTTGCATACTACGATGTTGTGTAAGATGGGCGTGATCTGCTTACGTTCTAAGATAGAGACACTTTCACCCGAGGAACCGTTAAGGTCGATCTATTACCTTCACAGTTCGCAGTAATTTATGAGTCGACGAAGTTTGAATTTTTAATTGGAATTTTAATTGAGTGAACATTCCACAGATTTTTTTGTAAGGATCTTGGTACAGTTTTTTCTTCTTAAATATTTTGTTGAAATCACAATTAAAAGGGAGACTAATAAGGTATTCCGTGACCTCTTAGGAAATCGTCGATAGCTCCTCCGCCTACCAGACCGTGAGGTTGCTGAAACGACGACGGCTGGATGTAATAGTATTGTTGTTGTTGTTGGGGTCTTAAAGGTTGTGGCTGTACCGGTTTAACACCTTGTGATCTTATCTTTTGTTGTTGCTGCTGTTGAGCGTATAATTGTGCAGAATTTTGAAACTGCAACTCTGCTTGCTGTTGTTGATACACCGCTTGCGTCGGCTGCGGTTTTGGATTCCTGTATAAAGGACTCTGTTGCTGAAGCTGATGAAGGTTCAACAACTGTTGCTGTGGTTGATGAACGTAAGGTTGAATACGGTGGTTTAGCGAAAAATCGCCAGAATTTTGAGGCAAAGTTTGATAGAGCTGCGTGTTGTACAAACCTGACGTCGGATCGTACACTAACTCCGACGAATATATCTGCCCTGCTGGATTTGGCGCTACCGTCGAGGAAGCAACTTTTTGATGCTTAAGCAGAGTTCTCTGAGTGGGTCTTGCGGTTGGCGAAGGCGAAGGCGAAGCTACGCTATTATCATGTTGAAATCTCTGAAATTCAGACTCAAAATCAAGACCACTTTGAGATACAGATAAAGGAACGGGAGAAATTGTCGAAGGTAGGAAAGATGGACGAGGAGTTGCTGATAACTGTTTTGAGTACAATAAAGATGGCCTCGGCGTAACGGCGATCTGGACTAGTTGTGGTCTATACGTCGTCGGCGGAAGTTCGGTTTGTTGTGAAACCGTCGTTAGAGGACGAGGTGTTATATTTAAGGGCGTTAGACTTTGTTTGTAAATAAGCGACGATGGAGTAGTTGCAGATAAAAGTCTAGCTCGTTGATAACTTGGGGAAACGCTTGCCGGCACAGGTTGAGGTTCGTGATATCGAGAGCGAGTTACGTATTGTTGACGCACGGGATAAGACTGCAATTGGATTATCAATTATAAATTTGAAAAATTAAAGAAGCATGAAACATGATCTTGGTGAAAAAGTAATAGTATGTAGTAGATTGCAACGTAATGTGGTTAAAGGTTAATGATATAAGTTAATCGAAAAATCTGTACGTTAGCTGTGGTTTGTGGGAATAAGAGTAGACTTGTACGCTATGAAAAGTAAAACGACACATTCGAATTCTATACTCACTTGAACTGGGTGTTGTCTGAGAACTTGTTCCGGTTCGGGTTGAACGTCCTCGTCTCTCTGATAATCGTTTTGGAAGAAAGTAACTGGAGGCTTTGCGGGCAATGGGCGAAGAGGCTTTATCGGATAATTTGCTGGCAAATTTTCGGGCTCGTTACTCTCTTCTTCCTGTACTTCTTCGTCTTTTGGTGCGTTCGGATCGCAAGGATTTCCAGATACGTAAGTAAACTCCCTTTTGTTACCGTCTGGATCTACGTAACCATATTTTCCCCTAACGACACAATCGGTTCCTCTTGTTTCTTCTTTGAAACTGCCATCTGCGGCTTCGTATCCAAAGGTAAACGAACCGTCGTCGTTTACTTTATTATAATTTCTAATGGTTTGTACCGGTGGGGCTTTCGGGGATTCTTTCACACGCGCCGCTTTTATCGGAGCCGCCGTCGATCTCGAAGGCTGAATGTAATTATCGTGTGAAACTCTCGGAGAAGCTGTCGGTTGCCCGTACAAGCCATTATATTGTTCGGCCGTTACGTAAACCACGCCGCCTCTTTGATCATCTTCTCTCGGCTCGGCCGCGGCGTAGTATTGAATGCTTTCGTCATCCTCTTGTTCTTGATTTACTTGAATTCTGCGACACTCTGAATTACAAATCATGGACGTACCACACAAGAATAACATCCATATCTGTCAAACAATAGATAGTTTTAAATGAGTGTTGAAGAACAAGTTTATTTTACAAATAGTGAAAGTAAACTGTGGTATATAACTCATACCTATATTTAATAGTCATGCGTTACTAATTGGAAGTTTAATATTTATAATTCTTAAATTGAGACTTTTGTTTTATGTAATTTAAAATTTAGTGCGAGACTGATTATTTAATTCACCTGTCTTGCATCGGAATTTCTGTTTCATCTCTCTCATCAATGAATTATTTAAAAAATCGAAATGAGTCCACCTTTTTCGAAAGAAAAAAAATTGGAACGAATTTAACTCCAGCAATACGTTAAACGTTAAAGTCGTTCATATTGTGTAATAGAACATTTAGTAAATTTCTGTACGGATAATTTATTGGGCGAGTTCAAGTAAAATTCGTTATTCTGATTCTGAAGTTTTGATTTTGCAATTTTTATTGATTTCATGCATCTATCATGAGTATAATGTTATAATGTCAAATACGACAGTGTTTGAATTATTGAGACTTATATTTATTTCTTGTAATTTGAGAACAGGTTCTTCTTCTAAACAAATATTAATGTTCGTTAAATGATCCGTTAAATAATTCCTTTCACAAAAGTTGGTTAATTTTTCTAAAAGGTCTTTATAGCGAGGCGAAGTCTATCAGAACCTAAACATCTAGGAGCTTTTCCTTGGCGCTGCGAGGAAAGCGGAGACATGAGCTTAATTTTATTATTTTAAAACTACACCAATCAGAATCAGGAATCCATTTTTTGAAACGTGTCTACAAACTTGAAACGATACGATGCATACGAGAAAAATATTTTTTTAAATTCTAAATAACGAAAAGAAACCTTTAACAATTAAAATGCATTTTTGATGGATTTTTCACCCTCGAGTTTTCATTTTGACCGTTTTTGATTAAATTGGACGTGGCTCGAGTACCACTTTAAGCTGTAACGCTAACTGATACCCCAATAAGGTTGGAAAGGCTATTTTACCAGAATAGTGAATTGTAACTGATCGGTAAGTTCTAGTTAAGTTTTCTCAAAATGTAAACAATTTTTAAATTTGAAATTTCAGTAGGAAATGTATTCTATTTGAACTGTATTTTGAGAAAGAAAGTTTTTTGCTACATATAGGTATTTAATTAGTTAAGAAATTCATTAGTAGATCCAGTTTTTATAGGAAGTTCATGCTCAAACAGCTGTGAAAGTTGATTACTCAATATTTTTATAATATTATATGAGAAATAAAATAAAAATTCCAATACTATTTCAGTACCCACTTTTATAATAATTTAATTAGTGAAAAAGTACGACAATTGCAAAACAATTTTTTTTTTAATTTGCCAAAGTGTTACTTTAAAAGCATTGTTTTTGCTTAAATTCCCATTTAAGATAATAGATTACTTATAAAACAATGATAAATTTAATAGTACATGGAGAAAACACAAACACAAACATAATATATAAATGTGGCGAAATTCATTAATAAAATTTTTTTTAAATTTATTACTGTAAAAATTCGCAGCTTAAAAGTGAAAAATTTATTTCCAAATTATTTAAATGCTTTTGACCTTGGGCTTAAATTTTTTTTTGTAATTTACGCGCCTTTATTACGAATTATTATCCATATAGGCTCGATTATTTATGAGCTTATTGTTTTACCCTAATAATTAATTAAATATATTGTAATTAAAAAGCAATTTTAATTAGTTCTCCCTTTCTTCGATTCTTCGAAACATTTTTGAGCAAGAGAAAATTTTCCCAACAGCCCACAGTTCGATTAATTCACGGACGTTTAATTACATTTAAGTGTATTACGTATTATAATAGATACTTTTCAGATCTATAGGTGATTAGGTGAAGGACGCCTGGAAATTTTAAGATCGTGAGGGCGGGTTTAATTTTTTTTTACTACCTGGTTATGAATTAGTACAGAGCCGTACGACGTACTATTGAAGCTTTCAAGGTGTACGCTCGCACCTCTTATTAACTTAACGAACTGATCTACCGTTGCGTTGCTTAATTTAAAATCATAATCTCTAATTTCCAAACTTTTAATTTTATCCGGATTACTACAAGCGATTATCGTCGTTGATCCTTTTTGGCATCCTGAAAATATCGCTGGAAACGTAAATTATTTCTTAATTCAATTAAGAAACGATAATTACTAATAATTAATTTAAATTAGTAACAGCTCACGAGTAAATTAATACTTAAGCCTCAAACCGTAGTTATGTGATTAAAAGAACCACAATTAAAAGTGTCGGAATTACACTCCCAGGCTAAAGGATACATATCAAACATTTTAATTTTTTGAATTTTTTTCGAGAAACGTATATTTACTACAAATATTGCGTATTTATTGTATAACAAAGTATTAAAAACCTTTGTATCTAAATAGTTATTAATGAATCGTTCTATAATATACCATCGCATCGGTTGCGTTTATTCGTGAGAATATATGCTATTACCCGACATTGTTCAATTCAAATCGAACTACTGACCTTTTCTATTTGCAACTCTTTACGGGATATTAAGCAATTCTTGTCTTCTCGTTGAGTTAAGATAACACGTAATCGCCAATATTTAATATTTTACTCAACTACTCAATTATCTGCCGAGTCGATCATTTTCCAAAAGCCTAAAAGGCCTAAATGTAAAGAGCCCGACTGCTTAAATTAGTAAGTTCTTGTTTTGTACTTGTTACGTGAACTATTTCATAATATTTTTTTTAAGAAACATTCTAACAAGCTAAGTTGAATTACTTTTGCTTCAGGTTAATACCTATCGAAAACAAACAACACGCCCTCGCCCAGTGATTAATTGCCGCAAATTGATATTTTATTCGAACAGGATGTAGAAGCGAGTTTGATGCAGCTCTCACCATGGTCGAGTCATTTTCCACTACCTCGTACTTTTTAACGCTCAACAAGCGCCAATTCCGGGTTTGTATCGAATATAAATGCATCTGATTGTTGTTGAAAATTGGGCGTTGACTATTCCATAAGGATGGCCCATGTGCGGAGTAGGTACTTATTTACTGGTTTTTTCGTCCTTACAGTGGTAAATAGCGATCTGAAGGGATTTTCATAGTCACGGCGATACTCAACAGCCCTCCCACATCATATATTTTCTGACGTTTAATTGTGAGCACGTGGGCACTTATTACTTTTATTCCATTTCTTCTCTACACTTTGCTATAAGATCGTAAGCAGAAAAAAGTAAAATGCCTTGGTTAGAACCTCTAGCACCCTCTAGGAGTCTTTAAAAGGCGCAAGCATGTCGATTATCCGAGCCCCATTTTTGTTGTTTCCGATACACGGGCTTAAGCTTAACACCAGATTGGAGCAAAGACAGTACCAACTAGCATGGATGGCCATTCGAGCAATTAACACCGCACGTGCTTCGCAGACACGTCAAACTATTGTTTTGGTTAACATGAAGTTAGTTATTCTATTTTAAAAAATTAATAAATAACTAGAACAGAAATGAGAAATTCGCAAAAAAGTGCTCATCATGACAAGCGATCGCTTTTATTAAAGCTTTTTAGACTCCTATTACTGAGAGTACCCAGTTGTAAAAAAGTAATCAAAAGATCAGAGAAATCTATGGGAGAAAGTGTAAAATATTTTTATAAATCTCATAAAAATTAAATAGAGATATACACGTACAAACGCACATACCATCCTTTGTGTTACGATTGAAAAGGAGGTGACTAATCAAAAAGGTAATTACTATTTTGACTAGCCCAATTTTAATCATAATAAGTAATAGACTAATAACTCTACCCATTTACAGTGGACCGCCTATTTACTTCTTTCCCATCCGTCTTATTGATATTAAACAAACTGTTGTATTTAATGAGTTTGGAGAAATTTACTGTTGTCATTAATGAGAAGATGGGAAGACAGTAACATAAGGTAAGAAACGTGATTGCCTCCGAATGAAAGATGATCGACACATTGTAACTATGACGTCTCAAACATAAATTTGAAAAGATGTTAAACATTCAAAAGTAGAACACAAACATCAGAATGCAAATGAACGCTCTTGAAATTGTATTAGAGCACTAGAAGTTGAGTTACTGCGTTCTCTCCCTTGATTATCGGTTATTGGCAGACTTCAAAATATTAAAAACTATTACAGTGTGCCATGATGAGTTGATGAGCCTAGGAGTAGTCCCAATGAGCCATTTAATAAATATATTGGCCTATTTAAAATGGTTTGGAACTTTAATAGCACACCTGGGTATAAATTTAACCCTTTAAATCAAAATCGACCCCTCATCAGGACTCAAATATTTAATAAATCTCATAGAGTTGGTTATAAGCTGAAGGAAACTTTGAGGACTTTAAAAGCATGCTAGTTGCCATTTGAGAGCTTTTACTTATTGATGAAAATCCATATAAGCTGACGACTAGACCGGAGAACCGACCCAGTTTAGAAAAATATTATCACACGTGTTAAAATCGTAAGTTGCATTTCCTATTTGTTGTAAATGGAAGTTACTACATTTGTGCAATACATAATTTTAAGACATTCTCACAATTAATAAATCATAAAACTTTCCGCTTGTTTCATTAGCATTTTCCCTAGATAATAATTATTGCAAAATTACATTTTTAGCTTGTTAATAAAATTCGAACTCATCAAACATTAAAAAAATTAACAATTGGTGAGAACAAAAGTGAATATAATACTAATTGTTTACTTGACTTAAGCAACGTTACTCAAAAACTCATTTTCGTGTGTTTGATCTAATATTTAAACAAAAATTTGCATTTTTACTTTCAGAACTACTCAGGTTTGTAAGAAAAGTATTGTTTTGGACAAAAATTCGTCTCCCCCACTTTTAAGACAAGTTTTTTTGGTTTTGAGGTCTCCTGTTTCACAATTTTTGGAAGGACGTCTGCAAACGTCATGGCAGCATCCTAATGAACCACCAAAGTGACTTCAAACAAACTATGAGTTAGAACTTCGGGGCTGCCCTGTCCAGGACTCAGGGCGCTCATGAGTAAAATTGCTAGCAAGTAAAGGAATATTTGCTTAAAGAGTTTTTGAATCTTTTAAGTGGGTAGTTATTGGTCAAAATTCGACCACTCAATTTTCGGTGGATTTTCAGTTTTTGAAGTCCTCTCTGAAAACGTACGATAGTGAATGAAGCGACAAAACTGCTGAACAACTAAAAATGAGTGAGGGGAGCAAGGGTAGTTCACTTGAAGTGATGGTAATATCATCAATTGTAAACGAGAATCTGAACCACATAATTTTTTATTTATGTCACATAACTAATAGGCAATAAGGGCCTCTATATACGAGTCCTGACTGCATTGAAGTATCATCCTTGATTGAAGGTAACGAGGTAATGAGATTAATTAAATTTGTGATAATGATGGGTAAGCTGGAAACGATTGAAGTTCCATCTCATCGATTTTCTAAAATAGCTATTTACTATTTTCTTTAATTTCTAATATTAACAAAATTATAATGTTTTTTTAATAAACCAGGAAAGAATTTTTAATAATGATTTAATTATAATTAAAAACGTAAACAATGTGTTATAAAAGTAAAGAAATTTATAAACTTTCTATTAAACAATTTGAAGAAAGAAAATGTTAAATTGGTCATGCTAGGAGAACTGCAGGTAACAAATAATGTATTCTATGCACTTCTAAAATTTAGACCAATGCTCAAATTATATAACATCGATGAACTACATAATCCGAATCAAAATTTTGAAATTACCCAGAAATTAAGAGTATTTTAATAATAATTTTTAATTTATTAGCAACACAAACTGGTTTAATCATCCTGCAATTAAACTTAAGAAGAAAAAAACTAGAACACGTACAATTATATAATTAATTAATTACGATAATTTCACCAAATAACAACTTTTACGAAAAAAATATATAAATCTTGACGTAATTTCTTGTACCTACAAGCTACAAGTTGCCAGATAGCCTCGTACCCGATGCTCCTATTCATCCCATCTTTGACATTAAACTTCTCCACACAGTAACAAAATTTTTAACACCTCGCACTTTTTAATTTGTAAAAAAATAATCAACTCACCGTTGCTTCAAGCTTCATTATATTATCCAATTAGAAAAAAAGAGCACTAACTACAAAACTGTATTTTAACAAAGATACAACTAGAGCACTAAGTTCTTATTAATAGAACGTCTTAACAAAATGTCTTTGGATGTGAGTTGCACTACGCTTTATAACCTGTGTATATCTCAAGAAGGGGGAAAGTACACTTGAAGAATATTGTATTTGTATTGCGGTATACAAGCTCGGATAGTTGCTAAACATTCAAAAGTAGCTTAAAAATATCGTGGACGCTTGTAGATTCATTTTTTCAAAACTTTGACTGAAGGGAAAGGTTCGTGCCTTTCCTGTAGTAACTTTTTTATGAAACTTTGTGGAAGTGTTGTAATTTTATTTCAAAGTAAAATAATCTCCGATTGCTCTTGGTAAGGAAATCAGTGAATTTGAAGAAGCTGAAAAATGCTCATTGCGTATTGAGTAATCAGTTGATTGGGATGCTATCGAAAGGGCCTCATTGATAAAGATAACCAGTCTGGCATGATTGTACATAACTGTATAATATTGAAAGCTTTGGAGGCTTTTGAAGCTAAAAATTATTTCTATACACCATTTAATTCGTCCTGATTCAAGAGAGAAATCTCACCAATAGGGGTCGAGAAGGTGGCCGGTAACAAGTTGTGACTTGTAATGATTAATTAAAGGTTTGAGATAAAGTAAAAGTAAAAACCATACCACACCTTAGATAAAAATTTAAGATACAGTTTTCCTAGGCCTCGAGCTTAAGCCACCTTACTGGTAGGATGATATCAGAAGTTTCCCCGAAAGGATCTTTTTGATTGCATAAGAGCTGGATAGTGGCAGGGCACATATGTCTTGTCTTCTAAGTCGCATTTAGGACATTTAAGGAACGTCTACTATTTCCAGTATGGAAGACGCTTATTTAGAGACAGCGCACGTGGCAGCTCCATAACTGTTAAGAACATGTTGTGAAAACATCTCTTGTTAATGTGCGCTACTTTTCCAACTATTCCGGAAAGGTTGTCATTTTGACTGCCCTTAATTTATTATAATTTATCTGAATGATAAAAATGTTTTGTTTATAATTTATTTATCTGAATGTTATTGAGATCACCATTATTTTTTGTGAAATGTGGTTGTCCCCGCCACGATCGCGAGAACGTAGGGGTGATAACGGTGAGCCAGTTGCTGCACGTCGGAGAGTTAGATATTCACGTCGACGTATCGTGGGGTTCAAACAAATAATTAACGTAGGGGCTCTAGGAGCCTAGGTTGCTTGGGGTCCAACTTTATAAACTGTCTTTTTGGACTCACGGCCCCCCTCGAGTCTAGCCTGGCTCCCCTAACGATCACCTGCCGGGTGGTAAACGTGTAGAAAATATAGACTACGTAACACTCTGAATAGTCAGAAGATTTGTCATAAGAGGATATGCCGAATATTCTAATATATTTTGGAAATCTCTCGGTATTAGCGAATTTTCAATATTCGTCAGTTTATCTAGTACGTTGCAAATTAACCCCAACATACACACATCTGTTGGGGTTAATTTGCAACGTATTAGATTTATCTAAATAATTTACCCTAAATATTTAAAAATTTGTAAAAAATTCGTCAGTTTATTGTAAATTGCGCTGCGTATGAATACACGTGGATCATGCATTCTTTTAGGCATACCAACCAATATGTTGATGAAAACCATGCGGTAGTTAAACAAAACTGGCAGATCAATGGGATAAAACTCTTTTCTATTGTATAGTAGTTATGTGAATTGTTAGGGGGTTGTTTAATAGGTATATGTAAACCATCAATGGTCCCAATAACCCCAGAAAATCTACATGAACGTTCAGACATAGAAGCCCCGAGTTTGGAACTGAACTCATCCCATTCTTTATGGAACACCCTGTATAAATTTTATAACACAAATTCGTTGGGAATTTAACCCCAAAACTCAAGTGCCGTCTTTGTAGCGCAAACCAGTAAATTAACAAACAAGATACGTTGGAGCGGAGCGGTAGCGGAGTACGATAACGTAAAGTACAATTATTGGAATGAGATTGCCTGAGCGGGGCCCATTACCTTGCGCAATATACGTAGAAAGGGACATTTTCGTTGTAGTCGGTTGTAGCGCATTGCATTTCCTTGGACCCGCTCAGGCAATCTCATACCAACTCTACCCTGAATGCGGCCAATGTCTACCAGTTAAGGGCATCTTCTGACTTCAGACAGTAGTTTGAAAACTGCTTGGAAGAAGAGAGTATAGTGTTAAAACAGCTTTCAAGGATGGTTTTATAATTAGCCCAGGGCATCAGAAAAAAACATTCTTGTACCTTTCTTGTCGAGCTAATCTGCTTTATGTTCACTCTGGTTACCATGATGCCCTTTGACCGAATAGAGTACGTTATCTTAGAATATTGGCGCTTTATGATGTGCCCAGTAGCTCGGTTTAAAACACCAAAGCATTTTTCCCAGAAATAAGCCACTTTCGAGAGCGAGTTCAGATGGTTTAACACCTGGATTTCTATCCAATAAATCGGAGCTCAGTCGAGTACTTGTTTTCTATCCGCCAGCCGGGTATCTGGTTCCAATTCAAGAATACTAGTCTTACTCGAACAACTTTCTTAGTTAGGTTAGACGTCTTATGAAGTGGGAAACTTGGACACTAACTGGCTATTGTTCTGATAACACACACGTACACAAAAAGCATTCACATTCAACTCAAATTCTAGGACTCGTCGGCATTGTTTAATTCTCTCCTCTTCTCAAGAGTGAACATTTGAGTACCCTGTATATTTAGTAGCCGCAGGTAATCCCCACTACGTAAAAATTCCAATTACGAAGAGTCCCAAGACCAGACCCTGTGAAACATCAGTTTCCAAATCTTTAAACGAGAAAACGTGTGGGTGGCTGACCCACAGCGTTTGACTCTAGACTAGCGCTTTTCAGAGCGTAGCACCGGTTCACCCGGTTAACAACCGACCGTGCCTCGTAGGGCACGTTAAGATAACCTATAATTAAGACAAACGCCTAAATAAGTAAACATTTTCCCAATAAGTCTCGCCATTTTAGTATTTACGCATTGCGAAATAGGTATAAGTCCATTTTTTCGATTAGCTCACTGTCTAATGAAAGAAAGTCAAATAAAGTAATATGGAACTAACAATAAATTGATTATATACAATTTCTCGCTAGTTATCCTCATTAGTTTATTATAGTTGAACCTTGTAAGTCGTCGAACGTTATTAAATAATAATTTACAGAAACGAAGCTACCTATATCAGGTACAAATAATTGCGTAAACAAATTAGTGAAGACATTTTATAAAATTTCGTGTAAGAAATTCACTCGGGGAATAGTAATTAGTTACATATTACTTAATTAACCAACAAATTGGATTGACAAAGATTATAACAATATTAAAGTAAAATAATTTAACAACTTTAAGTTCGTTTAGAAAGTGAATTAGATTTCACTTTCGTTTAGCAGCAGGGTAACAACATACAGCACGTATAGGTAGGCATAGATATACTTACTCGTAGGTAAACGACTTTAAACAGATATTTAGCTCGTAAAATAATAAGTGCGATATAAAGTTAAAATTGGTAGGTAGCTAATTTAAATTATGGGCTGGAAAAATTCAAAAATGGCAATATAAAACGACTTACGTTACAGTTAACAAATTTATAATCTACGTTACATCAAAGGTTAAGAATTTTATTGTACAATAAAACCGACTCCTAAACATAATCGTATTTTATAGTCAAAATTAAGTTAACGCTCCAAATTTTGACAAGGTTAACTATTTTTTTAGTTTAAGGTGTGCTTCTTGAATGATCGCCGAAAAGCGCGAGAAAACCTAAAATTTATGATTTACGTTAATAAAGTCCCACGTCCCGCCTTATCGTTTCCTATGGTTTTCTAATTGCGACCGATGGCTTATTGATTGTTCTCGGATGCACTTCATAAACTTCAAAGCATTTTGATTGAGTGCATCAAGTTGTCGATATCGAGGGAACGAGCTCAGTAGCTTTGTCTAATTAGGTCAGCACTTAATCAATTCTTAGATAATAATGAAATGTTACTCGCATTATCTAAGCAAACATACAGATCCATCAAGTGCTATAGCGGGTTTGAGAATGCCAAAGAATTGTTATAAATGGACGATGGACAGGGCCGTGTTAAGGTTTTCTAGCACCTGGGGCTCAAGAGAGTAAAGCGCCCCAATGAATACACAAATTCAGCGCCGGATTTTAGTGCCCTAAGCTATAATAATTCCGATGCTCTTTTTCCTGTTTGGGGAGGAAATATAGTGAAATAGCGCCGCAGCCGAAAATTTTGTATTGTTCAAGGTCAAACGGCTTAAAATGAAGTTTAGGAATTTTAGTAGCAATTGATAGTGTCTCTAAAAAAGATATTTCACAAAAACAAAGTAGGTAAATTAAAAATTACTATAATATTTCAGATAAACTCAAAATATTGTTGGAGAATTCCGCGGCTCCTTTTGACCCAGGGTTCTAGACTTTAGCCTACTTAGACTAATGGTAAATCCGGCCTGAGTCCCGTTTCCGATTAAGTATCAATTTTAATTGATATACTAGTCTACCTCTAAACGACAAACCCGAGTGAAAAAGCTATCTTAAGCATTTTCCAATTAAAACAATGGGTAGAAATAAATTGTTATTGAACATAATTTTATTTTCATTGGCAATTGGCGCCCCTATGCTACAGCCTCAGTAGCCTAATGGGCAATGGGTAATCCGGCGCTGCACAAACTTGGAATTTTGTTTATTAGTGGCACTTTTCTTACTTTGGCTTTAGAAAAATCATTCAATATTTCAATAATCATTTCAGTTAGTTAAGCTAGTGTCTGTCAAAAATAATTGCGCCCCTATTTGACAAGCGCCCTGGGGCTTAAACCCCACTGAGCCCCATGCTTAATATGGCCCTGACGATGGACTAAATGGGTAAATACTATTCAAACGTTTCACTGAGCAAAAGTTGCACTAGAGGAATACATGGTTCAAATTGTAAACTGAGGAAGTGAATGACAGAAAATTGATTCATCGAATCAGCTTACCGAATCGACCATCATTTTGTCTTCCAAATGTTCTTAGATTATGTCTCTCTGGATCTGAATTATTTAGGGAGGGGGAGGATCTCTAGCCATCCTATTTGTAGGATGAACTCGGGGATTCTGGCGGGAGAGGTGGTGCTTATTCTGGCCATATCGAGCCAACACGGATTTTTGATTATGTCTCTTGCACTGAGCTAAAGGACGCCACCGTCGGGTCTTGCCTGCATCGCTGTCTTCTTGAATAATGCTACAAAGTTGCTATGGTGGGTCCTTTGTATACCAATTGATTCCTGATAAGCAGAACCAACGTTAGAGTGTCTTAGGGGTGCCAAAACTGGAAATCGCCTAAAAATAAGATGATATGATCCGTTCTTCTTTTCGCAGCCTCTACACATGAACTCCTACCGGACACTTATAGTATGTACGACTTTTTAAAACGGCAGTGGTGCGTCTCCAGGCAAGTAGCTGCCCTCAGGTGTGGGCTGCTAAAACTTAGAAGTATTTTCTTATTTTACTCAGAGCATCTGTGCTCCTACGATTCCTATGCTCATTTAGCACTTCTTCTGCAGTTTTGTTTGATGAAAGTAGATGCAAAGTCAAGTCTTCAAGGGACGGTTTGGGCCACTAAACGCGATTTGAAAACCTCAGATAGCTATCTCATTTTGACTCTTGATTTTTTCAATTTTCAAATGACTTAGTACCTAGTGCAGTGTCACAGACTGCTCACCGAAAGGGCTTGCAGATTTAGATCGTACCCAAAACCAGCTTAGAGATATTTTTATAGTTCATAAAATTCTTCAGAGTAGCTTGAAGCTCAACATGTACTGACGACTATATGAAACTATCAAATTAAAGCTCATGCCTCTAGGGCTCTGGGGGATGGAATGAGTACTGATATTGTATTGACTAGGGTTATATAATATGTCATGTACACAGTATTGGTTCTAGGCTCGGTCTCTTTCCTTCGTACACTAAAATTTCTACACAGATTGGGTTTTGTTGCTCCACCCAACCTCGACATGATATCCTTCGCACGTGTATATGCAATTTATCCAGCATAATATCTAATTTCACTTTAGAGTCCCCTTAAGACTAGTGGTGCAATACTAGTTGACGAGGTTCGTAATTTTGGCCTCATCGTAGACGATGATCTTCGCTTCAAATCACAAATTGGAAAATATATTAGAAACGCTTTCGTGAATACGAAAATCTATTATTTAAACCGTCGTTCCCTGAATTCAAATTAATGTGATACTTAGTGCCGAGTCATTTTAGCTCGACAATCTTAAGAACGGTATTCGGATGATGCAGAACTGTTTCATTATATTTAAAAAAGTTAGATCGTGTTTCGTATAAATATGTCACAATGTAAATTACTGCATAGACGTGTGCTATCCTATACCGTTAAATTATAATCGAGCGCACTTCATTCTGTATACGTATACAGGGTGTAAATACTAAGTGGGGACACCCGAAAATAGCAGTTATAACTCATCAAAATAGACAGTTTTTATTAGTACCAATTTTTTATTTGGAGCTCCAGTTCGGAGTTATTCAACTTCTTAGGTTTTTCTAACAATCGTCATAACTTCCTTATTTTAAGGACCATTGAGAAAAATCAAAGATTTTCAGAATTATCTTGTGATTCTCTAAAACATTTGTGTTTACAACTATTTCGAATTTTTTTAAATAACAAAATGGCGGCCGAACAAAAATTTCTAACGAAGATTTTTTGAAAACTATTCCATGGATTTTTGAAAAAAATACAGTTACAAAATCCTTGACGTATCTACTACAACTTTTGTTCGAAAAATTTTTTGGTCGGCGCCAAAAAAAGGTCTAAATTTAAATTACAGATAAATACACTAATGAAAACTGAAACTTGAAAAATAAAAAACAAATGATTAAACTAAATAAGTATTCTAATTTCTTAGATTTTCGAAATGCGCACCATTTGCTGCAATGCAAGCACGACAGCGCTTTTTAATGTTAGTGGAAACCTTTGCAAGAACCGCCTGTTTTTCCTTTATATCTTCTGCAGCAGCTACTATTCGAGCCACTAGTTCTAGCTCTGTTGTCACAGGTGTTTCATACACCGAGGTCTTCATCTGGCCCCAAAAAAAGAAATCCAGTGGAGTTAGGTCTGGACTCCGAGCTGGCCACGCAACATGACCCCTTCTCCCAATCCACGAATTTGGGTATTCCCGATTCAGAAGAGCGCTAACTTCTAGCGTGGTGTGTGGCGGGGCCCCATCGTGTTGAAACCAAAGTCTCTGCCTGATGTTTAGTGGCAAATCCTCAAGAAGCTCCGGTAGCACAGTGTCTAAGAATACTCGATAATTTTCACCATGCAATCGGTGTGGGAGAAGGTAAGGCCCGATTACGTGCCTCCCTACAATTCCAGCCCATACATTTACCGAAAAACGTTCTTGATGTGAACGATTAAATGAGGAGTGAGGATTCTCTTCATCCCACTGGTGCGTATTTCTTGAGTTAAATACCCCGTCTCTTGTAAAACAAGCTTCGTCCGTAAAAAGTACAAATTTTTCGAAATGCCTATAAAGATTGCAATGTTGGAGAAACCAACGACAGAAAAAACGTCTCGGCTGAAAGTCATTAGGTCCCAAAGCTTGCACTTTTTGCCTAGAGAACGGATAAAGACCCTGTTCATTCAAAATCTGCCACACTGTCATGTGATTTACGTTTAACCTTTTTGATACTACTCTTGTACTCGTCGACGGGTCATCTTCAACCATGTGAAGTACAGCCTCTTCAAGCGCAGGGGTTCGACGAAATCGGTTAGCGTTCCCATCAATTTTTGGGCGAAAGCAACCAGACTCGGATAACCGTCTACACACCTTTCTGAATATTTTTCTATTCGGATGTCGACGATTTGGGTATCTTCTCCGATACATTCTTTGAGCCTCGTGTGCATTACACCTAGCTTCTCCAAAAACCAAAAGCATGTCAACAAGTTCAAAATTTTCATACGTAGGCATCTTTAATTAGGTACAAACAATGCAAAATACGAAAATATCTTGAAAAAATAATTAACATTAGCATAGAAACGTATCACTTTTGTTTCAATGACAGGAAGTTACCTACCTACTTTGGAATTTTTTTAAAAGAAATTTAAGGAATTAGAATACTTATTTGTTAGTTTATCGAATTTATTGGAAATTTAAATTAAGATCTTTTTTTGGCGCCGACGAAAAAAATTTTTCGAACAAAAGTTTTAGTAGATACATCAAGGATTTTGTAAATGTATTTTTTCAAAAATCCATGGAATAGTTTTCAAAAAATCCTCGTTAAAAATTTTTGTTCGGCCGCCATTTTGTTATTTAAAAAAATTCCAAATAGTTGTAAACACAAATGTTTTAGAGAATCACAAGATAATTCTGAAAATCTTTGATTTTTCTCAATGGTCCTTAAAATAAGGAAGTTACGACGATTGTTAGAAAAACCTAAAAAGTTGAATAACTCTGAACTGGAGCTCCAAATAAAAAATTGGTACTAACAAAAACTGTTTATTTCGATGAGTTCTAACTGCCATTTTTGGGTGTCCCCACTTAGTATTTACACCCTGTATATAAGATTTACAAATGTCACGAACCGTAACCTTGTGAGAAGACTTAAACGCAAATCGATAAATTAAAAAGGAATTAATAAGAAATTAATTCGGATAACAATCGTTTCATATTTTTACTCCTTTCAATCAATTGCATGTAGTTTGTGTAATGATAGATTTTTGCTTTCAAGGTCACGGTTCATGACATGTGCAAATACATCTACAATAAAATAATTTTTGACTGTAGATATATCGCCATAGATATACATAAGATAGCTTTTACCAACTGTGATTTAGTTCTGAAATGCATAAAAATTTATAACGACGTGTCCGATCAGTCGTATCGTATCAGTTTAGTCGGTTTACCTCATGAAAATTCTATTAAGTAGAAAAGCTCGTAACTGCTTAATGCGTATAGCGTTTGATTAGCGCTTTTCAGAGCGCAGCGCTCATACACCTGGCTGGAATTTCAGATTTCTATCAAACAGCTGACTGTATTTTGGAAGGAAAATTAAAAATTTTGCGATTAGCTCAGGTAAATCTGTAACTAGAGCGAAAATATTGTTGTTTAGTAAATAAAGCAGATAATATGTAATTAAGTATCTAAATTAATATTTATTTTGTTCAGCTTTTTGGCTCTTCGATTGTACACACGAACTGTTTTATAACATTTTCGTGTAATCGTTTGTTAACACTGGTTACTGTAGTCTAAAGCTGACGAATAGAGGTAATTTGAGCCCTTTTAGTGACTGTGGATCAAATGGGTAATTTATTCAGTGAGCAACCTGCGTAGGAACTAGCTGAACAGGTCCACAGGCGTAGGGGTGCATCAACAATTCATTTACCGTTCCCGTTCCGGTGTTCAGAAAAGGCACTGGTTTTGACCTCTTCGCATTTTTGATTTTTTGAAAAGAGAGTTACATACTTGCTAGAATTTTCAAAATAATCAGAAATGTGCAGAACGTTAAACAAAATATAGCAAAGAGAAGATAATGAAGCTGAATAATGCCCTGAAGAGGGTTTCAATTGGTGGCTTTCGCCCAACTTTTAGTTGGACTACGCTATCACGTTAATTTACATTATAAAGTTTTGCAAAATTTTTTTGTTTAAAAGCATAGATAGAGCGTTACTACACTTTTTTCGCTTAAGGCCTTTTTTTAATCTGCAATTGTTCTAGCGAGTTAATCTCTTTTCTTATGTAAACCGCTTGTTAATAATAATTCTACGTTAATTGTATCAAAATTATTGATAAAATGTTTTGAAAATTACGTGCAGGATTTGTTATTCATAGTTGACTTATCCTCTGCTCGAAACTTCGAGCAGTTTGACCGCGATAAATTGCATCACAACCACTGAACTGCACTTCATACGTCCCAGTTTTACGAGACGCCGAAACAATGGTCAAGTTGTATGTTTAATAATGTTAGTACAACAAAATCAAGTGAAACTCAACCAAGTGTTGCTGGCTTCTCTTTAAAAGTGAACTTAGATCTTGACCATCTTCTGCTTTGAATTGATTAAGGCACCGTTGGCGTAATAAACTGGAGACTTACGTTGTTGTATGTCGAGATACGTATAAATCTTGATGTTAAGTGCAGTAATAATTATTTAAATTGCTTATATAGTTTATCCGTCACATTGACATTTGTAACATTCAATAACTTTCATAGTTTTGCAGATACACGAAAGATAAAAAAATAAATTACTAGCACAAGAAGGAGATTTTTCCGTTCGATTGTATCTTTACGCTACGATCTAAATAACTTTTCTATTTTTTTCTTTTCAACTTTTGTTGCAAAGTGAGTAGACGAACTCATTCGGCAATTTTACCTTTCAACCTTCCCCAAACTCTTACATGCCTATTTGTAAATGTTACATTAATAAGTAATAACAATAAGTATTCTAGAGCGGTCATATACACGTTCAACGTTCACTCTCACCAGCATAATATTATGGCAATCGTAATACATTTTATTTCAATTTCGATTTCAATCTATTATTTCAAGGTACTCGCTTAAAAGTTTCTTACTTAATTAACATAAATTTGAATGTTAATTTAAGAAATTTAATGTAATTGTTCGAAAATAGAGGCTGGGGCATTATTAAATAATACTAATAGCGGGCCACATTCGTAAAATACGAAGAGCTGACAATAGATATATTGTTATTTGTAACACGGCTTTTGCCCCAATTAAAGGTTAGTTTAAGCCGACGCTTAACGTGCCCTCCGAAGTACGGGCTGCGTGACGTTAATAACTGGGATGATCGCCCATACGATGCTTCGCCCTTAAAAGCGTCACCCAGTCAAAAATATAACGATGAATTAGTTTTGAGTTTTTGTGACACATTTTCAGCAACATGAGAATAGTCACCCATCTCTTTGTTAGACTAATCTTTCCGTCTGTCTGTTTTTACGTTCTTCCATTTCTAGATCACTTGTGTTTCTACTCCTTTATTATGTGTCTCTCTATTTCAGTTTTACTGTCTAACTCGACTTCTGTCTTCTGTCTTGTGTGGACTATCTGCCTTTATACCCCCTCCCCCCTCTTATCCTGCCCCACTTCCTCTCTTTTTATCGGTCTCCTTGTCTCACCCTGTCTATTTTTCTTTTCTTTAATTATATATTTTCTTTGTTCTTCTGTTTTTCTCTCTATATCTTTCTGTTTACCTGTCTCGATGTGCCTCTGTCAGTTCGTTTTTATAGTATATTAGTCTGTTTTTCTCTCTATTATTTTGCCTTTCTGTTTGTCTACAATCCTGCTTCCCCGTCTATCGTTCTCGTTATCCTCCCGTCTCGATGTCTTTGAGTTGCTCTGTCTTGCTGTGTTTTCTTGTAACTCTGTCCCTTTGCTTCCCTATATTTCTGTCTGTCTGTCCAGCTCTGCCTGTTTGGCAGCTTAAAACGAGAGGACGGTTCATATACGAACGACCTCTCAGAAACAACCTAAACGCTTTTAAAGACGCACTTTCCAGGCTGTAAAATCTTAAAAGAGTTTTTGTGGGATGATGACACATATCAACCACTTTCCGAAAGTGACTGGACGATAGCAACTGAATGTGGCTAGGGTAAAATGGACCGATTAAATCTTCTGGATTTGACAGAATTTTTCCAGCCCTACTACAACAGTGGAGTCTGTAACTTCTCAAAAGTTACCTAGTGAGGATATTAATTTAGAGCATGTATTGCACATTTCTACATCTCTAAATAATGCAGAGTAAAAGTCATTTTCATACCGAAACCAGGAAGAAGTTATTACTCGCTGGCTAAATCATTCAGACCAATCAGTCTCATGTCTTTCCTATTGAAAGCGTTAGAAATATTGATCGACAGAAACATTCGTGACACAGTACTGGCCACCAAACTACTACACTCAAATCAACATGCATACATCCCTAATAGATCGACCGAGACAGCGGCCCTCCACAATGTGGTAGAGCGCATCGAAAGATCTTTGGATACTAAAGAGCCCACCATGGGTGTATTCATAGATAAAGAAGGAGCTTATGATAAAGCTACTTATGAAAGCATAAAGCATGCTTTCCAAACATATGGCACGCCTACAATCATTGTCAGACTCATATGCAGGATACTTGAATGGAGAGCTGTTCAAGTAAGTGTTGGAGTTGGAAACACAACTACAAGAGGCATTGCTAAAAAAGGTGGTCCTCAGGAAGGTGTACTCTTCTCACTCTTCTGGAACATAGTCGTAAAATGTCTTATCAGACGCCTCAACAGTCATGGTTTTTACACCATAGGCTATGCAGGCGACATCACGATTCTGAAGTCAGGCAAATTTGAGAGCACTCTATGCGACAGACTAAGAGAAGCTCTTAAAATAGCAAAAAAATGGTGTATCGAACACTCCTTGACGGTAAATCCGAAAAAACGGAGCTGCCTTTTTTCACCAGAAAAAGGAAACTAAGCAAACTGATCTTGCCAACTTCGAATGCAATTTCCCTAAATCTAATGAGCGAGGTTAAGTATCTGTGCATTAGTTTAGACCAGGGGTCGGCAACCTATTTGTAGTGGCAGACACATTTCAGAATTTTGAAATCGCAGAAGGAACTTTAGATGTGGGGGAGGGAGTCAGCTAAAAATTTGAAAGAAAATGGCCCCGTAGGCGAAACTTTTTGATTGTTCAAGGTCATACGACTTATAATGAAGTTCAGAAATTTTAGTAGCGGTTGATAGTGCCTCCAAAGAAGGTGTTTCACAACAACTAAATATCTAAATTTTCAATTTTTCTGACATCTACGACTTTCTCACTCCTCATTTTATGTTTTTTGTTAAAAGCGTGTTAATTATTGTATCCTACCTTACTTTATTGTAAATATTTTTGTAAACCCCCTACTCTAATCCGTAGTCTTATAAAACCCTTAGGCCCAGTTGTATAAACGAGATAATCTCGGAGTCAGAGTTAAGTCTACGATCTGAATATGAGATCTTAGGGTGAATTAGATTAGGTTAGCTCGTAGGCACTTGGTCCAGGGTTAACCTATCATTTTTCCAAAGTCAAATATATTTCAATTTAACTCAGAATTAGTTCTTGATTTTGGTTGATCGTGGAGCTAACTCTGACTCCGAGATTAGCTCGTTTATATAACTGAACCTTAGTGGTACGGGCGGAAAAAAGGTGTGAAAATGTTACCGCCGTTACTATAATTCTGTAAAATGTACATTCTGTATTTAAAAGGGTTTTTGCAGTATTAACATAATTTATTTAGCCAGGATTGAGGCGGGCACTTTCAAAAAACCTGGAGGGCACCAAGGCGCCCGCGGGCACCAGGTTGCCGGTCGCTGATCTAGACCATACGCTTAATTAGGGAAACTTCCTAATAATCCAGATGTAGACTACTAATTTGGATCTGCCTATCCGTCGGTGGACAATTGTTACGGGTCAAACTATAATAGGTTAAAGCGAGAAATAAAATTTAAGATTGCCCGTTCGCGGACGACTTTTACAACCCAGACTATGAAGATCTAGAGAGCCGAAATTGGAAACTATTGTATAATTTCGACAGTAAAGTCAGCAAATTGAAATTCAGATTCATAGGTTAATGAAGTCGTTGAAGAAGCTTAGATATTTATCCTTCGAATATCAATCGACTTGTTTTTATGCTGTTTGTTTTTGTGTTTGTGTTTTACGAGTAATTTGCTTAATTTTATCGGGAAACAATCTCTAAGATTATAGAGACTCATCAACACTATCTTGTTTTTTGTTTGTTTTTTGTGAATCATAATCCCAAGAGCTTCATAGTTGGGAGACTATAAATTATTAGAGGCGTTACTCTAACTCGCTATCTTTCTCTTTGCCTCTTTGTCGTTCTGCCTGCCTGTCTCTCTGCCTGTATGTTTCTCTTTTATTTAGAATTTCCAAGATTCCTTATAATTAAAGACTAAATTATTGCCAAATTCGGTAATTTAAATTTAACTTCAAAACTGAACATTCGGCGAGTCGGAAGTGAGGAAGAAATAAACAAATTAATATAGGAAACTTTCTCGATTTAACTGCGGAAATCTTAAAAACAACAGCTGGTACAGAATATAGCAGTCGAGTGATTGGCTTTATTTGACGTTATCGATAAGTCGATATCGTATCGAAAAAATGCAATTAATTTATGCTCATATTAACTACACGCCATCTTTACACTAATTAATTGGTATTCAAAATCTGCATTCGAATTTGAAAAAAAAACGTTTAATAATTAAAACTTGTATTCATAAGTAACTAATGGCTGGGCTGTTTGTTTCGTAATAAGGTGCCAAATTAAATTAAAACTGAAAGTTCAAGTTCGAAACTATGAAAAATTATTTGGTATAAAAATTCTAATTTATTATTGTAATAGAGAGACGTATTAAACCTTGTGTTGGAGTACGTTTACTAATCTGATTCATCAATAAAATTTGGGTTACTTTAGGTGTAATAACTTCGCCAGTTTAAAAAAAAGTTTTATTATTAATCAATTAATTAATTGCGTTTTTCATAATTTATTCAACAAAATTGTGTCTAATGCGACCTTAAATATTACTAACGGATTTCCTAGTTGTTTTATTGCAATTAAAAGTTAGAAATTATTGTTGAAATTTAAGGAAGGAGAGTGGTTTCGACGTCTCAACTTATATTGTTTTTTTATTTTATTAAATAACAATCATGGGAAGGAATGAGGATTAAGTGTTATAGCGCTAAAATTGAAACTGTTTCTAACAACCGTAATGCTTCTTCGTTAGTTGCTCAATTCGTTTAATTCATAAACAGAATTTTAAAGATTTAATTAAGTATTTATTGTAAATTGGATAGAAAGCTATGGTTTTTGTTTAATTAATTCATAAGTTTATTGTCTTATTTACACAGTAATACAATATTTCAAAGAACCGTTTATAATTCAATTTCTCTATTCATAAATTATGGATTTAGTCTTAAAACTTAAAACAACTTTACCTTTCTATGAGAAGTTCCTATACCTATTTATAATGCCTAGAGAGTGTAAGTACAGCTGTACTTACAGCTATCAAAAATAAAATGAAGTCGGGAAGGTCGTTCACAACCTTCAATGTCGTAATACGTAATACCTACTTATTATAACATTTCTCTACTTTCTCAAACCCAAATTGGTAAACCATTTTCTTAGTGTCGTAATTTAATCGATCCAATATCGCGCCTTTATAGAATAATTACCGATGTAGAAATTAAAAGTTGTCGCCTATAATTGCACAAGTTACTTACACTTTCAGAATTATAATATTTTTGCAAAATATTGCCGTATTTAAATTTATGGGTGAACTCGATAAATGACGTATAAATTAAAACTTATTCAATACTCAAATTAATATTAAAACGTTATTTAAATGACTTTAATTATTAAAATTAATTATCACTAATTTATCTAATTTTAGCTAAATTTTCATCTTTTGAAGGATACCCACCTAAGAAATGAATGACATTTTAATCGGTGCTAATTTTGGAATACCTCCGAATTGTTTGTTTTGCAATACACGCATGCTATGTTGGTTGCCTACCCACAGACAAATTTTAATAATTTTTGCAAGTTCGTAGTCGCAAATTACAAATTTAAATAGACAGTTATTTAAAAATTGGTATATTCATTAAATTAACATTTTTTTACACAAAACAACATATAATTATTTTATTCAAAGCGTTGATGACTCGATGACAGAAATATTAATTTCAACACAAAGCGTAATTTAGAGAGAAACTATTAACATCCTCTCTATAATTATTTTGTCTAATTACTAAAATTTCAGCAATATTAATTAAACTAATAAAAACAATAGTTGGCGTAAATTATATTTCCAGTCTATAAAAAACAAGCTAATTACTTTAACAATGAGCTTCTTAAAATGTGAATGTGTTACTCACATATTAATTTAGTGTATCAATAACAAATCACACTATAAATAACTTAATTAATTAAGGAAATTTATGGAAGTCGAATTTAAATTTAATACTTGTCTCACTTTCCTAAAAATGCAATATTTTTTTAATAATAACCAAAACTTATATCGTGTAACGCCGGTGCTCCTGCTGGAAGGGCATAATCTTTCGCGAGTTGATCCAAAATTCCTCCACCGCCTCCACTTTGCCTAGTAACTGCGGCAGGTCGTGGAGCGGGAGCGTACTGATTAGGATTAGGAGCCGGTCTTTCGAATTGGACCGGTGACTGTCTCGGTGCGGGGCCGAACGATTGGGGCGGAGAAGGTCTAGGTCTTGGTGCAGGAGCAGACTCGGCGTAATTTTCCTCTTCTTGAATAGGTGCGGGTTCGAACGAGAACGTTTGTGGTCTATATTGCGGCCTGGATGGAGGATCTGGTTGGAAACTTCTCACCGGTGCAGGTCTAGGTTGAGGGGCCGCGTATTGAATGTCGGTAGTTAAAGAAGCTCCGGCAAAATTATGTGGTCGTTGAGGTTGAGGTGCTGGAGCTCTTTGGGGCGCAGGTGCGAATTGTAATTGAGACGAAAACGAATCAAATTGTTGTTGTTGAGGACGTGGTTTAAGTTTTGGAAGTGGTTTTGGTGCCGGTTCAGGTTGGTAGTACTGATCTGAGTATTGCGATTGTGGATTAAAAGAGCCGTCTTTTGAGGTCGTTTCGTCGACTAAAGTTGGAGGTGCTACTGTGATACCTTCACCTTGTGGCTCGAATCCGTATTTGGTTGCGCCGTACTCGACCACTCTCAATTTACCGACGTCGTCTACGAAACCATATTTTCCCTTAACTTCGCCTGTTGCTAGTTTAGTCTCAATTTTAAACGAGCCGTCGGCGCTTTCGTAACCGTAGGTGTAGGAGCCATCTTCGTTATGTCTAAAAAGTTTAAGTCGGTTAATGTTTATTTAAACACAAAGGCGACGACAACTCTTAAGAAAATGTTTCCAATGGCACACCCTTCGAAGTCAGTGAGTAAGCGTATACGTAAACTTAATCTAGTTTTTGCTCATTGAAATATAAAGTTCAGATGAACATTCTGTCAAACCAAGGTTGCATTGGAGTAATTAATAAGTGGCTGATCTTGAGTACAAGAATGTGGTAAAGCGCACGTAAAAATATTTTTATTAAAATGACCCCGAAAGTGTTAACAAAATTGTAACAGTTCGGAGTTCGGAAAGTTACCTGTTGATTTGTTTAAGGATTGCTATGGGCGTCGGTTTCGGCGCCGAAGGTCCAGAATATCCAGGTCGTATCCTAGCCGGCGCCGCTCTAGGTCTAGAATCGCCATCGTCGTAGTCGAAGTCTTGAGCGGCGCTCACAGCCACAAGAGCGATCAGTAATAGCTGGAAGAAAAAATTGTTTGTAATGCATCACTTAAAAATTAATCGTTTATTGCGTTATAGAAATTGTTAGGTAATTTATTGGGTTTTGAAGTCAACGAAAGTAAACCGTAATCGCATACGACATTGTGCAAAAAAATTGCCGTAAACTCGAACCACGCCTACGACAAATATTTCTATTTAATAATATTCTGTTACATTTACATTGTTCGATTGACTTTCTAATTAACGTCTAGTGATTTGAATTCGTAAAGTGGTAGAAATTATTACGAGTCGTATAAGGGCAAACTTGTTTTTTGTAAAAAAAAAGAACTGTCCGGCCTGGAAGATATTGAAAAGTGAAATTAATTTACCTTCATGGTACATGGTACAAAGGTACCTTTGTAGAATACACTTCCATGTCAAGGATTTAAAAAAATTTAAGCATAATATGCTTAATAAAGTTTTTTTGTGCCCTCTCGAGTTTAATTAATAATTAAATTAAAATTTTTTAATTGGAACTGTTTCTTAATAAATAGTTAAGGGTTGATTACTTACGAATTTGACTAGCATATCGTTTGTTGTGAGAAAACACAAAACTGGAGAGTCGCGGGGGTTTTATTATGACTTATATAAGTTTTTCGAAATGTCAGTAGAAGTAGGGGCAAGGTCCTAATACAACTAAAGCCCTGGTTCCTGATCTCCACCTTACTTATCAGCTAGGAAACGAAAAGCCTTTCACCGTTTGATTACGAATAAACGAATATCATATATGTTTTTCACGTTTAATTACGATTTGTAAATTTAGAAAACGCCTTTACGCGTGATGCCACCAAAATTCAAATGAAAACAATAAATTTCGACGAAATTATTAGAGATTCTCACATTGACCTATAACTTAAGGCTACGCTTTGTGATGATACACAGAAGAAGTCAATGTCATCGTTAAGAATTATATAATCAAATTCGCTCTTGTTTTGTCTCTAACGTGTCTTAGCACGACGAAGTGAAAGTTATTAAAATAACTTCATGCGTATAATGCATTTAGTGCCTCACTAGGAACAAACGAGTTATCGGAGACAGGAAAATTTTTCCAAAAATCAGGAAAAAATTAGTTTAAGCTTTGATTTCTAAATGTGCAATAAGTACGCCCCAAGTAGGAAGTATAGGAAGGCTGTGTCGGACAATGCCTACTATATTTTTCTCAATTCGCTCTAAGGTGAACGAGTTTAGTCCCAAAGAAATAAATTTCGACGAACTAACAATCATCGAGAGATGAATAACCTAATTCTATCAACTTAAATTCTTTACGTACAATAAATGCTAATAAAATTAAGAGTTTCACCGAAGCATAATGTACATTCAAGGTTTTAGTATCAACTCCACCCATAGGAAACCGTCTATTTCATGGTAAAATAAGTAATACAGAATTTACATCACAAATTCCTCAAGCGTCGTTTCACAATGATTATAATTATCATTACACTTTCTATACGCAAGTGGTTTCGATTTACCAAAAATTCGATGGTGCTAAATGGGTGCCAAAATCACTTTCGGATTCGTTCAATTACGTCATTTATTTATATAAAAAAATTCTTAAAATAAGTACAATAATAATTAGTTAACAAGTTTTGGACCAAATTAGAGCGACCCTCTTGGTACGTGTTTGTTAATAGACTTACACTAATAAAGACTAGTAGTATAGATTGTTAATTTCTTAATTTGCAATTATTTATCTGTAATTTACAGTGTATGAGCCCAAATTTAAATCGACGTTTGTGGCGGGCACGTTGTATCTGGGTTGTTGATAATAGTTTGGTTGGGGTGGTTGGTAGTAGTTTGGTTGGTACACAGGTGCAGGTCGAGGTTGTGGTTGCGGCTGAGGCTGAGCCTGAGGTTGATTGTTAAGGAAATCATCAAAACTAAATTTAGTGGTCGGCCTTAATGATGGTTGCTGATAAGCTGGTTGTTGATAAGCGGGTTGTTGATAAGCGGGTTGTTGATAAGCGGGTTGTTGATAAGCGGGTTGTTGAAAGGCTGGTTGTTGGGCGAAAGATTGCCTATTAAAAGACGTTTGTTGCGCTGGTCTTTGATTATATTTATCGTCTTTGTAATAAATCGATGGGTCTTCTCGGTATTGCCCGTCGTCCTCTTCATTGGGGCCTAAAGGACGCGCCGAGTTATCGTTAAGGGTAGGTGGGGCCACTTTAATTTCGTTCCCTTGAGGCTCGAATCCGCGTTTACTCGCTCCATATTCGATTTCCCTTAATTTACCAGTATCGTCCACATATCCATATTTACCGTAAACCTCACCGTTGGGATATTTCGATTCAATTTTGTACGAACCATCTGCGCCCTCATACCCGTAACTATACGACCCGTCTTCGTTGTGCTTATTAATTTGTTTTAATATGGGCACGGGCGTTGAGTATTGTTGAGCCAATGCCGATGAAACCACCCCTAGCCAAATTATCTGAAATAAATAAATCAACATTACTCAACATCAGTTATTAGTTTAAATACAAAGATTAAAAAATTAAAATTGTCAGACACAAAATAATTTAAAATAAATATAAATAAATATTTTCTGGTGTAACTTACATAGTAATTCATGTTTGTTGGTCACTAAGGTATTATATTAAGGAGAAGTATAACAAACAGCCGCACCTGTGGTAATTCAAAGCTTATATAGTTTTGTCCCCACAACAGCAAGGTTAATTTATAGAAATAAATTTATTATTCCTTTCTGTGTACATATGTAAAATTTACATTAAGGTTTGCAATTAAAAATTTCGTTAACAATTAAAAAATTCTTCAATAATTAAGTTAACGGTAAAGTTAAGCGCACGCAAGAGGATTCGAGGATTGAGAAAGGGATTGAAGACTACTAAGCTAATTATTAATTACAAAGCGAAATATTGATATGTTTTTTAGTAAGTGTCATTTTATAATTTTATAGGTGTGAAAAGTTGTAAGTACGTACTAAGTACTATTTGGTTTTTATGATATTTTACCTAATACATTTTACAAATTTTTCTAATTGCGGATACTTTCGAAGCTAAAACTACGAGAACCTTGTAACTTTTATGTTAAAAGATTAATAAGTAGTTTAAATTATTTCTAATTCAATATTTTGTATTGTTTAATTAATTACATACCAACTTCTTTATCTTTTAGAATAGATTGGCCTGACTTTTAGGCAACCATTGCATCACTTATGTATATGTAGTAACATACCGTCCCAGGGGTGCCTGTGCTTGTTACTCGAGTCGAGCTTTTCACATCTACATATTTATCGAGGCTTGATTGAAACGATGTGGAAATTTTGAAAGTTTTCGTAGATTTTTTCCCAATCTTAACCATTTAGGCTGTTATAAACGACAAATTCTTCATGAAATTTACTGAAATTGGAAAATTGGGCTAAAATTAATATATTTTTTCCTCCGGGGGTTGCAAATTCTCCCAGCGTTTCAGAATTAACTTAGAGATTTTCTTATAATTGATAAAAGCCCCCAGAGCAACTTGGCGTCCCTATATATCAATGCAAATTCGCTTACATTGGTTTGCTCGTTTCAACAATTGTGCGAGGTTTCCTCCGCTTTTAATTTTATTTAGAACTATTGCGACATGTTTCCTTTAATTATTTTTTACATCCCTTGTTACATGTTAGATTCTTTATAATAGTTCGAATATGGAAACTGTAGATTCCTAGACACCAAATTCATCAAAATTTTAGTTTGTTTTAGTTATAAGTTGTTCTCTCACACTTTTTAAAGTTTTATTATAGGCTCCCTTCAATACTTTTAAAATTTTTAAGTCTTTCCATTGCAATATTTTTTGTTGTACCCCATTGTTAAGTTTATTGGTACTGTAGAACACTTTTGGTACAAGCGTTGATTGAGAAGACTTTTCAATTAACGGTACAAGTTATAACAAGTTTAGGTAGCGATTTTTACTTTCCTTCGACTTTTCCTTTGACAAATAAAAATCAAAGTGAGAACTCAAATTTAAATAATACAATCCTACTCGCTTTTTCCTTATCTAACATAAAAGTATTTTTAGGACTAAATAGGTACCTAATCTATGTATAAACACGCTTTTACAGGGTGTCCCGGAAAATTGGCTTGACATTTCTACAGTTTCTGATTTGACAAATGCTTCTAGGTCAAGCGAATGCTTGCATTCGAGTAATAAATAGGGGTAACTTTGAGTAGTGCAAAATTAGTGTTGGATCTCTGTTTTTGAATTTTGAATAATGAATTATGAAATAACTAACCCTCATTTCGAATGTTTTAGAAAATAGATTCTATTATAATATTTATAGTGTTTAGCTATTCTGTTTTTGAGAAACATCTTTGTTGGAGACACTATCAATCCTTACTAAAACTTCTAAATTTCATTTAAAGCCGTGTGACCTTGAAAAATTATTCTTTACTTACGATATTTAATCATTATTTTAAAAACTTCATACGCCATTGCATGACCTAGTTCCGAACGTTTGTCCATATTCCAGAACTTTTGTTTACGCACGGTTTGACTTCTCTTCAAATAGTTTCTGCAGGTGCTCATGACCCCTTTAACACAATTTTTCTGGGCCGGTGACGTAGAGCCTACCCTCCCCTGGTAACGATGTATAAATTTTAAATATTTTCGCGGAGCTTTCCCCAATATTAACATGACAGATATTTTGTGAAAATCAAAAAATTGCGCAAAAATTAATATATTTTTTCTTCCAGGGGTTGTAAATTCTCCCAGCATTCTAGAACTAACTTAGAGTTTTTTTATAATTGATAGGAACCCCCAGAGCGTCCTGGCATCCCTATAAACTCACTTAAGTACATTGGTTTGCTTGTTCCAGATTTATTTTTTCATATGTTGTGGAGATATCTGGCCAAAATCCGGCAAACTTGATACCTACAGGTACATCCCTCCTTTCCCTGTAGGTACTGTACACGTCATCACATGTTACACGTACATGTTACATGTACACATCATATCATAAATCCCCGCTCCTGGCATTTTTTTAAATTTATCAACCATAAATCGTAAGTCTCAGCGGGCTCAGCGCAGCATTCTCTTCGAAGGGCGTTAAGCTAAAAAGTCGACTTCCACTTACTTATGAACGTACTTTACATAATACGAAGAATATATTGTTGATAGGCGTGTTGTACACACTTTTACCTTTCATTTAAAATTAACCTTAGAAAAATTGATTGGTTAATGCCGACGAAGCAATTTTTAAAGACCATGGAGGTTTTGTATTGAATTTAACTTTCTGCGAGATAAAAAAAAATGGGGATGGGAACTTGGGAGTTTGCAGGATTTTTGATGCGCTGTTCAGAGGGCCGCTTAAAGTTTGCTCTATTCTCTATCTCGACATTAATTTTCAGTCGAGCACTCTTGTTCGAGGTACAGTATCTAGGATGCTACTCCTGTGGGCGATAACCTACAATAAACTATTAAAAACAAATTATTACAAAAAAGCTCCGATTAGACTTGAATGTCTAACTCGTAAATTTTGTCGTCCTAGTACCATTTAAAATGCATATTGTACTGGAACTTTTACGTAACAATGCCGCAGCCAAATTATAAATATCACGATTATTTACTTTTATTATTACTTTCGAGTATCTCGTAATAAAAAGAATTCGAATCTGCCAGCTGAATGTGTAATTGTATTTCTAGCATAGCAAAATGAGAAGTAAATATTGTAGGCGGTGAAGGGTAGATCAAGTGGCGCTAGACCGGAGCGAACGTTCCGGCCGGAGCTAGTCCGGACTTACAGTATGATTTGATAGCGAAGTCGCGATCAGTGGCTCGCGAAGTTAAGGAGTGAGTGAGTAACGCAGGATGATGTGAATCCGCAGACATGTGCGCCTGTTGCTGCTATTCCCTGCTGCTCGTATTCGTAAGCTCTAATTTAATTTTTTTAAATTAAAAATCAATTAGTCGATTAGAACATCTAAGGGGGCTGTTAGTGGTCATTTTGGGCAAACAATCGCTCATCTTTAGTGCTCGATTTCGAGAGTAATTAGACCATTTTGCGGGGCACTCGGGCATTAAATCAAAATATGAGGTTACACGTTGTTTTACGCGAGACTTTGTAATTACGTTTGCAAGATCAATTATAAACAATTGAATTTAGAACATAAATTGAGCACCTATACAAATAATAATAAAAAGGTGACTTGATTTTATTTTTACTGGTTTAATAAAATGCTCGTAAAAGTCATTTAAGTTACAATGTTCATAAAATATGAGTTTCAAACAGAATGTAAAGGATATTTTATTGGACATCAGGCATAAGAATCCTTTGCTTGTAAAAGCTTATTATAGGGTAATTAAAGATAATACGAAGTAACCGTCTCTAGCAATGAAAATGATGTCCGGAGGTTTTATTGTTGGTTGTTCAAGAGAGTTTTAATGTATCTCTTCTTAAAAACAATATTTCTTAATAATTATGGCACCTTTCACCTCATCCAGTGTCACAAATGGGCATTAAGGGAGGACTGAAATTTTAAGCAGTGGCCAGGGCTACCCTTGCTTCATCGAAATTCGAACTTTTCAAATTTACTGGGTGTCGACTGCGAAAACTACAAACATACAAGTCGTAGTAGTTTCCTGTGACGCACGAGCGAGAAGCTCAAAAATAATTTTTTTAATTTCTGTCGAAGTAGTTTTACCCATGAGACCCATCAAAGGTAACACTAACAAAAGATTATTTAATTACACAACAAATTCGATATACAGTTAACTAAATCCGCCTTACATGTTCTTAAGGACAGACACTCTCGTTCAAAGTTTCGTCTAATCATTATTAAATTATGCAATATCCCCTATAAAAAAAGTGAACACAAATACAGTACATCTCGAAAAAAATCAAATTTAAATAATAAATGTCACTTGATATCACATAAAGAACGTGATAAGTACAAAGCAGCTATTAAAAGTTGAATCCCGTACAATTCCGCAGAAGTAACAAACACACCTTGATTAGAAGGACAAGATTATAATTGTATTAATGCAAAATGCGCCATTTTATTACCATTAATAATTAATATCTCCAATAACCGGAGTAATCTTCGTCGGAAATTACTCATGCAATTTCGTTGCACCACGCACCTAACGGCTGCACACGTATGAGTAACTGGGAAGCATTCTAAATTACGCCATTCACACCTTTGGAGTTTTCCCTATGTACCGATTTTGCCTAATTTTGCACAATTTTCAGTTAGTTATCGATATTATAATATAATGTGTTTTAAGATTTAACATTGAAGGCAAAAAATTAAGGTCAAGTAAAAGAACGCACCCACTAAACATAACGCCCATCATAGGAATGTTACAGTTCCGTCTAAGACTATTGATTTATACAAATAAAATTTAACACAATGTACAATGTACACATGTACGATTACATCAAACACATTAAGAAATTAGAAGGACACTTAGGTAATTAAACATAATTTATCTTACTACCAAATACTACTCTAATCTGCTCTCGATTATACTACTATCATAGTCAGTGCATGGCTGGTGCATTGGTACCGATAGCTAAAATAAAAATTGACGTTGTGTGGGAGTGTGTATGAGTAGGTAGGTTGAAACTGGGTAACAGAGCCGTTAACCATGTCCATTCGTGATAATATGACATATGAGGGTATACCTGACAGTTTTGCGTTCAACTTATTTATTAAAGCACAGGTTGATACCTGCTGCAAATGCTCATTCGTACGTGCAAGTGAAGTATGGGAAAATTGCTGTATACTGATGCTGATGAGTGGAGCTTATTTCGATCTTTGGTCGAGAAGTTGTAGTTTGTTGAAGAAGCTAAAGGAAGCTCGTGAAAGATTGGAACAGAATATTAATTTCGATTGAGTACTTGAGCTACGACTAAACTCATTTTAGAAGGAAACGGTAGCAAGTCAAAACGGTCAAGGAAAACGAGAAACTCGAAAACACTAGTTTTAGCAGTAAACAAAAAGAAAAAAGGAGAGGCTGTTTGTTTTGGAAATGGATGTTGTAATTGTTGAGAAAATTGCAGACACAGTCGTAGGAGGTATTGTAAGAACTAGTGGCCAAATATGCTGAGACGTGTGACCTTAAGCCTTAAATGACGAAAATCTTCCGTGTTAGTTGCTCGGACTTTTTAGGTTTGCCATGGAGGGTTGGGACCAACGTGTGTGTTTTTGGGCAAAATATCGAAGAAATTCACGTTGGCTCTGAGCAAAGCTCTGAGTTTGGCCCCAATGTGCGTACAAACTCTCATCAACTAGGTACATGACGAAGCTTAGGTTATGAAGAAGCTAAAGGAAGCTCGTCAAAGATTGGAACAGAATATTTCGATTGGGTACTTGGGCTACGACTAAATTCATTTTAGAAGGAAACGGTAGCAAGTCGAAACGGTCAAGGAAAACGAGAAACTCGAAAACACTAGTTTTGGCAGTAAACAAAAAGAAAAAAGGAGAGGCTGTTTGCTTTGGAAATGGATGTTGTAACTGTTGAGAAAATTGCAGACACAGTCGTAAGAGAGATTGTAAGAACTAGTGGCCAAATATGCTGTGACGTGTGACCTTAAGCCTTAAGTGACCGATTTTTTTAACCTAGGACTTCTTATAGGTTTGCCATTGCTGGTTGGGGCCAACGTGTGTGCCGTTGAAATTGGATAAGACACCAACATTGGTAGTTTTCCGTCAAGTGTCGGTTTTTCGACAAGAGACCAAAGAAATTCACGTTGACTCTGGTCCCAATGTGCGTACAAGCTTTCACCAACTACATGACGATAATTAGCCAATATTTGCTACATACATGAAGAAGCTAAAGAAAGCTCGTGAAAGTTTGGAATAGAAATATTTCGATTAGGTACTTGAGCTTGTAAAAGTAATGGCTAAATTCGCTAGGACGTGCAAGCCTTAAGTGACGAAAATCTAGAAAACCCAACTGTTTTTTTAAAGCTCAGACTTCTTAGGTTGGCCATGGCTGATCGGTGCCAACGTTGAGGCCAACGAGTGTGCCGATAAAATCGGATAAAGAGTTGGTTTCAGTGTTGGCACCAACATTGGTGGTTTTCCATCAAGTTTCGGTTTTTCAACAAAAGATCAAAGAAATACTGAAATTCACGTTGGCTCTGAGCGAAGCTCTGAGTTTGGTTCCAATGTGCGTACACGCTTTCGCCAACTACATGACGATAGTTAGCCAATATTGGCCCCAACATTTAATGTGTGGAGCAGGCTGTGTGGTCGTACAATTAAATTTTTTATAGCAAACAATAGTATAAAAATGCAGACAGCAGACATGGCATGATTTTGAACGATTGGCAGGGGGTCGACGTCTACAGTCTTTTATTTACCAATAATTATAGTCTAATCGTGTCAGCGACGAAAGGGTCAGTGAGGGTATACAGAAAACCCACTCTATATCAGCCGCTTGTCGACAGGCTTGGCTTAATCGAATCGTGGTGTGCTTTTTGAGAGACGTCGAACTAATCTGCTCTCGTACACCACAGGAGCTTTTTATGCACACACCGTGACCACACGGGGTCAAAATAGGTACTAAGGCATGAAAACGGAAGTGAAAACCCAAAACTATGAAAATGGAAATCGATTTTTATTTCTTGTCTGCAATTTAACTGACTGACGTAGGATTTAGCATTGTAAAATTAAAAGTGGTCCGTTTGAAAAAGTATTTCTTAATCTCTTGGGTGAAAATTTATATTTATAATACGTCAAACCGAAGAAAATTAATTAATTTTTATAATGGGTACAAATTGACGCGTGTTCCTATAAAATTTTTGTTTTTTAAATTCTTAAAATAACTTTTAGTTCTACGACCTCCATTAAGATTAAAACAAATTCAGTTGTCGCCTATAAATACGTAAATATATTTCAAATGTGTTATATTTTTGATTATAAGGCTACACGCGGCAATATGATAATACACGTAGGTAATCGTAAAACTTGAGCTTAATAAACCTGTAATTTGTATTATTTTTGGGTGAGTCAACTTAAATTAACAGGTTCTAGATTCTAGATCATAGTTAAAATAACATTTCCGTAATCGTTAAATAATACCCTAATAACTAATGTTATGTCGATATTATTTGAATATTCGCACACAAAACGGGCAAGGTCGAGTATTTTTTACATATTAATTTATTAAAATATTCAGCCTATAAATATTCACGAAATTCCTTCCAAGGCAGGCGCTGGTATAGTGATGCATTTTATCGTTAATCACCCAGAACTGCTACGACTTCTTCACCAAGGGGGGTTAAAATGGCACGTTTTATATACAAGTCGTGTGCTTTATTTATCCAAAACGACTATTTGTTACCTTGTCTTAATCAATAATCAGCTTCTTCTTGTGTTACCAATTCTATTATCTCTTATTTGATCGTCTTTAGTATTCCACTTGCAGTGTGGAATTCGACAAAAGACGTCATTTGTTTTTCTTGATGTAAATCTAAGAACCAACAGAATTTGTTTGCTTTTTCTTCAATTTTTATTCTTCAAATGATCAATAATGAAGAGATGCGAGTTTATCATGGACCACATCCATACCCCGGTGACATACCATCCATAACCTACTAAGTTATTTCTAAAGGATTCCAAGGTTCCACCCCAGTTATCCATCTATGAACTGAAAATATCCTCTATCCACCCAACAAACTACGGGGCTAAACTTCGCAAATCGTAACGGTTAGCTTCGAATTTGGGACACAATGACGTCATCTCCGCGCTTTTTCTCCTCTCCTGCGGATAAATTAAAGGGCGAGGGAGAGTCGAAGTGCCTTTGTATTTGCTATTGCTCTTCCTTAGGTAGCCAGTTCCTTTTTGACACGACAAAAACGTTTCTAATGAGGAACTTCAGTATTATTTCAACATCGCGCGAGCTTTTTCTACGTGGATGAAATTTTCAATCCCCATTCCATCAATTAACTTTTTGTGGCTGGATTAGCATCATAAGTTTCGTCTCTAGTGAAGGCACCAGACAAAAACTATTGATTTCTATTCGCTATTATACGCTCATAAAATTCATTGCAGAAAAAAAATCGGCGGCGTCTTTGATATATCAGTAAAACCCGCAAAACAAGTTTAGCCGCCAGCTTTTACATACCGAGTTTTTCGTGCAGCGTTTAAAGAATCGTTTCCTTGTTTGTAACGAACTCGGTAGCCAGGCATCATTGCACGTGAGACTCGACGGTCTGCATGTACGACGCACGAGCGTTTTCAGTTTTCCAAATTTATAGTTACGACGCCGGCTTCAGTTGGCTCATCTCATCTCATCTCTGAGTTTCTTCGTAATGTTTCTTGATGAAAACTTGTCGTTCGATTTTCTAAGCGTTTTCTTTCATTTCTCACCGTTATGAACTAAACACGATGTGTCATTTCTACCAGTATTTGTGAAACCATTCGAAAGAGTCCTCAAACTTCATTGTATACCAACCTAACATGAGGGAGTTGTCTGACCTTCCATGTCTTAGAATGTATCTTTTTGACAAAAGAAAACTAACAATGCTAGTTTGCAGTCAGATTTCCATAATCGAACCACGGGCAGGATCAACTTAATAAGAGTTGAGTTTCACCTACTCGGATCGACGAAGTTTTGAAAGATTTTCCTGAGGGTTCCTGACTACATCTTGGGTAAAATCCAGTAGCTCTTCCACCTCAGCACACTGTTAAAAACCAGACAGGTCTTTAAGCTGTAATTGACTTTCGGAAACCCCAAAAATGGGGAAATCGACGCAGGGCTGTTGGTAAAGTTGCTCAAAAGATGCTAAAGGGTGAGTGTGGAAAAGGTCATTGTTGACAAATGCTGTTAAGAGCTTCTCCATACCTTTAGCTGGGATAGTCGCTTTTAAGGAGATCGACATTTAATGAGGTTGTTGTCATTGAAGAAGCTTTTCGAATTGTGTGGGATTAGTAAACAGCTTTCACAGTTTGAAATTTTGAATAAACGCAGAAAATTGATAAATACAATTCGTTATGTTCTTTATATTGTTAAAATTCCTGCACATAATTTAAAAGTAATAATCGTACACTAAAAAATATCGTAACATTTTTGATTACTATTCAAGGTTTAATTTATAATAAGTATATAATATAAGTAATTGAATAACACCCAACAACACAATAAAATAAATTTTTGAACAATTTTAAAATATATAACATGTTATCAACGACAAACTACTACAAGAATTTTACAGACAATTAATTACGGTTTATTTAAGTAAAAGGCAAGGACGACCATTGAACTTAAACTGAATAATATGATCCTCCTCCTACAAGGAACATAATCATATTCTACACGCTTACTGAAATTAAAAACATAAATACGGCCGTAGCGAGAGACTCGAAAAATAAAATCTTCATTTATTTATCAATTTAAAAAAATTTATAGGACGCGAGACGCGAGCAGTACACGAAAACAATAATTCGAAACGTAAGGATGTGAAGTTAACAACTGCGGCGCCAAACAATTAATGGATCAAGGCTTGGAAGTCGGCATTGAATGGCCTTCACGACTTTTGAACTTCAAAACATAATAGCGATGATTGTAATCTAATTTATGTATGTACACATTATACATGTAACGAAGATGATACCTCGTTAACTAAATTTATTTACTTACAACAATTACGAAACGCGCATATGTGTGGTTTGTAAATAATACAAGCAAATGTGAACTCCTTCGTTTGTTTTGTAATCGTTTCTGAAAGCTCTCGAAATTAATTGTTTCGATTTTGTAAGGAGCACGATCAGATTAGGTGGCTTTGAATCCACGCAGGAGCGTTATGAAAAAGTCAAAAGAGAGCTTGAACCAAACGCTTGTCCCAGTTTAAGTGATATCCCAGTCAAACTAGACAAAAATATGGTATTTGAGGAAAACAAATCCAAGAGTTATGAAAATTGGTATGGTTGTTCGTTGAAACCTACGGTACAACATACTAAAAGTCCTGGGGGGTGAGTGCCGAGCGCGGACGGAGGGTGACTTCTCCTGGTTTTTTGGTTTTATCTCCGTACCTATCAATCCTACGGAAAATTGATTTATATACAAAATTAAAGTAGATAAGATTTCCTACAAGACTGCTTCTATTTATTTTTGCCACGAGTTAACCCTTTTTGAGATATAGCGCGGATAAGCGGTATTACTGTAAGACTTCGTATTCATAACTTGAAGGCACGATAGAGATTTCCTATATCACATTACACAGATTAAAGATGTAGTTAAAGATTTCTCTGAGGTTTCGTTTTCGCCTTTTGTGAAAAGATTAATAAACACCTTTGTTCGAAATTGTAAAATTAGTGAGCGCTCTATGAAACTTTAGAAGCTTCTTATTCGAAACTTGAAAATATGAAAAAGATTTACTATATCACATTACATAGAATAAGCACGTAGTTAAAGGTATTTTTAAACAAAAGTCGTGCCAGGTTTCGTCCTCACCTATTGAGAAGAAATTTCAAAAAATTGTTTGAAATTGTAACATTAGTGAGCGCGCTATTGAACTTCAAAAGTTTCTTATTCACAACTTGGAGGTACGATAAAAGATTTGTTTAAAAAATCTTTAACTACGTCCTTATTCTATTCTATGTGATGTAGGAAATCTTTATCGCATCTCTAAGAAGCTCTCGCTAATGAGAGAAACAAGACTAAGTTCATTAATTTGCTGTCTCAGAAATTGAATAAGGAGGTATTGAAACAACAACAGCTGAGGAGGATGCTGATACTGTCACTGTTCGATGTGGGATGTGGACTTGACAAAGCATCAAGTCAATATGAAAGCAAGGTACTTGCTAAACGTTTTATTGCCATACCGTCGCTGAAATTAATGTCAACTGAGGTATTTGCCAAACATCTGCGTTTTTATTCAGCACGAGAAAAATGAATTAGGCCTTTTTGTAGAAAATTTTATGTACTTTAATTTTGTATAGGCATACATTTTTCGTAGAATTCATAGTTACGGAGATAAAAGCCAAAACGAGGAAAAGTCTTTAAGCAGCTCCCCTTTTATTTTATTGTACTGCAGGTTCCAACGACCAACCATACCCATTTTCAAAACTTTTGGATTTATTTCCCTCAATTTGTCTAATTTGGCTTGTGCAAGTCTCTCGAGCTGGCGATCTAGATCGCTCGTATCTATGGCAATACGTGGCAACCAATTATTTATCAGTTGTCACATTAGATAGAGTCCCAAGAAGATGTTCATCATCGCATCGCAACATAGTGACTTGAATTAGAAATTTAAAAAGTGGGCACCTAATAATATCGGTTCACATGTAAATTTTTTGCAAATGGACATTTATTAGAACGTTGAAAAAAGAACAAACATAAATAATTAATAATAGTAATTATACTGTTGTACAAATTATTAAATGATAATTTTACCATCTGGGCGCTCCTTAAAAGACTCGGCGCCTGGGAGCACCTAATCCAAAAACCGCCCATGTTCTGTTCTGTTACATTAGTTTTAATGAGAGCCGGAGGGTTTATTAGACGGACGAATTCTTCTTTTATACATTACGTCCTCCCTTCGCTTTCGAATTTTGCGGCAATTTGGGTTAAAAAAGTTAGAAAAACGGATAACGTAGGAAGAGTGGAAAGATAGCCATCGCCCGAACCCGAAGGCCGTAACTGTATAACAAAAAGCTTGTCACTAGGACAGGATTAGTAATTTTATTAGTTCTTTGCCAGTCTCTGAGATCATTCCATATTGACTTTGAAAAAAAATTTTCTTTAAAATAGAAATTGAACGTTGCAAATGATTAAAGTTCATTGTAATTACGTTAAGTAATTCCAAGGATGTTGCATTGAAAATTATAAAAATGTATTATCTTATTACGATTTAATTAAAATTATAATTTTAATTATACGTAGTACATCGTGCTTAATTCAGTGATATATAAAAATTTTTTATATCTTTTCATCTAACTCATAATATGCAAATACGCAAACTACTTAAAAATAGTAATAATAATAAGCTTCGGAGTAAGTAAGCTGTAGTTCCTGTACTTGGAACAATAACGATCGAATCTTTGTATCTCGTATCGATACATATTTTTGCTACCATTACTTTTTCGTATAAATTTATATTTTATTAATTTTATTGTTTTATTTAATCTGGAACTTGTGATAAATATTGCAAGGTCGTTAAATTACGTCATTTTACAATACATTCTTATAATTTTGAAAGTTGTATATGCACACTTTTTTATTTACCAACTACCTCAGATCGTAAGAACGAACAACTTTCAAGACTTTGACTAATTTTTAAAAAACTAAAATGTACTCGCAACCGTAGAGTTGCATAAAAACTGCAAAGCTAATTTGAATATTCAAACAACCGCCTCTCTTCCATATAGAACCAAAACCGTCTCGACTCTTCGGACGCATTTAATAGAAAATGCGTAAGAATAAGAACGTCCATTTTTAAGTGCTCTTTTAAGAACAATGAAAAGTATAAACATTTAACAAGCTAACCCATGCGTTATTTCCTTAGAAGAGGAATGTTGCTTTCAAGATTTTTGTTAAGATAATCTGCATTCAATAAGAATGACATCTTTAAAGGCAGTGAGGGCAAACGTGTTGAAGGTACGACGACCCGCGCACCTTTATAAAACTTTTTGCACATAAAGCACCCAGAGGTTCAATAAAACGTTTCGTATTTATGATCCTAATCGCGCATATATAGTTTTTTTTCGTCCACGGCGAATTCCTCCAACTTGTAGTAACCTCCCACTCGCGTTCAAAAAAAATTTTTCCCATATCCATAACTCAATTCGATAGTTTGCAGAAATTTCGTACACGAGTCGTTTTTATTTGAATAAATTTTAACATTTTAACAAATAAAAGCCAACAACAAAAGAGAAACGACCACCGATAAATCACGCGAAAAGCTCAAATGCATCAACAGCAACTACAGTCGGCTGTTTTCACTAAGGCGCGCGCGACTCGCTAATTAATTAAAATTCTCTCGGCTTTTTCATCACTTTTATGTAAATTCGAAACATTAATTCCTTATCTTTTGCAGATTTCGTTTTCAACAACAACAAGAATGATGATAACCGAAGGCCTTCCATTATCGAGGTTGGAGCGCGGTGATTATCAAGACATAATTGCTGGTGCTGACTTTTTATCCATTCTCATGGAATCGCCATCCGTGCGACAAGCCTATAAGGAACTAACGACCAAACTACCTCCAAACGAAGCTGACTTTAAAAAAATTACAAGAGTTGTGCGTCAGTCGACATTAGAATCGAGGCCGTTTACAGAAACTCCAAGTCAGCTCGACTATCGAAGCACTAAAGGGCTAATACCGGAAGAAAATTTAAACATAAGTTCGGTGGTTTCTGTTAAAGTGTCTTCATCAATTGGCGATTCTCACGAAAACACCAAACAAGAAGTAAAAGTAAATCCGAACGAATCGTCCGACACATCCGTGGACCAAGTAGCTTATTCTTCAGAAGATCACACCGTTATCGTAGCTGAAGCCAACGAAAATCAGTTTAGAGTAGACGAAATAGAGCCCATCACAACAAATAGCGATTCGTACGCATACTTAAACGGCTATTCCACGAATGGGCATTCTAGCGTTAAATTAGCAAATACGGCGAGTCCTCTGCAACACCACTCGGTAGTTTACCACGATAATCTCTCGTCGGAAGAGCCCATTCGAGGACGATCCGTATCTTACAGTGCCGTCATACAAACTCTCCCAAATCAACCTTCATTTGAACACCCGTACTCTTACGGACCACAAAATCGAAGACGAGAGCGTCACTACGAGTCGAAAGACTTATATAAACAAAACCAGTTCGAGGAAGAGAAAAAAAATTCGAGTCTCAACGTAAAAATGGAAGAAGCGCACTACGAACCAACTAACGCTGCTAGTAAAAGTGTGAGTTACTACATTACAAATCCGTACGCTTCGTCTAGCCTTCCAACGATCGACTCGAGTTCGAAAGAGAGCGAATGGAAAAGTACGGGAAGTTTTGAGTCGTCGACCCACGGCAAAGTGGAATTTGCCGAAAAAAATTGGGAAGTGCCCGAGAAGCAGTACGGAAAACCCGAATCTGCGTACGTGCCTCCATCGGTGAATAATCGAAAGTACGTTCCTGTCGTTTATGGCAAACCCGAAGAAAATTACGAAATAGACGAGTCAGTTAGTGTACTTACCAGCGGTAGAACTCACGGTATCAAGTCGACCGTATCTAGTGAAACTTCCACGCCGCCTATAAATAAAAGTGAAACAAATCATAAACCTAACGATAGTGGAAAAGTCGGTTACGTTGTCGAAGGTAGAAATTATAGAAAATATAGAGTAGAAGAACGAACTTCTGACGGTTTTATTGTTGGTGAATATGGTGTTGTAAGTCATAACGACGGTTCACTACGCGGTGTAAGATATACTGCCGATGGAACTATAAATCCTAGAGTAATTTACGATGCCCTTATGAAATTTTTATCTTTGTGATTTAGAATTAAGTACTTTCGTTTTAAACGGTGCTAAAATATACATTTGTACTGATCAGTAATAAGTAGTTCCTCAATAATTGATGTATTTATAAATAAACGTAGTTGGCTTCTAATTGCATGATGTTGTGCGGTGAGCTTTAATAAATCATTGCTTATGCGTGTAATTGATGGTGAGAACATTATGGAAGCTCGTTCGTGTGCCATCTATATAGTTGTTGTGCTAGAAGCAACATACTTGATTTTAAGCACTCTTTTAGTGCTCGTAAATGCTTCATGTAAATTTTAATAGTTGTCTTTATTGAGAAATTGACAGTTGCTCAAACTTTATACAGTATGTCTCAATGTAAACAACGACAAGTGTAGATTTTGATCGTTATTATTTATTATTTAGTACGACTTTCCTTACTCGCTTGAGACGCACTGTATATTTATAGGATATTGTACCGGGGAATAAAGGTATTAGATTATATCAGGAAGGCTTGGGGCTAACCTCGAGTTTCGAAAAACATTGCATCTACAGGTACATACAGTACAGACCAAAACAACCAGCTCGTAGATAAAATACGAGCTTGATATTGCCATTTGCCATACATCAGTCAGTGGACATTGGATATACGCGTTTACGAAAATATGCTGTGCAGTGTGCATCTGTGCATACCCTTAGTGATCTGATGTACTTAGCCACGCCCATATTTTGAGTAGCTATTCTGTACTGTACTCTACCACAATACTGCTGTTTTAATATTTTAGCTCTTTGGCCTTCTCGATAAAATCTTATTTTGATGGCTCTATATTTTTTTGCAATAATTCGAGATAAACCTTTCTTTATACGTTTTAAAACTTAAATTACAGTAAATATCATTACTACCCAATCCGCATCTCGTTTACTATTTTTATTAAAGAAAATTATGAACGTTCATATTAAGATGTTTAATTCAATTTTAAAATGCTTGGATTGGATGTTGCAAATTACTGTTGCAATTTTAAGACCTCCTCTTAAAATTTTATGTATTATAAAAATAAAAAAGTGTACTATAGATATAGAAATTTTACATTATTAGTGGTTAATTCGAAACGTTATGTAAATTTTTTATTAAATATAACTTGATTAAATCCATTTTTTGTTTTTTTTAGTTGAATGTCACAAGAGCGTTCTCCATTCACTAATATTCTGATTACGCCCGAATTACTACTCATTATTTTCTGATGGCCCTACCATCTTGAAGAAGTTATTCTAGATCTACTTTCAATACTATTCCTGCAAAGTTCTAATTTTTCAACAAGAAAAACTATACTACTACGTATTAAGCCATTTGTTACCATGAAAATCAAATAACATTCAGCTCATAATATTCGCTCTTTAATTTTGCTATTATATTAATTTGTTCTCTGTGCTGGTCAAGATAAAAACCCATTTTACCCATTTTAGAAAATCAGCTATTCAAAATTATTTGACACCTTGTTACACCCTGATTTTTATTTAAAATTTAATTTGAAAACTGCATGCGGGAGACCTCTATTAGCATTCTGGAGCAATTAAATTTTGATAAATCTTTGATGTGTGAGAACGTAGATAATTTTAAAATTTGATTACTTTTGAATTTGTAGCTGTGGAGTGTGGAATATTTTTATTGAAATAATTAAATTTATATAAATTAATTGAATTTTGAGTCCTTAGTGGGATTTTTCCACAGCTACATATAATAGTCCAGTGCATTTACAAAAATTCTATACGTGTGACCCAAAAGTTTTAGGCACTGTCATTTTTTATTTCTGTATTCGATAGAGGGTTAGTCGGAGACCTTAACTCTGATTTTGAGTATCTGCGAAATTACCCCTTTCGCCGCCATCTTGGAAAATGCGTTGTGGCCCATATCTCGAGATCTATCTACTGCAACTCGATGGTTTTGGAATCGTTTGACTCGTTAGTATTTTTCCTTCAAATTCATTTATGCCATAGTAAGCGCTCCGATGACGAGAAAAAAAGTTATTCGTGTTCAAAGTTGAAAATTTTTCGGAAAATTTTCTCGTTGGGCGGTTTTTTGCGAGCAGTTTTCTTATACTGCTTTGGAGCTGTTGATGACTATAATAATTTTTATAGAAGACTCAATTATGCGTATTTGCGTATAAAAATTAATCCGATTGGTCCATTGGTCGCCGACCAATCCAAGCCCAAAGTTGCGCTTCCCATGTCGCACGCAACGATGAAAACTTCTAATCGAGCACGATGCGCCTCGCAGCGCTTGCAGTTTTCTTCTCCTCATCAATATTCGTCATTATTTTATACAATCGAATGTTTCTTCATATTGTAGGTAATCTGGTAGGTGTTTAAAAATCGATTCAACGTATCTTCTTCTTCGTACCCTACCCTTACCTCTAACCTTTGCCCTCCTAAGGCGAAGACGAGTGCGACGATGAGACGGAATACGAGAAACCAAAAATACAGAAAAAACGGTAAGAAGTTGAAAATTTTAAACGATTCTTTTGCGTATAACCAAATATTTTGTGGGAAAACTTGGTCTCTAGGAGTTTAAGACAATTCGACCAAAATTTTAGACATCATGACTATTCAAAAAGTCAGAGAAGTGGTTTAAAATTGCAGTAATTTTCAAACATCACCAAGTTTGTTCTCCAGATCAGTTTAAACAGGTTAAATCACTGACTTTATTATGACTTACCAAAATCATGCATTATTACGACTAACTTGATTTTATTCCATATTACCTACAATATGAAGAAACATTCGATTGTATAAAATAATGACGAATATTGATGAGGAGAAGAAAACTGCAAGCGCTGCGAGGCGCATCGTGCTCGATTAGAAGTTTTCATCGTTGCGTGCGACATGGGCAGCGCAACTTTGGGCTTGGATTGGTCGGCGACCAATGGACCAATCGGATTAATTTTTATACGCAAATACGCATAATTGAGTCTTCTTTAAAAACCATTATAGTCATCAACAGCTCCAAAGCAGTATAAGAAAAGTACTCGCAAAAAACCGCTCCAAGAGAAAATTTTCCAAAAAATTTTCTACTTTGAACACGAATAACTTTTTTTCTCGTCATCGGAGCGCTTACTAAGACATAAATTAATTTGAAGGAAAAATACTAACAAGTCAAACGATTTTAAAACTATCGAGTTGCAGTAAATAGAACTCGAGATATGGGCCACAATGCATTTTCCAAGATGGCGGCGAAAGGGGTAATTTCGCGGATACGCAAAATCAGAGTTAAGGTCTCCGACTAACCCTCTATCGAATACAGAAATAAAAAATGACAGTGTCTAAAACTTTTGGGTCGATTCGTAAGTGCACTGGACTATAAATTATTTTACCTGAAAAGGGATTTTGGCTTCAAAAGTAATTTAAAAAAAACCCTAGAAATAGGATTTTTGTATATAATTATTGGTTTTTAAATAGTAAATTAATTATTACTAATAAATTTTCGTATTCGTCGTGTTGTCTATCAGAACCAAAGTTGGAAATATTGGAGGAGATTAATTTTTGTTTTGGAAATATTGGATAGATTAAATTCGGTTTTGGAGTGAGTCTATAGTTGGAAACGTCGAAGCATCGCCGTGTCCGGATAGATTGTGCAAATTACTTATTACATCCGCTAAGATTTTTATTTATTTTTATTGTAATCTTCGTTTGGCCAGACCGTAGAAATTTTTCATTCAATCATATACTTAGTCAATTTTTTTATAGTATATAATTATAATCTATCCGTTCACAGTTGCGGATAGATTTTGAATTTTGCAACTGTGTGGCGCGGTGGCGCCCGAAAATAATTTTTTTTTAACCCAGCCATCTTCGCTGAGATCGGCCGGCAATACGGAAGGTTTTTGTTTTAGTTGATTTAGTATATTTTGATCCGTAACAACCTTAAAATAATAGGAAGCCCATCAGCATTGAAACTTCAGCAATGAGGGTATTTAGACAAAGAAAAAAGAGATAGAAGAGCAAATTTAGCAGGGTCTTTTTTAACAATTGTCAAACTTTCTGCAAGAATATTTTGTCATTTAAAATTTATTTCAAATTCTAATGAATAAGGACTTTGTAATCTATGCCACTAAGTAAAATTTAATAGTTCAACAGGACAATAATTAGTTGCCTTAAATAACGCTTTATTTTAACGTTCTAAATTTAGAAATTTTTCAGCAAATTAAATAATTTATTGCGATAAACCTATAGTTTTTCTTAAAATAAAAAATATGTCATTTCAAAATATATTAAAAAACCTTTTGTTTAAAGCAAAATTGAATTAATTACGAGTTTTGATGACGCTAATAGTTTAACAATTACGTAATTAGGTATAGTTTTTAGGTATTAATTGTGATTAAAGTACTAATTATTGTTTTAAGGATTTGTTATTATAATAAAAAGTGTCTGAGATTATCATTTCTAGCGATATAGTGTTTAAATTTATTATTGGTTTATTGGAGAAAATAAACACTTGTAAATAGAAAATAAATAAAAGTCCATCAGTTGGCATTTGAAGAAAACGCATAGTACTCTAAAAAGGGCATTGTTGTTAATAGCTACCTGTACTCTTTCCGGTCTACTAATACTCTATTTACTTGTAGGTATGGTATCTAGGTAAATTTTCCATACAATTAAAACTAGGACTTTGGGCAAAGTTTGGGATTTCCAACTTCGACCTTTCAATTCTAAACATAAAAACCGTCGGGCTGTCGTACACTTGCAGCCTTCAATGGTGTACTTCTATTTCTAATTTCTAATCCTGGATTTTCCTAAATTTAACAATTTTACAACTGTAATTGCTTCCGCTAGACCTTTTGCACTAAACCCTAACATCCACAATGTTGGCGCCAAAAATGATTTCGTTTGTATTTACTATATTCATTTTAGCAAATGTTTTGTCTAAACTTAAAGAGCGCAAATCGTTTGATCATAAATATACATATATCGTGTGTGTTACAAACTAAATTGTCTAACAAGAGTCTGTTATTTCCTTTTCTTGTTTGTTAACAATAATTTTTGGAACCACCTGGTCAGCGACTGGTAAGTGATTAGTGATTATTATTCTTTTTATCATACAGGGTCAGCTTCATTAATTTAGAGTTATGTTCACTGTTCACACTATACGATTTCTAGTACAACTTATCATAAGAGTTAACGCTATAAAATTTTTAGTATTATGGGAGGTGTACCAAAATTAGAAGCTTAGTCGCAGCTAAATAATAATTTTACTATTTTGTAACTTAAACGGCGAATAACTTAAAAGTGGGCTATACAAAGTTGTTCAAATTTTTAGACAATTAGTAGTAGTTCCTTTGGCTTTCATCTAGTAGGTTTTCAAATTTTTTGGATCATTGGATTTTGTGTTATGTCCCATTTTAGAAACCGCGAAATCCCTCGGTTTTACTAGTAATTCGATCGTCGAGTTTGACAACGAATAACTCACAACTGGATCCTAAATTTCTTTTTTAATTTTAGGACAATAAGAAGTAGTTCTTTAGCTTTGATCTAGTAGATTTTCTAATTTTTCGAATCATTGGATTTTGTGTTATGTCCAATTTTAGAAACCGTGAAAATCGTTAGATTTCACTAGTTCAATCGTCGAGTTTGACGGCGAATCGGCGAATAACTTACAACTGGTCCTAAATTTTTTTTGGAATCTTAAGACAATAAGTAGTTGTCATTTAGCTTTGATCTAGTAAATTTTAAAATTTTTCGGATCAATAGATTTTGTGATATTATGTCCCATTTTAGAAACCGTAGAATTTCTTGGATTTTACTAAATCGATCGTCGAGTTTGATGGCAAATAACTTACAACTAAATCCTAAAAAGTTCTTCAAATTTTAGGACAAGGAGTAATAGTCTTTTAGCTTTAATGTAGTACGTTTTCAAATTTTTCGGTTCACTGAATCACCATCACAGTCCAAAAATTAGCCCGCATATAAATATAATAGATTAGGTTGTTTGTTTTGACTTTTGACCACGTTTTGCTGTTTAAATCTTATGAAAAGTAATAAGCAAACTGCTTATTCTGAACAGAAAAACTGTTGGTCACATGATTTTTAAGCAAAGCTCACGGTTTACTTAATATGATAGTGATAAGTCGTATTAATAATCGTCATATACTGGAAATCGTACAGTGTGAACCCACTTTATGATTTATGTCGCTTATCTTACACCCATCTTTTGCAAGTTTAAAAACTTTGAGAAAAGTAAACTAATATTGTAATATTAATAAGAGTAAATTAATGAAAGAATCAATTAAATACGATTACTAATTGAAAGATCAGTACCTAGTAGTAATATTACCCTGCTAAAAGATATGTCTAAACAAAAGTGATAAATTCAAAGCAATAAAAATCACTAAGTGAACAATCATCATTATAAAAGGAAACGTAATTGGAGGACTCGTGTAACTCGAAACCTCATACATTGTCAACATCCCCATTGAAAGAACGACGAGGGTGGGAATATTCGTGAATTTTTGTAAATACACGGCAGATGACGATTTAAAAAAATTCTCTCTTCAAAAGATATAAATTTGGAGTAAGTTATTATAAAAATATTAATAAAATTCTCTAGTATCTAGTACGATAGAGGAAACCGGCGCTATCGGATTTTTCAAATTGAGGCTTGTTAGTTGGTTTGCAGTTCTTACTACTCACGGCTTCAAAGACGCATAGCTGGACACCTGGACAGTTCGTTTGAATGTTTACATAATTTCCAAAAAAATGTACGGGTTCCATAAAAGCGTGTAATTACTCGATAACTGCTAAAAAAGGAAGCAAATTAATCGAAAACAAACTTGTTGCGTTTCGAGACTCATTGACTCGATATCTTGGCTTTTTCTCAACAATCTTACCCTCATCTAATAATGTCAAGTTACCAGCATCCTGTCTTTTAAGAAAACTGCATGTAAAAGGGAGTAATCTATTATAAATAAATACAATCGTAAGATGATATTATTGTGCACTATTTCAACTTTTTCCATCTATTGTTAAAGTTAAAATCATGAGAATTTTAAAAATGCGTGTTTTCATCTCGTCGTCTCAAATATAAACATAAAATTTTGTGGAAATCGTTCAGAAATGTTAAGGGTTGTGACAATAAAGTACTATAAACGTGTAAATATGCCATTCAAAAATGTTCATTCATTCATTGAATTGTCGTTCAATGGTAGCAATTTTGTAGCCCTTTGGAATCCGAAATATTTTTTAAGCGACCACAACTTTGATTACTTCTTTCGATTTGAGTTTAATTAAGTGAGTACGTGATATAAAAAAAAAACACTTCACAAATAGATTTTCCCACATTGAAGCGAAGGTTAAATGAGAATTAAAAGACTTCGTGACAATAAAGATCAAGAAAGATCAGGTGTAGAACGCCCATACGGACGTAACCGTTGAAAATTTTATGGATATGAACAATACCCTATTGAGCTTTTAGCTGCTTTATGAATGAATGAATAAATGTCTTCTTCTTTACAGGTTGGGGTGGAGCGGTTCTCCAGGTGCTTTGACACTACGTCCGGGGTGTGTCGTATCTTCATTTGATTTATTGTAACCGCCATTTTATATCCGTTTTATACAAAATCTTAAATTTCACTTTTAATACAAAGCGATAACGAAACGGTTGGATGTTCTTCCCAAAAAAATATTTCCAAGTCGCTTTTATTAATTTCGAAATTATTTATAAATATAGGAAATGTGATCAAATTTTGGGATTTACACGAACGTGTAACTCGCAGATAGAACACCTGGTTATAAGAGATGCACGATTACTTTTAGATATATTTCTAAAGAATTGACCTAACTCTAGTTATCCTTATTAGTTGGTTGAACAAATCGGGACAATGTGAAGATTATGGTTCTTATGTATAGGGACAACTAGGAAATTTGTATATGTACGGCGATATTAAGGGATAATTTTAGTTCATTGATGCACATGAGCTTTGATTCTGACAGGGATGGCCAAATATTGCGGAAATTTTGCAGCTTGATCCTTGCGGCGTACTGGGCCAATTTAAACGAAGTCAAAAATAATTCTGCAGTTATTCGGCTCGAGATTAAGCCCAGCTAGGCATTAGAAGGTTGTCTCCTTGCTAAAAAATTTCCAATATCGTCTCGAAGCCTTCAGATGGCTTCAGCAATTATTAGTTGGAATAACATTATCCTGATGAGTAGACCGTAATCGGCAAAAAAATTACGCGAGGAGAATCTTTCTTGTTTGACTGTAGTTTTTGAACACCAAACTCCAATTAGTTCTTTAAAGCCAATTATTCCAGTTTAAAAGTGTTTTGTACATCCTTTAATAATACAAAAATGGCGACTGCGTGTTAGTTGTCGGTCTTTGTGTCTCCTCTTGCCTTTGTGCCTTTGCGACTAAATACCGGATTATTTCAAACAAACCGTATACCTCACCTTTTTTAAAAAATTGCACATGGGTAATAATAGAAATGCGAATACGAAACTAAACTATACATGACCAAATTGTTAATCACAAATTTAATAACTTAGCAATGATTTGTTTTGTGAGCGTACGTTGATTTTTATATTAAAATAAAAGCCGTGGGAAGATATTATGGAATAAGAATCTGCTTCCCTCTCGTATTGAATTATAAAAATCCTTTTGTTCTATCCACCTTTTATACACAACGCATCGCATCAAAATCTTAAAGCTTTTGTCGAGCACAGATGACTGATTAGGCACAAGTGCAGGTTTACTTTGTGATTTACCATTGAAATCACCACGGCTTTGCCCATAACATCGTTGTAAGTTAAAAAAAAATTGAGCGTCTCCAAACTTAATTAGGTTAAAGCTAAAGTAAAGGATGTGGTTTGATGAATTTCGGCCACATTTGGCAAAATTTTTGCTAGCGGCGAGCACTTAGGTAATTTTTCAGTCTGGTAAAGGATTACGATTTTAGTGAAGAAAAGCGTCGAGTAGAATTTTATGAGTTTCCGGTCCGTTCGTGTATACAAGTTTGCTATTGAATAAAAAAAATGTGGTAGCAAATAACTAAAACTGGGAATTTTGCAAAACTTGGCGGGAATAACGGTGAAAATAATTCGAGCGAGGGACAAATTTTTTAAATAGATGCGGATTTAATAGCAATTTGTTTACATTATACAACGGAAAGGTAAATAATGTTAATATCGAAATATTTTTAATAAAGGAAATATTAATATCCAAAACCAAGGGTCGTCATTCTATTCAAAATATTAATATTAGAATTCCTAACGTGCTTACTAAACGCCCTTTTTCGTTAAATTAACCAGAGGTTATATTAAGTTGTTGAATTCAATAAGTCGAAAATATTTTGTAAATTTCATTAAATATTTACGTATAAAAAATTTTTGTACGACGTGGAATGACAGCACGAAAGATGATGTGTCATCACTGGAGTTACCCATTCACATATCACATATCGTGCTTAAAAACTACATTAGGTAGGTATATTACAACCTGCATGGACTTATAGAGACTCTCCTCAATTTTTAAATTGTGAGCAGAGACCTATTAATTGATTGGACGAAATCATTATATTTATTCCGTGCGATTGGAGGGGGAAGTTTTGTTGGATTTATTTCTGCCAAATTGCGTAAGAAAAGAAACTACATTTAGATTTATTATCAATTTGTGTAATACGCAATTACAATAGTTGCAAAATTTCTGCAAATTTACGTTTCTAATAATGAAGCCTGATATAGCAACTTGGCCCTCGTCTTACGAGCACCCTGTAGTCAAACAGAAAGCCTTGTTTTCATCTACTTTTCGTCAACTTAAGAGAAAGTAAACATATTTTTAACAATTTCTTTATTGCCATCACTTTTGGTACAATAAATTACAAGCTCTGCTTGTCGAAGAACTGTGAATTTAAAAAAGTACCCCTTGTCGGTATTTTTCAAAAACTAATAAGACAGTCTAATAGCATTAGAGCAATAAACATAATTACTGGACTTTTTCAAAGTGCAAGGACAACAAAAACAGCGACAATCTAAATGACCTTTCTTTGGGGTAATTGTGATTGGAGACTTTTTGCTAAAAGTTGACGAGATGTTTATTTTCTAAAAACTACTTTTTACTTTGAAAAATTCCCACGTTTGACCTAATTATCGATATATCATCCCTTATTTTAGATTGTAAATATTCACACACGAAATAATTAAGCAACACATGCTACCTGATTACCTGCATCGAAATTTGTGTAATCACTACCGGGGGATGAACTATACGAGCGTCAGATGGACTCACGAGATGCGTGGGAATGCGCACTAATAATAAAAAATTTCGTTTCCATCGAAAAATTAGCACTTTTTCAAAACACCCAACTGCGCACAGTTAAGCGCAAATTTTTTTAATCTCTCCGTGAAGGCGAGATGGACTAATTAACAATTTAAGCTTACTTAAGTGACCCGTATACTCGTATACAGATATCAAACTTAATGTAAAGGATTCATATAGGTAATAATGAAATTTAGGGTTCGTGTACACATCCGGTTGTATCATTACACACCCCGGACGCCTGGACCACATGGCATTTGCGCCCCTAAATAGTTACACAAAAATTTGAAATTTAACACATAATTTATCGCAACATTTTATTAATCACTCCAGTATTGTTATAAACAGGTGCTTGATGAATAATTTTAAGGGAAGTTTTTGATGATGGAATCTTTCTTCATTCAGTGGCATTATATGGAGGGTCCGAATAGTCACATCTAGTTTAAATTACAAGCGCACAACTAAAGTCTTAGGTCGATTTTGGAAAGCGATTAAATATGTCATATTTGTTGGTACAAGAGCCGGGCCTATTAGACCCGGCAGAGCTGTTTTAGCGAAGCTAGAACAAAAACTTGTGGCTACCGTAAGAGCTGCAGTGCACTAGCGAAAATTGTGCTTTGGAAGCTTTTATGATTAATTCGTTATGTATGTCGAATGTATACAGGGTGCCCTGTACGCGCTGAAAGTGCTGTCGTCGATAGCTCTGCAGTAATTTGAGTAAAAAAATTGAATATCAAAGTGAGCCAATATTTTTGAAATTTTACGTGAAGCCATAATTTCGTATTCTGAACAACTTTTCTAAATAACGCTTTGTCATATCGATAACCGAAATGGCGCATTTCCTAAACAGAACTAGTTTCTTCTTAATTCCCATGACCGTCTTGATTTTTTAAAACTAAAAATCTGCTTGAAAGTCTTTTTAGACCAAGCAGAGAGGCATCCCAAAACATCTAAACGAGATTAAAAATTTTTTGATCGGTTGTACCTATAGTGAAGCAAAGAATATAGAATTATCTATAATTATATAATTCTATGTTCTTTGAGTGAAGTCAGTGAACACACTGTATTACGAATATAGGAACCAATGTTCTCAAAAAAATTTTATAAATTATTATTGAGTTTCACCATTGAAACTTAATAGTACCAATCCCAACGAATTTCGAACCCAACGAACATGAGAGTTCTTCTAACAAAACAATTGCGGCAACGCATACGTACGCATATTAAGAAAAACACCCTGTATATTTTCAGTCTTTACGAATAGTTTTTATTTACCTTCTAAACTTTTGTATTGTGTTAACGTTTTTGAGCTTACAGAAGGTCCAAAAATCGTTTCTGGCCGATTTTAGGCAAAAGATTGTTAAGTCTTAATTAACAACTAACCTCTCGTTAACTTCCAAGCATAGTAAAAGTGAGATTAACTCCGGTCTTAGGTCACAAGTTTACGCATAATTTACTAGACAACTTCAATCGCCGAATTAACGATATAATTTCCCCAAAAGCTGCATAGAAAGATGCTCAAAAGTCGTATGTGTACCCTTACAAATATTTTCTGTCCCTTTTTAAAGAAAGAATAAAAGGGGGCTGGGCTAAAAGCGACCCTTACTATTAGGAGGGGTTCGTACGGACCAATGGAAATTATAAAATGACAAGTCAAAAAGGGATATACGTCTGAAAGTGCAAAAAACACTTCCTAAAAGTTAGCTTAAAAGTCTTTCGGACGCTTTTGTAACTTTTAGATTAAAAATAACATCGAAAGCGGAAAGTTCGCGAGAGTCAAATTTGTGCTTTATTTTCGAAGAGGTCAGAGGTTTAGTTAGTGCGCTCTCTAAAATAAAAAATGATTAATGTTAGTGCGGATATTTCTAATTCTAATAGTTTAGTTGTGCGGAGTTCGATGGGTTTAAGGATGCCACCTTCATCAAGTAAGGAAAATTTTTTTGAGCCTCATAAATCATAAATAGTAAAAATATTAATTTCCTCGACACTTTTTTCATTTTTTTAAACTACTTCGTAGTTATTAGTGAGTTTTGTCTCCAAATTTACTCTATTGGCTTCTCCAATTGAGCGAAATAAAACCGAAAATCGTAATTTTGAAAAAAAATTTCTTTTTAGACAGAATTTTGGACATCCCCTGTAAAGTGTGCGGAGATAATTCTTCAGGAAAACATTACAATATTTTCGCGTGCGACGGATGCGCCGGCTTTTTCAAACGATCCATACGTAAAAGTCGCCAATACGAATGTAAAGGGAAAATTCCGGGATCGTGTGTCGTCGATAAAACGCACAGAAATCAATGCAGAGCTTGTAGATTATTAAAATGCCAAGAAGCGGGAATGAATAAAGAAGGTAATTTTAATAATTTTGACAACTACCACCAGTAGCTTAAGTGTGTTATTTTTAAAAAGAGCAATTGAGAGAAAACACTTCTAGATGAAAATATTTGAGTGGCACCAGGTGCAAAAACAACCATCGAATGTAAAACCCTGTTATTCTATTGTAGTAGTTTATAAAATAAACATCAAAATAAAAACTAATTTATTATTACAGCGGTCCAGCACGAGAGAGGACCACGGAATTCCACATTAAAACGCCAACAACAAATGGTCCAAATTTACACCGAAGCGACGCCAAAGTTGGTACTTTCGTCGCCTTCACAACCGCCCGTTTTAAACTTATCGCTGGCGAATTCGGGCTTCAGACCACCATTTTTGTGGAACCCATCTGCGAACATCTTTGGCTCCATTCCATACAGGGTAGGTTTTAAACTTTTGCCCAATTATTCAAACGCTACATGTGCCTTTTTGACTGTTTAGATACCTTTTTGGTGTCCACCAACGACGCCCCAAACAAAAGTTCTAAACACAAGAGATATCTGCGAAACGGCGGCAGGCATTCTCTTTTTCAACGTGAAGTGGGCCAAAAAGATTCAAACCTTCACCGACTTGCCTCTTCCAGATCAGTTGCTTTTGTTAGAAGAAAGTTGGAGAGACTTATTCATATTGGGTGCTGCCCAATATTTGGGAATAGCCGAATTGGGCGTCATGGTAAACGCTTGTGTGGCATCAGAAAGCAATTCAAACGTGGTAGCGAAGTTAAAAAGTGAAGTTGGGAAATTTCAAAGTATTTTGACAAAAATAGCGCAGTATAATGTGGACGCGCACGAGTTGACTTGTTTGCGCGCTATGGTGCTCTTTAAAAATAATTTCGAAGAGTCGAAAAGTAAAGTTTTGCAAAATCCTTCGAGAGTCAACACCGAACAGGAGAATAGTCAGTTGATGTTGAATAAATATACGTTAACGGCGCAGCCATTGCAACCGTTGAGATTTGGACAACTTTTGTTGCTTCTGCCCGAACTTAAAACAGTTTCGTCTAGTATTATCGAGGATTTGTTTTTTAAAAATACTATTGGAAATGTTCCGATAGTAAATGTGATATTAAATGTTTATCAAGCTCCCGACTTATAATCTAATTTTTTGTAAGTACTCATTTTTTGCAATATTTAATTTTGAATTGCTTTCTGAGGCTGTGATTTTTGTACATTAAAATTATAAGAGAATTGTGTATATTTTAAGTTTTGAAATAATTTTTAGAAGACTTCATTCTATTGTACCTATATAAAAAATTGATAAAGTTAGCAGGATTACATAGGCAAATAAATATATTTTATTTATATGATAGTTTAATTTTTTTAACAATTTCCCTCAAGCCAAAAGTTTGGCGAAATGTGTTGAAAGTGCGTCGTAAACACAAAATTTTTTAAAACTTACTACGTTCAAATACCTTGTATTTATAACTTATAACGTATGTTTTTTTGCTGCAAATTGCAACAACACCGGTAGCGAAGTCAAAAATCGAGAAAAGTGAAGCCTAAAAGGTAAATTCTTATCACAAAAGTAGGAGATTTAAGTATTGTGTTTCCAATTTCAGGTAAGTAAAGCCACTACTAATGAGCACCGTTCGGCAGCTAAAGAGAAGAAGCGGTACCTATGATCAAAACATACACAAAACACTTCATCCTCGTATTAACTTCCTTAAATATCTTCTTCTGACAAATTGAAATGCAACTACATTCTGCTTCAGGTAAAAATAATTTTTGCTCTTTCTTCAATAATGCGTACGTTGAGTTACAAAAATATGACAACAATAGAAGACTTTCGTTAAAGCTCCAATTTACAAAAAAAATCTAGACCGCAACAACTACCAAAATAAGATTGTATCGAGATTGCGTCCGCATACGAAAAAACATGAAAGTGCCAAAAATTTCATCTGAATGAGATATAAAAATATATTGATGGGGTCGATAGTCATTTGCAATCGAGTGAGGGATATAGTGTGTAATGTCGCTCACCAACGGCAGATGAACACAAACAAAGCCAAGTAGACAACCACACATAAGGACTTACCTATTATAGTGACGTTCACGACATTCTGAAATGACTTCTTGATTTTACATTTTACTTATACGGTTGTCGTTTGGAAAGGTCCATTAATTATTAAACTTACAAATCTTTCTTAATTTCAAGTCGATTCGGAATATTGTGAACCTCAGTATCCAAATTGTACACGCCGATGAATAGATGCGTACAAGCGTACAGACAGACGTATAAGCAAATATGACTAATGGGCACACAGTTGCTGGGTAATAAGCGTTCTCAGACAGACGAACAACGAGATCGACGAAAAGAAGCTGGTGACGCACAGAAAAGCGCACTAATGAGCATATACCTACGACGATACTGACAAGAGTTCCCGTGTGGCGACTTTTTAGAGGAAGCTAGGTGGGTCGCCCTTCCAAGCAAAACAGAAGAAGAAAGATAAAACAGAAATTTTATAGCCGCAGTGTTGTTTGAAATTAAAAACAGACTTGACTAATTTCACCAAGACTAAGTTAGGCCACGCCCCCTTTTGTCTGCAGCGCGCTCTTTGCCTCGCTCCGCTCGGCGGGATGTTCTCAATTTAGAAATTGATGGGTTGCCACTGACAATGGCAACTTTTCAGAGAATGCTATTAGGGAGGCTCAGCCTCTTTAACCAAAAATAGAAGAAGAAAGAGAAAACCGAAAATTTATAGCGAGCAGTGTTGTTTGAAATTAAGAACCAACTTGACTATTTTCGCAAAAACTAAGTTAGGCCATGCTCCCTTTTGCATGCAGAGCGCTCTTTGCCTCGCTCCGCTCGGCGGTTTTTTTTAGCCTCTTCAATTTTGAAATTGATGGGTCGCCACTGAAGAGAACGTACCTAAGTCGTAATATTATATTATTATTTCGAGTGTAAAAGTTATTGGAGCGTCGGTTTGTCCTTTTTGATAAACACCGTTTCGATCACTCGATATAAATAATTGAGCGTCGGTGGAGCGACTTTACAAAATGTTATGGTTTTTCAATTAAGACCCAATGATAATGGAAACTTATATAAAAGCCTCCCATTGCTAACTGTTTTCATAAAAGCAACACGGGAGGGTAAGTTAATTTTTCAAGACCAACAAGCAAAATATGCCCCAATTATACGGTCTGTTAGCTTCCTTAAGGAGCCGCGTTAAAAACTTACAATAAGAAGAAGGATAATAAACGTTAAAAGATTACCTACCTGTATCCTGTACACTGACGTGAAAATTAAAAAAACTTTTTTTGGTTTAAAGTGACTGCCGCAGAAATTTCAATTCTCAAAGGTAGGCTGGTTTACAAAATAAAACCATGGACGTTAATTATTAAAAATCGCCCATAAACTCATTAGCATTTTCACGGTCGGTCAGTGTTAGTTGAGGGCCTCGTAGTTTCGAGGTAGCCCAGCCCGTTGGATTTGCTCTTGAAAATTCCCAATCAAACGTAATATGCATCATAATAGAGCGGACTGAAAAAATTAAACTTCATAACAATATGACGGAATTATATAACCAAATAGAGTTTTGTACAATAATTGTTATTTGAGTGACAACCGACGTCCCTTAATAATAGGATTTAATCCTTTAAATATTACTGCAATATAATATTAAGGACAATTCAAAATTCTAAACCACGCGCGGGGTTGGCACGGTTTGGAGGTTCATCGTCTATTCAGTCGTTGAAATCACCAACAATTCTAGTTCTATTTATTTAATTCCAATCAATTTTTTTAACGTAAAGCAAATTTTAATTTTTATTCGCGTAAGAAGTTTTATTTTTGCATCACATTAAGAAGTCTTGAATATCTTTTTTTAAAGATGCGCGTTTGAGTGCGGAGCACCGCAACTGATGAGCAAATAACTTATAATGAGTAATTAAAATTAACATTTTACTTAAACGGCCGTGGAATTTTATGTGGCCAATTGACTTTATTAACCTGCAGCATATAATTTTCTGAAGTAGGTGCACGTATGCAGTTATGAAGAGATCCCACGGGAACATCTTACTTATCCTAACAAACAATGCGGGCCCTTCCGTTTCCGCAAAACTTTAAGGACTCCTAACGGCGGTGAAATGTGAACAATAATAAAACACTTGTCGAATTTTAAGGTACAATAAAATCATACTGTGCGGCGTTCATCCCAAATAACCTCCCTTCCTCACTTGAAACTCAATTTTCTCATCTTCAATTTTTTTAAGTTACCACATCCAATTCGATTCGTTTGTTATAAAACTTTACTTTATATAAAAATCTGAACGTTTTATTTTCGCATACTAATTACGACAATCTCGTTCATTGTAAGTGTACCTATATACACAATTTACCGTGGAATAAAAGCACAGGCTACCATCAGCTGTCGTTAAAAGTACTCACTCACGAGGACCATTACGAATATCGCTAAACAATTGACTAAAAAGACTTTCGATTGCAGGGTGGCATACGGAACAAATTTTCTGCTTTGTTACCTTCAAACAAACCTTGGCTCTTAGCATACCACATCAATGTGACAAGCTAAACCGCGACCCCTTTTTACAAACTCTTCAAATGTAACCATATAAATTGGTATTGTTTTAAATTTGCTACTGATTTATATAAATTTGAGTGGCTTTTGTTCAATAATGGCTGGGAATTTCTTTATGAGAATAATAGTAATAACAACAACGCCGTTGTATTACCAAATAATATTACATCGAATGAGGATTTAGCATAAGGTAGTGGTAGTAGGCACTTGTAATTAAATTAAAAACACTTATTAATTAATTAATTGGGGCGTGGATTAAAATGCGCGCATTTTTTTAAGTTTGCGAAATTTACACACGCAGTTAAACACACTCCTAAAAGTGCTGATGAGTGAGATGTTAGCTTTAGTGGCACTTGGCTCAGTTTTTCGTTAATGTTTCGAAAACTACGAGTTGGAGCTAAAACGTCATTTTATCAAAATTAAAGCCAATAAAATTTTCAACAAAATTGAGTATATGAATGTTTTTGTATTTGTAAAGTTTAGCAAGTTATAAGGCGTTGAAAATTGCTTTTTTGCCAAAACCACGTTAGAACTGTTGCATAGATGATTTTAGCAAAAAAAACAATTTCAACGTCTTATAACTTGGTAAACTTTAGGAATACACAAAACATGCATATATTCACTTTTGTAGAAAATTTTATTAGCTTTAATTTTGTATATAATCATGTTTGAGCTTCGGCCAGTAGTTTTCGAGATATTTACGAAATACGCTAAAGCTCACCTCTGTTCTGGATTTTTTTGGATAAACTACAAAAAGCAAATCTGGCATCTTGACAGTGTCGTGTAGCAGTGGAAAAGCCGTGAGCCATTCTTCTAAAATCTCCCTCTGCTTCTACCACTGCAATCATTAGACGTAATATGATTTGTTATAGAGCTCTCACTGTTAAGAGTAATATATTAGACAAAACAGAGACTCTTCTGTCTTATGACATGACAATAGGAGTCATGAAAATCACTCATTTGGCGGCTCTGGAGGTGCTGCTCGGTCTCCCACCCCCCCCATATATGTGAAGTAGGCGTCAATAAAAGCACTTTTCCACTGCATGGATGGGACTTGTTATCCATTCATTATGAAATTTACGGGCACACTAGAGAAGTGCTCTCAAAAGCTACCTTTTCTGTAGATGGGCCCAGACCGTATTCAAATCCTAATGAATCGAACGGAGAACATAGTAGCAGACATAACTGTCTTCACCGATGGGTAAAAAATCAAAAGGGATCTGAAGCAGGTGTGCATTTGTATGAACTTGTTCTCCTTAGTAGCCCATCGCTGAGGAAATATGCTTCAGTTTTCCAAACTGAACTTATGGGAATATTACACAGCGCCAACATAATCCTAACTACATATACCTACTGATATCGACGGACAGTCGCTTACAAGCTGCCTTGAAAGTCGTAACCTCTTACCCGGCAGTATTCTTTGAGAATTTCTGCGATTGCTCGTAGACTAGCCTAGGACTAAACTGTTGAACAAGGTATCCAAAGACAAAGTTCTCAAACTCTGCTGGATCAAAAAACACTACGAAAACGAGAGCAATGACAAATCAGACGAGCTAGATAGGAAGGGCTAAAATAGTCTTCCCTACAACTGTCTTGAGCAAATCTTTAAACCTGCTCTATACTGTTAACACCTTTCTCAAAACGGCTATATATCTACCTATCTATTACACATGTAAGATGGAAAACTAAAACCAGCTGCTTAAGGGTGTAAAGCCATGCGACTCCTGTAAAAGGATTGCAAAATATTGTCAAAAGCTGTCCCGAACTAGTCTAGGAGCAATTGCAGGAATTCTTAAGGAACACTGCCGACTATAGAAATATCTCCACACACTGGGAAAAGTAGACAGTAGGCATAGACCATCCCACATGCCGTGAATGTAAAGTAGAAAACGAAACAGCTGAACACGCACTGATGGATGTGCTACTATCCAGAGTGTACAGCTCCTACGTCGAAAATAAGATCCGTGCTGGGAGACTTCTGACTCGGCATGGGCACAGAATTAGCACCTCTCTTTCGGCCAAAATTCTACAATGCAAGTAGGATGGCTCGAGATCTGATGGGCTCGGGGAGGATGCTCGGAGGAAGCACAATTGGCTTGTATAAGCTAGCCATTCTTCTTGAACTATTCAAGTTTCAGAATCGTCTATGATTCATCAAGACTTTTAAGATATTCATCACTAGACACCTGCAAAAGATGAATGCAAAGATTGGATTTTTTGAAAGTGAAGCCAATGTTTGGTTTTCGTTGACTGGACGACTCTAACTTTTTCAAAGAGTTTTTCTTCAATACATTTTGATTTGGAAATTTACACTTTTCTTAGATTTGTTATTTCGTTCAGTAGGAGCATCTCTAATAACTGGTTTAGTAATAATTCTACAACCAAAATTTTAATATAAAACAACTTGACTATGACTATTTTGGATTCTTTTGAAAATGGCGTGTTGCTCTAGCACTAAAAAAATATTCTCAGGTCTAAGACCATTTCTTCCCAATTGTAGTAATCTTACAACTTACAAATTCCAAACCACAATAGTGTCGAAAATACAAATAAAAAGCAAAATGTTTTGCCGGTTACACTATTGAAGCTTACGCTTATTTAATTCAATTTTTCAAATCAAGTTGACAAGCAAGAAGTTTAAATCAAACACGAACCTAAACTATGGAAAAAACACAAATGTTTTGCTATTTCCCATTGTGCACTTTTATTGAATTGGTTTTGCTTGTCAAACTTGCCCTTTGGTCATAAGATTAAGATTTCTTCTCCTACGCTCTTACAGATTTTAACCTCCAATAGAAAAAACATTTTTAAATAGTACTGCTCGGGAGAGTAGGTAGTAGTTTTGCTAAAAAATATATTTTTGTTTTTTTCATTTTTGATCGGGTGTAGGTAACATTAAAATTAAAAGTAAAACCGATTACTTTGACGATTCGTTGACTTGCCGTATTCCCTCACCGACAATTTAAACATTTTGTCAATGCGGTTATAAAGCAACATGGCGGATTCTAATGATCTCTTATATACTGTTAGACGATTGCAATCACAACAACAATCAACCCTTAAAACGAACAGTCTGATGGTAGGTTCTAGTGACATCCAGGGATAATGTATGCCTTAATAATACAGTGTTGAAAAGGCAGGTCACTTTGTACCAAACTTCATTATTTGATCCTGTCATTGATGTTTATTTCAAGATGATATAACAGTTAACGATTAATGGAAAAGCGCTTTTGGGACGTATCAAAAAGGCTGTATATTTATAATGTTATGGGGGTGATCTCGCACAGCTGCGTGCTACTAAGCCGGGCATTGAGTTTGTGTGTGCATATGTCAGCCCGGTTTTGGATGCCATACGTGATATCTGTAGTATTAAATGATTTGTTGCAATTTTAAAAAGCTTCTTTGGCATTTTTTAAAACAATTTCCACACTCAAAAATTAATTTATTTCAATAATCTCAAGCGTTACTTACAAAAGAATTTCTATTTACGTACGTGAGATAAATTTAACGTTACTCGATTCAATTACACGAAAATTTCAATTTCAACCCTCTTCTATTACTAAATATACCCCCAGGCGGAATTTTGCTAGGGTCCATATCGAAATTATCTAACAAAAATACGTCCTAACAATAATTGTAAATCTAAATAGTGTATTATTACGAACGCCTGGAAGGGTAGTTGTCTCGTGTTCTACCAACTTCACTTTCGTATTGTTGTTCTTGTCGAACATCTTCCCGATAAAGTTCTTGTGGCTGTGCCGAACGTTGATTCGAAGGTGCACTTTGCGATTTAGTTTTATAATCACTAGGAACATTTCTAGAGCCGGCGTTGTAGTTAAAATTCACTTTAAGTCCAGTGGGATCTGTATAAGTGTACCTTCCATGAACGACTCCATTTGGGTCTCCGACGGCACCATGGGAAATGCCGTCTTCTGTACGATACAAAAAACCAAATGCGCCGTTAGTTTCTGGAAGGGAACGACTATCTTGTATAATCGACGGGTTAACGTTGGCGTTTCTTTGAGCAAACGCCAAAATTGTGTTCACCATGCAGATTGAGACCTGAAAAAAATGAGACGTTTAGAAATTTTTGGCATTTTATAGCGGGAGCGTAACAAAATTTTGCATATAATTACAAAATTAATGCAACGACTGTTATTCAATTGAAGGGCGTCGCTCGTATTTATTAAAGTGTGAAATGGAGCAAAAAATAAATTTGTCCTCTGTTAGAAAGTATCGAATTCATGGTCTTGAACAAAATATTTTTGAAATACCTCTAATTTCAAATATGTAGTTAAAAAAATGATGGTGGTGTAAAAAAACGGGTAACTAGCCGAAGAAAGAAGGGCGCGTTTCGGACACAACTAAACTGGAATTTTATTAATAATTTGCACTTACCAGAAATGTTGCTTTTTGTTGATTCATTTTAATTGTATCGAGTCACTAAACCTTTACCGGTGATAACAAGTTACTTATTCTCTTCAAAAACTAAAAGTTAAAAGGAGCAATCGCCGCAATATATTTTATAATGTGACGGCCACCGCACCTTCATCTATAATCGGGTGGCGTGTATAACATGAGGAAATATATCGAATTAATTTCATTATTTGCTTGTTACTATACTAATGCACAATATAACCTTTACAATAAACGTAAGGTGTAACCTTTTAAAGCTACGAACTTAAGTATATTCCCCTTATTTTAAAATAAACGCATGTTCGCAATGCGCAATAAAATGTTAATCGTTTTACGTGAAGTACCTACTTAAGTCTTGGAATTTCTTAAAGATTAATAAGTCTGATAAAATGACTTGTAAATTTCATATTATTATAGAGTAATACTATATAACTTATAATAGGTTAGTACTACCCGAATAAGTTTTTCATCGAAACATATTGTCGTCAGAAATGATGAAACTTTCTGCAATTAAATTATATCCTTGAAGCCGTTTCACGAAAAGTCTTCTACTAGTGATCTAACCTACCGCAATTTTAGTAATTTGACAGTCGTTTCATGTAACAACTTTCTCTGAAACTGTAATAATGTAAAATGATGAGCCTCACGTCTCCGATGAGCTACAATCCTTCACATTTACTGCACATAAATGTAGTTTACGCACGTACGGAAAGATATTTTTCTCTATTTACATTAACAATAATAATAATTTATTAGAAAATAATAATTGAGGTTAAACAGCGATTTAATTACACAAAAATTGAAAAAAGTGTCCCACTTACTATTACTCTTATTTTGTTACGTTACTAATTTATTACGAATGTTTTCTAATTTAAACGGTGTCTAAATTAATTTAAATGACAGTGTTTATTATTTTTATAACAACAATTACGTTATTTTCTCTTTCTAACATAAATAATAATTAGTTAAAATTTATTTACGAGTACATTCGCCTAACCACATAGGCAACCAGTCGAGCACGCGCGAGCAGTAGTAGTATAACTCTCAGGCTGAAGTTAATATTTTGGCGATCAACAAAACCAATCATCTCATTACCTTTTTAAAACGCTAATTTTTCCAACTTACACTTAATATTGTTGGGTGTATTAAGCTAATTTAATTTTTCAATTAGTTTTGAAACTTCATTGAATTATTGATGTAGGCGACACGGTCGCTTTTACGTAATAATTGTGTCCAATCCAATAGGTAAATGACTTTCTAACTGAGAAATTTAAAAAAATCGCTACAGCACAATTACTAAATTTTAATAAAGAATAATTAAGTTCAACTAATGTGGTGTGCTTAATATTTCATCATTGGAGAAACAGGAAGTGGGTAAAAAAACTCGCGGGGTCGTAATAAATTTTCTTTTTATAAAAATATCTTTTGTGCATCATTAACACAATAATCAATGACTATCCACTTAGCAATTTATGATTTATGTATCTTCGTGCAAATCGCACTCTTTTAAATAGGTGCTCCGGAGCTTTTATAATGAGTGCAGATGACATTTTCAAATATGGTAAACAATATACGCACAAAATGGTAATTTTTCCTAGCGCATGATGATGAAGGCGGCTATTACAAAACCCATTTTGAGATGTTAATCTTCATTTCTTCGAGAATCGCTTGTAAAAAATGATGTTGCATCTCGGTAAAATTGAATAATAGTAAAATATGAAACCAATTGTTATTAAAAGTATGAAGCAAGTGAAAGTGTAGTTGCGTATCACGATCTTCTGTGGTGACCAGTTTATTGCTTTAATCGCACGGATGATTAATTTTAATTCGAAACATTGTTGTACAAAAATAATCTAAATTCTTCAACTTTTAACCCTCTTAAACGCGTATAAATTAGAATTGGCTTCGCTTTAACAGCTTGAGCAACTCGTAGACACGCCAAATATAAGCTTTTGAGTATTGTAATTTTTTTGCTTCAAGGACTACAACGTTGCAGATCTATACATTAATCGATGTTTCCTTATGTTACTTCCTATTTCCTGCCCAAATTGTGATAACGCAAGTAAAATTTTCTGAACTTGAGGCTTTAGCTCGTCGAGGAGTGTTTTCTACAGGGTCGAGTACTTCAAGGTTGTTATCGACATATAAATCTGTGTAATGGGCAGAGTAGGGTTAGTTACAGTTCACCTTCTTAGAGGCAGGAAGTCAATAAACAACATGTATAAAATTGTAAGTAAAAGATTTTTGCAGAAGAATTTTCTAAAATATTCAAAATTTTAATTTGTAGATCAGTATCTTGCTAGTTGCGGTGAGTGCCATAGTTGCACAGCAAAATAATTATGGAGACCCACGAAACGCAGCCATACTTAGTGAACAGAGATATTTAAGTGGAGACGGGTCTTTCGGAGCTCAATATTCGCAAGAAGATGGAGTACAGTTCAAAGAGGAAAGTCTTCCTGATGGCAGTAGGAAAGGTAGCTACTCGTATGTGGACCCTACAGGACAAAAGAGAACTGTGAGTTATACAGCTGGTAAACATGGTTTCCAAGCTACCGGTGATCACATACCACAAGCGCCTCCGACGGCTTTACCGGTTGCGCCACAACCGCAGTATCAACCCCTTCCCCAATATAATCCTCCAGAGCAGTACAATCCGGCTCCACGATACAACGCTCAACCTCAATACCAACCTCAACCTCAACCCCAACCTCAATATCAACCCCAACCTCAGTACCAACCTCAACCACAGTATCAACCCCAATACAATCCTCAACCCCAACAACAATTTAACCCGAGTTACGAGCAACAAACAACTCCCACTCCGCACAGATTTTATCCACCCGGAAAACTGTCCTTAAACAGATCTCCAGATGGTTATAGCTACACTTTCAACAAAGCGTGATATGTTCCAGTCGTATATTAAGTAAAATTATTTTTTTGTACTTAACAGGTATTAATAAATGTTTGTTAATAATGCGTTTTTATGAACTTTAATGGAAACTGAAACAAAGAGCAAATGAAAGTGCATTTTGAAATGTAACCTTGAATAAGGTGGATACAGTTTCTATCGAATCTATTGCTAAGCCATTACATTACATTATGCAATTTATACAAACTGGTTTGTTTTCCTTATTTTTAACAACAAGTCGTTGACATTGTACCTACATACATAGATTTGTATATTCTTAAACAACAATAAGTTATTAATTGTTGCGCCAAAAATATCGAGAACGTTTCAGTAATTTAAATCGTGTAAAAGTTGTTTTCTTGAACTTGAACTCCGATGGATGATTAATGTTTAGCAATGTTTAATAAGTCTGCCGACTATGTTATCTCAAATACGTATTTAATGATTTACAAGCGACAATTTCGAGTAATTTGTAATTACATAGAAAATAAATGGCGCTAATTTGAAAAAACATCAGCAGACCCACCCCTAGAAAATGATTCTTCGGCTAATGGCGAATCTTCAAAACTGACCTTACTTGTGCTGTTTGCGCCATTGTACGACGTATTATCGTACTGAAAAGAAGGCGAGGTGGTGTAATTGTAATTTAATCAATAAAATCAATAAATGTGCAACGATTAAGAGGTAATTTAATCGTCAATCAAATTTGATGTTGTTTGTTTCGTTCCAACTTTATCAAACACGTCAGAGTGTTTGGAAAACACTTAAACGGTTAAGTGAAGAGCATTTCGAAACTAAAAACAATAGCGAAGTTTCAGAATAGACTCAAAATGGTGGCTACTACCGTGCGTTCGGTGTTTAAACCTATGTTTTATTTAACAAAAATTTTGGGCTTAGTCCCATTTAATTTAAACGAATTGGAAAAAGTTCCAATAATTGACTTAATTTGGAGTTCGTTTTTTCTAATTTCAGTCGGTGGAATTGCCTTTTATTCCATTCACACACGTTCTCCTAATTACAACTTAATTATCGAAATTACCGACTATTGCCATTCCTACTTTATTGTCCTTAGCATGTGCCTTATTATTTTCTGCAATTTACTCTACCACAAGAAGGTACAAAAGTTAACCAAAAAATCCACAAAAATTATTCCTTCAAATTTCAGATTGTCGAACTCATCGACGACTTACACAAGCTGGATCAAAAGCTTCTCAGAACGAAACTCGTGGGGTTTCCATTACTGGACTCGTATAAAAAGGACACCACGTACCTCACTATTTGCACTGTATCACTTTGGTGTTATTTGATTTTGGGCTTAATTCTCGATATAGTGGGATTTGTTGATATCGAAAATATCGAAAGCATCGGCCAAATGATTTCGTACACGTTTCCGATGTCGGCAATTTTCATCGTCCTGCAATTTTGCGCATTCGTTTACTTACTGAAGGAACGCTTCGTTTGGCTTAAAATTAAACTACAAACTTTGCACACGTTTACGATAAGTAACAACACATTGGTATCTTCGAAAACTGTTATTTTGATTAAAGAGTAAGTTTAAGTTTATGTTTAAGTTTAACTTTAGCGTTAATGACCTAATGCTTTTAGAAATCCAAAAAAGTTAGACGACGATATAAAACTGCTCCAGCACATTATGATTGCCCATCACCAGTTGTGTAACATTGGCAAAAATGTTAGCAAAACTTATTCCCTTCAAATTTTGACGTTGATCGTTCAAAGCTTTGTAACGATAGTCGCAATTTCTTTTTACGTTGCCAGTTACGTATTTGCTAATCAAATTAGCTTAGTTCCTATTTTTGAATTATTATACGATTTCCATACCCTTATTTTGAGCAGCTCGTCGATAATAGTATTAGCTGTCGTTTGCTCCCAAACTGAAAGCGAGGTACGCATTTATTTATATCGGAGTGCATTTTTAGAGACTGCAATTCGACCTTACCTTGAATAAATTGCAACATTTAGAAAAATATCTAAAAGGTGTCTAATCGAGGAATAATATTAACTACGTGTACGATGTGTTGCCTAACCAAGTCTGAATTTTCTAAATGTTCTTTAGGAGCTACATACTTGAAAATGATATTATTGAAAGTTGCAATTTATTGGATTCTCACTAATCAGCCCTACTAGTAAATTCTTCATATTTAAAGGGTCGGAAAATTGGGTCTATGTTACAACACATGCTATCCCCTATTATGTTAGGCGGTGACGGTTACATGGATTTCGAAGTAAGTGAAGTGTTATTAATTTATTACATGAAAATTAATGTAATTTTTAGGTTGTCTGCTTTTACATGCAGATACAACACAGTAAAGTTGAATTCACGGCCTGTGGACTATTTAAAATCGACGAATCTTTAATATTTACCGTAAGAATATGTTCGTAGTCGTTGCATTTTAATTATTATTAATTTTACAGGTTGTTGGTGCAGCAACAACATACTTAGTTATAGTTCTGCAATTCCAGTTGGGAATTATGCAGAATGAAGTGCAAAGTTTTGATTTGGGCAACATCACACGTGTTTAGAAAGTTTTACATTTTTAGTTCAACCTTTATATCTACTCCAGTTTTTCCGTTCCAGATTAATTAATTTAAGTAGTTCTTAGTTCAGACTCTCAACTTAAGAGTAACTACCTGGTTAATCAACATACGTTTTTCCACTAAATATGCTTGTTTTTGTAGTTTACTGTACCTAATAGATTAACTACCCTTTCTTCTCGTCCATGTCCATAAGACATAGTTCGTGTGGTGAATTATGCCAAAAGCGTGCTCTGGTTAACTTGGTAGTAACCTCTTCAAGAATTGCCCAACCAGTTGACCTGTATTAGGAAAATTGGAGGCAAATGGCTGCCCTAGTACCTACACTTCTTCGAGACTAATCTAAAACATTTCTACAAGCACTGCTATTGGAGTATGACACATTGACCCTTTCTAGAATTGAGGATTATTACAGACTTTGTGAGCTTTGACATGAAGAATATAATTGGTGTAGATGGAGTGTCTCATTTTTAAGTTAAAGATTGGAAATTCTTTACAATAATTTGCATTCTGCGGTAATTTCGGCCGCTAGTGTGCCAAATTACATTCTAATTCGTAACCCAATCAATAAATTCGAGGCAACCTGTAAGGCTTTTGATGCAAAGGTGTGTGGTCGCAGTTCATAACGAAATACCTCGAGAGCGAGTAAAAATGTTGAGGGAAGTTCAAGAGCTTCAAAAAGGTTTTTGAACCACGTGCTAATTGAATCTACGTCGTTCTCTCTGGACGACTCAAAAGACTTTGGGCGATATTCAATCGGAACTTAATTCCCATGTCTCTACGCTCTACACCAATGTGAGTACGAGCAGTTTTTTATCCCCTCCACCTCTGTTTTAAATGAGACAGGGTATATTTACATGCTACAAAAAGCCACGAAGTAGGTCGATTATTAAAAATGCAGCATAAATGACTTTCGAGCCTCTCTTTTTGTAGTTTGAATCTCTAAACAGGATTTGAGAGAGACAGTGAGTATGTAAAGTCACACTGAACGCATTTCTAGCTTCAATCTCGCGTTATTAGCAACCTATCACGCCTATTATACCACCTATGACCTTCTTTTTTAGTTTTGATCGAAACCTCTCATCTACAAAACAAATTGCGTGGGTACGTTATAAATTACCGGTAATCAACATATACGTAACACTGATAAATTTGTTTAACGCACGAATAATAAAACACTTATTTAAGTCAATAAATCATTTATTATTATTACTATTAAAATTCGATTTGAGTTGTGTACACATTAAATTACACCTTGTCACTAATAAATCTCTCTTACGAAATGGTGAATCGATAATTCTGAATAATTAACAAGAAACACTGGCCATCATCGCAGTGTCTTCTACGTTTTTAACAAAAATGGCCACCTTTACCATTTATTCTGTCTTGATGCCTTTATTTTATTGCACGAAATTGTTTGGATTGACGCCATTTCAACTCGGCAGTGACGGTTACCAAAATAATTACATTGATGTATTTTACAGCCTTTTAGTTCTGCTTGTATTGACTATAGGGTCGTATATTTCTGTAAATTTTTCAGATGTCGATAGTTCGAGAGTTACATCCCAAGTGATGTCAGTCATTTCGAGACACCTAAGTACGGTTAGTTTGATTGCGTGCTCGTTATTGGGCTACTTTTTTAAAAATAAGGCAAGTTGATGCTTTGTTATCATTTTATTTTGACGTGGCTTATAACTCTTTGGGTTAAAATCAATAATTTGCTTGTGGATTCTGGCGAGAGCCCATACTGAAGAGTCGAGGTGTCGCTACACTTTCTTTCTAAGTGTGAAGATGTTTCTTGCACTTATTTTGGTTCTAAGTGTACTTTGAGCTGCAGAATTGTTTTTCCATTTCCTTATAGTTTCTGCTACTCTTTTCATTCTGTGGGAGTCATCACTCATCACTTACATACCTACCCTATTTGTCCAACACTGATTTTTATCCTTGCATTAGAGAAGAGTTTAAAACATCAGTATTTTTTTTGTAACATTGTAACATTTTCGTCCTCTTTTATTATTTCTAATCATTGGAAAAATAAATTTATTTACCTGCTCAGGTTAGCAGGACCAAACTTGCGCTGTATAGTCTGAAACGTGCTGTTCTAAAGGTTATAACTTATAACACAAGTCATTTCAAAATAAAATGATACAAATAGAACCATTAGAAAATTAAGTCATCAATTATTGTAACCATGTCATTTAAATAATTTCAGATCATGAAGAATATTGACGAAATTGCAACAGCCGATCGTAATATGAACAAGTATCTACACATAAACGTATCTTCAACTTACAGAAAAACTCAATTCAATTTAGCACTCGCTTCTTCAATTATCACGGCTTATTTAATTTTCGTCTGCATTTTAAACGGTATTTACAATAACCCAACTACAGATTATTTGGAAGAGATTTCGTTCGTTCAACTCGTAGCAAATTATATAAAGGAAAATAGCTCTTCGCTTACAACATTTGTAAATTTACAATTTTGCTCTTTAATTTTAGTCATAAGAGAAAGATATAAATTACTGAATGATAAGCTTAAAATCATTATTCGATCTGGAGATGAAAAAAATGGGAGTTTGTGAGTATTATAAAACAAAAGACGATCAAATATTAATTAGTCCAAACGTTTCTTGTAACTCTGAAAATAGCTTCCTAGCCAACTTTTCAAAAATTTTTGTATCGAGTGGCTTAGGGACTATTAATGGGCTACCCTGAATACTCTAGAGTCTAGAGAGAGAGTTTAGACGTCCATATATCTGCACTTCTCAGTTTAAAGACGTTTCTGTAGGTCTTCAGACTTCCAAACTTTCTCTTATTCGTTCTGTTCTGTTAAGCAGAGCATGGTCTTTGGTTAACGTTCGAGTTCTACTGTTTATTGTTCGCTGGATCTGGGGTACTACGTGTTTTTAATAAAATGGCGGAGCCGAGAGACTGAGAAGAAGGAGAAGTTGGCGGCTGGGCAGCGTTCTGAGGAGAGATTGTTCTCGAGCTTTCGGTCTATTTTCAAAGACTGAAGACGCAAGAGAAGCAAAAGTGCATGGATCTGCAAAGAAAACTGTCACCTCTAGCCACCCATGCCAGAGTATACTCTAAAAAAAGCAAACCTTGTTTCTTTGGTAATAGTTAATCGCTGGAGGTGACCGCAGCTCTTTTTTAAAGATTGCCAAAACGGACACAGAGAAGAAGAGCACTCGCTCGGATCGCAGTAAAAAATAAAGATAAGTACTAAAGTTGTATTCTGATGGAAACGACGTTTTGCGATGGAGAAATCTTGCGTAATGGCGCAAAAGAAGTACAAAAAGGATTTAGCACACATGCGTTTGGAAAGGTGCTGCTGTTTGGACAGGAACCCCGCCCAGTTACTTAGGTTACATCTAAGAATGGGGATATAATATCGCCATATAATGACGGGCCCACCGGCCCACAGGCCACAGTCTCCTCAAAATAATACCCTATTAAGTCCCAGAAGACCCTTCCTGAAGAAGCTTCTGGGAAAAGAACGAATTTGGAGGAATGCTTGTTGGTACAGTTCGAACGCTGCCATTCGGAAGGCCCTTCCGACGTTAATTATATAATTCGAAAATTTTAACCAAGTTGACCGGAAGTTACTTTTTAAAAGAACCGTTTGGGCCTTCTCCAGTTCTTATTCAAGTGCAAATGTCTATTTCAGGAACGTCGTAGATTTTTTGAAAATCATGGAAAAAGTTAAATTTAGCCACAATCGTCTGGAAAAATTGTCTCGCAAAATAAACCACACTTACACTTTCCAATTATTACTTATAATTGCTCAAACTTTCATCGCAACTGTGCTAATTATGTTTTATTTCATGAAATATTTAGTTCGAGACCCCGAAATGACCGAAAACATGAAACTTGGAACTTTGGTGTATCACGTCTTTTATTTTGGGCACAATATTGGCCAACTTTTCGGTTTAGTATTTTCGTGCTCTTCTACAGTTGAAGAAGTAGTGTATAACTTTATTGGGGAAAAAATAGACAACAACGAATAATTTTATTTTCAGTCGGAAAAATCGAGAACTTTAATTTACCGTGCAACAATCGAGACGGAACAAACTGTTACAGATCAATCGCAACAATTGGATTTAAATATTAAAGTGAGGAATGTCCGCTTGTTCATTATTTATTGTTTAAAAAAATTAAATTTTAGACAATCAAATTTTCGTTGCAAGGATTAGATACAAAACTGGAATTTTCTGCTTGTAATCTTTTCGAAATTGATAAAAATTTGTTGTTTTCGGTAAGTGATTAATTTAATCGGTTCGATTGAAATTTTATTTTAAATCGATTTTTGTTTTGTAGATTGCCGGAGCAATCACCACTTACTGTGTTATAGTGTTGCAGTTTGAATTGAACAAATAAAGATTAGGTATAGGTAATAATAATAAGTTTGTTTCACTAGGAACACACTCTACAATAAGTAGTAGGTATTACTTGACAAAGTATGTAAATTTGCGCAAATTATTAATTATCGCACCTTTGAGAACATAGAAGTGACATTCTTCATCTCTTGAGTGTATTAAATAATAAACAAATAATTTATAATTCAAAGTACCTACCTATTTAATATTATACGGTATTGGACTGGATATAAAAAATTCCTTTACGATTCTATTTTCCAGCAATAATTTCAAAATCATAAATGACTTTCTGCGTCATGAACCCTTGGGGCAAGGTGGGGCTCTCTAAGTGAGAACTCTTTTAATTGCATAGATGTGTGAGTGGTCCTACTTAATATACATACTTTCAATTTTCAATTCACTCACTGTTGCATTTTTTATGAATTAAATAATATTATGTAGGTTACTAAATCAGATTAGCAATTCAACTTAAACATCCAAATATGGAAATTGCTTTATTATATTTTAATACAATATAAGTTACAAAAATGAATACACAATAAATTACAAAATAAGTAAAAATGCATTGTTTGAGGTTTCTTCCTTAAAATAATGTATTTAATTAATTTGGAGCTATTTTCAAATTTCTCTAAAGTTACGAGTTATGAGGTCGTGAGTTGTGAGTTATGACAACAATTTATCGAAAAAATAATTATAAAAATGCGCAAAAAGAAAGCTAATTCTCATTTAGAAAAATTATAACAAAAAATAACCTTGTAGAGTAAATGGCAAACGATTGAAAATTTTCTCAGTTCCCAAAGAACACACTTACCTCAATTGCGACTTCAATATTGATATTACCAATTAAAGCATTTCTTGTGCGTATTCCTTATCGCGACTTTTTAAATATTCTCGAAACTGTTTTTCAGAGTAAGCAGGATAAACGTTATGAGCAGGAACAAACAATTGCGACCGATGTGGAAAACTTCCTCTCGGAGCCTTCTGCATCTGCGGTTGAAAATTTAAACCGAAGTCTTCCATGTTTAAATCACTCATCAACGTATCGAAATCAAATGCCGCATTAAAACCACTTTCTTCATTAATTGGTGTCACAAATTTCACGGTCTCCCTCGATGGAATAAAATATAATTTTTGTTTCACATAACTCCGACCTCCAAACGGATGATGGGTATATGGAAGAACTCTTGCGATATAAAGAAGCGTTAGAATATACTTAAACTAAAAATAACAAGTTTTACTTATTAACACAAATTTCTCCATTTTTAACTTACCACTTCACGCATCTTACAGTTATGTCAGTCTTCAAAATTAGGAGTTGATCGAAAAGTATGCAGCTATAATCCCACTACAGTTACTACTTGATTCTTAAGTCGAGCTACTTCTTTCTTTCGATTTATATGATTATTTAAAATGCGATTTATTAGAATAAAATCGATTGTTAGTACCCACTTTGAAGGCCTAACTAATTTAATTATAGATAGTAGATTCTAATCGAAAGGTCACTACCAACTTCATCGCAAAGATCGATTTTTAAAAAGTACGTTTTTTGCAAAATGTGTTACACAATTTAAAAGTTCTTTTTTCGTTATTATGTTATTAGATGTCAAACCTTGACTCTTAAGTTTTTTAAGTTCAGTTTTTTAATTTCCAAAATAAATAGTATCACGTATTCAAATCTGGAAATTGGCTCATATTTATAGACAATCAAGGTCGTTTTTTACGGATTAAGGTAAAAATAGTTAAATCGATCAATTTAATGACTAATGATAATGACTACAGAGTTTTAAGATTGAAAACAATAAAAGTGTCGTGAAATGATCTGACATACCTACAACCAGTTTCTAAATAATTATGTCTTAAGTCTTAAAAGCGCGCCTCGATGATTTTGTTTTAAGTAGGTCGTAAATCGCAAGAATTTAAGGAATTTAAAAGTATAAAATTAGTACCTAATTTCTTAACTAAACAGAACTTTTTTACAATTATTTATACGTCGAACGTATTGAAAAACATTTAAACGTGAAAGTTATTTCAAAACTTGACGCGAATTGGGTATGTCGTATGCAGTACTAGTGCCATTTACATAATTAAAACATATTAATAGCAACAAACACATTACAATAATTAATGTTTAATAAACTGTGCAAGAAAATATTCAAAAGCAACGAAAATGGCGCTAATAGAAAAAACACAGCCATTTTTTTATATAAACTCGTGGTGTTTACGTAGGCACTAGAAGCACTTCCAGCTGACTAACTTGAAAATGACAGCTGACGCAACAAAACATAACCTAACAATTTTAATTCAAATTCTACAAAATTCAATCAGATGATTAAAAAAGAGACTCCTAATTTAAAAAGGTTAACTATAGTTGAACTACAAGAACTATTAGACCGTCAGACTAGTTTAATTCGCAACAGGTAAATTTAAATGTTTATTTTTATCATCGAGAGCTTATTCGATGACTGACTGTTTTAGAAAACTCTTGTTCAGCCTTAAAGATAAAGGAGAAGCTCTTAAACGTTTGCATGCGAGTATTGAGAAAGAAATACAACAGCGTCGAGACTTAACTAACATCGAAGCTTCTCTTGCAAATCTAACGTTAGCTCCTGAAAGTAGTGGCAGCATTTTAAACGAAAAACATGTAGAGTATGTCTGTAGTAAAGAAAAACCGCACCAGGATACACGTTACAAACCGCACAAAACTTTAATTAGTAATGAGCCGTCGAAAAGGCCAGTTAGAAGTACAGACGTAAACTCGGCTTTGGAACCGCAGCTTATACAACAACCGATTAAGTTTATTCCGTTAGCCGAATCGCTGGTAATTCAAAATGAGCAGTTTCATAAAAGTTTGGTGAGATTAAATCAGTTTGTAGGTGTGGGTGTTGTTTAATAAGTTGTTTTAGGAAGAAAAGGCGAAAAAATCGTTAAGCTATCTGATTGCTGTTTCGGATGAAAGTAGTGATAGCGAAGAAGAAGAAATTTGTTTGGAAGTATGATCAATTAATTACATAAATAATTTGGTTTGTCATTTACACTTATTTATTACCAAAAGAAGTGACGAAATGGTAATTTCACATATTTATTCTAATGATTGAGCTAGTAATAATCGATTCTCTTGTTACAACACGTAATATAAAATAAATATTTTTCTACTATTGATTATGTGGGATAATTGCTTTGTTAATAATTAATTATTAGAAATGGATTTTTGGAAGTATGGAGTGGTAGCTACGTAGTTACTAAAAACGGATAATCAAAGTTGTTTTTCATGGAACAAGCCACGTATTTTTACACAATTGATGTAACTTTTATTTCTCTTATTACTATTAACCTAGTTCTAAAATATTCAAGTTGAGAAGAAGTTTATTTGGACTCCAGAGGCTCTCTTTTAGTAGCTTTGCTACTTTCCCAATACTCCTTTTGAATCACTTTAAAATACTGTATTGTAAGCCAAGAAATAATTTCCTAATAATATTAATTTTCAGTGTTGAATTAACACGTTCGCTACCGCTACAAATTATAAGCTCTCTTCCCGTGAACCGCATCTGTGAACGTTGTATACTCGTGTACCACATTATATTTAAACGTAAAGAAATAGCTTTGAAAAGATGGTCATTATACTGGCTGCGGTTCACCACGGCACCAACCAATTGCCAGTATAGTGGCCGCCGGTAGCGAACATGTTAAATAATCAATAATCAATTCTGCTTTTAAAAAGCGTTATGTTTAGACTTTAGGAAGACATTTTTGTTTTTTTCTAAAGCAGTTTTTACTCGAAATCGTGTCCTGCCGCGCGCAAAATAAATCTTTGTCTTATTTTTGATAACGCCTAAATTTAATTCAAATTTCGTGCCATAAACGAAGGTGAATGTACTTAGTAGACATCTATAGGCGCAAATTGAAATTTGTCAAAATAATACAGTTTCCTATATTACCAGTAGAAATAACCTGTAATATACCGATCGAGTGTGCCACGGAAGTGTTCCGTCATCCTTTCTTAGTAAATTAGACAAGGGAAAATTGATCGAGAATAGTTGTTTCAAGTTCGCATTGATGATTTCACATATAAAAAGCAAATTTGTTGCTTCTTAGTTAGATTTTTTTAATTTTAAAACGTAGTGATTTGTGCTGGGATAAAAGTATTTGTTCTTCATTTGATTTGCGTTGTGGTTCGTAAATTTGAGGGAGGCCATCTTTGCAATCACCTATCAAAGGTCCTTGGCTCGCGGTATCGTTGTCTGGTGAAAAACCAGTATCTATAATATACAGTTCATCAAATGGCTTTAAAAAGAATTAATAAGGTACGTAAAATGGTAAAATTTAATCGAAGACGTTGAAAGATGCCAAAATTGCCTTACAAATGGCATTTTGTTGTAGTTAAACGCCCTTAACGATTTGTGTGCTACAACAGCGGAATTTTAGTTATTCGTTTAATTTCACGTGCTTTCACAATAATTTTCCGAAATTACGTTTTTAATTGTGCAACGTGATGGAGTGCATCTTACGATTATTAATTTTTTCCCAGCTGCTGTTGAAATTTTTTTCTTTTTTTCGTTAATCGTGTTATAATGTGAAAAATACCGGATGTAACGTAGGTAGTTCGCAATAAATCCGTTTGATTCATAAGTGCACAGTAGGTTTTGAATCTTGGTAAGAAAATTATTGCAATTCTTATCGAACTTAACCTAACCATATTAGGCGTTTTGTTAAGCTATCCTATGACCCCTTAGCTACTGCAGTTAGACTATATTTATTTATTAATATATAGATTATATTTCAGGAATTACAGGACCTCGGTAGAGACCCTCCGGCACAATGTTCAGCAGGACCAGTTGGAGACGATCGTAAGTACTCTCCGCTCAAATTTTATCCTTACGAGAACAATGCACTATAGTTTTTGTTAGTCGTTGTAAAAAGGAACAAACTTGTTATTTTAAACCGATTTTTTGTTGCAGTATTTCATTGGCAAGCCACAATAATGGGACCAGTAAGTATTTTTTCGATGTTCGTCGTAATTTAACATTTTTACTCCGCGTATTAAAATTAGTCATAAATATTGCACAAACTTAATGTTTACGGCTAATTGTCTCCAACAAACTCTTTTGTAATGATTATTTTTTTTGTTTTCAGCCTGACAGTCCTTACCAAGGGGGAGTATTCTTCCTAACAATTCACTTTCCAACAGATTATCCATTCAAACCACCAAAAGTGGCGTTTACAACTAGAATTTATCATCCAAACATAAACAGTAATGGTAGCATTTGCCTTGATATTTTACGTTCACAGTGGTCGCCGGCCCTTACTATCTCAAAGGGTATGTATTTATTTTTAAAAATATTTTTATGTGACTCATGCTGCTATCGGTCAGGTGACATCTATTTGAACCTTCAATAATTGTAGATTGAAGCGAGGCGTTTTCAATACTTACTACTTTAAGTTACGAAATATTAACTTGTTTGCTTATTTCACAATTTACTAATTAAATTTAAAACTTATTAACATTCATTCGAATACCTGAGACTTTTTAAAGTCATTAACTTTGAATTGGATCCACTGGAGAGATGAGGTTGTTTATAATAAGTGCATGTCATTATGAATCACCTTAAAAATAATAATACAATTTGTTAAATGATTCAAAAGTATACAGTGTGATGGTATGATAATAAAGTGATATTTGATACACCTCGAGCTTAGAATATTTGTGGCTTTCTAAGAAACTTCTGTTTTGTTTGCGAGGACTTTAACAAGTTGATTACCGAGAATGATCATATTTATTCAAATACACTGAAGACCGAGCCCTATTTTATGGGCTTCGTTGATATTATGTTCACAGTCTGATTTTACTTCACGAATAGTTCAAGCTGGCATAGTAAAACCTTTTGCACAAACTGGTCTTTACTTGCGAATTGTGTAGAATGTAGTAGCGAGTCCAATGTATGTAAAAGCACAAATAAAGAAATAACTCTCTTAAAGTATTTGTTACGATGACATAAATGGCCTATCCTATGGGATAAAATTTCAAATTTTGCTCTGACCAAAGAGTCTGTCAACGTGTTAAGAAAGGTAGTTAAGTTTTTCTAGCTTAAAATATTAAGGGAAAGTAGCTGCTTTAAAAAAATATCAGATTTGGTTAAACATTACAGCTCGACCAAAACAAATTGTTAGGTTTCAGCATCAAGCATAGAGTAATTATGTAAGTTGAAGGACCTCTCGAGCTTCTTACTGGTTTAGATCTTATAGTTAGGAGGTGACTAGAGTAAGTTGTTACAACTGCTAACGTTGTAGAAATCACTTTAAATGAATGAATTAATATTATTTTACTCAAAACACAATTTTTTCAAATAATTGCCCGTAACTTAAGTTTTGTCATGCAATGATCTTTGATGGATACCAAATTAAAGATTGCACAACTTTAAAGTTAATGTCTATCTTTGTCAATTTTTATCGTGTTTTAGTACAAATTAAATTAAAGACAATTTTTGAGCTTCAAAAAGCCTCTTGACATTTTTCAATTAAATTCTTACAACTACGAACTCATCGATATCTGAACATGCATGTGTTTGCAAATTACCATGCCATAAACTTCCCAATTTTGTCTTCTTATCGCGGTTTTGAGACTAATTTTACTGTACTAATAATATAAATTTATCATTTGATACGGATATAAAAAGATAAAGGTTTAACTTTATTAAATTGATCGATAATGGTTATAATTATTATTTTTCTTGTTTCAGTATTGCTGTCAATCTGTTCACTTTTGTGCGATCCAAATCCAGACGATCCACTTGTCCCAGAAATAGCTAGGATATATAAAACAGATCGGGAAAAATACAACGAGCTGGCGCGCGAGTGGACTCGCAAATATGCTATGTGATGACCCGGCCCCCAGACATACTACTCCACACTTAGAATGAAAACAACTATATTTAATTAAACAACACTGGAAGGGATGGGATGATGTATGCCGTTTTCTAAAAACGGCGTTTATTGTTTATTTTTCATCTTGTACATTTATGTTGAAAACAATGTAATTCCCTTCCTCGCCTTCTACCACAATATGCTTGGTGGTTTTTTAAATGTTTTCAATTTATATCAAGTGTAATAGGAATTTCATTTTTCATATTTTATTTAATATATTGTGGTTGTAAGGAGTAGTGTTGCATTCAATTTCTTTACTATTCCCACCTGCACTTAATCTGTTTCCGGAGATTTGTCGGAGTCGAGATTCGCTTGCCGATTATGAAGAAGCTATTCTAAGTGTGCGTAAGCGTGTCTTAGCTCCGTCCACCAGTGGGTTCCGGACTTTACTTTCATTATAGCATGTGTGTGCGTGTGTGACACACTCATGTACTAATGTAATTGTTAGTTAAATTAAATTTGTAGGTTTTTGTGGTTCAGCTAGGTGTAATATAATAATAAACGATTAATTCTGAAAACTATAACAACTGTTTATCGTTCTTTACTATATTAATGTCATAATTCGGATCTTTGTAAAATAAAAAATATCAAATTATGTCGAATCAACTCATTTTTAACAAATTCTAACAAGTTTTAGCTCCACCGTTCCAGGTTTCTCGAGTGAGTCTATTTATAAATTTTTAGTAAAAGTTACATAAGCGACTAATCAATGCCAGAGGGCATACTAGGATGCTCTAGTATGTACTTTCGGATTATAAACCTATTCGTTGGAGCGAGAACAACTTAATCAAATTTTTCGGATGTTTCTCTTTAATTTTGTTGTTTCGACATAAATTGAATCCTACGTAAGTGGGGAAGTTTTTGAGTTTATTACTTGGTAACCACCTACCTATCGGCAAATTGCGACCGAATCGAAAGATGTTTTTTTATAGAACTTGTTAGTGTTTTAATTTTTTTTTTGAATTCAACGTGTAACTTATAGTTAACGAAATATTCGGCAGTGTATGAAATTTTGCTTGTGATTACATTTATTTATATTAATTCATCTTAACGGTAGTAATTAAACCATGTGCTTATTTTTATCCTTTTAATAAAGCTCAATTTTTAAATACGTTTGATATGGTTTTAAACCGATGGTTGTATTAAAGTTGTTTGTAAGTAGCTTGTTGGTTATTTTAACTATGTGATGGAGGTTTTAGAGATGCGTTATTTTTACAACGGACTGTTTTTAAAACGACTCGAAAGATTTAAGATACCTTAACTGTTGACTTAATCTCGACTTGAGACTTTCGCTATTACAATAAATTACAAACTGGTGGTTAGCCTTTTTTAATTATTGTGCAGTATATTAAGCTTCTTCACTTATCGATAATAAAACAGTTTTTCTATTTGATATAAAAGTAGTCTTGTACAAAGTAGGTCCGTTGTTATGCATAATTATTTCACCAAGAACACTTTTAGTGTTACCTCATTGCCTGTTTAACATGTAAAACACTTTTATACATAAATATACTGTGTAAAAATATCAATAATTTACACCTAGTTTAATATTACCCAAGCCTGAGAGTTCCGGGACCCTACGTTTGTGTAGAATAATGTTAGATATGGGCTGATTTATTCACTTCAAAAGATGTGATTATTTTTAGTTGCTATGAGAAGACGTGTTGTTAAAAGAGTGTGGATACATAAAAAATTTATAGTACATTTTAATCTTTTCTTATACTACAAAAAATAATAATTACTTGCAGTTTTGCAAGTAAAAAAAATTGTTTCCGCCCGGGATCGAACCGGGGACCTTCCGCGTGTTAGGCGGATGTGATAACCACTACACCACGGAAACAAGTTACTAACATTTGTGAAAACTTTGTACTTTCATATCACTGTGTAATATATAGTTCTATATTAAACAATCATGTTATATTTATGTTATGTAAATCATTCCTAGACATGATTTATAAATGTATAAGATCTGCCTCTTCTTTAACGTATTTGAAAACTAAAATGATGTATATTTTCTAGTCAAGTTTATTTTTTAATTCCCTGATTTATTGTCAACTCAATTGGTGAAGTTTAAATAAATAAAACAGTTTATCGTTAATTAGGGCTCTTACGAAAGTTAAACTAATTCCCTATAGTTAATAATTTACTTTGGTTTGCTGTTGAACTCGTACAAACAGATTATTATATTTTTAACATATTATACTGCGTACGGTTGGTTGCATAAGTAGCAAGGCGTAAAAGGTATAAGAAAAAGTATTTCTCTCTTTATTGTCTGGAGAAATGGCTATTTAAAAACTAATAGTTTCAGGAACGCTAAAACGAATTAAAAAAATTCAGTTCATAATAGTCTCTGAACGCCCCAGGCATGTTGAAAGTGCAATGCTGGTGACATTGCCTTCATTCTAAGTTGAAGCCAGTAATTCTCCTTTAATAAAAACTAATGAGCTTTAAAAGAATTATTAATTTATTGTAATCACCATTTGTAAATATTCATAGGTATTTGAGAAAATTTAAAGTGGGTAAAGGATTCTTCATTGTATATCGACTTTATAACCTTCAATAAATTTAATTCAATGAAATTTGCTTCAGATATCAACTTTTTGTATTTTATGCATACGATTTGGACGATTTGGTATTGACGAAAATGTTAGGTACTTTTAAGACTATTTATACGTATCCGGTACGATATCCTTCACTTTACGGAACTCAAAAAATTTCAAAAGTTGATATTTGTAAAGAATTTTTATCTGTTCGTGGCTCATGGCACGTACTAGCGTTTCCTGGGTCCATCCTATTACGGCGTTCAATCAATTTCTCTCATAAAGGCGTTCTCTTCTCTTTGATGTATTCTGCTTTCGATTAGGGATTTTCAAGAATTTGGATTTAGATGTGTTTTGTGTTGGCAGACTTGGATAGTATCTATAATACAAGTGCCAATGATAGGTACTAAGGATCTATTTGTATTCAGTATCTCCCAAAACTGAGTATTAAATTTCTGAAATCCCACAAGCCAGCGATTTCCGTACAATGTTTGAGGGAACATTTCATCTTCTCTTTAATTCTACACATGTATACTCTTTCCGAATACTTACTACACTAGTATCTACGAGTAGTATATTAGTATATAGCTTTGTGTGCTAAGCGCAGGAACTTGCGAGTTGTGCAATTATTATTTTCTCATCTGTTCACGCACGGGTCATGCGAAGAAAACGTTTAACTTTCTCAGCACAAAATTATTTTTCAAAAATCCACACTGTACTATTGATCAGAATACCTACAACTGCACTATAAACAAAATATAACTACTTTGCATAGAAGATTTCAAATACGTATTTGAAAAAGAGATTAGAGAGCCAAGGGTCAAGTCCAGACAAATTTAATAATAAAATTGATTAGATGATGCTGGAAGCCATAACTGTACTTGTACTTGTTCGAATTATTTAAATAATAGTCTTCTTTTCAATTGTTCGTGTGAAAATTGGAACGAATCCAAGCTTGAAATTAGTCCCAACTCTCTAGATATTGAGCGAGGTCGAGGGCGTCCCGGAAAATTAGATTTTCCAAATCGACTCGCTTAAATAACATATTTTCCTTTTCGACGGTCGTCTAAATGAACTTGAAAGGTTGTTACCAGAAGTGTGGTCAACTCCGATGTCGAGTCAATTAAAATATGGAATGATTACGATATTATACAAGGTAACGAATCGCTCAATAACTTGTTCAGTCCGTCGTAGACTCCAACGCAAGTTAGCTGTAACGTAGTTCGCATCATCGTCAATTTGAAAATATTTATTTTTGTGAAAGTTGTGTTTTTATTTATTTATTTATTAAATGTGGATTTTCTAGTTTGCATTTAACGAGAACAGGTAAAATTTGAATTATTAAAATTTTTGACTTTGCTCCAAATTTGTTTATTTATCTATTTTTGGAAAAAACCCTCGAGCGTGGTAAATATTAATTTTTTGCTGACGGAAAATTATTATTTTTGAGTAATTAAAATGCAAACTAACTGTTTATATATCGATTACTATCACAAAAATATTTGATTTATTAGCTAGAAATTTGGTTCAAAGCAAGATAGTCAAGTTAATGACCTTTTGAGCTCTAAGGCCGAAACAATTAGAGACGAAACAGTTTTTAAGTAATTTTTTTTATCAAGAGCCTCGGGTAGATTGTTAATTATACAACAATAAGGAAATAGTGGGCCTCTAAAACTCGCGTTAATTATATCGGAAAATTGTCTGAATCGTTTCCTAGTACCCCCCTGTAAAATTTTCGAGCGTGAAATATTATTTATTTAAAAATGCGAACTTTTAATTAATATTTTGAATCTATATTCAAGTTAGTGTGTTATGTCAGATCGAAAAATTTCGGCTCGAACGAACATCAGGAACGGTGTCCTACTCCTGGAGCTTATCCAATAAAGAAATCACCCAAAAACATACATTTCCTCGACCAAAAGTAGTTTAAATAATTCTAGTATATATTTTTCTGTTACATAATTTTTTTTTACAATATTTTAGTGCAGATACTTTCTTTGCCTTGTAATATGTTTTTAATATCTAGTAATAGCTTAGGTTTCAAAATTACGACCGAGGAAAGCATTTCGACACTTTCATGCGGAAGTTTATTTTGGTAGTAGGTACCCACAATTGTATAAACTTTTGAATATTATGCAGCCCATATAATTATTAATTTTTTCAAACTTGTAATTTGTAATGCAACCATCGAGAAAGTATCGTACTATTTTTTGTAATTTTTACAATTTTTTTTTCAACCATCCTCGTTACATCAATAAAGGAGTCAGTGAAAGTCGCCAACTTAGCCGTTGGACTTAACGAACATTTTTACCTAATAATTACTCAAAATATGACAAAAAAATTGCAATAGTGAGCGGTATCTAATTACTAAACTTGGTTTGTTTGAACAGGAAATCGTTGGAAGTAGAACGAGAATAAAATGACGGTTTTAGTTCCACCAAAATGTGGCATCACGAATACTGACGGTAACGATAATGAAACTTGCTGTACGGACAAGGTAAGTTAAGTTCTTTGACCTACTAAAAAGTAAAAATGATAGAAAGTTATAGTATCGTTTAATTTTAATTGGAGAAATACTATTACAAGTTATTTACAAGTAGAAATTTATTATTTGAATTTTTAAACGAACAAGTGCGTTGTTTGTAAACAAACACGGCTTGAGTGTATAGTTTCGTGGAGGTTGAACGCAACTTTTCCATGAATTTAATCTGGTAAAGCCTCGATTTCTCAAACTTACAATACCATCTGAGACGTTGGCTTTACAGATATACTCGTGGGTCTACTTTGGGTAAGGAAAATTGAGACTGGGGTTGGAGGGTAAGGTAATTTGCATAATATACTTTGCCTACTTAAACTTTGAAAGCCAAGATTTATAACTTATAATAAAGGAACCATTGAACACTTGAGGAGAAGATAGGAACTATTGACAGTTCTTCATCTTTTCAAAAACGGAGACGTTAAAACTAAATCAAAATAAGTCGTGAGACTATCGACAGTTGGAAGGACACACTATCTGAAAGAGCAACGAACAAACTTATCTTCTTACTAATAGGTCCACGACCTGCCCCGAGAAGAGAAGCCACTCGGCATAGTTTCTTTTGACAAAGTTGTAATAATTCCCAAGAGCACGGTCGAGATCAATGAAGGTGCTTTTAGGGCCTCTCAGATCATCTTTCCATAATTTCGTTCTCTTCCATTTACGGAAGAGAACCATGACTGGATATCTGTGCAAGTGTGCACTGTGCAGTGCCATAGAGGAGAGATTGACCAATTGGGACGACCATGTTTTAACATATTTTTGATGCATAATATATTTGATTGAAACGAAACCAAAATGATAATAGAGATACTTAATGCGTTTGGTAATGTTGAGACATCCTGTGTCTACCATACAGGACGTCACATTAAAAGAAATCACAAATTAAAAAACTGTACTGTTTGATTACATTATTGCATGTGCAATTCTCAATGCTTTTAGCTTGTTTTGCATACTTTACAATATTACTATTGAATTGTACTTTAAAAAAATAGTTGGTGTCACGTACTTTTCAAATTAAACAAAAGAGTTTTAAAGTAAACTACAAAACATTCAACTATTGAACTTAATGTAATTCTTTGAAAATTCAATTGGTTATTGTTATCCCACAATAAATTTAATTTGCAACTTACTTAAGTACACATTTAAATCTTTAATTGGATAATATTTGAGTTAACTCGTTTCATTTTCGTCCATTCACGGTTTAAAACGAGTTCAAATAGTGTCTCGTCATTGGGAATTAAATTGTGAAAATTGTCGAAAAAATTGAGAGAAGGAGAAGGATCGGTGGGCGTAGGGTCTTCACTCTTCGCGAGAGTGAACTCTTCCTTAGGGGTCTTAGGCCATAATAAACTGGTACTTTCTATTTTTCAATTGAACGACAATAATGAAGACCATTTTTTAGCAACAGACCCGAATCTTTACAACACGGTCAAAGTCGAAGTGTTTTAGGACATTCTACAATTATACGGTAAACCGTGCGACCCAGAAAGTCGGGGAACTTTCCATCTTTTTCTGTCTAGCCGAAAATATAACTTTTTAAGATTGAATGAAGCATCTTCCATATATAATTCTCATTATAGTATCACAAAAATTAATTGATCGAGAACAAACAATTTTTGCAATTTATTTCAAGTTCTGCGACTGATGGGTCTAAATGTGTAAATTATGGAACAGTGGTGAAATAACCAAGTACCTACCTTGATAAGCCATTTTTTGCAAATTGCAACTAAAACAGTACTGTACTCTTCATCTAGATGAGAAGTCGATTTTGTGAGAAAACGTAACCCTACCCTACCACGGCTCCATTAAAAAAATTTGACATTTTCTAGTTGCATGGGTAAGCACGTGTACCTACTATAATATACTACCCTTTCGCAACTTTCGCAAGAGTAACCATTTACCTGTCCTGGAAAATTCTGATGGGGCCAACGAGGATTTTTTAATTTTGAGGGGACTCTGGACAGATCTAATTGGACCATCATAACTTGCTACTGCCTGCCTCAAACTTATTTATTTTGCTGCTGCGCTCTCGAGAGTTCAAGGGGGCACCCACGTCGTCCAATTTGCATTTATTGCTAAATTATCCGATCGAACCCTAATTAATAAGTTGTTGTCATTCCTTGAGCATTCTCTCACAAATTTCAATATTTGATCGTGAACTCTAATCGAACCAAGGATGAAACATGTTTCATTTAAGTTTTTTATTTCTATAAAATGTAGGTTACGATTAGTAGGTTGCGTGTGAGAGTTCGTACCTGTCAGTATAGACAAAATAACGAATTCGAAAATTATTGTAGATTTGAAGTCTCAATAATTGAAAAAAATGTAATTTGCTTTACAGTTTGAATGTTATTGTGTTAAGTATAAAAGTAAAGTAGGACAAATTTACGTTTGATGATGATAAATTATTTATTATTTTAAATTAATAAAGTTTTCTACTTTTATAATTGTTTTAGACAGCTCTTTCACGGTTTCAAAAATAACTTGACTGAATAGAGTGGACTAGTGGAGGTAGGCACTTAATTTTTGAAATTCTTTGTAAATTAATGATGACAAATTTGCAAATCGTGTATTACTTCAGTTATCATTTATAACACTTTCTAACATAATTAAAGGGTACCAGCTATACTCTACTTACTATATTATATTATGTTCAATTAAATTTTATAAATTAGCTTTTTTTTAATAATTATTTAGAATATAATAGATCGCGTAGTTGGTATAATCAATAAATAATAGCTAAAACTCGAATTAAGTATTAAATAACTTTTTTTCTAATTTAAATAACTTGTTAGGTACTTACCAAAGTAATGTTAATGCCGCATTAGTTAGTTATACCGACGTACAATGTACAATAATCGAATAGTAATTTATTGCGAAAAGTAGGTACACACTTGCGTCAAGGAAAGGTACATAAGTATCATTTGTATAAACATCTTAGAGCTCATACAAAATGTCTTGCGAATAGAAGAAATTTTGTAATAAAATTTGAAACGATGGGCTGGCATTGTGTGGCTTAGCCCTAATTTTCAGTTTAAATCCGTAGAGCTATAGCTATGCCACTGAACTTATCCTTCATTCAAAAACTATTTTCTTTATGCACTCTATCGAATTTTTCAAACAGTTGGGCCCCATCCCCTTATATTTAGAATCTTAGTAGCGGTTTGGTTCATAATCTATTCCAGAAGAAGGAAATGACCTCCGTTGCAGTTGAATCGTTATACCTACTTAATCGTAATCATCACCTTTCCAATTTACACGTTCATATTCGTTGATGAGTTTTTTGTTTATTTAATTGCAAAATTATGTCTTACTTAAAATCAACATGTACGCAATGTATACTACATATGTATGTAATAAATTGTGCCACATATTACCTTGACTCTTGACTGCGTCGAAAGCAATTTTCTTCTGACAGTTTTTCACTAACACGGTTTTCTGATGTTTCTAAATTATGCATAGAGGTACATGTCTATAGCGCAATAGTTTAGTTAAATTGGGCAAACAGATAACAGTTGGGAGAGAGTTTTAAAAATTGATTGTTCGTTGGAACCTACTACAGTAGAACATGCTAAAAGACTTGGGGTTCTAGAGGGTCGCGGCGAGTGGGTTGGGGATAACTTTAAAGATGACTTTTTCCTCGTATTTTGCTTCTATCTCCGTAACTATCAACCCTACGGAAAATTTATTTATATACAAATTAAAGTAAATCAAATTTCCTACAAAACAAGTTCTATTTATTTTTTTCGTAGGAGTGATACTTTCAAAGTTACAGGCTAGAGGGTCGTGGCGAGTGGGTGTGGGATAACTTTAACCTCGTTATTTGCTTATATCTCCGTAACTATTAACCCTACGGAAAATTTATTTATATACAAAATTAAAGAAAATAAAATTTCCTACAAAACAAGTTTTATTTGTTTTTTTTGTAGGAGTGATACTTTCAAAGTTACAGGCCAGAGGATCGTGGCGAGTGGGTTTGGGATAACTTTAAAGATGACTTTCACCTCGTTTTTTGCTTATAGCTCTATAACTATCAACCCTACGGAAAATTTATTTATATACAAAATTAAATAAAATAAAATTTTCTACAAAACAGGTTCTATTTGTTTTTCTTGTAGAAGTGATACTTTCTAAGCTACGGGCTTGACAAGTTGTCATATTTACGTGAGACTTGCAGACTTGGCTTTATTGTAGTTTTATCATTTCTAAAAATGGAGAGGTTCTGCCCAGCAGTATGCATACTTGCATACAGAGTATTTTTGCAAGTACATATGGACGTGGTTGGGCAACCAGCTGACTCCTGAGGACCTGAGGCCTGGGGATGGAAACGAGGCTTGGATGGAACCTTCGAACATATCATGATCCTACAGTTTCTGACTCAATCACTAATCATGGTGTCAGTAATTGTAATAATTTTAATCAAATGCACAACATTTTCTGTAAATTGACTTATGAAATGCAATAAAAGCATTATTATTATTTTGTCTGCCCCAAAACTTTAAAAGTATAGAAATAAATTTTCCGTAGGGTTGATAGTTATAGAGATATAAGCAAATAACGAAAAAGTCACTTTAAAACAGTCCACTTCGCTCGCCGCTCGCACAACCATAGCAATTTTCAAAACTTTTAAATTTTTCCCCTCAACTTCCATCTTTCTATCCAATTTCCAGTTTGACTGAGCTACACGTTCCACAACAAACTCTGAACTTTGATTTTAAACCGCGTCTTTAGAGATATATTTTTAACTATTTTAGGGCTCGAAAGAGAGACGACTGTCTCTATATTTTTGCTCTTTGCAATTCTCATTACTAAAAATTTTGTGGTGAAGCAAATTTAAAAAATGCAATTAGGAGCCGTTTTGACAATAATCATTATTAAGAACACAAGTGTGCGTCAGCTCTTTTTTGAGTGAGACATACGTCAGTCACTTCAAAAATACAACAGAAAATTTAAAGTTAAAATAAAAATTTAAAAAATAAAAATATAATGCATTTATTCAATTACATATCCTGAAATTGAGTAGTAAAGTTTAAGAGACCCCTTAAAAGTGGCACTACTACTCATTTAAACAAAATCGTTATTTTTCAGCATTCGTCCAAGATATACTCAAGCAATTCCATGTTGAGAAAACTAAATAGTAAATCGACACAAACATTATTAGATAAACAAGTTGATGATGTATGCACCGAAGAAGCAAAAGAAGTCAAACTACTATTTTATCAAGATGCTCCAGAATACCTCAAACACAATGCGTTTATTCGTTCTGGATATAGGGGTATCCTTAACACAAAATTATGCATTGAAAGGTGAGTAATAATTTTACAACCGCCGGAAATAAATAGCGACATAATTTAATTTTTTAGCATATTTTGGTGGACGAACGAAACCATCAATATTTGGTCGCACATATTCGGATTTGTTCTGTTTTTAGCGTTAACAATTTACGATTTAAGTTTAATTAAATTACAAGCAACATTTTTAGACAAACTACTGGTGGCTGTGTTACTAATTTGTTTTCAAGTAAGCACCACTCTCGTAAACTAACTTATTAAAATATTGTAAAATTTCCTTTTAGGCTTGTATGGCACTCTCAACTTTATACCATACTTTTTCGTGCAGGTCAGAGCACGACTTCAATTACTTTTTATCATTTGATCTATTTGGAATCGCATTATCTTTGTTGGCGATTTACATGACTGGAATTTATTATGCATTTTGGTGCCATCCAGTTGAGTATCAAGCAGGATGTTTGCGAAATAATAATTTGATTACTTTTAGACAACGCTCAGCTTTTATTTAGTGTCGATTACTGTGATATTTATAATCGCCATTGCGGTGCAACATCCACGGTTTTGCATAGACTCAAATGTAAAATTAGCGATCTTCGTCTCTTGGGCAGCTTATGGAATAGTTCCTACATTACACTGGACTAAAGTGATGGGTGGCTTTTCAAACCCCTTAGTTACTGTAAGTATCTAGTTGAAACTGTTTCGGATGGAAATGACACCTCAAAAAGGAAACGAAATAAACTAAGCTTATTTTAGCTCCTTCTCCCTCGAGTGTTAGGAATGTACGCAATAAGTGGAACTGCGTTTTTAATCTACATAACCAAAATTCCCGAAAGATTTTGCGCTGGAAAATTTGATTATCTCGGACATTCGCATCAATGGTGGCATCTTTTTGTAGTATTTGCGCTTTACTACTGGCACAACACTGGTATGCTGTACATAGAATATCGCATGAATCATGCTTGCGCTGGAAATTTAAAATTATCTTGATGAATTTACATTTCTTATAAATAATTAAATAAACACCTTATTGTAAATACATTTGATTGTTTAGCAATAATATTGGCATTTCAGGAGTAGTTTAGGTAAATAAAGTTTTATATCGTTTATTTATTTTTTCCATAAGTATTAAAAATTTTTTTTACAAATTTCGATTAGGTACAATAAAAAAGAAATATAATAGTAATAGTTCTTTAATTTAAATGCCATTTTGCTCGAAAAATAAAGAAATATTACATTAGAGCGATTAAATTAAATATGCAGTACGATGGGTTGCATAACGTTCAGGCGTAAAATTTCTAAAATGTTAAAATAAATGGTTTTATTAGCTATTTATTGTATCAAGTACATAAATATAAGACTTTATTGTAAATTTTATGTATTATAATGCATAGCTTTAAAATATAAACGAACACTTTTCTCTATTAAAGTGTCAATACTTTTCAAGCCTCGAGTTTTACGGCTTTTACAATCCTACAAGTTATGTAAAATCAGAATTAGGTAGTACCTACTAGAAAAATTACTTACTTAAGTAAATTACATTTTTGATTAATGTACTTCCGTAGAGTAATTAATAGATCAATTACCACTCTGTGGGGTTATTCATTAAGATATTAAAACATTGCAACTGTTTTATTTAATACCTAGTAAGTTGAAGATACAAGAGCGCTCAGCTCTGTTTCGTGCTTCTTGATAATTGTTCGAATTTTGTGAATATTTTTAATAACAATACTTCAATAAAAAATTCATTTGCATAGTAGTACGAGTTATTTCGATTAAAACTAAGCGCATCAGCGAACCGAGGTGTTTAGAGTCGAATTTTTAGTTTTTAGTAACTGAGACAGTGCGCGGATGGACCCATGAAGAAATAAAGCCACTTGACAAAGGTAAAAATAATGATAAACTTATGGGGAGCAGTTGTACCACCCTGAATAGAAACAATGGTACGAAACATCCAACTGATAGCTGATGGTGAGCGTATGGTAGACATTGGACATCGTCCTCAGCTCCTCAGCTCCTCCAGTGACAACTAAAACAAGATAAGGAAATTTTGGATCGTTTAAAAAATTGTTTATAGACTGAAATAAATAATTATAGAAAGAAAAACTAAATTCAATAAAAGCTCTTTTTCATTACTTTCCAATTAATGGGTGGAAATAACGAATTGAAAGTAATGGCCTACCTCTAAAAATTAGTATTAATTAGGCGCCCATAAAGTTTAAAAATTAATTTACCGTTTAATTTAACAAAGAATTAATGAAATATAAAAAAAGTGTAATTGAGAGAAGTAGCAATCGTCTGCATGGCATTTCTTGATCCATTGATCCCCAACTTGTGCTGCTAAGTTTGACTGGATTTGCCAGCTCACGGGTTTCCTTAATAATTCTTCTTTATTGCTTCGCTCACGGTTCCGACTATCTACTTCACTTACATAACTCGTTTATATAATATTTTATTAAACACAATTTTTTTATTAAATTAGATCGAGTAGACTTAGACATCGAGTGCTAAATTGGTTTGTAATTTGTAAATTTGTTAGAGAATAGAATTAAATTTTTTTTTAAGTTTAAAAAGATTTTCAAACTAAAACGCGAGCACTTCAATATCGACGAATTAAGCAATAAAATTATTAGAGAAGTTTGCCGAGTGTTGTAGTTTAGAAACAAATTTATTTTTTCGAGTTATTCGAGTTCATTTTACGTAATTTTAAAACGAGTTAATATAAAATAAATAGTAACGAGAGATGCCAGAAAAGAAAAATCCACGAAAACAATTTGATGAAGATAAAAGCTCAGGTAAAGAGCGTCGACAAATAGATCAAACTCCAGGCGATCCGCAATTGAGTAGAAAGCTTTGGTAATGATCTCCTTTGAGCCCTGGATGAGGCAGATATAAATTTGTGGCGTTTTCGCTAACTCCGGAGTCGGGGACAAAATGGCGGTCCCCTTCTAAAACGTGTTACCATGGATACGTATTTCTTGTGCTCCGGAATGTGACCGGGAGTTTATCTAAAGTTAGTAGAATTGTCACAGTCATCGAAGCGTCGTAAGAGGAAGTTTTAGAGTGGAATGGGACAAGAGAACGGGAACTCTGGAACCGGCAGGACTAAATTAAGCGAGAAATCTTTGCGTGCATAATTAGGGGCAACGAGTCGTGTCAAGCTTATGCAGATATTTTCTGCGTCTATTTACTGATTGATGAATTTTACTCACATTTCATAAATTAGCGACGTTTGATTTTGAATTCGTTTCTTACGAAGATTCCTTAAAAAACTATCGATAACCCGCGTTGCTACGTTTAATGAATTAATTACCTTACGAATCTGTTTCACAAATAAATTTAACGCTGGCTGTTCTGTTCGTAACATACCCACTTCATTTACTCGCCCGACACGGACTCAAAAATTTACAAGTATTTGGGAACCCAATTACAAATTTACTACAATAACAATGAAGCTTTAGCTTCGAGCCTCCGAACAAGCTCTATTTGTCACTTTAGTTGCATGACGAGACCACACATCTTATTGAAAGCGGAAAACTCGGTGAACGTACGTAGGCAAAATACTCATCCAGAGGCTGATGATTAAGAAGTAGAAAAATTCTTATTGAGAATAACTAAATCTAAACTAAATCGCATTTCTAGTACTCAGCTAACATCTAACCTAAGATTATAGTGCTTGTGTCTTTTCTACGCGATCAATATCTGGAGCTAAATCCTAACATCGCTCTACAAGTGAAAGAGGTCTGTTTGAAAATATTCCAAGCTCTACCTATGCCCATATATTACCCTCGTTGCATTTTTATTGCCACCGTTAATTGATTCAAGTTGATAAAGAACTTTTTTTCCCACTGATAGTATTTTGTAGCTTCACAAGCTCTCACTGAAGTTTTATCAGGCAAATGCTGTATTAAAGAGCTCGGGGAAAATGGAACTGAAAGTTTCAAAATGATAAAACGGACTCTGTTGGAAGTACTGGGTCCATTTAGAAGCCCGGGTAACGCGGTTGAAGATAATATTTGGCCTTGGAAACTTCCCCCATTAAATGTGCAAAGCTTGAGATATATGAAGTCGGCAGAAGTGAGTTGATAGAAGAGTTTTACCGCGCACGAGATTTTGACGCAAGAATGTCACATATCGCTCTCCTTTATTGTATGTTTGGCTCAAAAGGCCATTATAAGTACTTCTACAACCTGATCTATTCCATTCGTTCGGAAATACGTAATGAATCTCCAGATCTGAGTTCACTTTTTTTTTCTATTTGTTCAGGAAGGTGTAATGGACCACAGCTAAACTAAAAAACTGAAAAATAGAAGCAACGTTTCTGGCAGTGTGTGGCTTGCTTTTAGCTGAACGGGCTCTGTAAATTCTCGAAGCGTAGCTATCCACAACCTAGATCTGAACAATAAACTACAGCATAAGGCAGAATTCTAATACTTTGCAAATGAACCCCAACATACACACATATGTGAAAAAACTTTAAATGAGAAAATTTGTTTACCACCAAACGCCTCGGGAATCGAACCCAAGACTTTGCTATTTCCGGTAGCACGGATTGCTAGGAAAATTATGTTGAACGCCTGGCGTATTAGGTATAGGCGAGGTAGATACTCCAGAGTATCTACCTAAGAAAGCTTAGAGAAACCTTAACTTTCCAGCTTGACGAGAAGACCAGAGTTATTCCTGCGCACTTTTTAGCAGTGACTTTGCCCAAACGTAAAACAATGTCGTTTTGTTTGAAAATAGTAGTAATTTTTTTGTGGACACTTGACTCTTGACAATTACCAAATATCTTATCTCCATTCAGTACACAGATGGGGAATAATTCATTAAATAGAACAATTGTAATTACGTTCTTCTATCGGCTATTGTTACGCTGTTTTCGCTTAATAATTTACGAGTAATAAACGAATTAATTAAGTATACTTAGTAAAAATAATTAAATCGGGTTTGTCTCTTTTACAATTACGCAGAAATATTAAATTGATTGTAATAATAATTATGTTCCATAATATTTGCTCATCAATCCAAACTTTTTTTTTAATTTTGTGACATATGTAAATTATTACTATTATTATGTATCTACACCAAACTTTACAAGAGTTTTGTCAATTTCCATTTATAACCAAATATTTTCATAAGAGCTTATCATTTCTAGTGTTTGTTAAATATGTCTTCTATTTACTAATGTTTTCTGTGGTCGCACCGGTAATGTACTACGTTTGGTTTACTATGAAATACCAACTGAGTCGTATTAAAAGCGGATGAGAAAAAAGAAAAAATTATCCTCAGCTTCTAGAAACTCTTGCGAACTTTTTCAGACCTGATGATGATTGCCTAAAATGACGAAACTCAGTAGTATTTTTATTTATTTTCTTAAAATATTTGGCAATTCGTTTTCGAATTATGGAAAATTTGATATCCAATCATCGAGTGTTGCATAAATGCATAATTTTGTTATAAATCGGCAAATACAATAGTATCAAATAGCAAATAAGAATAAATTTAACGAGATCACATATCTTCCGTTGTTGCTACATTGTGATTGCGTTATAATCTTGTTTAGAACAGTAATCCCTAGAGGGTAGGTAGCCGCTTCCTATACGTTGTTGGGTTAAAATCATATTGGGGTTCATAATTATACTATTTGCGAGTAAAAGAAGACGCGCAAAATTTTAAAATTAAAAAAAATTTAATAATCTTTTTTGTTTAAATAAAAGAAGAAATTTGAAGTGGAGTGTAAGTGTTTGACTATTCTTTTTGTATAAATTTAGAATCCAGTGCGCATTCTAACGTAAATCACCACTGTTTGTTCTAGTCAAAATGAGTAATCGTTTAGAAAGAGCATTTTATTGTAGCAATAATACAAAATGATAAATGTTTTCGATTCTATGTCGTGTATAATTCTTTAAAATGTTATAGCCAATTTATTATCTTTGGCTCCAAATTTATTTTATTAAACTCAACTTATTCGAAGCTGTCCACTCGATTAAGTTCTAAGAGGGCCTTCTGATTGGGCTTTACTTAAAAAGACACTCCTCAACTTATTTCTGAAAGCTGACGTATATCATAGGTATTAAAGATGATTGTATACGTGAAAAGACTGTGGATGAGAGACGCTACGACTACGCTGAGACTATCTGCTCAGGGTTCTACTCATCTGGGTACCAATAGATATCAAAAGACCCATCCGAGCATGCCTGTTGTAGCCTGCAACGACACAGGATGTACAAAAAGTCTTCTCACTTTTCCAGATTTCTTAAGCAGGTATTTCGGTCAAACTTTCAGTCACTCCGGCTTCTCACATGTCCTGGAAAATTTAACCATTTCTATTGAATGTTGCACATAATTCTCTATTGATAGTTTGGGCAATTCTCTTTGGAGCATCTTCAGCTGTCCGAGAATGCTGTGACGACTTCTTGTGAAAGCCTCGCAGTGTAGCAGAGGATGAATTGGAGTTTTCTCTGCTCTTCTGCATCTGCACATCCTCTGCATAGTGGGCCTTCTTCTAGTCCCATCGTATGCAGGTATTTCTTAAGCTGGCAATGTGCTGTTATCAATGCCGTTGCCAGTCGTAGCCCACCTCTACTCATTCTGAGTAGAGAGCGGGTTTTTTTGTCAGAGGGTTTCTCCAGTAGAACTTTAGAGTGGCCCTGTTCGGGAGTCACCCTCCAGTGCTTATTATGCCATTTCGCTAGAAGTGACTGTATTTCTCTTTTTGCCATTTTATAAGAAATGCCAAAGGCTGGTTTTGATTCAATGGGTCTTATTTTGCGGCCTTCTTTAGCCAGACTGTCCGCTTTCTGGTTCCCTAGTATGTCGGCAGGAGCCCACAACAGCCCATAACAGGTTGATAAAATTTTTCCCCTCTAGTTCGTTCAGTCTGCGGAAGCAGTCTGTTACTAGTCCGAACCCCACCTCACAGGCGTTCAGCGCCTTAAGGGCTGCTTGACTGTCAGATACTACAAAAATTCTTTGGTTGTGATAAGTGATAACCTTGATTTAACAGTATTTGCGCACATGTTACAATGGCGTAAATTTCTGCTTAAAAAACGGTTGCATGCTCCCCGAGGCTGAAGCTTACCGCTTGCCTCAAGTTGCCGTCCCCGATGATTCTAGCTCCTGTGCCTGTTGATCTTTTAGAGTTGTTTGTGTAAAACACTCCATTCATTTTGACTGACTTGCATTCCGATTCTTCCTTGTCGGAATTTTAATTCCCTAGGGTTTTTCGATGGTATATGCTCAGACCATTCTATCAGACCTCATACTAAGTATGGGGTGTTCTGCCATCTCTCTTAGGATTGAGACATGAAATGTCCTTGCACATTCTTGCTTGTGGAAGATTGAATTTTATATCTGTAAGCCTCCCTTAATGCTTTGAATTTCACTACCAAGTGTAAGGGTGGATGGTTCAGTATTGTTTCCATTGCTGATGTAGGCGTCGTACGCATTGCTCCAGTTATTCCTCAGCAAGCCAGCCTTTGGATTTTACCCAGTTTATGTAGGTTTTTGTCTACCACACAGAGCCTGCATATATGTAACTATTGGTATGACCATTAGGGTGTATATCCAATAAGTCAACTGAGGTTTCAGTCCCTAGGTTTTGTCGAACGTTCGTCTACAGTCTACAGGTTCATAGAGCCCGTGTAGCTTTGTTTATTACTTTGTCGATATGTGTTTGCTACCGAGGAAAACTTTTAAGTATTTGGCTTCTCTCACTGCTTCCAGAGGCATGTCAAATAGGTATACCTTTCTGTTACCATCAGTCTTATTTGTTCTTCGTGAAAAATGGATTAGCGAGGTTTTAGTTGGATCAACCGTCAGGTCCTCTTCCAAACACCATTTTTCTACAAGATTCAAGGCTCTTTGCATTCTTTGAAACGACATAATTTCAAAATATAGTCCAATTGTGTCAGAATATTCAGAATTGAGTAAGAAGAAGATGATCTACTTTCTTCTGTCATATAATTATTATTTGACGATAATTTCACGCGCATTAAAAGAGAATATTTTTGGCATTATCAAACACTGAGGGGTTTGATATACGATTACTTATATAAACACGGAGTAACGCACTTATTTCAAAATTGATAGAATTGGTTTTTACTTTAACATGTACATCACGTTTTTCTTAGTTTGTATGTGAGTTATAAATCTCTCTTTGTTTCACTATCAGTATCGATTATTCGGTCCATTTGTTCTCGTCGATGCGGTAACACATAAATCTTCCAAGTTGCGCTGCAAAATAAAGAAACTGGATATTTTCTTTTCGATAATTTATTTCTTTTGCTAAATTTTGTTTAAAATAAAAACATCAAGAATATAACATAAATTGATAAAGTTTTTGAAAAAAGTAATCATTCATTTATATAAATCCCTTAAATAATAAAGGAAAATTAGATAAGTCAGTGTACGTATTTCGGAGTTGGTGGATGCATTGGGGTAGCAAGCGACCGTTGGGGTTAAAATAGGATTAGTGAAACTGGAGCCAATCAAAACTAGTAAAGAGCGACGTGAACTCCCTTATTTCCTAAGAAATATCCTTAAAGAGATATGACAAAATACGAATAAACTAATTTTAAACAAATCGGAATTTAATTAAAAAATAAAATCGAAACTTTTTCTCGGCCCGGCTGTTATACGCAGTTTGGTCTCCGTTTGTGGAATTTAAAAAGTAATGCAAATTTGTTTTTAAATATGAATGAAAAAAAGAGAGGAGACTACAAAAAGAATCTGTACATGATGAGAATCTGAAAAATCCAGGAAATCCGAGCTCAGTCCCTATTTCTTCATTTGAAATGTAACGTGTTTTTGATCGAGCACAGTAAACGACCGCCACAATCCCAGCGCACATTATTCTCATACTTGGCTTTGCACGGATTTTAGAGTAGTCCGGGTTCTCAAGGTAAAATCCAGACTTCTACTATTTTTTTATATATATAAATATATACAGCTCCATTTCCGCTCTAATTTAAATATATCGAATTTTCTCCCGACGATTAAATTAATTTAATACTTACTTTTTGCTACGCAAATTCTCACTAAATATTGTATAAATTTGTTGCACCGAATAATTACGTAATATTTCTCTTCGTTTGCTGAAAAAGTATAAGAACGTACAACATACAAATTTTCTCTTAGGATCAAATGACTTGGAGGCAAATCTCTCGGACTTATCTGACTTACCTTCCACATCCCTCGCCGTCTTATTCTAATTCATAGCCTTTAGTTAAGTCTGTCTCGTTCCAATTTCCGTATTCTATGGCAGCTGATGCCAGGTGCCATCCTAAGCTTCTTGAATCTGGCGGATTTACCTGCTGTCACTATAAGATCGTGACGTGGTCAATTGAATTAGAGTAATGTCGGAACTTTTGTTAGGACCATATAAAAAAGTACTTTCGAACTTTTTTTTAGAAACAAACAGATTTCGATAACAATAATTCTTCCAATGAGAATTAAAGGTTTATCCGTACCTACATTACGCGGCTTGTTATTTAAATCCGAGGCTTTTTATTTCAATTTTGCGCGATTTTATAGCTTACTCTTAAATTAACACGGTATTTAACCTAATGGCTTTTCAATACATTTTAATATGTTTAATTTTGAAATAATATTTAATTATCTATTGATGTCCTCATACTTTACATTTGTGTGGGGCTTATTGCTTTGTATTTTCGTTTTGTTTTCGAGCGTTTATAATATTTATTTACGCCACAAGCCACACGAATAATTTAATAATTTAGGCGCCTATTTATAAGTCATTTTTTAATTCGTGGAGTGTCTACTTAAAAGGCCCTAAATAAGAATAAGAACAGCACCAAATTATCCTCCTCCAGGATTTAAGACTTTATGCTGACCTAAGTGCCATCAGTACAATCTGTCAAAAACCTAGAGAAGTTTCATGTGCGCATCTTTACTTGTACTTGGCATCATTTTAATCTTTTTGACAAATTTATTTCTAATGCATAATCCGGACATTATAAGTCCGCGAGGCAATATAAACGATAAAGTACCTAATTTTTAACGATTCCAGCTGGAAGAGCATTGCAAATTATTAATAAAACCGACTGTCTGTCACTCCTAACTTGGAGGTGGTTTGAGAATGGTGGATTTTCGCTCTTTTTAGGATTTCGCTTATAACTCGAAAAATACGCACTTCATGAAAAAAGTGTTTCTGAATAAAAATACACTACATCAAATTTCCTACAATTTAGATTTTTAGGCTTTTTTCTCAAATAAATGGTTTAGGCGCTAGAGTGCGTTAAAGTGCGACAAAAATTCTAAAATAGGTCGAAAAACTGTTCATTTAGTTTCTCTGGTTATACTCGAAAACTACGCGCTTTTAGAGAAAAGTGTGCTATAATACAAACATAAAGTGCAATTAGTTTTTTACCAATTATGAGTCCTAGGTTTTTTTTCACAAAACGATATTTTAGCTGCTAGAGCTCTTTGAAGTTTAGTGTATACGTTAGGCTCCAAGACCGAAAACGGCCACTGAGAGAAAAATACGACCACAACCCGTTCTGGCACCAGTTAAATGCCACAACGCGAAATTCGTATCGTGGCTATTACAAAAACTCTCACAACGCGTTGTGGTCTTTACAAAACAGCCACAAACCGAAATTCGTGTTATAACCGTGCATAAACGTTATAAACGTGCATATAACCGCTCAAGAAGTTCTTCTTTAGTGACTAACTTATAAAGTCATGATTTGTTGAAGTCAATAACAACAGCTAGCACATTTCTGGGAGCTGTTCGTCCTCTGTCAACATCGGGTATTCAAACGAAGAGGCTCAACCAAGCGAAATATTTCACGGTGAAGAAACGTTCCGAGTTTTCTTCGCCAGTTTGTTTGAATGTTTTGACGACGTTGCTAATGCAGGTTGAAATTTAATGATTTTATGACTACATTGGTAAACATTCGTAATGCGTTGTGCCACTTTTTCATTGCCAAAACGCATTCTGGGCGATTTCTAAAAGAACCACAACATGAATTTCGGTTTGTGGCTATTTTGTAAAGACCACAACGCGTTGTGAGCGTTTTTGTAATAGCCACGACACGAATTTCGCGTGGTGGCATTTAACTGGTGCCAGAACGCGTTGTGGTTATATTTTTCGCTCAGTGGCCGTTTTCGGTCTTGGAGCCTAACATATACCTATACGACGTAGCGTGTCCGAGGAGGGGGGCAGGGTGCAGATATAAAATTCAAAATTTTTTATGCTGACGATGCAGGTTGGAAGAGCATAGTAAATGAGTAATAAAACCGACCGTCTGCCATTCCTAAGTGACAGCATTCACTTGGGGCTGCTTGAGAAGAGTGGGTTTTTGCTCTTTTTAAGTTCATCGCTTATAACTCCAAAACTACTTACTTCTGAAAAAAATACCTTAATATGAAAGTACAGTTCATAAAATTTCCTACAAATTATATTAAATAAGTTTTTTCCTCAAATAAATGGTTTAGGCGCTACAGCGTGTTAAAGTTTGACTAAATATTCCAAAATGGACAAGAAATTGTTTTTTTGCATATTGCTTATAAACCGAAAATTAAGCACTTTTAACAAAAAATGCTTTTATACAAAAATAAGTTACGTTCATTTTCCTACAAATTATATTAGATAGGGTTTTTCCTCAGATAAACGGTTTAGGCGCTAGAGCGCGTTAAAGTTTGACAAAAATTCCAAAATGAGATAAAAAAAAAATAATTTTTTGGTATTTGCTTAGAACCCAAAAAATAAGCACTTTTAAGAAAAAGTGCTTTTTTACAAAAAGAAAATATATTCAATTTCCTACAAGTTTTATCTTTTTGATTTTTTTGTCAAACGCACAGTTTAGGTGCAAGAGGGCGTTGAAGTGAAGCTCTTCAAGAAAAAAGGATTTTTGGGAGTCAAATTAAACCATAGGGTATAGACTGTTTTTAGATATTCCAAATTCACTTCTTGACTCTACCTATTGTAATCCGTATTAAGAAGAACCGTAAATTAAACTTTCAATGTCACTTTTTATACATTTGATATCAATTTCTATTTCCTATAATTCTTTCAGGTAATATTTAAAACAATTATAAATGATTTTGTACCCAGATCGTATTATAAAAAAGAGGTAAAATTGTAAACAAATGAATAAGGGGGTTTGAAAGTTTTTAAACGAAATACAATACGTAGAGTCGAAAAGTCAATTCTGAATATCTAGAAACAGACAACACGAAAAATTTATATATTAAAATCATAAATTTTTGTGTAGATTTTAAATATATTTTAACAGATAGTTTTAAGTGCAGCTTTCGTAGTGGCTGAAACCTGAGCCGTAAAAGATTTTGTACTTTATGGGAAAGTGCATACTGCCTCCTAGACCATTAGTGCATACATCTTGAGATAGAAGCACAAATTTAAAGATAAACCTTCTCTACTAAATTAGTGATGACTCTGCGATATTTTCTAACTCATTCCTTCTGTAGAAGCAAAACTAGCTTTGCATGCGTTGCATATTTTATTTATCTCATAAATGGCGAACCAGGCCGTAAAAATGTTTATGAACAAAACCTCTTGTCATTCCACCGTTTTTTCGTAATCGGAAAAAAAAAATCTCATGAAAGGTTAATTAATCGAACAAAATGTAAAAAATTGAGTTAGATTAGTAATGAGTCAAATAGTTTCCATTCGATTTTTTTTTCGAGACTTATAGGGAAGGGTCTTTCTCCGGTACAAACTTGGCGCCCGAGCAGAGACAAATCAATATGGGCAAATCAATTTTTTGCTCAATCTAAAAAGTTTGAGTTAGCCTAAATCGAAGACAAAATTTCGGAATTGTAATAAAACATTTTTTCTCTTTTAGTACCTTCCTACTCTCCGATGTTAATTTAAAAAAAAATCCTAATATCGTACGTTACAAATATTTCCTGTTGTATTTTCATCGTATTTTTAGGATAAGTAAATTTCGAAGGCAATCAAAAAATAAGATTGCAGAAAGAGTGAATCCCTCTAAAAACAAAACAAAATATGTATAGAGGGTCGTGTAAGTTTATTTTATATTCTGATCCAAATGTTCGGAAGGGAACTTTGCAGAGCAGCTATCGTACAGTAGACCGACTGCATTGTTTTATATTACGCCCTATCGAAAAGTGTCCAATTTTCGTAAGGCATACAACTGTGAAACTGGAAACACAGCGAGAGAAATAACGTAGGATTACCTCAGTGCGTTCCCCATGATTAGATTGTAAAATACTGGAAGTGACGTGTGCAAGGGTGGATAAATAAGACACATAAAACGGAAATGAAACACATATAAAAATAGGAAAATGGTGGCTATAAACTTGTCATTTTCGATTCATATATTGTTTAAGAGTGATTACAAAAATATAATTTGATCATCTCTCGTCTTTTTAACGACAAGTTTTAAAGCTAATTAAAGTGAAAACACGAGAAAACCTTTAACTATATGACGACTCGAGAAAATTAAACTTCGCTTTTAAATTAAACGAAGAATTTTAAATTCGATTCCACTTAGTCAATTAAATTTCTCGAGTGAATTGACTCGTTAATTAGCAATTTTAAATTGATGTTGCGAAGAAATTAAAACGACTACTCTCTTTAAATTTTCCGCAAGACGAACCGAATTGAAAAGCGCTCGTTTCCATTTTCTTCTCGTTTCGAAAAATAATTATGAAACGAGCTAAAAGTTTTTATATTAAATAAGTACAATGAAAGCAATGACAGTTGTAAACTGAATGTGATGTGGTTTCATTGTAGATGCACGGTACATTGGATATCTAATCCGCTTCTAACGAGTTTCTGCCTCGAACGTGGCCATTTCCTCTTTATATCCAAGCAATCAAGTTAAGAACCTCAAATAAAACTTAAAGATATAAATCTCTTTTTCACTTATATAGCATGGTTTTCTTTAAACAGGCACGGCTTGTATAATTTAATGTTTAATTAATAAAAAGATTTTCCAAACATTTACGAAACTTTATGACTTTTAAATAAAGAAAAATAAACAAAATTGCTTTTACTCCACGTATAAATTGACGAATTTAACTGTTTGTAATCATTTTTATGCTTTTCGGGGGTTTCAATTAGTCCGAGAGTCGTTAGACGTGATTTTTGTAGCGTGCACTAGAACTACGTTTTCTCCCCAGAGACTTTTGGAGGTTTTAAAAATTAAATTTAAACATCGAAAGATTCATAGTTAGATTATGGTAATTTGTAATGAACATTTGTATGTGTTATTTCTAAGACCCTTTTGGGGGTGGAGTGACTATGTCACCAGCTAACAGTTATAAATAATAACCTAAAGCATATTGAGGTTGCATTGATATGTATCGGGGTGGCTTTTATTGCAAGTGTAATCTTTATATCATAGCGGGATTAACATAATAATGGTTAATTTTACCCTTAGAATAAAACATCTGGAGGTTAGTTCAATTTTGTCTTTTGTTTGAGCGCATTACTTTCATCTAGGATTCAGCAGCAAATGAGTAGAAGGATCAAAATTTGCCCCCTAATTTTTGTAATAATTGCTATTACCATGGATGAAACTTCAAACAATTGATGGAATCGAAGCACTATAGTGTTCCAAATACTCAAGAATTTTCGTGAGAGAAAAAATACCCTAAGGAGTGTCGGTTTCGTAGGATAATAATGCATCTGCCATAAAAATCAAAAATTACCACAAAGACAATTCTTGATCTAGAATTCGAATTATTCTCACACTGTATCAATCTGATTTGGCTTCTTCAGTCTGGAAGTATCTGTTGAAATTCTCGTGGAAACGCTGGTGTAGAAGAATGTACTTACCTTATTCGCTAAAGTGGGGATTGAAGTTACTCCACTCAGAACTGACGACGAATGTTGAGTTTCACTTGCTCATGAACTGCGACGTTTAAAGTGGAGAAAAGCTTACAGAAGGTTCAGGGCTTCAGAGCCCACTTAAAGTTATTGAGCTCGCCTGTAAGGACCTTAGCTGCTACGCTCGAGCGTAAAACTTACCCAAAATACCTCAGACTGCCTTCTGCTTTAACACCTTTCAGTGACGTTCCACACGTATTATATCAGAGGGAGCGTCGGATGGACTTTTTGTTTTTCATTGGAATAAAAGAAAAGAGTATAGAATAATTTTTATTGTGACTAGATGACTGAAAATGAACAATTACAAACGATATGTATAGAGTATAATAGAATTAATTAGGTACATTATTTGGTTTTCGACTATGATAATTAGGAAATATCTTATATCAGATATGTAGGTAGCAAAGTACTTACGATTTCAATTGTACCTTAATATTTACATTGCACTGCGCAGCCTTTGTACTTAATAAAGTCAAAAATTATATTAAATGACTCAAATCTCAATTTCAATTTCACAAAAAAATTAATAAAATCTTTGGTTATATTTACCTATATTGGCACAAATTAACAAACGATTGGTATTACCTCATTCTGTTATTTACAACACATAAAAAAACAAATACTTTCGCATTGATTTCAATTTCTCTCTTCTCCGGAGAACTCAACTTTTTGCCTTTACGTACTTAATTTATTTTATTAGGGGCAAAATTTATTTAAATAATTATTCTATACCGAATCGACATTGAACCGCTAGCAATTAAAACTATATACAAAATATACAGTCAAAAGTACACTAATTCACACGATCGTAATTTTAAAAATTTTGTCTATTGCTATTCTGAGACAAAAATTTGGCATCGTTTTTTTTTCTTTTTGGGCTACTCTAGTTTATTATCACTGGTGTACTGATTGAGACACGAATTATTTGCGCACTTAAAATTAATTACGAAGTATTCATCAATCGTCTTGATCTTCGTGTTTCAATTGGGCCCCTAAGGGCTGATCGTGCTCTCAGCCAGATCTTTCTCCAACACCAATTCCACTTCCCGCGTACTGGCAGGCCGATAAGCCCGCCGAACTCGTTCTTACTGGACTAACGCTAGAATAACCCACGAATCCGGAATGTTGTTTGGCTTTTAATCTTAAGGAAGCAATACTGGAAGACATCGCAGAGCACGGTTCTGCAGCGGCCCTATGGTGGTACATGGAGTAAGGGTTTGCTGGAGTAGTGTACGGACACGGTTGTGCGGCCACGGCTCCAGGAGTCGTCGTTAAGCCGGTGCCCATGGCACCGGGTAACATCGAGCTCGCAGCGCCCGTCATCGAAGCCACGGACGTAGCGGAATTAAAACAGTTTACCGGACTTTGATGGTGATTCGACGGTACTACAGGCCAAAATGGTTTAGTGCCCAACGGACTGGGCACTTTACTCGCCCAATTATTATAACTATACGAAGTATAAAGCGATTCGTCCGTAAATGTTGGCATCAAACCGTTAAACTGGGTTCCGAAGCCAGTCTTGAATTCGGCAGCAGCGTTCATCGCGTTCATCGCATTTCGCTCCCGTTTTCGCCATTTAGCTCTACGATTTTTAAACCAAACCTAGAACAAAAGAAATTACAATACTACAACTTGTTTCACGAATTAGTTTAAACGCACTGTATAGTCCTCATCCTCAAATAAATACTCCGTTCGTGTATAATAATAAGCTCTTTGTATGTTTAGATTTAATTGTCGGGACGAAATGTTTTTCGCAAAAGTAATGGGGGGAAATAAATTTTCTTTCTTTTTAAGATATATGAATCCAAAGAGAGTAAATTGATCTTTATAAAACGAGCTACTATTCTCGCCGTCATCTTCCATTATGCTCGTCTTCTATCTGCAGCTTTCCCTTTTGCTTGTCGTTTGTTTACCCCAGGGTTCATCGAGACTCCCCCAATCCGTGGCCAACGACCCATCTAATTGCGGCTGCAGAATGAAGATCGACGAGCGGTGCTATTGGTCGCGACGGCGCGAAGTTATGTTTAGGGGAAGTATTTGAACGCATCACAAAATTTCCACAGTAAAATCTCCAATTGCGAAAACTTTTCATTTCCAAAAATGTTCAATTTGTAACCGATTCCGATTAAAATTTTACAAACCGAATTGATATCGCGAAAAAAGTTAATTATTCTCGTAGTTTATTTAATGCGAAAACTTAAACGAGTTCAGAGAAAATTAGTGTTTAATAAGCAAATCGGCACGCGCTAAACAACCCTCCTGTAAGTTCCATCCGTGTTAATCAGATTAGGTTTGCCACGCAGTCACACGCCTCATCTACTTCCACAGTTTAGAAAATTTTGTTTTCCCCATCAATCTTCGTCTCTTTTGAATTCGCAGTTACAAGCGAGATGAAAAAATAGTTTGCGGAAACGAAAATAATAATAAAAGAATTCTAATGTATCGACGAGACACAAGGCAATCAGTAACTAGGGGCCGTTTATTTGCCATTTGGACTTTCATGCTATGTGACCGAACGGTCAAGCGTGCCATTCAATGAGCCGTTCTTAACAGTATATAAATTAAGATATTTGTCACGCATTTGCACCGATTTCGTGTGTAATTCCCTTTTATACCAATTATTAATCAATCGTTCGAATTACTTAGAAAAAAATAAAATTATTTTTAAATTTAAGTTCAAAGTTATATTTGTAACTCTAATATGTTCGTATCTTGCAACCGCACACTTCATTAAAAATAAATTCCAGTGAAGAGCGCACGGCAGTTAACGGAGGCCCTGGATCTAGGAGGATTTCCCGGATCTGGCAAAGCAATACCGGGAGTCGTGCGCTTAGCTCACCACCTCGAACTAATATAGTAGGTCTTTCATACAAATCAGGTTAATTTGCTCGTTGTTTTTCAATTCGATGAATTTTAACGAGATTAGTTAAATTTTCCGTTCCATAACTTATTTACTTATAAACATTTTTATAAATTTTCTTTATCGCTTTCAGGGTGTGAGGGTGGTAGTGTATGCATAATGAGCTTATCCTAATAAGGCTAAGGAACTTTTATTACTAATTTATTATTAATTAGGTATAATTGACCCAAGTTGTACCTATTGAAAACTAATTAATGCACAAAAAATCCATTTTTATAGAACACAGTGCTTCTAGAAGGCGATATCTCGCTCTTGTGAATTTTGTTGAATCGCATTTTAAAAATCATTGCCGAAAACCGAATTCCTTTTCGACCGACGCTTAATGTACGACAACAATTTTCTTCTTTTAACTTTTTCTTTTCGTTTCTTTCGTTTTTGAAGAGTGCAAAGTCCTTATCTACTCCAGTAAACGAAAAATGGCATTTTTAAGTCCCAAACTAAAAAAATTTAGTTTATTCTCCATTCTCACTTTTCTAAACAGTCTTCCTCACGCTTCGTAGCTGCAATGAGTTCTTATTACCAGATCAGATATCAGATCTAATTTCTAAGAAATAGTATTCCCAGATACGGTTTGAAGCTTATGGTAAGCACCTAAAGAGAAGGGCTTTAAGCGACTATAAAATTAGGCACCAAACGAGCAATGGACGACTTGAATAGAGCATGAAGTGGTGGGAAAATTACAAATAAGATGCAGAAGGCTCTGGCGAGATCTTTAGTATGCTCATTGTTTTTCTACGAAGTAAAATCTCGGAGAAATATAGGCAAGAAGGCAGCGAACAGGCACGCTCGAGATACGGTGATGCTAGTGATGAATGCTACGCATTCCATGAACAACAAGAACGCGCCATATGCTTGTCACGATCTGTTGCAGACGAATTTGGAATTGCTGAAGTATTTCAGCTACAATATAGAAAGAAGAAAGGCAAACTACTTGGAAAAGCTGATCATCCAAGCAGAACAAAAAGGTAGGTTTTTGTTGAAACGGTTAGACCAAGACGAAGAAATCACCAACCGTCGATGAGAACGAATAATTTAAGCCCGTTCGCTTCGGCTTCTTCTGGCCAATTGGATGTCTTTAGATATGATGGTTACTCGCTTGGCATGGATGGCACACAAGTTGGTGTCTTCAAAAATACTCAGTAAATATGCTATGCTGGCCTCTTGTAGCGCCATGACGACAAAACTTTGGAAACGCAAGTCGGCTTTAGTCTTGGTATCTTGAGCGATTCAAAGGCATCCAAAGTTCTGTGCTCTTTTGGTAACGACGAATTTCACGAAGAGCCATAGTTCCGGGCCTGTAACAGTGCCTGGCCGTTCCTGGTGGAACTGGCGCTCTTCATGGCCGCCTTCGTTGCTAATAATTGTTTACGAGGTTTGATTACGTATATGTAAGCGGTTTGCTTGGTACGTGCCATTGCGTTGGTTTATTGGCAAAAAATTTTTACAAGAAAATACGCAGATCAGAACGAGACCTAACGACGAGAATAACAAGAATCAGCAAGAGGAGATCAAGAACGTGACTTTGGAGGATTAAAACTAACAGCAGTTTTGAGATTTTGAGGCAGCGGCTGGTGAAAGATCTACTACTAGTGCATTGAGCCACGAATTTAGCCATGAATGTATTTGAAGACATTTAAAATAGAGATCTACATTATCGACGTATTATAAATTTCATAAGTAAGTTTCTGCTAAGAGCTGCCTCTTCAAACTTCAGATAATAGAGTCAAATTTGGTAAAGGAAAAGTAGTATCTAATGACTAATCAGTCTCCATACCAAATTTAATTTTCCCTTAACGCCCTGACAACCACGATCTTGTGTCTTCAGCATAGAAGGAGGTTAAGCATTCGTGAGATAGACAATAGAACCAGTTAAAAAGTGTCTATTTTTTAGTGACGAGGACCCCCATCCCCAAATCCTACATACTATTGGTGTCTTCCTAATGCATTTTAAGCAGTTCCTAGCTTTTGCGGCACTAAGACAGTCTAGTCTAGGTTCTGCTTATTCGAAACTAGTGGATATTCAAAGAGCATTCATTCGAGCAGGCTTGTGGCCTTCTACCAAGAGAAAGGACTGCGTACGAGCATATAATACGACCGGGTTGTACAAAAGATCGACTGGCCTAAGTACAAGGAGCCTTTGAAGAGAAACAAGTACCTATACAAGCTACAAGAGTACCCATTCTATATTAGGAACTTGTGGCGTTACTCAGCTGTCCCAACCTGTGAAGGATCAGCTTCCGATATTGGCTTTTGATTTAAATTTTAAGAAATCGAGCCCCAACAATGACTGGGCATGTTCAGGTAAATATGGCTAGAACTACGTTACAAACAATTAAAAGCCAAAATCATAGTTTTAAAGCCTAATACGTCAGTGTTTCTTCTAGCTCCGGATATGACTCTTAATTACATAATCACACATTATAAGCATCCCTAAGCCTTCTCTACACGTTCCTATTTAAAAATACCGCACGCTTATTTTTTGCTTTTCGTTCGTTCTCTACTGTAGAACTAAAAAGTCGAACGTAAATTAAACGTAACAATTAAAATCTATAAAGGGTTATTCCGTGTGTGTGTATATTAAATTTTTATGCAACTATTATAGCGAACCCATGGAAACAATAACATTATATTGTAGTTTGGGTTGTAATTGAACAATCGTATGGTAAGCTGATTAACAAGTCATATGAAGCGGTTCATTGTTGAACCCTAGGGGTTCCCATATATTGCGGCACCCCGTAGTCTCAATAACCGGCGTCCACCGTGGTCGCATACATTACGCTATTTATACAATCATTTTAGTTAAACTACTGACATAAATCACCGCCGTGTTGATTTTGCCAGCTTTAATGCAGGGAGATTTTAATAAAGTCTATTAATTTATGGTTTCCTTAGTCACGTAATTATTTGGGTGCAAGTACAACACACCCTCAAAAAGAACTCTTCTTTCGCTCCTAATTACGCCGTATGGGTGATCCAGAAAATTGTAAGCTACTCTCTTCGATTTTCGGCTTATAAGTTGTAAGTGGAATTTTCATTAATTAATTTGAGTCGAATTTGTCTTCGGCAAAGCTGACTCGGATAATGCATAAATATAGAGTAGTTTATATAGTTTTATACGTAATGTACATAAAAATGTTAGATGAAAATCCAAAGTACATGTATACGACTGAACGTTGTAGTAGAATACACAATCAAAGTTGGTAAGCCTCCAAATGGCCATCATCTTCTCGGCTGGGACAGAAAAGATCCACTTCCCATCTGTTAGCTATCTGATTTATGATTTTGTTTTTCTACATTCGTTGGTTTAGAAATGACCACAAACATGTGTTTCAAAAGCGTCACGCATTTCCGGTTTTTCACCGAAGTACGCACGCGAATTGTCATTAAGTCAAAATTTCTAATTGTTGGGTAATTTTAGAAAAACGCAATTTTACGAATGAGGCTCGAAAAGTGTTATTTTGAAAGGTACTACCCTTCCATTGAGTTTTTTATATGTTAAAAGTTTTTAGTTTCAATTTATTTGTATCTTTTTCTTGTGTTTCAGTCAATGCGCTATAGTGTGTTGTCGGCCATGGTTGTTTCAGGCAGGCTGAAAATGCATGGATCAATAAGAAGCTTTGAACCCACAGCGCTTGTGGCAGATTTAATAATTAAAATATTAAATAACATTCCAACAAATTTCAATTAATTTATTTATTTATTTTGCGGAGATAGTAAATTTCAATTTCTATGTTGTGGAATGAACTTGTTTTTTGAAAAAAAAAAAAACTTGAAAAGTGTGTTAGAAACGAGAACGAGCAAAAAGAGTAGCCAATAAAAATTGAGGATCCACAAGACACGGGTTTATTCCCTGTGGAAATCTTCCTCATTGTCATAAAAAATGATTTTTGACTTTAACGCGATTAGGGATTTTAACTTAAGGCATCTCGTTTTAATCTAACAAATTAAACTTCTTCGCAACTGTAAAATCAATTTGTTTCTAAAAGATAGCGTTTGTTTCTATCGCGAACAGAACATTTTTGGTAATTCATTACTGCGCGGGGTCTTTCTAATTTCATTTAAATCTTAGCCCACCCTCACTACTTATGAGTTACTTTTTAGTTTAGTCTGGACATACGTGTTATCGGGCCCTCAAAAGCACGTCCATTTACGGCACGTAAAGTGCCCTGGGAACCGGCACAGCCCTCTAAAAAAGTCAGAAGAAGATGCCAATTAATAGTTCCCAAAACAGGGAACAGGTATAGGAATATATGGCCCAAAATATAGGGCATCAATAGCCTTAGAAACCTTCCCCACAATTATGCAAGCTGAAACACTTGCAATAGACCTATGCGCCCAGGAATGCCTATGAAGGCGTATAAATGGTAAAAAAGTCTATATAATGTCTGACAGTCAAGCTGTGCTGAAGGCACTCAAAGCCAACAGCTATGAATCTTTATCCACTTGGGAATGTAGACAGTTCCTCAAAAAACTGGCTAAGGGCAACAAAGTTGCCCTTCACGGTGCCGGGGCATGAGAGAGTTATAGGAAATGAAACAGCTGATGAACTAGCTAGAGCAGGCTCAAAAGCTATCCCGATTGGACCAGAACCCTTCTGTGGGCTATCCAGAACACACAAAACAGTAAAGATCGAAAAATAGGAAACTGAGAACAAACATTTCACTGGCATAACATACCAGGACATAGACAGGCGAAGAAATTCATTGAGTACTCGTCAACGAATGCTAAAAAGCTTCTTCTTCTATCAAAGAACAAAATCAGACTTATCACAGGTCTGTTTACTGGACACTGCCCAGTGAGGTACCACCTCAAAAAACTGGGATTAGAAGATAGTGACATATGCAGGTTATGTGAAACGGAGGTCGAATCCGCCGAGCACATTCTCTGCAATTGCGATGCACTAGCTCGACTTAGGTTGAAACACTTAGGGCAGGCACAACTAACGCCTGAAGAAATGAAAAGAAAGCCTCTCAAGGATACCCTAGGCTTTGTTGACAAGATCGAATTCCTGAGAATATAATACGAGTAGGGTTATGAACAAAAGATCAACGCTGGTCGCAGTTCTGTAAGGCTTACGTAGCCAATCGACCCCTGAGTAAAATACAATACAATAGTTCTCAACGAATGGCAATTCGCCTCTGTATAGATAAAAGACGACAGATCGTTGAAGAAAATGATCGATTTTGACTTTTTTTATGAGAGTATTCGTTCAGGACAAAAACAATCCTGTCTGTCCGCCTGCTGCTACTCTGTTTGTAAATACTCCAACTCACAACTCACAACCGGATAGTGTGGAGTTACGACCGAACAATAACGGAACTTTAAGATAGGTATTGATAAAAATTGCAGTGGAAGAGGAAAGAAAGTCTGAGAAGGAGGTCGTAAATTAACATTCTATATAATGAACACTCTATAGGGCGCTAGGGTACCCCTTTCCCTAAACACCGCTACTTATAGAGCAGTTTGAGCAAAACACTTGAAATTCGGTAAGTTGATTCTACATCGGAATAGAATATGGAGCTTTAGTTTTTGTGTTTGTGGGGAGGGGGCATTGTAGAGGTTGCTATAAGATACTCATATTTTATTTTTGTGTCCATACAACAGCTATTGTTTTAGAGAAAGAGAAAGATCTCGTATACATAACAAAACAGCATATAAACTTCTGATTTCTGACTTCTGAGTGTCGAACAAAAGATTAACTTTAGCACCACTTTATAAATATGCAAAAAGCAAGCTTTTCCACTCGCTTTTTAAATGAAAAGCAATCTTCTTTATTAAATTTAATTGAAATTACAATATTGTCTATGTAAACGTGGTTAATTTATCACCGGACGTTAATGAGATAGTGTGACGTTTCGAAGCCACCGGTGAGTGATATAGTGACCATAACTCTATAGAACGAAGCTTGTCCCAGGTATAATACATACTCATACATACACATCAACTACCATATATTTGTGCTCGAATGAGAATGTTAATCCGTGGATGATTAACACTATAAATCTGTCGTGGATTATCACAATCGCCATCGCGAACTGTTACATATAGCTACCGAATTATTCTCCATATTGTGCAGTGCACTTTTATCCGGTCTTTATATTTATGGATAGCACAATAACGTTCAAAGAAATATTTACAACTTAATCTAAATCTCGTTAAGTCTTCGTAACAGTGAACATATGACACGAGTTTGTAGATTTGTGCGTCTGGTAATAACATAAAAATACGTTTTTGGCTCACTTTCTTTTGAAAGCTACCGACACCGAATAAAATCCTATAATGACCGCACCTTATTTCGTTTCGACAAGTTACAAATGCGACTATTCCGGTCTATCTGTTTAGTGTTTATTTTTGAAGAGGATTTGGATATTGATTCATATTTGTTTAGTGTTCTTTGTAAAATAAAATTTGTTATAAAACTTACCCTAACTCGAGCTTCCGTAAGATTCGTCCACATGGCAATTTCTTCTCTAGTGCTCATATCTGGATATCTGTTTCTTGCGAAAGTGGCCTCGAGTTCTTGTAATTGTTGTGACGTAAAATGTGTCCTTTGTCTTCTTTGTCTCTTATTTTTTTTGTCATTTTTATTTTCTTCCGAGTCGTTTCCTTCTACGCCCACCACTTCTGTTTTGACTTCTGTTAACGATCTACTGCCTGTTAACAAGGGAAAAAATTAACTATTAACTAATTGTTTCAAATACATTATTTGTATAGGTATGCGTTAACACTTCCACAAATTTTTGTGCCAACTAAAGTATTTTAAGATGGGGCCGTAAATATTAACCGGACAAGTGGATTATCAAAAATCGTGTAAAACTAAAAATAATGTGGTGCTAAAAATGAAATTGTAAATATTTATTTCTCAATTTTGAGTTTATTGCAAAATTACGCTTACATCGAATTGAAATTCCCGCTTATTTAATGCACGGCTGCTCATTTGATTGACTAAGGTGCTTTGGGCATTTTTTAGACGAGCTCGAACTGCCGAGCTAATGAGCTACTGAGTTAACAAACTACTGGATTTTTAAAAGTTGAGCCAAATTTAACGGAGAGTGATTATACAAAGTATGGAGCAATTGAAGTAATTGCAAAACACCGCATTTGATGTATAACAATAATAGTTCCCAAGAGCTTTATCCGCGATAAAGTTTGATAATTTCCAAAGCGTCGGTATTTTTATTTTTTTGCAGGTGAAGATGTCGGCAAACACCAATCGCGAAAGCTGTCAAAATCGCCATGATTGATCGAAGGCGGCTCGAATTCAAAGAACCCTATCGAAGGGTATAATCATTCGTCGAGAAGTATGCCTTATCCGTTATCGATAAGCCAGATAACCAAATAATATTCTCTTTATAAAAATTATTATCAACAAATGGATACCAAAATGGGTAAAACAAACAAATGTGTAATGTGCATCCATTACACTCGGAAAACTAGCTATAACTGATATTTGGCGACATCCTATATAAACGCGTCTTGCTCATCAGTCTCATTGTAAATGTTAAATAATATTGGAATTTTTGGAAAAGCTAACAAAGCTTAAAGGGCTTCCAGATGGAGGAGATAATGCGCAGTTTTTAGGCAAGTCGCTATAAAAATGAAAATCACTAAGACAAGCTCTAGCAGCCTTTTCTGCCGCCATCAGTGTTAGAAACCGCATATTATGTAGTTAAACTTCGACTAATTTAATTAAATATTTGCTAATTATAATGAATGAACGCGATAGGATAATAACCGATAAAGCAAATAATGGCTACCAGCAGTCCAGTCTATTAGCCATTTATGAAATGGTAGCCGGGTAGCCCTTTCGAACGATTTGAGTTTTGTTAATTTTCGCCCTTTCTATAATTAAATTATGATTCTTTTTAGAGATACAAAAATGCGCGTATTTTTCTTCCTAAATTTTTTAACTAATCCCGAGATTTAAAAAACAATTAAGAACGCGTGATATAACCGTTGAATTAAATTCAATCTGACCTAACATAAAGTAAAACAAACGAAAAATTGTAGAGATAAGCTTTAAAAATAAAAGGGAAAAATATGGAAGTCCTAACACCGTTGTGATCGGGAGCGCATCGTTGTTTGAGAAACTGATTAAAAATTCAGCCGCTAAGCTCCTAAAAGTGGCTGAAACTGTGATCGGAAGATTTTGCAATTATTTTTATACCATCTTTTCGTTTACCTATAAAACGAATCATTTTTATACCACCTACCTCAGTTCGGAAATTTTTAAATTAAAATAAAAAATTTCTCGTATATTTACTAATACTCGTTGAAAAAAATATTGCAAAATGGGGGTGTTTTCGATTATGTTTTTTTATCGTTTCTCAAATAGCATACAATTTATTGTACGGGAGTAAAACCAATTTAAATATTAATAAACCAAGTTGCAAAAAAAAGTTTAAAATGTCTATATGTCAAGATGCAAATTTATTATTATAAATTTTATAAACAAAGCTTATTTTTTGAGACCACCAGCTTTAGAGCGTTTAATCCTTATTTATTAGGCTACCATGTGTTTAATTATAAATATCTCAACAATTTATTAGATTGCATAGTTGAATAACTTTATTAATTTAAACTTATTTAAAAGCGTTTTATGACCTTTTACTCATTAAATGAAGTTTTCAATTTGAAGACATACAGGGCGGGCGTTAAAAGAAATCAATTTCGTCTCCTTTTTGCCTATAGACGAATATGGCAAAAATATTTCATACGATGTCCGAATATGCTGTAACGAAATAAACCGCTAATTCAACTTTCTAATTTTACATTTCCAATTGTTTTGGAAATTTGCTGTTTTTAACGACCGTCGGTTCCAAAGGTATAACTATAAGGAAATTTAAGAGACAAATTCGAGGTGCATAATATACGATTTCGTTGACACTCCACAGTACTTAGCCAAATTATAAATTTTCGTTAACGAGTAACAGGTATTGAAAAGATTTTTAAGTATCTCCTCATCAAAGGAAGAATCTATTTTTGTTTTTAGTTTTTATAACTATTTGACTCTACTGGAATGAACAGTTAGGGGCGTCTAAGTTCCGATTGGTTTTCAAACTAAAAATATTTATAATTATTGTCGAGCAGTGTCGAGTCAAATAAGAAAGCAAACAATAACCAAAATGAATTTTAAAGGTCAGAAGGAAATTGATATACTTATACCAATGGTCGGTATCGATTGAGCTAACCTAATCAAACGTTGATCCAGAAAATGCATCGCTAGCAGCTTAAACATTTTCTAAAAAATCTTAGGTTTTCAATTCACGTTTTCTTACTTTAAATCGCTTGGGGGTTGAAAAGTAAGCCTGAAAAGGTAACATTGCAAAGAGCTTTTTTTATAGAGCGAAAAATTTTCTACAAGAAAGCTTTGGACCGCTTTATTAAAATATAAATAATTTAGATGTTAGGGTCGTCCAAATGCGCGCGCCAAAACCTAAACCGTTCGAACTGTTTCAGAATTTTGAGACATTTATGTTTCTTGGTTTGAGTTGTAATAATATTAAGTAAATAATTAATTGAATAGCTCTCATAACTAAATCTAAATTAACACTAGAATGAGGTGGAGAGTCACTGAATTTTTGTAAATTAATGTAGAAAATTACCCGTTCAATAAAAAATGTCTAATCGGGCATATTAGTAGTATGCACTTGTAACGCAGTGTTTAAGTCGGAAAAATATGAATTGAAAACCTTTCTTAGTTTTTATCAATTACTTAAACAATTTCTGGCGAATTTCATTACGTTAAAATGTTCAATTAGGTTTGCTGGGCAAGTTTCGACTACGATACGTTCCTTCACCTTTAATTAACATTTTGTGGCTCGAGACATCGATACAGCGGCGAACTAATAAAATTAACGAAATAAAGTGAATTTATACGAGAAAATATAATTATAATTAAATATAATTGTATATTACCTTTTCTATCTCGAGTTCGACTCCTAGGGGTGGCTGAAAAAGGCAGTTGCGAGTGGTCCATTGTCCCGGACCCCGACATAGCTGAATGAGCGTCCCGAAAATCTCCGGTCTCGGCCCAAACTGTAATATAACGCCATACATTGCTCGCCGCTTTATTAAAATATTTAAACACTTATCCCCTAATTAATTTTAACGCGATTTCGAAAAAAAAATTGTTTGTAATATATTTTGTAACAACTCCTCCTATACTAATTGATTTTAAACCGAGCTTGTCACCAAATATAAATTTGTCTCAAACGCTCAACTAAACACATGTCGGAAGATGCATCGACTACCTTATGTTAGTTGACGGTTTTACGAGGCTAATTTATATGTAGTAGCTAAATACCGAGTGATAACCACAATTTTCGACATAGTTCTACCCAATTTTTTATTTGTAGTTCGGTAAATCACATTTTGAAAAAAAAAGTCGTTTATTAGGTAATTAACGATGTTGAAATATGAAAACTTTTAAATTTTATTATCGTTTAATGTGTCTTAAAGCCAATTTTACTAACTTTTATACACTAAATCCAAGATTTATGCATATTTTATTACTTTCAATAAAATAACAATGAAAATAGAGAGGAAAAGCTAATTTAAAGTCTCTTCATTTGTTGACGTGAAGTTTTGCGTCTTCCCACACAAAAGTAAGCTGTGGCCAAACGAAGTTTTTAAAAATTTCAGTACATTCGAGCCCATTCTCAATTGGGTACCTAACTTGAAACGTCTCAATTACGTATCAATTATAGCTCTCTTAGCTCTTAGCCTTTAGCCAGAGTCCCTAAAAGTCATGTTTGGAAGTTGTTAAAAACAATCGAGAAATCGAGTTATGCGATGCTTTTTCTGTAATCTTTATGTATATAGATACTCCAATTTTTACCCAATTTACCCAATTGGACATCCATTCATATAGCAGAAGAAATGCAAACAGTGAAAAATCAAAAAATGTATGGAATACTTTCTTTTCTACCCCTAACTGTATAGTAGTGGGCATTGGAAACTTGCACAACCTGTTTCCATCTCGCACAATTTTCCAGAAAATTTGAGTACTAGGTGCACATTGATACACGGGGGTACTCCGAAAACAACCACGCGGTTTTCTTAATGCTATTAGATGCCTCTATTAATATATAATTCACTAGGTGTTAATGTATGGAATGTAATCCGCAGATAAGTGTTTTTGCTCATTTAGAGTAAATTTTTCTACTGAGAAAGAAGTCCTAAACACCGGAAATAAAATCCCATTTTACATCCGATGGTGACTTTGATGAGCCCCCATACATCGTTCAAGTGATAGTGTTTCAGAGTTTTGTTTTTCTGAAGACTATGATATTCATTCCTATACATACAGGATGTTTGGACATTCCTTGGCCAACGCTCTACACATGATCCTACAGGCCAAAATAGTACTACAAGTACCTTTAACAAAAAGTCGAAATCTCAAATCCTTCTACGGGAAGAGTAAAAGCCAATGACTTCGTAATAATAAAATGTCAAAAAAAGGCATCAACCGTTGATTATGTTTGTAAAGTCTAAATTAGGTCCAGCTTTTCAGAGGAGGCTAGGGAGGCTCAGCCTTTCTAACCAAAAGCAGAAGAAGAAAGAAAAATAGTGAGCAGCGTTCCTTGAAATTAAAAACCAAGTTGACTATTTTCACAAAAAATAAATTAGGCCACGCACCCTTTTGCCTAAAGAGCGCTCTTTGCCTCGCTCCGCTCGGCGAGTTTTCTTTAGCTTCTCAATTTTGAATTTGATGGGCCGCTACTGATTAGGTCTATCAGAATACCAACTGTCGTACTTAGAGAAATGCTTGATTCATGGAAATTTGTATTCCCAAAAAGTCGAGAACGTACCAAGTCCAAAGGAGACCAAAGGAGCCAACAGAACTGCATCTTTGTTTATTTTTCAATTTAACTTTTCTGATTTTATAAATTCAAAATCATTATTAAGTACCCAAAAAAGTACTTTAAGTATCCCATATATCTATCAGCACCACTGTATTGTGCCCTTATGACGGGACAGCTTGCTACAAATCCCTCTTTGCATTAGTAATGAAAAGATAGTTTGTTTATAAAGTTTTATAATTTAATATCAGCAAATTCAAAAAAGGTTGTAATCGTATCAGGCTTATAGGGAAAGTAACCCTCAGCCCAAATTTGTTAATAATAATAATAATGAGCCCCAACTCATGTTCATTCGGATACGGTGAGATACGATTTCGTGGTTACAAATAATTACTATACAGACACTAACGTAATGCAGATCTTGAAATTGCGTCAATATCGTGTTTATCCCATGAATAATTTTCAGAAATTCATAAAATCTCAGTTTTGTCACCGATTTACGTGTTCTATCTAAACGCTCCTGCTGAGCTGCATAACAAGTTTTCTATCAAAATATAATTATAATGGAAATTCAACGTTGTTTTATAATCGATTTTTGCAATTTTTGTATGAACAAGGGGCAGATAAGGGCTATTTTGTAATGGGAATATTTTTTGACTCAAGTGCAGCATTTGATACTATTACACAAAGTGAACTTGGGGGTTCTCAAGTTTTAGAAATTATTTCTTATCGTGCAGGCAAATTGGATATACCTCGTTACGTGCCTATCCAATTCTCTTCCAAGTATTAGTTAAATATACACAATTCGTGACAATATTTGATCTGTGTGCTAACGCACGTTCATCATCCTGGAAAATTATTTACAGGTAGTAGGTACAGGTTATCCAAACTTTGCACACAAATTCATTTCTTAAAAAATAACATTATTTTTCCAAATGAAGAACTTTCAAAGCAGAAGCTTTTGCAATAACTAAAATTGACAAGTAACTAATTTGGTTTGAATCTTACCCAATTTGAGGAGGTCTAGAATCGCCGTCAAAGAAAAATAGCTTCAGAAAACAGTTTAAACCATTATAAAATATTTTTCACAAAATTTGGAAGTTTTCCCCAAAATTTTTAGGTAAATTGTTAAATGAGAACCTTGCAACTTGCAAAAACTCGGACATTTTATACTGTGAAGATTCGCAGTTTCAACTGTATGACGACTTCAAGCAAAACCCACGTAGTAGCACGGTAGTACCAGTAGTACGAAAGAAGCCGAGCTCCACAGTTTCTAGATTTCTAGAAGCGTTGAACAAGCATCGCGGAAATCAAGTCAGTTTTCCAAGGTACACATAATTAGCAAATTTTGATATATGGAACTCTTTACTATCTTTATGAATTTCATTACGAACAATCTGTATAACAATAAACTTAAACGAGTATTGCGACGAAAAATGATAACAATTTGAGCAATCTTTGACGTGATTAATGATATATAAAGGAGCGTTAAAATTAATCTAAAACAATTATTAGATAATAATCGACTAATCTTCACGCAAAGCATAAATTTTACTATGTAAATATAATATGTCGTCTATTATTATTATTATTATGCTCTTAAATATGCAAATTGTGTTGGTAATAATTAACAAACAATTCGAAAATACACACAAACAACAATAACGGAATTCGAAATTACTTCATTAAGCTGTTAAATAATTACTTACGTGTGTTAACAACAATTGAATTGCATTTTTTTGGTTTTATTCTAATGTATTAATAGAACAAAATTTTGTTACTAACTAACGGAGTGCCTTACTTAATTCGAACGAGAAACTGAAAACTTTGCGTTTAACGTTTATAACGACCATATTTTAAACTTTATCTAATGTAAAAGACTAACAACAGTGGCGTGTGTGTGGATTTTACCTATTTTTATTTACTTAGGTCATAATAGGTACATAAATTGACGATGTTTAACACCAACAAGACACGAGAACGTAAAGCTCGAGAATCAAAACCAAAAATAGAGAGTCTTTGAGTCTGAACAAGCTCTGAAGCAGTAGCTAGCTTGCCGACAATTTGAAAAATTCGTAACCGTGGGACTGAAAGTCTCGAGTGGGGCCGCTCGATATTTCCTTTTTTCGGCAAATTGTGTTATTAATAAAATAATGTACTCGTTTGTCAATAAAACTTTTATAAAAAAAGTAATGTTTTTAAAAATTATATCTTTTAAATTATATTTGTTTAGTAACACACGATTTTATAAAGGTTAGCAAACAAAACAACAATGAAATGTCGTACGTCTGTGCACACATCGTAACGTATTTAAATATTAAAACTAAAGAAACTCTCTTATTTGATCTATTAAATATAAGTTATATTATCCTAGATAAAAAAAAGAGTCCCACAGAAATGCGTTTTTGAAAATGGTAAAAATGGACAACCTAATAAGTAGGTAGTAGAGAGTAGAGAGATGGTGGCTGAAACAGAATAGAAGAAAAAATAGAGTTCGAGAATTATTAGAAAGAATAGGTTCAGTAGGTACAGATGCTCAGCTCGATCAAAACTCTCCCAGGGTAGGTAAATTGCGCACAAGTGGCCCCACGAGGGGTCTAGATAAATGGCACACACCTATCGAAAATTTCTGGAATTTGATTAGCAGATAGCTTCAGCCAAGGGATTAATTCCTAATAACTTTTAGATACTTCTTAAAATGCCCATTACGTATAACAGTAATAATTGTTGTTGTTGTTGTTAAAAAGCAAAACAATTTGAGAACCACTTAGGTCTTTTGTATTTTGCATCGTGGTAGTAAGTTCGTCCATTTTTCAAAATACAAGAAATGCTGACTAAAACGAATAAGACCTTAATCATTATAGGAACTAGATTGCGCAAGGAAATAACTTCTATAGTCAAAACCAGGAGAGGTGTCCTATGACTTATTCCAAAAAACTACGTAACTTGAATCACGCTATCCTTATTTATAAGTTTGTTTTTACTTTTTGGGAGTGCGACAGAATATCTCAATACGTCATTTTTGAGTAATTTTAGCGAGAGTCATAGGACACCTCTCCTGGTTTTGACTATAACCCTTTATCATTCGTGCGCAATTTACCTACCCGCCTGACCCTTCCCAAATTTGAAGAATTTCTTAACCGCTGTGCGCAATTTAACTACCCCCAACTCTTCAAGTAAGCTTCGGTTTAACATAAACGGTGGTGCCAAAGAAGATTGAAAATGTAATTTCTTAGAAAATGGATCCTTACTGATTATATCACCAACTCACTCTATCCTCCTTATAATCCAGAATATGTAAGTCCACCTTAGAGACTTAGAGGATTGCAAAGAGAAAAAGGATTGGAGTTGCTCCAATACTCCCCAAGCGCAGTCTTACGAATTGTTTTAATGAGATGTCAAAAAAAAAATTTACCTCGGGCACTAGGTGCCCTCCTCTGTACTTAAACCTTACTCTCAGAACCAGAGTCTACGGAGGTAGACTTTTTTTCTAGATACTCGTGATGGAGCCCATGGAAACAAGTAAAAAAGTTATTTTGGAGGGATGGGGGATCTATAAAAGGGACGCGATATCCTACATACCTACTATAAGTGTGCAAGGGAATTAGTAGAACTTGCGGGAAAGAGAGCGAATCTTCCATGTGAAGTTTTACGCAGATGCCCGGTTTTTGCGATACTGAAGTCTGTTCTACACTGGATTCTGCTTATACGAAGCCAGTGGACGTAAGAGCAAACTGGAAAAGATCCACAATGGCTTTTGAATCTTGCTGTGAAATTCCTAGCAAGGGGTTTTTCAAGACTTTTCTGTCTTTCTTTATTGTTTTATTGTCCATCAGTTATGCAATACTTTCAAACAGGTAGGTAGCTCTTCTTTCAGTTCACTAGCAACAAAAACGTCACGTGACTACCCGTTTATTGGCAAACTGGCATACAACTTAATAGAAATCGCCTAATCTGGAGTAGTATACCTAGTTATAGTGCTACATAAAGATTTAAGAACTGGCTTATGGCTTGGCCTCGGCCTTGGCCTCGGCTTGGTCCAAGAAATGAAGCGTCATGACCATCCGATGAGTTTTCAGTTCGCCTAATAGCCTAAAAATCGTTTGGCCGAAGATGAGCACTTTTATGGAAAAATCGTGTTTTCCGATGAAGCGCACTGCCAGTTCTGGGGCTATGTCAATAGGCAAAATATTCGCATTTTGGGATCAGAGAGTCCGCACATGACCCTCAGCAGCAATAGAGGTGCTGCTATATATGCCTTCCTCCACGAGATCTATATGTGGAGGAGATGGCAACAAAAGCAGCCCTTGGACTGAGGGGATGGGACTATGGTCTGTCAGATACGGAATTTACGGACCAAAATCTTAAAGGGGTGCTTTAAGAAGCTACCTCTCTTGGAGTTGAATGCAGACCATATCTCTCCAAAAGATACATTCAACAGACACTTTCAAACTCTAATGGATTCAACTGAGAACATCGTAGCGGACATAACTGTCTTTACCTATGGATCTAAAAATCAAAAGGGGTCAGGAGCAGGTGTTTATTCACCTGAGCTTGCCCTTGACATAAGTCTATCGCTGGGGAAATATGCCTCAGTATTTCAAACTGAACTGATGGATATATTACACAGCGCCAACGAAATCCTTAAAAGGAAAATCCTGAATAAGAAAATACTGATATCGGCAGACAATAAAGCTGCCTTGCAAGCCTTAAACACCTGCAAGGTGACCTCTGGTCTCCTGCTGGAATGTATAGAGCTGCTGAACCAGATATCAAAAAACAATGTTCTTCCACTCTGTTGGGTCAAAGGACATCAAGGAAATGAGGGTAACGATAAAGCAGACGAGCTGGCCAAAAAAGGTTCAAACAGCCTTCCCTGTGGCCCTGAGCCAATCATCAAACCAGCCGTATCAACTGTTAATATTCTCCTTAAAAATAATACCCATCAACTACAGACTGAAAGATTGACAGGCAAAGAAGGGTGCCGCCAAATCAAAAGAGCTTTACTGGCACCTTCCAAAAAGCTAACAAATTACTGTCTACAGCTGTCCCGAACTAATCTACAAATATTTGCAGGATCACTCACGGGACACTGTCGACTACACAAACATCTTCACACTCTGGGCTTGGTAGACTACCCCTCCCGCCAGAATTCTGGAGTTAATCCTACATGAAGGATGGCTCGAGATCTGATGGACACGGGGAGGCCGCTTGGAGGTAGTACAATGGGCCCGATTAAGCCCCCTCCGTAATAATCCAGATTCAGATCCACACATGACTATTGAGCAGGCTATGCATCCACAACGAGTAACTGTTTGCTGTGGTTTTTGGTCCGACGGCATCATTTGGCCATTTTTCTTTAAAAATGAGCAAAGGGCCACTGTTACCGTCAATAGTGAACGTTACTGTGCCATGCTAAACGATTTTTGGTTTCTAAAAATTGAAGAGTTTGACATGGGTGATGACATCTAGATTCAATAGGACGTGATCACTTGCCACACAGCCAACGTAACCATCGATCTTTTGCGCACTCTTTTTGTAAATCGAATAATTAGCCTAAATGCTGATGTCAATTGGCCGCCTAGGAGCTGTGATTTGATCCTGTTAGATTTTTTTGTGGGGAGCCCTTGAAACACGAAATAGAAATTGCTATTGATGTGATTGGAGCCCACAAACAATCAAAAATGTACTGAAAAATTAGGTTGATTGGATGGGGTACTGTCAAGCCAGCCGTGGCAATCATTGTAATGATGTGATTCATTCTTAAATGAAAATGTCCAATCTTTCTAATAAATTCATAATTTGCAATTGTCGAAACTTTATATAATTTGAGTGAACTATCCCCTGTACTCCAAAACAGAACATCGCACCAGCTTTATTTCTATTATGTCGAGGTAGATAGCTTAAGGGCGTACTATTGAAGTCATTTCGAGTTAAAATTGCTACATAAGCATATGTCCGAAAATGCTTTCTAACAGAACTAAAACCATTGAGGGTTGGAGTTGTTGCAAAGAGGTAAAAAGTTTTATTTTTAATTTCTTAAGAAAATCCACTCTTCGTACAAGCTCCTGCTTGCCTTGGAACTCTCGTGCCACATATTATTTTTTATATTTATTTGGCACGAAATGAAATGCTAATAATTTTGTGTTTTAAAAATTTCTAAGATATTTTATCTCCTGTAATAAATAGATTAAAAATAATTTGTGTTCTGAGAGCTTCAAAGCAAGTAGAAGTTCTTACAAAGAGTGGATTTTATTGACAAATCAAAATTAAATTGTTTTTTCTCTGTACCTAACAACCCTAACTTTCAATGGTTGTTATTCAGCAATTTTAAGTTCAAATGACTTCTATAGCACGTCTTTAAGATATGGACCTTGAGTCGTGAAACACCCTGTACCCTGTATACAATATTACTTTTATTATTTATATAGAGTGTATACTTCATACGCAGTACGTATGGCAAACAAAGTGCATCTAATATAAAGTCAAATTCTGGTGGCTATTTTGGGCATCTAGCACTTGTAAAGTTATCACAACCGCCCGAGGGTCTTAAATTTAAATTTTCAATTAATTGTAGGTACTTAACTATTTTATACTTTCCGCGTCAGTGCTAACTTTTGTTTAATAGCTCATAAGCCATATTCTAACCATTCCAAAAGTTTGTCAGACTGACAGAAAACCATATTTCTCAAGAAATCCCCGGTATCTTTTTACAAAATCGAAAGTTCGTTACGAATTCAAAATACATTTAATTTTATTTTCATTATATTTTGTTATTCTTGTCCTCAAACAACCAATTAATGAACGTCACGCAACTAAGAAAATCTCATTTTGACCCTAATTCTCATTTCTATGTTTTAGGTTTTTTACTATTTTCAAACCAACTGAAATAACAAGTCGTTTTCAAACCAAAAATATAACTGTCAGTGGTTTAACTGCATCGGCTATTTATTATAAAAATTCCCTTTGAACGAAATTCGTTTATTTTTCATTTTCACCAAACAATCCGTTTCTTTAGAAAAAATATAATTTGACTAATCCCTTAGTCCAATCATATTTGGTATTACGATAGGTATATTTTATAGAGATTTGTGGGCAAACTTAATTTTTTTGTAAATAAACGAAGAGAAATTTTCCAAATAAAGCCTAATAATGGAAATATTATTTATCAATCAAACAATGCGTATTAATTGCTAATATCGTATTGATGATATCTGTGGGTCATTTTGGCAGCTAATTCGAGCGTGTTACGTACAAAACATTTATTCAATACATTGATAGCTCTTTTATAAGTTGAGTCGATCAATCAAACTTTCCATACGGTGAGCGAGTTAAAACTCGAGAAAAATTGAATGGGATCTTGCATTATGGGGTAGCAACTAAAATGGGGCCAGCGAGATGGAATAATTCGTTAATCTATAGTTATAGGGGTGCTGTCATAGGTACACGCGAGATCTGACACTTGCTACATTCTCATGCACTTTTTTAAATTCGAACAATTTTTCATTATTTTTCAATATTTTTCATCCGAACGACTTAATCGTTTTTTAAATAACATTTCTCTTCCAACCACAAAATGTGCTGCTTAGATAATTTATTGCTCGAATTTTTTTGTGTCTCAGTTGCGTTATTTTAAAATAACACAAATGGCGTAATTGATATAAAAAAGGTGCAATTTTCGGTACAAAATAATCACGAGCTCCTGACCTCTCTTTTCGAAGGCTGAAAATTACCCCCTAAATGAAAAAGTCTTAACAACTGTCTCCGAAAAAAACTCTTAAAAAGCGCAGGTTATTCGAGTATCGTGGACGGAATTTTTTTTGGGATTTTTAAACACTCACACGAGAGGCTTTAAAACGCTAATAACATCACGTTTTACAAGCGACGGAGGAGCACCTGACTCCGTTCAAACCGAGAGAGTGATTGCTCTCAAAAAGGAGGTGATTCTCACCACCGGGCTCGCGACACGTCTATTAAGCCCTTAATCTGGGTTTCCTTTAGGATTTTAGGAAGTCATTTATCAGTCAGATATTACACTACCAGGTGGCACGCTCGTAAAACTAAAACATCAAGTCGAGGGATTTACAAATTAAGAGCTCGAACAATAAAAAAATAAATTTAAATTAGCGAAAATCTGTTATAAATTTAATAAATAAATAATTTTTTACGAGCGTAAAATGAAATTTAAAGCACCTAAATACACATAATCTTAGACAAGCTCGCGAATTAAGTTTTTATAATGTGGAAACAAAAAAATATCGGCGAAAAGACTGTTTTGTGGGCTTAAAAGAATAAATCGGCAGTACTTTCTTTAAGAATCCTGATCCTGGATAATCTAGGATGCGCTATCAACTTTTATACCATAATTCCAAAGCACAATTTTAATGATCCTTTAATCCGAAGTATTACTCTGATCTAACAGGAATTAATGCTTGGCAAATTTCTTGTCACGTCTTCAAAAACAATGTCATTTAAATAACTTTTCAACGAAAATTTTATTAATTATTTTATTTGCCTCGTTATTATTCCAAGATTAAGTCGATATATAAATAAATTTTAATTTATTCCGTTCACGTATTAAAAGGAAATTTCTATTGTATCAAGATGTTTGTAAATGAAAGTTATTGAACAAAGGCATCGACAGATGTGACTTATTTAGGCTTAAATGAGGTTTTGCGAAAGGGTTGCTATGGTCTATTATTTACTAACTATTTATGAAGCAAAGTTAATTACACCATTTTATACACTCTTCGTCATTTATTTGTTTCTTTTCCTACAAACCCACATAAACAATTTTATCATTAAGTATGTAAATACTGGATGACACAGGCGTTTTCACATGCCTACCCAACCCCATTTTTCAGAGACAAGTACCTCCATCGAGTGGACTTATTAAACTTAACTTTTTGAGATACCTACTAAAGACTAGTTGTTGCTCTTTAATTGGCTCAGAATATAGCAGTTAGACCCTTGTAAGACCATAAATTTTTCCAAAAAAAGGGTTAAGTATAAAAACTGCCACAAGAAGACTAATGCAGGCTGGATGTTAGATGTTTGTACTCATCACTAGAGTCGAAGTAGCTAATAGCTAAATCTCCCCATCAAGCTTCTTTTCCGAAATTTATATAATATGGCATTTGAAAAAAATACGACTTTTAACATAAAAAATTAGGCACACTAATAATAATAAATAACAGCCGACTTTCAAAATTATGCGATTCACTGTAATAGGGAACACCTCCTCCAAAAATTTATTTACAATAAATTTAGTGAAAAGTATTCAGTTACCATATTTTTACGTTACGTATTATAAGAATGATATTATATAAAGAGGCAGTGCCAACTTGACGTGTTTCCGGGTGATTTAAATTCTCAACATAAACTTTCGAATCAGAATTCCTTTAAAAATTAGTTTTCAAGATGTTTTAGACGCCTATAAATTTGGCAAGTTGTCCTTGTCAAAAATTCAACCAAAAGATCACGATCTTCAATTTCTTTAACCGACTTATGATTTTTTTTACTTCTCAAAAATATATTTCACTTCAAATTGATGAGAAATCGATACCTGCCACTATTTTTTGTTTACAATTTTGATTTGTTTTAAAATAAACGCTTATATACTCTCTCTCGTACATGTGAATGTGACTAAAAATACTATTTTAGTTCTCGAGGGATAAGAAAGTCTCTAATCCTAGCTTAACCAGCAGCCATATGCGAGTGAATTTGGAAAACGTTATTGCCGTTTGCGATAAGCAAGGGTTGGAGATTTTTCTATCTCGGGTTCAGATTTTCATAATTATCCGAATCTGAGTTTAACGGTCGTGTGTGCTTGTTGGCGAATTATAAAACGCTCGTTAGAGTTAATATGATTTTTATCATTTATACGTATGGCAATTAAATTACCAAAACATGATGCACTTAATTCTCTCACTTCAAATTACAAAGAATAAAGATAAACTGTGACTTTACCTTACCTGGCATGGCCTTTCTAATATAATACCACACAAATTGCAAGTTAATAATAGTTCATCCTCGACTAGATACAAATATAGAGTTGTTGAAGTGTCACTTAATTCTAATCTTATATTAGGTTAGATAGCAAACTATGATTACTATTGCCCTAATATTCAAAAGCCTAAATTTAGAAAAATGTGTCTGCTAAAAAGAGCGCAATGAAAACTAATCACATTGTTTTACATTAAAATCAAAATTATTAACTTTTATTAATTGTAATTATAAATTAAAATTAAACTCGACGACGGGATAAAATCTATCACGAATATAATAGTTAAGTTTGTTAAATCAATCAGTAAACAGCAAGCGTTTTGGATGGATGAAGGGAAGATGGTTGATTCATTAACTAGAAGGCTTACCGGTAAAACCTGCTGATCCTGGTATTTCGGTAATAGCCACCTAAAAGCGAATTATACAGCCTGTATTTTCCGTCGCTTATCATCGATGCTTGTAAAAATTGATTTTGTAACGTTTAAAAATAATTTAATACTTGCGAGGTATTAATTTTTATTTGGAATATTTCTGTTCAAATTAAATGTCGCATTTTTACAATTTTGTTGGTTTTTGTTTGTCTAGCTCGGACTCGTCGATTTCCTTTTCAAAATATTTGCCGTTCGTCTGATGTAAAAAATCCTGGAGACATAATTTGTAGGAAATTTAATGTCGCTTATTTTTGTACAAGAACAATTTTTTCAAAAAGTGCATAGTTTTCGAGTTATAAGCGAGAAACTAAAACAACAGTCCGATTTTGAAATTTGGTCAAACTTCAACGCGGTGTAGCGCTTAAGCTGTTTATCTGAAGAAAAAAAATAAAAAAATATAATTTGTGCAAAATTTGATGTACTTTATTTTATTATAAACACACTTTTTTAAAAAAGTTCGTAGTTTTCGAGTTTTAAGCGAGAAACTAAAAAACCAGTTTTTGGTTAGTTTAAGCGCTCTAGCGCTTAAACCGTTTGTTCAAAGAAAAAACCTAAGAACTATAATTTGTAGAAAATTTAATGTAATTTATTTTAATATAATAGACTATTTTCAAAAAGTGGGTAATTTCTGAGTTATACGCGAGAGACTAAAAAAACAGTTTTTTGGTAAATTTTAAAATTTTGTCAAACTTTAAGGCGCTCTGACGCTTAAACCGTTTGACTGGAGAAAAAACTAAGAAACATAACTTGTAGAAAATTTGATGTAGTTTATTTTTATATTAAAAAACTTTTTTTAGAAAGCGCGTAGTTTTTGAGTTATAAGCGAAAAACTCAAAAGCAGTTTTTATGTCCGATTTTGGAATTTTGTCAAATTTTAACGCGCTGTAGCGCTTAAACTGTTTTTATGGAGAAAAAAACTAAGAGACATAATTTGTGGAAAATTTGATGTAGTTTATTTTTACATTAACAAACTTTTTTTTAAAAAGCGAGTAGTTTTCGAGTTATAAGCGAGAAACTAAAACAACAGTTGTTATGTCCGATTTTGGAATTTTGTCAAACTTTAACGTGCTGTAGCGCTTAAACTCTTTGTCTGAAGAAAATAAATTTAAAATATAATTTGTGGAAAATTTGATGTAGCTTATTTTAATATCAATGCACCTTTTTCATAAAGCGCGTAGTTTTCGAGTTATAAGCGAGAAACTCAAAAAACAGTTTGTATGTTCGATTTTGAAATTTGGTCAAACTTTAACGCGCTCTAGCGCTTAAACCGATGGTCTTGAGAAAAAAAAACCTTAAAACATAATTTGTAGAGAATTTGATGTAGTTTATTTTTATATAAAAACACTTTTTTTAAAAAGTGCGTAGTTTTTAAGTTATAATCAAGAAACTTAAAAAGAGCCAAAACCTATATTTCTCGAGCTGCTCGCCAAGTCAGGAGTGGCAGACGGTCGCTTTTATTACTCATTTATAATGCCCTTTCAGCCTGCATCGCCCATAATTTTGGTTATGGTAAAGATCAACTCTTTTCCTACAAATTTTCTTTAGATAAAAATCTTCTATCTGTTTTAATAACGCCATGACGTGTTTATTTGTGAACCACTATAATTTGCTACTGAACCGGACCCTTACCATCTCTTCCTCTTTCAGTTCCTGTCACGGTTCATGTTTACAATCAGAAAATAATGGTTTAATCAACAAATACTAAGTCGTGCCTCTTTATTGAAAAATAGAGACAGATTCTATTAACCGAAACTCGCAAATGATAAAGATATTAAAAATATTTCAAAATATTACTTCTAATTTGATTTCATTTATACTATTTCATCTTAAAGACATACAAATAAACGGTTCCTTATTTTCAAAAATTGTCCAAAATATTTTTAACGAACTATATGATTGTAGAAGGAAACTTATCGAAAAATCCTCAATTGCCCAATGCACCCCTACCCAGTTTTGTACTTTGAATTCCATTAATTACTTTAAAACACCAAAGCACTTTAAATTTGAACACATTTTTTATTTCTAATTATTGTAGTAGTGCATTAAGAAGAATTTTATTTACATAATAGACTAACCCCAAGAGGCAGATAAAGTTAGGACTAATTATCCTTTGAGAATTGCCCCATGTGATAGGAACGATATTGAATAGCTTAAAACGGTATACGCGAGGGAACATCCCTCTAATCTAGTAATTGGTGTTTTAATACTTTATTTATCAATCTCATTAAATTTTACATCTCCGTTTTAATATTTACAAATTTGTTTTCAAATAAAAACAAATATTATCCACGCGAGGGACGCGAGATTTTATAAATTGCACAACGATGTATTGAGTAATGCGATAAATAATTATCAATTACATTGCAATTTCATTATCGTAATAGTGAATTTTTATGACACCCAACTCGCGCCATTATAGAATTTTAGCTATAATTTAAAATTGATGAGTGTTTAATAATAATTTATTTTTTTGCACCCTAAGAAAACATCATAAATTTTCACGCGTTACAAAATTAATTATTAACCAATGGATCTTGATTAAAGGTAAATTAAGGCTTATAAAGTTACGAAGGCCTTTTTCATTGCCAATCCAGCTCGCTTTAGCTCCGAAGTTTTCGTTTTAAATTTGTAAATTTGACAGTTTTGCTCGTTACACTCTTTTTGGCCTCACCCACAGTCGTTACGGATCTGATATATTGGAGACAATCTCAATTTTAGAATACAATTGAAGCGCTCAGAATTCACTTAATTTGGATTGAGTTGATACCTACATATACATTTTAAATAATTTTAAAGAGCACATCACAATTGAAGCGAGAAGTGTAAGTCGTAGGTACAATACATCCAAAGATCAAAGACGCACATTTCCAAACGCCACGTGGGCTTGGAAAAGGCACACAAAAGTGACATAAATTTTCAGGAAAATATCCTTAAAGACAATTGTCTCTAGACATTAATTTAGAGATGTAGATCTCTTATGCCCGTGACAGGATTTCAAGAACCATCATGTGATGGAATTAGAGAATTCTAAACATTTATGACTTCCCAAATAATAAGCATAGAGAAAAGCACTAAATACATTGTTTTTTAGCATTAAAAACTGCATATAATTCAGGCTTTAAGTTAGGAAATTGACAAGTTTGACGGAAAATTAGGCAGTGCAACGATATAAGTACATCAACAGCCTTATAGTTGGCCCCTGTGATTATTTGAAAAGAAATTACTGAATACAATATTTTTTTAGCATTAAACACTGTATTATGTGCGCTTCAGTTACAGAAAAACAGAAAAATCGTCTCAGAACAAGCGATGCACATAGGCACCGATTTGAAGTTGGGAAATTACAGGATGAATTCTTTATCATTTTCTCTATGGGTATCTCACTTATTGAAAGAGTTAGAGAATCGTTCAAAAGGGGAAAGTAGTGCAGTTTTGAAAGAGCAATTCATTGATGTTTTTAAATTTTTGGTGCGATGTTCAGTTGTTTAAATATGACCGAAAAAATAAAAAATGAGAAGTTCTTCAAACAGCTATAACTATTTTATTTCAAAAGATATTGGAAAAAAGTTTAAACAAAATTACCTTAATTGTTTGTCTATAATTCGAAAATAGTAATAATAATTTTTCTTCATTGGCCGTTGTTGAGGTATTGCACCTAACCTAACTGTCGAATTTTAAATGGCATTATGAGCAAATTATTACACCAATGAAAATAGAGAAGTTTTGAACTTAATTTTCGGAAAAAAAAATTTATTCATCAAAAAAATTGAAAATAATTCACTCGGCATCATCTCAAAAATGGCCAATGAAGAAAAATTATTATTATTTTCTAATTCTAGACAAAGAGTTAAGATAATTTTGCTTAAACTGTTATTCGATATCTTTTTTACTAAAATAGTTATAATAGCTGTTTAAAGAATTTTCCATTTGTTAGTTTTCCAGCCATATTTAAACAACTGAACAGCGCATTAAAAATTTAAAAGCACCAATGAATTACTCTTTCGAAACTACACTATTTTCCCCTATTAACTAATTCTCTAACTCTTAAAATAAACGAGATCCCCATACGGAAAACGAAAAATAATTCACCCTGTATAGTCAGTCTCAAAAGTAAGTAAAAGTATTACGTATAGGGTTTAGGTACAATTTTCAATGTATACGTACTATTATACCCGATTTTTATATTTTATAGCCGGTTCCTTTCAGTATTTTTGAGAAGATATGTGAGGCCGATTATTTGAAGTATTTCAAAACTTCAAAATCGCTGTTTTTGCCCTTTTATTGCGTTTTAATTAAGACGAGAAGAGGAGTTGCTATATATTTTGAACGAGAAAAGATGTTACAATGCTACTAACGATTTAACGTGCACATCGTGCCAGAAAAAGTAAATAAAACTATCACTATATTGTTAAATTTAAAACCGTCGGATTCCGCGTCTCGATTCTTACAGAAAGTCCAAAGAATCGTTTTTACTACCTACTCTTCCAAAAATTACATACCCCAGCAATTTAAATTCTAACCCAAAATAAACCCTTAATTCTGTATCTACTTTGATGGAGTATTTTATAAAAAAAAACGAACTCACCACGTTTAAGTTTCTCTAATGGTTCGTGATGAAGACTCGGTGGATGTACAACACCGTGATGATGAGGATCGTGAGAAGTGACATGGTGCCCCAATACGGAAGCCGACGCACCACTCATAATACCAGAAATTGCCGAACTAACCGACGCCGTCGCCACAGAATCGTGCAGATGATGAACGTTGTGTAAATCACTACCTGCCGACGATGTCGTAACACCAGTCACCAGATCCTGAAGACACAGCGCTGAATCTGACAACGATTCCATGCGTTCCATCCCAAAGTACTTATACAGCTTGTATATTTTTTTCTCTCACAGCCTAAAGTTGTACCGACGTCAACTTTTCAACTCGCTGTTTTCTTACATGTTTTCCATCTTGTCTTTCTGAAACAACCAATGTTTACTTTATTTATGCGACTCGAAGTCGACGAAAGTTATTATTTGTGTACCTTTTTACATTCGCGCACGATTCGATTTTAAGTGAAAAACTTTACGAACGTAACGTTACATAAAGTTAACGTTAAAAAAGGGATCCAATTTGTTGGCATGTTAAGCATAAAAATCTTTTTAAAGGTGCACAAATCAGTTACAAAATCACTCAGTAGTCGGATCACTTATAAGATCGTAAGTAAATCCAGGTACGACGTGAACAAAGAGCAAAAGTCGGTTAAGTCCATGAAAAAAAGGTGCGGAGCTTAAAAGCAGCTTTGGCCAGGTTTAGATCGGATAAAGAGCGTCGCGACGGAGCCGGTGTCGGTATGAGAGCTTTGCGGGTACTAAGCCCGAGCTTTTCATCCCCTCTTTGTCTCCCACCCACTAATTTAACACGACTCTCGTCCAATCACTTGACGATATTTATTTTCTCATTTACATTAATAATTTTAACTTTACGCCACTTTATTCAATAGGCTTCCAATTAATTTTTGATTTTTTTTTCGTGTCGACTTACGAGTAATTTTTTCGACTTTGTTATTGAAGTAACGTAACGGAGAGAAATGAGGTTTAAGTCGACGGCTTTACAATGAAGTGGTTGGATCGCGCAGGATTTCTGGACTTGCTAAAAGCTTATAAGCTTTTGTGCATATCCTAGAGATTTTCAGGATTGGCTACTTGATATAAGATTTTGTTAAGACATCCAGAGATTTTAATTATTAACTTGGACTAATTTTTCTCAAACTGTCACTTTTAATTTTAGCATTTTCTCGCTAGACGTCCGCGCAAAAATTAATTTGTTCGCCGGTCAATATATTGTCGTTAATTTGGCGGCTGCGAAAAAGTTGTAGTCAAAATAATAATTATTATTTAGATAGTGAATATTGGATTTGCATCGTTTTCGTATAGGTAACAAAATAAATAATTTTATTAGTTTTATTGCCGTGTCGTAAACAAAGCAAATATTTCCTTTGAGATAAATAGCTATCATCGATAATGTGGATATACCTGAAATATTTGTAGGCCTGATTTTATTATACCTAGACTTCCGATAATGAAAATTTATTGCTTATGAAAATAGTTCGAAAATGGATTATTGAGTCTTTATTGCAACGCCGGGGCATTTTATTTGTCGATAGCAGATTTTTATTTTGCTTTTCGAGCTCACACGTGAAAGGTGAGTAGGTGAGAGCCGTATACTACGGACGTTGCCTCTCGACTTGGCGATTTTCCTCATTCATTTTTCTCGTCACACAACAACATACTAATAAAAATTACATACCATTCAAAATTATTGTTCGAGTCCAATTTGCGAGCAAACAAGTAATTAACTTTCGAGTCCGGTTTTAAAGAAATCGCACTGCGTAGATTCGTTTAAGGTAAAGGTATCACAGTTTATGAAATAACGATAAATGTACTAAAAATCCGATAAAAAAATCCAAAAAAATACTTAAATCCACCGTTTATCCACTTCAAATTCCGCGTGTCAACAAAACTGTTCCGTGTCCGCACCGTTAATATCTTACAAATCACTGCCAGTGCAAATACGCCAGCATCAGGCGGTTTTACACGAAATCCTATGAAAGTATTAAAAAGTCTTAAGCGCTTAGCGGTCGTACAGATATCGGGTTAGGACTTGATACTGTAAAGTCCCTGTAATCTGGGCCACTTCCCAGCGCGGTTTAACCATAAGTCGTTTACTCTATATATCATCATAGGTCCTCCGGACTACTCTTGCGAGACACCCATTGTCCTTTCGGCAGCAGTCGCATCCATTCGATCTTTCCATTTCCGACTTACACCTATAAATTGGGTATATTTTCGCTCGCTCGCACCGATACCGACGTTATACCCTTATCTAAAACGCCGAAAGTTTGGTGGCCTACGATCACGCCCCCGCACGTAATTCAAAGAGCATGCGTGCATATGTCATGTTTGCCACTGTATTTTCTCTCTTAAACACATTTAGTAAATATTGTTTCTTTCCCTGTCATATTTCGGGATCTATTGACGGTAGGAGGAGCTTTCGAAGGCGTTAAGTCACAGGAATATGACTGTGCTTACAGTTTGCACGTTTCATATTGATATAGGATCCGCATGTTTATTTCTAATTTATGGTATGTTAATTTTCACAAAATTTATGAATTGATTTATGAACCTCGTTTGATTGCAAACATTAAACAGCTTGTACTGTTTTCCTTTTTTTTTACTTCATAATGTATCCGCATTTTTTAAAAGTCCCCCCAGATTAAAGTTTGGCCTCATCGTGTATCAATCAAACTCAGCTCCGCCGGTTTTTTAAAAGAGGCCTTATTTATTTTATTTTTGAAGCTCAATTTAATTTTTCTCGGTTCATGAACAGTCGCTTTGTCAGCAACAAAATGATGGAACTGTCGGTAAAGGCGCATGTTTAAGGAAATTGACTATAAGAAAATAGAGATTACCGAGACGTACGAGTAGGTAGGTATATTTTGAGAATTTGAAAGTGAGAACAAATTTGAAAATTGAAAATAAACGTCGAAGGTTACGTTAAGAAGGGGTGCTTTAATGAGAGTACTTCAAAGCCTCCTGTAAGACCGTATAGGGACTTAAAACATTTTTTCAAGTCAACTAGACTATTATAGGCGGCATTTACATAATATGCAAGAAACGTCTCGCAAGAAATGTCAGAGATGTCAGTTATAAACTATAGTTTAATGTAAACTGGGCTGTAAGTGCGAGAAAACTCTAGAAAATCTTGCGGAAGCCGCTTGTAATATTGTAAATGTGCATTGGAAGAGACTACTACAAAACTTTCTACGGTTTTCTCGCACTTACAGTCTTACAGTCCAGTTTTCATTATGCCAATTTCTGTTTCTCTCTCTTCCTGCAATTTCTTGCAGACGTTTTCTTGCAAGAGGTGAAGAGGCCTTCAGGCCTCGTTTTACTGTAAGTAATAGTACAAACAGTAGCGACTTTCCTCGAGCTTTGTCTCGCTTTCAGTTCGGTTTACATTAAGCTAAGGCTGTAACTCTTATCTGAGAGTATATTAGTGTATCTGAAATTTCTCGCATGTGAAAACGCAAAGACGAACCAGCAATAGTAACCTTATCACTCTTGCAGTAAGACCACGGCAAATGTGAGAAAGTACTTTTCGCTTTTGAAATTATTAATTGAAATTTGGCCTATTCTTCTCCTCAATGTAATATATTTACAGCTCTTTGTATACGTAAGTCGTCTACAACAGTAAGTACACTTTTCTCTTGGTGGGCTCTCGCATAATCTTTGTGAGCTTATGCATTTACATGAAACAGATTGCAGCATCCACGTTTGCCTAAACAAGAGGCAGAACTTATTCAAAATCCAGAGTAATACGTTATTGGCCTCTATCACTATCAATTTACTTGTATAATTTTCAAAATTAGTGTCGCTGTGCGCATTCTTTGTAAAATCCGTTTAAAGTAAATTTACCCTCATCCTACATACTATACTTTAATCTTATCAGAATATTTTTTACGGCATCATAAAAATACATCTATAAGTATTCAACGTGTGATGTTAGTGTAGTTCAAATGTTGCCCGATTTGAGCAACACCCAAATTTTAAACTTGCATTAATTTTTTTTTAATTACTGCAATGTCTATAAATTCGGAATCAGAATAAATTTACAGTTCAATTGGCTTATAAGTGCAAAATATTGTTAAGTGCAATTATTGTTTTTCTTTATAAAGCATAAGTTTTTCAATTGTCTAAAAATTTGCCACTTGAGAGGGGGTTAAGCGAATAAAGAAACCTTAAGCTCTCTACGTTTTTAATCGGATTGAGCACTCTCATCACGAGGCATCGCATCAACACAATTTAGAGGTCATCTGAATTAAAAAACGAATTTGGCAAACCGCGGTAGATGGTTACATGTAGGTAGCTGTAAATGAGAAGGTGATGCCTAATGCATGCCTAAAAGGCATTGCTAAATATAATTCGACTTTATCAGCAGATATGTTAAAGTAAACGAGGACTTCGGAGACTCGAACAAGCTTACGCTTACATATCAAGCAGACAGAAGAATATAGGCCGATTGGCCGATAGCGATATATGCTAGCATAGTTCAAGAGCTGAAAGTAGAAGAATAAGCTATGCTACTTTCCGAAATATGCTATTTTAGAGCAGCGTTTGACGTCAGGTAAGCTGTGAATAAATTGAATGAATATACAGTGTTATTAGTTATAATATAAGGAAAGTCAATAAGGCCTAAAACTAAAACGTTATTCAGACTTTGCAAAAACAACAGCTTGAAGTATAAAGATAAGTCACGACTCATTCATGACTTATCATGAGATCTTCTTCTCATTGCCTATGAAGGTTGAAGTGGCTATATAGGGAATGCTCTACTGCTTCGGTAAATCAAAATTTCTTAGGGAGGCCTTGTAGTTTTTTGAACAAGCAATCGATACTTATATTAGTGACTTAAGTGAGCTTAGTCGGGTTGGTCCAAAAAATTAAAACTTTAAGACAAAACTAATCTTAACAGTTTTAAAAGACTTTAAATAACTGAAGTTGGAGCTGATGGAGTGATGAATAGAAAAAGTAATAGTTTATTTGAAAAGTAATCACTGCTTTTCTAGTTCTTTGAATTAATGAACGAGTTAATCAGACGAGAAGGCGAGTTTGTATGAGTATAAAAGTAAAAGTTTGTCAAGAGTTACTTTAGTCAGTTAGTCAATTTCAACAGTCGGAGCCTTCCCTAAAATATCCCTAAATCAAGCTAACCCTAACCCACTTGTTAGAAGTTAAACGTTGACTAAAACGAAAAAAAGAAGCTTCCCCAAATCTCGACTAGTATAAAATCGAATTAATCGCTTTAATTACAAATTAGCCAATTTCACTTTAACATTAACTAAAGCACTATTGATGAGCTATTACAATATTAAGTTATTGTTAAAAAAAAGTTGTAACGTCTTTTGAACAAGTACAGTGAGGTGCGTTAACGTTATCACGAGCTGTCAATCAAAAGAGAATAATAGAGAAACTCCGCCTATTCAGATAAGTTGATATCAGCCAGTAACACATAGAGGTGGGGCTGGCGTCCAACATGGCGCTTTCTGACGCTCGGGACGCATACTGACGCACTTATTTAGTTACCGACGCTAAGATACTGTAGCATTCCGACGCTGAAATTTTCTCATCGTGGGTGATAACTATTTTTCTTTAATTATAGCTACACGTGATGGTTTGTGGATTATGATTAGAAATGAAAAAAAATTTTTTTAAATTTATTTGTTGATAAATTAATGTGTCTTATTACGTGTAATGGTGTACTTCGTTTAAAAAGTTAAGTACTTTTAAGTACCTATTTCTATATTTGTTTTAATAAACCGTCATTTTGTGTATGCCATGCGTTGCCTTCTTTGATTTTGATTTCCTTAATATTACCTATATTTTCTCTAATAATTTTTGTAGCTAATAAAAGTACAACATTTGTCTTTTATTAAACAAATTAATAAGCAATTAAAACCTAAGTAATAAAATTTATCAACGACGACTCATAAATTTCTTTTAATTTTGCTTTATAGTTATACCTATTTATGTACAGTGCGTCCCCTGATAGACTGACCAAATATTAAGAAACAATTTTTTATGAAAACTTCTGTTTGGTTCCAAGTTCAAAACCACTCTTTCTTTAAACGAAATTCAAATACTACTTTCTAGTAAGTACTAAAAAAGTGTGACAATTTATTAAGAACGTTTATAATATATTTTTGTGTGTGGTTCACAAAATTTATTTATTTATTTTCTAATAGTTAACAAAAATGATCGCACAATAATAATTTTAAAAGCAAAAAAGAAATCGACGTCTCCAGAGAGGTAAAATCAGTAGCACATTAGTGTATGGTTGAAAAAGGCCATCAATTAGGGGTAGTGATTGCCCCCCAAGTCGATGAAGATTGATCGTTTCACTTTGTTTCACTAAATGTTTTTTATTTAATGTGCACCTGATGACTCGATGATAGGTTTTTTTTACTGTCGTTCTACAGGGGTCCTATTGAAAATGCTTAACTTAAAAAGTACTTTGGACACCATATGGTTCGAATAAGCTAATTATTCCTAAAGGGTGTTATAATAAACGAGAGTCAAATTATTAACAGAAATGAATTATTTTAATTGAGATGTTTATAAAAGAGTTTCAGTTGAAATTAATACCATAACTTTTATGAAAAATTGTCTTAACCCTTAGCGATCAAAACAATATTTCATCCAGAAGGCTTAGAAATGTATTTTGTGCTGTAATTTTATTGTCATTTATTGTTCAGGCACATTGACATTGTTTATAGTATTACAGATTTCTAAGTCTTTTCAATAAATTTTATTTGGATGGCCATAACGTCTAGAGTAGTAACTTCTTCACCACGAAACAGGTCTGACGGCCTTTCCAGATACGATTTTCAACCACACTCAAATTTTGCCACTTCTAACTTACTTTCTAAGCTCCTATGCATGTATGGTTCTAACAGTTGGACGAGAAGCTCAGTTTCAACACTTAAACACTTAGTCGGATCGACGTACATCAGACTGCCTATGCCCATTACTTCCGCAGTGAAGAGCTTACTGTACAGAATTATAAGAAAAGCCAGAGGTTTTTATTCATGTCATGGCAAGCCAAAAGTGTCTTTGACGTATATTATCTTAAAGGTGTTGAGTGTTGAATTTGGACAGAGATAAGTTTATGACATGACTAAACGATTTTGAACACCCTGTATATGGAAAAATACCTAAGTGTAACTCGTCTTCAGTAAAAGGGCAGTCACCTCCATCACTCTCTTTTGACCCCTCTGCTGTTATGAAGTTAAGAGAAAGCAATCTTATTAGGTGACTTATTATAAAGGTCATTTATACGTTCTCCAAGTATCCTCTCTAAACCCAGTTCTTAAGTCACGAATACTTGACTTCTGGGCCACACTCTAGAATTTTGTAGAAGAAGGGTGAGTATTACTAATTCTGATCACGTAAAGCCAGATATTTGTTTTTTTAACGTATGAGCGAACACAGGAGAGACTGGGCCAGGCACGTAACTACGGGGGAGCTTGGGGTGGCCTGCTCCCCTAAACATCCGCTTTTCTCCTGACTGGCCACCCCACTACTCACTACAAAATCTTGATTACAATATTTGATGGAACTATGGCTTTCCCTCTTGCTGAAGCAAGGCTGTAGCTCCTTGCACTTTGTCTGGCCTTTCTAAAGACGGTAAGACAGCCAAAACTCTCTCAATGCCGCAAAACTGGGATCTGCGTACAATGTGTTGAGAATTTTTATCCTTTTCTCCGCAGTTTCTACATGCAGGTTTTTTTTAGACACCTATAGTGCCTATAGTATGTCAGATTTTGAGACGAGGTTCTCTGTATGGATCTCTCATTGCGGGAGACATCTCCAGCGACACTAATCCAGTAAATTGGTAGAGAAGCAGTAGCTATATCCTATAACTAGCCTCTGAAAATATTTGGGAAGGGTTCAAACTCCGTTGATCCCCCCCCCCCCAGACTACGGCCTTGATATGATGTAATAAGGTTTAACCGCGCTTCTATGAAAACTCGATAGGATGTTAAAATCGACTGCTATAAGTATATTTTGATGGTTCACCCAGTTTTCGGCAACCCCCTTTAAAAAAATGATCTAGTTACGTGCCTTGACTGGCCACGTCCTTTAAGCTGTAGAATCTGGAGATTCTATACAATTTACAGTGTGTAAACGTGCTGTTTATGATCAGCATGCTTCAGAAGTTATAAGGGTTTTCCACGGTTTTCTTTTAGTATTAGTAGGACACAGAGGTAGAAAATGTTTTCTACTGACCTCATCATCATCATCGCTATTATCATTATCAAACAGGCGGTCTACTCCCACAGAACCTGTGATGTCGCCTGATGCACCAAAGATGCTTTTTATGGCGATGCTATCTCATCCACGCAATCCAGGTAATCGTTTCTTGTAGAAGCCTTTTACTTTACGTAGGCTCCCAATTGGGCCATTCTCCTCCGAACCCTATAGTACACACTAACCCGTGGTCATCAAAATTAAATTTACAGCCGATTAAACGAAACAGCACGTTTACACACTGTAAATTGTATAGAATCTCCGGATTCTACAGCTTAAAGGACGTACCTTTGCTTTTTGCTCTAATTACAGATTAGCTCGTATAGGAAGTTTTGAAGGTATGTTTTTTTTTTCTATTTTTCTTTGTAGCTGACAAAAAATTATCAAGCACCCTGTATTGTAACAGTAGCTAATGAATACTCTGTTAGATTATAATGACAATGACAAATTCGTCTAAAGCACTTTCCGTACTGTTTTCGCTCCAAATTATTTTTATCTCGTGAAAAACTTTTAAAAATCAAGCGAATTTCTAATCAATAAAGTTTTTATTAATTGAAAATAGAACGGCACAATTAATATAAAAAATATGACTGCGTAGTAAACATTAACATTAAAGAAAACAATTAAAAGAGCATCAGATTATTTTTGGAAGGCATATATGTCCATCCGTTCAACTAGAAATGTCATCCACCCCACTGGGGGCTGAAGTGTCATCCCTTTTGTGACAACCCATTGTTGCGAGGTTAAGATAAATGATTGTAAAATAAAACATTTCACCCCAGTATATCATCCAAACACACTGTTATTGCCACATAAGCGAAAACCAATGGGGTGAATCTGAATGCAAATAGTTCTCCGTGTTGATATATTGAAAGTTTAATAATATTTTTAAATCGGCACAATATTTCTTTATTTATATATTTTTCATAAATTAATTCTTATCAACTCGTACTTTATTTAAAATTTTCAATCGAATACGCCAAATAATTACGACAAAAGTTACATTCGCTTTACATTCATAAGTTTAGCGAGTTCTTAAATTAATGTGTTATATTCATACAAACCCCTTTTGGAACTAATGTACCATGAAATGAGACCCTTAGACACATTGCCAATTTATTCCAAATATAAAATTACCCTTTATGGGATAATTTAGGGTTTATATTTGGCTACGCGCGGAGATACTTGGAAATTAAATGATAGCGAAAATATAACTAAGCCTAATTACAAAATTAATTCAAAAAATTGTGTATTTATTAAAATTATGTTAATTACCATTTTGCTGAATAAATACAACACCTCAATCAGCTGCACTAAACCGTCGTTCGTGTCTGTTTCACTGATTTTGGGATTATCTGCAATTCATGTTGCCGACTGTTCTTTTCTTGATAGTTCTATAATTTGTATATGTACGCTTTTTAAAATAGGGTGTAGTTTTGTTGAAAATACAGTTTAATGAGCTCGCATTAGTTCGAACTAAAAATTATAAGAAAAAGCACTCTCGGTTGTTTTTTGAAAAGAAGGGGGTGATGGTGATGTGTCGTCACTTGAGTTTCGCGTTCATTTTCTTTTTTCTTCAATAACACGAAACATGCCAAGAAGGGAACTAGAAATATAGGAAATAGTTCATTCAAAGGGTAGTTTGGCAGGGAAAAAAGATAGAAGTTGCGTTTCTATCGTTTTCTATGTATTCTGGAATCCCGAATCGGAATTTTAATTCGAAAAATTATAAAAAAGTGTAAAAAATGCTCTTTCTCAGTTTTTCGCGTATAACGGGAAAACTAAGCACTTTTTGAAAAAATCTCTGCATTATATTTTTTACAAATTTTATTCCTTAGATTTTTCTTTAAAACCAACGCGCTAGAACGCGTCAAAGTTTGACAAAATCTTAAAATCGGTCAAAAAACTGTTTTTTTAGTTTCTCGCTTATAACTCATAAACTACGTACTTTTTAAAAGAGTTGCTCTTATACAAAAATAAATATTATTATATATCCTATAAACTACATTTCTTAGTTTTTTTCAGATGAACGGTTTAAGCGCTAGAGCGCGTTAAAGTCTTGACAAAATTCCAAAATCTGCCAAAAAAGTGTTTTTTAGTTTCTAGCTTATAACTCAAAAATTACGTACTTCTAGAAAAAAGGGCTTTTATATAAAAATAAAATACTTCAAATTTTCTACAAATTATGTTTCTTAGATATTTTTCCTACAACCAACGGTTTAAGCGCTAGAGCGTTTTAAGTTTGGACAAAAGTCCAAAATTGGTCAAAAAACTATTGTTTTCGTTTCTCGTTTATAACTCAAAAACTACGTACTTTTAGAAAAAGGGCTTTGATAAAAAAATAAACTACTTTAACTCTTCTACAAATTATGTTTCTTTTATTTTTTCTCTAAAACAAACGGTATAACGCTAGAGCGCGATAAAGCCAAAAAGATAATACCAAAATGCGTCAAAAACTGTTTTTCTTAGTTTCTCGCTTATAATTCGAAAACTACGCACTTTTTTAGAGAGATGTGCTTTTACAAAAATAAATATTATTAATTTCCTACAAATTACACTTTTAATTTTTTTTTCAGAGAAACGGTTTAAGCGCTAGAGCGCGTTAAAGTTTGACAAAATTCCAAAATCTGCCAAAAAGGTGTTTTTTAGTTTCTCGCTTATAACTCAAAAATTACGTATTTTTTTCTAAAAGTGCTTAATTGAAAATAAACTACTTTAAATTTTCTACAAATTATGTTTCTTATATTTTTTCTTTCAAACAAACGGTTTAGGCGCTAGAGCGCGTTAAAATTTATCAAAATTACTAAAATCGCCAAAAGTAGCTTTTTTTAGTTTTTTTAAATCCATTGCGAAAAGATGAGAGCAAAAGAGATAATTAGAAACAGACAAAAATAAAATTGACAACAGTTTATAAACAACAACAAACGCTTTCGTTAATTTGTATTTTTTATAATTGTTTTTTAAGTAATAAAATTAAAAAATTTTGCATTGAAATTGATTTTAAATTGTTGGATTATTAAAAATAGGTAATAAAACGTAAACTGGGATTTTTAATCTGGTTACATTGAAATAATCAACAATTTAAATTGGTGAAACCGATATGAAATGCTCATTATTTTATGGAAAATTGGAAAATTCAAAATGAAGAGGATTATTCTCTAACCCTACCGTACTAACGTTCGATTAACTTAAAATTTGAAAATTTTAAATTGGTTGTAATGCATCTACAAAACGGTTTTTGAATACACGATTAACGAGTGGTTACGAAATTAAATAAGCCACGAACTGCAAGTATTACAACTTTATAGGACTAATGGCTCATTGAGTCATATCTTGAAAGTACAAATAGTGAACTAAAAGTAAAAACCTACTGAACATGTTGGATGCTGTCTGAAAAGGCGTGTATAAAACAACATGTGAAGAATCTGTATTACGGTGGTTTTCAGTTTAGTTTGTTCGACTAACCAACAGACTAACGCAATAATTATGTGTTAGTCTGAACCGACGGCTTAACGTGACCTCCTAAATGTATTGACCTAAGACATAGACTATTGGTCAAACTTCTCTCGCGAGCAGCATTACACGATTTTCAATTAAAATCAAATCCACTTTAAAACTTTACAATATGCTCTTCACCACTTATGTATGAGAACCGTGCTACCCCTCTGTTATTTTAAAGTCCAGATTTAAAAAGAATAACAAGTTTTCATCATCAAGTAGGTTCATGGCGTGTGATTTTCTAAAATGAATTTTTTAAACCAAAAAAGGAAAAAAAAATGTTAAAACTTTCCTCGCAGTAATTGAATTAGAATTACAATAACTCAACGAGTCGTAATTGGAACACAAATCTTATTTACTTTTGGTGAAAAAAAACAAAATTACATTCGTGCACATGTACAAATCCCAATCAAAATCCGAAGCAAATGACAGATTAGTCGAATATAATATCTGACGGCCACTTTGGCATCATCCAGTTAATTCAATGAGCGGCGTGAGGCTTTGAACAAACACTAAAAGGACGTATACTACAAGGCTTTTTTCCTAACCCTCGTCGATGACACGCGTCTTTGCCTTCAGCACGTGCTAGTTACAACGCATCTAACAAAAGTATTAAGCAAATAATTATTTTGTTAACGTCGGAATTTAAATTAGTTACCTAACGCAAGTTCTAAACATTATATATCCATTCTTTAATCCGATATAAACTTTAAATTAGAAATAATTGTAGTTTGTTCGGTAATAAACTTTCCCGGACAACTTTAGTGCTCACAACTGACTTGGTGGTCAGTTTACCCGTTCGGCCGTTCCTATAACATAATAAAACTCAGTGCTTAAACCCAACCGGACAAAGCTGTGGCTGAGGTAAATTGCCGGCAAGGATTACCAGGATTTGTTTAGGAGCTACGACACCTGAAAAGCTCGCCTATAGCTTTCCTAACTAAAAGACAACAAGACATATATGAAAATAAACGCTTTTTACGAACACGAAACTTTCCAAGAAGTTTAAATTCTTAAATGACTTAAATAAAAGGACTTTATATGGCATAAATTAAGTTAAAGTTTAACAATCGAGTTTTAAAATAGGCGTATAAATGGAATAGTATTAGGTGGTAACAAGCAGTAAATATATTAGCATGAAAATGTAAAGACACGGAAATAGTCCAGAGAACAATAGAGTGGAAGTTATAGCAGATATAATCCTAGGCGTTTCGACAAACCGAGTTGGACAATGGGAAGATCCAGATAGTACGTATTCCTGCCCGAGTCCCTATTTCCATTACAAAGAACTCCTTTGTGTGCTTACATAGCACCTCACACAATTCTCATTTTATGATATATTATTGTTCTCCTCTAGGTATTATACTATAGCGACGAGCAACCCCATCTGGAGAATGAAAATTTATTTTTGTTACAATAAATCGATTTTATATAAATTAAACATCAAAACCGTTTTAGAAGAGGCGAAGAGCTAAGTAAAATCTCTTTCGGTATTAATTACAAGTGGTAGGCAACGTTTGCGAAAAAAATTTCACTCCGGTGGACCGGTGCACGTTATACATGTGGACGGGCGTTATGTAGATGGATGATGCAATAAATTTTTCTAATATGTTTATACATGAGAAAAGTGCCGGTCCCATGTGAATTGACCTGTTCTCTGGGGGCGTAACACATCCCTATGTTAGTATGTCAAACAAACTGTCCTTTTTATCAACAGATGGTCCTTATTACAAAACAGCTATAAAACTACCGCTTTGTATCTCATAATGTGGCGGGAAATTGTATTTGTTGTTTAGCTATTTATATTATTATCTGTTGGTTTTATAAATTTAGGGTGGTGATTTATATCTTTAAAGTTTACGAAGTTAATAGTTTATTGCAGTTTTTTGCGTCACAGAGGGCTAAATACGTTTTATACTTTAATACGTTAGCTTCCATTTCAATCGTGGCTTATTTCGCAATTAGCTTAGTTTTTTTTAAACAAAAAATAATTAGAAAACTCTAATTATTAATTTTCAGGCAGCACTTTCCACGGACGGCGACACGCTTTGCTTGCGTGTAGAGTAGGTTGCATAACCCGCGCATAGAAACTTTAAAATTAACAATTAATTTGAAATCAAAATATAAAAGTATAATGAGCTCATTTTCTTTTGTAATGTTACACACACTCTTGAATGTAAAGGGTGCATTTTAAGGGTAGGTATTAGTTTAGCTAGTCTTGATGATTAATTACATTTTGATGAATATGCATGAACTGCACTGGGCTATGTAGTACAAAATCCCTGTATAATATTGCAAAACGAGAACTGAATATTAAATTAGTTGAATAAACTATTATTTTACTTTGGTACTTGCGATTAAAATGGCAAAAAGTTATAACAAAATAAGACAAAAGTATTCATTTTTAAATGCAAATTATTTTTCATTATTGATTATACGATACCTACAAATAAAAATGATGGCTCCATATTTAATCGTGGAGTGGTTGAGCAATATAATAATAATATTCGAACGGCATTGTAATTAATTATTTTATCAATTAACTATGGAAAAAATTTGCTTAAAATAGTATGATTGGGAAAACATTCCTTATAAATCTGTTTATGTATGTTAAAAACATTATCTCCTTTTTAAATTGTTTACTTCAAAAGATATTCGAAAATAAATTTAAAATAGTCTTATCAAGAAAGTTTGGATAAAAATCCAGGACGTCGACTCGTATCTATACTGATCGAGCTATAATAGAGGTTTCGATCATGTTAAAAAATGATCTAGTTAAAATCTCAGCTAATTCCAACTAATCTTTCTATGATAGCTTCTGTTAGATAAAGATGGAAATAAAGAAAACAAAAGAAGAATGTGGTTCGACTTGAAAAAAAATTGAAGGCAAATATTGTACGCATTTTCTAAATATGGACGATGAGGTATATCCATAGTGTTTTTTGATAGATTGTGATACCATTTAAAGTGATACAAAAATTATAGTAGTTAGGGCCAGTCCCACCAACTGTGATTAAAGAATTTAATCCCGATTATGGCAGTTAGGTCCAGTTGTACAATAGCGAGTTAACTCGTGGATTTGTTAAACCAGACTAATATATCTTCTTCGTTCTGCGTTCTGTGTAAATTTTATGAATATTGTTCTCAAGTTAGCCATTTGTCTTGAAACTTTATCGATACCTCTGTTTGCAGTTGTAGATTTGATTTGCTTGCAGACAGTGCACAATTCCTAATAACAGTTATTAAACACTAAACGATTGGTTTATTTAGCAATTTTTCATTTATCTCAATGTTATGGAACCTATTTTGAATTGCTTCAGTACTTTGCTACCGAATTTTTCGTGAGCCGAAAAATATTTAAAAATTCTTAATCTGACCATTTTAGAAATAATTATTCATAGTCACAATTATCACGTCTAACAGTCAAAACTCAATGTTAGGTTAGGTTAGGTTAAAATCGCACTGTCATCTTAAGAGACATCCTAATAGAAACAAAGGAGAAAGAAGTAAAAAAGGCGATAGCCGAAGCCCATAACGCCAGCATAAACGACATAAACATATGCTCCTTAAAACTTAATAGAAATGGAGACCAGATGGTGGCAATTATCGCCGTGAACAAGGTACTTGCGGATCTTCTCCTAAAAAAAGGTAAACTGAAAATTGAGTGTACGAAAATCAGGGTTCACGTCCTCATCAAACCCGAAAAATGCAACAGGTGTAAGAATTATGGGCATGGAGTGAGCAATTGCCCTAATGAGCCAAAGGAATACGGGGACAAGTGCTTCAGGTGCCTGCAAGCGGGGCACAAGGCGTCCGAATGCAAAAACCAGCAGATGCACTGCTACGAATGTGACTAACCTGAACATAGGGCAGGCACTATGGCCTGTGGAGAGTACAGATGAGCAGTTAACATAATACTAGAGAATCAACGAAAGCACCAGTGTAGAGGTGCGAGAGCCAGAGCAAAAGTTGCAGACCCGGCGGACGAGGCCACGGCCCATGTCCAAGGAACGAGGGAAACATAATTGTTATATCTAGTTCAATGGGTGTAGAGTGTAGATGTATGATGGGCAGGGGGAGAAAACTGTGATAAAAAACCTATGCGATAAGAAGATATTTTCAATTGTGCTTGGGATAAACGAATGACTCAATCTGTGATATTATAACTCGCGACGAACTGCTGCAAAATCTGTGTTTTATTAGATAATATGTAATACTCTACATAAGGGGATACCAACCGCGTCGGGTCTCAATCCTTAAACTATATACTATTACTTTAAACATCAAAAATTCTTTTACTATCTTTTTTACCGACACTACCTGAAGTTATGGCAAAGCTGGTTCCGGGTAGTGCTCGATGGTCCATTGAGGAGGAGTTTTTTAGTGGGTAAGAATCCCACACAGCCACCAGTGCGGATTGCTGGTGGTGGTCTTTCTTCGCGAAGATTTTTCTCCTACCTCCGATAAAAAAAAAGTTAAAATCGCCCTAGACAGATGCTACAGGTGCTTAAGATTCGGGCACAGATCCAAGGACTGCAAGGAAGAAAGCGAGATCAAAGGGAGGCCTTGCTTGAATTGTGGGGAAGAAGGCCACGAGGCAAAGGAATACGGAAACGAGACTGCATGCTACGTATGCCAAGTTGAAGGGCACAGAGCCGACTAAATGCTGTGTCCGAAATATAAGGAGGTCTTCTCGAGTACTAAGAGAAATAGGCGCATCAGAGTAGCAACAGGTGTGAGTGGATAGTGAGAACTAGCGAGTCTGTAAAGCAAAAATAAACTGTGCATTTTGTAATAGCCCAAAAGGTCAGAGCTGCGAGTTTCTCTATAAGGGAAAACAAAACGTTGTTAATCCGCGACAAACTGCTGCTAATCCGAGACTTATTAGACATCTTTTATTTCTTACCGACACTACCTGAAGCAATGGCGAAAGCTGGTCCCGGGTAGTGATCGATGGTCTATTGAGAAGGAGTTTTTTAGTGGGAAAAAATCCCACACAGCCACCAGTGCGGACTGCAGCTAATGGTGGTCTTTCGTCGTGAAGATATTTCTCCTACCTCCGCAAATAAAAAGGTTAGACTAGGTTAGGTTACGCAGGTTTTGTAATCTCGAGTTAGAGTAAAAGCAAAGTTAACTAAGGCCCAATTGTATAATCGAGCAAATCTCGGAGTCAGAGTTAACTCTACAATCCGAATATAAGGTCAAATCTTAGCGTGGATTAGATTAGAGGTTAGCTCGTAGGCCCTTAGTCCAGGGTTAATCCACCAATTTTCTAGAATCAAATATATTTCAATTTAACTCAGAAGTAGTTGTTGATTTGGGTTGATCGTGGAGTTAACTCTGACACCGATATTCGCTCGTTTATTCAACTGGGCCTGAGAGTTTCATGGTGATCTAGGTTGGTTCAACTAACAGTTGGGTAGATCGCAGAGCTAACCCTGACTCCGAGGTCATCTTGCTAGATCTTAATCGATGAATTGTCATGGCATCTCATTGCCCATTGGCATTCATTGATTAACTGTCATTAACAGTGCCTAAACTGTATAATCAGAGTTGGTGGAACTGGCCCTAAATTCTTTAATCAGAGTTGGTAGGATAGGCCCTTAGAATTTTAAAATGCAAGTAAGCGGACAACATAGAATATGTAAATTGTAAGCACTTTTTGGATGCTATGCAGGGTGTCCTAAATTCAACAGAATACGTTGATGATATTGTTTTTTGAGGTTCATCCCAAAAACCGATATTTAAGAGATCTGTAAACACTTTCAGTATGCTTCATCCAAACTTAAATGGTAATATAGACCATCGTAGCCACTATGAATTTGCCGATTGGGCTCTAGAGGAACTCAAAATCAATCCTAACTTTGGTAAAATATCATCTTTTCAGACAAATCCCTTTTTTGGCTAAATGACTTGTGAAAGTAATCCACAATAACGATTACAAATTGAATATATCGAACCCTGCATTCGTAAAAGTATACCTACCTGATTTATTGCGAAAATTCTTCAGATAAACTGATTCTGTTATATTTAACTTCAAAATCATATCGCTAAATCGCTCTCATTGAAAAACTTTTGTGTATATTATTATAGCTGATCTTGGGCATTCAGACTGTAGTAATAAATATGTACATTATGGACACTGCGTATGATATAGATTTACAACCCTCGACAGTGCAATATAATATTAATTTATTAAAATTTTAAAGAAGAAAAAACTTGAAATTGAAAATTTTTCAATTGTAGCAAATTAAATTTGTTTTAATCAAACAAACACGATTTACAACTAAAACGCGACTTTTTTTCAAAATTACTTATTAATAAGAGTACAATAGAAAAATAAATTACATAAAAATTAATTTTTACGTTACAAAGTAGTAGGTACCTACTCAAATGTTAACAATTTCCGTTAACAACTTTTTCAGCCATCACCAAGGATGCCGTTATACTATAAATAAACGCTCGGTATAATTTCTTCACGACTTGATTAATTAATTTAAACCAGTCATGAAGTTCATATTCAATGCATTTTTAGTATTGTTACCAATCATCGTGCTTTCGGAAGCTGCTAAAACAGTAACTGATGTAGTGAAAATATACTCGAGGAACTTTAAAATTTTTCTTTTCAGATGGGACCAGTTGGAAATATTATTATAAACTCGATTTTTGATTGTCCCGAGACGGAAAAACCTAAAGGCGAAGAATTAGTAGTTACGACTAAATTAGAAGAAACTGCAGATGGAAAGCACCTTGATGGTACTCTAGAATCGAAAATTACTGTAGATAACAATATAAACGTAAATTTCTTAAATTGAAATTGTGCAATTATTAACTTTATATAATTTTTCTAGTACGAAGTGGACTTGAAAAGAAAGGAAAAGGGCGAATGGAAACAATTTTACGATACAAAAGGTAAACTCTGTCGAGATTTGCAACAGTACATTCCTAAACTTTGGAATAAATTTGTTTCTGCGGTTCAACCAGCTGTAGACAGTAAACTATGTCCATTAAAAGCTGTAAGTGTGACTATTCCAACTGAACTTTTTTTTAAATTATTTGCCAACATGTAATACAAAAAATGTAATTTTAGGGCGGCTACAAAATCGAAAAGTTTACAGCAGAGAGTACAGATATCGATTTACCTGCTGTTTTTTATGGACTAATACAAATTGTAATTAGCGCTAAAGATCAAAATGGAAAAATTTTATTTTGTCGTATGGCAGAAGTTGACTCTCAAGCTCCTTAATCACTTATCTTTGGTACTTATGTAACTCAAATGCACTGTAGAAGTTTAGAGAGATCAATAAAAGATAATAGATGTTGTAGGAATGAAATGTAAACGATTTTAGAACTTTGAGATTGAAAATTTCTTCTGACGAGAAATAAAGAATAAAGAGTTTGAAAGTGAATTTTTCCCAAGCTTACGCAAGAATAGAAATTTATTCTTGTAATTATAATGAACAGAGGCAGTAGGCTTACTCATTACGTCGGCTAGGCCCGGCCGATGATACTCAGCAGGGTGGAAATTGTTATCTCGAAGATATCGGTATATGAGTGGCCCAAAAGCCATTTTACAAGTTTTAGTAAGAGTTTCTTTTCTTGAAAAATCTTTTTCGCTTATAACTCGGAAACTACGCTGCGTACCCAATGTACTATATGAACTTGACTTAAAATCAAGGATCTTATACACATGAAGACTAAGCCAAAATCATCTATCATCTATCATCGATCGGTGTTACATCATGCAAATTTCAAGCCTGTTCATCTATTTGATACATTTTTTCTCATTCCAATTGCAAATCGGAAAGCGTCATTGTTCCTTGTATTCTAAGATAAATTTTTGTCCATTCTTTAAAGCTAACTTTACACTGTTGAAGCCAGTATTCCCCAAAGCACGATACTCGGGCCACTGTTTTTTAGGGAGACTTGTGGAAGTCCAAGTATGTGTCGGTCTCACTTAGGGTTCCACCATTAAACTTAAAATATAACTACAATTCGGTGTATCTTGAACTGAAACTGCGTTTTCTATTGGAGGGTGGGCCTTGCACTTTAAGAGTTGGTGAAATCGACAGTGAGAAAAAATTTTACTTTTTGGTATTAAAAAAAGGTGCAGGACTTTGTCCCCGTCTCAAATGTGACTGAAAACAAAAGGAAACTACCTGAAAAGTCGCAATTAATGTAACTCTGGCTTAGGGTACTACATCGAAAAGAAATAATAAATTGATTCTGACTTAGAATGCAATTGGCTTATATTTTTATTCGAGTTAGATAACACTTGATGCACGTTACAAATTTTAGGAAATTGCAATCTTTAGATATATTACCTACAAATTGTATGTGACAGGGATTTACAACCCTCGTATACAATACAATAACATATAAGTTTTGTAAGAGGGAAAATATTAGAAAACACAATTCAAATTTTTTTCAGTCAAGAAACTGATCGGCAATTGAGTTACTAAGTGATGAGAGTTAAAAATATAGACGGATTGTCGTTACAGGAGTTTCCCATTTACTTAAAAATAAGTTAATACAACGATACCTCACATACATATTTTTTACTCCTGTCAAGGAACGTACGAGCTGTTTTTTATGGAAAATTTCAATCTAAAATTAGTTCTAAAAATAAAAATTGAGGAGTCTCAAGCTCCTTAATTATTTAATTTCTTCAAATTAAATAATGTAAAATAAAGAGATGTGAAGTTGAAACAATTCTAAAAATTTTTAGATCAAAATGTTCGTTTCTGTAGGAAACAGGAAATAGAAGAGTAACCGGCTTACTCATTATTCTTACTGCCCACTCGGGAAGGTTCTGTAGAGTCTTCTCAATCTCGCAAAATGTTTGACCAAAAACTGTCTATTTTTGCAAAAAAAACATGCCTCCCTTGCAAATTACTAAAGTGAGCTCGAGAGGTAGAAGAGAGGTAGAGACGAGTTTGGTAGAAAAATCGTTTCTTTCCACACGAACTCTAAAGTTTGCCCCTATAGAGCTTTTGATACATGAATGATTCTGCAGATTGCAGCATGGAATTTTGCATTCATCTATTCGAACTGCCAGATAGTAGAACACTCTAAAACCTTCTCTGCTCAAAACAACTTTTAAGCAGTTCAGAATGTGAGACCTGTCGTAGAAAGTGCGTCCACAGATCCTAACATCTGATGGTAACTTCTGATACGCGAGTCAAGCAATTTGCTGAAGTATACTATAGTTCCACGTATTAAGAAATATTTTGTAATGTTAGCTCTGGAACTGAAACACTTTGTCCCCATGAATCCAAGAAGAAATAAATCAAAGAAAAGGAGTGCTCTAAAAGCGTTTAAATAATAGAAACCAGAGGACTATGAAAAACTTTAATACTTTAATTGGTTCTAAAGAGTAATAATAATTTAATCAGTGGTTACAGCAGAATCATAGTGTGCCGACATGATAATACTGAAAGTATCAGGTATATTAATCATGTTAATTTTTTTACTGTTAATATAATTACATTTTATAACTTTAGAAGCATTACCATTTCCGTAATCATTTGTATTGTCAACTTTTTACAATTTTTTCCTCGATGTAGTGGGGACTTACTATAAATATTATGCCACTCAACTTATTCGTGATCAATCGAAGGACTCTTGAGCACCCTTGCCAACCACAATGAAGTTCTTGTTTAATTTGTTCATTTTATACATTGCAGCCGAAGTTGGAAACGTGGAAGGAGCTTATAAATACGTGATTGAAGAAGTTGTAAATAATAATTCGTAAAATCATTGCACTTTTTGCAGATGGGACCTGTTGGAAATATAATTATAAATTCTGTATACGAGTGTCCTGAAAATGAAAGACCTACCAACGATGATGTAGTGGTAAAAATCGATTTAAATGACAAGGATGGAAAAAAATCTCTCAGCGTAGCATACACGAGTAAAATACCTATCGACGATGACATAAGTGTAAGTTTTACTTTTAATTGAAATAGTCGTAAAATAATATTTAAATGTTTAAAAGTTCCTGATCGTTTTGAAAAAATGGGATAATGGGGGCTGGAAAAAAGTATATGATGTTAAAGGCCAAGTATGTGCCGAAATTAAAAAATATGTTCCTAAAATGTTGGCCAAAGTTAGAGCGGCAATTAAGCCCAATCCTGGGCTAGAGTGTCCTATAAAAGAAGTAAGTGTTGCATTTACATTTTATTTTGACCTGCATCTTCTAAATGAATATTAATATTTTTTTAGGGTACGTATAGCCTTGATGACTTTACGATGCTTAGCAAAGAACTTGAGTTTCCTAGTATTTTTTACGGAAAACTTTTGGCAAAAATGACCTCCACAGATAAAACTGGAAAGCTATTATTATGCAGGATTGTAGAAGTAGATTCTCAAGCATAAAATATTTTATTGCAGTATAATGTATTGAAGAAAGGTTATAATTACATAATTAGGACTTGACTTAGATTGTAAATGCATAATAAAGTGTGTAAAAAACTCAGTTGGGGTAGACGTTTAGAGAACTATAGAAAATACCTAAATAATTTGAGTGCAAAAACTGTAATATGCAATTTTCTTCCCTCAATTTACTGTCGAGCAAAATTAGAAATTGATCCAAAAAAATGTTTAAAATTAAGGTGGCCATGCACGCAACGGTACACCTCCCCTAGACCTAAGAAAAAGAAGAAGAAGCAACACAATCTTAATTAAAGTCAGAAGTGTCCTCAAACGATTGTGTACTGAGAAATTGTCACAGGTTGGTTGCTACGTGTATGACTAAAGTTGACCTTTGGTTAACCTGAACAGCTATACCTGTGAAGTATGCTGTAGCGTGTATGGCTGCCTTTAGAAACTTTAATCCAAGCCTAGCGTCCCAGCCAGCCCCAATTGACGATTTATAATTTTATAATTTTAGCGGGCCACACAATATTGGTTAGGCCAATATTAGACGCAGTCGAATCTTTTAAAGGGGGGCTTTTACAACTTTTCTTGCGAGCATTCGCAAGTTCCATACATCAAACCCCGAGATTCTGAAACTGTGAAATCAGTGCTGAGTGTAGAACAGAATACTCTAAATAGTATTATATTGTGGCAGTTTTGAGAAATGTTCTTCAAAGAGTTCACTCTGACCCTGCTAATATTGGCTTGCGATTTTCAACAAGGGATAACTCGGAGAAAAATGGTCGTATAGAAAATTTAAAGAAAGGAAATTGTTACCTCAAGTGTCTAGTTTTTACATCTGGACTGTACGATCATTAGTTCCTGAGTAATCGATTGTCAAAGTTAAAATGGTCTTTTTTGCTTTGATCGACGATTACTTCGCGGCAAAAAATCGTACGCAGCTCTTTAAGAGGTCAAATTAAAGCTAATTAAATTGTCTAAGCGAGTTTTATGGTCGCGTAATGAAAAAAAATTTTTGAAGTCTACAGACCATTTCAAAGACTAGAAAAAATGTGGAAACATTTTTTAGTTGACTTTCGGATGATTACGTGAAAACCGCCTATGCTAAAAAAAATTTACAGTCCAGATGTGAAAACTAGACACATGAGACTACAATTTCCTTTTTTTACATTTTTTGTACGACCATTTTTCTCCGAGTTATCCTTTGTTGAAAATCGCCCTAAAATTTGAAATTTTTTTAATATCCTTTTTTGTGACTAGTGTATTTACGCAAAAAGTAGGGCTGAAAACCACCTTTGTCCCTCTTTTGTCTAAAAAATTCAAAGTTCCTTTCATGAATCGGAAGGACACAAACACATACAGTTTGAAATTCGTCTACTTTGAGCGAAAAAGAACGTACATTTGAGTCGAAGACGGGCACATTGAAGAAGTTTAATCTGTTATTGTGCTTTATCACTTATCATCTCTTACTTTGATTGACTTAAACTTTGCATCTATAGAACTTTGAACTTTCTTTGTCTTGCCAAGCACATATTTCTCTAGGGTTGACTAAAATAATTTTTTAAAGAAAACCCATAAGATATTCAAAGTCTCTTTTTTAATTGCACGAAATTACACTATTTATATACCTATACCTCCATTAAAATCACCAACAATAATCCCAAGACGTTTAGGAGTGCTATCGTACTTTCAGCCTATTCAAGCAGTTACCCAGGTACCCAATTCATCGATATTAATTCGATACAATACTCCTTTGGTCTGATTCCACATTGCTATGATGTATGATCTACGACGATCACTCAAAATTTTCAATTTTCTTATATTGAAGAAAAATTTAAAAAAATAATTTGATTACAGCATCATGATGTCGACATATCAATTAATTGAATACATTATGTTGATAAAAGTGTTAATTTTTTCTACTAACTAAGGTACCTAGTAAATTATATTTTATAAACATTATTTACAATTTCCGCTAGTAATTTTTATTGTAAGCTTTTTACTATTTTTTTACTCACAACAAGGCTATTAGTAGCCTATAAATTAATGTGCTATTCGCTTTGCTCATTATCAACAGTAAGTTTCTTCATAGGCGTTCCTACTCATCAAGCTACTAATTGTGATGGGCTTTTTGTTGAGTTTGCTCATTTTATACATTGCAGGAAAAGTTGGAAATGTGGAAGGAGGCAAATCTGTGATTAACAAAGTAATACAAGATAATTTATAACTTTTAATGCTATTTTACAGATGGGACCAGTTGGTAATTTGATTATTAAATCTGTATACGATTGTCCAGAAGGCGAAAGACCCACAGGCGACGAACTAAAGTTTAAATACGATTTGAAAACCGACCAAGAAGATAAATCCGTTAGTGCAACTGCTACGAATAAAATAGATATTGATAAAACGATAAATGTAAGTTTTGCTTTAATTGAAACAAATTCTCGCATTACCTAATAACGTTTTGTAGTATTTCCTCGTGATTAAAAGATGGGAGAATGGGAGCTGGAAAAAAGTGTACGACGTAAAAGGCAAACCGTGTGTAGATGTTAAAAAATATCTTCCTGAAACTCTGAATAAAGTTAGAGCGGCAATTAAGCCCGATCCTGGCCAAGAATGTCCCATAAAAGCAGTAAGTGTGGCAGTTGCCTTTTCTTTCTTTTTTGTAGATACTTCGAATAAGAAAACTGTAGTTACTGTAGAAAATACATTCTTTTTAATTTTTCAGGGTACATACAGCATAGAAAACTTTATGATGCTTAGCAAGGAAATCGACTTTCCAAATATTTTTTACGGGAAATTGTTGGCGATAGCAACTGCTACAGATAAGTTTGGAAAAAATATATTCTGTATGATGGGAGAAGCAGATTCTCAAGCAGATTAATAAATCGTGAATCTGTTTTGCAGTATAAGTATAAGTAATCTAGTGCTAGAACTAGACTTTGATTTATAATAATTAGAATTAGATCATTAAATAATGACTTGTGTTAAAAAATTCAATTAAAGCACCTAGAATTTTAAGAAAATGGTCATAATATCATAATTTATTACCTACTTAAAACTCGCTCAACAACCAGGTGAAAAGGAGATGTGCCTCCTTTGCACCAATAGTGCTAGGAAACAAAATGATTGGGAAAACTTTAGACGTACCTTGTAATTTGTAATGGACACACTATATTTTATTAGGCAGGTATACCTATTATGTGTACATTATACGAAAGTCGAGGATTATCGTAATATTATAGTTTATTTTATTGGCATTTGAAGTTATTTGATGTAACTTCTATTATTTTTAATTTGTTACATGTTACAGTCACAGTAAATCATTTTTTGTCAGGTAACAAAAGGAGGGAAAGTACGCCTAACTAGAATTTAAATAGCAACCCACATTACATCTTCTCTAGGAGTGCTATATATAAACATTAAAAATTAAATTGTTAAAATTTAAAATGAGGCATTTAATGAACGTATTTTCTGATTGGTAATATTAATAAAATTGTTTATTAAATTTTGTATTGGTTGCAATAATCCCTTGCAACGCAACGTCGCAACTTTTATTTTTAAAGAAAAAGAATATTTAACTATTTTAATTGAAATGATGAGAGTTGTAAACAATGCCAGTCCTTTTCTAGTAGCAAAACCTTAAGTTCAAACTTGAATTTGTGCAAATTTCAATAAAAACGAAGATTCTTGCATTAATTTAAATTCAAATTGCCCGCTAATAAATTTTAACATGTCGCTGCGGGCTACGACACGAAGTCTGGCGTGTCAACACGACTTCTCATCGACGTTTTAATCAGCTGTCTTGACCCTGGCATGACGAATAAAGCTTCATCTTCATCACGATTTTGCTTTATTTATAATTATTAAATTAATTGTAGTTAACGCTTGCAATACTCAAGATTAGTGAATTTAAAATATTTAAAATGAAGCTTATGCTCATTTTGAGTTTCACCATATGTATAGGTAAGAATTTAGTTTAATTTACGTTTGACAGACGTTTTTTAATTTTTTTTTTAATAATCTCTTTTATGCACTAAGTTTAACGTATTGATTTTTGTAAATGATAAAAATTGCATAATTTAATTGGACTAGTATTACAGCTCAAAGTAACTATTTGATTATATACAATTAGTGTACTGTTGACCATCATAACCAAAATAAAATGAATCATCAAATAATCAAGACGCAATTCGATATTACTCACTTAAATGATTAATGAAGGAAATAACTTTTAATCTTAAATACACAAAAGAAATATTAATTTTAAAGAAATAAGATGCTTATGTACCTACCTAAATATTTTTTTAAGATTTAAGCTTTGTCTTGTCGGTTTTCATTGTTGCGTTTCAGTGTTATTTTCACAACATTATTGCCAACTAAATTGTTTACTATCAACAGTTCAAAGTGTTCATAAATAAACTTCTGATAAAAATTGGCAAAAGTTTATTAACTCAAGTCGCAATTTTAAGGTTTTGGGGAGTCCAGAGGGGGAGTCCCCGTCATCAAGAGGAATTTGTGACTCGACAAAGATGATACTGAACAGTTTTATGGTTTTATAAAAATATTTTTGCTGTAAAATGTTATTTTTTGATAAACTATTGATCTCAAAATATTTATGTTCAAAAACCGCATTGTTAGATTAACTTGAGTATTAACTTTGACTATTTATTTAGGAATTGCCGTTGGAAGAATCTCAACTGCTCGACCAAATACTCAATTATTAGGAGCGAAAGAATGTACGTGGGGGCCCTCTTATTGGTGTCAAAATCTGACGTGAGTTCGTTCTTTTTAAAAAGCTTCAAAAATGTAACTTAAAATTCTTGCACAGAACTTCATCTGCGTGTCGAGCAACTAAACATTGCATCCAAACGACATGGATGTACCAAAAATTGGCTCCCGATCTAACGAGCGTTTGTCAGACCTGCTTGGAGATGGTCAAGGAGGCTAGAGATCAACTCTTAAGCAATGAAACACAAGTACATTTACATTTATTCATTTTACCCACCAGTAATGACACAATGTTTTACAGGAGGAAATAAAGGAAGTGTTTGAAGGCTCTTGCAAACTATTGCCTGTTAAAGTCGTTGCAAAAGAGTGTTGTAAATTAGCTGACCAATTTATACCCGATCTTGTGGATACTTTGGCATCGCAGATGGATCCACAAGTCGTTTGTTCGGTTGCTGGTCTTTGTAACAACGAACGTGTTCATCAACTTCTTCAAAGTGAAGACTTTGCAATTGCTAAAATTAAACCAGCAGACTACGACACCTGTGGTAATTGCGAAAAGGTTATCAATATAGTAGACACCAAATTTCGTTCTGCGACCCCCGAAGAGATCAAAATGAAATATTTACAAGTAAGTTGACTATAACAAGTGGTGTCTATTGAGTAGTTTCACTGCTCCGAGAAAAATAATGCAAACTAACTTTAGCTTTACTGTATACTTTGAATTGAAGCGTTTCTTGAAATATTTAGGTTTCCTAGTGAGGAGAACCTATGGTTATGCAAGAACTACCTTGGCCTTTTACTTGTACCTTTTAAACTTTTAATTAAGCTTCTCACAGTGCTACACATGAAAAGTTCATGGATCAATAACTTTTTTCAGTTGTGTCGACAAATGGGAAGCTTCTCGGACGGTTGCCAGAACATTATTCTAACATATTTCGATAACATTTATGAACATATTTCGAACAATCTAAATTCTAAAGATTTCTGTATTATGGCCGGAGAATGTAGTGCTAATTTCCATTCTCATGCAGATGTTAAGGTTATCCCATTGTCGAGAGTTGGCGTTGTTCCAGTTGGGTAAGTGTCTGGTAAAATAAAAAGAACTCAAAGTAACAAAATGTCAATTGCAGCCCCCCCGATCTACCGTGTGATTTGTGTACACAATTAGTTAAACATTTAAAAGAAATTTTAATCGCAAATACAACCGAGGAAGAATTTCGTCTTGTTTTGAACGGAATTTGTAAACAAACCAAATCTTTCAAGGACGAGTGTTTACAATTAGTTAATAATTATTATTCGGAAGCATATAAGTTTTTGGCTCAAGAGCTTAATGGAACAGTTTTATGTTCCTTAATCGACATTTGTCCAGGACCAGGGTTATTAGATGTAAGTTGTACGCCTTTTATCTATTTTAACTTCATAATGCCACACTTTGCAGGAGGGACCAATTCAACCTCTGTTACCAATTCAAACTATTCAAAATCATCAACTATTAGAAGCCCCTATTGTTCCGATCGATCGTACAAACGCCAATAAAGGGTCTCCTTTAGAAATAATAGAATCTCCCGAATTAGCTCAGTTGCCAATCGAGCGTATCGTGCCTCAAACTCTCACTATTATTGGCAACACTCAGTTGTGCGAGTTTTGCGAGTACTTTTTACACTTTGTCCAACAAGCTTTAACGGATCCCAAAACCGATGTAAGCTTCATATTCAAATTACGTTATTTTGTGGTAATAAAAATGTTTTAGGACCAGATCAGGCGTATAGTCGATAAAGCTTGTGACAAACTACCAAGTGCCATTAACGATACTTGTCGACAATTTGTAGATACTTACGGTCCAGCTTTTATAGCGATATTAGCGCAAGATATTGATCCATCTGTAGTTTGTCCCACGTTGAGTCTCTGCCCGTCGCAAGAAGTATCCAATGTGGAAATATTCATGAATCATAATCAAGAGAGCAAACCTAATTGTCCTTTGTGTCTTTTTGCAATTTCGAGTCTCGAAGAGTACATTAAAAATAAGAAAACCGAAGTAAGTCTTCTGTGAAGGTACTCAAATTGTTTGTGTATTGACGTTTATCATTCATTTTCAGGAAAACATAAGGAAGGAGCTCAATTTTTTGTGTTCCCACCTTCGTTCTAGCGTTAAAGAAGAATGTGTCGACTTTGTAAATACTTACACCGAAGAAATAGTCGAAGCGTGTCTCGCAGACTTAGATCCTGCCGAAGTGTGCGAATATTTGAAATTGTGTAAAGACAAGACTCCAGTCAAGAAATTTAAAGTGGAAGTTGACTATCCCTCGAAAGGTCTATTTGAAAGGGTGAATCCAGAAATTGTTGAAAATATTGAAAAAGCTGTACCAAAAATTGAATACGAAGGGGAAATTGGTAAGTAGAGGTGCTCGACATTAATACAATTGTTATTTAAACGGTTATTAATTAAATTTTAAGTAAAATGTACATTTTTTGAGCTTTATTCGTCACAGATGTCTTTAGTATGATCTTTATTAAAACAGTTACATAATTTAAGTTTGTAATAATTTATATTATTTACAGAAACTAACGAAATTCCCGATTTCACATCGAACGGAAAAGTTATTTCACCAACAATCACTTCCCAAGCGTGTGTTTTATGTGAATTTGTTATGTCTCAAATTAAAAAAGAATTAAAAGACAACTCAACCGAGGTAAACACTTTAAGGCAAATATAATTACTGAGTAAAATGCCTATTTTTTTAGGATGAAATTAAAAATATTGTTCATGGAGTTTGTAACTACTTACCGGCTACCGTTAAAAAGGAATGTAACGATTTTGTTTCTCAATATGCCGACGCAGTAATCGAACTTCTTATTCAATCTTTGGAACCGAATGAAATCTGTGCAGAATTAAAGTTCTGCAAACCGACACAACCAATTAACGCAAACAGTATTCTAGGAAACGTGCACTCACCGCAATGTGCTTTCTGCAAAATTGTTATGGATCAAATAGAACACATGTTACAAGGAAAGATTACAGAGGTAATAATGTAAAAATTTAATTTTATTGCACTAAGATTTTTTTAATAAAATAGGATGAAGTGCTTAAAGCTGTCCGTGATGTTTGTCATTATATGCCTGCGCATCAGAGCGCCGAATGCAAAGAGTTCATAGATACTAATGGAAAAAGAATAATCCAATTACTCGAAGTTGCTATTAAACCAGCCGAAATTTGTTCTTTGATGTTTTTCTGCACAAATCACTTCAAGACTCTCACATGTATGTTTTATTTCAGTTTATCCGTACTTTGTTATTGTTTATTTTTTAGTGGAAATACGTAAATGTACAGTTTGCGAAACTGCAATTAATATTATAAAACAAATGCTCTCTAATCCAAATGTTGATCATGATGTGGGCCATGTTTTAGAGAAAACTTGTCGCGCTGTGTCACCAAAATACCGAAATCTTGTAAATTTTTTTTATTAATTAGAGTAGGTAATGTAATTGTTAAAATATTTTTTAGTGCCGCAGAATTATCGACGTGTATGGTGTTAAAATGTACGAAACGTTGGTGGAGGGAGCCGATCCACGTATTGTCTGCAATTCTTTGGGTTTGTGTGGATCTCAAGTAGCTTTTCCAGTTAATCTTGTAGGTACTAATGAGTGCACCTGGGGGCCTGCGTATTGGTGTGCAAATAAAAGGAACGCTAATAAATGCAAAGTAAGTATTTTATTTAATAACGAAAACTTTTTTGAAATAATTTTTTCAGGCGTTACAGCATTGTCAAGAGATAGTGTGGACTAGTAATCCTTTAAAGTAGTTTTTAATCTCATAACTATGTAGTTTTTAAAATTGAATGTTTTTGGTGTTGAATTACCAATTTTGTTTAATAACCTGTTTTATTTTTGTATTTTCTAATGTTTTTTTAGTTATGAAACTATTTTCTTTGTTTATAGATAGTAATTAAGAATATAAATGAATGTGATACCAATTTCAATATAGAAATAAAGTTAATTCCCAAATGGATATATTTTTCAAATTGCAGACTGCAAAAAATCTGCATGTGCACTTTAAGAGGCCGTTCGAATCGTGTATCAGAAGTCCCATTGTCCGTAGTTAATTTTGCACGATTTATAAGGGCAGAAGTCTGATATTTAAATGTTGGATCGGATCTTTTTAAGCATATTTGGAGCTCAAACTGGAATTTAGAAAACACAAACTTGCCTAAATGGACTAGAAAGGATCGAAGATGCTACTAAATATTTAGAGCGGAGTTCTAAGAGCTCTATATGCTTAACACGCAAGTCAGTTGACCACCAAGTTTTAAACTTAAAATCCTGAAATACCTGGTCTATAAAACGCCGACCTCAGTTTAGAAATCTATTCCTATAAGTTAAGATAGTTTATACACTTTGGGTGTCTCCGTATGTAAAGCTATAGCCTACATTTTTGAAGAAAAAGAAAAAGTCCGAAGAAATTAATCTAAAAAAGTTTAAATTATTTTACTAGTGGATGGTTACTTTAAGTAGGTAAAACTGCAACCGTCGCAGGAAATTGTGGTTGAAAGGGATTATTTCTTAACAACCAATCTGCTAAATGCAATATAGGATCGATCGGCTTTACACGAACCAGATCTGTCAATCCATTTATTAGAGTCGGATTTACGTACATATTGCAGTAGTCCCAAACTTTATTTTCTTCGGCAATTATCGGTTCCAAAGTACCTAACATTACGTTTAATAAGGCGATATTAGAGATGAAAATTTTAAGTTCTCACTATTTGGATTTATGTATCTGTTTTCCTTGTAAGCTTCTGGTATGGTTTCGGATGCGTGAATTATACCCGGTATGTGATCTCTCAAACCAAAACGTACTCTCATACTCATCGGATAAAACCATTCTGCTCTTAACGTTCCTTCCGAGCCTACCATTTTTTTCCACTTTTCAACTGCGCATTTCCTTGCCATGCACACACTTAAAATAGGACCCGCACTCATACTAACAACGATGTACGGAAAAGCCGCGTTTCCATAATACTGAGCATATATTTCTGATACTTGTTCTGGTGTTAAGTGAAGGTATCGTTTCTAAAATTCACACTTAAATAAAATTGATTAAAAACTCTTTGACTAAGTAGATACTCTTATGGCTGTAAATCCTGCATCTTCGATAGCTCTTAATATGACTTCTTCGTATTCCATAGCTTCTGGTTTAATAATAGCCAAAGTGCGTTGAAGTAATGTTTCGTCACAAGGTATACTTGTAGATACATAACTGGCCGCTTTTTCGTATTCTAAAAATTGCATAAAACTTGGCGTCTTGTAAGGCAATCCATAAAGGAAATCGCCTTCGTTGAGAGTCGTATCCGATATTCGTAAAGTTGATGCCGGCGATAAATAATGAATAGTGTCATCGAATTCTTTCAAAGGTAGCGTTAGCTGGACAAAAATTTAATTTATAACGTAGGTAGTAAATTTCACTTTAGTTATCGCTTACCTGAGAGCCCTTAACTAAAGAGGCCGATGATGTTTTTGGTAATATTACATTATTTACTTTAAAGGCTGATTTCTTTTTGACGTAATCTGCGTTATGGCAAGGAGTTAAAGCATTTATGAAATCCCTATCGTCTAATACGGCTAGTGGAGTCACCAAATAACCAGGTAGTGGTTTTGCCGGGAAAGTCATTTTTTATATGAGCCAAGATTTTACGTACGTGTCCAAAATTCTGAAACAATTTTATTAAAAAAAAACTGAATTCGCTAACTTGATTCGTAATTTTTTTTTTAATTTAGCATGAACTTTTGCGTAATGCGTAACAACAGTGTAGGAATAAAAAAAAAATATTCCGAAACAGTATCGTAGTGCCAGGGCCAGTGGGCAACTCTTTATATCTGAGCACGAACAAGTACAATATGGGTGTACCTAAAAGTTTTTATCCCGAATTTTGGAACCACGTTCCATCTACTCCCTACTCCCTACTCCATAGCCAGCATTAGCTATATTTGGGTATTATAGGGTTATCGAGATATCGAGTAGGTATCTCTACTCCCTAGAAAAGTCGTGAGCCACTGCAAATCCAACCACAACCAGAAGGTATAATACCAAAACTGCTTACACTCACAGTATGCTTAAGACCGCCCCCACACGTCGAAAGAGCGGGTATAGTCTGGACATACAAGACCCGAGGCAACTAATACTTTAGAGCAGGGGTCGGCAACTTATTTGTAGTAGTGGGCAGATTTGAGAATTTCAAAATCGCGACGGGCACCTCGAATAGGGAGAGGAGGGTTAAAGGTTGAGAGAAAGCAGAAAATTTTTTGATTGTTCAAGGTCATACGACTAAAACTGAAGTTCAGAAATTTTAGTAGCGATTGATAGTGTCTCCAAAAAAGGTGTTTTACAACAACTAAATATCTAGGTACTCACTGTACTCGGCGAAATGGAAAATTGCAATTTAAAAAATTTTCAATTTGTTTAACTCTAAGATTTTCTCACTCCTCATTTTATGAATTTTGTTAAAAGCGTGTTAATTATTGTATCCCACCTTACTTTATTATAAATATTTTCGTAAAACCCTTACCATAATCCGTAGTCCTATAAAACCATTAGTGGTACGGGCGGAAAAGGGGTTGAAAGTGCCTGCCAATACATATTGGCAGGCACTTTCAAAAAGCCTAGCGGGCACCAGGTTGCCGATCGCTGCTTTAGAGACCCTTTAAAATAAAACAATGGGAAAACAGACTTGGATTTACTTTTGAGGGAGTTCTAGGCTGAAAGAATTATAGGGATGCATGTCATGCGTTAAAAATAAAATGAAATAGCGCCGCAGGCGTAAATTTTTTATCGATCAAAGTCAAACGGCTTAAAATGAAGTAGATGACTTTTAGTAGCGATTGATAGTGTCTCCAAAAAGGAGGTTTCACAAAAAACAAAGTAAACGAATTACGAATTAAATTTCCATTATTTCAGATAAACAGAAAATAATGTTAGAGAATTACGGGACTCCTGAATTTTTTGTCGTTCTAGTTTCTGTCTTCGTCTTCCCCTTTATTTTTGTATAACAGTGAATTGCCAAGATGATGAGGTCCCTAATATTACGAGGCCAGGAGCACCGGCCCCCTTGCTCACTTTGCCTCTCTTATGGGCCCTGGGTTTGGGTATAGTTAAATGACTAGCAACCGAGCAACCGGACGCGTGTAGAACAGCACATTGCTGTAACAGCAATTTCTAATGGAAAAAACCAGAGCATGATCATACATTGGTCCACCCAATGTTCACTCAAGGGAAAATAGCATAGCAAATAGCAATAGCAATCGTATAATTTTTTTAGTACGTAATTTTGATTAGGTATATTCATAGATCGTATACTAATTTATTTATTTATTATATTCTGAGAGTGGAGAGTGGAGTAAAGTGTGGTTGGAGGACTCCGGACTGATGCGAGAGCGTTGCCAAATACGAAGTATCCACAACACATTAAATTGCTGCGGCTTCAGCCACTCATTATTGTTTATAATTACAATTATTCATACATTTTGATGTACTGGCCATACAAGTTCATGGCTCTATTCACCCATTAGAACATTACTCATCTTTTTTTTTCAAAACATTTTTATTCAAATTGAAATTAAAAATTCAACCTGTTTTTATTAAAATTGCTCTTATTGTGCTGTATTATATAATCAAATTTAAGCTGTAAAACCGCACTTTGAATGTCTCGGTTGGATGCTACCATCAAAGAGCGATGATGAGCGAGTTGGTTTGCACACTCGTAGTTTAAATTTTACGAAAGTGTAACGTCGTGTTGCAGTTTTGTAATAAACAAATTTAGTGATTTTTTTTTCAAAAAAAAGTGAGTTTACGCGTTAACCAATTATTCGAGTGATTAGTGCCCAGATTAATGGATTTTCACATCGAGAAATTGTTCGATAAATGATAATAAAACGGCTGAGAAACAGGTAAATTGCGTTCAATAACTATTTACAATTATATGTTAACGAATGACATAATAAAATTAATTATGTGTTTTTTTTTAAATTGTCATTTGATAATATTTACTTATTTACATATTAAACTGGAATGGGAAATTAATTAATATTCTAATTCCAGGCTGTAAATACGCGCCTTTTTATTAATTTTCTTCAAGTGCACGTATATAGAAAGCAATGAGTTCTCACTTCAAATACTTGAAAACAGATCAAACTTTCTCAATTTTTCACAAACTTTTTCGTGCTCATTAATTAATTAATATCGAAGTACCTATCAAACTTTGAGTGAAAAATATTCAAAAAACTTTAAGATTCGTGCCTACGATTATTTACAACTTTGCGTGGATTATGAAGAAAAAAATTAGAAAATGTGCCAAGTACTTAGTAGGTAATAAGAAACAACATTTAATATAAACATTACCTTCGTAAATTATAAATTTCACTTTTAAACAAAATTGGTTTGAAACGCGTTGTAATCAAGGCAAACAGCATAAATCCTTTAGATATACCCACATTAAAAGCAAACTCGAAGAATTGTTAAATTTGAAAAATTCTAATCATCGGGTAATAAGTACGGCGCGCATACAATTTTCAACAATCGTAAGTTCATGTTAGTCTTGTCACGTTATAATTACAATCAATTTCAGTAGCTGTTACGAATAATTTTAATTGCGTCGTTTTTGCTAAAGATATTACTTTAAAGTCTTTAAAGAAATTAACCTCGTTTCGAGTTTACGAAGGTACTAAATCATTATTGGTGGATTGGTGCAAGTTGCAAGAAATCGAGCACTCGTTTTAAATATTTTTAATAATTGGGCACAATTAAAAAGTATAAAAAATGTTTTAACGACTTCAAAGAAGCGTTTAAAAAAATTAGTAAACATTAAACGTGCGAATATTTTGAGCTTTCAAAAGGGGGCCACTTTGAAGGTCCTGTCTTGTTAAAATGATCGAAAACTTAGCGAACGACTATAGCGACTATAGCAATAGAGATCGTCAGACTATAATAGGTAAACTCATTACCTCTTCTTGTAGTTTTGATCACAGTTGCTCTCACTTTTCACGGAAAGATTTTCATTTTCTTTCACGCTTAGTCTGCGTGACAAGCATTGGGAAGTTTTAAATAAAAACTCTGGTGAACTTGTCTTTCTTTTGAAGCACTTTTAAGCGTCACAAGCATGGCGGATTTAAAAGTAAAAATTTCCTCTTAAAAACCTGAGGAGATTTTAGAAACTCGCGTCTTTCGTATCTTCCTAACGTACCTAACTTTCTAAATTTTCACAAAAGTTGTGCAGACTGCACAGGTGTAACCGCACCTTTTGTGCAAATGCATTTTCTTACGATTTCGTGCTAAAGATCTGCATTTTTCAATTTTCGGAATTTTTGAATAGTCGACTGTGTATTTGTTATCTGACCTTGTCCCAGAAGTTAAAAGGCGTATCTACGTTCTAACTAAGCAGAAAACATTTACAAAATATCCGGTATCTGCACTGAAGTAAATCATGGCAGATACGGCCGTTTTCTTACGATTTTCCGTACGAATTAGTGTATCTGACGGTACATACCAATTGTAAATACAAATTGTTGTAATTTGGTACTACAGATCAACTCAAAGTAAGTTATGCCACGCATTTGAAATTTTTTGTTTTTTGTTTGTGTGCTCATAATTCATCTGGACCCGGCAGATGAGATGGAACTAGATCGAAATGTATATATCGTAGTGTGCAGTGCACAGACGCATCAAAGTCGTCTAGAAATGATTTCTGTTTTCACTTCGACATTAAAAGCGGGAACCTTTTTCAAATGATTCCTTACCTTCTGGGATACCATAATCCGACGGTCGTCAAACAGTCGTCTTGTACGGTGTGGCTCAAAAATCCAAGAGACTTTTTCATTTTTTAGGTTTTGTCAGTTTTGACCCAGAAGGACTCATTTTCCGGCAAAGGTAGTGTTATACTTTTTAAAGAAGACAAAATTTTCTACTATTTGAGACCAGAATAGTATCTGTAGACCTAATCGTGTCCGAGATACAAGTGTACAAAAGTGTGCAAAACCGGAAACCCGCCGAGGACAAAAACTTGGATTTATTATTAGACTTTGATCATATACTTACAACATACCAAAAAATCGTAACTATCCCATTTGACTCGAGGTAAATAATCCGGTGTTTGTCAAAAATCCAAAACTAAATCGTGTATTAGCGTGAGTGGTTTCTGGGCTAATGAGCCGTGGTCGATAGGCTCTTTGAGAGATTCCTGGCATTTCGTTTGCTGCTGTGGCAAACATCTTTAGACGTGTTTTGACCTTTGTGGCAAAGGTCAGTTTCCGTACAGAAGGTTCAGGAGGAGATGTTTGCCACAGCAGCTAACGAGACGTCAGGAATCTCTCAAAGAACCTCTAATCGCTGAAAGCTCAAATTCTCAAATAAATCGTGTATATTTTTGCAAGCATTTCTAGACTTGTATCTCTAATACTACTAGGTCTACCGAGACCATAATGGTCTCAAATTGTAGGAAATATAGTCTTCTTTTAAATAGTTTAGAACTGTATTTGTCGACAAATGAGTCGTTCTGAGTCAAAATTGACAAAAACTGAAAAAAACTAAGAATTTCACGGTTTCTTGGATTTTTGAGCCATCCCGTACAGGACGACATTTTGACGACCATCGGATTATGGTTGCTCAGAAGATAAGAAATGATTTGAAATGGTTTCAGCTCTTACTCTGTACTCTACTGACTCTACTAACATCTTCGAATTTGAACATAAGTTTTTTGACGCACTTTGTACGATGTTGTTTTGACAGTTAGACTTGCCAAAAGTTAACCATTCAATTCATTCATTTAAACTCTAAATTTTAAGTATACCCATCTAAATAATGACTCTTCAACCTTTATGTTCATACAATTTTCAAGATTATGTGTCGCCTGATCCTTTAAATCAATTTAGAGATGATCAAAACTTAATTTTATGTCCTTGCTCAAATTCACAAAAAAATATAAAACAATTATATCCACAATTACAACCTGATGAGGAAGATGGATGTGAAAATATTGAAAATGAAAATCATAACACCACTCCTTTGGAAATAAAACCAGGAAAAGGCTTAGAAATGTATTTTCGGAGGTTAAATAAATTTTGCAGACTTGCACGAAACGAAGGCCAAACGATTGAGGCGAACTTATCAAAATTTCCATCCCATCCAGAAATATTTCCCGAAATTAAACCTAAAAATCACAAAATATCTTTTATAGACGACTTCCCTTACGCCAAACCTATACTCCAGTATATTCCAGACTGTGTTAAAGTGAAAGAAGACGGTTCAAACTGCCCAAACTCTTATTTTCGAAGCCACTGTACGACTAGTAGATGTCGTGGAGCAACCTGCACTCCTTGTTGTTGCAATTGCGGATTACAAGCAAAAGCAATTAGAAATAGGTGTCGTAAATTTTGTTTTACTAGAGAAGGTAAAGTTAAGAAGAGGTTCAAAGAGGAGGAAATAGAAACGTGGATTTTTCAAAATAAAATTAAGTACCGGAACAACGAGTATAAGTACATTTTTTCGCGAGATTGTTTACCTAAATGGATTAGTATTCAAAATGAAATCAAGACTGTGAAAAATACTTGAATTATGTCAAAGTAGCGTTTGAGTTTTAGACAGGAAAATTTTTTGTAACAATTTCGAGTTTGTCGAGCAAATTATGAAGTATTTCGTCGATTACTGAAGAAAATATTTCCTAGGTAAAAAAATATATTTAAATTGGTAATGTCAGTTCGATGTTTTTCTAGGCAATTAAGTAAAAAGTTAAAAATTGAATAAAACAAAAATTTGCATTTTTGGTATAGTTTTGTATTGCAACCTGATAGCGGTTTTAGAGCGTTTACAACGATGTTGACTTGTAATTCGACTTACTATGTCACAACCAACAACAGAAAAACAATCTAAGCTTGTACAGACGATTATACATTGCTATCCTCATTATTTAAAAGAGGCAGAATTAGCTCTAGTTTGCTCTCAGAGAAAATGCCAAACTGAAATTACATTGCCGCCAAAAATTGCAGATTCTGAAATTTATTCCATGTTGGAATATACTCCTTTCCAAGTAATTATTCAACAATCGATAAGGCAAATCGAGTTACCGAGAAAAGCGTTGTTACAATGGAGGCTGCCTGATAGTAGTAGTTCAACGGACGTTTCAGTTACCGAATATCCTGCAAAACATTCAATCCTTCGGCCTTCGGCGAGCGTGAGCGCAGAGCAAGATCAGAAAGGATTGTTGAAACACGCATTTAAACGTAACCGTGTTCTGGGTAGCCACATAATGAAAAAATCGGAATCTATGCAAACGTTGTTAAGTGTCAGTCCTCACGTTTTGGCCTCAAATGAAATAGCGATTGTTCGTGTTGCGACTTCGAGCCAAACTTCCGTAACCTGCTGTCCTTGCGCATCTCTATCTGAAATAATACCACAACTACAAGCAAATTTACCCCACGTCAGTACTTTTAACCAAGCAGGAGCTTCTAGTAACAATGCACCTCCAGACTCGACAAATGAGGACGCGGTAAACATAAACACCTACAACTGTATTAATCTAAAAATGAATTTATAGAAATCTGAGAATAAAAATGATGAAAATGAAAATGGAAACAATGGCACGTTCTCTGCAAATTAAACTCGGGAACATCCTAATAAATAGTACAAAGCGCGGAATACTTTCCAGTACAATTAGGCAATAAGTGTTTTTTTAAATAAAATTTAAATCCAAAATCGTTACTTTCTAATCAAAAAAGTTACCAGGTTGTGTACAAAACTATCAAAGCCTCTATGTTGACCTATTAATTTCTATTTAAAAGAAATTTATTTCAGCTAAATCATGACCTGCCCAAACCATCCAGATAAATCATCTTGTCCTTCTCTCCATCCGACATCGTCCTTGAGTGGTGCAAATAAAAACAATAAAAATGGAACAAATATAGAAATAACATTTTCAATCATTCGACCCAAACCTAAAGAAGACGACAGAACTTGTCTCATGTACGAAGAAGATGCAGATTACAATGAGCCTTATATGAACGAATTGTTAGACGACGAAATGTCAACTGGAGTACAAACCGATTTGACATTGGGAGACAAACTAGAATCCGAGTCACTTAACTCCATAGAACAAACACAATCGATTGGAAAAGACGTGGAAGAAGAGAACGATTCGAAAATAGATTTGCCGTGGCAAGACATAAGTCTACTACCGCCAGGCTCTTATTTAATTGCCAAAGAAGAAAAGGTACACTAATTCGAGGCAATATTTAAATTTTAATAGAATAGGATTTTAGGTTGAATTTGAAGAAGAACTAAGCGAAGAAGAAGAAGAAGAAGATATTGAAATTGAAGAAATAATTGAAATTCAAGCTGATAATAAAGCTGAAGAAAGTGCCGTTGACAGTGTACCGGAAGTTCCAGTAGTAGAGACAGCAACCCCAATTGAAGTGATATCAGCCCCAATAGAAGTCGTACCAGCCCCAATAGAAGTGATACCAGCTCCAATAGAAGTGATATCAGCCCCAGTAGAACTCCAAGACGAAGATTCAGAAACTCTGGGCGACTTAGAAGCTCCAGCCGATTCTGAAGCTCTAGGCGATTCCGAAGCTCCAGGCGATTCAGAAGGCGAATTAATGGAAGATGCAGAAGTTACCGCCCAAGCACCCGAAGAACCACCTCAAGAAGCACCCGAAGAACCACCTCAACCACCACCTCAACAACCACCAGAAGAGCCTCCCGAAGAGCCACCTCAAGAATCGCCTCAAGAAGTACCCGACGAAGTAGTCGAAGAAGTATACGAACTTGAAGAAGAAACGCTCGCTCCTAAAAAAGGAGAACTAATACTTACAGCATCTGAGCAAAAACTATTGGCAGAACAGAAAAACAATAAAAAATTTGAATTTGTTTTTGAAGCAACCGATACTAAACGTAATGAGCCGTACATGGATGGTTTGCGTAGGGCTTTCATGTTAGAAGTGGAAGATGTCTGTGATTCGCATACGGAAATGCCTTGGAAAGATATCGTATTACCCACAAATTGCAAAATTAAAAAAATAGAAAAAGTCGAAGAATGCCCTTGTAGAAAACCCTCTTCTACTAAAAGTTTTCAATCGGAAAACGAAATTCGCGACATTCATTACGGATTCGACGAACCTAAGAGTACGATAATGCCCGTAGAGCGCTCGACTGTTACATTTGGTAGTTCGATGTGCTCCAATGCGCATCAAATGCCCAAAAAATCTGATAAATTGTACACCATAAATTTAGATGTTACGACGGATGGAAATTGCAGCGTCTCTTTTCAATCTGGAAACGAAAAACCACAAAGAATTGGAACTGGAGGCGAAGCATTTTCTTCGTCTTCGATTCCTTTTGCAATAACTGCCAAAAAAGACATTCAAGAAGCAGCCTCGTCGGTCATAATTAGTATAAACCAGCTATCGACGTCGCAATCTAAAGAAGGTCGCCCTTACGACTTGAACTACAGAACTAGAACTAGCGCCAGCATGCCACAAGTAGCGAATCCGGACGATATTAACGCCGTGATTTCGTTTAAACAGTTAGGAGCCCCATCTTCCTCATATACGCAACGAGTTAGGATATCTCCCGACGAAACATCTAAAGTGATCAAACTTCCTGGTGATATTAATATTAACATCAATTTATCAGGCGTAAACAAACCAGACGAAACAACAAATTACGCAGATTTAACCGAAGATAACAGTAACGTTAACAGAGCGAGTTTAAGAGAGGGAGATAGTACGATACCAGTCAAACCTTCGACGATTCAATTTGATCTACCTCAAAGCGACAGCGTTCAAATGCCAGCTTTTGATATACCGATCAACTATACTCCTAGTACCGAACCTCCTATTTTTGAATTTCCTCCACTTATGTTCGATGGAACCGGCTTTGTAATAAATCGCAACAAATCTAAACCGTCATTTAGAGAAGACCCCGTTGCATCAGCTCTAAAAACGTACGAAGAAGAAATGAAACCTCTAAAAGAAGCGTTAGCAGAGCTACAAGATAAATTGAAAAGCATAGACATGCCAGAAATCAAAGCATTTCTACGTCCTCCCAAAGATTTTACTTTAGAAACTCCACAAGCTCCAGCTAATTCTTCAGGTCAAACGATAGAAATTCGTAGCACAGTTAAAATACGATCTTTATCACGTGGGTGCTCTAGAACGACGGTGCGTATTCAACCAACTTCGACTTACGCATCTTCCACGACTTTACCACTACCTAGTTCTAAAAGAGAATGCCGTTGCACATCTCAGTATTCACAAACATCTCCTCGTAATCATACGGCGAGAAATAGAAATTCCAGACAGCAGTCCAAAGATCCGCCTAGTGAAATAATGTCTTATCTAGCCCATATTAGTAAAATGCGTAGAGTAATTGTAGATCCTCATCCATTTAGAATGGAAGAACATCCGTATAGGACAGAAGACTTAGTAGTTCAAGCTCGAAATTATTCGATGTATCCAGATTATCGAGGACGAACTTATCCTGACGAACGCCTGGCTTACAGCGATTCGTGTGAGAACGAACCTTCCTACAATATATGTAAAAATAAAGCGTCGAAGTATAGAAAGAGCGACAAAAGCGACGGAGGATCCTGTTCCGGTATAAAGTCAAATTATAAGGGGAGAAAAAAGTCGAAGAAATCAAAATCGAAGCAATCGAGCCAATCGTCACTAGATGTCGAAGAGCATTGTATAGCTTGTAAATTAAGGCCTGGGCAAGCTTTAAAAACAAATCCAGAAGACTTTTTACCGCGTGTAAAATCCAATTCTTCCGCAATTACGTGCGTTACGTCGAGTACAACAAAAATTACAATTAAAATTCCGCGTAAATAACATCTGTACTTAATTAATTTTACAATAAATAAATTAGTCTAATCTCGTAAAAATTACAATCAAAATATTGATAAGTTTTTAACTGGTGGCAACCAGTTATGCACTAGTGTATTAGTAGTTGCCTACGCAATATTAATCAATGGTTAAATTTGATAGCGCAATAGTTCGTATATGAGCCACTACGAATTATAAGTCGCAAGTGTTGTTATCAGCGCAGTATCGTAGAAGCAGCTGTTGTAAGAGGTTACGAATAAAAACAAAAATTGGGTGACTAAATTTGTTAAAATGGTTAGTTAGAAAATAAATAGTGATACAGTTATTAAACTCATTTTAAATATATTTTTCTAAAGTACGCATAAATAATTAAAATATATATTTCAATTAAAAGTTTTAAGTTAACCAAAAGTGTGGTCATTCAACTGAACTGCATAATTATTTTTGCATTAGAAAACCCAATTTTTGTTAGTGATTATAAAGTGAGTAATCCGTGTTAAAAATGTGTAACTGATGAAAACATTGTAACTATGATCGTTGTGAAGTGTTTTAAATTACAAGCGAGTGACCCCACTTAGTATACTCGAAATAAATAATGAATTTATTTTATACAGTGTTGTGCAATTAAATTATGAGCAGAGGCTTTTATAATTCCGGGGCCCCATTTTTATACACGGTGAGCTTATTTTTTACTTATCTTTTTTTGGGTACGTTATTTGTACAATAATTATTGTGGAAGACGATTGCTATTCAATTAACTGTTAAGGCAGTGGCGTAACGCGCTTTCTAAATAATGTAATTTTAAGATGTGCTAGTTCTATAATTAAATAAGGTAACTCAGTTTTCTAATGTGTTTTTCAGGTAATATTTATTGTAGTGTTTGTAGTAGAAAAAAATATTTTACTTTTAGTAGGCTGTTTTTGTACGGTGACAGTTGGATGCCTCCTTGATTGTTTTATTCTATTTATACCAACAATCCTGAAATCCCCTCCGCATTAATCATCGGTTTCGCTTGGAAATTAAATATTTATAATGCCCAATTATTGATGTACCCCTATGTAATATTATATTTGTAATGCTCGTTCGAGGGCACACATGAGTATCTTCAACAGGGACAGAGCCGTGCTGGCCTTTTGTTGGCGGGCTATTGTCTTCGTGCTATTTTTTGTACAAAACAATGATTGGGGGTGGGGTACAGTTAAATAAGAGACACGACCAAATTCGTAAACTAATTCTGTTGATTTTTATTTATTGATTGATTTATTCATTTATGTTGGGCGTGTGGATTCTTGCTCTTTTTACAGTTTTTCGCTTATAACTTGAAAAGTACGCACTTTTTGAGAAATGTGCGCTCATATAAAAATAAACTACATCAAATTTCCTACAAATTACATCTGTAAGGTTTTGATCTTCAGACGAACGGTTTAGGCTCTAGAGGGCGTTACAATTTAATAAAAATTCCGAGTTTGGCTAAACAACTGACTTTTTAGTTTGCCGCTTATAACTCAAAAACTGTGCACTTCTCGAGAAAAGTGTTTCTATAGAAAAAAAGAGTACATCAAATTTCCTACAAATTATATCTGTTAGGTTTTTTTTTCAGACGAGCGGTTTAGGCTCTAGAGGGCGTTACAATTTAACAAAAATTCCGAGTTTGGCAAAATACTGGCTTTTTAGTTTGCCGCTTATAACTCAAAAACTGTGCACTTCTCGAGAAAAGTGTTTCTATAGAAAAATAAAGTACATCAAATTTCCTACAAATTATATCTGTTAGGTTTTTTTTAGACGAGCGGTTTAGGCTCTAGAGGGCGTTACAATTTAACAAAAATTCCGAGTTTGGCAAAAAACTGACTTTTTAGTTTGCCGCTTATAACTCAGAAACTGTGCACTTCTCGAGAAAAGTGTTTCTATAGAAACATAAATTACATTAAATTTCCTACAAATTATATCTGTTAGGTTTTTTTTAGACGAGCGGTTTAGGCTCTAGAGGGCGTTACAATTTAACAAAAATTCCGAGTTTGGCAAAAAACTGACTTTTTAGTTTGCCGCTTATAACTCAGAAACTGTGCACTTCTCGAGAAAAGTGTTTCTATAGAAAAATAAAGTACATCAAATTTCCTACAAATTATATCTGTTAGGTTTTTTTTAGACGAGCGGTTTAGGCTCTAGAGGGCGTTACAATTTAACAAAAATTCCGAGTTTGGCAAAATACTGGCTTTTTAGTTTGCCGCTTATAACTCAAAAACTGTGCACTTCTCGAGAAAAGTGTTTCTATAGAAAAATAAAGTACATCAAATTTCCTACAAATTATATCTGTTAGGTTTTTTTTAGACGAGCGGTTTAGGCTCTAGAGGGCGTTACAATTTAACAAAAATTCCGAGTTTGGCAAAAAACTGACTTTTTAGTTTGCCGCTTATAACTCAGAAACTGTGCACTTCTCGAGAAAAGTGTTTCTATAGAAAAATAAATTACATTAAATTTCCTACAAATTATATCTGTTAGGTTTTTTTTAGACGAGCGGTTTAGGCTCTAGAGGGCGTTACAATTTAACAAAAATTCCGAGTTTGGCAAAAAACTGGCTTTTTAGTTTGCCGCTTATATAACTCAAAAACTGTGCACTTCTCGAGAAAAGTGTTTCTATAGAAAAATAAAGTGCATCAAATTTCCTACAAATTATATCTGTTAGGTTTTTTTTAGACGAGCGGTTTAGGCTCTAGAGGGCGTTACAATTTAACAAAAATTCCGAGTTTGGCAAAAAACTGACTTTTTAGTTTGCCGCTTATAACTCAGAAACTGTGCACTTCTCGAGAAAAGTGTTTCTATAGAAAAAAAGAGTACATCAAATTTCCTACAAATTATATCTGTTAGGTTTTTTTTCAGACGAGCGGTTTAGGCTCTAGAGGGCGTTACAATTTAACAAAAATTCCGAGTTTGGCAAAATACTGGCTTTTTAGTTTGCCGCTTATAACTCAAAAACTGTGCACTTCTCGAGAAAAGTGTTTCTATAGAAAAATAAAGTACATCAAATTTCCTACAAATTATATCTGTTAGGTTTTTTTTAGACGAGCGGTTTAGGCTCTAGAGGGCGTTACAATTTAACAAAAATTCCGAGTTTGGCAAAAAACTGACTTTTTAGTTTGCCGCTTATAACTCAGAAACTGTGCACTTCTCGAGAAAAGTGTTTCTATAGAAAAATAAAGTACATCAAATTTCCTACAAATTATATCTGTTAGGTTTTTTTTCAGACGAGCGGTTTAGGCTCTAGAGGGCGTTACAATTTAACAAAAATTCCGAGTTTGGCAAAAAACTGACTTTTTAGTTTGCTGCTTATAACTCCAAAACTGCACACTTCTAGAGAAAAGTGTTTTTTAGAAAAATAAATTACATTAAATTTCCTACAAATTTTGTCTTTTAGTTTTTTTTGTTAGACGAACTTAATGCTTCCACTTACGAGTGGCAGACGGTCGGTTTTATTACTCATTTGCAATGTTCTTTCAGCTTTTATTGTCATAAATTATGTACTAATTGTTTTAGTATATTTTTGTGCGCTGCCTCTCTACCTACTTATGCGCTGCCCGCTACAGACGTTTTGCTCTATACCGCTTACACGCTAAACTGATATGAAATGAGAATCTTTAACAGCGTCTGCTGAATGAATGTTTGGGCCAATATAATGTTTGCTAGCTCTTGGACTATTAGTTTCTAGAAGAACCCGAAATATTAGTATCAATATCAGAACCTGGTTTAAGACTACAACGTGGTATAAACTTTATTTAAGATTTCAGCTTACAATTGTCGTAATGAGTGACCTTACGAAATACGTAATGGCAATTTGATGGCTTCCTACAGAATTAATGCAAGACATCCATTACTGGAGGTAAGATTTCCGACTTGGAAGCAGGGAGTTTTTACACTGTATATTTGGCGGCTAAATAGTATAATCGCCGCTTAACTATTATTCAGTCAATTCGGTAAAATTAATAATTTATGTAATTAGTGGAGTAATGAGCTTACTTCAATGCTGTTATTTTAAAACTGTACGCACGGTCTATTTAGTTACACGTTAATATTATGTATTATTGCATTTATAAATAATTTTTTAAATTAATTTTCATATATTACATTACTAGAAAAATGAATACCGTTAATTTTTTATAATATGTACTTTGTATAAAATATTTTCGGCCTTTGTTCAGTTAGCTTGCGCAAGCGACTTATTGGAGAAAATGACTATACTTGGCGTGTATTTAATTGTGGTTACAAAGCATTAAGAAATTAAATAACAGCCCAAGGCTCACCTACTAGCTTTTATTACAATTCAGTTTGTATTAAATCAGTTTTGTGCGCATTGTTAAAGAGGGCTGATATAGTTTTAGCTTTTCGCTCAGTTTTATTGCGGACGTGCAAATAGTTGTTAATCGGAGGATTTTTTTTTCAAGTTTAAGTGTAGTTTTTAATGACCTAAATTGTTTTTCATCAAGGTTATTTGGATTTTGATACTTATACGACGCTAAAAGTGGATTTTAAATTAAGGTTAGTTCGCACGAGAGAGAATATTTTCCACCTGCTCGTTAATCGAATGTTATTTGTCGAATCACTAAGGAATGCATATTTATTGTTAAGGAAATGGAAGAGGAAGTTCTTCTGTTCTTCCTTATTAATCCGTGCTAATAAATAAATTCGAAATAAATTTCTAATGGAAACCAAATAGAGCGATCAAAATTCCAATGAATTTGTGGAGATTGATATGCATTATATTATACTGATATGCTCGCAGTGACTTTGTGATGTTGCTTGTGGTGTGTTCTTCATTTAGTTTAATATTCATAGCTCCACCATCATCTTAGCTTCCTGGTATTTTTACAGGTAATATATAAAATAAATGTGTATGTTAGTCCGTCTAGTCTTCTTATCAGTAGCGGCCTGATCATTGAGGATGGTGCTCAAAATTACCATATCTTCTTCAACTAGTCTCTTCCTCCAATTGATGTCAATTGATTTTCGGAGGAAATGAAAGCTATTGTTTGGTTGCGATTAAATAAACCAATTTTCCCAAAATTAAATTGAAATTACGGTAGAAACGGAAATTGCAAATGTGAGGGTGCGGGTTTACTCATATCCCATCGAATTCACGCATTATGCTCTTCGGTAAATTGCCAGGTGACTTGTTCTGACTGGGTTTTCATTACAGTTATGACCATAATTATTTATTACGGACACGGTAACACACACGAGGCGGATGTGCGCATTGTGATGCTCCCATTGTTGCTGTTTCAAAGATCGACTATAAAATTTAAGTGTTTGACGAGTGTTTGAGATGTTTCCGATTTTTATTTTTTACTCCAAGTTGGATAAACCGCGGAATGAAGGACTACTTTATGTCCAGTAAAATAAATTGGGATGGAGAACCGGTGATTCATTCGAAGATAACAAACCTTATAGTGTTGTCTGAAGGACAGTCTGTGCCCACTCTGTGTCTCATTTATAACAATTTAACGAATGTTTGTTTATTTGCGCTTTCTCTGAGTAAATATAATCCATCTCGGATCCATGTTCTCATTTTATTGTCATTAGATAAGCGCACTTTATCAAAATGTTTATTTTAACTTTTAAACGCTGATGGTTATGAAGACTTCTTAGCAGTTTGATATGCCAATTCTCTAAAATGATGAGAATCGATACTATGAGAGGCAATTGAATACTTTTTCACATTCAATAAAAGAGAACGGTTCCTGACGTGTTCCCAATTTCTTCTGAAATCAAGTAGCCCCTAGTGTAGTGTTCTCGCACTTCAAAGTCTACTATACCATTGGTAGTAGTATGGTTACTTGGTATAAAATTGACTACATGCAATAGTTAAGGGCGTAGATGGGTATAGGCAAATTGAATAGAGAAGGGCCTGCGATCACAGTATAACCGCCACATTGTTGTACCTTTTGTGTAGTTGTTACTATGACTATGACCAAGTTATGTGCGCATATGACGCGGTGGGTTCTTTTCTATTCAATTTAGCTGTAGATCGAAAGTCTAGGACATTTTTAAAGTTTGCAATTAACCGAGCTGTAATAGGGTAATGCAGTAATGACTTCATTTCCAATTTTCTGCTACTAACTTATTGCTGGCTTAACATAAATTGGGAGTGACATTTAATTTGTCTCTAAACATGTAGTTTTACCTCTTCTTTTGTAACCAGAAGTTAATGAACGGTGACATTTGTATTATGAACTGATACCAATATGTGATAATGATGACACAATTTTCTGCATTTGTCGGGATAAACGGGTATGGAATTCGATAATAAAGTTTCGAGAACAGGAGAAAATCAACCCCTAGTTCACTAGACGTCTGTAACCATGGCAACCTTTATGTACTCCTTTTCCAATTCACTTTAAAAAATTGGTACTTTTTTATTTCTTAAATCTGCGAGAAACGCTCAAGTAATTAATATTGAAGCTACCCTTTTGAAGGTTAGTTAACAAAAATGATTAATCTTGGAAAGAACAATAATTTATACTTCGACATTTTTTCTAAAAAGTGAAATCGAAAGTTTTCTCAAGTTGGCAAAATTGGTAAATAGTAAAGTTATGACAGTTGTTATACGAATAATCTAATGGAAAACATCACGAATGTATCTCGAGAACTTCGTACCAACTAAAAACTAAATAAACTGCACGCAACGTACAAAATTAAAGCGCAGTTCCGTAATTTTCGGGGTAACAATTTAAAATTAAATTGTAATTAACGTATTTCAACAAATTAGTCCTTCCGTTTGTTGGTGGTAGCGCCCTTTTATTTACATCCGAGAACGCTCCTCTCCGACTCCTCGGTAAGTTAAGGAACAACCTAAGTGCACTTAATTTAAGGGATGTAATTTCATCATTATGAATGATGCGCCGTGCCACCCATTGAGGTTTTTTCATTTTTTTAGTAACTTTACAATTGATTTAACGTTGATGCCAATAACATGTTCAAATATAGCGACACGATATTATTTACAAGAATTTGCGGTTTTGTTTAAATTTTTCCTTATGGCAGATTATCACGAACTTGGTACGTAATGGAGATGAGAAAATTTTTATTGTTTATAAATAATATGAATAAATATTGCACATCGCGTGATTTGTTTGCTTTATTAGTCACTTTTCTTTTTGTTTAAAAAAATCGGACTAACAAACCTCTCAAAGCAACAGAAGTACTACCCAAAAATGTCATTTTGAGTCGTTTTGAGTTCACCCACAAAACTTGAATTATGTTATTGGGTTACATACAAGTTACATATCAATTAATCTTCTGGAGCACTAATATAGTTAAACGCGACATAATCATCCGAGTTTTAACTATTGACCCAATAGATTAATTATTAATTAACTATAATCACAGTAAATTGGTAATACAGTTGTAGTTTGTTGTCTTAATATTTATACATCGATTTTTATGGCATTAATTCGTTAGTACCGTTATTGTTATAAGTATTATGGGCTGCTGAAACCTGCAGTTAAAAAAACCAGTTTTACGCATTTCTTTTCTAATCGATTATACATAACACACTTGTGTAATTTGTTTGATCATTTTTGTTATCGATACTTTCGTGTGATTTCTCCTTTATAAAGAATTCGATCTATTTTTAACGATAAATTGGAAAACTCGGGATCGATAACACGATAACCAATAAGGCTCTAATCGGTCTTCAGAAGGTTGGCATGGCAAAGTCAGGTGGTATCTTAAAAGAAAAGGTGGACGAAAAACGAGCGGTTGGTACAGGGTTGTAACGTAGAAGATGGCAACCTTCTTCAGTTGAGGTCAACTATTTTCCTCTCTCGGTGGCCAAGTTGCTCGTTTGGATTCCGCGTAAACTTGAATTCATGCCATCGGAATCTTCAAATTGAGTTCCGCGTATTCGGCATTCAACGACCCTTAGGCTATCACGGAAATGAGTTCTAGCAGAAGTTTGAAAAAAAATAAAGTGTGAGGGATGCGACTATCGAAGCAAATGACGAGAAGAATAATATTAGGTACGACAATGAGCATTTTCCAACTTTGCGTAACTCTTTGAAAGTTTCAAATCGAGCCATTCAAACTACTGTAGCAGAGAAATTTCCGCACTTTTTTATTTTTAAGGGATATTTTTTAAGTCGACACCGAAAGTGAACAAAAAAAGCGTTTCTTATGTGTGTAGATGTGGAAGGGGCCTTTCTAATAAATTGCCAAAACTTTTATAACAAATTTTACTGTCTACACATAATTTTATTAATGTTTTGTACGATTAGTTTTGAGATAGTTTGCCTTAATTAATTTAAGTATAACTTTAAAATAATTATTTATCATTCTCAGTGAAAGTAAGTTCGCGAGGCCTTTGTTTTCGGCGAACAAGAAATTAATACGTCACTTATGACTAATCATTACAAAATCATAAGTACTTACGTATAATTAGATATTATTAAATTGTTCTGTAAATGCACGCATTGGAGAAAAACTTTTTTAAAAAGAAATTCGACAAAAACTGTTTTGTTTCGGTTTTGATTGGGTATTGCAGATCGATGGGATAAAATAGGAAAATTTTATTTAGAACGAACTAATATGTATAGGTATTATTTTATTGCATGATGTTTAAACTCTTCTTTGTTTGATCGATTTTAAAACTAATAATTTTGAAGTTTAACAGTTTGATATGTACCACCGTGTACCTCACTCGTAACAATTTAAAATTTTCAATGTAATAAAATTTTTTGCATTATTTTAAATTAAAGTATCGATTTTGTAAAGTCGTATTCAAATATTGCGAGTTCGTGATCTTGGGAAGGTTAATTTGGCCCTTTCAATGCCAATAAATAAATGCGATTTTTAATAACTTACTATGGAAATCGAGGAAACGAAAAGAAGGTCGAGATGTTGATAATCCATACTTTATCAATGATGATTGGCAAAAGAAGTGCTTCAAAAACCTGCCTTACATAATATACAGGATGTAGATAAATAAAAGTAAGGAACAAATTCAATATTTTTGAAAATGTAGAGGTTTCGTCCGAGTCTCATGTAAATGTTTGCTCGTATTTTGACGCCGCTCGTTCCTTTGTAACGCGTAATAGCCGTCAGAGACTCCAAGCTATTGATACATTTCAGACAGCTACTATTATAGCTTGTCTTTTTCTCATCTAATAGAAAATAGAGGACTCATATCGATTGACTTGCTCGCTGCTGGTCAAGCATACGACCCCCTCGGCTAACCTTCCGAATCGGACCTATATTTTACTTAAAATGACCTAAGGACCCCCGAAGTTTGGCAGATTCCTCCAGGGACAACCTGTATAGGGACAAGCCGCTGTCTCTTTTCACCTGTACAATTTAATATTGTAACATCTTTACCTAACCTAACCTTATTATATTTTCAGCTATCACTGTTTGGGCGTTGAGCGTTAGAAACGACCTGGTTACTTTCTGAGAGCTGCTAATCGCCCAGTTTCTTCTACCTAGTGTCGTTGAGTTTTTCGTTCGCATTCCCCTTTTGATGGCCTTTCTCGCAAATACAGTAGATACAGTTCAGGGTACACCATGTCTTGAAATTGAGCGCACTATTTTAAATTACCCATTCGAAACAAAATCGATTGGGTGAACCTCCGCCTACTATATAGCAGGTGGAACCCCACAGGCTTCTCGGACTCGAAACTGCTCCACTATAAAATTTTTCCTTGTACTCTACGAAGAATAGAAAGAAGTAGGTGAAATTTAATGATATTGAACAGGTAATTACAATTGGTTTGGTTTGAAATCAGCTGGCAGGTAACTTCCATTTTTATTTGCTCTCTTTTTATAACTAATTAAAGAAATTAAGTTGGCCTGGATCTTTTTTAACGAATAGGTAATGTCGAAATAAAAGAAAAAAGCGAAATAAAAAGAACAAATTAAGTAACCCGTGCCGTGTGTTTTTTTTAATTTAAAAGGCACGAATCTTCGACAATATTAACGTTTGCGTTATTGTTTTCAAACGTATCGAACTTAATGGTTAAATAATTATTTTAATTGCGTATTAACGCAATCTCAATTATTGTAAAGATATAATCTTAAGATTTTTACCGATCTTATCCAACTAACCAAATGTTATTCTTCCATCCTCGATCTTATACATTTGAGATGTAATTATTTGCTTCAGTAGCATTGAAATTATAATTTAATAATTATTAATTTTTAGAAAGTAGATCTCTAACCAACTATGACAAATTGAACACGAATTACGATACTTTTTGGCGTATTATTTACCAAAAGTTGAAGAAAAACGCATTAATTTCTCGAAATTGTATCGAATAAGGGAATAGTAGATGAGCTTTCTCGAAAATGTGTAAAGTGACACGTGCAATAACCAATTTGATTGACAGTGTTCGATTGGAAACAAAAAAATCAAAGTTAGCCAGAGCCAATCGCGAAGAGCAATTAAATGTTTCGGCAGAGTGTACTGTAGGTTTCACGTTATTCCGGAATGACTTCTTGGCGAAATAACGTGATAACGTGATCCTACAGCTAACTGGCTAGTTTTGATTTTATGTACAGTCAAGGAATTGGCCACTATAGGTTGTTTGGCGAATACCGCCCACAAGTTCGTCAAGCTCTGCAATGAAATTTTTACGAATTACAGGCAATGTTTTATAATAGTCTAGCACTCTCGATCTTTGTGTAAAATCAGAAAGTTGCCACTTACTAATGACCAATAAATTTTTCCGTGGTTGTACATGTTAAGTGTTTTTCTTCAGATCAAGTAGGGGCTGCGCATGGAGTTTCTCCGGGTAGCAAGTCATAGGTTCTCTATTTTTCTCCAAATAAAGTTATAAACAGATAGAGGTTAGGTGAGCCATTAGAACTCTAGCAATTAACGCATTTTCGTGTTGTTTAAAGATAGTTTTGCCGTATCTCTCTATTAACAGTTGATCTTATTACGCGCTAAGCACTATTTCAGCATAATCTTGCACTTGAAATACTTCAATCTGAATGTATTTTGTTTGGGTGACAGCACCATATCATGTCGGTTGTCATGTAAGTCTTCAGCTCATGTTAATTTAACAACTTGGGACTTTGGAGGACACCGGTTTTGTAGTTCTATCACTAACTACAGTTGTTTCGAACGCCTTCATTAAAAGCGATGCGAAAGTAAAGACTTTTTGTTTTGAAATTAAGTAACGTTGTCGAGCACCCCGTACTTAATTAGCGCGCGTTTCTTTAAAAATTTCCAAAGGTTGTAATTTTATCTGTTTGTTCGGACGTGATTGTCTTTTACCTTGAGATACTTCACAAAAAACTTAATTAACATAGTAGACGATACTTAAGTTATTTAATTGTCTTCTAGGAGTATCGCAAAAAACACATTAAAGTACGAATTGAAATTAGTGCAAATTATAGGGTGAACAATTTACGTAACAAGTTTGGGTATATTGAGCTATCGAGTATTAATTTACTTTTTCAATTTCTAGTGGAAATTTTAAGTACCTATGTATGTGTTAAAAACGATTAACCCACTTCAGGCTTCAATATGTTAGTAACCTACATAATAAAAGTAAAGAAATTTTGCCTTCGAGATGATCTTAAGAATTTATTTTTTTAACGTTTTAAATTCATTTCATTACACGCTTAACTCTTCGTTAAGAGTGTGGCTCGAGCTACTAATTTATATGGTTGCACTGTGGGAGTTAATAATATTTTCCAGAAGTATAATATAGAAGCGACTTTCTTCGCTAACATCTTAACTGATAATTTTCTTAATTGAAAATGAGTAAAAAGATAATTAACGTGCACTTTTAATTATTTTTTTTTTACATTTCGCTTCATCTATTGAACAGACCTTTGATTTATGTTTGATTACTAGTTGCATTAATTTTCTTTATTTCTAATGTTTTCACACACTTATTATAACAAAAGAGGCAGATTAGACACAAGAGGGGGATTAGACGAGAGACGAGGTAACAAACGGGACTCGGGGACTCCCACCATTTTGCTAATTATTGTTTGAGTGGAACTCCGCAAAAAATTGTTTTTAATAAAAATGTTGAGAACTATTAAATATTTGGAAAAACAAGTTTAAGGAAAAATGTTCCCGACTTAAATCTCTACAAATTTTGTTCTTGCACATTTTTGTGTTGGTGCAAAAGTAAGGCTAGAAAAAGGGGTCGAAAGTGATGAAAGCAGCTGTTTTTTCTGATGGAATTTTGTGTACTTGGGCTCATTTTCTGGCGTCACCTTTGCCCCTACACAAAAATGTGTAAGAAACAAACTTATCCAGAATTAAATAAGGAACAGTTTTGTCAAACATTTTTTTCATATTTCTAATATTTCTCGAGATTTTTGAATTTTTAGCGAGTTGCTATCGAACCACCATTGCCAATTTTTGACACAATCCTCTACACCTTCCCTTCTATTTCTCAATACTCCTAAATTACACCTATAATATTTGTGAAGGAATTTGTACTCAACTCGAAAAACCCCAAGAGGAGCCCTCATTTTTACACAATAACGCGACTTTTTGTAACTCGTAAGATTCACAAGGAAGTGACTAAAACAAAGGAGTAAGAAACTTGTCTTTTTAATTAAAATACGACGCCTCTACATGAGCTTTGTTGAAATGGTAGTTGCTATTGTTGTCAAGGTCTCCTTAAATATTAGTTATTAATCTGCGCTATTACAGCTCTCAAAAAAATGTGAGCGACCACATTAATTTTTAATTAAAACCACTCTTTTCTATTAATGTTAAAAAATGAAATTTTTTCGACGTTACGATGTTGGGAATTTGTTTTATTATTATTATTGTTACTACCGATCTTTGTTCGTTTAATTACAAAGTAGGTTAATTAAAAAGGCTAATGTATCTTCTCACTTGGGAACATCATTAATATGTGTAATTATTTACTAAAGGCTAATAAATCAAATTTACATTTTGTTACAGGGACGCAAACAATTTTTGGCGTAAATTTTTGTTCGTGACGTAATTACGTTAACAGCGTGTACCTTAATTTGTTAATTATTGTACAATTTACATGTGTGCATTTAATTATTTGGGGCTAGTCATGATGTCACCTTCGAACAGGTCAATTTACTAAATGTAACTACAAGCCTCAAGGACTTCAATTGTTTAAAGTTTATTTAAACAAAAAAACTTCTGATTTTGTACAACTGGCTTTGAAGGGATTGGTGTTCTTGTTTTGGAATTTTGAGGTGCGCATTGTAATAGGTTAGGGATATAGTAGGAGAAGGTGGAAAAAAGACACGAGAACAAAGGGCTCATTCATTTGCGAAAACGACTTTTATCATTAAATACTTTATTAATTGTATAGTTCGCTCAAATAATCCTCTTTGACCCCCACGCACAGTTATATCTCTTCACTTTTAATTAAATTAAAACGGATTTGCATTGTACTTAGTAATGAAATACCTATAATAGGTACGCTGTTTTATTGAAAACAAATCCCCTGCAGACATCCAGACGTGACATTATTATTTTCTACAAGTTTGCGAGCTTATGTCTGGTGTTGTAGTATTGTTGATGTAAAACCATTGCATATTGATACTCGTGGCATTTTATGGGCTTCAAAAATTACTGTCACAAGCACACGAACTTCACGTTTGCTCTATTATATCTGGGCGCGAGCTCTTAACGGGCCTTTCGCAGTTGTGACGTAGTCCACTTTATAAGGGGTACGGCTTGTCCCCTCTTAGGTGTTCATATGGAACACAAGTGGAAAAAAGATACAAATAGTTTTTTATTTTCTTTCAATGAAAAATCAGGTTGTGATTGGCTATCTGTTATTATTTATGAAGCGTGATATTTGTGACAGTTGTCAATTAACTAAACGTGGACTCGCTCAACAGACCACGCTTTGTTTTAAATAACTACTGCTAATCTTCTCTTGTAAAATGATACTTAGATACGATTTTTATTTTAAACGGCTTGCAGTCGTATATTTCTGTAGAGTTATAAAGAATTCTAAATATTGCAATCAATGCTTCCCCAACCACCGTGATATTTTAATATACAGGGTGATTTATTAGCTCACCGACAAACTTTGCCACATGAAAGCTCATGTAATTTTAAGAGAAAAATATATTTTGGGCATTTGTCCCACTTCACTTATTTAAAGACATCGAGGACTTCAAAGTTTACTGCAGCGAATTTAATAATAGTAATAAAAAAAGTGGACTTAAAACAACCAAAAATACGCTTTCAGCACTCTAAAGTATGCCGATTAGTCTGGTCAATCTAGACCAAAAAATGAGAGTGAAGGTGCATAAAGTCCCAACAAGCTGAAAGTTATCGTTATCGTCATAATATGCACACGTTTCCATTCCACCATGAAACTTTTACAACTTTTTGAATCGTTATATCTCAGAAACGGTGGCTCGTAAGAAAAAAAGTATTGATACATTTTTTATAGATAATTTTATGATCTACAATTTTTGTCTGGGGTACTTTTATGATAAAATTTGCCGTTTTGCTGAAAATCGCGAACAACTCATTTTTTTGACTTTGACCTCGAATAAAATTTTTTCCATGGGGAACTTTTAAATTTTATTTATAATTATGTTTTTAACAATTTTACCGATTTTCAGCTTGTTGGGACTTTATGCACCTTCGAATGTCTAAATTGACCGGACTAGATGTCATTTTTGTGTATTGTTGTTGCATTGGAAGTGCACCTATTTAATCAACAACACAATATAACGCGGTTTATTGCCGCAAATAACAAATTTTGGTCAAGAAATGTGCGAAAATTATGAATTTTATCTTAATCACATGCTACCTTTTAATAAAAAAAAGTTTTAACTAAACCACACGTCTGTGGCAACTAGTTATTCTGATACTGTAATAAAATTAGTAATTATTAGCTAGTACATATTATAAAAAAAAGTTTAATCATTTTAATCGATGTTAATTACTTATAGTCCAGTCAATAGGGAGAAAAACAGGCCTTTGCTCTACAAAAGGTGGTGTAGTTCTGATTTTTTAATATGTTATTAAGTTAGGAGCCCTGATAAAACATCCAAGTTTTCGACCTTGAGGGGGGTCCGCGCGATCCGCCATCTTGGATTAAAGGTACGAAAAATTGGTTTTTCCGATTTAACTTCTTAACGGTTGATCCTACGACAAAACTGTCAAATTCAACTTTGAAGAGAACAAAATTCCCTACAATATTTATTCTATTTATTTTGTCCCTATCTGTTACGGTTTCTGAGATATAAGCAGGAGAAAATCGCTATTTTTAGAAAAAATGAATTTTTTTTGTTAACTTCACATGGAGACTTTTTTACCGTTTATTTAAGAAAAAACTCTTTGGAACAAAAGTTGTAGGATTTTAATTGTCTTCAAACCGAGTCTATCGCTGATATTTTAGCTCAACTATCAGATCCAAGGTTAGAGCAGTTTTAGGACAACCTATAAATGTCGAAAAATGAGTCATGAGTGTTCGCAGCTCCAAGTTTTTGTTACCCCCCCCCCCCCCCCCATATCAACCCATAACAATTTCTCTCACATTTCAACATTTATTCAATTTAAAATGGTTATGGGGGTAGAAATGTTGAGCGAATTTTCTCTTTTATATTGCCAACAACCTGTCTCATATGTCGACAATTATTGTTGGAGGGTAGTGTTTGTGAAGAGGGGATTGGGGGGGGGGCTTGACCTCATATAACATTAAAATCGGTTCTGGGGTTTGGCAACCACACGCGTTCAAAGTTTGCGGTAAGTCGCACTTCTCCATGAAACCAGGTTTGTCGGTACTCTTTTGGCCATAACTCCAAAACTTTTTGTCCGATCCGCAATTTCTTTTTTCATCTCAAAGCTGGTTAAATTTACTATGAGATCCTTTATATGAAATTTTGATTAAATCTCCTAAAATACCCACACTAGCCTAGCCCACTGAACGTGGAAATCGCGTCATATTTCGCAAAAACGTACACATTTAGCGTGCTGGTGTGAGTATTTCACGGTATTTAATCAAATTGCTTATACAGGGCTAATAGTAAGATTAACCAGCTTTTAGATGAAGAAAATAAATTTTAGATCGGATAAATAGTTTCGGAGTTATTTGGAAAAATGTGCCAAGAAAACTTGGATCCCACAGCAGTACGCGGTGTTTAAAGTGCTAGGATTTTTATTTCATGGGGCTTGATTAAAATCTCATATATGAGGTCTGATGGGAAATTTAACCAGCTTTCAGATAAAAAAAGAAACTACGGATCGAACAAATGTTTTTGGAGTTATAGCCAAAAGAGTACCGACAAACCAGGTTTCATGAATAAGTGCGACTTACCGCAATCTTTGAACGCGTGTGGTTGCCAAAAGACTACCCTCCCATAATAATTGTCGACATATGAGACAGGTTGTTGGAAATATAAACGGGAAAATTCGCTCAACATCACACATAGGATCAACCGTTAAGAAGTTAAATCGGGAAAAACAATTTTTCGTATCTTTAATCCAAGATGGCGAATCGCGCGGACCCCCTCAAGGTCGAAAACTTGGATTTTTTATCAGGGCCCCTGACCCAATAACATATTCAAAAGTCAGATTTACACCACCTTTTGTAGGGCAAAACCCCCCATTGACTGGACTATTACCTAAATGTATGTTTATTTTTGTAGTAAAGAAAATTATACATTTTTTGGAAATTAACTTTCTTATTAATTATTAATCTCACATAAAACGAAAAATAGCTACTAATTTATTATTTCTAAAGGTTCTTTAAAAGTTTAAAATAAATCGTAACATTAGTAGTTTGTATAAGATCAAATTTTTATGTTGTCTTATCAGCTCAGACAACCGTAGTACAATTTCTAAGAAATCTACAGTTTATAAGCTCCGCCTCCTAAAAAACGTTCAGACGCGCCTCCGAGCTCAGAAATTTAACATTTAATTCAATTTTTTCTCCCTTATTAAGACGAATTTTGATTTGGGACTTTTTGCAAACTTTTCAGAAAGTACATTAAATTTGGTTCATGTCAGTGTTTTAAAAAAAAAAGTTCCAAAAACGGCCTTTCCGACCTTTTTTCGAAAAAGTACTGACATGGATCAATGCAGAATATGGCCTAAAATGTGCTGCAAAAATTTGAAACAAATCGATCAATAAATAAGGGAGAAACGCCTAAATAACGTTTTCAGGCCTGCGAAAGGAGCCTTAATTTTTAAGTTGCCATAGATTTGTAAAGAGTCATGCTCAAAAAGCGTTCATGTTGAATGACCATTTGATGACTAATTGCACTTATTTAATCTACTCAGGTAAACTGGAACGTCTTTAACCTCCCGTTTTTTCATTACAGGCAAACTTTTTAGCAGGGCCGAGTTGAAGGTTAACCAACATACGTTTTTCCACCGAATTTGCTTTTTTAGTGGCTAGGTTAGCTCATACAAGTGACGTAGTTGGCTCGACAAATTGTGTGGAAAAACGTGTGTTGGGTGCTTGTTAACCAGGTAATAGTGTGGTAGTTATCTCCAACTTGAGTGGACTGAAAGGTTAACATATAATGAAAAATTAAGTTAGACAGTTTGGCTTATCTGTGGAGATTCGTAAAATAAAGTTGTCGAGAACGGACTGGGGACCGAACTACCGGTCCTAGACAATTACAAGAAATGCAAATTTCGATAGCACAGTAACCTACTCCTTCTAGCCATCACTCATTTGTGATGCGTTTTTAATGAATAAGTTGAGACTTTTTCTAATAGCCCGAGAAAGTAGTGAAATAGAGCTTCCCTACGGCCGTCAGAAAACGTGCAAGCGTCTGCACCATTCTTGAGAACTTTCAGCTTGTAATCCAGACAGTCTCTAGGGCAGTGTTCAGTGTTGACAGTTGGTTAAACTTTTTACTTTTCTCCTTTTGGTCTTGAATTTTTTGAAAAAAAATTGAAATCTTGTAACTACTACATTTTGAGTAGTTAAATGGTAGGTCTATAATACCTTCATACCTAACCGGCTCAATTTTTTTGGAAGGCTCACCACTTAACATCTCTTGATGAACTTATGAGGCGAATTTGACGTACGTCTTCCAACAATCATTACTTCTTCATTCCAGGCATTTTGGGCTCCCCAATTATACCAATATCTAAATTGGAAACAGAATTGGATCTTACCTACCTACTGCACCCATCACTTGTGTTTTTAACTTTCACCCTCGCGAATATGAGCAAAGTTTGAGTTTGAATGATGGGACTAGATCAATCGACAGGCTATCTGAATTTCAAAAATGTTGTTTCAAAAAGTTATAGTATAGGTAATAGGTAGTTTTTAATTATTTTTTTTGTAAAAAAGCTTTTCCTGTTGAAACAAAAATAGAAAATCGAAGCTTGCATCGTTTGTTTGTCCATTAAAACATCGTGTACCTACTGCCTGAATTTCTTTTTTTTTAACATACTGGTGCTTTTATGTATGTTTATGCTTCATTGAAACGTGCTTGTTAGGCAGGAAAGTAACGAGATGCTAAATGCAGTGGCAGGTTAATGTTGATTAATATTATTTTTCGACGTCGAAACGTAACTAACAAGAAGGTCGCGTATTAACAATCTGTTGTGCGACATTTAACCTGCAGCGATTTATTATAAATCTGTTAATCGTAGTTTTTATTGTACTCACCAGAAAAGAATCCGTGTAATTAACTTCAATATCCGCCACTGGCTTAAAAATAAGTATAAACGACCTAGAGTTGATATTTATAGTTTGCATTTAAAAGAGAATTTTTACGGCGTACTCTCGTGAGGAATAATAATCCGTGCGTAATTTATCACTAGCTTCAGATTTCACTTGGTTTACTTTTATAAACGGCGGTCGATGGTTTATCGATAAAGTTTCAATATTATTAATGATTGTTACATTATTCTAGCTGCCACTAGAAGAAGACCACCGGCTGTCGAGTTCAATTATAGAAAAGTATATGTTTTGGAAAGTTTGGCAAAACAAAGTTCAAAAGTTGACACTTGAAATCAAAACTACTTATGTAAAGCAAAGTTAATGAACCTCCAAATAGTAAAAGTATCCCGAAAGCGATACTTTATCGAAATTTTTGTTAAAACACACCAAACACCCAAGGGAGACTTTCTTTGTTGGGCGGAAACGTCATGATGTGGTAATCGAAGGGTTTCGATGGTCTTGAATGTCTATGAAAATTTATAAAAATTAAACTAACCACGCTAACCACGACCATGGAAATTGCATTAAATGTACAATGTTTTGTACCGACGTGAACAAAACGAATGAAACTCCATTCTGTCCCAGAAGGCTAAAGAATGTGAATGCCCGTGTTGTCACTTTTTATTATTGTTCTGTCATTTGTAGACTCGTTCGCTTTTAACAAGTGCGCAGCCTTCTACAATTCTGAAATTTGACGGCTGGTTATACTTTTGTACTTCCATTCGCTTCATCGACATGACTCCCGAGGCTTTGGAATCGATCCCTAAAGTACATCAATTCGATTATTTTCGCTCGACCAGTTTATTATTTTTCTACTTGTTTAAATAAATTAACAACATAGTAACAACTAGCTTAGTTTGTCTAATATTGTCAGTTGAACAAGAAATTGGTTTTTGTGAGCAAAATTATTGCCACTAAAGGAGGCATATAGTGAAAGTTGTTGTCATTTTTGTTTGGTGGCATTCTGTGTGGCAATAAATTTTTTTCTGCACCCATTGTCTGTTTTAAATACATTTACATCATTCGCTAGAAGATTTTTTAAATAATATTGTAGAAGAAACTCGCAAAATTCGCATTAAGAGAGGCTTGTTTAAGTGCACTCGCTAGTCATTAGTGCGGTGTTTTTAAATTATCCTCTACTAATTGCACCTTTATTTTATTTACTAATTATATGGCCGCTGTTTAATTTGAGCTTTTGGACTTAGTCGAAACTAGAAGGTGAGAGGAGACAATTACCTAAAACGCAATCGATTCCGCAATAGATCCACAAGTTTTTTAGGAAGTAACTCGATGCACGAATGAACAATTTTGGTCTTTTTACTTAATTTTGCGGTAAACTGTCTTTTGTCTTATTTTTTTTAGTAGCCGATTGATCAAACTCTGGATATTTTTATTTTCTTCAAACGTTCAAACCACTCGAGGTTATTTAACTTACAATTAGATAACTGAAGATTGTGGAATTTTCTTACAATAAGAGGATTCTCCTCTTGATTACCTTCTGCTAAGTTTATTTCCTGTTATGTCATTTATTTTAATAGTCGCTTGTCTTTACATTTTTGTTGCAATTGTAATAAATTTCCTGTACTTAGACTTTAATTTTTGTTAGAAAAACTGCCAACATTAAGGAATTAAGAGTCCGTTTACGCACTCCAAGAAATATGAATTAGAAGGTTGGGAGTCTCGTGATTATTTCTAAACGGCACTATCTATAACGATGAGACTAAAACGGCGATAAAGTTAAAAGTCACATCTATGCTTTTGCTGTCATCTTTTTTAAAATTTCGTTTTATTTTTTTTAAATGGGTCCAAAATGCATCTCAAATACGGAAATTTTAACGATCGTGAACTGCTTTACCGATTAAACCAAAAATTGCAGTGATCTGCAGTGGAGTGGGGTTTGGACGAGTGCAGAGTAGCTTTACTGGATCTATTTACCCCGAGTTGTACAATTTTAACAGGTGAGTTAACCAGTTGGTATCTCATCAACTTGCCAATCAACAAACTCGATTGCTGCACTTAACCACCCTGATGTATTCATTTATTTTATATTTCTCTCGTTGAAAATGGGGCTCTTTTCGAACGTGTCCAGATCGCCACGTTGCTATTTACGCGACCGAGTAAGAGAGAGTTCTGTGGTTTTGTGTAAATATAACGTTAAAGTAAGAAAAAATTTAAGTAACATCGCTCATTAAGTAATCAAGCAATTAAAATTTCGTGAGAAATTGTTTCACTTTTTTTATTGAATAAGCGACATAAATATTATGCACCGTGCAAGTTACCACTTCGTGTAAGTTTTTATTACTTAAAAGTCGCTTTCCATAGTTAACTTAAGCTTAAAACTTATAATTGTTGTGTGCAGTTATTTATGTAGTTTATTACTATGAAAGTTCTCTCAAACCGCAATTCATAACGAATTTAATATCGTCTTACTGTCATTTAAAATTATTTACCGCATAAAACCTTGTTACTTATAGAGTTATGGTTTTCAATGTTTTATAAGAAAATTTTTTAAAGCCGCAATTGGAAAATTGGGTCTGGGTCGAATTTATTTTCGTTTTTCTTCTCATGTTTGCTCGATGGGAGGATTTTTTTCTTGGACGAAATGATTCCTTTTGTGGCTGCCTTTAGTATGGAAGTTTAGAAGGTTGTCTCGATTCATTGGTGTTGAATTGTTATGCACAGGAAGTAACAAGTAGATGAATTGAAAATAGAATGCTCCGCTTGTTAAATTATTAACTTTAATTTATTTCTGAGCCTACCTGTTATATTATTACGTTACCAGAGATTGAAAAAAAGTTAAAATCGAGAATGAAAGTGAAAAGAATGAAATTGAACAATTTGAATTGGATATATTGATTGTGATTATTGCCTACATTATGTAAAAAGATTTTTTTATGCATCGCATTTTATTTGTTGTAGCAATAGTATAATTGGAGGTGTTATTAGAAAGTAGAAATGTTCTAATTGCACCTTAGTTACACACGTACTATAATCAGTTAATTTGATATTTAACAATTCGATTAGCAAATGTATACATTTACGTAAATGTTCACGATAATTCACGTATAATACCTATGATGTCATGGTGCAAAATCTGATCAATCACTGACGTATCATGAGGACTTTTACTATGTCATTAGTGAGCTATTTTGGCACCACTTTCCAGAGAGGCCCCACAGCTGACGTCCCTAGTAAGACAATTTCTTTCTAGGCTCCCCCGAATTTGAATGACTGACTTATTTGCTCCAAAGCAACCAAATTTGCCACTACTTAGTGATAAGTCGCTCGACAACTATTAAAGTAAGTCAAAAATTTTCCAGTTTTAGTGCGACATGTAATTAAAATGAACTTGTGAAATTGCCAGTAAGGTGCTCTAGATTTCTACTTGTAATAATTTTTGATTTGTTGTGAATACACTCTGTAAGTTAATAACATTTTGAATTGCTACTTATCGAGATTAATGATCGATAAATTTATGAACTTAAACAGCTTTGTTTTGGCGTCACGTTCCACAATCGAGCCCATCTTAATGTTAATTTTTTTAATCACTGTGCCAATTTTTTTACCGTGTGCTTAGGAAAATGCATATAATAAATGCGCTTTGGGCGACTTAGCGACTACACCGCGAATATATTGATATTTTGTTAATAAAGGTGTTTTTTTAGAAAGTGGCAAAACACAATAAATTTCGCCTCTAGGACGTCAAATTTTGATCCCATGAGAAAATAAAAAGTTCATTTTTCTCGAGTTTAGTCAATTTTCTCTTTGATATAATAAGTACTCGATTATTTTCTGATTTAATCGCAATTTTCCCAGCAATTACAATTTATTTCTTTTATTTAATTTTTCTCAGGGGCACAATGTTTTGAGCTAATTTTTGCTTTACTTTAATGTGTTTAGATCATTTTAATGCGCAGTGTGCTCCTTCGCATTTTGCGATGCACTTCTTAGCGCTTAAGTGCATAATACTAAGAAATAGTTTGGCTATGGTCATCAAAGGAAACACTCGCATTTAAAAATTCTTAGTTGTAATCTCGAAATTGGAGTTTAAAAGGCAAAACTTGCGAGACAGTATTGACTCCACAGTCACAGAGCCTTTGTTGCCCCTAAGTTGTGTATCGATTGTGTATGCTTTTGGTGAAATTGTCATCTATTTTTTAACATTTTGATCGTTTTCAAACAACACACAATTCTTTAAAACTGGGGGCAAGGTGTACATTAGTAACTCAGCAATTTCAACGGTAAGCCTGCCATATCATTGTCACAATGAACCTAACCTGCCTGGCTGGCAGATTCGCCGTTGAGCTTGCTTTGAGTTACTAATGTATAACTCGCTCTCGCCGTTAAGATTACTCAAAGCAAGCTCAACGGTAAACCTTCCTTACTATTATCGATGGTAGGGGCCTGGCAGGGTCATCGACAATGATAAGACAGGCTTACCTTTGAGCTTGCTTTTGACTTTTGAGCTACTAATGTACAACTCGGCCTGAGACTTTGAGGGCAAGTTGTACATTAGTAGCTCAAAATAAGCTCAACGAGTAAGCCTGCATTATCATTATCAGTAAACATGCCTGCCTGTCTGGCAGGCTTACTATTTGAGCTTCCTTTGAGCTACAACTCGCTCGGAGAGTCTGAATAGTAATCGGCAAATCTTTTCTTCCAATTTTTTAAAATTACATCTATTAACTTGTGACTTTCAACTGAGTTATTCTTATCGAGAAATTATTGTTTACCAAATTAGTTACGAAATAGGTATAGGTAGTTATTGCCTCTTTAGATAAAATCATATCTGGACTATTTTAAAATAAATGTATTGTTAGTGAGTCGATTACACTCTTATTAAGTTTCCAAACTATAATTTCGAGTTTTTATATGAAAATTAACAAGGTGTGAAAATTAAACAAAAATTATGTAGATCGCGGACGATTAGTGTCGGAAGTAAAAAAGTTTGTTTTTTCTCTCAAAAATGTGTTATACATAGATAGTCTTCCTGTTTAGCTTTCACCGTTAAACTTTTAATTACCGAGTAATAATTAAAATTATTAAGTTAGTAACATTTACTTTAAAATTAGAAAATAATGTAAGTTTATAAAGCACATCTGATTAATTGCTCAATATGGAAGCTTTTAATTTATTATGTTTGTTTCAAATAGAACGAGGATGCACATTTACCAATCATTTAGAAATCTAATAATTTCTAAACGTCGTCTGTTTTTATAGTTACATATTTTAATAGGAAGTTGGGTTTATTTTATTATTGTTTATATCTTGTTATAAACAAAGGCTTGTAAAGTTATACCGTGTTACCGTGCAGCGTGCTTGTTACCTATAGAGACTAGTTTGCCTTATATGGATTGGACGCATTAGCAAATTGCTACTCCTACTATCGTATCATTGCAATCAAACGGAGATCATTAGCTTCTCCCCAACACGTAATGAGTCGATAGATAATTCCTAGAAAATTTTATTAAAAACAACCATTGCGTGTTTTCATTTTTGTTTAGTCTTTTTGGCTTCTTGCAATTATACGGATATGTATTATTATTGGTTACGTATTTTATCTTCGATAGAATTGAAGTAGTATACAGGGTTATTGAAATTTGTTGTGCAACATGCGGATCTCGCTTATCTTAAGAGCTAGATCATCGCAGTAGTTAAATTAAACAAATGATAGAAATATTGTAGGTACTTAGATAAATTCCATAATAAATTAAATAATGCATGGTTCGATGCATAATTGAAAAATAAGTCATTTGGTAAAAGAAAAAATAGAGTTGACATTAAAAAACCAAGAACAAATCGACTAATCGAAATGACGACTACGGATTCGAAAGCAGGATAAAAAGAGGCAATAAAAATATTTTGTACAGAATTAAAAAATATCGACAAATAAAAAAGTTATAGCTAAAAAAAGAAAATTAGAGTTTTCGGATTTTTGCAGTTTTCGCGAAAACGCGTAAATTTATTCGAAATTCTTTTTCAGATTATTTATCAGCGCCGGATTTAGCAACTTTGCCAAATTTAAACCAACGCGCTAGCTCGTACAATAAGCGAGATGCCCATGTTGCACAAGGAATTTCATCACCCTATAAATATGATGTATACGTACACAACGTTTTTTTTATGCTCATTAATATAAGTAGTATCTATTAATTTGAGTTTCGATAATTAGAATTTTTTTTTGCTGGCGTTTAAATCCCAGAGTAATTGCTTCGAGTGGGTAAACGGTGATTGTAAATAGGGGCGGAGCAATTCGGTCAGGGAATGCATATTTCCACCTATATCGCGCTTAAAGATGTTTCTATACGATTATACTGGCTGATCTTATTAAACGGAACATGCAACTTGAAAAATAATTCAAATTAAGAGACATTTTTGCCACATTTATGATTCGAGTCTTATTAAATGTTAAGCAGATTTAACTGATAGGTTGGAGTGATTAATAAGTTCGTAGTTTGAGATCAGGGTATAGGACGAAGCTTAATGTGCGTACACAATTACGAAATTTAGCCTAGAAGTATAAATAGTGCTAGCCACACTACATACATTAAATTCCCCGGACTGGAGAGGCTGTGGTTTGCATTAATACGTTTCTAACGACGATTATCGAGCTTTTAGAGAAAGCTTAGATCGTCTTCGATTTATCTCTAACTCAAATCTTTACATTTCGAATAATTGCAATTAATTCGATATACCAATAAGTACATTGATAAAGTATCCTTATTTGAACTTGATAGAAAGTAATAAATAATCGATTTATATCTTAACTGTGTTTAATTAAGCATAATTTGATTCAAAAAATGCGAGAAATCATCCGTGATAAACATCAATTGTGTTACTATTTCCTTATAAATATATCTTTGAAGGAAATTGCGATTAAGTTATTGGAGGCGGAGTATAAAGAATAAATTGGTATTAATAAATAATAAAATAATGAGTGGCAGTGTTACGAAATTTTAAATTTGACTTTTTTTGAATATTAAAATTGTTGTACTTTATTGTTTGATTTCCGCCATGTAACTATTGTTAAAAAAATATTTAATTCTCATTATAAAAAAGAGACAATGCCTATTTAGTTGTTTTATATAAATACTAAATACAATGCAACTCTTGCGTAATTTGTTTGTTTTATTATTTCATAGTGCTAATATTGTCTTTTTTTTGCAGGTAAGCAAATCTTCTCGAGGTATAACTGGCTGATGAAAAGGTTGCGCGAGAAGCATCAAAAGAAAAAACGTATTCAAAAGGCTTAAAATGTATTTGCTAAAAACAAAAGGCAAACGTGACATACGTAGTCGTTTTGTTATTAAACTTCCTAATAAGCCTTACAAACTTAATTTGGTATAGTTCGAAACATTGGAAGTAAGTCCAATTTTTTTTATCTGAGTCACTCTCTAATTCGGATCCAACAAAAGATTGAGGAAGTATCTGTAATAAGTAAATTTTTTTAAACATTTCAATCAAATACGTCAATATGAAGTAAATTGGCAATTTTGAGAGCAAATGTAATAGAAAATGGGGAAATCCGTGCGCACAAAAGTACAGGAAGATTGGACCTACTCTTATTGTGTGCACACGATCGAATCCATTATAATTGTATCGAAATCAACCGACCATAACGAGAAAGGGTAACAATTGGCGGTAGTTTTAACTCTTGTTGTTACTATTTTTATTAACAATTAAATAAACGCGTAAGAAGTCGAGAGACGTTTGTTTAGCTTCCGAGTTAAAAGCAGCTCTTCAATTTATCCTCTCGAGTATGAACTCTGTTTTGCTATTTTTAAAACGAGTTTTCGCTCATTTTTTCCTTCATTTTACTAAAATAGAAATTGAACGTCTTTAAACTGACTTGTTAATAGAGTTGTGGGTTTGTTAGTTACTAATGAAAAATTAAAAAAAAATTTAACAAGCTCCGATAATTTATACCTATAGCCATCCAATTATCGAGTTTTCATTTAACTATACACGATCTTGAAATATTTTCGAGTAGGCATTGAACGTGTGTAGGTGTTGAACATTTTTTAAACTGCACGCTTCTTTTTTATCGAGGAAATCTACCTTTTGTAAAAGCCTTGTACTTGTAGTTCAGTTAGATGTGCAAACTAATGTTCCACGTTGTAAGTATTTCGTTTTTGCGATTGTTTATCAATGAAGTTCTACAATTTTCCTTCTTTTGATTAATTGGAACACATCACTTACCAATTGAGTACTGGCATTTTTTGAACTTACTATGTACGTAGGGTGGTTATGTGCCCTTAAAAGACGAATAATTTTATGGTTAAGTAGTCTTTAAAGATCCGAAGTAGTTTGTGTTGCACCATTGGCTTTTAATTTCGTCTTCACCTGATGATTGTGTAATCATTACGACCAATCATTCATGAAAGCAGAAGTACTGTACCATTTATAGCGGTGCAAATGAACAATTGGGTCAAGGTTTGTAGGTCACTTCCAAAACTCATTCGTTTTCTAGTTTACCGATAGGGTACCAGGTAGCACCTATTGTGTATTATAGTATGTGCTCGAAACTAATTTATAATTTTTCTAAATGTTGAAAACTTGTTTGCATAAATATGTTTAAAACGTGGGAAATTATAAATTATTTATTAATGATTTTTACCTTAACTATACAAGGTGGCACTATAACTATCGTGATATTATGTCTGCATGTAATACTGTGCGAGCACACTTCAAATTTTGACTTTTTGGGAAAGGCCTTCCTTCAGGTATTTTAAAAATTGTTTTGTTTTAAAAATATTTCTTTCTAAAACCACCAATATCTTCTCCTAAATCTTAATTTATTTAAAATAGATATTTCATTTCCTGTCTACAATTCGTGATTTGTGGAATGCTAAGTTTGGAATAAATTATATGCGCCTTAACATAGAAAATTTAATTTCTTAATTTGTTAAAACAAAATATTAGATTAAATAATTAGATAAAAACGTAACGTTTTTGACAAAAGTGTTTTCACTTTTTTAATTAAAGATTTAATTATTGTGACGCAAAGTGTCCAATTTTCACTTTTTAAATTAATTTTCTCTCGTTGCCCATATCTCATAATTCATAATATGTGCAGTAGAGTACCCATCGTATATGGAAGATGCAAAGCAGTTTCAAAATTTTTAAATTAATTTTTTATAAGCATTTTTAATATTCTTGTTTTACAATCTTTTGTAATAATAAATAGTTATACGCAGAGAAAGCTTTTGGACGTTTTGTATTATGCATATATACCTATTTTAATTTTAAAACGCAGTCTTTGTTCCTCGTATAATTACAAAACAACGTTAATTGTTTAAAATTGGACTCGAACAATACGTTTTAGTTCTTTATATAAAAATTTTTGAAAAATTTATATGTATTGTTTGCGAACGTTGTTTTATAAAAGTAGGACTATAAACAAAAACACGAAATGATTCATTAAATGGTCTGATTACCTTTAAAAGGTGACTTTGAATTATTGTTTTCAATGGTATTATACTCGCGGTATGTGTCGACTAGTGTCATTTTGATATATTATCTTTTTTTTAAATTAATTTTTTTTAATTTGTACAAAATGAGGGTTGACGCGAAAACTAATTTTCTCTAATATTATGCAATTTAAAATAGTCAAACTAACTGAAATTTAAATTAAAAAGTGACATAATTATAATTGTATTAATTATTATAATCTTATGTGAGCAAACTAGACAATTTTAGTTAAATTATCTTAATAGAAAGTAGATGATTAATATATTACGATGGCTTCGTGATTAAATTAAGCTCCAAATTGAGCCATACTTTGTTTAAGTTATTTACAATTTAATCGTTTTACTGCATAATTAATATAGGTACATTAAGAGTTGAGACTATATAAAGTGATTATTTACATTGTTTTATAATCGTGCTCCACTCGACTATCTTACAACTTCGAATTAGTTCGTTTGTTACAAGCGATTGCATGTAAAATAAATAATTATTATTTTTTGAGCTTCAATATTACTCATTGGAGATACCTACTATACTAATAATAATAGGGCTATATATTATGCCACTATACAGTAAATACAGTGATGCGTGTGAAGAGCCTTGACGTTAAAATGATTCAAAATCAAGTTCGCACTAAATCCTTAAATCATATTTAAAATGCGAAGATTTCATGTTGTCAAATTTTTGGTACTATCTCGTATCTCTAAAATGTAAATTGCTGTAAATTGGCTTTTTAACGAGTAATTCTAATTTACTATGTGCAAAGCCCGAGACTTCAGTCTGCCTTAGGTTATATTGATCAATATAATGCCAATTACGATCTTGCTGTTAACAAGGGCGGGCTTAAGTATGTTTTCTCTGAATGATTCTGAATCTAACATCATAATAAGTGCTTTGACTGTGACATTCAAGAAGAATAAAAGAAGAAGACAGAAAAGTGTGGGTGTAGAGCTGGTTGGAGAATCGTTCAACTCATGGACATGGGGAACTACTCCAAGAACTCCATGCACGATTATGCAACTTACTACGAAATGATGAACATTGAACAACTGGTTCAGCATTTAGTTTCATTGATTTAACCACTTAATAAAAAAGCAAGATACGATGATCGAAGAGGCGATTTCACATAAGACTAATGTGATACTGCGCAATATAACCCTAAAGCGGAACTTACACGATCGATAATATTGATCTCGATCATTGAAGAAATGGACTGACGACCGATATTGATAGAGTATTGAAGGAAATCCGAATTGTCTGTTTTTCGGGCTTCAATACTAGGAAGGGGGTGCTATATATCAATATTATTGACCGTGTAGGAGTGATCGTCAATATTTTCATCAATTCAGTTCACGTAACTCTGTTGTCAAGGTGACAGTGGTAAACGATGAAATCCGGTTCCTATCAGGAACCTTCGCCACTTCATAGAGCACTACTGAATATCCCTAGAACTGTTGAATCCAACCAACTCAATGTATTTAAAGAAAATAGCAAGACATGCAGCTGTTGAGCTCGTCGTACTTACTAGTTAGAATAAAGCCGAAGACTAATAAGGGCTAGTCTACACACTCTCGGTTTTTTCCGAATCGGATTTTTTTCCGATTCGGTTTTTTTACTGTAGATTGTATGCAATGTTCACACGCTTTCGGTTTTTTCCGAGTTGATCACATTGTATTCTCATCTTGTAGTATTAGCAATAGCAGTAAATCTGACGACTACGAACAAAATGGACGTAAATACTTTTGTGATTTTTTACTGGTATAATCGCCGTCGTCGACGCAAAATAAAGAATAGACCACATTGGGTGCATCCAATTTTAAACCAGCGATTTAGCTTAGGATCTTTTCATACGCTTATGGGTGAATTGATGAGGGACGAATCGAAGTTTTTTAATTATTTTCGAATGACGATATCAACTTTTAAGGATCTGTTAAGAAGAGTTGTTGAAAATCTGACAAGACAGAATACTTTTATGAAGGAAAGCTATACGGTCTCGTCTGAACGATGCGATAAGCAATGCATGCGCCACTAGAAACCGATTCGGATTTTTTACTGTTCACAGTTAAAAATCCGATTCGGAATCCAGTGGCAAATTCGAATGATAAAAACCACCGAATCGGAAAAAAATTCGATTCGGAAAACAACCGAGAGTGTGTGAACGTGCACATTGCAAATGTATTGTCACTAAAACTACAGTAAAAAAACCGAGAGTGTGTGAACTAGCCCTTAGGCTTTAGGAACAAATTATAGGAAATAGATGAAGAAGATTGTCGCATCGAAGAGGCAGAGTCGAAGCGCAAATAAAGTTTTCAAACCTTTCTCATGTATCTTTTGCTTTGTGGCAGTGGAAGTGTTCAAGTCTTCAAATTTAAAATTTCTCCCAGTGGCCAAGTATCTCGGGGCTTAGGCTAATCTTTCCTTAACAGTTATACTTTCTCTCATATTTATATCCTCCCTTTTCAAAAATGTTTCAACTAGGGTCAATCATCTGTAACAGTATAAAGGTACTTTTCTTCATAAGTAGTTCTTGAAGTCTTCAACATCGCGCTGAGGCTGATTTCTGTCGACGGTACTAGATGAGAATATTCTTCTCTCTTCTTTAACCATTTCTTCATCCAGCGTTTTTGTCTCACTCGACGAGTACATAGTTTGAAGCGCCGAAATAATAGCTATGTGACCTTTTGTACGATTATCCATGTTTTGGAAGGACAAAATCCTGAAATTACCAAATAAAACCTCAAAACTACACAGACTCATCCTGCTCGTTAGGCAAAAACGGAGGTATTGAGCAAATGTATCGACAATTAATAATACTGATCGTGTAAGGACAGTCAGTTTGAGACTGGTTAACCTCAATATTTTTTCCATCAATTCTTTCAATATACCTCTCAGACGATGAATGTATTGAATATTCGATATCGACGTAATGATATTGGTCATGTGGCAGGTTTTCAGAAATCGGTGATCGGCTCCCTTCTTAAAGACTTGGCAACAATGGAGATACAATCGCCGAATTCTGAATAATCAGTGCTCTAGCTTTTAAAGTTTTAATTCAAATTTATTCCTCATTGTACTTTTTTCAAAGATAACAAACTGTTGCCGGAATGTAAGTACACTTAGCACTGTTTGTACGTACAAACAACCTCCTCTACATACATGTAAATTCTATGACCTCTAACATTAATTTAAAGTAATAATATTATTTAGTTCCTTTCTGTTAGTATTTGTGTGTTGACTAATGGGCTCAGTTGCGTTTTTAACACCAAAAAAATTTTAACCAATAAAAATTGAATAAGGGCATTGACACTCGCCTCTTTTATTTATTTCTCTTTCTGCTTTATGTTTTAAACATGTTTTAAAACATATGGAATACGTTTATGTGTGTATGTTGTGACTGTGTTAAATTAGATACTACTTGAACTTTTACTTTTAGTTGTGAAGTATGTATGTGGTGTTGATTATTTTTTGAAATCGCTATTTATGTGCAACTAATTTGGTTAATTAGAGACGATTGTTAAGTAGGTAGATTAAAATATATGAGTTTAGGCGTTTGAGGTGAGTTTGTCTATGATATTTCGTAAATATTACATTTTATAATTAGATTTTAAACTTCTTTACTTAAGCCAAGATAAGGCTACTCTTACTCTAACAATTCACTGATAATAACTTTACTTATTTGTTTATGTTGAAGAAATATCTCAGATTATGAGTCATTGTAACTTGGGTTTTGCACCAGTGTTGTCTAGAATTATTAGTCTTCTATTTTATCATCGCCATTTGCGATCTTGGCGAAGTTACTAATTGCTAGTGTGTCGAGGGTTGTACATTTGTACAATGTCCTAACATCTTGAAGTGTGTTTATTAGAAAAATGTATCAAATTGGAAATTTGGTGAGTACTTTTCGTGACAATAGCGTTTTCTAACCTTAAGGGTTTATCCGACACTGTCCTCGTGTGGTCAAATAAACTTCACCCTCTCAATATCATCTCAAATGTACACACGAGTTGCATCATTAATCAAAAATAACAAAATATGAATAATCGTTATCGAACGTTTATTTTGGTTTTAGAAATTTTTAATTACACACATCAGTTATAATTAGATGTTGCTTACCATTAATTTTGATGTTAAATAATATTACCATCACGTGCTATTATTTGATTTCGTTTACGTGTTTACGTCTCGTAGAACAGAGATAAAACGTTTCGCAATTTGATATTTGGAAAAATTCATCCCCGAGCTTCGAAACTTTTAATTAAACAGTTGTATGTCATGTACTGGAATGAACTTTTTTTTTGAACTTTGATCTTCGTTTAATCAAGGTTGTCGTCCCTTAATTTAAATTATTCGTGTCTTCATGTGGTGTGCCATTATTTTTGGCATTTCCATATAAGGTTTTCGTATAGGTATAGCTAAATAAAGTGTGCACATTATTCTTTCGGTTGGATTGTTTCTCTTGGAGTAGGATGGAGAGTTATTATCCCACATCAAATGGGAAATTTGTTATGTAAATTTAGTTGTGTACATATCGTATATCTTAACGTGAGATTATAATTTCCAATAAGTTTAAAATAGTAGACAATATGAATTGAGGAAGACTTATTTCAGAATTGCAAATTTATCGAATTACTGTTGCAACTCATCGTTATATACCAGAATATCTTTTAACGCATCAAAGAAATTTAAGTTTTTACGCATTTCTTATACTACTGAGTATCAGTAGCACAGTTCGTATTAGCTTATTACTCAATGCTATTAGCCAAAAATTTTTAATTAGTACTTCTTCAACTGCCGAAACGAGTCGGTTTCAACGCCAATTGACTCCACTTCACCTTTTAATTTGTTTAAGATCGTCCTTCAACTTTCTAAGAATCGACTCTATGATTTAGTATTATTTGGCACTGTATTCTCAGCATTCCGTTTGTCTACCTGGTGTCTGTCCATCAGCTATAATAGCTCATTTTAGTCGCGTCTCCCTTCTCCATTGAGTCGCTATTCAAGGTTGAACGCGAAATATATTTGTTCATTGTTCCGTTAACATCGAGTACAACTAATCAAACATTGATGATCAGATGGTGCTATTTTGATCAATGCAAGCGGTAATTACAAGTGGTTGTGGCATAGTGCGCTATAAACGTGGGTAGAAGCCGGTTTCGGTTCGGATCATATAGTTTTTTGATCTCTCGTAAGGCAATGGCTAACCAGTTTGCAAATTATTCATTGGATATTAGAGAGTGTTTGTTTCCGTGTACTCCGGGAATTCGAATTAAATTGTAAGTGCCTGAAACTATGTTATCACTTATCACAAATCACAAAGTCTACTTTGGTCAGTGACTGAAAATTCCAAGAACAGTAGGAAAAACGACTGATGCGTTGTTTATCATTTTCCGTTACAAAAACTTTGTAGTGGGGTGTGTAAGGGTTGCTACAGTCTCCAGTCTCGTATGTTCTGTTTCGTATGTTTCAGTTATGAATTATTTCATTTTAAAGTTCTTCTAAGCGGCCTATATCTTTGAGAGTTCCCCAGAGACGTCGTATTATTTATTTAGAACAGCATCTAGATGTCTCAAAATGGTATTTCGTTATCGTTCTAGTAGTATACCCACCATATATTTATAGGGAAAGTTCAATATTTTACTTGATACTATTTCCCCAAAGCTATTTGACCTTTGAATATTTTTAAAAGTTTTGTTTGCATTAGTATAATGCAAACTGTTGTGCCAAAAATGGTAATAGAAATTGAAAGAGAAAAACTCGACAAACACCAAACGTTTTAGAATAAGATTCTTTCTAATTTTAGATATTAATAATCAAATTTTTATTGTTTGCAATTCAAATTTTTTTACTAAAAGCATTGGTCATGCAATTACCTACCTCTCACTGCCAATTAAAAAAATAAGGTGTTATAGACAGTGAACGTTTGCAAGTTTTTTTTTGTTTAAAAAAGCAAAAGTAACGTAACTGTAAAATGTATTTCTTCAAAAGAAAAGAACTTAATTGTCGGATCCTGGTTTAGGCTACTAAAGAGCTGCTCTTTATGTTCTTTTTTTTATTGTGGTTCTGTTTGGTTCCATCAGTTAGAGGAATTATAATATAAGTAGTGAAGAGCCTCCTAGGCCATGTGGCAAAACTGTCACAATGACAGTCACATATGACGTAGTAGCTCTTCTATCTTTCAAATAACCTCTACCCATGGTTCTACACACCAGTTATGCATATTATGTTATTTTTATTGTCAAAACATAGTGAAGATGTTAGTAACAAGCACACATTGACATTGACACAGTGACACGTCCACACATTGGAACCATCACGCATCACAGTTTCGCGCAGAGCCAGTGTGAACATTTCTGACATAGAAGTCGGGTCCTTTGTTTAATGCAAAAACATCGTTATTGTAGCCTTTTGAAAAACAAGATTCCATAGAGCAATTTTTTGCTAACCTTTTTGTTTTGGTTTACGAAAATTAGTAATGTGCTCTGCGCCTCGTCTATTGCTTTTTAAGAAAGTGATCCTATGCTCGTTAGTGTCCACTGACGCGGATCTGATTACCTAGACTTGACTTGCAAGGTACTTCGGAAACTTTTCTCGATTACTTCTAATTTCTCAGGCATGACGTTTACATCTCAACTTCGTAAATCGAAGACGGGCGTACAATATCGAAGCAGACAAAATTCTAAGACAAATATTTCTGAACGTTTCTCTCAACTTGCGAAATGAACCTCTCTCGCTTGCAATATTGTAAATGTTCATTGGAAGAAACTTTTCCAAGACTTTCTAGAGTTTTCTCGCATTTCACAAAACTATAGTTTTTATCTGATGACAGTCTGTCTGACTCTTCTTGCAGCTTCTCGCATCATGTGAAGACGAACCCTTTGTGCCTCGTTCTACTATAAGCAATAGGATAAACAATATTGCAAGTGACTTCTACAATACTTCCTCAAGTTTTCTCGCACTTACAGTCCGGTTTACATTCAAGCTGTAGCTCTATCTGAGAGTCGATCTGAAATTTCTCGCGGAAGAACCGCCAAATAAGTTACATGGTTCTTGATGGGCAAAGCTCTATCTGTACAGTGGAGACACCTACCATTTATTCCGTCCATTTAATTTCGGTACGCATTGGATCCAATTAGTAGTTGGTTTGGGTTGTAATTCGACATCCATGTTAATCACGTTCCAAATCGAAACAATTAATTTTAATTAGATAATCCACGGAGGGGTGTTGGTAAATTATTAAATTAAATTCGAATCTCGACTTTTTTATACGCTCGGTAGAAACGTTCATATGGTTTAATCTTGCGGTGTCTTATTATTGCCTATTATCAATTTGATTAAGGCAATGTGAGTTTTTGATTCATTACAATAATTTATTGTCATGGCCCACTAGACCGAAACCGATAAAACTGTACTTTCTATATGTATATGTACATGTACATATTTCCATATACGTGCACTTTTAGTAATTTAAAATTTTAAATAATTAATGAAATTGCTATTAAAAGTACGTTCATCCTAAATGTGAAATTATGTGGGTGTGAGGGTGATGTGGGTGGTGTAGGCGACCACCCATCAACTGTTACCTATTTATGGTTTATACTTTTTAGTATTGTACTGTGTATTAACTGTTTATTATCTTCAGTCTTCGCTGCGTGATTGGTTATGAAATATACAGTTTTTTTGAACACGCATTTGTTCGAACGTATCTACTTATTTATACTTCAGAGAGCAAGTTCTTTCCATTTACATCAGAAAACGATTCACGGACCTCCCTTTACTAGTAACTAATTTGAGAAGTTTTATTAAGCAAAGTGGGAAGTTTCGCCGAAAAATATGAAGTAGTAATGAGGCTTAAATTAATTTTAATTAACAACGCCCAAAATGTCCCGAAAGAAATTTGAGCATGTAGGTGTGAAGCTGCAACAATAATTTCGTTTTGACGAGATATTTCTTGAACTTGCTTTGGCTCTATTTATACCGCAGCACCGAAAGTAAGTCGCTCGTGGTAATTAAATGGACAATTTAATCATTAAGATCTCGAAAATATACTGTAAATTGTGACGTTAACAGTCGAATTAACCTACAAAAATATGATATAAACTCATTAAGAATAAAATTTCACTTGTACTGCTCATTTTTTAAATATTAGTGTCACTTTTTTGTGTAAGTTAATTTGTTTATAATTTAGTTTCTAACACAACTTTTTGTTTTAGGGCGGTGAGCCGGGCTCGGGCATGGACTGCCTGCAGCTACGTCAATCCGCCGGACCGTTTCATTATCTCATCAATGAACAAGCAAAATCTTTGGTGGCACTGCAAGAGTTACAAAATGAAGTGGGTGCTCTACTCGAGTTTAGGGATCTCGTTATTGAGACGTTTCCAAATTTACGAACCAAACTGGCGAGCTCTACGCCAACAACAATGACATCGCATGTGTCTAACATCCCCATCGCCGTGAGACGAGAATGGGAGCCCGGCGTTCGCGTACGTCGAAAGCTCATGAGCAAAGATGACTCTAGAGGAAGTAACAATTCTAAAAAGAGCGGAGAAATTGGCGTTCAAGATTCGGGTTTTAGCACGGAGACATCTAGCAAAGAAACTCACAGCGCTTCTTCCACCGCCCTTCACAATTCCACGTCTACACACAACACCGAAACGAACGAAACGGAAGACGAACTATGGAATCTCCTAGACGTAATTCACAGAAAAGGCACGAGATTGAAAGACGAGTTGGAAGTTTTACACGATTCGATTAGAGAAAGTAAGGAAAATTCCGATCGGCTCGACGAAGGCGATTTTCAGAGAGTGCTTTTGCACGCCTCTGCGGACGATGTGAGACACTTGAGAAGAGAACGCGATCTTTTATTAGATCGCGTCGCGGAAATGGAAGCCGAGCTATTGGCGAGTCGTTTGCACACGTCCAGACTTCAAGAAGACTTGGAAACTTTAATCTTGGCCAAACAAGACTTAGAAGAACAATTAAAATCTGTGATGACGCAAAGTGGTGAAGTGAACACTCGTATACACGATCTTCATATGCAATTTGTGACTAATAAAAGTGCGCCGAATTCTCCTGAAAGTAGTAAAATTGTTAGTGATAAAGGAGTTGGTGTTAATAAACAACCGGTTGCTATTCAGAGGACTCGTAGAAAAGCAAATAGAAGTGGCGTACTCGATAGTGTTTTAGGTGATAGAATACCAAAAATTTCGGTTCCCGATTCTTCTAAAATTGCTGCGATTTTGAAAGAGCGCGATCCTATAGTTCTTCAAAAACATTTATTAACATCGACCGTTCAAAATCAGGTAAGAATAAGTCGATATATTTTCTCTTGGTCCCGGCGAGTCGTAAATGGTTTAACAGGCTTTAGTAGTGTACAGGGGGCGGACATTTTTAAGTCATACAGTTAGGTTTTGTATAGAAAACTTCATCTGTACCACGAGATTGTGATCGATGCGTTGAATTTATTTGCTAATGCACCAATTTCTTGAGAACCCCGATTTTATTTCGAATGCGTTACGGTCCAATGAAGTTCAATTTATTAGAAAGGGAATCGATCCATTTCATAACAGTTGTGTATTATGGTCTATCGATAATCCACACTCTGTAATCGAATCACGATTTTAACAACGGTTATGTTTGTTTTGGAGTTTTTAGAGGACATTTGTTGGATTTGTTCTCGAGAGTGTTCCTTTCGCGAGTAATTCGTCAACTCGACACGATGATGCGCCACTCCATAATGGATGCAAGTCACCGTGATGTGGTCGAATACTCAGTACCCTTGAAGATGGATTATACGTGGAGACCCTCTGTTGTTCAGTCTGCGAGGAGTCTTAAATGCCAATCCTTTGGTATTTTACATTTGGATCTGGATTCATAAGAAACAGTTGGTGTAGGTCTCATATTGAGACACTATGAGGATCGGTCAATAAGTATCTGACCCAGGACAGGACAGGTTGCGGTTGTATAGAAAGGAAATTTGCCTCACATTTCGAGGGATTAATGCGGCCAACTAAATCCGAAAGAAAAGTAAATTTGCTATAGACTTAACGATTATTCTCTTATTCGTCGCATTTGTGCTTGTACTTGTATGAGAGTTCAAAGGACACAGTTTGATCAGATTTCACAGCCTACTTCGACTTCTTTTAGCTTTCAATTCCAACATTCCGACCCCCTGGGTACTCCCGACTGCCGAAGTTTGTTATACCAATCGACCAATCGTGACTCGCTGTGTATATCTTTAATAATTGTTGTTTGAAAAGTGAGGTTAGCCTCAAGATATTAAACTAATTTTTGTTTGAGTTCATGTTTAAAAAAAGTTAAAAGTAAGTATTTAAAATTCAGAATCAATCATATATCTGCGTATATTACGGGTGGGATTACAACAACCTTGTCGAGCAATTTACTCAAGGCTCTTTTGAAATTCTTTTCTTAATATCCTTTTTAAAAATATAATAAATAAAATAAATGTTATTTGAACAAAATGTGATTATATCAAAATAGTTTGCGAAAAAAGAGATTAGCGTTTTTAATAAACTTTCATATTTGTTCAAGCATAGAGTTGCCATAAATAAAAATGTTGTAAAATATGTTTAGTACAAGAAGTGTTTGGCGGTTTTTGAGTTTATTAGCGTCGTCACAGACCTATGAAGAATATAGATTGTTTTAATTTGAATTTACTTTCAAGTGATGGGTGTAGTTATTTATAAAACAATTTAAGCTGTAAATTCCAGAAACTTTATACTAACCGATACTAACCAATTATGAGCTACAATTAGCAAATTAGCAAAGCACTAGATTAGTGTTGTCTTTTAAAGTAACTGATAGGGAGTGATAGGTATCTTCATGTAGTTTTTGATAAGACGACCAGACTTAGTTTAACATTTAACTGAAAATTATCAAAGTAGGTACAAACAGACAGAAGCTGGAGCCTCCAGCCGACATCTTGGTAATAATGATGTACCTGCTTTTCATCAGTAGCGCTACGCTACGCTAAGTATAATGATTCCAATGGCTGTTTCCACTTTGGATCATTTGGATGGGGTCTACCTAACAATCAGTTAATGGCTTGTGAAGACCCTGAAAACCCTTATACGGTGTTTACGGTCTTCTGTACCACTTTTTAAAGGGCGATAGTATAGCGAGATATGAATTCTCTTAGTTTTTTATAATAAACGATTTTAAAAATCTAGTAATATACTTGTTACTCTCTTGGTCTCCTCGATCCGCGGACCTAACACCGTTGGACTTTTATTTGTGGGGTTGTATGAAGACCATGGTATACAAAACCGCAATTTTCGATATCGAGGATCTCCGACGCTGGTATAGCAAGTAGCAAGCAGCAGCGGTGGAAATTGTCAACAAGGTTTATGCCTTGAGAACTAACAGTAAAAAATTATAATTGAAGTGGACAGTGCTAATTAAGTAGTGGATTACTAGATTGTTAAACAAATTAATTGTTTATTGTGAAAACTAAAAGAATTATTATCTCGCTTATGAGGAAACTCTTACCAAGGTGTTTTAAGGCTTATGAACTTCTTTAGACCTGTACTATCAGCCTCGTAAAATGAAACAGAGATCAGAGAGCACCCTGTATAAACTGTGGGCTTACGACGGGGTATTACAATGCGATCATCTAATTTAAGATTCATACAGCCTTGAACCAGGTGAAAATTATTTTATGTGCAATGGGGGTTGGTTAGGATAATTGAAAATGAAATATTCAGCTCACCTGTTGTTGTTATCCTTTACTTTTATATCCCGTTCTAAAAATCTCAAATTTAAAATCTTTGGATAAGTATTGGATTACAACATTGCAAAAGAAGGAAACCTTAGAACGAGGCATTAATATTGATTTCCAATGTACTTAAATACCTCGACCGATTACACGTGAGGTTATTTTATATCGCGATGGATAAACGCGAAGCGTTTAATATTTAATTACAGTTTGTTGTTAATTTGCTGAAATGTAATTTTCATAGTGTCTTTGAAGTAGGTAGCTCGGTCTCGTATTTCTTAATAATGGGGAGAAGTTGAATAATTGTACCCACGTTTTTCTAACAACTTCTTAATTATTCCAACACGATTCCTCGTCAGCGCCAATACGTATTGTGCTCAAGACGTATACGAAGGTGTTGAAATCATTGATTATGATTATCGTTTTAAAAAAGACGAAACCTTATAAATAATCCGTCTACTTTTGAGGTTTCTTCGACACGTGCTAACCTACAATTATGTCGTATTTTAAAAAGTGTAGGTGTAAATGCAAATATACAATTAACACGTTCGAGTTGCAACGACCTACGTGACACACACATCAACTGACGCGATGTTGGTTGTTAGTGACGGTAATTTATTTCAATATTCATTGTTAACTTTCATTTAATTTCAACAAGATTGAAAGTGTATTTTTTATTGTTGATGATTTTGCGAAATTCATCAAATTGCTTAACCGGTCGTATTTACTTTTAATTAAAAATCTCTTAATTGAAAAAATGATTGGCACGTTTTACAAGTAACTTTAACGTACCCCATCGAAATGAAATCGGTTGGGTTGTATCTAGGAGGCCAGGAGGCGTAGAAATTTCGTTATGTGTCAGTGCATTTATTCAGAACAGCCCCATCTGTGGAGGAGGGTGTAATCGAGTTGATAAAGATGCACCCAAGCAAAAGATATCGTAGATACTGGCGTATGCGTATATCTATCCAATCCATATCAAAACTCAATAATGTTCTTGAAAACAGTAATTAGATCTTAAGAAGCCACCTGTGAATAGATTACTATTCACCACTTTATGGCTTATTACGAACTCTTCCACCTCCACCGCTCTAGCCTTAAATCTTAAACTTGTAGCATTTAGTCACATGCCACATTTAGCTTTAGCATAGTCTGATAACTTTTATATTGTTGTGCGTTTCAGGTTCTGCAACAGCAGTTAGATTGTGCAACAAATTTAGAAGATAAACTAGATAAAGCACGGGAAGAAAACGAAGATTTAAGATTTCAGGTTGGTATTGAGATTTTTAGTTGAAAAGACGAAAGTAAAAAACATTTTTTATAATTTAGCTGGAAGACAAAAATATCGAATTGGAAGGAACGAGAGCGAGAGTTAGAATGTTGGAACAGCTTCAGAGGCCGATAAATGTGGCATCTCCCGATGTTATACCGAATCTCGAATCCGTCACTTCGGAAAACCAAGATAGATGTCGCGGAGAAGTAACTACCGCGAGCATGAAAGCCATGAGCCCTCTTCCCTTAAACTTACAATTCGATCATTCGAGCAGTACCGAATCTGCTCACGATCAGGCAGAATCTGCGCGAAAGAGCGATAGTGCAAAAAAGAGACCTAGCAAAATTCCATTGGTGAAGAGTTACGCCGCACCGAAACCACCCGGAGGTAAACATAGTCCTGCACCTGGTGCACGTAGTCGTAGCGGCGAATCATTAGGTAGACCGCACTCTGCACAATCTGTACGAAACAAGAGCGAGGGCAATAGCTTATCGGGCTCCAAAAGTAATACTTCCTTAACAAAATCAAGAAACGTTTCGTTAAGTAACGCTAAAGATTCACTAACTGTTAAATTAAGAAGCAACGAATCTCTTACAAAACTACGCGATTCGCCTAGCCTCAATTCGACTCGCAGTACCAAAAGAGATCTCTCGCTACGGAGATCGTCTGGTCCAGTTAGAAGAAATAACAGTATTAGGGATTCGACGGAAGGAAAGGTACGACCTAAACTCTCATTCTGGAGCAATTGGTTGAAAATTCTTGACAACGGCCCATCATAGGAGCCCTTCTTATCTTTAAAATTATTTCTCGTCGTCTAATGTGCAGTAAGTCGTGCTTGTTATTTTTTATTTTTCGCTTTTTTGGTGCTCTTTACTATTTTTTTAATTTGTACACCCTACACACAAACACGTCGGTTTTGGAAACCACCGACGTAAAACATCTTTGTAAATACTAGTATATAATATATAGTTGTGGTGGATTATTAGCTATAGCGGAAAAATTGGTCCTCTTTTAATTTTGTGGTTTACTTTTGATAGTTTCGGTATAATCGATTGTTTGTCGAATTATATTGGCGTTTGAAATAATCTGTTAACTATAATTTGGTTAAATAATTTAATTCTGGATAGGATATGTGCTTGAATAAACATTCATTGTAAATAATTGAAGTTCTCTTTGAAAGTCCAACAGATGTTGGCGACCATATCCGGCTACGTTTCCGCTCAAAGGTCGTTTAAATTCCGACGCGGTATATTAAAAAATAATTTTTCAACTAAAGAAACTGGAAAAAATTTTATTATTGAGAGATCGTTTCGCCGTTTTAGGGCTGCATCAAAGATCATCGGTTTTAATGTTTATAGCTTTCGCCATAAAGCTCTTACAGTAACTGTAAGTGGTGGTTGGAAGTAATTGGATAAATTAGTTATTGCTCTGTCTATAGGGTTAGAAATCTTTTTTTTTAATGAAAATCAAATTTATGTAGCGATTATACCGAAATTGTGAGTGGTTTTGCCATTTTCTCTTTGTTGCTCCTTGTCGAGCCATCATGCGTGAGTTCAAGAACCTAGTATGAGATATTTATTTCTAAAGCTTTGTTTCATTATTTCAGACAGTAATCTTTGAGCTATAGCAATGTTGTAAGAAATTGTAATCAAAGTAGGTCATTGCTAAAAGGGTGTGTAAATAGCATCGATAATAATTCTTCCTAATAATTACTCTTTCTCCTCGACTATCATTCGGCACATACTTATACTAATTTTTCTTTTTCTCTATACCTTTTCGAAGTTTACACTCACACAAAACTTTCAAAAACATACATTTTTGAGCATTGCGTTCGAATCATTTTTTTAATGCTTTTGGTTAGCACCAGCAAACGAAATTCCATGGTAAAAGTATTTTAAATCACCGCCCTTTTATAATTAGTTCTAATTACATTTATTAGCGTTAGCTCATATTAATTTTGGTTGCAGCTTTTTATTTTTTATTTTGCCATTGTTACATAAACCAATTGAGATAAGTTGAAATTCCGTTGTTAATTTTTTTTAAACTTCCATAGCTTAGATATCTTTGTGTTTTAGCTTGAACAAATTGATGTCGACCGAAAATTTGCACGTCGCTTTTAAACGGCATTCTTGGTCAAAGAAGTCGGCTACCATGAGAGCTTCTGCGTTTGACACTCCGTAAATTAATCCGTTTAACTCCAATAAATAAAAAGTCAAGTCTAGAAAACCCCTCGAGTCTCCTAGCAGTAGTTCTTTAGAAAAGATGAATTGGTCTAAAGACTTCAGATTTTTCTTTGTCCATTTTTACGGTTCTAGAAGGTCAATTACAACATAACAACTACATGGTTTCTGAACACCACTTGCTGTGGAACGAATCAATTGATTTTGTTCTCAATTGAAAGGCGGGCGTACAAGCAACTTGTTGAAATGCGTCCCACCCAAAACTAATGTAGTTGTATTTTCTCTCGAAGTCGAACCGCAGTGGCGTAACGGCCGCTCTTGTGGAGCTTACTGATGAGATATTTTTCCCCAAAACCAGTAGATCAAGAAAAGATGTTTTTTAGGCATGTTATTGATGAAGTCAGACCAAGAAACTTTCTCTAGCATCTCTGATATTAACGAGCCCCGAATTTGTTCCAAATTTCCTATTCTCCAGCAATGAGGGCTTCGTAAATTGTGACCTCATTTCAAAATCCAACCCATTTATAGGTGTCCGACAGGACCCTACATGTAGTAGTGGCTACGAGAAGGAGACCCAATCTTCTCGACCGCTTTTAAACCAATTTTGCGGCACTGAGATGAGTTCTCCTGGGTTCTTCTGACCAGGAACCAGTGTAAATACAAAGGACCCGTCCGAGGAGGCTTGTAACATTCTTAGAGGCAATAGCACTGCTACGAATGTATAATACGACCTGGATGTACAACCGGAGCCAATTTATTCCGCTCCGTAATGCTTCGAAAGACCAAGCAGGGCCAGTTTTCGGGAGACTTATCAATTTGTTCAAGATTTTGCTACAAAATACCTGGGCTAACAATAATAAAAATAATTAAATTTATTAACCAATTCGTTTCCAGCTGGATTCCAGTTATACAAGAGAAAAATCTCAATCTCCATGGGTTCCCTCGTCATTGAACTCTGATTCTATAGAACTGTATCCTGATTCTTTGAACTTGCACGAATCCGTACAGCCGACCACAATAGAAACTTCGAGTAGCTATAAATATCAAACTGCAAATACATTTTTGTGGAATAGAACAGATAGTAAAATGGAATCTTTTTACGATAGTATCGATACTAATTTGGTTTCTAGTCTTTATCAAGAGAATGGCGAAGGTATGGCTGTGTGTGATTCGTTAGAGAAGCAAATTTCGAAGGAAAAATTTTAATTTTGTAGGTAAATTAAGCTTTGTTTATCTGCACTAATTATTCATATTTTTTAAAATTGCCCATAATAATAGTAGCGTAACGATGTAATTTGTTTGCCATTTATTTGAACAAATTTTTATAGTAATTCTGATGTTAAGGCGAATTTGCGTAATATCGTTGTGTGTAAAAACTTAATTGTCGGTTTTCATTTTTAAGTCGGCAATTAATTTAATTGTATTTTATTAAACCGTCCATCGATGGCAAGTGCGTTCAAGAGTTGAATTTGATTCGTGCAAATTTGTCTAACTTGATTGGAGTGCTTGTAAAAAGTTGTATTATAATATAGTGGATATCTAAATTACACATTCTATTACCTTTTGTAAAAAAAATTTAAGAGCGTCGTAAGATATTAGTTTAGTTAGGTATTAATATTTCTAAATTGTTAAACTCTTGGTACGATATTGTAGGAAATATATATTTATTGCAGTTAATTTAGGGTGCATTAGAGAAGATTGAAGTATTTACTCCCGAGTAATAATTTTTTAAAAGTTATGGGACTGTGATAGAAATAGTGAAGAGCTGGTGTAATTTGTCTGTGGCATTACTTTGTAATTTACAAAAAATTTTAAATAATTATTGTTAGTCTAAATAATAATTATTTTAAATAATGCCTTAATAACGAAGCCACGTTAAATTTGTGATACGTCAGAATGCTCATCACATGTGTAGCTATGTAAAATGGAAAATTTTTTATTGCTTTATATATTTTGTAAACGTTGTATATAAATTTCCTAAATTTTATTTATAAATAATAGCGAGTGGTCGCCAATTAATAAAGTCGCAATATCGTTTTTACCTTCTAGAAAATTATGTCTAACTACGGTGATCATTGTATTTTATAAGTAATTAAGTAATTTTCTTTTTGTTAATTTATGTGTGTATTACAAATACTGACTGATTTCTTTTTTTTATGATTTTATGAAATTGCTGTATATAATTATTGTTTGTTAACGAATAAAAATGTACATTTTTAATTTGGACTTTGTTTATTGTTTTTATTCATTGTTGCTTAGATAGAAATTTATGTACTATATCACCTCTCGTACCTATTGGGTTATATCAGTTGTGCTAACGTGATCTATCGTGTCCAATTTCTGTAACAAAGCCGCGACTTTGTCTGTTAAAACATTTAACGTTTTTTCTATCTCCAATAGGCGCTCTTGTTGTCTGCAAAATGTTACTAATTCGATTTAAAAATTCGAATCGGCAGCTACGAAGCAGCTGATCTTAAAATTCCAAGTTTCTTTTCATTTGCATGCAAACTGCTTGTGGAATTACTGGGAGATTCGGTCGCTCTCCCAGCTTCCCTTACAGAATAAATTCCCCTAAACTTACCGAATAAATTCCTCAATAGTTACAATATCTCCTTGAGGATAATCACTGCTCCTGAAGCTTGTTGAAGTTTCTGGAAATATTCAATTAATTTGTGTAGAGAAACGCAAAAGAGAGTTTTGTTAGGATACTACTCGAAGGAAAAATGTTTTCAATTATTTTATCTCTGTAACCTTTTAAATCTGCTAAAAGTTTATTAATGTCAAAGTTTCCAACTTCTGCGGTCGGATCGATGTTGTAACGTTGTAAAAACATCTCAATTTCCAAATCTGTGAAACCGCACCTAAAACATACAACGAACAATCAATAATGTTTGTGGAGGGTGCTGCGAGTATTTACTTTTTCAAAGCTCCTCGAATTTCTTCAATGGTGACATTATATTCGTTTTGGAGTTGTTGCTTCTTTGGTATGCATTTATCACAACCAATTTTGGATAAAAATGCAAAAAAACCCCTCTTTAAATATTCCGACATTTGCATCTCGTCTGGAGCCACCGCAATTTCTGTCTTTACATCCGAATACGTGTCGTTTATTATGGCTAGAAACATGTTCTGTAATTTGAGGAAACAAAAATGAAGTGGGTTAAATTGTGTGACTTGTAGCTTACTAGCAGGACGAAGAAGACCAAAAAGATGTAGGAGAGAAAAAATAGTGGGGCCAGTATTCGATTTGCTTCCTCTATTTCCATATAGTCAAAGTCTCCTAAAATTGTGCTCAGAAGGGTGAACATCGATACGCCTAAGCTGCTAAATCCTTCCACCTTTGAAAGATGAATATATAAAATTTTTGTATTTGTCTATCTCGCTGCTTAATTGTAATTTTCTCATCGTAACTAAGTGATTTGCCTGTTTGTGGGCTTTGTTGAACGTATTCTACATTATGTTATCAGCTTCTAGCTTGAGATTAGCACTTTTAACCGATCCTATTTGAGATTACGTACTACCTGACTCTGTTCCTTTTTGTCTATTATTTTTAGTTAATTCTAATAAACAATTAACTTACACGAGTTCCGAATAATAGATAACCAAGTTCGGCGTATGCAATAAATATAATTAGGAACATTACGGAAAAACCAATTATGTCTAAGGCGCACTAAAAAAGTTCATACAATTTTTTACCAATTGGACCGAATATACTCACTCTACGTAAGGTATTATTTAATTGTCCCATGGTTTTATTAAAACTAAGATATTTGAAAATTTTAATATAAACGAAGAATAAAAAAATTGCCATCGTGTAATTATAAATAATTTGTAATTCGGCCACATACTCAAAATTCGCATAAGTTGTAGTAACGTTTAAGTATTTACTAAAATAATAATCGATAGAAAATTGTAGAAAAATTGCAAGGATGAAACAAGAGACTCCAATCTGCAAAATTTAACTGATTATTTGACAATAGGCACTAGATAAGTTTTATGTACCAATAATATGAACAAGTCGATGTAATTCCAAAATTGTTTGAAATAGTTTAAACGAAAGTAACAAATTTCTCTTAGCTCCTCATAAGCGAAAAACAATAAAAATCCCACAATCGACAATTCGCAGGCCATTATAAAATAGTCTTTTTGGGTAAAATAGCGGATGAGTTTGAGAGTTTTGAAAGAATGAGACGGTATAATCCCACCACTCGGTGGGAACTCAAAAATTATTCTACAAACAACCTTTGATTTATCCTCGATTTTTGTTGTTTGCGACTCACTTTAGGACACAAAATAAGTTAAGATTTGCGTTGTAAATTGAAAAGTCCACGAAGACGCATCTCGTCCCTCTTGTGATCCACAAATTTTTTTTTAAGTTTGTAATTATGTCTTCGGTTGCGTTACGATTGGTTCCCAAGTCTTGGTAAAAGCCGCCGCCTTGATACGTTGCAACCTTTCCCCAAAATGATATACTGTCAGTTTCTTCCATTGTACGAAAAGTCCATCTAAAACGGATAATGTGTAATCGCACGGAACCATATGAAGAAATTTATTACGCCGATCCAGCGCGTAAACCAAACGGTTCTTTATCTTCGCTCGATTTTGTGTACCCACCATAACAACTTAGGAACTGGTCTTTAAAATACTCGTGGATTACACACGAATCGTTTCTCGTTTTTAACTGCCTAAGCCTCGCCACACCTAAAATCTTATTTTGGTACAAGATTTTTTTATCGTCGTTGGCAATTTCTTCGTCATTGTACCACGTATCCCAATACAAACCGGCGATTAAAGCCGTTTCACAGTACCGTAAATAGAAAAGTTATGTAATTTTTGACTTTTACAGTTTTAAGCTTACTCACAGCCCAAAAATCGGAGGCGCTCTTTATTTCGCCGAAATTAATTTCGACGTCGTTTAAAGTTGCAAAACTTGTTTCGATGAAAAGTTCTTGAAATATCCTAGTTAAGTAAAACATCGATGTGAAGACCATGCCAAGGGCCACTGGAAGAAATTTTAGTGTGTAAAATGGAAGTGGTGAGTTAAAAGTTTCAAATAGGTACCTACTGAAACTAAAGTTACGAATATGGAATAAAAAAGGATTTCCCTCAATGTTGTTTGTAAGAATAATTCGCGTTGTTGGTGCTCTACCATTTGTCTTGTAACCCATGCTGGAAAGTTGTTTCATTGAATTTTATTCGTTTTTACCGTTAGATATATTACCTACATCGCTTTTTTGAGGCTTTGAAGTCTGCTTCTGCCATGTTTGGAAGTTTAAGTGACGCTCGTGTCATCGAAGTTTTGAAAACGCGCTCATCTAGTAGCGTTACTATGGAATTTTTAAGACTGAAAACTCAACAAGCGCCATAGTCCTGTCAAATTAGACAAATATATGGCATTTGAGGGAATAAAATTCAGGAGTTTTGAAAATTCGCATACTAAAAGTCCCGGAGGAAATAAAAAATCTTTATCGAACCTCGAAGTTGTGAATAAGGAGCTTCTGAAGTTTCATAGCGCGCTTACTAATATTACAATTTCGAACAATTTTTTTTTTCTTCACAACAGACGAAACCCAACGCGGCTTTTGTTTTCAGAATTCGTTTTTTCTATCTTATGCAGTGCCGGATTCTTCATGAGTGATTTTGATGACCGATTCCTTTCATAAAACTTACGCGTCTTACTCTGCAGTTTGTACAACGTCATTTCTTAAACGAATTTACTGTAACCCCTTCACCGCGCTATATCTCGAAAAGGGTTAAACTTATGGACAAAATGCATATAACTAATCTTGTAGCTAATAATGTTTTCTATAACTTTCATAATAACCTTCATCAACGTACGATCTATGTGAGGCGAGTTAGGAGTTAGTTAGGTTAGGTAGGAGGAGGAGTTGCAAAAAAAGTTGCCTTTACGCAGCCCCCTCTCCCTCCTGCTCGCTTCGCATCCTCTGGGACTTTTAGTATGTTGATTGCAGACTCTAACGAACAATTATACCAATTTTCTAAACTGGAATTTCTTCTTTTAAATGCCATGGATTTGTCCAATTTGACTGGACTAATATTAGGAGATATTTGCGAATTGCGACAAACCAATTTTTCGACCTTTGACTTTGAATAAAATTTTTAGCAGAAGTAGGATCGATGGGGACTTTTAACATTTCATTTATAATAATGTATTTAAGGTATATATCAATTTTCAGTTCTATGCGCGTTTTTCCGAAGTTGAATGTCTATTTTGACTGGATTATCAAGCGATTTTGTTGGGGATACCTGCGTGCATTATGAACAACCATGACCTCAAGATTAATTAGGCAAAATTGACTGCAAGTCATTTTCATAAGAAACGTTTGTAGAACATGTAGTTTGTTGTATATTTACCTAAAGCAAATAAAAGTTATTAAAATTTGACACTCCTTCAAAAGCTCTTCACCACTTGGAGTCTGTGCGTTCGACGTGTACGTCGACGATGATGTTCGAGTCGAGAAGCTTTTCGAGCACATTAATTCCAATTTTTGTTATAACAAGAATTTTGGGGTTGAGTCCCTTTGGAATAGGTAGTGAAAAATGTTACAAATCCAAATTTTATTTTACTTACAGTGCGTTTTTGCTATTATTTTTGAATGTCTATACCAACATTAATCAAAAAGAATCGACCGACGAAGGATTAATTGCAGTGGCTACGTCTTTAATCGAAAATTATTTTAGTCAAGCTGGGATGTTTGGCTCCATATTTTTCAGTTGTGTGTATGTCAATGAGGTAAAAATAGCTATTAATTCCAAAATTACAATCAAAAAGTTGCGTTCTAGATCTTATTAGCTTTGGAAAGAATCCAAAACTTCGACAACGAAATGCAGATTTCGTTTCATGTTAATCTTAAAGATGAATATCGTAGAAGCAAAATATGGGTGATTTTTGTTTTACTAATGGTCCTAGCGGTTACAATTCCGTGTTCCATTATAACAGTCGTACGAAGTGTTTGCTTAAATATTGTAATTGGAGAAGCAATTTCGTACACAACGCCCATTTCGAGTCTCACATTTATAACTCTTCAATTTTGCGTTTTGGTAATTTGTTTAAAACAACGGTTCGTGTGGATTAACAAAAAAGTTGGCGATCTCTTCAAGATTTTTAAAAAGAGGTAACAACGTGTGCAACGTTTGAGTATTTCAGCAACAAAAAATTTCAGCCCTGCTGTAAATGGACGACAAACTTTATACTTTCTGTCTAAGTTACGAATTCAACATCACGAATTGTGTGAAATATCAAAAATAGTAAACAAATCCTATTCCGCGCAATTATTTTTAATTTTAATTCAAGATTGCATGACGATTATAAGCTCATTTTACTATCCTGGACGAGATATAATCATCAATAGTGATATTAAAATAACTTTTTTCATCTACGCTGGCATTCAATTAGTTTTAGCAATTGGAAGGATTTCGGCCTTGGTCGTTTCTTGCTCAATGGCCGTTTCTGAGGTAAACTATTTAAGCGAATTAATTCCAAAGTTAACAATATCTTTTTAGGCAAACCAGACAGGATGTCTAATTCAAGAATTTACTCAAATTGACCCAAAATGTGGAAACTCTAAACTAGACTTGGAGGTAGGTGTAGGTGTGCCGAAAATTTACCAAAAATGAAACTAAAAATTTAATTTTTCAGGTGAAATTGTTTTCCCTTCAACTTTTACACCAAAAAGTTACATTTACAGCTTGTAGAATCTTTACAATTGACGAGCCGTTAGTTTTTGCTGTGAGAACGAAACTATATCTAATGTTTTCACAAACGTTTTCTAAATTTTTTTCCCGAAGGTTGTAGGAGCAATTACAACGTATTTGGTTATTGTCATTCAATTTGAAATTCAACAAGCGGCATAAAAAATTTATTTACCTAATTAAATCATCCCTTCTGTTGACATAAATTCAATCAATCAATTTCAATCATTTCGATCTTTATCGCCCTCGACAAATAATGAAATTAACACATCGACCAGCCTTCGAGATGTTAAATTCGAAAAATATTTTTGTAATTTTAAGCCCTTTATTTTATTTTTCTAAAATTATGGGTTTGGCCCCCATTCAAATTAAAAGCGACGGTTACGTAAAATCAAGTTTGGATGTTATTTTGAGTATCGGCGCGGTTTTGACGTTGTTTTTATGGACGATGGTGCGTTTTGGTAAATTTCACCTGCTCGAATCTTCCGATTTTACTAAAATTCCCGATTCTGTTAACTCGTACGTGAGTCCGTTAACAATGCTATTTATTGTTATTCTTCAGGCTTGCTCTATTAATAAGGTAATTTGAAGCTTAATCCAAATGTGATGGCTAAAAGAAGTCGAGTAATTGGCATAGGCGCGGCTTCTGTTGGTCTGATTGATGGCAGTGTATTAATGCGAATTGAAATTCTTTCTCCTGAAGATCTTTGAGCCTTGAGATCGATCTGCCTTTTTTTAAATAATCTGACTGTTGTAAGATAGTGATGGCTACATCTAAAATAAACAAACTATTTATTAGAAAAGTCAGCGCAATTGCACGTCCCAGTGCTTAGTTGAAGTGTAATAACATGCCTGGTACACGATCGACTAGAGCCTAGAGCCAGTTGCTCTATGTATATTCAGCCAAGCTCATTTAACTATTGCTGTATTTTTCTAGATTGCAACAATAGTGTCCGATTTAAATATGTTCGATAAAAGAATAAAGGAACAATTCAACACCATCGATTTTCGAAGGGAATATAAGAAAAGTAGATTATATCTACTCGTGGCAATATTTGGAATTTCTTGCCACATCATCTTGTTAATTTCTTATTTATCGATAAGCACGCTCAAAGATTCTCGTGATCGTCTTATGGAAAGTGCCTCAATTCACGTCTCTCCAATGATCGTACATCATACTCTTACTTTTCAGTGTAGCGTCGTGATCCTTGTTACGAGACAAAGATATGCGTGGATAAATCAGACAATCTACTTCACTTACAATAAAATTTTTAAAAAGTTGGCTCAGTACAAAAACTCCCAAGAGGGAACGATGAAGAAGGGTCGCGAGATTTGGTTTAAAAAACAAAAGTTAGTACGGCTAATTTTTATTTTACACTAAAGTATACTCTTAGACGTCGTCCAAAGTAGAAACAGCGTTGAACTATCTACTATGTGCTCTCGCTGCAATGGTCATATGCCTGCTTTGCGTCAATTGTGCTACGAATCCGAACGATTGTCAAGTGTGTCTCTACTTTGAACGAGGACTAGTGCATTGTAACTTTCCGAAAATAAGAATTGGGTTAGACGTGGTATGCTACTAAATAGGCTCTTCTTATCCAATTCACATTTTTCTAGACTAATCATTTAATTGACATTTGATTTTTTGTAGAGAACTTTTCCATAAGTCGACTTCAATCATACACCATTTAAGAGTTCGCCATTACGAACTTGGAGTCATTAGTAACAAAATAAACAACACTTACTCATTACAACTGCTTTTAATGTTTACTAAAAACTTCGTATCAATAATGACCTTATTAATTTCGTTCGGACAAAACTACGTCTACAACATCAGCTTAGAAAGGGATACTTACGTCTTCTCGTTAATTCGGTTGAGTTTCATAATTGTCGAAATTGTCGGTTTGGTTGTGACTTGTTCTAGTTTAGCTGAAGAGGTATACATTTTTATATACTACAAACTGCAATTATTTAAATTTAAATTTTGTTTTAGGTACAAAAGACCAGCTCTGTAATTCACTATGTGGTTGTTCTTGAAGAATATGCATCAACAGAGCTAAAACAGCAGGTTAGTATTTAGTTATTATTATTCAAACATCTCGTCTTGAAAAACGGAAAACTCACACACGACATTATTTCGACCTTATTGGGTCTCATCGACCGGGTCTAGAAGGTCGTAACTCTTTGTATCTGCACATTATAGTAGTTACAAGTATATCGTCTTTTACACTTCACAATTAACTGATTCCCGCAGATCTCTTTAAGCAGTGTGTATTAGCGTTGAGACAATTGATAACATGAGAGAGAGATTTGGCTCAGATCTTAAACCGAACTGTTTACAAACCAGAACTAGGGAGCATTTGTTTTTCTTGGTTACATTTATGACCCTCCAGACCACACATTCTACCCTAACTGATCTCTGGAATCCGATGCAAAATCGCCTGTTATTTCAGATCAACTTATTTTCTATCCAACTTTTACATCAAAAAGTGGAATTTACAGCAATGAACTTATTTGTTTTGAACGAAACTTTACTACTTACGGTAAGGTATAGCGTAAAATAAATATTATTTTGTTAATTTCGTTTTTTTCTAGATTTTAGGTGCCGTTACAACTTATTTGGTGATTGTGATACAATATCAAATGGGAAATGTTAAGAAACAGGCTATGATTTACTAAATAATAATATTATTAAGTGTGTAGATTGTAGATAGTTCAATTTGTGTACTTTTACTCTGAGAAAGCTGGTTCGAACCGCTCACGCGATAGGCACTATTTTAATGAGAAGTTCTAAGCAGAAGGAACGCTTTACTGTAGTTTCAAAAGATCTTCTGCTACAACGGTAGTGAAAGGTTTAAAAATTCTTGTTTAATTGTAAGACTTCAAATTGAATAATTATCACTAAGTAGGTGGCAATTGTGCTTATAACCTTAAAACATAAAAATTAACTAACGAAGTACTGACGAATTGCATACTCACCGACAGGAGCAGCGTCTCGTCTACTGTAAATAGACCACAAATTGTAAATTTTACATTGTGGTGTAGTAATTGTAATGAAAAGAATGTAACCTTAAAGAAATTGTTGAAACGCTAATAGAAGAGATGCTACTAATCAATGTCTACCTTACCTGCACTTTAACTTCGTCATTCCACTTAACTTTAGCCGATTCGTTTGATTTAATTAAACTGTAAACTAAGCGTCCTGTTCTTTGGGCCTGAAAAGTCTAGAATGGTACTCAAGAAATAATATTATACAGTACGAGGAATTAATTTGAGACAAATATTTAAACATCTAAGCTCAGTATTTGAAGCAGGACAAGTAGGGTAGGGTATGGTACAGAGGAAAGAAGAATGGATACAAATGGAAGAAGCTGCGCCTCATAATAAAATATGGATGTGGTCACTACCGAAAAGGTTGTATACCTCTGATGATGTTTTCGAGCAGTTAACTACCAAAGACAGAAGCCGACTGGAGGATAATGTTAAATGTATTCCGTAATAAAGCAAAAATTGAAGTTCTATCTTATTCTCGATTATCATTATCCGCCCTGAGTAGTAAATACAAGCAATTATAATCATGCAGTCTTGCAACAAGATTACCAGAAGTTTCACCGAATAAGACTTATTAATCGACTTACTTAGAGTTGTTAAGTCGTAATGATAAACTTCCATTATTTCAACGTACTTGGCAATTTTTTGATTTTTGTTAGACTCAAACCTTGAAACGCGTTTTTGAAATGAAACTAATATTGAAATGTTCCCAACTTACAGATAGCCTAAAGAACAGTTTTGAACGTTTTTGCGAGCCCTCGCCGATCTTTCCAACCGAATCAAGCTCCTATTTATCCATCCAAATCGTTGTTTTAAGGATAAAATCAACGTGCAAAATTGCAAATGGACGAACATGTTTACTGGAATTGAGAAAACGAAATTTATGTACTTGCCCAAAAGTTGAAAATTTAAAAAATCTTTAAGCTGGATCGTCGATATTACAAAACAAATGGCGCCGATTGTTAACGCGCCCGCCATACCAAAAATTAACCAAATTTTGCTCTTCTTATATTCTTTCGTTAAGTCGACGTTTAAAAATGTTTCAACGTCGTCGTCAAACTTTTGAATGTTTTTCAACGTCGTTAGCATCTAAGAAACTACTTTCAATTTTTTCACTCGATTGTGTTGAGTGGTACAAACTTACGTTGCTTAGGTGGACGAACGTAAATGAAAATACAAAAAAGAAACCCAACTGACTGAAATAGCGGTCAAAAACGTCCGTAATTGTAGCAATGAAGCCCACATCGATCGACATACTCTCTTGTATTGAGGTTAAGATGTAAATGTTAATGAAGGCCATCACGAAAATGCTCCAAAATAAGCTAAGTTTGGAGTGGTTGCAATTTTTTGAGTTTATACTAAAGGGCGTGAAGCCTAAAATTTTTGTCGTGTAGTACAGTGGAATTAAAACGGAATAAAATGTCGTTCGTCGTCTCATGGTGGATACTTAAAACTACTCGACTATTCACTATTCAGTTTGATTAGTTATAGTGAAGGTTTTTAAAAATGTTATCATCATTTGGTAAATAGGTTATTGTTTCGTACTTACTATTCAAACGCCATTAATAGTTTAAAAAAGCGATTCTTAAACTAAAGTAGTTAAGTAGCTTAATTGTACTTGATTTCTTTAAAATGATTCTACTTCTATAATATCTTTTCAACTTCAAATTGAGAAAAAACAATTACGAATTGAATTTTGAATTTCGAATCTGATACTGTTAATTCTCATATTGATATTGTTGAGTCTCAATTTGAAGTTTTAAAGGTTACTTCACTCCAAGCCAGTCCAATCACGTGCAGTCGCGTCGCTTCAAGTCAGTGAGGCGATTTCACACCAAGTCAATCAAGTCCAGATAATAAAAATAACAGTTAACAGTTTAGACAGTTGGTATAGGCTAGGGTAGGGATTTAGCCAAAAGAGCAGATAAGAGTACGCAAGCTCGCAATATAATTTCAGTTTGAGAAAACAGAGGTTGAGTTAGTTCAATCAAAGATGCGCAAGTGTAAATTTGTAGTTATGATACAGTGAGTGCAAAATAAAGTGGGACAGTGGGACTTTTTTAAAATAGGTAAGCCATTAATTTTATGCCTAAAAGTTTCTCCCATAGCTCATAACTTATTTTGAAGGTATTTTCTACAAAATTAAAAAGAAAAATGATTAAAAATGGTATCTTTGAGCTTGAAGACGAGCCCGAAATCTATTTGTCAATATATTGATTGTTAAGAAAGAGCTCGTTCATCAATCAGTTTGATTACCCTCCCTAACAATTTCACCATTGCTATTTCATTAAAATGTATTTTCTTTTATTATTTTGAACCTCATTATTTCCGAATTAATTTGACATTAAAACTGAGAAACTCAACTAACGCAAATTAATGTATCATTGATCTAAGATTCATCTTCATTTTTTGAAATTGCTCTATGAGCAACTCTTATATTATATTTATTTTTTGAATAGCTTAAGAGAGTTTAAAATACTTACTCTACGTCTTTCAGGAGCGACCAGAAGTCATTCAGCTTTGGGCCCCACTTTTGTGGCTAGACGTCGATCGTAATGGGACAAATATTTAACTCTTCCGCCTTCTGGATTCCTCTCAAAAATGTTTTCAAGATATCTTCACGAGTCAAGTAGACTCTTCTCAAATTATAGGCAGTGCCTCTTCACTGTACAGTAAAGCATTTGCTACTAGAGCTCATTGAGGTTGAAAACTTATTAGAAAGTTGAGAAAATAAAAAACGAGGAACACACGTAAGCTCCCGTTGCCCCATTACTTAAGGCCCCGTACTTAAGGAAAGTGCAATTATTTCATCCTGAGACGCTTTTTTAAACAATAAATTCAAGATTTGTCATCTATAAATGGGTAAAGAAGGCCGTCACCTTCAAAAACGAAGTTGCAGAACAAGCACATTCTCCATTGAGAAGTTGCCTTTTGAGCAAGACTTCGAACCGTTATCATTATTGGTTCGATTTAAATAACAAAATTTGATTCAGTTTTCGGTTCGAAGCCCTACTTTTGAGGCTCAAACATGCCTCTAATTGTACGTTTAATAACTGTCGGTACGTACGGCGTTTTTTAGCTTCAAATTGCCACCATCAAACGTATTTTAACGACAAAATAATTATAAACTTCGCGTTTAGAACGGAAATTATGTGATTTGTATTCATCAATCAACTTAATCGCCGTAACCGTTTAAGGGTGGTTATGATAGTTTAGTTCGTGTGTGAATTTTATTGAAGAAAATGCCACGACGCACAATTTACTCCACTTTATTGCCGATTTACGCCATGACTCAATTGGTGGGCTTGGTACCTTTTGATTTTAATAAAAGGGGTTGCCAAAAATCGCGGTTCAAAATAGTTTGGAGTGTGATTTGCATGATTCTTGTCAACGTCTGTTTGGTTATGATAGACACCGATGATGTTGTTACTTCTGGCTTTACTGCGACCGCTACTAAATTTTTGTACAATTCGTCGAGCCATATTGGAACTTTTTGTCAAATCGTATGCGGTTGCATTTATGTAAATGACGTACGTACTGAAACAATTCCAGAGTAAAACCTTTTTCAACTTTTTTAAAATTCTAGTACGTACGTCTACTGAGCTTTTTGGAACACTTTGATAAGAAAATAAAAAAATTACTCAACATCGATATAAATTTCGAATACGAAAGAAGCAGAAAATACGTCAACTTATTTGTGGGAATGCTCACAACTTTAACCATTCTTATGATTTTTGGAATTATACTCGATTGGTGTTTATACGAACAAGCTTCAGTACCAAATTTATTTTTTTACATCATTTTTCCTTCTATAAACACATTTTTAATATTACAGTTTTGTTCTCTAGTTCTATGCTTTAAACAAAGATTCAAATGGCTAAATAACAAAATTGAAATGTCTGCGAAAGCTACAGATATCAATCTAACTGAATATGATCCATCTGGTATGATTTCACGACAATCCCCGAAAATCGAACCTTCTGTAATTACGTAAGTGTTAGATTAGAGATTATACCATCTAATTTCAGGCCCTATAGCTAAATTTTATGATTTTTAAATGCATAAGAAACCTGGCAGACCTATAGTTCAGTCACCCGGGGAAAATAGAGGAGGCTAATCCAAGAAAAAATTATCGAAATGAGTGTTGTTCTGGGCTTAGATATATATATTGGGATGTTCCGTGGGGCTTAGTCCCGCTACGTCCGATATACTACAGGGATGGGCATCGACACGTCGACTTTGATTGTCTACATCTTACATGTCAACTATGTCATCAATGTCACTGATGTGTAGATAACGTAAACTATGTCATCTGAGTGTCGAAAATGTAGACAATGTGGAAAATTTTGAGGTTAGGTTTATGCTGTTCTACCCCCTCAACGGTTAGTCTCAAGAACAAAACTCAACTAGTATGATTTGTAGGAAATTTAATGTGCTTTAATTTTGTATAGAAATACTTTTCTCAAAAAGTGCGTAGATTTTGAGTTATAAGCGAAAAGATAAAAATCATATTTTTGGGTGGTTTTGAAATTCTTATCAAGCTTTAACGCGCTCTAACGCCTAAACGGTTAGTCTGAAGAACAAAACTCAACCAATATAATTTGTGGGAAATTTAATGTGCTTTAAGTTTCTATAAAAACACTTTTCTCAAAAAGTGTCTACGTTTCGAGGTATAACGGAAAAGCTAGAAAATCATTTTTTTGGGTGATTTTTAAATTTTTATCAAGCTATAATGCGCTCTAGCACCTAAACGGTTAGTCGGAAATAAAAATTTAACACCCATGATTTGTAAGAAATTTTAGTGTAGGTATTTAAATTTTCTATAGAGACACTTTTCTCTAAAAGTGCATATGTTCGTTATAAGTTATAAGCGAAAAGCTAGAAAAACATCTTTTTTGGTGAATTTGGAATTTTCATCAAGCTTTAACGCGCTCTAGCGCGTAAACGGTTAGTCTGAAGTACAAAACTCAATCAATATGATTTGTAATAAATTTAAAGTTCTTTAATTTTCTATAGAGAAACTTTTGTTGGAAATTTAGTGTACTTTAATTTTCTATAGAAACACTTTTCTCTAAAAGTGCGTAGGTTTGAGTTAAAAGCGAAAAGCTAGAAAATCATCTTTTGGGTGGTTTTTAAATTTTTATCAAGCTTTAACGCGCTGTAGCACCTAAACGGTTAGTCTGAAGAACAAAACTCGACCAGTATGATTTGTGGGAAATTTAGAGTACTTTAATTTTCTATAGAAACACATTTTTCTCTAAAATTGCGTGGTTTTCAAGTTATTAGCGAAAAGCTAGAAAAATGCTCTCAGGACGCAGAATTTTGACTTTGACCGCAAGCACCGCAAGAATTGCTGTACTTTTTGATATTTATTTAAAGTAAAATGTCTTTACTGTGACTATCCCTTTGAAATTCTCTCGTATTTATATAATTTTTTTAGGGTAGTAACAGATACGTTCCACGACCAAGTCATCGGCATACTACGAGAAGTACGCAGGAAACACTACCAACTATGCGACAACAGTCAAAAACTAAACAAAATTTATTTGGCTCAAAACTTCGTCATCATATTTCAGGATTTTATTACGATAATCAAATGTTTGTTTTACTGTAGCAAACTTTCGATAGTAACAGACGACATACCGATTGATTTTGTGGCATATTTATCCATCATATTTATTATGTCTGTAGTGCACATACTTGTCATCGTTTCATGTTGTTCAAGAACAATGTCTGAAGTAACTATTGATTAAGTAGATTCGCAAGAAACGGAATTGAATTTTTTGTTTTAGGCTCAAAATGCTGGCCCGCTAATACATAAGCTGTTGAGCTCAAATTCGGCCTTGAAGGAGAAAAATAGGGAAGAACTCCAGTTGGAGGTAGAAAAATTTATTTTTGAAAAAAGAACAAATTTCTTTTATTTGTTATTTTTTCAGGTTTCTTTCTTTTCCCTACAACTTTTTCATCAGCGTCCTGAATTTACTGTAGCCGGAATGTTTCCAATAGACGAAACTTTAATATTTTCAGTAAGTTGAGCTTTTTTAAAACATATTTGTCGTTATTAAGTGTCTTACCTTTTAGATGGTTGGTGTGACTACAACTTATTTAATTATAATTATTCAATTTGAACTTCAGTAAGTCGTATGGCTTTATTCAACGCGATGATCACTATTTAAAAGCACCATAAATATATCAAAGTTGTTAGTGTTCGTTCCACTTTAAATGCAAAGTTTTTGAGCACTCAATTTCTGTCTAAGTCTAATATTAAAGACCCAAAGATTCTAGTTTGCTTACCTGAAGCCTGAAATTTCGTAACGTCCAACGAACCTTACTCATCTGACCACGCATTGGCAGTTTAGATTGAAGACGTGGAAATGCCAGGTGGTTGAGTCTCTCGAACTTCAGGATTCAATCCGATAATTGCAGCTCAAATTTAACTAGCAGACCTAGGATTTTTTCTAGATACCATAGTTTGTGGTTTGAACAGCTCCAAAAACCATTAAGTTAGGTATTTGTGTTTTACGAACAGGACACTCCCCCAATTAAATCGCATTCTCGGCAACGGCAATTGAAGAGGACTTTGGGGGTTGATTGTTTGCTCTCTCCATTTTGAATTTTCTTGGAAACGACCAACATCACAATACACATAAGTAAAGTTTTAACTATTTCTCGTAAAAATAATTGCCCAAGTTCTAATGATAATGACGTGACTTCTAAAAGCGTTCTCAGTATAAAACAAACTGTTTGGAGAACAGCAATGTCGCAAGCAAAATCAGTTTACTTAACCTTATCACCAATTCATTACGTGAACAAGTGTGTAGGCTTGTTTCCTTTTAAACTTACAGAAAGAGGAATTGAAAAGAACAAATTTACATTATTTACGTCCATTGTTGTAATACTCGCAATAAACTTATTCGACGCTCCTTTTTTAATACTCTATTATCGGAAAAATGAAATTTCCATCCCAAACGTTCTCGATATTATTTTAAATTACCTATCGATGACTTATGGGCTACTTTTTGGAATACTTTTCAGGCAAAAAGTAAGAGTTTCTAAATTTAAAATTTACACTTCTCACCTAATACTAATTTTTCTTTTACAGATAATTAAGATTCTTGAAGCCGTCGACAATTTTGATTCGGAAGTAAAAGCTCACTTCCAAGTCAATTTACGTGAAGAATTTCGAGCTCATTACAAACATTTTAGAAAGTTATTGACGATTACGCTACTTTATTTTACGACGTCGTTTGTGGTAGTCATTACTACTAGCACACAAAACGGATTTTCAACTTTATTTTTTGAGCTTTTAGCTTATATTTGGCCTAATTTAATTAACCTGTTGCTTGTTTGCAACTTTTATTTCTTTCTCTTTTGTCTCAAAGAACGCTTTCTTTGGCTGAACAGGATAATTTTGGACTCAATTGCTAATTTACAAGAAAACTTCAGAATGGACAGAGAAGTTGTTTTTCTTGCAGATTTTGGAACCAAAAATGTGTCTAAACGGCAAGTAATTATTTAATCGAATTCATTAAAACTGACTGAAGCCATTTTAGGGATGCAAAAAAAGTTGATTTAGTGGATCTTTTGGAAAATATACGAACTAAGCATTACAGCTTGAGTGACATATGTTTGGCTGTAAATGGCGCCTTTTCGTTTTCACTTTTGTTAATTATAACCCAATCGTTTTTTACTTCAACAATTCTGCTTTACTACATAATGGAGCATTTGCTACAAAAAATTATTTTGCTACCCGAATATTTACTTTATTACTTAATCGAGGTCTCCTTTTGTATCTTACAATTGGTAACTTTAACATCAATATGTTCAAATACTGTAAATGAGGCAAGTGATGACTATTAGTTCAAGTATTTAGAAATAAATACCTACGTTTCTTTCAGTTTCAGAAAACGGGAATTTTGGTCCACCAGGTAGTAGCATTTAATTTTAAAACTACCGAGAGGCTTCAGATTGAGGTAAATTTAAAAAGGTCGTCAGAATATTTTGTTATGAGAAGGGGATTTCAGTCGAATTAATTAACTCTTCGTTTAAACTTGGGAGGTTGATATGGTCGAAGAGTAGTCTATCGACGTTCAAAAATTCGACTGGAAACCATTTTCGATAGGAAGTGTGCGTAGTTCTTACTTTTCTCTAATTTTCACTATTGGTTAATTCCAGGCAACTCTTTTCAATTTACAACTCATTCAGACTAAACTCGAATTTAAAGCTTCCAATATGTTTGGAATAAACCATACTTTGCTGTTTTCTGTAAGTATTTTCTCACATGTAAATTTCCGTCAGTGATTGCTGATTTCAATTTTAGATTCTTGGAGCAGTTACAACGTATTTGGTAATTATCGTTCAATTTAATTTAGGCGATAACTCTTAAAGTTTGTAAGTTTTGTGAAAGCATACTGTTAGAAACATTGTACTAAATGTGTGTTTACATATTATTGAAAGACATCGAAATTTTTGTTTAACTCCCTAATTTTGGAAATCTCTATCTAACTGTCTTGTGTTAATATAATATAGTGGGCTTCAATCGGGAAATCTAGGAGACCATAATGGAATAACTGGTCTATCACGTCCTATCCATCTTCGTAATTATTGTTTAAGTGTTCCAAAACAGCTCATCAGGCTCGCCTTCTTTAAACTTAATAATTGAGACGATGTCTTCAATAGTTGAGGCGTGTAGGACCAACATTACAGGCCATATTAGCTTGTCTCTCAAAACGCCAACCAAGACAGTTAAGCTGAAACGATGCCTCAACGATGACACGAGTATTTTGGTTCACTCAATTATACCATTGAAGTGCATTTCTACTATACTCAAGACTCGTCGATAAAAATGATAATGGTTACCAAATGAGTATTTTTATTAATAATATTAATATAATATATTTATTTGGCAGTTAGTATGAGAAGTTAATCTTCTCAAACAATCTCTAAAATAAGGTAGAATAATTGTAACAAATTCTTTCCATTAATGTAATAAGTTTCGACATTCATAAGGCACTTTGTCCTGGGTGAACTTCCCTATCGACTATTATACTCGCTCTTACAATAACCGTTTAACCTGTTTTTTAAATCTCCTGGGCGCAAGGGTCATTTGATCTGCCAGTTGGTTGTAAAACAGAACTCCCCAAGAACCGAAGAACTGCCTCTTCCAGGATCGTTTTTGCTTTGGTGGCGTGTGGTTATCGCTGTTTTTATGTAGCTCGTTTCTATATATTTATGTGTATGCACTCACCGATATAATATAAAAATGGAAGGGTAAAGGGTAAGTATTTTATTCCCTTGAAAATAAGACCTGCAACTCTCTCATGAACCGATTTTCTCCAAAATTCTTACTGATTTTTTTTGCAGGTTTCTGTTGTCAAGATTCACACCGAAAAACTTTTTTTTTACAGGATTGTTTTGTTTTTCGTATTTTATTTAAATTTTTTTAATCAAATGGGATGAAACTTAAATAATGGATTCCATATATTATATATCATTGAAGATAGCATCAGAAATCCCTTCAGTTCATTTTATTGTTCTTAAAAAAATGCTTGAAGAACGTACTAATATCTTTTTCTGTAACTTTACATTTATATATACGACAGCCGAGATATCGACATTAAGTGAAAAATTGAACTTTTGCTTATAGCTCCAAATCTCCAAAACAAAAGAAGATCGCAAATTCCGGTTTTTACCTTTGAGTTTCTCTCAAAAAAAGAGAACGAGGATGCCTCACCCATTTTTCCATATCTCTGCTAGTTATCGATTTCTCCTTCAGAACAATCGAATTTTGCGCACCCTGTACAATAGAAATGTAAATTTAATAAACTACCAAAATTGTATCACGATATTCTTCGATAAAGCTATTATTTTTTAGTATTTTGGCTAAAAATACATTTGCATCCCTTGATGTCTCCACGTAAAGCCCCCGCGACCACCATACAACGGTGGACTTTTGCCACTATTTTCCCATTTAACTATTAATGAAATAAAAAAGCGTTAGAAATCAATAATGATCACTCATAAAATAATAGAATGTTTTTAAAATTCCTTGAAATTGTTGAAAAAATGCCAAGGGGAAAGTTAAGAAACAAAGAAAAATTTCTTTAATTAATGCGCGTCTAAATAAACTTATTTTTAGGCTCAGTTTACATTGAAATAAAGTAAACTGAAAATTTTAGGTCATTAAAATTTTTACTTTCAATTAAAACACTTTTCTTTCCTCACCCAAAAGTTAAAAGCATGAACAAAATAATTAGTATAATTCTGAATTTGTTGTTATTGTTTGGTGTGGAAAAAATTATTTCTTCGGAAAATGACGCAGGTGAGTGAGATGGGGTTATGTAAGGAATTAAAAGAGAAAATTGGAGACAACCATTTGTAATCACGTAATCACAAATGTTTGTCATTTATTAGCCATGGCATGTGGGCAAACATTTACTTCAAATTTTGAAATTTTAGTCATAGACTCAACAGCTCCAGTAGAAATTCAACACGCGATTTGCAAAATTTCCACCAAAGACATTCAAGCAACGGCCAACGCAACCATAACTCATCAACTTAAAAATGTTTGCACTTCAAGTAAAAATATTGTTTAAATATTATTTTTTGCAATGTTTTAAGTAACTTTTTCGTAGACGAAATTCAAAGTTTATTCCAAAAATTGGAAGAAAGGCTCTTAAACGAAATTTTAATCATAAAGCAAGCGCTACTAATCGAACCACATATAACAAGAGCAAATTTCCAAACAAAATCAAATGAGAACGCGGTGAAAAATGATTTCCAAGAAAGTAAAGTCGTTAATCTGAATGAAACTGCAGAAAATTTGAAGAAAATTAACATTACGCACAAGCGCGATTTAGAAACACTAAAATATAATTTTACAACTCAAAATAGTAATTTGGGTGCAGCCTTTTTGTATTTTTGGAAAGTGCATGATGTTAGAAACATTTTAAGCCTATTCGATCAGTTCGTAGATAGTCCACGGTTTTATTTTGAAGGTTCGTATAAATTTACGTACACGCGAGTGAAAAACCTTTGTAGCTTATTACCCAAAACATCAGTAAGTACGCGAAACAGTCACGTAAGTTTGCGTAGTTTGTTAGAAAGTAACCTCTCTATCTACTATGCAATTTGAAACATCCTGTACACCTGTACAGGATTGGAATGACTTTTTACTTAAAGATCACTGTTGACACCAGCTATAAAAGCTTTTACACTCGTAAAGCAAGGATGATAGAAATACAAATTTCTATCATCCTTGGTAATAGTCATTATTTTAGTTTTTATCAAATTTATTTGTAGGTTTCTCTTTAAACATTAGGCTTTTCTCTCACTACTTAGGAAGCAACTACGTGGGCATACAATTGATTTTCAACGATCAACGTTATATTATGAAACATCGTTTTATTATATTAAATCAGGTCACCGAAGAAGGTGACTTATCGTCGCAAATTTTGGGAGAAAGGGCGTCCATGTTTAAAATTGCGAATCAAAAAATTACTACCGACGATTTTACTGCCGACGGCAGTTTGATGATTAAGTTAATGTTGTATCATTAAGTACTTTTTGACTCTGGTGTCGTAATTACAAATTACCTAATAATAAATATAATGTAACTTTACTCCTCGCCTCTAATTTAAGTTCCTCTATAGCACCAGTTCTACTTATCCGTTGACTTCGTCTACTTTGATTATGACTTTTTTAAATTTAATTTTTCTACGTTTCGGGCCCCTCTGAATCCAAGTCAGTAAAAACTCTTAGGAAAAGTAGGTCTACATGCCAAATTAAGCTTTTAAACAAAATCGATAACAGAGTGGCCCAAAACAAAGGGGTTAGTTTGGTCGCATTTCGTAAAATCTTGACCCGCTCGGCTCGGTTAGTACACATAATTAACCTTCCAGTGGTCGCGTAAAGTTTTAAGACACGAGTAGTCGCTTCGGTCTCAGAGTCCAGATATTTAATTTACTTTCAAAAATATATTGTAAAACATTTTTGTCAGAATTATTACATATTTAGGTGTTTCAGCAAAACAATAAATTAAACTAAAATTGAAAATTTAATTGACTTGGTCTATTTTTCCAAATCTTATTTACGATTTTGGAAAAAAATCAATTTTTTAAGTATTTCGATTTTAATTTTTTCCCCTCCGTTTAATGCATTTGAGAAGGTACTTAGAAGAGGGGGGGGGGGGCTACGCATGTGTTTTACAAATTGGTGCCCTTAAAAGTGTTTATGCGGTCTCACAGACCATAGCGCGACCACTGGAGGGTTAAAAAAATATCTTTTCAAATTTTTTAATTCAAAATGGCGGCGAGTATAACGATCGGCTCGTTCTCGTGTTTTTTAATTTATACTTTGGAGGTAATTATTATAAAAATCTGAAATCTCTCTTTGAAATTTGGCTTACGGTCTTAATTTAATATTCTGAACAATTTGTCTAAACACAATTTTGCCGTATTTTTGACCTAAAAGGCATTTTACCTAAATAGAAATAGTTTTCTCTTAATTGTCACGGCGCACTATATTTTTTCCAACTAAGAATCTGCTGAAAATTGTTTTTAGACCAAGCAGGGCGACATTCCAAAATATCAACACCAAATTCTAAAATTTATTGTCAGTTACACCTATGGCCAACCCAATCCGTTTACACGCTGTATGTATAGGCAAAATATACGGCTTTAGTTTTGTTATAATAGGCGATTAATTTCAAAATTGTTTACTTTTAAAGGGCCAAAGTTGACACAAAAATTTTAAAACGGGGTTTCTCAAAATCGGCTCCGCCAATGTTGTCTATATTTTGATAATTTGTAGATATTGAAGTTCTTAAATCACCGTTGCTCGGTTCATTCACTATGAGCAGATTCGGCGCTAGGATTATTTTTTGTTACAGGCAAAAGTTAAAAAAATGCATAATTTTATTTCTAATTAAACTTTGTAATTGCAAGTTGGTAATATTACTTTACTTTACTATTTTTTAGCAATTTACTAAAAAATAAATATAGCGTACACAAGTCTTTTTAACCCCTTTTTAACTTCTCTTTGCTTATAAGAATACCAGCCAAATACCAAGCATGCGGCCACAATTTAAAGCTAAAAAGTCAAAATGGTTAACTACACATTAAATTAATATTTATCTAAACATAATTTACCTCCAACAGTGTTACTGCTAACAAGCAATAACCTATGATATTACGGGCCATCCGTAAAATGTTTTTCTGTGTATCTATGCATCCTAGGATGTAAACATTAGTATACAAACATGTTGTAAACTCTTTGGGACAGCAACTATTTGGAAATTTATTCTCTCCTAATCTTTCTTTCCAGTCAGCAGCATATCTAACGCCGCAACATTTCGCGCGCTTAAACGACACAAAGTTACCATATTAATTTAAATTACTTTTAATATTTACTGATTGCACATCGTCTAAATATTACTCCTTGCTACTACTTTCCTTTTCATATGTATCGAGCAATTCGTTTAAGTCACTTTCAGCTGCTTCTTCTAGGTTTATATCATTGAATATTACAAAAGTTGAAACGAGGAAGACAATATACAGGGTGATTCATTAAGGATAGACCAAACGAAGCAGGGTAATAAAGAACCTCGATACGCATCGAATTGACCCCCATGTGTATAATCCGAAACTTGATGGTTCGGGAATTATCATGATTTAAGTGTATTTCCAGAAGAACCTGATTTTTCCATAGATATTTTGTGATGCTGAGTAAACCGTTCGTTCTAGCTTGATAAAATTTTCCAGAGGTGTAGTCCAATAATGAGCCTATCACACCGTATGTTAGCATCCTCAATGTAACTTGACAATAGTTGGAAAAAAAAAAGATCTTTCTAAAATTTCATTACAGCAGAAGCACTCTCCCTTATTTTACAACGCTCTTGCAGAAAATTTTGACATGGAAATTTTTTTTGGAACATGTTTTAAAAACTTCCCTGTTCTATTGACAATGTACCCTACAAGTTTCATTCACCTAGTCCTATTGCTTCTCATCAAAAAAATTGTGTTACTAGAAAAAGGCGATATTTCATGTTCCTTGTCGCAATACATTTGAACGATGATGATAGTTTTCAATTGTTGCGAATTGTCAATAATAGTGACAAAAGTAAGACAAAACCCGTTGATCGTCAAAAGGTCGTACTGTACGGGGTGGGTGTAGGGGGGTTAATGTGAAAAATTCCAAAAAACATAGTTTGTCCAATTTGAATCTACAAAACATTGGGCAAATTTTGGTCGAAGCACAATTTTTATTAGAGTTAAGATAACATTAGCAAATCAAAAGAAAACAATTCGGAAAGCACGCTTTTAGATGGGCGACCTTAATGTTTAAACTGCTCTGGTTAAATTTCCTTATTGCAAGGCAATGTTTCCGTTTAAAACCGCTACAGTTACTTTATTCGTCATATAATCAAAAACGATCCATTAATAACGTTGCAGATTGGAATTTCAGGATGCGTTTTCGATTATTATTTTTTCGTCAGGACTGCTCCTTAATTTTTAAATGGTTTTTCCAGCAACTCCCGCAGGGTATCGGTTAAGGTCGACTTTCGCTTGCTGTCGAGCGTTACCATGGTATGTTTCTTCAAAATCGTCTGTTCTCTCAATAAATAAACACAAGCACTTGTATAATTTTAATCATCCTACCTTGCATCAAATGGGGTAGTTCCGATTTTTTGGTATGTTGTCTATGACGGAGACCTACAAATAAATCCACGTTTTTAGTCTCGACAGACCTCCGTATCTACGTCAAATATCAAAGAAACCGTGAATATCTTTACCTTGCTTCAGTTTTTGTCAATTTTGACCACAAGGGACTAATTCTTTGGCAAAGGCAATTCTATACTTTTGAAAAGTACACTACATTTTCTACCATTTGAGGCCAATACGGTATCTGCAGACTTCATGGTGTCCGAGATACAAGTGTACAAAATTTGCCAATCTATCATATTGCACCATTTATAGTGATACATCCATGACATGAGACAATATCTTAAAGCAGTGGCACGATATCATAAGGTAGTGGATGGGTAGTTATGATTTTTTGGTATGGTATACAATGAATGCCTAATGAGTCATTCCACATCATGATATCGTAATAAAAAATTTTTATTCTTGCTCCACTATTTTTGATCCTGCTCAAACTTTGTGAGAATCTTCATTAGGGATCCAAAGAAGGAAATCCACCGTCATTTAATTTTCGCATGGGTCAGTTCAGTACAAATTGAAAAGCGCGATTTAGACACAACAAAATATAATTTTAGGTACAACTCAAATTTTCTCTCACTACTAGTACTAAACATCATGTTTGTGACGATATGTGGGCGCACAAAACCACTCACGACTGCTTGTCACGATTACTTCATCTGATGATAGATGAAAAATCACGAGGTCTGTGGGCCAGTGTGGGCAGCTTTACGGTGTTCGTAGACCAACGCGATCGCATCCAAACGCAATCAATTCTCATCCAAATCTAATCAAATCAAATTGATGGATTGGTGTAGGATCGTGTAGGTCTGCGAACACCTTTATACGTATACAAAAAAGATGCCAACCTAAGACAACATATGGAAAACATAGTTCAACGACTATTTTTTAACAATTTATTATAAAATTTTTTTTAACCCCTATCTTCACTTTGCTTATAAGAATACCACCCATATGCCAAACATACGGCCACAATTGAAAGCTAAAAGGTCAAAATGGTTAATTATTACACATTAAATTTATATTTCTCTAAACATAATTTACCTCCAACAGTGTTACTGCTAACAATAAATAACGATAGAATTTTAGGCTAATCCGTATATAGTCTTTAAATTTATCTATGCATCCTTGGGTGTAAACATGAGAAGACGAACATGGTTTATACTCTTTGGGACAGCAACTATCTGGAAATTTATCCTCTCCTAATCTTTCTTTCCAGTCACTAGCATTATTAACGCCGCAACACTTGTTGTCCTTAAACAAGCACAAAGTTATCATACAAATTTTAACTACCTACTTTTAATATTTACTGATTGCATATCGTCTACATACTTCTTGTAACGACTTCCCTCTTCATATGTATCGAGCAAATCGTTTAAGTCACTTTCAGCAACTTCTTCTACGTTTATAACATAGATTAGTACACAAGTGAGAACTACGAAGAAAATATGTATTGCGAGTGAGATGAAAAACGCAATGCCTAACTAAATTAAAATTAATTAAACTTGCAGGTATTACTGTCAATTAGACGGTATATCTTACACATTTTAACTCGGCGATCCTTGAACTTTTTACTTTACAACATCCTAAAATTGCTAGGACCACGGGGAAGCTTCCAAAGGTGGCGCAACACATACTCTGAAAGTTAAGTTTGGCTTTGAAATTTCTGTTTGAAGTGGTGATTTTACTACCACCAGCAGAGAGGTACAAAATGAATAATCTCCTTCAATTCTATTCTTTTATTGATTCTATTGAAACTTTCTGCTGATAGTAAAGTTAAAAACCCCATTTTAAACCGAAACTTTTATACTTATTTCATTTAAGAATTAAAATGTACCAATTAAGTTTCTACACCTTATCAAGAATAGGAACAACAAACTGTCAGAATATAAGAAAGAAAGAGAACTGAAGTAATACTTTACCAGTGCACAGTGAGCGGTGGGCCAAAATCATGATTCTCACTCCCATTCTTCGTAAGGTGAATTTCTAAGACATTTGTGTTTACAACTCTTTCGAAATTTTTGCAATAACAAAATGGCGGGCGATCAAAAATTTCAAACGTAAATAAGGACGTTCATGCGCGAGACTTGTTATTAGATAAAACAATTTTTTTGGGGATTCGGCAAGTTTAATCACGTAATTATCTTCCCTCAAAAATTTGGGGCCCTTCACCGATGATTTGAGAAAGTTATCAACAATTGAAAATCAAATTTTTAACATGGGGTCTTATGGGAGAATAGCATTTTTTTACATTTAAACTGTAATAACTACGTTATTAAATTAGACACCATAATAAATAATGGTTCAAAACATTGTTTGAAGTATGCAGTTTATATAAATGTATGAAAAACATAGTGTTACCGGACGTTTGAATTCAATATTATTGATTTTAATAAGTATAATTTAAAATGTTTCGGTAGATTTTTCACCATATTGAAAACTGGCAACAGCGCGCAACGGAACAAATTTGACTCAGTAGATCTTATAAAAATTACAATAGAATTTGTTTTTAAGAGCCAAATATATAAAAACGCGTAAATTCAATTTTATTATTGCAAAAAACACACAAATCGAAACGTCCAAATCGATTTTTTAAACAAATAATCATTAAAAATTTTCAAAATAATAACCTCAAAAGTCAAGATTGTCACCAACTGTCAATATGCCACCGCGCTAAAAAGGCTGTTGTGCCAAATTTAATAAGCAATAAAAATTGAGTCAAACTAATTAGGTACTAAATTACATTTACTGATATTTTATAATAATTGTCTAAAAAATATTTGGAGTACATAAAAAAAAACAATTCATAAATCATTGTAAGATTATTGATATATTTTAAGTTTTTTCTTAAGTCCTGAATAAATTACGTGAATTGTAGTACTCATTTGACTTTAGAGAAGCGAATGAACGTCCTTTGAAAAAAATACTTTTACAACTTCCTTCAAGTATCAACTACAACACTTGAAATTTGAATAAAAAAGAATCATCTTATCACCGCCACAATTATCGCTATTAAATTTATTAAAAGTGTTTCCACTAAAAACTAAAATTTGACTGCAAATTTAAAATTACTTAATTACATTATTTTTAAAATCAACTCGTAACAGTACGTCCAGTATCTCCTTAAATATGCAAAAATAACCAAAATAACTAGAAACTTAAATTTTGACAGCTGCCGGCAATAGAATTTTCTGATTGGTCGATGCCGAAATTGACAATTTTTAATCTGAATTAGTTAATTCCGGAATTAGTGATCTATATGGTATTAGATCTAGGGGTTAGTAAATCAAAGCACTTGGCCGAATCTGATTGAGTAATTTAAATAAATTCTTACCATGGCGCTGGGAGTTTCAAGAATAGGAATCATATTAATGAAGGCCTAAACGTCACTGTGACTAGTAAATTTGCGCCACAAAACACTTGAAAAATGAATTTATGCTACAGTGCAGCCAACCTCACAAAAATTCCTAGCAGGAGCGTCCGAGAAAGAAATGGTACAATTTTATACAAAAGTTGGAAGAAAGGCTCTTAAACGAAATTTTAATCATAAAAGAAGCGCTACTAATCGAACCATATTTAACAAGAGCAAATTTATAAACAATTAAAATCAAACGAGAACGCGGTGAAAAATGATTTACAAGAAGGTAAAGTCGTTAAATCTGAATGAAACTACAGAAAGTTTGAAGAAAATTGACATTACGCACAAGCGCGGTTTAGAAACAATGTAACGATCCACTGTTTTCGACTTAATAAAAACTCTTACGTTGGGCGACCAATTGAAGTGTTCCGCCTCTTTTGATGATAAAATATCTATTTGAAGAATAAAGAAAATTGACTATTATACTTTGAAAATGCTTAGGGCGCCAGTGTATTTTGTAGTTGAATACACAAACTAGCTCACGTCGGTATCGCCGTCAACTCTCTCTCTGGCCGTTGAAGAAGCAGAAAAACACAGTTCTAAATTATAAGCCGGATATAATGTCTCCATAAAACGGACCACTTGTCCAACACATACATAAACGAAAATATACCGAAATACAAAAATACCCAACAATTCAATATACACAAAAAATGATTACACGGCAGGTCGAGGATCCGTTGCACATTTAAATTGCGCCTCTGCGTCACCTAACAACGTATCCTCGTCTACCTTAACATACAACAAAGTGGTAACTCCCAGATTCCCAACTCCAACAAAGACGAGCGGGTTTCTGGAAATTATTATTACAAAAACTTATCAGACCTTACTCTTAATTACTCCTTAACTTCACCCTTACAGCCGGGTCCGACACTATTAACTTCCAACACGATGGTTGTTACACTGCTGGAATTTCACCCCTTCGCTGAACATCCATGTAGCAGTTTGACTTCACGAAACGACAGTTAGTATCCAGTTAAATTTACTGATCCTATGTTCTCTTTGGTAATTGCGAGGTCACTGACCTCGGTTAACTTTAACCACTTTAAAATAAGGCTATCCGGATAACTTAAGCCTTGCGGTTCGGTGATAATTACGAAATTGTCTTTTATTTACTGGCCGTTCGCCAGTAAATCTGAGAAGTCTGACGGATTTTTTATCTATATCGAACTCGTCCAACGCACGAACATTAACCACGCAATTAACTTTGGCAGGTTTTACAACTTAATTAGGCTTTTCCCCTTTTTGGGACACTTTACTTAATGCGCCGATATTACTTAATTTTATTACAACTTAACTTCTTCGAAAGATTCGAAGACAACTTTACTCCTTTAGAGTCTTACTACGACTTCTTTTAAACTTCACACGTTGAGAGTCTTACTATAACTTGACTTATTCTTTTTGATAAACTTTACTCTTTTTAGAGTTTCAATACAACTTTTCTCCCTTTGGGAGTCTTACGAAGACTTCTTCTCCCTTTGGGAGTCTCACGAAGACTTAACTATTTTTTACTTAACGCAGCCGAGATTACTTAATTCTCCTCCCCTCGGCGCGCGCAATTGGCCTTTGCCCAATCAATCTCAGTTAATTAACCAATCAACGCCCGTCCTGTTTGTCAACACCCGGCGACTTAGCGGCGACACGGAGAATTTATGCGTTTGTTTTTTCGGAGATTTTAATTTCATGTGCGTCTGCACTTTTGGTAATTATCGTTTCTCCGAAACTCTAACGGATATGCTGACATAAACCGCTGAGAGATCGTTTTTTACTATCAATTCCAAGACCTTTGGCTTGTTTATTTAAAATGTATTATTTCGAGAACTCTCTTATTTCGTCTTACTGGCGCCGGTGTTCTATTACTACGTTTCCTCATTCAAACTAAATAACCAAAATTTGGGGTCATTACAACAATAAAATATAATTTTACAACTCAAAATAGTAATTTGGGTGCAGCCTTTTTGTATTTTTGGAAAGTGCATGATATTAGAAACATTTTAAGCCTATTCGATCAGTTCGTAGATAGTCCTCGGTTTTATAAATTTACATACACGCGAGTGAAAAACCTTTGTAGCTTACTCGAAAAATATTTTAAGTAAGCAGCTTTTAAGGTAGTACTTACGCCAAATTCATTTTCTTACAATTTTTTTTAAATTTTTACAGATAATTATTCAAATAATTCCGGATCGAATGGTGCATAAATGAAAAACTTTGACCATACGGATTCCGAGATATTCAATTTTAAAAATTGAATTTTTGAGAGTTTTTTACATTGCACTATAGGGAAAATCAAAATTTTTACGTACATATTTAGTTATAACTAATAAACCCTTCTTACCGTTTTTATTAAAAACTAAATGAAAATTAAGCCAGAACTAATAAATCTTTTGAAAAAATAATAATTAACAGTCACCATCCAGTTTCTGAGGATATTAATTAATAAATGATGAAAAATTTATATTTTTCAACTAGTGGAAAAGATACACTAAAACAAGCTGCCAACAGCGTATTTTTGTAACAGCAAAATAAGCGTAAAACGCGCATGCGTTAGATTTTTTCAAATTTTTTTATAATAATAATAATAATAATAATTTATTTTGCCCTTACGGCCTAAAGGCCATTTGACAACGTCGAAACATCGATGAAAACATACAATAAATATTATATAAACAACTGATTCGAATACATAACAACAATAGCAAGATAATAGCACAGTACAAATTAATGGCAACGGTGCGACTTAGTTTAAAACTCTTTTATATCGTACAACGATTTGCTCAGTAGAAGTTCTTTTACTTTTTTTTTAAATAGTTTTGGGGGAAACATTCGCCACTCCTCAGGCAGCGAGTTATAGAACTTTACACCGAATGAATTTAGTCCACGCGTCGCTTCCAGACGTTGATACGGCGTAACCAACTGTCTCCTACCCCGGGTGTTATACGGGTGTAGGTCACCATTGAGTTGGAACCTTCCTCGCTGTTCATGGACAAAAACAACACCGTTAAGGCTCTACTGCACCACTTGTCCGGTATAGGGAAAAATAACGTAAACGTAACTTTTCAGTCTCAATTTTGGATTTAAAGTATCGCTCGAATTTTTTATCTATAGAATTTGATGTGCTTTTTTCTTGTGTCAAACTTTCGTTTCAAAAACATGCGTAGATTTTTTGTTATTAATAAAAAACTGTTTTTACTAGACCTCACTTTTAAGCTCGACAAATTCAAATTTCATCTTAATTTTTATATCAAAGTGTACAAAAATTAAGTCTCCATTCTTGTGACAATTCCGTTTTTATTAGAAATAATTCGTTTTCGATCAAATTTGATATAAACAAAATGATTTCTGGTAATTTTAGTCGAACCAATGCAAATTTCTATCTCATTTTTTAGCCACATATTTTAGTTTGAAGCGTTTCTCGCAATTTTAATGGATTTATACTACATTTATCTATCGAGATCCGATGTTAAATTCATTTAAAACTTATTTATTATTTAATTATTAATTAAAAACCCTAAAACATAATTTTCAGATTTTGTCCCTCGGTCTGCTTCTTTTCTCTTGAAATTTGGCAGACATGGAGAACAGAATCATCTGCATCGATACCTATTTTTACTTTTTTTTCAACTTGCAGAGTTTTAATTAAAATCAATAAAAACAAAATTAAAAACAGAGAAATTTTTAACTTTTGAGCGTAAACTTGACACAAATTTTAACATCTGGTATCCCTTTAGCTCATAATACAAATTTTTGTACAAAGGTGGGTCATAAAGCAATTACGATAGACCAAACACTTTTGTAATCCTTTTGCTAGGTACCTGCCACAATAAGGTGTCGAAGTGAAATTATCTTTCTTATTTTCGACGACTTCCAGACAAATTATTTTTTGTAGAATTTAATTTCTTCACGTTTCTGGTCCCTCTAAATTCAAAAATGAAAAAAACGAATTACTTAGAAAAATTCTACCAGGCTGTGGATGGATGGACGTGGTGTATGTGTAACGCTATGAAACAAAAACTAATTAAAGCTTATAAATTAAATTAAATGGATACAGGGTGGTCCAAGATGCGGAAGTTATTTTGGTGGTACTTTGTAAAATTTTTACCCATAATAGTTATACTAGGCTATAGAAGTTAGTTGACATCATCCCTAATCAAAAAAATATCCTTTCGGTCGTCCTCTTTTGTATTAGTTTTTGTATTGTAACTTTACAGATAATTAATATTATAAAAGTTTATAAACAGAAATATACAGGGTGTATCGACTCGACTTAGACAAGACATAAGGCTTGCAGCTCTTTCAAAAACAAACATTTATTTTATTTAAACTTTTCCGATGTAGGCCCAGTTGTATAAACAAGCTAATCTCGGAGTCAGAGTTAACTCCACGATCAACCTAAATCAACAACTAATTCTGAGTTAAATAGAAATATATTTGACTCTAGAGAATGGACGGGTTAACCCTCAACCAAGTGCCTAGGGGCTAACCTAATCTAATCCCCGCTACGATCTAACCTTATAAATCCCCGCTACGATCTAACCTTATATTCAGATCGTGGAGTTAACTCTGACCCCGAGATTATTTCGTTTTATACAACTGGGCCTTAGAGTATCGTATCCGCAATTTTTAAAAATTGCTCTTTTATTTTAGAACTTCCAGCAACGCGGAAAACATTTCTGACAACTGTGTATTTTTTTATGCAACTCTTACATTAAAGACCGCAAAACTGAAAAATTTGATTTTCGAAACCACACCGCGATTTTTGAAAGAACAAAAAATGTCAGTTTGAATCAATATTTATCATTTAGATCAAGAATGTTAGTGGAGACTTCTTCTTGTTTAACCGCTAGAGGAAGTTGATTCTAAAAAATGTTGTAATCGAATTCTATTCCTATCAACTATTATTTTTTCATTGACTTTGTCTACTTTTGATGTGGGATGTGGCCATAATAGGACTTTTTTGTACGCGTTGAAAATATATGAAAAAATATTTTCCAATTAAACCGGAAGTAAAAATTTTATGTTTGGTAGCATTTGACAGCCAATCGTCGGTATTTAGTCAACTTTGGTGCTTTAAAAGTAGTCAATTTAGAAATTATTTTAAAAATCGACTATATCAAAACTAAAGCTCTCTATTTTGCTTATATGTAGGTACATTCTTATTTTAGATTTTTATAATATAGTATAATAATTATCTCCAAGAAGTTATAATAAAAAACTAGAAAATGGGCCAATCGTTATACTGGTATTATACGGGTAGGCTGGCAGTAAAAATTTGAAAATGTATTTTTTAAATTAGGGCCCATGTGTACTAACTTATAACCGAGTATAAACACTGTGGGTCAAAATTTTCCGAAATGCGTCCAAAATAACCCCCTTATTTTGGGCCACTTTATATTGAATTCGTTTAAAAGTTTATTTTGTTGATGACATTTTGTTAAAGTGGCCGAAACCAAATTTCAACAAAATCGTTTTAGTAGTTTTTATTTGACGGAGTTAGGTACATACACACTCATCCTCCCCGACAGACATTTTCTAAGAGTTTTGATTTTTTAGCGTTTTGGATTCGGGGGGGAGGGAGCCACATTGTCAAGAAATTACATTTAAAAAAATTATTTTTTTCGATCATAATACTTTTTAAAGTAGTAGACGAAGATAACGAAAAAGTGAAAATGCAGTAAGACTAAAATATTGCTGTAATAGGTCACTACTTTGGAATTTTTATATTTAATTTACCTAACACAAAAATATTTTTTCCAAAGTATAAGTTTTTGGTCATAATTCTAAACTAAAACGTAAAATCGTAAAATTCTGTTTTTATTTACTAAAATTTAAATACCCGAAGAATACAATAGAAACCCCAGAAGAGTGTCAGGTATATTATCTAGCAAGGGCAAAAATTGCCAGAGGGTTAAAATGTTACTCAGGTTGCTCGAAATTAGGCGTATTTTAAAATTCCGTATTATGGTCAAAATAGAAATATAAATTGAGTGCAGTAGAACCTTAAGGCTGGAAGGTACCCTAGCTAAATTCGTAACATTTTAAATAGGCAACCCAACTTACTTGCCTTATTTAAGCCTACGTATACATCGTGTAAGGCTAAGTAGCATAAAATATAAAAGAAATAGCCAACTTTACCGATAACAATGAAGAAAATAAAATCGACAAGCAGATACACATAATCTTTTGTATGTACCAAACAGGTGGCGACTTTTCGTTGCATTGTATAAGAACAGTAAAAGTGCCAAGTACTTATGTCAATAGCAAAGATTACCTAGTTGTTATAGTATTATTCAGCAATCTTGGCGCGTACATGCATCAATTTATGAGTTTCATTATTGTTTCCACTCTCATCCCAACGTTACTTAGCATAGGAAGTGCGTTGATACAATAAATGACATACGTTTTTGATTTTATGTATGTCAGGTTCCCTTATTTTTCCGTATTTTATGAATTTTGCCCGATAATATATAATGACGCACACGCCAAGAACGCTGAATGATACCGTATTATAGTACTTATTATCAAATTATCATTTTATACATGTATTTACGTTTCTTAATTTATATACGTACTATTATAGATTTAGGTCCAGGATTGTAGTCTGAAGTGCGAAGCGCCTAGGGTTACAAGACGCGTGGTCTATAATAGTCTTCGCAACGGTAGTGTATACACGATTATTTTTACTACTAGCACTTTAATCTCATTAAATTAAAAAATTAAATCTCTCAAAATTAAATCACAAGTTCGATCTAATATATTTAATTGACCTTGAATTTGATAAAAATATTGGTAGTTTTTTTTAAATACAATTTACCCCGCTCAAGTTTCACACACATATTGTTTTGCTTATTTTTTTAACTTTCCTTAATTTTTTGGGTTCTTATCGAATACAAACACTTGACTTCCACCAATCCATTATCATTCACTAGTCCATCAGGGCTACAACATAAGTGAGGGTATCCTTTAGGTATAAAAAAGCCGCTGAACTTGACTTTCCACTTTCTTGATTTCCTCATATTTTTCTATAGCAACATTTTCGTGTGTTCTACCATAAAATTTCCACTAAAAAATTTTGCCACAAGACTCGTATAAATACCTCTCCGTATAATTGGTAGTGACATTTCTAGAAAAACGATTTGATTAAACAACGTTGTCATTACTTTGCAAATCTTTTCAACAATGCACTTGTTTGCAGCAAAGGCATATTATAGTTATCATCTTTAATTGTCTTTAAGAGTTTTAAGAGTAGAATCTATCCGTTTGAAACATCTGCTCAGGTTTTTAATATTTGTATTATTATCATTGTTTTTGAGTAGTTTGATTAGCTGTTGAGAGTAGACTTTTAGTCATTAGTCAGTAAGAAAGTATGAAAATGCGATTCATTAGAATACATCAAAATAGCACGATAAATGAAATTAGCATAATGGTTTAAAAAATGAAAAAAAAATATGCTAGAAATCTAATTTCATTTAATATGAAATTGGAAGTCTCGTAGTCTCATAAAATACATTTTTGTTGTAATTCTTCAAAAACTGAGAAAATGACCCCGGGCGAGAAGGGTTGTCCTTTATATCGCAGGTAAAGTGCCGAAATTCGTGTACTTCTCTATCCTTTTCTGGGCTCTACCGCACTTACTCTGCAATATTTTACTAAATTATTTTAGATAAGTACAGCTTTAATTACCTATCGAATATAAAATTTTAAAATTATATCTTAACATCGTGATTCAGTTCAGGGTATAACAAAATTTGAAGCAAATTGGGCAATTAGGTAAGATAATATGACTACTTTTGTGTTAGTGAGACATATTACAACTCTAATAAAGTTGAATTGTACAAGTATCAAAATAATAAACAAAATTTTAAATATGTCATACCCTGGAGTAAGGGATTCTCTATAACATGGTTTAAACGCCGATTTAATTAAACTGATATTAAGTCCGTGAATATCTAAAAATCTATCTTTTAAACTATAATGATTATGACTTTTATATTACACAGATATTAACTACAGCCCTAGCTAATATTCCCCACATCATCGATTTCTGAAAATCAGTTTTATATAAGCTAGAAAAAAAATTTTTAAGTTCTAAAATTATCGGGTACCTTCCCTCCTTAAGAATATAAACAGAGACGACGGTAAGTATATTAAGCTTTTTGAGCTTTTTTTCACACAGGATATACTGTAGGTGATGATTACTTTTATTTAAATAATAGCAAAACGATGTTTATTATATTTAGTATTGTTTATTTATCACAAAATGGATTTCCACGCAAAATTATAAACAAGCTGTCAAGATTGAGGTTATTCGACGTTAACATGACGTTTTCAAACTCGGACAGTGTTGCCAGATTTGGAATACTGGCTTGGGATTGGTTAAAAATAGTACATTCACAGCAAAAAGTTTTGGGTTGATACATTACGAATCCTTACCGATATTTTTTAGCGTTAATTTTTGCTCCGACTGTTGCGAAAGTACTACCTTAAGTTATTACAGTTTAGGTAAATGTAAAAAATGCTATTCTTCTGTAAGACCCCATGTTAAAAATTTGATTTTCAATCGTTGATAACTTTCTCAAATCATCGGTGAAGGGTCCTAAATTTTTGAGGGAAGATAATTACGTGATTAAGCTTGCCGAATCTAAACAAAATTGTTTTATCTAATAACAAGTCTCGTGCATGAACGTCCTTAAATTGTATTTGTCTTGCCAAAACAATAATGTCGAAATATTTAGGGATAAAAAAAATCTGGCGTAACCTTATGAAAATTCTGACGTTCAATGTGACAAAACCAAACAAATTTTGAATAATACAGAAATCTTTAAAAATGTACAAAATTTGCACATTAGTGCCTCTGCCGACTAGGAATTCCCCTTTTAAGAAAACACGTCCGGTTTAAACCGGACATTAGCTAAGCAAAAGGTTTTTTTGAAAACACCCTGTATATTTTATATTAGCTATCAAATGCTTTTAATGGTTTTAAGTACAACACCCTGTATATTTTAAGTGGTTTAGAATAATTTATTGTAAAACGATCTATAGTGATTTTACATTCTCACTTCCGGTTTAAGCCCAGTTGTATAAACGAGCTAATCTGGGAGTCAGAGTTAACTCCACAATCTGAATATAAGGTTAAATCTTAGCGTAGATTAGATTAGGTTGGCTCGTAGTCACTTGGTCTAGGGTTAACCCATCAATTTTCTTGAGTCAAATATATTTCAATTTAACTCAGAATTAGTTGTTATTTATGTTGAATTTAGGTTAATCGGGGAGTTAACTCTGACTCCAAGATTAGCTCGTTTATACAACTGGGCCTTAGTCGGAAATGAGGTCACTTTTCTTATTTCAAATAGAAACACCGTGAATAATTTTAGATTTTTAAAATCGGGGAGAGCTTCTGAGCATACTTTTGGTTTGTACTATTGTATATATCGTGGGTGATCGTGACAAATTGGTATTGACCCTCATGTTTGTGACGATATGTGGGCGCACAAAACCAGCCACGACCGGGTGTCGCGATTACTTCATCTGATGATGGATGAAAAATCACGAGTTCTGTGGGCAGCTTTACGGTGTTCGCAGACCAACGCGATCGCATCCAAACGCAATCAATCCAAATCCAATCAAATCAAATTGATTGATTGGTTGCGTTTTGACGCGATAGTGTTAGTCTGCGAACACGTTTATACATAATACAAAAAAGATCGCAACCTAAGACAACATGTGGAAAACATAGTCCAACGACTATTTTTTAATATTTAATAAAAAATAAATAGCGTACACAATTCTTTTTAATCCCTATCTTCTCTTTGCTTATAAGCCAAATACCCAAATACCAAACATGCGGCCACAATTGAAAGCTAAAAGGTCAAAATGGTTAATTGCACATTAAATTAATATTTCTCTAAACATAATTTACCTCCAACAGTGTTACTGCTAACAAGAAGTAACGTATGTAATTAAGGGAGATCCGTAAAACTTGTTTATGAGCATCTATGCATCCTTTGGTGTAAACATGAGAAGGCGAACATGGTTTATACTCTTTGGGACAGCAACTATCTGGAAATTTGTCCTGTCCTAATCTTTCTTTCCAGTCACCGGAATTATTAACGCCGCAACATTTCACTTTCTTAAACGAACAGAAAGTTACCATGTAAATTTAAACTACTTTCAATATTTACTGATTGCATAGTGTCTATTAACCTGTCGTCCTTACTATCCTTTCCATATTTATCGAGCATTTCGTTTAAGTCACTTTCAGCTTCTTCTTCTAGGTTTACATCATCGATTAGTGCAAAAGTGGAACCGACGAAGAGAATATGTATTGCGAGTAAGATGAGAAACGCAATGCCTAACTAAATTAAAATTAATTAAACTTACTGGTATTACTGTCAATTAGACGGTATAATACATCTTTTAAAACCTGACCGACCCTGGATGCGCAGAAGGGAAAGTGAGAAAGCGGTTAAAAGTGATGCCCAATCCGAGTGTATAGGTTGGTGTGTAACCTTGGTTACGCCGCTGTACGAAATTTGGTTGTTTGCGCAGGTCGGTGAGGTTTTGAAACAAGTATATTATATCTTACATATATTAACGTTCTGATCTTTGAGCTTTTTACTATACAACGTCCTAATGCCGCTAGTAGCACAACAAAGCATCCTACGATGCCGCAAAAGACACTCTGAAAGTTAAGTTAAGCTTAGAAATTTCTGTTTGAAGTGATGTTTTTGACTTCACCACCAGCAGAAAAATACAACATGCATGAATAATCTCCGTCAATTCTATTCTTTTATTGGTTCTATTTAACCTTTCTACTGATAGTAAAGTCAAAAGCACCATTTCAAACCGAAACTTCTATACCTATTTAAGAATTAAAATATACCAATTAAGTTCCTACACCTTATCAAGAATTGGACCACTGTGAGAATACAAGAACGAAAGATGAAGTAATACTTTACCAGTGCGCAGTGAGCGGTTACCCATTCTTGATAAGGTGTATGTGTTACAAACATGGAACTATAAAATATGAGTAAGTGGGTAATGGTTATAAGCATGGAACTAGAAAAAAATTTTTTAGTTCCATGGTTATAGGCTAGTTTGATGGTGTCTAAAAGTGAAACAACAAAAAGGGGTTGCATGTTCAATCTTTCCACTTATTTGATAGTTTCATGGTTGCGGAGATCACGAACTGAATGATTTGGCTGGATAATTGTATGCAATTTATAGGGTGTCATCGAAAGTTAGTTTGAAATTGTAAAGACGAGTAATACAGATGAAAGTAAGAAGAAAACCTAAATATAATTTTTTCTATTGTGCAGAGATTGAAAGTTAAGTAGGTTTTCGTTGTGACCCTTAATTATTTTGATCACCACAATTAATCCTTTTGAAATTTTTTTTAACTGGTAAAGTTTTTATATTATTAGTACAGGAGATATAGGTTTTTAAGTGGAACTAATTCCCACAGAAACGCGGTTTGAATTTTTTAGTTCCTTGTTGATATCTCTTTGACATACTAAAAGGCTAGAAAAATCTAAGTGTGCGAAATACTGTTTTTTGGAGTCGACCTTAAGAAATTTTTCAAAAATTATAAAAAAAATCGTGTGTGGTGTCAAATTACAGAAAATTTCATGCTGAAAAAAATTATGAAATTGGTTTTACAAAATCAAAATTAAAAACAAAATGTTGGTCGAAAAGCTGAAACATTTTGCAGTGTTGAAAATCGTATTTTTATTATCAAAATGAATTTTGGATTACAAATGCATATTAGCTCAGTCACATTAGACAAAAAATCGCTTTTTTGTCGTAAAAATAAGTTTTGATGTTATAAATAAGTATATTTCGGCAAAATCCGCAAAATTACTGTAGGTAAATTTTAGATATTCGTTTACGAGATATCACTGTATAAGCTGTCAAGTAAGACGAGCAAGTTTTATTAACGGAATTAGGCACCAAAGTTATCCATCAATAAGTAATCCGGCACTGCATGAAGTAGCATAAAGATAATATAATAATTAAAGATTTTTAAAACAGAAATCATGTTAAGTGTCTTCTTCACCTGGAGGAATTTTTTAAAATTTTATACGAAATGTATTGCGCTATCAAACTTCAGAAGGTTCTTATTCCCAACTTGGAGGTTTGAAGATGATTTCTTATAATACAATGCTTGATTAAAAGCGTAGTTAAAAATTTTTTAGACAAAAGCCCATGCCAGGTTTCGGCTTAACCTTTTGAGGAGAAGTTAAAAGTTACATTTTTTCGCAATTGTTACATTCAGGAGCCCGGTATTTAACTTCAAAAACTTCTTCACAACTTGGAGGTCCAATAAAGATTTCCTATGTTGCATCAGATAGAATAAGGACGCAGTTAAAGGTTTTTTAAAACAAAAGTCGTGTCAAGTTTCGTCTGCACCTTTTGTAAAGAAGTTAAAAAACACTTTTTTTCGAATTTGTAAAATTAAGCAGCGCGCTATTGAACTGCAATAGCTCCTTATTCACCACTTGGAGGCACGATAAAGATTTCCTATATCACATCACATAGCATGAGGGCGTAGTTAAAGGTTTTTTAAAAACAAAGTAGTGCCAGGTTTCATGTTTGACTTTTATGAAGAAGTTAAAAAACACTTTTGTTCGAAATTGTAACATTAAGGAGTGCGCTATGAACTTCAAGGGCTTTTTATGCATGACTTGGAGATACGTTAAAGATTTGCTATATCACATCACATTGAATAAGAACGTAGTTAACAAATTTTTAAAACCAAATCTTTATAGGGCTTCCAAGTGGTGAATAAAAAGCTCTTAAAGTTCAATAGCGCACTCCTTAATGTTACAATTTGCAACAAAAGCGTTTTTTAACTTCTTCACAAAAGGTGCAGATGAAACCTGAAACTACTTTGGTTTTAAAAAACCTTTAACTACGTCTTTATTCTATCTGATGCAATATAGGAAATCTTTATCGTGCCTCCAAGTGGTGAATAAGAAGCTATTGCAGTTCAATAGCGCGCTTCTTAATTTTACAAATTGGAAAAAAAGTATTTTTTAACTTCTTCACAAAAGGTGAAGACAAAACATGACACGACTTTTGTTTTTATAAAAATTTTAACAACACCTTTATTCTATGTGATGAGATGTAGGAAATCATTATCATACCTCCAAATTACGAATAAGAAACTGTTGAAGTTCAATAGAGCGCTCCTTAAATTTATAATTTCGGAAAAAGTATTTTTTAACTTCTTTACAAAAGGTGAAGACGAAATCTGGCACGACTTTGGTTTTTAAAAATCTTTAGCTACGCTCTTTTTCTAAGTGATGTGGCATAGGAAATTATTATTGTACCTCCAAGTCGCGAATAAGAAGTTTTTATAGTTCAAGAACGAGCTTACTAAATGTTACAATTTCGAATAATTTTTTTTGAATTCCTTTCACAATACCTAGCTGTAGAGGAAATCTAACATCATTTTTCTTTCTTTATGCTACTTAATGCAGTGCCGGATTATCCATGGATGGATAACTTTAGTGACTGATCCCGTTCATTAAATTTGCGCGTCTTATACTTGACAGTTATCTTGTAAACGCATATTTATCTAAAATACTTATCAATTATTTGTAATATCGAAACGTTACGTGTATTATTTACAAAAATCTAGTTTTGTAGGAATTATTCCGACAAAAGAGCGATTTTTTGCCTAATGTGACTGGACTAATATGCATTTGTAATCCAAAATTCATTTTGCTAATAAAAATACGATTTTCAACACTGCAAAAGGTTTCAGTTTTTCGTCCAACATTTTGTTTTTTAGTTTTGATTTTGTAAAACCAATTTCATAATCTTTTTCAGTATGAAATTTTCTGTAATTTGATACCACACACGATTTTTTTATAATTTTTGAAAAATTTCTTAAGATCGACTCTAAAAAACCGCATTTTGCACACTTAGATTTTTTTAGACTTTCAGTATGTGAAAGAGATATCAACAAGGAACTAAAAAATTCAAACCGCGTTTCTGTGGGAATTAGTTCCACCTAACAGCTATTTTTTGCCTATATCTCCTGTACTATATGTTGTCATGTTTATATTACATTCCATGCCAATTTTACTTAATTGTAATAATAGTAGTCCATAGTCCAGTCAAAGGGGAGAAAACAAGGCCTTTGTCCTACAAAAGGTGGTGTAGTTCTGATTTTTTAATATGTTATTGAGTTAGAGCCCCTGATGAAAAATCCAAGTTTTCGACCTTGGGGTGTCCGCGCGAACCGCCGTCTTAGATTAAAAGTACGAAAAATTGCTTTTTCCAATTTAACTTCTTAACGGTTGATCCCACAACAAAAATGTCAAATCCCAATTTGAAAACGAGAAAATTCCCTACAATATTTATTCTATTCATTTGGTTACCGTCTGTTCGGTTTCTGAGATATAAGCTGGAGAAAATCGCTATTTTTAGAAAAAATAAATTTTTTTGATAAACTTCGCTTGGGAACTTTTTTACCGTTCATTTGAGAGAAAATGCTTTCGAACAAAAGTTGTAGGCTTTTAAATTACCTTAAAATTGAGTGTAGTACTGATATTTCAGCTCAACCAGATCCAAATTGCCACATTATCCATCAGTCGGTAAGTTTGGTGACAGACTCCTTTTATGAGACTTACGCGTCTGACTCCACAGTTTGTACAGCGTTACCCCGTAAACGAATTTATTGTCACCCTTCTCCGCGCTACATCTCGAAAAGGGTTAAACTTATGAAAAAAATGTATATAACCAATCTTGTAGCTAATAATGTTCTCTATAACTTTCATAGTAACGTTCATCAACATACGATCTATAATAGAAAGCGGAACCGAGGTCTGCCGTAGTCGAAAACTTGGATTAATTATTAGGCCTTTAGACCATTAAACAACATACCAAAATTTCAGAACTACTCCTTTCCATGCAAGGTAGTATATTGAAATTTACTGGACTAGATATTTTTAAAATAATTTATCCCTGTCGTTTATGAAAAAAGTCTTTCATGATTTATGACATATACAGAACTCCATAGACATAAACCCTTACTGGCGGGGTAAAAAAGGATACTGACCTCAACTAAAAAATGACTTATCATTAAAATTCGTGATTCAAGTGAAATGTTCAGATATTTGAAAATATTGCAAAACTCGTAAGGTGTAGAGCCAAATTTATTGGTACAAAAAAGTTGCCTCCTGACAAAGAGCTTCGGACCATTATGAGCTAAGGAACATAAAATCTATTTGGCTAATAAGGCCAATGGCCGTTATAATGGCGTTCTACGCAAATTTTTAAGTGGCTCCCTATCTGGAAAGCTACCTTTTGGCATCAACTATGACCACAGAAAGTTCCACATTCCAATCAAAAAGTCCAGCGTGTTTTGGTGTACCCAATTTAAGATTGGCGATTGGTGTAAATTAATAATGAAACTTATCCCCGGTACCGTAAGGTATTTAACACAGATCAAATTAATATTTAATCTGATGTGTTAAATACACAGTTTAATATTAATGTGATCTGTGTTAAAAATAGCGCAACGATAGAAATGACAGTTGTGCTATGAAGCGTTCGTCGAGAGTTTTTACCCCTAACTCTCCTTTATCGGTACTTCAATGAATTGGTAAGAAACTTTTCTTATTCCGGTAATGTCATTGAGAATAGAACTAATATTATGGTCTTGTTTGACTTGGACGAAAGTGAAACCTTGCAGATTCTGAATAAATAGAAACATAAACACAGTGCTGATGGTCCGGATGATTTTTCAAATCTTCTTTTTAAAGAATTCAAATATCAGTTAGTTGGCCCGCTAAATTATCTTGTTAATCAGTCATTTTCTCATGGCGTGTTTCCTCGTAGTCTAAAGGTGTCATCGGTTAAGCCAGTTTTTAAGAAGGGCGACTCGAGAGACCTTGCCAATTACGGACCGATCTCATAGTCACCTGTGCTCTCAAAGGTCTTTGAATACTCAATGCTGAAACGACTTGATAGTTATCTAACTAAATGTAAGATACTGACGGATTCGCAGCATGGATTCTGTACAGGTAGGTCTTCGATTACTGCAGTGTTGAAGTTTTACAACAGAGTGGTAATGATAATTGATCGGGGGAGATGTCCAATTGGTGTCTCCTGCGATTTAAGTCGCGTGCTCGACTGCGTTCACCATCGGGGGCTTATCGACAAATAATATTCTTAAGGCATAAGAGGTAATGTGTTCTCTTGGATGGAATCGTATTTGAGCCGGCGTAGCCAATTCGTACAAATAATTTAAATGTGACTAAAAACACTAGACCGATTTACCGGTCAAAGACGATTCCTATAAGTGTAGGTGTCCCGCAGGGCTCTATCCTGGGGCCACGTCTGTTATAAACGGTTACTGTAATGTAAGCAGATGATACCTCTGTTATTGGAGACGGGGATACAAGTGGTGAGGCATTTATGAGAAGTGGCGTAGTGTTAGATAAGCTGTTTGAATGGTTTAGCAGCAACGGTTTATTTCCTAAATACAGAGAAAACTAGAATTCTTTTCTTTCACACTAGATAAAAACTAGAAATAATAGCTTAATGTTACGATTAGGAAACTCAATCTTTTGCTGTCAAAGTGTGAAATATTTGGGGATTAATTTGACAGATACTTTGACTGGACGGCTCATTGCACTAGAACGGTCAAACGAATTAATTCTGCTATTTATAAGATTAGATGCAAGAAATCTATACTTGATACTGAGGCTCTCAGACTTTTGTATTTTTTAGAAGTTGATACCCAAAATATGTACGGTGTTCTTCTTTGGGGTGCCTCACCACAGGCTCTAAATGTCTTCATGGTCTAGAAAGGTGCAGTTAGGTGTCTGTCCGGAGGCTCTTGTCGGGAATCCTGTCGGCCACTGTTCAGGTCGTTGCGCATTCTAACGCTGGTATCTCTCATGATTCATGATATTCGGAACGTCAATATATGTGTATAATAATAAAAATAACCTTAATACGCCTTAATAGTAGAAATAATAACGAATATAACACCAGATATAACGGCTTGGTTCTTCAGAATGTGGCGAAGCTTAGTGTTGTGCAAAAAAGCTCCGATATATTGGATGTCAAAATTTTTAATAGACTTCGGAGCGGGTTAAAATTCTTGCACTTTCGGAGTTTCAAGTCGAGATTGAAGGTGTTTTTACACCTTCGGTGAATTTTTTAATTGTGAGTTGTCTTTTAAGTTTTAAGTTGTTTATTTGTGTGCGTTATTGTGATTTTGTGACATGTCTTATAATTTTATTGTACATTCTTTGGACCAAATATATATTATTATTATTAAAATAACCATAATAATTTGAAATTTAAATTTTGACAGTTAGTTGCCGGTAATGGAATTAGTTAATTCCGGAGTTAGTGGTATTTATTCTTTATGGTACTGGGTACTGGGGGTTAGTAAATCAAAGCACTTTGCCGAAGCTGACTAAGTAATTTAAATAAATTCTTACCATTACAATGGACTTAATTAGACTCTCCAACATAATTAATTAATGCCGAAACGTCACTCTGACTTCTAAATTTGAGCAAAAAAAACACTTGAAAAATGTATTCAAGCTTCAAAATTTATTTCAAAAATTTACAAACAAAATCAAACGAGAACGCGGTGTAAAATGATTTACAAGAAGGTAAAGTCGTTAATCTGAATGAAACTACAGAAAATTTGAAGAAAATAAACATTTCGCACAAGAGCGATTTAGACACAACAAAATGTAATTTTACAATTTAAAATAGTAATTTGGGTGAAGTTTTTTTGTATTTTTGGAAAGTGCATGATGTCAGAAACATTTTAAGCCTATTCGATCAGTTCGTATGGTAGGTACATTTTGAAACGGCGTTGGTAACTTTACCACCAGCGGAGAGGTACAATAATGAATAATCTCTTTCTATTCTATTCTTCTATTGATTGTATTGAACCTCTCTGCTGGTGGCGTAAGTCAAAAAGAACTTTACCTAGCGATTTTAGTATAGATAGTCCTCGGTTTTATAAATTTACATACACGCGAGTGAAAAACCTTTGTAGCTTACTCGAAAAATATTTTAAGTAAGCAGCTTTTAAGTTATTACAGTTTAGGTAAATGTAAAAAATGCTATTCTTCTGTAAGACCCCATGTTAAAAATTTGATTTTCAATCGTTGATAACTTTCTCAAATCATCGGTGAAGGATCCTAAATTTTTGAGGGAAGATAATTACGTGATTAAACTTGCCGAATCTAAACAAAATTGTTTTATCTAATAACAAGTCTCGTGCATGAACGTCCTTAAATTGTATTTGTCTTGCCAAAACAATAATGTCGAAATATTTAGGGATAAAAAAAATTAGGCGTAACCTTATGAAAATTCTGACGTTCAATGTGACAAAACCAAACAAATTTTGAATAATACAGAAATCTTTAAAAATGTACAAAATTTGCACATTAGTGCCTCTGCCGACTAGGAATTCCCCTCTTAAGAAAACACGTCCGGTTTAAACCGGACATTAGCTAAGCAAAAGTTTTTTTTTGAAAGCACCCTGTATACAGTGTGTCCGGGGATAGGTGGAACACGGGCGATTTCGCTTATTAGTGATTTTATCAAAAAATGTTACTCTTTGTAAAAGTTTTTGCTTGTTCCAAAATTAATATTGACAGTTTCATTCCTGTAGATTTTTATACAGGGTGGTCTTTATTAGCGTTTCTCTAAAATTATACATCAGTAAACTTGTAGCGCAACTCTCTCCAACTTATAGAGCAGAAGTTTTCACTAGCATAATAAATTTATATTTGCAATCTCGTATGTCACTCAGTGGCTAGGCCAGGTTCAATCTACTTATACAGCTTTTTCGAAAGAAATATACCAATTCTCAAAACAAAATTATAATATTTTTAACTATGTACAATAATAAATAATCATAAAATCCAACAAAATTATATAACTAAATTAAAGGTAACATTTTTCAAACTAAAAATTATAGAAATCTTCTTATTAAAATAAACTCCTTTTCTAAAATGTCGGTAGGTGTCACTACTACTGCTCCCGACCCCCGGTAGACGGTAGCACGCAGCTGTTACTAGAATGGTTTCAAGATGTTTTAGCTTTAACCTCAAAATTAATTTACGTATTTAATTCAATTTAATTGTCTAATCGTACCAATCTCAAATTATTTTATAACTCGTCAAAATATTTACTGTTAAGTTCAACCTGTTGTTTCATTTATACGGTAAGTACCTTTTTCTTCAATCTTTTGTTATCTACAAACAAACTAACCTTATTATTTCTTTTAGAAATAATTAAACTCAATCCACCTCTCAAGTGAATAATACTTATCAACGCAGACTCCTGTTTACTTTTAAACAGCCTTTTACTAAATTCTTTCTCTCAGGTACAACAATTTCAACTCAACGAAGAAACTTATTTCAACGAACATTATCATTATCGTACGTACGTACGTTACGATAAAATTAAAACAAACTTCTGGAAATAAAAATTATTAATTCTCACGGAGCTTAAACTCAATTGAACTCAAAGGTTGTTCAAAATCATGGTTTCACGGTGAACAAGATCACGGGCCTAATTATCTACAAGACACATCAATTGATAATAAAATCAAAATCATCTGCTGGACTTCTATTTCCCAATAACTACAAAGAATATACTCAATTGGATGTAATCCAAAATCACAGTATCACGGCTACTTTAATTTACAAAGCTAACGGGATGACAACTCAATGAAACTGTAAAATCTCAAATCACAATTGTCGGGATTCTCTACTTAACCCAAAACACTACGAAGAAAACATTCAATTGAACCGAAGTCCAAAATCACAATGTTAAGGAAATTATTTATAAGAAAACGATGATAATTACATCAATTTAACTATCGTCAAAAATCATCTGTCATTACGATCGTTCAAAGTCGCTAAGTTTCAACTTTCGTCGAAACCGAACTCCCAGGTAATTCTCACCTTACGTTAATTACTATTTACTCGTCGACCTCTCTTCGAGTACTTTTCGACAAACTCTTCTTCCACGAATTCCTGGCAGGAACTATCGAAACTTACCGATCCGTGGCTTTTATATTAATTCTTATCTGATTACCCTACTATTAATTTTTACGTCTCCTACTTCTTACCCTTCCTTTTAATTATTCTTCCCACTTACAATTTATTCTTCCCACTTGAAAGTATTTGCGCAATTTACCTATTTTAGGACTTAGGACTTTAGGAATTTAAAATCTAATTTTTATACAAATCAGCTGTTTTCCTTAATTACAAAAATATTCATTAACCCAAATATTTTTGTTATGTAATTATGTTATCATGTCCTATTATCATTTCTATCTGCTTATCTTTTGAATCTCCACTTTATTAAACTTGTAATCGCTTTTGAATAGAATACATAACCTATGATTCTTCCTTCCGATCTTTTAATTTAACTAAATAACTTTTAACAAATTTTATTCTTTTTAATTTTCTCCCTAAACTTACTTTAAATTACTGTGATGTCCTTTTTATTCTATAAGAACCCTTAATAAATCAAATTTTCTATAAAATTCCTCGAAGTTTCTACTTCGACATAAGATTTTATTAACACATGAAAATTTCAACGCTACAAACTACTCTTATTTTAAGAGGAAAATAAAAAAGTTATAACAAAAAGTATTGCTACGCCGATTTCTTATTCAGATATAAAATTTGAAGCCGATACGGCACTTTTCATATTTTCAAAAATTTTGATAAACGATGTTTCAAGCTGCGTATTTTGAATTTTGCCAAGGAATTGTAAGGATGTATGAATGTAAGGAGCACTTATATTGAGTAGTAATTATTATTTATTTGTTTGTTTTGATCTCTAATAAAAATTTTTTATGAATTTGTTAATAAAAAAATGTCGAAACTGTTTAAAAATATTAAAAGTACCGCATCGTTTTTCAAATTTTATATTTGAATAAAACATGAGCGTACGAATAACTTTTTGTTATGAATTTTTGATTTTTCTCTTCAAAACTTTTCTAGTTTACTAGTGTATAATTTTAGAGAAACGCTAATAAAAACCACCCTGTACAAAAATCTGCAGAAATGAAATTGTGAATATTAATTTTGGAACAAGCAAAAACTTTAACAAAGAGTAACATTTTTTGTTAAAGTCGCTAATAAGCGAAATCGCTCGTGTTCCACCTATCCCCGGATAGGACTGTTACATTTTATCGATATTATCGAAAATATCGATATTATCGATAATATCGAATAACGATATTGGATAAAGCCAATATCGATATATCGAAATATCGATATTTTCGATAATATCGATATTTTCGATAATATCGATATTTTCGATATTTACGATAATATCGATATTTTCGATATTATCGATATTTACGATAATATCGATATTTTCGATAATATCGGTAATTTAACACATTAAGCGCCAGGAGGGACACCGGTGTCCGCTGCAAGACTTCGTTACAGGGCCACGGCGGTCACCGGTGTCCGTTTTACATTTTCGGTATTTTCTTAGGGCAGAAACAAGATTTACGCTTCAAATTTTTTGGGAAGATCCCTACTATGATACTACAAGACGTCCTTAGTCCAGGTTTTCAATATCGTTTTTTTTTCTTTTGTGTCCGCCGTTTGGTGTCCGCTATGGCCCTGTAAGGCATTTTATAGAAAAACTTTTTACAGGGCCAGAGTGGACACGGATTATCGTATAAATAATAACGCATAGTTTTTGAACATAATATTTATTTCATTGTAATTAATTTTTTTCCGTTTTATTGAATTTACATTCATTTGTTTTACCTTTTCGCAATCATCGTTGTCATAGAACGTTGAAGCCGTCGCACAAAGATTTAAAATTTTTCTCGTTATATCCGTGTTTTAATGGTTTAGAAGATTGTAAAATTATTTATTTAGTAATGTAATAACAAACATTTAATATCTTAACTTGAACTTGCGCGGTTTGGGTAATCTGGAATTCCTATTATTATCAAAATTATTTTACTTAAAAATTTGTCAAGTTTTTTAATGTTAAAACCTATTTTAGAATTTTGGAAACTTTTTAGTTTTTTTATAATTTTAGGCGCTTGTTATTAATTTGTTGACAAAGCATTTCTTGAACACAAACTTATTTTACCGTTATTTACCGTTAGGTTCTTGCGACCATGTGCAAGTCCTTTTTGAATAATTTTAGTATTTGCTTTTTCCCAATTTCTAAAATGAAATTTCTTCTCTGACCTACCGGATGTCAGGCGCCAAAGATCCTTTTTGTTAAATTTTGTATTGTAGCTAAAAATGTATAAATTTAAAAATAAAATATAAATCAAACTGTATTGAATGCCTTATGGCCACATCAGCCGTTTTTACTCTTTCACGAAAAGCCAGATAAAAAGAAATATTTTTATAATTTCTAATTAATTTTGAATTCTACATAATTTTTGCTCTAAAACAATTAGATAAGCAGGAATTTATAACAACGTGATTCTACGGGTTATTTCCCTATGTACGGTCGGCGCAAAAATGATTGGCCACTATAGAATGTTTGATAACTACTTTGGCCACAAGTTTGCAATTTCTGCCTTGCAATTTTTATGAAATACAAATGGGATGTTTTATAATTATAGCAGTCTCGATTTTTATGCCATTATCTACTAAAATGTATATGAAAAGAAGAAAGTTACCATTTACTAGTGCCAAATACATTTTAGTGTGGCTGTACGGATAAGTGATTCAACAGGGGGTACAGTACCTAGTGCCTATACAATGAACATTGTCCTTTTTGTAATTATTGTATTATATATCTAGTATTTGGGAATTTCCAATAATTTTATGATCTTCGGGTACAATATTGTTTGTTTAGTCGGGTTTATTATTTGCTACTGCACTTTCGGCACGCGGCAAGTATAACTAATTCACTAGATAAGGGGTGAAGCTGTCAACCGCTCTTTAGCCATAAATATATTTACAATAAAAATATAAAAGACATTTTGTGTTCCAAAAATTTCATATAAAAATATAAGATTTTAATTTACATAAATACCTATTGCAAAATTTGGTTTAAAACTTTTAAATTTAGTAGGAAATACGGCAATGGACATGGTAAAGAAAAAGCTGAATTATTTTAAGACTCTACATATAATATGTTGATAAATATTTTAGAAAGTCTCGAAACTAAGATGGCTATTTTTAACAAAAAAGTCGCCACCCCACACCAATGACCAACCAGATTTGGGTTTTAATCCTCTTTCAATGCAGTCTTAAAGTAATTCAGCATTCAGCTCTTCCTTTCGGCGTGTGTATTTTGGGCACCAAACTGGCCCAAATATCGATAATATCGAAAATATCGATAATATCGATAATATCGAATATATCGAAAATATCGATAATATCGAAAATATCGAAAATATCGATAATATCGAAAATATCGATAATATCGAAAATATCGATAATATCGAAAATATCGATAATTTGAACTTTTCGATATTCGATATATTTTTTTTAAAAGTGACAGGCCTATCCCCGGACACACTGTATTTTATATTAGCTATCAAATGCTTTTAATGGTTATAAGTACAACACCCTGTATATTAAATGGTTTACGGCCGGTTTATCAGTTGAAGCCTAAGCTTAGGCTTTGGTAAGCTTCACTCTTGAATTAAGCTTGGCTTATCTTTCCGTGCGTATTTCAGTCAGAGTAGACGGTTCGGCTTAGCTAAACCATACTTTTTGTGAGTTGGTATTACTGAGACCAACTGCAGCTACGTTAATTGTTGTCAAATCTGTCAGTTTATGCAGATGCAACACATGCTTAGTTTAGTTTTGTAATTTTTTGAACAAAAATTAGAAAAAGAAATAGAGCATAATGGAAGCCAAGCACCAGTTAAGGGTGTAAATAACTAATATTAGAGTGAAAAAAATTATTATCTTATAAAAAACTATTATTAAATTACATATTTTGTAAAATAATGTAATTTATTTTTAAATGTTTCAACAAGTGCCTACGGCGTATTCGAATTTTAATATTCGAGTTCATTTTCCCGAAAGCTGTTACTTTTGTTTAAGTAGAAATCTCCTATAATTAAAAAATAAAAATTTAAGAAAAAATTTCGTACAAAAAGTTTGTGAAAAAATAACCCTTGCTATAATAGGATCGCCCCTAACAAAGCTTTTAAAACTCGTTTTGACCTTTTCCTGTTCGGTCTACGTGTAAATGCTCGACAAGTTGAAATTGTCACTCATTATTTGACGAACTTGATGAAGTTTAATTTACTACTTAAAATAATCATCTCAAATAAAATTGAACTCCATCGAGTTCACACGCAAACTTTAAAAATTTTGTAGTATAATATAACCTCAAAACTCAAAACCGCTACATGTAAAGCTTCGCTTAACAAGTTAAACCATAGAATTCTTAAGTTAAGCGGTAGAAAAGCGAAGCTTAATGCTTAAGCGGAAACTGAAATACACAACATTGTAGTAAAGCTCCACTTATCGTTAAGCTTAAGCTTAAGCTCCACCTGAAATACCGGCCGTTAGAATAATTTATTGTAGAACGATCTATAGTGATTTTACATTCTCACTTCCGGTTTAAGCCCAGTTGTATAAACGAGCTAATCTGGGAGTCAGAGTTAACTCCACAATCTGAATATAAGGTTAAATCTTAGCGTAGAATAGATTAGGTTGGCTCGTAGTCACTTGGTCTAGGGTTAACCCATCAATTTTCTTTAGTCAAATATATTTCAATTTAACTCAGAATTAGTTGTTAATTATGTTGAATTTAGGTTAATCGGGGAGTTAACTCTGACTCCAAGATTAACTCGTTTATACAACTGGGCTTTAGTCGGAAATGAGGTCACTTTTCTTATTTCAAATAGAAACACCGTGAATAATTTTAGATTTTTAAAATCGGGGAGAGCTTCTGAGCATACTTTTGGTTTGTACTATTGTATATATCGTAGGTGATCGTGACAAATTGGTATTGACCCTCATGTGTGTGACGATAATATGTGGGCGCACACAACCAGTCACGACCGCGTGTCGCGATTACTTCATCTGATGATGGATGAAAAATCACGAGTTCTGTGGACAGCTTTACGGTGTTCGCAGACCAACGCAATCGCATCCAAACGCAATCAATCCAAATCCAATCAAATCAAATTGATTGATTGGTTGCGTTTTGTCGCGATAGTGTTAGTCTGCGAACACGTTTATACATAATACAAAAAAGATGGCAACCTAAGACAACATGTGGAAAACATACTCCAACGACTGTTTTTTAATAATTAATTAAAAAATAAATAGCGTACACAATTCTTTTTAATCCCTATCTTCTCTTTGCTTATAAGCCAAATACCCAAATACCAAACATGCGGCCACAATTGAAAGCTAAAAGGTCAAAATGGTTAATTGCACATTAAATAATTATTTCTCTAAACATAATTTACCTCCAACAGTGTTACTGCTAACAAGAAGTAACGTACGTAATTAAGCTTGATCCGTAAAATTTCTTTATGATAATCTATGCATCCTTCGGTGTAAACATGAGAAGACGAACATGGTTTATACTCTTTGGGACAGCAACTATCTGGAAATTTGCCATCCCCTAATCTTTCTTTCCAGTCACCGGAATTATTAACGCCGCAACATTTCGCTTCCTTAAACAAACAGAAAGTTACCATATAACTTTAAACTGCTTTTAATATTTACTGATTGCACTTCGTCTACCAACTCCTTGTTCTTACTATCCTTTTCATATGTATCGAGCATTTCGTTTAAGTCACTTTCAGCTGCTTCTTCTAGGTTTGTATCATCGATTAGTGCAAAAGTGGAAGCGACGAAGAGAATATGTATTGCGAGTAAGGTGAGAAACGCAATGCCTAACTAAATTAAAATTAATTAAACCTACAGGTTTACTACTGTCAATTAGACGGTATAATACATCTTTTAAAACCTGACCGACCCTGGATGCGCAGAAGGGGAAGTGAGAAAGCGGTTAAAAGTGATGACCAACCTATACCAATGTATAGGTTGGTGTGTAACCTTGGTTATGCCGCTGTACGAAATTTGGTTGTTTGCGCAGGTCGGTGAGGTTTTGAAACAAGTATATTATATCTTACACATATTAACGTGTTGATCTTTGAACTTTTTACTTTACAACGTCCTAATGCCGCTAGTAGCACAACAAAGCCTCCTACGATGCCGCAAAAGACACTCTGAAAGTTAAGTTAAGCTTAGAAATTTCTGTTTGAAGTGATGTTTTTGACTTCACCACCAGCAGAAAAATACAACATGCATGAATAATCTCCGTCAATTCTATTCTTTTATTGGTTCTATTTAACCTTTCTACTGATAGTAAAGTCAAAAGCACCATTTCAAACCGAAACTTCTATACCTATTTAAGAATTAAAATATACCAATTAAGTTCCTACACCTAATCAAGAATTGGACCACTGTGAGAATACAAGAACGAAAGATGAAGTAATACTTTACCAGTGCGCAGTGAGCGGCGGGCCGAAATCCAGATTCCCACTCCCATTCTTGACAAGGTGTATGTGTTACAAACATGGAACTATAAAATAAGTGGGGGATGGTTATAAGCATGGAACTAGAAAATAATTTTTTGGTTCCATGGTTATAGGCTAGTTTGATGGTGTCTAAAAGTGAAACAACAAAAGGGGGTGTTATTTAGTAAGTTGGCTTGGGCGAATACGCCATTGTACTCTCAATCTTCACTACTGCGAACTTCTCGGAATTTAATTATGCAGCTGACAGCTTGTTCGTAACCAGGCGTTGCATGTTCAATCTTTCCACTTATTTGATAGTTTCATGGTTGTGGAGATCACGAACTGAATGATTTGGCTGGATAATTGTATGCAATTTACAGGGTGTCATCGAAAGTATGTTTGAAATTGTAAAGACGAGTAATACAGATGAAAGTAAGAAGAAAACCTAAATATAATTTTTTCTATTGTGCAGAGAAAGAAAGTTAAGTAGGTTTTCGTTGTGACCCTTAATTATTTTGATCACCACAATTAATCCTTTTGAAATTTTTTTTAACTGGTAAAGTTTTTATATTATGTTGTCATGTTTATATTACATTCCATGCCAATTTTACTTAATTGTAATAATAGTATTACACATTTTTAAATATTTAGGGTTAATTAGTTAGATAGATCTAATACGTTGTAAATGAACCCCAACATACACACATAAGTAAAAAAACTTTAAATGAGAAAATTTGTTTTCCACCGAGTGCCTCGGGAATCGAACCCAAGACTTTGCTATTTCCGGTAGCACGCCTATACCCAATACACTACGGAGGCCAACATACTTTCAACAAGCCATCCGGCATTGTTTAAATGCGTCGAGACAGCGAAATATATATAAATCAAATTAGTATGGATACAACAATCATACGTGAATAAATTACAAATTTTTAAATATTTAGGGTTAATTAGTTAGATAGATCTAATACGTTGTAAATGAACCCCAACATACACACATAAGTGAAAAAACTTTAAATGAGAAAATTTGTTTTCCACCGAGTGCCTCGGGAATCGAACCCAAGACTTTGCTATTTCCGGTAGCACGCCTATACCCAATACACTACGGAGGCCAACATACTTTCAACAAGCTATCCGGCATTGTTTAAATGCGTCGAGACAGCGAAATATATATAAATCAAATTAGTATGGATACAACAATCATACGTGAATAAATTACACATTTTTAAATATTTAGGGTTAATTAGATTGTTGTATCCATACTAATTTGATTTATATATATTTCGCTGTCTCGACGCATTTAAACAATGCCGGATGACTTGTTGAAAGTATGTTGGCCTCCGTAGTGTATTGGGTATAGGCGTGCTACCGGAAATAGCAAAGTCTTGGGTTCGATTCCCGAGGCACTCGGTGGAAAACAAATTTTCTCATTTAAAGTTTTTTCACTTATGTGTGTATGTTGGGGTTCATTTACAACGTATTAGATCTATCTAACTAATTAACCCTAAATATTTAAAAATGTGTAATTTATTCACGTATGATTGTTGTATCCATACTAATTTGATTTATATATATTTCGCTGTCTCGACGCATTTAAACAATGCCGGATGGCTTGTTGAAAGTATGTGGCCTCCGTAGTGTATTGGGTATAGGCGTGCTACCGGAAATAGCAAAGTCTTGGGTTCGATTCCCGAGGCACTCGGTGGAAAACAAATTTTCTCATTTAAAGTTTTTTCACTTATGTGTGTATGTTGGGGTTCATTTACAACGTATTAGATCTATCTAACTAATTAACCCTAAATATTTAAAAATGTGTAATTTATTCACGTATGATTGTTGTATCCATACTAATTTGATTTATATATATTTCGCTGTCTCGACGCATTTAAACAATGCCGGATGGCTTGTTGAAAGTATGTTGGCCTCCGTAGTGTATTGGGTATAGGCGTGCTACCGGAAATAGCAAAGTCTTGGGTTCGATTCCCGAGGCACTCGGTGGAAAACAAATTTTCTCATTTAAAGTTTTTTCACTTATGTATGTATGTTGGGGTTCATTTACAACGTATTAGATCTGTAATAATAGTAGTTCATAGTCCAGTCAAAGGGGAGAAAACAAGGCCTTTGTCCTACAAAAGGTGGTGTAGTTCTGATTTTTTAATATGTTATTGAGTTAGAGCCCCTGAAAATCCAAGCTTTAGACCTTGGGGGGGGGGTGTCCGCGCGAACCGCCATCTTGGATTAAAAGTACGAAAAATTGTTTTTTCCGATTTAACTTCTTAACGGTTGATCCCACAACAAAAATGTCAAATCCAAATTTGAAAACGAGATAATTCCCTACAATATTTATTCTATTCATTTGGTTACCGTCTGTTACGGTTTCTGAGATATAAGCTGGAGAAAATCGCTATTTTTAGAAAAAATAAATTTTTTTGATAAACTTCGCTTGGGAACTTTTTTACCGTTCATTTGAGAGAAAATGCTTTCGAACAAAAGTTGGAGGATTTTAAATTGCCTTAAAATTGAGTGTAGTACTGATATTTCAGCTCAACCAGATCCAAATTGCCACATTATCCATCAGTCGGTAAGTTTGGTGACAGACTCCTTTTATGAGACTTACGCGTCTGACTCCACAGTTTGTACAGCGTTACCCCGTAAACGAATTTATTGTCACCCTTCTCCGCGCTACATCTCGAAAAGGGTTAAACTTATGAAAAAAATGTATATAACCAATTTTGTAGCTAATAATGTTCTCTATAACTTTCATAATAACGTTCATCAACATACGATCAAGGTAGTATATTGAAATTTACTGGACTAGATATTTTCAAAATAATTTATCCCTGTCGTTTATGAAAAAAGTCTTTCATGATTTATGACATATACAGAACTCCATAGACATAAACCCTTACTGGCGGGGTAAAAAGGAATACTGACTGACCTCAACTAAAAAAGGACTTATCATTAAAATTCGTGATACAAGTGAAATGTTCAGATATTTGAAAATAATGCAAAACTTGTAAGGTGTAGAGCTAAATGTATTGGTACAAAAAAGTTGCCTCCTGACAAAGAGCTTCGGACCATTATGAGCTAAGAAACATAAAACCGATTTGGCTAATGAGGCCAATGGCCGTTATAATGGCGTTCTACGCAACTTTTTAAGTGGCTCCGTATCTGGAAAGCTACCTTTTGGCATCAACTATGACCACAGAACGTTCCACATTCCAATCAAAAAGTGCAGCGTGTTTTGATGTACCCAATTTAAGATAGGCGATTGGTGTAAATTAATAACAAAACTTATCCCCGGTACCGTAAGGTATTTAACACAGATCAAATTAATATTTAATCTGTGTTAAATACACAGTTTAATATTAATTTGATCTGTGTTAAAAATAGCGCAACGATAGAAATGACAGTTGTGCTATGAAGCGTTCGTCGAGAGTTTTTACCCCTAACTCTCCTTTATCGGTACTTCAATGAATTGGTAAGAAACTTTTCTTATTCCGGTAATGTCATTGAGAATAGAACTAATATTATGGTCTTGTTTGACTTGGACGAAAGTGAAACCTTGCAGATTCTGAATAAATAGAAACATAAACACAGTGCTGATGGTCCGGATGATTTTTCAAATCTTCTTTTTAAAGAATTCAAATATCAGTTAGTTGGCCCGCTAAATTATCTTGTTAATCAGTCATTTTCTCATGGCGTGTTTCCTCGTAGTCTAAAGGTGTCATCGGTTAAGCCAGTTTTTAAGAAGGGCGACTCGAGAGACCTTGCCAATTACAGACCGATCTCATAGTCACCTGTGCTCTCAAAGGTCTTTGAATACTCAATGCTGAAACGACTTGATAGTTATCTAACTAAATGTAAGATACTGACGGATTCGCAGCATGGATTAGAGGTGATAAGTTTTTTTTAATAAGTGAATTCGCAAAGTGCAATTCAACTTAACCTGTCGAAGCACGTGTTTAGTTTATACGCGGCAAAAGCAACGGGAAGTACGACGTGCGACGACGCAAGAGCTCGAGCAAAGCAGTTGTTAGTAAAGAGGTATCGAATTTCAAAACATTTTAGAAGCATAAACAAGGTAATTGTTTTTATACCATTTCTTTAATTTTAACGATAAACATTTTAATTGAGTGAACAATAATAGTATATTAAAGTACAAGTTTCATAAGGCACCTTGTTAACGTACGAGTCCAAGTTTTGATAACGAGCCGCTTGCGGCGAGTTTTAAAAAGGACGAGTACTTAACAAGGCTTATGAAACGTGTAATTTATACTATTTTTTCTATTTCACATTTTAATACAATTAATTTGTTAAAATATTTAAATAATTAACATCATGGAGATTTTCTTTTTATAATAATTGTGGTGGCACTGACTGAGATGTCACATCATTTAGTTCAATGATTTATAGATGTCGCAAATTTATTTTTTTAAATTTAAATAATGCACCTACTCCTGTCTGTATAATTTAAATTTTAACAAATAAAAATGAATGAACTATGTCAAAACATTATTCTTTATTACATTTCAATTCTAATAAGCTCTAAAAATAAACATTTTAATAAATTATATTTGACATTGTTAAACGTCAGTTCAACTTGACGCGAATTTAGCAGAAGAAAATCCCCCAGAAACAGTACGTTAAGAGAGCTTCTTAACGCACTGTTTTGAGACCAAAACAGTTCTATTTCGGTACTTTAATCCTCTCCTTAACGTACTGTTTTGGTCTCAAAACAGTGCGTTAAGAAGCTCTCTTAACGTACTGTTTCTGGGGGATTTTCTTCTGCTAAGTTTGCGTCAAGTTGCACTAACGTTTTCAAATGTCAAATATCATTTATTAAAATGTTTATTTTTAGAGCTTATTAGAATTGAAATGTAATAAAGAATAATGTTTTGACATAGTTCATTCATTTTTATTTGTTGAAATTTAAATTATACAGACAGGAGTATGTGCAAAAAGAAACTTGCGACATCCATGATGACATCTCCATGATGTTAATTATTTAAATATTTGAACAAACTAATTTTATTAAAATGTGAAATAGAAAAAATAGTATAAATTACACGTTTCATAAGCATGTTTGCCAAAAAGCAAAAACTAAACTTGAAAACATAATTAAAACATACGAACCTCAAGGAACCAAAACGACTAACATCAAAATGAAAATTACTGTTACTGATGATGAACCGATATATCACAGTCCTCGAAGATTGCCTTTTGCGGAAAGAGAAACTGTTGATCGCCAAGTTGACGAATGGATTAAAGACAAAGTAGTAGAACCTTGCAGCTCAGAACATGCTAGTCAAGTTGTTGTTGTCAGAAAGAAGAATGGTTCACCAAGAATTTTATAGATTACAGAAAGATTAATAAAAAGATAGTAAAGGATAGATATCCGCTACCGCTTATTGAAGACCAGCTGGATAAACTTCAAGTTTCCAAAGTTTTCAGCACACTAGATTAAAAGAATGGTTTCTTTCATGTAAGCGTAGAAGAAGAGAGTAGAAAGTTTACTTCTTTTGTAACACACAGGGGTCAATTCCAATTTTTAAAAGTTCCATTTGGATTATGCAATTCTCCAGCTGTTTTTCAACGATTTTTAAATCACATATTTAAAGATTTTTACAACAAAAATATTATCTTACTATACATGGATGATCTAATAATATTAGCAAAAACTGAAGAAGAAGCAATAGAAAGATTGGCCTTAGTCCTAAAAGAAGCCCAAGAATATGGATTAGAGATCAACTGGAAGAAATGTCAATTTCTGAAAAGAGCAGTAGAATTTTTAGGACATTACATAAAAGATGGTAAAATCTACCCTTCAGAATTAAAAACAAAAGCAGTGATGAACTACCCTGAGTTACAGTCGACAAAACAAGTTCAAAGTTTTTTGGGTTTGACCGGATATTTTAGAAAGTTTATACCGTTTTATTCAATAATAGCGAAACCCTTAAGCGACTTACTCAAAAACGAAAGACCATTTAAATTTGAAGACGAAGAAAAGTATGCATTTGAGCAATTAAAAAACATTCTATCCAAGAGACCTGTACTTAGCATATACAGACAAGGAGGTGAACTCGAATTACATACCGATGCTTCGAAAGACGGTTATGGAGCAATCTTGCTACAGAAGTCGTACGAAGATAACCTTTTACATCCAATCTACTATATGAGTAAAAAGACTACAGACGCCGAAATGAAGTACTCGAGTTACGAATTAGAAGTTCTTGCCATTATAGAATCCTTAAAAAAATTTCGCGTATACCTACAGTAGAACCTCGATTATCCGGGGCGACTGGGACCATGCTCTGCACGGATAATTGAAAAACACGGATAATAGTAAATGACTTTTAGTTACCACAATAATGTACATGTACATACTACAAAGATCTTATTAGAAAAAATCAGACAATCGAGATGTAACAAGTCCTTAAACATGAATGTGTGTAGGTAAAAGGGCAAGCAGAAATGCTACACCAATTGGCACGGTTATCAATCTAATAGCCATTTCTATACAGCAATTCTGAGAAATTTTATATCTACATAAACACCAAATAGGATATCTTTGTATTTAATAAAAGTACAAATCTCTAAAGTAAGCAAAAATTCGAAGAAAAATTCTAAACGATTGTGAAGCATTAATACATATTGTTAAATAATTATTATTATGATATTATGAATACGTAAATTTAAAAAAAAATAGTAATAACAAGTGCACGGATAATCCGCCGCACGGATAATCCGCGCACGGATAATCGAGGTTCTACTGTACTTGGTACAAAATTCAAGATAATAACCGATTGTCTTGCATTTCAGAAGACTATGGATAAAAAAGAACTAGCAACAAGAGTAGCTAGATGGGCGCTTTTACTCGAAGAGTTTAACTACGTTATAGAACATCGTCCAGGAAATCGGATGCAACACGTTGACGCTTTAAGGAGACAGCCAGTTATGAGTTATGAATATAAATTTAAGTAGTTCGTATAACAACATTAAGATAGCTCAAGAAAATGATTCTGAAATAAGAGCCTTAAAAGAGGTGTTGAAAGAAAAGCCGCATAAAGATTACATGCTAAATAACCAATTACTTTATAAAGTAATAAAGGATCAAGAATTATTAGTCGTTCCCAGCACTATGCAAAGCGAAATAATTAAAAAGACGCACGGACATGGTCACTTTTCAATTAAGAAAACCAAAGATTTACTCGAACAAGAATATTGGATTCCGAGATTAGAAGAAAAGATTCGAAGGGTCATAGTAAGCTGTGTGCCTTGCATATTAGCGAATCGGAAATGTGGTAAACAAGAGGGTTACTTACACCCACTGCACAAAGAGAGTTTGCCATTAGATACGTATCACATAGATCACTTAGGACCATTAGAGTCGACAAATAAGAACTACAAGCATATATTAGCAATTATAGATGCTTTTACCAAGTTTGTGTGGCTGTATCCCACCAAATCAACGACGACGAAAGAAGTTATTTCCAAGCTTGAGATCCAAAGAAAAACCTTTGGTAATTCGAAAAATATTATTTCAGACAAGGGTACGGCGTATACGTCACAAGACTTTCAAGACTATTGCACGGAACAAGACGTAAAACATCATACCATAACGACAGGATTGCCACGAGCAAATGTACAGATTGAAAGAATCAATTCGATAATAATTCCAGTATTAACTAAATTATCGATGAACGACAGTACAAAATGGTACAAATACGTTCTGAATCTAGTCCAATTAGTTCTGAATTCCACCTATCAACGCAGCATAAAGACGACGCCATTTCAACTGCTGATGGGCACGCGATTAAGAAATAAGAACGAGACAAAAATAAAGGAGATAATCGACGACGAAATGAAATTTAAGTTTGAAGAAGAGAGAGATAACTTAAGAAACGAAGCCAAGATTCAGATAAACAAAGTGCAAGAGGAAAATAAGAGAACGTATATTTTAAGAAGACGCAAACCTAAACAATATAAGTTAAATGACCTAGTGGCTATCAAGAAAACGCAATACGGACCGGGAAATAAATTAAAAACTAAGTTTATTGGCCCATACGAAGTTATAAAGGTGCAGCATAACGGCACGTATAAAGTTAGAAAGGTAGGGTTTCACGAAGGAGTAGTCAATACAACAACATGTGCAGAATACATGAAAAGATGGCCGAACAATGAAGAAGATGACCTCGCCAACAATGAGAAAGATGACCTCGCCAACAATGAAAAAGATGACCTCGCCAGCAATGAAGATGAGATGTTGGACGAGACGTCCCGTATTCAGGAGGGCCGAGATGTGGGAATTTAAAAGTAGCTACCCCGCGCGACCCCACCTAGTGCGGTGTACGAGTGTAGACAGAGGGTAGTGTTAGTCATAAATAAACTAACTATCAGATGTTCCGAAAGCATACGGGGAAGTGGAAACACGCGGAGGCAGAACTGCGGTGACAGTAGGTAGAACTAAAAACGTCGGAATTACCCGATAGTATACGAAACCATCATATGATTGGCGTTCGTGCACGTATTATTTTGCAAATGGCTGTAGTTTGCAGTTAATTTTAAATTTTAAATACAAATAAATAATGTAAATTAATATTTTAACGGCCAGGTAGGTATTAAAACTGTAGATTTAAGTGTGTTGTAGGGATATCCGAGGCCTAGAAGTATAAATAATGTATTAGTTATCAAACTTATAAGTGATATTGAGTTGGCGCCAGTTTTAGTTACCCGAAACAAAGGTAAGATTGTAAAATATTCATGTTTTACTTAGAAACATTGAATTCTTTTTATAATACGTGTAATTTTTACTCTTCAGGCTGCTAAGTGAGCCTAGGCTGAATTGGATTGATCGAGGATAGGAGTTACATGTGGTGGATAGTTACCGGAAAGTTATCTTGAAGAATTTTAATATTGAGTAAGATTATTTATCACATACTATGTATTTAACTTTTTCCTGTTGTGTACCCGATTGCCCCAACACTTATTTACCTAAGGACTCGCAAAAACATTTTTTTTAAATTTCCTTGTAGTAGTGAGTTATGCAGTAAATGGATCGAATCAATTTCTCTTTTTAATAATTCATTCAAGTTTTCCTCAAATGCACGTATTTGTGACGATCATTTTACCTCCTAATGCTTTATAAATACTTTTCAGTCTAGGTTGCATAAGTTCAGTTTTGTTGTCCCAACTATTTTTATAAGTTCACGTCCTGATCTGTGTACTCTACTACGAATTGTCAATTATCTATCGAGCCTTATTCTTCAGTAGAATTAAATTTAGAGCCATGTTCTAAAACCTTAACTCCTTCTAAAACCTTAATTCCCTCTAAAAATCGAAAACGTCGATTAGATTTTGAGCCCCCTTCTTCAAAGCGACACTGTACCCGTCTTTACTACATCAATTAAATGTAACAAAAGTAGGTGACTTGACTGCGATAAGTGTAAGGCTTCCCTTTTATTTTTTTAGAACCTCATCACACTTTTACTATGTTCAAAGAGTTCACTGATGACAAAAAACGTCTTTTTTATGTTACTTTTCCCTTTTTAAAAGCTCTAATTCATATCCACGACATTATAAAACTTTGTTTGAAAACCCATGGCCACATTAATTTCCTCCGTAGTAAAATTTCCCGTGTTCTTTTAAAACATGTATATTTTTCTTTTATTAGTTGTGAGTCACATTTGGAAGAAACTTCTGCAAAGCTCATCCAAGAGTCCTCACTTCTAGTAATTAGGAAATACTACGATGATTTAAAAAGACGTCATGTATCTTCGAATACAAAAAAAATTCGTATTCTTCAGCATTTATAATTAATTTGATGTTTGTTACAGATTTTAAGTTTTCTTTATCTATGGTTGGATGCCTTCAACTATGGTTGGGGTTTTCCAGTTATAATTTTTGAGATTATTGTGTGATATCTGTATATATAGTCCAGTTCAATTAGTAATCCGCGATCGGAATTATTCCGGTAGTCCCAATTTTTTTAATTTGTTTTATAGAATGGTCTCCTAATGTTAAATCCAAAATCTCGACCTCCGAAGCCCTGTGCTCGAGTCGCCATCTTGAAAAGACTAATCAAAATCACGGGTAGATCTAGTTTTTTGAGAATAACTTGATTCCTATCCATCGTACGTTAATAAAGGCAATAATAAAAGTTACAGAAAACCTTATTAGCTACAAGATTGGTTATATTCATTTCCTCCATAAGTTAACCCTTTTTGAGATATAGGACGGGGAAAGGGTAACTATGAATTTACGTACTGGATAACTGAGCAATAAGACGCGTAAGTTTTATAAACGGAATCAACCACGAAAGTTATTTTGTCTTGGATAATCCTGCACTGCATAAGGTAGAATAAAAACTTGAGTAAGGATTTCTTAAAACAAAAGTGGTGCTAGGTTTCGTCTTCACCTTTTATGAAGAAGTTAAAAACACTTTTGTTCGAAATTATAACATTTATTGACCTTAAGAAGCTTCTTACTCATAACTTGGAGGCGCGATAAAGATTTCTCATATCACAGCACATAGAATAAGGACGTAGTTAAAGATTTTTTAAAACCAAAGTGGTGCCAAGTTTCACCTCTGGCTTTATGAAGAAGTTAAAAAACCTTTTGCTCGAAATTGTAACATTCGTTAGAGTTCTATTGAACTTGTTACGTTATTTTTCCGATTTTCGGAAAACTAACGAATTTGTTTGTGATTGTCCCCGCCACGACCGCAAGACTGTGGGGGTGATAGGAGTGGGCTCGTCGGTGTGTGTCGCTTGATCTACGTCGACGTGGTGTGGGGTGTAATTTCGAGACGATTTTAGTATAATTTTTTCGTGCCTTTTTGTGGGATATATACCCCACCCCGTCAATAAACGGGACCCGGCTACCGTACCTTTTCGCTTCGTTTTTTTTCCGGTGTCCCGGTCGCCCGTTTGGGGATAGACGGGATCAGCGACGTGTTGTTCAAACCGCCTTCTGCAGGAGGTAAGTGTTTTTCATTGTGGTTGCTCACTGTTATCGCTACCTTTTCTTGTGGTCCACAGGCGGTTTATTCGTGGCTTCGGCTAATTTTTCGTGGCTCAGTTTTTGGTCCGGTCCGGCCACTTCGTTCCGGCCTTCAGCGATCCGGCTTCTGTGTTCCGGCCTGCCTAGTTGAGGGTCACCAACTCGCCTCTCGAAGCTGCTGTTGTGGTATTTTTGTACAATTCGTTTTTTTTGTGTGCCGGCATTACGTATTTATTATTATAAACCTACGGTTACCGTTTACGATTATTGGTGTTACTTGTTTTATTTATTTGTCTGGTGCCTGTAATCTACCCAACGCGCTACCGTTACCGCCCGGTGCTCAGCAACCAGCTGGGGTGCCCACGGGCCAGGTTGCTTGGCGCCCAACTTCGAACACCGTTCATATTTTTCATTGGACCCACGACCACCATCCGCTGGGTCTAGCCTGGGCCCCCCGTCGACCATCTGCCGGGTGGTAACAAGTAGCCGACGAACTATACGTAACAGGTATTTTTGGAGCCCAACGTGCGGGGCCCGATTTATAGCTACCGTTTATTTATATTATATCGCTTCTCGATAACGTTTTTTTTATCACGTTTATATTTATTAATTGGTTTTGTTGGAGTGTTGGGAGTTTTAAAGTAAATATTTTAGAGTAACTTATTGTTACCTAATTCAAAAAAATATTTTCGGGAAAATTTTTTCGATATTTATAATATTTATATATTTATACATTTTTTATTGTTATTTAGTTTGTAAGTTGTTTGTTTAGTTTATAAGTTGTTATATTAATATTTTTTGTGTACGGGTGATTTGGTGACCATTTGCGAATTTTTGAAACATCAATTACGTGTCTTTAAACGGGAAAATTTTACTTCTTGTTAAAATTTTTAACGTAAATTATTTAAAATTTATTAATTTGTCGGCGTATACGTGTTAAAATTTGATTATCGGGACCGCCAGGATCACCCTTGCATTTTATTCGCTTTTAAATTATTTAAAATTACTTATTCCTATCTTAAATATTTATTCGAATTTATTTATATACAGGGTGCTATTATTTGCACTGCCTGTTTTCTTTTCGAAAACTTTTTTCGACCTTTATTGGTATAGGTACTTATTCTCTTTCGTACTCTTGTTATTTATTATGGACCCTCATCGGTTAAGCAGGGATGAGTTGGTGTATGAGCTGTGTGTGAGAGGATTTGCAGACGTACGGGGGGAAACAGTCACCTCCATGAGGAAACAGTTAAGAGACCTTCTGTCTCAAGAATCTTTTGGTGTGATAACCAAGGACCCCAGTTTCCAACCCGTATGTCTATCAGAGATCGATGTTTGTTTGAAAAAAGTGCGCGACGTGGAGGAGTACATTGATCGGTGCGTTACCTTCGGCACTAACGAGTTAAGGGTCGTCGAGACGAAGTTTCGACACCTACATCAACGTTTAGCGAGGCTACAAACGGTCGATAACGCCGAGCTAAATAGTATCCAGAACCTTGTAGGTCAGCTCGAAGCCCTTGAAGACGAGGTCGAGAACCAGACTTCCCTTACGGCTAATCTGACTAACGTTAGTGTCAGTGTCCCTTCTACGGTTCAGCCTCCGATGCCTCCCTCGGTGTCTTTGCCTGCCGGTCAATCTACGGTCCCTCGGACCGATTCAACTCCCGTGCATAAGTGGGGCATCACGTTTTCGGGCGAGAAGGGGACCCCAAGTGTTAATGCGTTTATCGAACGAGTGACTGAAATGAGTGTTGCTAGAGGAGTGCCTGAGGATCGATTATTTGCAGCGGTGTATGATCTTTTGACTGGTAAAGCACTTAGGTGGTTTCGTTCGGTTAGAGCCGATATAGCGGATTGGGACCAATTGGTTCGAGCCTTGAGAATCGAATATCTTCCTTACGATTATGAAACGGACTTGTGGAGCGAAATCCGTGATCGTACCCAAGGGCCGCACGAACGGATCGGTGATTACTTTGCTTGTATGATCAGTCTTTTTAACCGATTACCATCTCAACCGTCCGATACCGAGAAACTGAAAATTATTCGTCGTAACTTACTTTCTTATTATATTCACGCTTTGAGTCTCACTCCAGTTGATACGGTATCGGAACTACTTAAAACCTGTAAAGCCCTCGAAGCTGCTCGAGAGTTAGCAAATCGTTCTCGTGGTAGTCGCCATTTGAGTTCGTTAGAACCTGACCTTGCATGTGATCCAGGATCGTCGTGTCTCTTTTTGTTCTCCTGTTGATGTTGCCGCTACAGCCGTCAAATGTTGGAACTGTGGTAATTCGGGTCATCCCTACTCATCTTGTCGGAAACCTCGAAAGATATTTTGTTATGGTTGCGGTAGACCTGGGATAGTTAAGTCTAGTTGTCCGAGTTGCTCAAAAAACGGCGCAGCGGACCGACGTCGTACAGGCGTTCGGTCTTAAAACAAAAGAGTACCTACAGCCCTCGTAAGGATTCATCGTGGTCCGAGTGGTTGCGATTTATTAGGGATGAGACGAATAGAGCTCGCGTGGATTTTATATTTTCTAGAAAAGAACGAGACCCCCGTCCGTATCTTAATATTTCTATTTTTGATTTAAATTTTTTTGGTTTGATGGATACGGGAGCGTCCCAGACCATATTGGGTAATCAAGGGTGGGTTAAGTTGCAGCCCTTGAAGTTAGTTGTTAAGTCGGTCGTTCGGTCAGTCACAGTGGCAAATGGCCAGTGCTGCGATGTTTTTGGCGAGGTTGATTTGCCTGTTGTTTTGAATGGTTCGCTTGTGATGTTGAAGTGTTTGATTGTTTTGGATGTCGATTGTGAAATAATTTTGGGTATAGATTTTGTGCGTCAGGTGGGATTGGTGTCGGATTTTGGGCAAAATGAATGGAAGTTTTTTGAGGAGTTGACCAATGACCGAGTTTCGTCAGTCGAGGTCACGGATCCTTTACAGGAGAGGGAGTTGGATAGTCTGCTGAAGTTTTTTTTTGTTAAGTCTCACCCCGAACACCTTGGCTTGGCCCAGGGAGTCAGTCACGTTATCGATACTGGTGATAGTAAGCCTATCAAACAGCGCTACTACAATGTTTTGCCCTACATACAAAAATTTATTCACGAAGAAATTGATAAAATGCTTTCTTTGGGTATTATAGAGCCATCCAAGTCTGCATGGTCCTCCCCGGTTGTCATGGTTAAAAAATCAAACGGTGATTACAGATTCTGCGTCGATTTTCGGAAAGTCAATGAGGTGACAAGACGTGATGCGTATCCTCTTCCCTATGTCAACGCCATTCTCGACCGGTTGGGAAAGGCAAAATTTTTGTCGTCAATTGATCTGAAAAGTGCTTATTTCCAAATTCCTTTAGAGTCGAGTAGTAAGGAGAAAACCGCTTTTACAGTTCCTGGTAGAGGGTTATACCAGTTTACGCGCATGCCTTTCGGATTGCATAACAGCCCTGCGACGTGGCAACGTTTTATCGACACTGTCTTGGGTGCGGATCTTGAGGGTTTTGTCTTTGTTTATCTTGACGATATTATCGTCGCCACCCCTGATTACGACACCCATGTCACGGTTTTACGCCAGGTGCTGGAGCGTATTCACAATGCTGGACTTACCGTTAATAGAGAGAAATGCGATTTTGTAAAGACCGAACTTAAGTACTTGGGATATATAGTTAATCGGAATGGGCTCCAGACCGATCCGTCGAAGGTGGAGTGCATGTTGAATTATCCCCCACCAAAAACTGTTAAGGAGGTTCGTCGTTTTCTTGGGATGATATCTTGGTATCGACGTTTTATTGATAATTTTTCTAGTCGTGTTGCTCCCATTACATTCTTAACAAAGAAAAATTCTAAATTTGTGTGGACTCCTGAGTGTGAAAGAGCGTTTGTCGATATTAAGAAGTGTTTGGTGTCGGCCCCTATTTTAACTCGTCCGGACTTTGATCGGGAATTCACGATACAGACGGATGCCTCTCAGATAGGTCTGGGGTGTGTTCTAACCCAACAGTTCGAAGATGGGGAGAAAGTTATATCTTATTGTAGTCGAACCCTCACTTCCCAGGAGGCTAAATACTCTACCACGGAGTTGGAATGTCTTGCGGTTTTGTTCGGAGTTGAAAAATTCCGCCCTTATGTCGAAGGGACGCGATTTTCGGTCATTACGGACCACTGCTCTCTTTTGTGGCTTCATAATTTGAAGAATCCTTCTGGCCGATTAGCTCGATGGTCTTTGCGCCTCCAGGGCTATGACTTTAGTATCACCCATCGAAAGGGAAAGTCGCATGTCGTGCCTGACGCTCTATCCCGAGCTGTTAGTGTAATCGAAATTACGCCTGATAGTAGAGACGCCTGGTATCGTCGTCTTTTCGACGGCGTCACTAACTTTCCTAACCGCTTTCCACGGTTCAAGGTGTCGAATAATAAATTGTATCGTCATGTTGCCGCTCGTGCTCCATCGTTTGACGAACAGTCGGACTGGAAGCTCGTTGTGCCAAGGGCCCTACGACCAGACGTCTTTGTCGAATGTCACGACGTTGCTACTGCCGGTCATTTTGGTGTTTTTAAAACCCTAAAACGCGTCGCTTCCTTATATTATTGGCCTGGTATGTCTTCCGACGTTCTTCGATACGTCCGTAATTGTCTAGTCTGTAAAGCCCAAAAGCCCGAACAAAGGTTACCTTATGGGACTATGAACGAAAAAAAATCCGTTGACAGACCGTGGCAAGTCGTTTGCACTGATTTGATGGGTCCGTTGCCGTTATCTTACAAACGCAATCGCTTTATTTTGGTCATCGCCGATTGTTTTACTAAATATGCTCTTTTGTTTCCGTTAAAGACTGCCACAAGTCAAGCTATAATCAAGCATTTGGAAAACGACGTGTTTTTGACCTATGCGGTACCGGAGAGATTAATTTGTGATAACGGTCGTCAGTACATCTCTCGTAAATTTAAATCCTTAGTCGACAGCTATGGCTGTAAAATTGTGTATAACGCTCAGTATAGTCCTTCGGCCAACCCCACCGAAAGAATTAATCGGGTCATAAAAACTTTGTTGCGTTCGTACCTCACGGACGATCAGCGTCACTGGGACGAAAAACTCCCGCAAATTGGCTTTGCGTTACGTACAGCGGTACACGAAGCAACCGGTTTCACTCCGGCTTATTTGAATTTTGGTAGGGAGTTATTACCTCGGGGTGATGCATTTTCGGAAGCTCGTTCTGATCAGCTCGATTTTGATGCCCGAGATCGTTTATCGGAGCATCTAAAAAGTTTAAAGAATGTATGTGGTGAAGTGAAGAGGAAGTTAGATAAAGCCTACCACGATAGTGCCGCTCGTTACAATCTTCGAAAACGCCCTGTGCAGTTGCTGCCGGGTCAAGTAGTGTGGAAGCGTAACTACACTCTATCGTCGGCCGCCGACTATTTCAACGCCAAGTTGGCTCCCAGGTTCCTGAAATGTTGCGTTGTCCGTCGGGTCTCTACTAACATTTACGAACTTAAGGATTTTGTCACAGGACGCCGACTGGGAACGTGGCACGTCAGGGACTTAAAGTTAGACGAGTAGGCTGGGCTTCTTTTTTTTTCTTTTTCTCTTTTCTTTTTTTTTGTTGTGTTAGTGAAGGTGGTGTTACGTTATTTTTCCGATTTTCGGAAAACTAACGAATTTGTTTGTGATTGTCCCCGCCACGACCGCAAGACTGTGGGGGTGATAGGAGTGGGCTCGTCGGTGTGTGTCGCTTGATCTACGTCGACGTGGTGTGGGGTGTAATTTCGAGACGATTTTAGTATAATTTTTTCGTGCCTTTTTGTGGGATATATACCCCACCCCGTCAATAAACGGGACCCGGCTACCGTACCTTTTCGCTTCGTTTTTTTTCCGGTGTCCCGGTCGCCCGTTTGGGGATAGACGGGATCAGCGACGTGTTGTTCAAACCGCCTTCTGCAGGAGGTAAGTGTTTTTCATTGTGGTTGCTCACTGTTATCGCCACCTTTTCTTGTGGTCCACAGGCGGTTTATTCGTGGCTTCGGCTAATTTTTCGTGGCTCAGTTTTTGGTCCGGTCCGGCCACTTCGTTCCGGCCTTCAGCGATCCGGCTTCTGTGTTCCGGCCTGCCTAGTTGAGGGTCACCAACTCGCCTCTCGAAGCTGCTGTTGTGGTATTTTTGTACAATTCGTTTTTTTTGTGTGCCGGCATTACGTATTTATTATTATAAACCTACGGTTACCGTTTACGATTATTGGTGTTACTTGTTTTATTTATTTGTCTGGTGCCTGTAATCTACCCAACGCGCTACCGTTACCGCCCGGTGCTCAGCAACCAGCTGGGGTGCCCACGGGCCAGGTTGCGTGGCGCCCAACTTCGAACACCGTTCATATTTTTCATTGGACCCACGACCACCATCCGCTGGGTCTAGCCTGGGCCCCCCGTCGACCATCTGCCGGGTGGTAACAAGTAGCCGACGAACTATACGTAACAAACTTAAGAAGCTTCTTATTTACAACTTGAAGGTACAACAAAGATTTTCTATATCACATCTCATAGAATAAGGACGTAGTTAAAGATTTTTGAAAACCAAAGTGGTGCCAGGTAGGCCTGTCACTTTTAAAAAAAATATATCGAATATCGAAAAGTTCAAATTATCGATATTTTCGATATTATCGATATTTTCGATATTATCGATATTATCGATACCATCGATATTTTCGATATTATCGATATTTTCGATATTATCGATATTTTCGATATTATCGATAATATCCCAAAATACACACGCCGAAAGGAAGAGCTGAATGCTGAATTACTTTACGACTGCATTGAAAGAGGATTAAAACCCAAATCTGTTTGGTCATTGGTGTGGGGTGGCGACTTTTTTGTTAAAAATAGCCATCTTAGTTTCGAGACTTTCTAAAATATTTATCAACATATTATATGTAGAGTCTTAAAATAATTCAGCTTTTTCTTTACCATGTCCATTGCCATATTTCCTACTAAATTTAAAAGTTTTAAACCAAATTTTGCAATAGGTATTTATGTAAATTAAAATCTTATATTTTTATATGAAATTTTTGGAACACAAGATGTCTTTTACATTTTTATTGTAAATATATTTATGGCTAAAGAGCGGTTGACAGCTTCACCCCTTATCTAGTGAATTAGTTATACTTGCCGCGTGCCGAAAGTGCAGTAGCAAATAATAAACCCGACTAAACAAACAATATTGTACCCGAAGATCATAAAATTATTGGAAATTTCCAAATACTAGATATATAATACAATAATTACAAAAAGGACAATGTTCATTGTATAGGCACTAGGTACTGTACCCCCTGTTGAATCACTTATCCGTACAGCCACACTAAAATGTATTTGGCACTAGTAAATGGTAACTTTCTTCTTTTCATATACATTTTAGTAGATAATGGCATAAAAATCGAGACTGCTATAATTATAAAACATCCCATTTGTATTTCATAAAAATTGCAAGGCAGAAATTGCAAACTTGTGGCCAAAGTAGTTATTAAACATTCTATAGTGGCCAATCATTTTTGCGCCGACCGTACATAGGGAAATAACCCGTAGAATCACGTTGTTATAAATTCCTGCTTATCTAATTGTTTTAGAGCAAAAATTATGTAGAATTCAAAATTAATTAGAAATTATAAAAATATTTCTTTTTATCTGGCTTTTCGTGAAAGAGTAAAAACGGCTGATGTGGCCATAAGGCATTCAATACAGTTTGAGTTATATTTTATTTTTAAATTTATACATTTTTAGCTACAATACAAAATTTAACAAAAAGGATCTTTGGCGCCTGACATCCGGTAGGTCAGAGAAGAAATTTCATTTTAGAAATTGGGAAAAAGCAAATACTAAAATTATTCAAAAAGGACTTGCACATGGTCGCAAGAACCTAACGGTAAAATAAGTTTGTGTTCAAGAAATGCTTTGTCAACAAATTAATAACAAGCGCCTAAAATTAAAAAAAAAACTAAAAAGTTTCCAAAATTCTAAAATAGGTTCTAACATTAAAAAACTTGACAAATTTTTAAGTAAAATAATTTTAATAATAATAGGAATTCCAGATTACCCAAACCGCACATGTTCAAGTTAAGATATTAAATGTTTGTTATTACATTACTAAATAAATAATTTTACAATCTTCTAAACCATTAAAACACGGATATAACGAGAAAAATTTTAAATCTTTGTGCGACGGCTTCAACGTTCTATGACAACGATGATTGCGAAAAGGTAAAACAAATGAATGTAAATTCAATAAAACGGAAAAAAATTAATTACAATGAAATAAATATTATGTTCAAAAACTATGCGTTATTATTTATACGATAATCCGTGTCCGCTCTGGCCCTGTAAAAAGTTTTTCTATAAAATGCCTTACAGGGCCATAGCGGACACCAAACGGCGGACACAAAAGAAAAAAAAACGATATTGAAAACCTGGACTAAGGACGTCTTGTAGTATCATAGTAGGGATCTTCCCAAAAAATTTGAAGCGTAAATCTTGTTTCTGCCCTAAGAAAATACCGAAAATGTAAAACGGACACCGGTGACCGCCGTGGCCCTGTAACGAAGTCTTGCAGCGGACACCGGTGTCCCACCTGGCGCTTAATGTGTTAAATTACCGATATTATCGAAAATATCGATAATATCGAAAATATCGATATTATCGTAAATATCGATAATATCGATATTATCGAAAATATCGATATTTCGATATATCGATATTGGCTTTATCCAATATCGTTATTCGATATTATCGATAATATCGATATTTTCGATAATATCGATAAAATGTAACAGTCCTAGTGCCAGGTCCCACCTCTGGCTTTAATGAAGAAGTTAAAAAAACCTTTTGTTTGAAATTGTAACATTTTTTAGCGATGTATTGAACTTAAGAAGCTTCTTATTTACAACTTGGAGGTATAAGACAGATTTCCTATATCACATCATATAGACTAAGAACGTAGTTGCAGATTTTTTAAAACCAAAGTGGTGCCAGGTTTCAACTTTGGCTTTTATGAAGAAGTTAAAAAATACTTTAGTTCGAAATTGTAACATTCGTTAGCGCTCTATTGAACTTAAAAAGCTTCTCATTCACAACTTGGAGGTACAACAACCATTTGCTATATCACATCACATAGAATAAGGACGTAGTTAAAGATTTTTGATAACCAAAGTGGTGCCAGGTTTCATCTTTGGCTTTATGAAGAAGTTAAAACACTTTTGTTCGAAATTGTAACATTCGTTACCGCTCTATTGAACTTAAGAAGCTTCTTATTCACAACTTGGAAGTACAACAAAGATTTCCCATATCACATCACATAGAATAAGGACGTAGTTGAAGATTTTTGATAACCAAAGTGGTGCCAGGTTTTATCTTTGGCTTTTATGAGGAAGTTAAAAAACACTTTTGTTGGAACATTCGCTAGCGATTTAGTTTTGGATTTTTGACAAAGGTCCGGAGGTCCGTCGAGGTCGAAAACTTGAATTTATTATTAGGCATCCATCATGTATAACATACCAAAAATTCATAACTACCCCATTTGATGTAAGGTAAATAATGCGGATCATTGTCAAAAATCAAAAAAAAAAAAACTAAATGGTTTTATTTTTGGATTTTTGACAAAGATCCAAGGGTCTACATAGACCATTTTGGCCTTAAACTGTAGCAAATTTTGCCTACTTTTAAAACGTATAAAACGGCCTTTGCCAAAAATGTAGTCCTTCCGGGTCAAAATTGACAAAAACTAGTCATTGGCTTGATTTCTGTTGGTTTTTTCAAGATGGCGGCTCGAGCACAGGGTCTCGGAGGTCGAGATTTTGGATTTAACATTAGAAGACCTTTCTATAAAACAAATTAAAAAAATTGGGACTACCGGAATAATTCCGATCGCAACCAGATTTTTTGGGCTAATTGCTCTGTACTAATATGTGCAATATTGGAGTTATTTTAAGTTATTATATTTGAGAATTCTATTTTTTATTTTCTAGCTATAGAAGTGATTTTAGTTTGCATGTTGAGTTTTTGAGAATTTATTTTTATTTTGTGATATATTATAATATATTGTGATCTATATATGTACTATATTTAAGCAGTATTAGTTATTTGTGATATAATATTTTTAAATTATTTTACAGGAATGTTACCGTGCGAAGACATATTATTTATTTTTATGTACTGTTATTTCTTCTGTTCTTGTAAATACATATTTTTAATATACAATAAATGGTTATTTTGTGTATATTTGAGTTTTATTGTATATTTTCATTTGTAAAAATAAATTTAAAAGGAAACGTAAATTTGAGGTGTTTTAAATCGCGCGCCAAAACCGGTTAGTTCCACCTACTGTCCCCGCAGTTCTGCCATCGCCGTGTTTCCATTGTTGCCTACGGTATCAACACATCTGATAGTTTATTTATGGTGTTAGTAGTGTTAGTATGTAAGTAGGAGTGAAGACGTGAAGACGAAAAAGACGAAGACGTTAAATAATTAAGAAGCTTATGTTTAATCATTATGTGTATTAGTTTATTGATTTGAATTATTAGTGTATTCTCTTATTTTTATTAAAATCCTACAATAGTAGAAATAATAACGAATATAACACCAGATAATATAACGGCTTGGTTCTTCAGAATGTGGCGAAGCTTATGCCCGTATTTATAGTCGATGCTCAAGCACGAGCTCGGAGTCGACTTCGACAAGCACGAGTTTTTTTCAAGTTCGTCTCAAGTACGAGCCCTGTTCTATAAACGGAACTTCCGGTGTTCTCGATCGAGCTTAGACTTGAGTCAACTTGGGTGTTAAAACTAGGGGATTTTTGGTGATTTTTAGTTCTACATGCGACTTTGACCCTTATCTAACTTTTGCGCGCGCTATTTCTTGTTTACGGTTATGTTAAATTTTCGTAAATGTACGACCTGAGTGAGGTAGCGCGTAGCGGTAGGCATCGAGCTCGAATATAATCTCGAGCTCAATGGAGGTAGGTTTCAATAATAATGATAATGACTTAACCAAATATTTCGTCTATTATGCTACTGTATATTTTTACTAGTGAAATAAATAATATTGTACGTAATCAATTAATAAATAAATGCCCATTATATTGATTACAAGAAGAAAAAATTTATTTAAAGGGAAACTCCGCGTATTTAGTTAACACATACCACATACCTTTACAAAGAGTTATATAAATTACAACAAAAGTATACCGCATGTTCATTAGGCCAATAAAATGAATTTTATACTAATCCAATATTTACTAATGTGTAGGTACATTGACTAACTAGCATAAAGGTAGAATAAAATCTTAAGCAAGAAATTGTGAAATTACAGGGGTGTAGGTATACCACGGTTATCAGTTATCAGGTTGGCGCAACCGTTTCTTCTTGAAACCTGTAATGTCTCCTAACCCTTCTCTATCATAAAATCCCATCGGATTTTCAACATCGCGGATACATTATCTTTTTCCGACATAGTTCTTGATGGTTTTCTGCTTCAATCAAATCATATATGTATTCGTGAATTTGTTTTTGAAAGAAAAACTTTCTTTCATTTAATTTAAAAAAATATAATTAGCTGGAAAAATAAAACTTCTGGTAACAAAACAGTCTCAAGATAGGTAGGGACTGTGCTTGAGACTTGCTCGAGTCTAGCATGCGCAATACGCGCATTTTGTCGACCTGAGTACAGGCCAGAGCTTGAGCATCGATTATAGAACAGAAATTGGTGAGAATCTCGTGCTTGAGTCCGAGCTCGTGCTTGAGCATCGACTATAAATACGGGCATTAGTGTTGTGCAAAAAAGCTCCGATATATTGGATGTCAAAATTTTTAATAGACTACCGAGTGGGTTAAAATCCTTGCACTTTCGGAGTTTCAAGTCGAGATTGAAGGAGTTGTTACCCGAAAGGTGTTTTTCCACCTTCGGTGAATGTTTTAATTGTGAGTTGTCTTTTAAGTTTTAAGTTGTTTATTTGTGTGCGTTATTGTGATTTTGTGACATGTCTTATAATTTTATTGTACATTCTTTGGACCAAATATATATTATTATTATTATTAAAATAAACATAATAATTTGAAATTTAAATTTTGAAAGTTAGTTGCCGGTAATGGAATTAGTTAATTCCGGAATTAGTGGTCTTTATGGTACTGGGTACTGGGGGTTAGTAAATCAAAGCACTTTGCCGAAGCTGACTAAGTAATTTAAGTAAATTCTTACCATTATACGGGGCCCAGCTACACTCTCAAACATAATTAATGAATGCCGAAACGTCACTCTGACTTCTAAATTTGAGCAAAAAAAACACTTGAAAAATGTATTCAAGCTTCAAAATTTATTTTAAAAATTTACAAACAAAATCAAACGAGAACGCGGTCTAAAATGATTTAGAAGAAAGAAAAAGTCGTTAACCTGAATGAAACTACAGAAAATTTGAAGAAAATAAACATTTCGCACAAGCGCGATTTAGACACAACAAAATGTAATTTTACAACTCAAAATAGTAATTTGGGTGAAGTTTTTTTGTATTTTTGGAAAGTGTATGATGTTAGAAACATTTTAAGCCTATTCGATCAGTTCGTAGATAGTCCTAAATAAGGTACACAATACACAATTCTTTTAACCGCTATCTTCTCTTTGCTTATAAAAATATCCCCCATATACCAAACATACGGCCACAATTGAAAGCTAAAAGGTCAAAATGGTTACTTACACAGTAAACTAATATTTCCCTAAACAGAATTTACCTCCAACAGTGTTACTGCTAACAATAAACGACGTATGAAATTTAGGGTAATCCGTAAATTGTCTTTATGTTTATCTATGCATCCTTGGGTGTAAACATGAGAAGACGAACATGGTTTATACTCTTCGAGACAGCAACTATCGGGAAATTTTCTCTTTCCTAATCTTTCTTTCCAGTCATTAGCATTATTAACGCCGCAACACTTGTTGTCCTTAAACAAACAGAAATTTACCATGTAAATTTAAACTACTTTTAATATTTACTGATTGCATATTGTCTACCAACGTTTTGCTGCTACTTTTCTCTTCATATGTATCGAGCAATTCGTTTAAGTCACTTTCAGCTGTTTTTTCTAGGTTTATATTACTGATTAGTACACAAGTGAGAACTACGGAAGAAATATGTATTGCGAGTAAGATGAGAAACGCAATGCCTAACTAAATTAAAATTAATTAAACTTACTGGTATTACTGTCAATTAGACGGTATATCTTACAGATTTTAACGTGGAGATTTTTGCATCTTTCACTTTACAACATCCAAAAATCGCTAGGAGCACGACAAAGCCTCCTACGACGCCGCAAAAGACACTCTGAAAGTTAAGTTTAGAAATTTCTGTTTGGAGTGGTGTTTTTGACGTTACCACCAGCAGAGAGATGCAAAATGAACAATCTCCTTCCATTCTATTCTTTTATTGATTCTATTGAACCTTTCTACTTATAGTAAAGTCAAAAACAAGACATATACGGAACTCCTTAGACATAAAGTCTTAGTTATGGGGTGAAATAGGATATTGAACACAGCTAAAAAGGAACAACTTATCATTGAAATTCGTAAGAGAAGTGAAATGTCCAGATATTTGAAAATATTACAGAACTCGTAAGGTGTACAGCTAATTGTATAGGTACAAAAAAGTTGCCTCTTGACAAATAGCTTCGGACCATTAGGAGGCGAAAAACACAAACTTTATTGGGCTAATGACGCCCATCTTTAATGTCCGTTATGATGGCGTTCTACACGAATTTTGAAGTAGCTCCCTATCTGAAAAGCTATCTTTTGACATCAACTATGATCACAAAAAGTTCCTCATTCCAATCAAATAGTGCAGCGTGTTTTGGTGTACCCAATTTAAGATTGGCGATTTGTGTAAATTGATAATGAAACTTAGTAAATCAAAGTACTAGGACGAATTTGACTGAGTAATTTAAATAAATTCTTACCATTGAAAAGGCATTAATTAAACTAGCAACCATAACTAATTAAGGCCGAAACGTCACTGTGACTAGTAAATTTGCGCAACAAAAACACTCAAAAAATGTATTCAAATTACAGTACAGCCAACCTCACAAAAATTCCTAAAGAGAGTGTCCTAGATACAATTTTATCTGAATATACTATTTTTCTACAAATTTTGAAAATTTGTTAAGAGGTGGATTCCAAGTCGCCAGAGGCGCTTGTGTACAAATTATGTGAATGCTTAAAGGTTTCTGTATTATCCAAAATCTTTTGGTATTGTCACATTGAACATCAAAATTTCCTTAAGCGTACGCCAGCTTTTTTTCTCTCCATACATAATTCAATATTATTGTTTTGAGAAGAAATATATAATCTGAGGTGAGGTAGACAAAAAAGAAAAAACGATTTATAAGTTAAAGAGAAAATTAAGAAAAGTTAAATTTCAACGCCTACCTATTCCGGAATGATTCACTGGCTTTATTGAAGCACGAAGCACGAAGACAAATATGTTGGTATGTATGAGAAGATGGTGGTTCAGAACTTTCAAAAAAACTTCGCTTTTATAAACGAGGTGTCGACGTCTCTGTGAGAGCGTAAACTCACAATTATTTCATAAATTTTGGCCAAAACTTTGTTGAGTTTGGAGTCTTCTACCGGCATGATTTATTGGGTTCATAGAAGCTCGAGACTTACAAGTCTTAAACATTATTCAATGGTAATGTTCTTATACTCTGATAGGTCAAAAGATACCACGGAAATGAGGGTAATGAGTAACGATAAAGTAGACGATCGGACTAACAAGGATTCAAACAATCTTCCCCGTGACCCTAGGCCAATCATAAAACCAGCTATTAATTAATAATGTTAACACCCCCCTTTAGAGCAATACGCATCCATTACACAGTGAAAGATGGACAAGCAATACAAAAAATTCCAAAAATTCAGAAAGGCTTCACCCAAATTACTATTTTGAGTTGTAAAATTATATTTTATTGTTTCTTAATCGCGCTTGTGCGAAATGTTAATTTTTTTCAAATTTTCTGTAGTTTCGTTCAGATTAACGATTTTAGTTTCTTGTAAATCATTTTTCACCGCGTTCTCGTTTGTTTTTGTTTGTAAATTCGCCCTTGTTAAATGTGGTTCGATTAGTAGCGCTTGTTTTACGATTAAAATTTCGTTTAAGAGCCTTTCTTCCAGCTTTTGGATAAAATTGTACCATTTCTTTCCCGGACGCTCCCATTAGAAACTTTTGTGGGGTTAGCCGCACTGTAGCTCGAGTACATTTTTCAAGTGTTTTTGTTGCGCAAATTTACTAGTCACAGTGACGTTTCGGCCTTTATTAATTATGTTTATTACTATATATAATGCCGTTTTAATGGTAAGAATTTATTTAAATTACTCAGTCAGCTTTCGTGCAAGTGCTTTGATGAAGTTTAATTATTGATTTACACAAATCGCCAATCTTCAATTAGGTACACCAAAATACGCTGCACTACCCACTTTTTGATTGAAATGTGCTCTCTGTGGTCATAGTTGATGTCAAATGGTAGTTTTCCAAATAGGGGGCCACTTCAAAATTCTTGTGGAATGCCATCATAACTATACACCCAATTATTAAAATCTTTATTTTTGACTTACATTAGTCTATAGTCCAGTCATTTTAGGTTTCATCTGGGGAAAAATTCCTAGTGGGCTGAATTTTTGTATACACCTTTATTTCGGTGATATTATGAAGATGTGAAAAATCGACATCGATATCGTGCCGGCTAAAAAAGTTACAAAGGACAAAAGGTCACGAAAATCAGTTTTTTGCAAATATTTCGCAACCTATTGCTCGGAGGTCAATAGAGGTCATTATAAAAATTGTTCCTCATAAAATTATCTACAATAAATGTATCTTAAAGTTTTTATGTGAAATTAACGGTTTTCGGAATAAAGCGCTAAAAAAGAGGCTACATTATGACGATGCACTCGTTTACTCACCACCGTCGAGGTAGAATGTGAGGTGCGTTTTTTTTTCAAAGTTTCTCTTATAGGCATTGTAACGGTGTGGATTTTGGGATGGTTCGGAGTAGTTATGAATCCTGCGATTCTGGCTCCGAACTATCAAAATCAGCATCGTTTGTACGCTATCTCTGGGGTTATTCAGTAGTCACTGAGATTTTCCTTGTTTTTAAATTCAGCAAATATCCCCAACATTTATGATTTCTAAATTTTGGTTCCTTTCGTCATTTTTTCCCCTTAATTTTAATTGTCATTTAGATTTAAATAACCGTGTTTTAGATATCGTTCCAAGTGCAAGCGTCGATATGAGATTTACTCGCGACCTTGCACGCTTTCAATTCAATTTTAATTTCACTTTTAGTTAACGTTTAAAATTTTTAATTTGTTTTTTGAATTTTCTAGTCAGCCCTTGTAATTTTTTTTGCGTCATTACTCCCTGTTAATTTTTAGTCATTAGTCTTTAATCGTTTGTCATTTATTTAATTATTCTCCGCTCTTAAGTATTGCTCCTTAATTTTAAAATTTATATTCACGTGGTCCCCATTTAAGAGCGCTTCTCGTCCCAATATTAGTTTTCCCAAATTTTGATCTCCCTAAGAATTTTCCCTTGCATCTCTATTTAGATAACTTCGAAATCCCCACTGGTACCGCCATCACGAGGTAAGCTCTGATTGGTGCTCGTGTACGGTGGTGGAGAAGTTATAAATAAAGGTGCAACATTCTTAGAGGGGAGTCCGGTCCGAGTCCTAGTCCTGTCTTGTTGAGAGTCCGCGTTTGTCCCGTCCAATATTACATTTTTCAACCCTTCAGTGACACTGACCATCCCGATCAACCCTTGTTCTGTGGTAGTTTTTCGCAGTGGTTTTATTTAAGCCGCTGTGGAATCTAAGCTTCCGCATTATTTTGGGTTGGATCTTTTGTGGTAGTTTTCCGTAGTGGTTTTTTAAGCCGCTGTGGAATCTAAGCTTCCGCATTAGATCGGTATCAACTTCTTGTGGTAGTTTTCCGCCGTGGTTTTATTTTAAGCCGCAGTGGAATCTAAGCTTCCGCGTTAGTTGATATTATCTCTTCGTCCGTGAGTGGTTGCCGTTTTGCTGTGGTTCCTTCTGAGCCGCAGTAGGGCTTAAGCTTCCGCTGTTCCCGTGTTTTTTTTTCCCGTGAAGATAAGAAGAGAAGATAATTTTTTTCTGTTGGTTTTTTTTTTAAGAAGAGTTTTTTATTATATTTTATTTACTTTTGTTTTGAATAAACATTTTTTCCCTATTCACCGCGACTGTTTATTTTATTTTTTTCCTCGAACCCTGCCCGTCTTCGGCTTTGAGCTAAGTCGCTGGCAGAATAATAGCTCATCGACGAAGTTCGGGGTTACAGCATAATGTACGATAGGTATATAATAAAGGTTTTTTTTTATTTATAATGACCTCTATTGACCTCCGAGCAATAGGTTGCGAAATATTTGCAAAAAACTGATTTTCGTGACCTATTGACCTTTGTAACTTTTTTAGCCGGCACGATATCGATGTCGATTTTTCACATCTTCATAATATCACCGAAATAAAGGTGTATACAAAAATTCAGCCCACTAGGAATTTTTCCCCAGATTTGGGTTTAAAATGCCTAAAATGACTGGACTACTATTCGGGTTTCTAACTGACTCCCAATTATTTTGTATAACTCATCCTTCCCGACTTTTAATAAGTTTAAAAATTACTTAATCACTATTTTCAATAAACTCGGGTCTAACGGTTAATATGCCGATCTGGACATCCGTTTTCTAATACGCATAATTTTATACACCCTGATGGCTTGACTTTCATCAGGTGTATTTCATTCCCGAAAGTGACCTTTTTGATTTTCAATGATTTTCTACGGGTGGCATTATAACATAAAAAACAATTCTAATACGTTGTAAATGAGCCCCAACATACACACATAAGTGAAAAAACTTTAAATGAGAAAATTTGTTTTCCACCAAGCGCCTCGGGAATCGAACCCAAGACTTTGCTATTTCCGGTAGCACGCCTATACCTAATACGCCAGGCAGTTAACATAATTTTCTTAGCAATCCGACATTGTTTAAATGCGTCGAGAAAGCAAATTATATATAAATCAAATTAGTATGAATACAACAATCATACGTGAAAAAATTACAAATTTTTAAATTTTTAGGGTTAATTATTTAGATAATTTTAATACGTTGTAAATGAGCCCCAACATACACACATAAGTGAAAAAACTTTAAATGAGAAAACTTGTTTTCCACCAAGCGCCTCGGGAATGGAACCCAAAACTTTGCTATTTCCGGTAGCACGCCTATACCTAATACGCCAGGCAGTTAACAACAGTTTACAACGTATTAGAATTATCTAAATAATTAACCCTAAAAATTTAAAAATTTGTAATTTATTCACGTATGATTGTTGTATTCATACTAATTTGATTTATATATATTTCGCTTTCTCGACGCATTTAAACAATGCCGGATAGCTTGTGAAAGTATGTTAACCTCCGTAGTGTATTGGGTATAGGCGTGCTACCGGAAATAGCAAAGTCTTGGGTTCGATTCCCGAGGCGCTTGGTGGAAAACAAATTTTCTCATTTAAAGTTTTTTCACTTATGTGTGTATGTTGGGGTTCATTTACAACGTATTAGAGTTATCTAAATAATAAACCCTAAAAATTTAAAAATTTGTAATAAAAAACAATAGTTTTTCTTTCAATTTTCTTCTTTCCTAATCTGTTTAGATTCAAAACTCTTTAAATTTGTTTTTAAATTGGTTTTTACATGATTTTCAGTATTTGCTGCAATTAGGTAAAACCAATGGTCGTATTAGGAATTATTGTATTCCTATTATAATCATCTTGACTTTTTGAATAGTTTTTGTTGTTTTGGCGAAATTAACAAATTAATGTCAAACACAAACTAAATATCAAATTAGTTTGGTAACGGTGGCAGGTATCTGTAAACCCTGAAAGTACGTCTGCTATTGTCGCATTACTGCAAGACGGAAGAAGTTGACGATTTGTGGCTTTGCAGTATGGAATATACTGAAGTACTATACAACGAGTGCATACATGTTAGAATGTTTAGAGTCGTTCTACAGCTGTAGCAACAAGAAATCGTCTTCAATACGTACGGGGTGTAAACGTGAGTGAGCGGACAGTTAGACGAAGACTTGGAGAAATTAATATTACCAGTCGCAGACCTGCTGCAGGTCCTGCCTGAACTGCTTAGGCGTCATGTGTAGCGCGTAATCAATTTGCCAGGAATCACATAAACTGGAGAGAAAACGAATGGGGACAAGTTTTATTCACAGACGAGTGCAGGTTTTCTCTGCTATCTCTCGATGGCCATGAACGAGTATGGCGAAGACTATGAGAGCGATTTGCTGAATGTACCTTTAGCCATACAGTCAACCACCAAGAAGATTCAGTTATGGTTTGGGCTAGAATTTCTTTAACGGCACATACAGAGTTATACAACGTTCTAGGGGCCTCCCTGGCAGCTGCCCGCATGTTTAATCAGATTCGTCAAAATTTTGTTGTTCCATATTATGCTTCTTTTCTTGGAAATAACTTTCTCTTGATGCATGATAAAGCAAGATCCCACACCGCAATAATCACTCAACAATATCTGGACGAAGGTAACATCTTCGTTATGGAGTGGCTAGCAATAAGTCCAGATACCAATTCCATGGAGCATGTTTGGGGCATGCATGGTTGAAGGATTCGAAATCAATTGATTTTGAATGAGGTGCGGCAAGCATTTTTAGAGGAATGGGAACTTATTCCCCAGGAATACACTACACACTTAATTTTAGGAATGCCTCGAAAAATGCGAACAATAATTGTTAATGCACGTGGAGTCAGTACACGATATTGAAAAACGTTTCCTGACTGTTGGCGTAAAAATTATTTGTGTTTTCAGCTTTAAAGATTTTTTGCTACAAAGCCAAAATAATCCTAAAGCTACCGTACGGGGTACCCGGGTACTTTTTTGAGTTTAAAAGCCTATAACTTTTTTTATTTTAAAGGAATATTATTGAGACTCTTTGACATCCTGTAAAATTTAATTCTTTATACGAAAATATTAGAGGGGCACAAAAAAATTAAGTGAGATGGGATATTTTTGTAATTTAATAACTTACACCTTAAACCTACCGCATGGGGTACCCGGGTACCTCGCTGTTATTTGCTTGTATTTCATGGGGAATCAATCAATTAAAAGTAGAAGTATTCGAATTATCCATTTATATTACACATTTTTATATTATAAATAATTATTATTATTATAAACAATAATTATTACTAATTAGAAATCGCAAAAAAAGTTAGTGATGAACTTTTGTACTTGTACAATCGTTAGATCTAAAGGAAGTCGGTGAGATATGCCCATCACAGACAAAATTTTTACAACTCTCTCATCTCTTCCTCGTTTTCCTGTTTGGCATCTTTTCACCATTCTTCCAAATTATGCAACAACCAATTACCCTCAGTCGTTCAGTTTTATCCCGTTCTTGAACGTTTATTTGTGGCTGTGGTTTTGTAATGCTTACTTTGACGCTAAGAAATGATAACAATGCAATTTTTATCAAAATAAAATTGAATAATTAATCCTTTAGTTCCCTAGTTCATAATCCTTAATCCCTAATCCCTAGTTTAGTTAGTATAGATCCTATATACTTCGATCTAGTATGGATGGCATACAAAGAGTTTTTTCTAAATCTTTTAACCCTAGAACCACAACGTGGCGTCGCCGGCGACCGAGTGTAATTAAATACTCTATTTGCGAAGACGCCGATGGTCAAATTTTATCAAGTGTCTCAGTACCTTCTCAACTTTTAGTGAGAAGTACTTAGACGAGTTAGGCGTTATTTTTAATTATTTGTATCCAAAAATATTAGGACAGTGGTCGTATACGACGCCACGTTGTGGTTTACGTTTTAAAATTTTCCAAGTGTGTACTTACAAAAACAATTTAATTTTTGTTAGTACATGTAAATTTGAACAGTTTTTAGTAATATATTAGGGCTAATAAAATTGTAAGAAACATGATGAATCATATTGTAACAAATATTACTACTAAAGATCCCGAGAACTTGATGGAAGCTGGAAGCTTATCAGCTTATCGCACGCACATAAATAGGTGAATGTGAATAGCGGTCGAGTCTCTAATCAGTCTATAGTCTGTAGTCGACAAATTATAAGTGTAATTTGTAAATAAGATAACTATACCGTGTGTAAAGGTTCAAAGCTGGCCATAGGCATTAAAATAATTTTCAATATTTTAATAAATTACTGCACCTAAAGTTTATTCACGACAATAATAATAATGGTATCAATAGAAAAATAAAATTATCGTACCACAAAAGATAATAAAAATTAATAAAAACTGAAAATCTCAATTTTATCTTACAAAATTAAGTTTTACGGGAATAAATGGCAATGTTTTACGCTAAAAAAATGTTCGTGATTCTTTTAAGCGATGTTAATGATTTTTTTTAATGAATCAGAAATTCATTTTTTTACATTTTTTTAGCGTAAAACATTGCCATTTATTCCCGTAAAACTTAATTTTGTAAGCTAAAATTGAGATTTTCATTTTTATTAATTTTTATTATCTTTTGTGGTACGATAATTTTATTTTTTTATTGATACCATTATTATTATTGTCGTGAATAAACTTTATGTGAATTAATTTATTTAAATATTGAAAATTATTTCAATCCCTATGGCCAGCTTTGAACCTTTACACACGGTATATGTTTAAAATAAATATTCTTGACAAAATGTCTAAAAGAAAACGTGTGGAACCCGTTCAATTAGATGTAGTAAGTGGAAAAAATGTATGCGCTGAACATCGCCTCAGCATTTTTGTTGATTGCAAGTAGAGGACTTTTTTTTGTAAATAACAATACATATTAGACCATTGTTTAGCAACTTATTAAAAGAAAAAATTTTTTTAGTTAATTTTTATACCCGAAATAAGCGTTTAATTTTTTGCAATATTTTTATACGGAATAAAATGAAATTTTGTTGTTTAATTTTTTTCTCCGTTATAATATTTAAAATATTTTATATTTACCTAACATATTAATTTATAATAGTTAATAGATTAAAATATTGAAAAAAAATTTTTTTTCTCTGAACAATAAGAAAGATTGAAGCTTTTTATTATGGCGTCCTATACGACGCCACGTTGTGTGTATCGTCATATAGTCATTTGCTGGTTATAAATAAATTTTGGAGTAGGTAAAAAGGCGTGGGAAACTAACAATTGTCTTCTGGGCAGTGTCGAAATAAAGCACGTGCCGACACAGGGTTCATTTGTAAAAATATTGCAGTGTAATATAACATAAACTCCGTTGTAAATGCCGACGACGCCATGTCTTCACAAAACCGCTCCAATTTGACAACAAAAATTGTTATTTTAATTTTTAAAAAATAATTATTTAAAAAATAATACATTTGCAAGTTGCAATGATAATTAATATCGCCCAAATATAAACTAATTAGCTGTATTACTACTCATTCTCCATATAAAACATGCAGGGTACCCGGGTACCCCGTGCGGTAGGTATAAGTTGTAAATTTGTATGGTATTGTGCTGGTAGATATAAATGAAAAGCCATAAAAAAATTTACCTGAGTATCCTAAATTATAAGCCGATAAGTACACAAAGCTGGTGAAAGTATAAGCAAAGAAACAGAGCCGGACTAAATTTTAAATTATTTATTTATTATTTTTACAGAACATGAATATTTATGGTACGTTTAAATTGAATGAACGAACGAACGAACGAACGAACAAATAAACGAATTCATTATCATTAATAATTAATTAATAATGAATTCGTTTGTTTGTTCGTTCGTTCGCTTGAATTTAAACGTACCATTACAATTTTTTCGTTTTAAATTACGTCTTCGTCACTGTCACTGTTACTACTGTCTTCGCCCAGGTTAATGACAACATCGGGATGTAAATTATTCGTGTCTAGGTAACTTTTTTCTATTCCAACAACATGTTCAATACATTTTTGCCAGTTACGACCTCCAATTTTATTCACTTCTTCCTTGATTATATTAATAACGCGAACATCAAATTTCGGAAACGCATTGTTCCGACGAATCTGCGTTTTCAGTTGACTCCAAATAAGCTCTATCGGATTAAAAACGCAATAATATGGGGGCAGTCGTAATACAGTGCATCCCTTTTGTTGTGCTAAAGTATCCACAGCATATTTTTTTTCGTATTGCTTTGTTTTTAAAACTTCCAATAACTGCTTTTTAGTATAGCCGTCTTCAAAAAATAAATTATTTTCTCGTAAAAAATCTTGAATCTCGTTTTTACGGGAAGATTGATTTGGAATTTTGTGTAGTAGGCGGGAATGGTAACTGGCATTGTCCATAACTATAACACTATTTGGTTCTAATTTGGCTAATAGTTCTGCAAATCATTCCTCAAATATTGTTGCGCACATATTATCGTGGTAGTCTACCTTACAATCTTTTAAATTGGTTGCAGACAACAATAACGCATTTGGTACCCACCCGTCTTCACTTCCACAATGTAAAATAATAATTCTTTTTCCTCTGGACGGAGGAGCATCTAAACGGCAATGTTCAGATCCATCTATCCATCCTTTTTTTTATTAAATCATGGGTATCATACCAGGTCTCATCCAAAAAGTATATTTTTCGGCCTTCGCTTCTAAACCGATTGATATTCACTAGATACTCATGGCGCCATCTCCGGATTCGGACACTCTCCATAATCACTTGTCGTTTGTCTAGAATTTTAAACTTAAAGCCGTTTTTTCGTAAAAATTTTTTTAATGTTGAGTCGGAACACAATATACCAGTGTCATCAGCTTTTAATTTATTATTCAAAGCCTGGATTGTTGCTACCAAGTTCTTTCCATACATTTCGTACAACTTTCTGCGTATTAAATCGATGTCATCGTTCTCAATTTTTTTATAAGACCCCTTATCAGCTCGTTCTTTTCGTTGATTTGCACCTTTGTTAACTATTCTAGAAAGTGTAGAAAGCGAAATTTTTGTTAAGAAGGATGTTTTTGAGAGTGCACCCGCAGTTCCTTCCAATTCTACCAAACCGTTATATACATTTAGCGCAACTTCCTTGGAATCAACTGATAAATGTTTTTTCGTTTTTAAACTGTGAACACTAGCTTCATTTGAATCATTCACAGACAAACTGGGAATATTAGCGTCATCATCACTTGAATCACTCACAGACACAGTTTCAGACATAACTAGCGCAGAAGTTTCTTCCCATGGTCGGAACATATTTGAAAATAAGCACGAAAAAATCACAATTATAAACCACAATTCTCGACAATTTACTTCACTACGGACGGTAACAAACGTAATGAAATTTGTTCGAGTACTGAACATTAAACTAAAATGTGAAGATAATTTGCAAATTATAAGTAAAAGTACCTAGACCTGTTCACTGTTTCAATTTCCGTCTTGAATCTGGGACAAGACACCGCCGATTCCCACATTGCTTGCGTCCGTGTCTAATATAAATTTGCCGTTCTTATTGGGATAGCCTAGGATTGGTGCTTTAACCAAAATTCGCTTAAGTTGTTCAAACGCCAATTGACACTCATTATCCCATTTAAAGGCTCTAGCTTCTTCGGTCAATCTGGTCATAGGCTTTGCGACGTCCGCAAATCGAGGCACAAAACGACGGTAGTAGGTACAGAGTCCTAGAAAACTACGGAGTTCGTGTTTGTCCTTAGGTACCGGCCATTCCAAAACTGCGCTGACCTTCTCAGGGTCTACCGCTACTCCCTTAGCGGAGACAACATGTCCCAGGTACTTGACCTCCTTCTCGAACAAATGGCACTTCCTTTATTTCCGTTTTTATTTCATTTTTCATCTCGTCTTGGGCGGCCTTCATTTCATCTTGAGCGGCCTTCATTTCATCTTGACCCGCTTTCATTTCGTTTTTGATTTCATTTTTCATCTCATCTTGACCCATTTTCATTGCTGCCATTATGGCTACTAGTTCACTCAATTTATCTTCCATTTCGGCCGTTTGACTTCGAGTTACAGGCATTCACTTTTTCACTTTTATTTTAAACTACGCACTTGATTTTAAACCTCGCACCTGACACCAATGTAACAAATATTTATTTTTTATAATTGTTTATAATTATTTTATTTAGACTTAAAAATTACACTTAACTTATCTAATTTATTTATAACTACTACGTAATTTATTTATAAATGTTTATGCACTATTATAAGTAAAAATCAGTTAAATCCGAACGCGAATTCTTCTAAACACCTTTAACACGTTTACGATACGAATTAATGACGAACTCGAACTCTTAATTGAAACTAGAACTCCCAGCTGGCCGTAGCGTATTTATTTCTCTTGATCGGCACATTCTCGAGACGTCTAGAGCTGAGTAGAATATTCTCGCGTATTCCGGAAGGTCGGCCGATAAGATGATTCACCATTCTTGTTATGTATGTATGCAAATTTTGTAAATTTTTAACGGTTTCTGTATTATTCAAAATTTCTTTGATTTTGTCACATTGAACGTCAGAATGTTCCTAAGCGTACGCCAGAGTTTGTTATCCCTAAATATTTCGACATTACTGTTTTGGCAAGACAAATACAATTTAAAATGGAACATACGAGATTTTCAATTGTTAGCTACGAAAGTAGTAGTATGAGATGAACGAAGAAGAAAAATGATATACAAAAAATTAAATTTTGACTCTTATCCCGGTATGATCCACTGTCTTCATTGACGCTCGAAGATAAATATTTTGGTATGTATGCGAAGATGATGGATCGACGAAGGGGTTCTGAACTTTTGAAAAAAACAACTTTTCTTTTATAAGCGGAGGTGTCGTCGTTTCCGCGAAAGCGTAAATTCACAAATTTTGTTCACGTTCGCAATTTCTTGAGTTTCAACTCTATTTCCGGCATAATAATCGGACTAAATAATCGTTCTTTAAAACAAAATCGTGGCAAGTTTCTCCTTCGACTTTTGTGAAGACTTCGAAAAACAATTTTGTAAAAAATTGTAACTTGTAACATTAGTGAGCGTGGTATTTAACTGAAGGAGTTTCTTTTTCACAACTTGGGGGGTGCGTAAAAGATTTGCTATATTATTATTACATCAGATAGAATAAAAATGTATTTCCAGATTTTTTTAACACAAAAGTCGTAACTCTTGTTTAAGAAAATAAGAGATTTACTTTTTTAATTATGTGTACTAACCGAGCCGAGAATAAATACTGCGGGTCAAGATTTTCCGTAATGCGACCAAACTAACCCCTTTATTTTGGGCCACTCTGTTATAGATTTCGTTTAAAAGCTTAGTTTGGCATGTAGACCTACTTTTCCTAAGAGTTCTTACTGACTTAGACTTAGGACCCGAAACGTAGAGAAATAAAACTTTAAAAATTAATATTCAAAGTAGACGAAGTCAACGGATAAGTAAAACTAGTGCTAATAGAGGAACTTAAATTAGAGGCGAGGAGGTGTAAAAACTTTTGGACTAAAGTTACATACACAGTGGAAACTTACATCGTGATCATAGGATTTAACATAGGAAAACAAACTTGTGTAAATATTGGCTCCCCTATCAAAAAATCATAGTTACCCCAAAGCCAAAAAATTAATCCTTGGGGGGTCAAAATTGACAGAAACTGAAAAAATGTTACACATTTCGCAGTTTTTTGGATTTTTTACAAAGATCCAGAGGTATGCCGAGGCCGAAAACTTGGATTTGTCATTAAGCCTCCGTCATAGACAACACACCAAAGAATCAGAACTACCCCATTTGAAGCAACTCGTATTTTAGGTGAGAAAGGTACTGGGGACTATAATTTAAGGTTCCTTTCCTTTGTTGCACTTTTTGGGCTGCTGCCATCTTCAAATTAAATTTAAAAAGTTTAAATTTTTCCCAAATTCTTTATAAGGAACTTCGAAAACTATAACAATCATTATTTTCTAAAAAAAAAGATTTAAAAATTCTGATAATTGATTTCTTCGTTGAGATTTCCAAAATTATTTTTTTAACTTTTGATTTTTGAAATTTTGCGGTAATTTTCAATAGGTAAACTTTTTAGTTTATGGCATTGGGATTCCAAAAAAGAAAAAATCATTCAAATCCGTTCATTAAAACTAGGTTTCATGATTTTACGTTTATATTGTCTAATTGCACTGGACTAAAGTACTTATAGTGCGTTGATATTTTGTTTCGTCAAACACCTTCTTTAGACACATTATCAATCGTTACTAAAATTTCTTAACTTCATTTTAAGCCGTTTGACCTTGAACAAAATTTTTGCCGCGACCCTTTGCATTTTTGTAATAAAATCAATATTAAACTTGAGCCTCTTACCAAAAAAATTACCAACTGCCACTGGTTACCCTAGGTAGTAAAATAAAATTAGGCCGCGTCAAATATTTCTCGGGCCGGTCATTTATTGCCAGTCCGCCCCTTCATCATCGCTCTTTATTTTAGTACATTTTTGAATTTGGGTGTACCTACTAAAAATTAAAAATATGTAAATATTTTGTCGATTACTTTTTCAAAGTAGACGAAGTCGATGGAAAAATAAAACACATTTGCATTGTGTAAAATTGTCATTTATTTGTTTTTATTAATACACTAGTCCATTTGAATCGGTCAAAGCAATGGTTCGCGCTACTATACCGTCAGTGACGACTGATCTTGCTAGGTTCTCAGTCAGAAGATCAAATGCTTCATTATACGGCATTTCCTCAACTAATGCAGAACCTTTTACAACATTTCGATATCTTCTATTAGTATTATCTTTTTCATCGTTCTCGTGCAAGTTCTTCGATTCATACCGCTTACCACTTTCAAGAAATAGTGGTGGAACGAACCGCTCTTCAACGGCCCTATCATCATAGAACTTGCTAACAGGATGTTCTCCTAAAGCATGAAATGGTATATACTTAATACAGTTTTTGCAAATTTCTAATTGAAAAAGTTTTAAACTACAATTTTTTATACTTACGTTTACTAAGTTCCTTCGCTGCGCCTTGACGAATAGTAGCAATGGCCACGAAAATGAAAATTTTCACGAGCAAACACATTTTGATGACTACTCAGAATAAAAAAAATAATGCACCAATTCAGATTATATAATATATAGGTATTGTCGATTGATAAATAATAATAACTAGTTGTTGATCATGCGTTAAATTAAATCACAACTTCCAAAACAATTCTAAACGCCTGTCCGCCTCCTCCAAATAATATGTTTGGATGATTTAATTTAACACTTTTATTTACCTTTCTTCGTATAAATTATACTTTCAATGAGTTTTTATAAACAATGTGGTGAGTAGTTTATACTTACCTAATTGATTTGTTCTGTTTTATGCGAGAAAAATTAATTTGATTCTTTCAAATGTGTAAATATTTAATTCTAAGCTCATATTTTTATTACTTATTTATATTATCCATTTTACTGGCAATTGTTAAAAAACAAAGAATATTTAATGATTTTAATATCTGTGGTAGTAATAATTATTTACTGTAAAAAGTGGGGTAAGTAAGTTCTTCTCCACTGAGAGAAAAACATTGGGAGCATTTTCCTGAGTTCTGAGTGGATAGTTAATTAGGACGCGCAATGAATGAAAAACTTTCTACAACTTTAGTACAGATTGAGAAACAATCGGCCGATCTGTGGTGTAGATAATCGCCGAGTCGCTTGTTTTCCATTTAGAACGGAAAATATATGTTAATAATATTGTAGAAATGCTCAAACGCTAATAGAATGCTGCCGATGTTCGCCATACCTACGTACCTGCACTTTGAGTTCATCGTTCTACTTAACTTAACTTGAGTCACTTTAGTATATTCCTTTGATTTAATTAAGTTGGAAACTTAACTTTTTGTTCTTTGGGTGTAAAAAGTCTAGAATAGTGCTCAAGAAATAATAGACCTCTCAGTAGAGGCATTGTATGTCATAAGTCATCATAAGGGCAGTTTTGATACAAGAATTTCGATTTACAAAATTAATTTTACAGGATAAGGTGCTATGACAATTTTTTATTCCCAAATAATTTAAAAAACACACTAGAGGAAATTATGAAAAGTTTCAAAATTGGTCAGAATTCGGAGTGAAGAAGAATTAGCGGTTAGGAATTTTAACCGTATTTTCTTTACTTATCCCCTACAACGTACTGAAGAGATTATCCGTCATTTTGGAATCACGCTGTATAGTGTATAGTATAAACTCACTTCCGAGGTTAAAAGGCTCTCTTCGATCGTAAAGTGAAATGGACGATTTAGAAGAGGTTGCAGACTACTACCCTCAAAATCTAATTCCGAACAATAATTTTCGCTCTTAGTCGGTTTAAAATTGATATAAATAACTTTTAGCCTCAGAACCTATGATTATTAACCTCTTTTAGGGGTGTGAAGTTGATTTTTCTGACCTCGTGTCTCTTGCTTACAAAAAGTCAATAATAAACTGTAAATTACGTTTTTTTTAAATGGTTTGATTTTTTGGCAGAAATTGCCAATTATTGTGCTTCTCGTATTCCTGAGAAGGTGCACATCTTGTACTTTTAGTACATCTACATGTTATTAAAAATCTAAATTAATACCTTCAGTCGAAACGTTGCAGTTGAAGTTTTTTCAAGGCGCCAATCAATAATAAAAAATAGGAATCATTTCGGTTTTTACTGCCATTAAGTTTTATGATGTTCTAACTAAGTACGTGTAATACTTTTCAGGGGTTTTGATGTACGGTTCGGCATTAGCAAGAGTAGTTGTTGGGCGTTGCGGCATATTATATCGAACGGGCAGATAATAGATGCTGATGAATGATACCGTATTATATACACTTTCCTTTTGGTCCTCAGGCAGTTAGAATAATCCATGGTTTCGAACAAATTAATGGGTTTCCTGGTAAGTGATAGATTTACCCTATCAAGTAGTTTTATTCTGCATTGTTTTAGGAGTCCTCGGAGCTACTGTCGGGACACATATTCCCGTAATTATAGAATATCCAAACGCATGCATAAATAGAAAAGACTTTTCTTCTGTAACAGTAACAAGTAGTTTCTTCGTGTGGTGAACAGGTGAACCATCAAGTTCATTACATGATTGGCGACTCCTTACCAAGTCACGTATTGACCAAGAAATAAAAATAATCATCTAATAATATACTGTGAGTTTCTAAATGACAGCCATTTTATTGGGGATTTAGTCCATAAGTTGTTTAATAAATTAATAGTGCGGTTTAAAGACATCTCACAAATGACCAGAGACGCATTTGGTCTTTTAAAGGCGCAGAGATTTTATTGAGATAAACGAAGTTGATATTGGAAACAATCTAGACGACTTGACTGTTTTTGGAAACAAAGTCACTGCATTAACATTGTTCTAAAATTTTTTACTATTTCAGACAGAAACCATAATACGAAAAAATCCTTCCATTGAAGAGTCGTCTTTATTATACGTTTTGCCGTACTTCTGCATCTTACGTGGACGTGGACTAACAAAAACAAATTAAAATTTTTCGATTGAATTGGACTTGTCAGATAATTAATAGTTCTTCCACTTAGCCCTCGATACAACCAAATTTATTTAACTTTGTATATACCTATGCTCGAATTTTTTTAAAACCTAAATATCACCAAATCGTTCAGCAAGCTCGCGTAGTGTAGAAAGTCATCGCTCGAACTACGAGTTACCAAGCAATTAGAAACATCCTGTATATTATTCCAATTAAGTTCCTACACCTTATCAAGAATAGAAACAACAAACTGTCAGAATATAAGAAAGAAAGAGAACTGAAGTAATACTTTACCAGTGCACAGTGGGCGGTGGGCCAAAATCATGATTCTCACTCCCATTCTTCGTAAGGTGAATTTCTAAGACATTTGTGTTTACAACTCTTTCGAAATTTTTGCAATAACAAAATGGCGGCCGATCAAAAATTTCAAACGAAAATATTTTAGTAACTATTCAATGGATTTTTGAAAGAAATACTTTTACAACTTCCGTCAAGTATCAAGTACAACACTTGAAATTCGAATTAAAAAGAATCATCTTATCACCGCCACAATTATCGCTATTAAATTTATTAAAAGTGTTTCCACTAACAACTAAAATTTGACTGCAAATTTAAAATTACTTAATTACATTATTTTTAAAATCAACTCGTAACAGTACGTCCAGTACCTCCTTAAATATGCAAAAATAACCAAAATAACTAGAAATATAAATTTTGACAGCTGCCGGTAATAGAATTTTCTGATTGGTCGATGCCGAAATTGATTTTTAATCGGAATTAGTTAATTCCGGAGTTAGTGATCTATATGGTACTAGATCTAGGGGTTAGTAAATCAAAGCACTTGGCCGAATCTGATTGAGTAATTTAAATAAATTCTTACCATGGCGCTGGGAGTTTCAAAAGTAGGAATCATAATTAATGAAGGCCTAAACGTCACTGTGACTAGTAAATTTGCGCCACAAAACACTTGAAAAATGAATTTAAGCTACAGTGCAGCCAACCTCACAAAAATTCCTAGCAGGAGCGCTCGAGAAAGAAATGGTACAATTTTATCCAAAAGTTGGAAGAAAGGCTCTTAAACGAAATTTTAATCATAAAAGAAGCGCTACTAATCGAACCACATATAACAAGAGCAAATTTACAAACAAAATCAAACGAGAACGCGGTGAAAAATGATTTACAAGAAAGTAAAGTCGTTAATCTGAATGAAACTGCAGAAAATTTGAAGAAAATTAACATTACGCACAAACGCGATTTAGAAACATTCGGGCGTATTCTGTATCATAAACTTTAAGGATAGCGGGAAAACTTTGACGTTAAAATGACGCTCTATCCTTTTTATTTAGCTGTGACAGAACGAGATAGAACATCATTTTAACGTCAAAGTTTAAAGTTTTGCCACTATCCTTAAAGTTTATGATACAGAATACGCCTGAATACAATATAATTTTACAACTCAAAATAGTAATTTGGGTGAAGCCTTTCTGTATTTTTGGAAAGTGCATGATCCTAGAAACATTTTAAGTCTGTTCGATCAGTTCATAGATACAGCTACACCAAGCAAACAAGTCTGTTGAGTAGGCGTGCTTTGGTGGCGCTGTATTTTCAAAAGTAGTCAAGGAATTTACACGCCGGGATAGTACCGATTGGTTTAAAATTCTCCACCTCCTATTTTACAATTTTATTTGGCACATTTTCCGTCAGACTTGTTTGCTTGGCGTGAGTGTAGTCCTCTGTTTTATTTTGAAGGTTTGTATAAATTTTCATACACGCGAGTGAAAAACCTTTGTAGCTTATAGTCCGGTCAAATTAGACATAAAAATAGTGGTCAAATAACAGAAATTCCCACAGAGCCAAATATTGGTGGAAAGCTTGGGTATACCATTAGGAATAAAATGTCAAAAATTCCCATCGATCCCATTTGTGCTAAAAAAGTTATTCGGGGTCGAAGATCAAAATTTCAGGTTTTTAGATTTTTTTCGAAATTGGTAAGTTTTATCGAAAATATACTTCAATCAAAAAATAGTAGACCTTAAAAATATCTATAAAAATGGTTTTAATATTTTTTTTTCTAAGAATTATCATTCCGGAGATATCGCGATTCGAAAAGTTGAAAGAGCTACGTTCAATGTTCTACATGATATGCACACATTTACACACCACCTGTGAGATGGTGTACTTGGCGCGTTTTTTTAACGTGGTTTCCCCAATAGGCCTACTTCACGAACTCTTATGACGGATTTTTTAGGGACAATACTCTTCTAACTGCATGATTATTATTGAGTTTAACTGTAGATCTCATTTCTTTTGATATTCTAATCTGATTCATACTGTTCAAAGTGGACTTCAACAGTCATGTCTTCGATTTCTTCTTCCTCTTCTCCTTGCTGGATGTTTATAAATTGTTCAAATGGAGATGAAATAACTGTCTTTTCATCGAACTCACATAGATCTTCTTCCTCAGTTGTATTCAATTGGACATTTGAGCAAGACTGGCCTTGGCAATTAGAACACGTTCGAAAACACAGTAACCATACTCTTCTACAGCCACATTTAGCACTACAACCTTCTTTGCAATTGCAAAAAATAGTGTTTTGGAGTTTTTCTGGAGCAGGTGGGAGTAAAGTTTGAGGTTGCCACGATCAACTAAAAACGAATAAACGAAAAGAAATTGAATTTTAGTTGATCATGGCAATTTGATTATTTAAAATTTAGTAAAAAATGGCCAAACTTAAACTTTTTGAAAGTGATTTCTGATGAAACGGTTAATTATATCAACTTAAATGAAGAGTACCTTATTTTTATAATTTTGTCTAATCTTTCAAATTTCATATGAAAAATAATCGAAAATAAAACTTTAAGATATTGTCTCATGTCATGGATGTATCGCTATAAGTGGTGCAATATGATAGATTAACAAATTTTGTACACTTTCAAAATTTTGAACCACCTGTACACCCATAAACGATGACAATAACAAAACGATATTATAGGCTCTTGAAGTTCAAGGTAAGAACTCATTATCCTGTAGATTTTAAATTTCTAGCTTGTAGTCCACATGCTCATATTATGGCTTAAATAATGCGATTTTTGAAAATTTTAAAATTTCAAGTAGTGATTTTTTTTAATTAAGAGTAGGTCCAACGAGTCAATTGTAGGTTCAACGTCTTCCACGAGATGTGCACTTGATCTCTGAGAAATATTAGCTGTTTGCATTCAACAGTCGAGACACTGGAGTCAATTAAAAATCACGAAAAAGCAGTAAAATTCACGGATTTCTACCACCGTGTTATTTTTTTATGGTATCTATTGTGTGAATTTTTATTTTTTGTACAAAACTACTATCTTTTAGCTCTGAAATGCCACCTTTAACGTGTAGGTATCTACAAAAGAAAAATTTTTACAGCTTAAAATCTTAAAACATAAAAATGAGGTTTTTTAATGCTTTAATAAGGGTAGGGGAGAACTGACGCATGCGAAAATTAAATGACGGTGGATTTCCTTCTTTGGATCCCTAATGAAGATTCTCACAAAGTTTGAGCAGAATCTAAAATAGTGGAGCAAGAATAAAAATTTTTTATTACGATATCATGATGTGGGATGACTCATTAGGCATTCATTGTATACCATGCCAAAAAATCGTAACTACCCATCTACTACCTTATGACAAAGAACATAGAATTATCAGAAAAAGCAACCAATGTTAAATTTTAAAACCTTTTAAAGTGTAGTAACACAATTGAGCTCCAGATGTCTCTGCTCAGTTTACAGTACTTTCGAGAGTGTGAGAAGATGAAACATTTAATTTTAGTATGTCCAAACTTGAGTTTAAATGGTTTAAAAAAGGTCTATTCGAATGGTCTTTTAATCCTTTGTTGTACCAAAGACCAAAGATTTTGAACTTCCTATCAACAAAAACTTTCGTGACAATAATATAACCATCATAAAATAACAATAGAAAAGCAACTTTACCCCTTAGTCGTAAATAGTATTGTAAAAATCCTCTTGCTAGCTACCTACTTAAGATTGTTAGAATTGAGAATAGACAAACATTTTATGTATTTTTGTACCTCTCTTTGTTACTCTTACGTAGGTATACGAAAAATTGTGCTAAAATGAGGAGCGACATCTGAATCTCACCGGTGTACTACGTTTAAAAGAAGGCGCATAGATCCCATAAGCTTAGGATTTCTGATAATTCTATGTTCTTTGCTTATGATATCGTGCCACTGCTTTAAGATATTGTCTCATGTCATGGATGTATCGCTATAAATGGTGCAATATGATATATTAGCAAATTTTGTACACTTGTATCTCGGACACCATGAAGTCTACAGAGACAGTATTGGCCTCAAATGGTAGAAAATTTAGTGTACTTTTTAAAAGTATAGAATTGCCTTTGCCGAAAAATAAGTCCTTTGTGGTCAAAATTGACAAAAACTGAAGCAAGGTAAAGATATTCACAGTTTCTTTGATATTTGACGTAGATACGGAGGTCTGTCGAGACTAAAAACGTGGATTTATTTGTAGGTCTCCGTCATAGACAACATACCAAAACATCGGAACTACCCCATTCGATGCAAGGTAGGATGTTTAAAATTATACAAGTGCTTGTGTTTATTTATTGAGAGAACAGACGATTTTGAACAAACATACCATGGTAACGCTCGACAGCAAGGGAAAATCGACCTTAACCGATACCCTGCGGGCGTTGCTGGAAAAATCATTTAAAAATTAAGGAGCAGTCCTGACGAAAAACTAATTAATGAAATCGCATCCTGAAATTCCAATCTGCAACGTTATTAATGGGTTTTTTGGATTATATGACGAATAAAGAAACTGTAGCGGTTTTAAACGGAAACATTGCCTTGCAATAAGGAAATTTAACCAGAGCAGTTTAAATATTAAGGTCGCCCATCTAAAAGCGTGCTTTCCGAATTGTTTTCTTTTGATTTGCTAATGTTATCTTAACTCTAATAAAAATTGTGCTTCGACCAAAATTTGCCCAATGTTTTGTAGATTCAAATTGGACAAACTTTGTTTTTTGGAATTTTTCACATTAACCCCCCTACACCCACCCCGTACAGGACGACCTTTTGACGACAAACGGGTTTTGGTACTCCAGAAGGTATGAAATAATTTAAAAAAGGTTTTAGCTTTTAATCTCAAAGTGAAAACAGAAATCACAATTTACTACTCTGGGAACTCTACTATACCTGGTTTAAGGTTTTGTTTTATCTAACATTTACGACATTTAAATGATTTACAATTAGTTCTACATACAATTGCAGTTACAAAAAATTAATACAAAAATCGTCACCTGATTACAACCTTTACTTAGGTTTACAAATTCACCGATTCACCGCAAACGATTCCCGTCGCTGTTACCGTGATTTCGAAGATCACACAACCGCACAATAATTATTGATCAAAATAATCGTCTTTTTTCACCCACTATTTAGTGTCCTTTTAGGATTCACTTTATTTCTTCTTCACTTATGGTTTTCTAATGACGAAAGGCACTTTTTTACTTTTCGTCGTAACTCCGTAATTTTAACGAGCAATCAATATTAACTTCGATTATAGCTTTTATTTGTTCAGCCGCTCTCGATGAAGACAATTCCGTTATTTTAGCAACTTATTTCTGTTGCACTTTAACTTTAAGCCCCATTTACATAGAACTTAGTGCAGATTGATGGTGTAGTTTGCTGGTCTAGAACTCGCCAAGTGGGCAACGTGGCGTAAAACCATTTACATAGACTTTAGTGGTAATCATTTTTTTTTCTTATTTTTTTTCCTATTTTTTTTTTCTTATACTTGAACGATGAGATTAAAATAGTACTACCGAAAACCAAAATGAAGAAATAAAATCAAAGCAACTATTTTGTCAAATATTTGTTTAAATTTCAAATAGCTGGGCCGCGGGAGAGAGATGCGCTTCTATGATTGGCTGGTGCCGATTTACTAAGAAAAGTGGTCTAGAAGTTTAAACATTACAAACTTTCTGACCATTGTTAGCAACGACCTTGCCAACTGTACTTCATTGTAAACGGGTACATAGAAAAAACCCTATTCAAGCTTCTAGACGATTCTTGCCCTTACTAGAACGATTACACTACTGTCTATGTAATGGCACTTTACTCGCGTCTTTAACCCAAAATTAACTTGCACTTTTTCTTTGAGCAACTTTGCCCGCTCACTTTACTAACTTCAAAATTAACTCCCTTTTTATGGAGTTTCAGATAACTAACTTCAATAAACTGCTCCCTTTTTGGTGCCCACAAACTGATCAAACTTCGTTAAGGTCCAAAAACGGATTCTCCCTTTTTGGGAGTCTTACGATGACTCTCCACTTTTGGGAGTCTTGAACCGACTAACTGATTTAATTATTTCAACTGCCAGATTCTTCTTCTCTCCTATTTTCTTTTCCTCCTATATTCTTTTCTCCTACTTTTTCCTAACAATTCTGCCCTTAATTAACCATGATTGACTTTGAGCCTTATCAAACTACTTACTTAACCAATCAGAGGATTGGTCACACCTCAAACAACTTCCCTCTTTAACCCTTAACAGGCGTAGTGAGTATTTTATGCGTTAACCACGTCCTGACGTCCCTGGGACCGTATATAGAATGTGTAAATAATACGATATGCATTGGCAAAAATTCAACTTTGAGATTTTTGTTGGATAGTATCAATATAATTAACAAATAATGTTATAAAAAAGGTTGACAAAAAAAACCAGTAAAGGCACATCAAATTAAATTTAATATCTTAAAATTCATACATAAAATAGCCTTAAGTACTATTTTAATCTCATCGTTCAAGTATAAGAGAAAAAAAATAGAAAAAAAAAATAAGAAAAAAAAATGATTACCACTAAAGTCTATGTAAATGGTTTAACGCCACGTTGCCCACTTGGCGAGTTCTAGACCAGCAAACTATACCATCAATCTGCACTAAGTTCTATGTAAATGGGGCTTTACTCTGAAATAAAATTCATAACTCTTGTAACAAATAAAAAATAAGTCAAAACGTAACATATATTCAATCTTTAACTTATCTGAAGCTAAAAAAATTCGAAAAATAAAAAACACTGACTTGAAGAAAAAACGTGCAAGGGTCATAACAGGTGTAGTTTCATTCATTCAGATTTGGCGTCTGTGCATTCTTGGCAAATGTGTTTGCTACATTCCAAGCATATTGGCCTTTTGCAAGAACAACACAGATAAGCCGTTTTTCTTTTCTTTATTGGTGGACATAAACAGCACGTTTTCCTTTCATTCCTTGCCAATTTGTCAGACTGACCGGCTTCAGCGTTCGTAAAATTCCTCTCGCCCAGGACACGGCCGATTGACGGTCTTAGTTCTCGGGGTAGTCTCATATTTTGGAAACGCGACTTCATATAGGGCTCATTCAACTGTTTAGCTACGATTTTCATAAACTCCATTCTCGTTAGAATTGGCCTGTCCCGATATGACTGATGTGAAATATAGGCATTTGTTGTACTCATGTCAAGAATACGGAAAAACATTGCCATTGTCCAGCGACGAGTTCGGCGGCTTGATGAATATACACTGCATTTTTGGTCCATGGAATTAACACCGGATTTAGTGTTATTATGAAAACTGATAATTTCTGGTTTTTGGGTAACTGGATCTGTCTCTATTGCATGGTGCATTGATGAGAGCAACAAAACCGCTTTATTTTTCTTAGGCACGTGTGAAAGAATTGTAAAATGTTTAGTAAATCCGTAGAGTGACGACGATACTTGCCTATTTCGTGAAGGTAAAAATTCATTGGGAACTTCCTTTTTATGTTTTTTTCATGGTCCCTACTATTGTAAGACCATTGTCTTTCAAAACATTTGCTACCTCCATTGACGTGTACCAATTATCTGCTGTAACATTCCGGTTACTGCCATATATTGGTTTACATAATTTAATAACATCTTGCGTGGTTATGCCAAATTGTTTTTCATTTTGGGATAGTCCCATGCTGTCTCTACCTTTTCCACAATATAAATATGTGTTATAGACGTAACTGGTTCTGGCATCAGTAAGGCACTGCAATTTTAGTCCATATTTCGCAGGTTTGGAAGGCATGTACATTTTGAAGCGGCAACGACCACGAAATGCTACTAACATTTCGTCCACAGTTGTGTTTGAACCTAACGAAAATGAGGCTTGTGAACTTCTGTTAAATTTTTGCAAAAGTTCCGATATTGCAGCGCTCGGATCTGTTCTTTTTCTCTCTTCTCGATCATCAGGATCGTCGAATCTCATGCAATTATTAAGAACGGCAAATCTTTTTGCAGATAATGCAAGCCTAAATACATCGCGGCCTGTTCCATCTGTAGCAAACAACGAAAGAATATCTTCATGGTTGGATTTGAAAACAGCCGTGTAAAGGAGCAATCCAATGAAACACTTCATTTCTTCGCAATTGCATTCCCTAAGCTCTGTTCTGGGTGGATTGGAGAATTTAGCTCTGACACTTTGCAGTTTCTTGTTCGTCCATATAGGAACTTGTATCATGTCATCAGTAAATATAGAATTCCAAGCAATAATAGACTCAACTTTGGCAACTGCAGATCTCACAGTTGGTATTTTGATGATATTGTGAGCTGGTGTTCTTACATTTCTACTAAGTGCAGTTGCTGACCATTTGAGTCGGTTTCGGCCGTAGAAATATTTTGGTTCATTGTCACATTCACCGTTGCTTTCATGATCAGATGTTTCTGTCTCATCAGAAGGGTCACTATTGGCTTGTGCGATCGGTGTTTCGTCGGCGGATTCCGCTGAATCGGTGTCATGATCACTTTGAATGCAAGCATCATCTTCTTGATCAGATAACTCGACATCAGAATCGAGAGAATCTAGCATCAGCATTACTTTAGCTTCATAATCCGGATCGTCATACCTAACTCTTTTAGGAACATATCTTTCTGCCATTGTTTTATCTCTAATAAACAAAAAACCAATTGTACTAAAAGTTTGACAAAAACTCAGTTCCTAACGTACCTAGCGTCGTGAGGTCTGTGGGACCCCAACCAATTCTAATTATCAAACAAATAACACCAGAGCAGCGCCACGACACTTACGAGTTCCTAACACACTAATTGGAAGGTACTGAGACGCACGGCTCAAAATTTTAAATATTGGTGGGGGTACTAACTAAAATATAAACGCGGCGGTCCCCGGGACGTTACAACGCTCGTTAAGGGTTAAACCTTCAAAACTTACTTTGTCAGCCCTTTCTTCCTACATGACGCGTTTCCAGAACGTGACATTCCTGCATTTTATGTGTGGTCAAAGATCACAGCCAATTCTATTGTAACCCCGAACTTTGTCGGTGGGTTATTCTGCCAGCGACTTAGCTCAAGTCGAAGACGGGCCGGGTTCAAAATAAATTAAATAAAGGAACAAAAATTTGTTTATTATTAAAAAAATAAAAAAATCATCTACACGATATTAGTAAAAAAAAATCTTCTGGAAAAAGAAAAAAAAACTTTCCAAACAAAAAAATGTTTTCAAGGATTGGGCGGACTGATCACGGACTAGCAGAAACTGCGGAAGCTTTGATTCCACAGCGGCTCACTAGAAACCACTGCGAAACGCTACCACCAATTCCTACCAAAAATCTGACGCGGAAGTTTAGATTCCACAGCGGCTTAAAAAAACCACTGCGAAACGCTACCACGAAAGACTTACACAATCAAGTGCGATAGCTTGGATTCCACAACGGCTCAATAAGAACCACTGCGGAAAACTACCACAAGTGATTGTAAGGGAAGGGATGTCACTGAGGGGTAAGAAAAATTAATGGAAAATTTCGAGACACAAGGGACGCGAGAGCCTGACCAGTTAATACGGAACTCCCTTCTCCAGAATCTCGCACCTCTATTTATAACTTCACCACCACTGTACACGCGCACCAATCAGAGCGAACCCCGTGATGGCGGTACCAGTGGGGATTTCGAAGTTATCTAAATAGAGATGCAAGGGAAAATTTCTAGGGAGATTAAAATTTGGGAAAACTAATATTGGGACGAGAAGCGCTCTTAAATGGGGACCACGTGAATATAAATTTTAAAATTAAGGAGCAATAATCAAGAGCGGAGAATAATTAAATAAATGACAAAAGATTAAAGACTAATGACTAAAAAAATTAAGAGGGAGTGATTGTAATATTTTAAATAAGTACTTTAACTTTTAACGTTTATTTTACAATTAAATACAATCAAATACATTCTTCTTTATCTCTGCGCACAAAACCAATCCTTACACTACACCTCCACCCTAAATTTACAATATAATAATCACCCTATAATTATTGATATAATTTTTATTTACAACTTAATTCTACTTACTAATTACAAACATATACAAAATTATTATCATACTGGAGTCGGTCCGGCGCCCGTCGACTCCTCTTTCCCTGAACTATATTACTAACATTAATAACTACTGCATTGCTATCCATTTTCTCCTGATATTTTTTTTCCTTTATAGGAATTCCCTTTGGAATCCCTATCTTACCTTCACTCCCCCTTCTAATTTGGTTTATATGTCTCTTCCAGATCAACTTTAACACAGGAATTTCTACTTTATATAATACTTTTCCTATTTTTTCTCTAACAATTCCTTCTATAAATCTAACTTCATTTACATATCTATGATCTCTCACCATGACCTTATCACCTAAATTAAGTTCTACATTTCTGTTACCTTTAAAATTTTTTAATTGAGTATTTTGATTTCTCTCTACAATTTCCCTAACTTCCTCATTTTGAATAATTTTACAATCATCATTTCTAATTTTATCGAAATGAATAGAAACTTTTTGCCCGAACATTAAATAAGATGGTGAACTTCCTGTCGTACAGTGTGGAGTATTTCTATGCACAAATAAAAAATTATTTAGCAACAAATTCATATCTACCACTCCATTCGATAAAAATTCTTTTCTTAAAGCGAGTTTTACAATCTTAACTGCATTCTCCGCAGCCCCATTGGACGCCGGATGGTACGGTGCAGTAGTAAGAAATTTTACCCCATTATTTTTTAAAAAATTTCGAAATTCCAATGAACAAAATTGCGGCCCGTTATCTGAAAAAACCCGTTGGGGCAGTCCAAACCTAGCAAAAGTGTCTCTTAAAAAATTAATAGTAACTTTAGTCGTTGTTAGTTTCGTAGGAAACACTTCTAACCATTTAGTATGTGCATCAATTATTATAAAGAAAAATTGATTCTTATATGGCCCCATATAATCTATGTGAATTCTCTCCCACGGTTTGCTTGGCCATTCCCAAGACCTCATGGGAACTTTTTCTGGGTTATTCGAAATGGCTTGACAACTTGTACACCTTTTAACTATCTCTTCTATCTCATTGTTAATATTTGGCCACCAAAAATATTCTTTTGCTAATTTCTTCATTTTATGCATTCCTAAATGAGTTTCGTGTAGCTGTTTTAACAATTTGGTTCTTAAACTGGTCGGCGCAATAACCCTTATCCACTGTTAACTGATTTTTAACATATAAATAACTTTGCAATCTCAAATCCTTAATTTTTTTTGGCCATTTAGTTATGACAAACTTGATAATTTTCGATAAAACTTCATCTTTACTAGTTTCTCTTTGAATTAATTCAACATTAATAGGTAATGTACTATTTTAAAAAAAATTGATATAACTATTGTCGTCCAATGTTTCAAAATTTTGCCAGTCTAACGGCGATCTAGAAAAATAATCGGCTATGTTTGAAGTCGAATTTACGTACTTAATTTCATATTAATAATTCGATAAAATTACTGCCCACCTCTTTAATCTATTCGCCGTATACTGCGGTATACCTTTTTGCGGATTGAATATTGCCACCAATGGCTTATGATCCGTTTTTAATACAAATTTGTACCCATATAAAAAATTATGAAACTTATCCAGACCGAAAATTATACTTAACGCTTCTTTCTCCACTTGGGAATAATTTTTTTCACTTGTGGATAATATACGACTGGCAAAACCAATCGGCTTTTCTCCACCATCGGGCATTACGTGAGAAAGTACCGCACCTAAACCATACGAACTATCTACTATCTGTCGTTAACGTAATCGGTAATTCAGGATTATAGTGAACCAAAATTTCACTAGACGCAATAGTTTCTTTTATTTCGACAAAAGCTTTACTGCACTCCTCAGACCAACCAAATGGAACATCTTTTTTCAATAAATTATACAGCGGATGCAAAATGTCAGACATATTTTTTACGAATTTTGAATAATAGTTTACCAATCCTAAAAATGATTTCAATTGAGTCGTATTTGTTGGTTCAGGGGCCTTTTTTATTGCAATTAATATTGATTCGCAAGTCCTAAGCCCATCTTTGCTTATTTTGAAGCCCAAATACTCTACTTCTTTCTTAAAGAAATCGCATTTGTTTAAGGCTAGCTTTAATCCCGAATCTTGCAATTTACTTAAAACTAATTCTAATAACTGAATATGTTCCGTAAAATCTTTCCCCCCTATTAAAACGTCGTCTATAAAACATATAGTTTTTGGAATGTTTTGAAGTAACGCTTCCATGATTTTCTGAAATTTTGCTGGGGCCGAGGAAACACCAAAAGGTAATCTCGAGTATTTGAAAAGCCCCTTATGGGTTGAAATCGTAACTAAATTTTGCGAATTTTTATCCAACGGAATCTGTTGATATGCTTGCGAAAGATCAAGTTTTGTAAAAATCGTACTCGATTGCATTTTAGTAAACAGATCTTCCGGTCTAGGTAAAGGATATTGATCTACTTCTATTACTGGATTAATTGTTACTTTGAAATCTCCACAAATACGAACAGAACCATCTTTCTTTAATATAGGCACAATTGGTGCTCCTCATTGACTAAAATCCACAGGATAAATAATGTTAAGGTTTAACAAACGTTCCAATTCTTGCTCGACCTTTTCTCTCATCGAGTAAGGAAGAGGTCGAGCTCTAAAAAATTTAGGCGTTACTCCATCTTTTAATTTAATAGTTATTTCACCTTTCGTGAATGTACCTAATCCTGGTGAAAATACCTCCTTATATGCCCTAACTAGTTTTTGCAATTTGACCTCTTCTGAATCTACAGTAAAATTTAATGCTTCTAAAGAAAATTTATAATTTTTTATAAAGTCTCTACCTAAAATGGGAGGGCCACCATTCCTTATAATAATTAAATTTAAATCTGATGTGCTGTTATTAAAGTTAATCTGAACTGTAATATATCCTACTGGAAAAATTTTTGTTCCATTATACGTGATTAATACTTGATTTGAATTTAAAATTGTTAAATGTTTAAAATTTCTCCAGTATGTTTGTTCCGAAATGCAAGATATTGAAGCGCCTGTATCAATTTGAAAAATATAAGGTTTATCATTTATAAACACTTCAACGCTAATCACCTTTTCTCGGTTATTTGAATTTAAACTAAATAAAAAAGGTTCGTTACTTCCTTCCTCTAAAAAATTTGTAACCTTATAATTTCTCTTGCATACTGGCGCTAAATGTCCTTTTATATTACATATATGACACGAATAATTTTTAAAATAACATTTGTCTTGTGAATGATTACGCCGTCCACATACCACACATTTTTCCATTCCCAACTGATGTTTTGAACCATTTTTAGATTCTTGCGATCCCGATTGCCATTTATGTAACTTTCCATCCCTCAAATGCTGTACTTCCTCTTTAATTTCCATATTTGAATTTTGCGCCGCCATTTTGGACGCTGCAATACAAATTACTTCGGCAAATGTCGTTTGTATTTTTTCCTCCAAAAGCCTATCTTGAACTGGTCCCTTATTAAAACCAATTACAAACATGTCACGTAGTACGGTATCCAAATAGGTCCCTAAAAATTCACAATAAGAAGCCAGGTGTCGTAATCTTGCTGCCCATTCTTTAGCGGTTTCGTCTATTGCTTTCCTGGCTGTATAAAATTTATACCTCGCTGCTAATGTAAATTGCTCCGTTTTGAAATGATTTGATAATAACAATACCAAATTATCGTAAGTTTTTTCTTCGGGTTTACTAGGCAAACATAAATCGAATACTAATCTGTATGCTTCTTCAGATAACAAGTTTAGCAGTATTGCTCTTTTCCTTTCCACATCAGATATTTTATTTGCCACAAAATAATTCTCCATCCTTGGCTTAAACAGGGACCAATCATTCTCCCCCGGGTTAAACTCCCGAAGGTGCCCAATTTCCATTTCTAAATTTCAATTTTCCTCGTCGCCAATGTAATATTTTAAATAAGTACTTTAACTTTTAACGTTTATTTTACAATTAAATACAATCAAATACATTCTTCTTTATCTCTGCGCACAAAACCAATCCTTACACTACAGTGATGACGCAAAAAATTACAAGGGCTGGCTAGAAAATTCAAAAAACAAATTAAAAATTTTAACGTTAACTAAAAGTGAAATTAAAATTGAGTTACAAGCGTGCAAGGTCGCGAGTAAATCTCATATCGACGTTTGCACTTGTGACGATATCTAAAACACGGTGGAAGTTATTTAAATTTAAATTGAAACAAGGAAAAAATGACGAAAGGGACAAAAATTTAGAAATCAAAAAGGACGAGAATATTTACTGAATTTGAAAACAAGGAAAATCTCAGTGACTATCGGACTACCCCAGAGATAGCGTATAAACGGTGCTGATTTTGGTAGTTCGGAGCCAGAATCTCAGGATTCATAACTACTCCGAACCATCACAAAATCCACATCGTTACACTATTAACTTGACAGCAACATTTTACTTAACTTGTCTTTAATGAAAGACACCCTGATATACATTGTCGTCAAATGTAGTGTGTCTTTCATATATTTCTAGAATGTTCTATTTGTTGTTTTGATCTTTCTAACCTCTCCTCCTAGAACGTTTATTTTAAAACGTTGTTGATACAGAGGATTTCTACTTTGTATTACAATGTAGTAACACGTCTTTGCTTTATTTTAATTTAATTAAATGTCTCAAAATTTGGGGTCGTTACAATACATAATACAAAAAAGATGGCAACCTAATACATCATGTGGAAAACATAGTCCAACGACTATTTTTTAATAATTAATTAAAAAATCAATAGCGTACACAATTCTTTTTAATCCCTATCTTCATCTTCTCTTTGCTTATAAGCCAAATACCCAAATACCAAACATGCGGCCACAATTGAAAGCTAAAAGGTTAAAATGGTTAATTTCACATTAAATTAATATTTCTCTAAACATAATTTACCTCCAACAGCGTTACTACTAACACGAAGTAACGTAGGAAGCCACGGACTATCCGTAAAGTCTTTTTATATTCACCTATGCATCCTTGGGTGTAAACATGAGACGACGAACATGGTTTATATTCTTTTGGACAGCAACTATCTGGAAATTTATCCTCTCCTAATCTTTCTTTCCAGTCACCAGAATTTTTAACGCCGCAACATTTCCCGCCCTTAAACGAACAGAAAGTTACCATATAAATTTAAACTACTTTTAATATTTACTGATTGCACTTCGTCTACCAACTCCTTGCAGTTACTATCCTTTTCATATGTATCGAGCAATTCGTTTAAGTCACTTTCAGCTGCTTCTTCTAGGTTTGTATCATCGATTGCTACTAAAGTGGAAACGACGACGACAATATGTATTGTGAGTGAGATGAGAAACGCAATGCCTAACTAAATTAAAATTAATTAAACCGACAGTTATTCCTGTCAATTAGACGGTATATATCTTTTAAAACCTTACCGACCCTGGATGCGCAGAAGGGGAAGTGAGAAAGTGGTTAAAAGTGATGCGTCAGAGTGTTTAGGTTGCTGTGTAACCTTGGTTACGCCGTTGTACGAAATTTGGTTGTTTGCGCAGGTCGGTGAGGTTTTGAAACAAGTATATTATATCTTACACATTTTAACGTGCTGATGCTTGAACTTTTTACCATACAACGTCCTAATGCCGCTAGTAGCACGACAAAGCCTCCTACGATGACGAATAAGATGCTCTGAAAGTTAAGTTAAGTTTAGAAATTTCTGTTTGAAGTGATGTTTTTGACTTCACCACCAGCAGAAAAGTACAAAATGAATAATAGCCGTCAATTCTATTCTTTTATTGATTCTATTGAGCCTTTCTACTGATAGTAAAGTCAAAAACACTATTTCAAACCGAAACTTCTATACCTATTTAAAAATTAAAATATACCAATTATTTAGTTCCTTCACCTTATCAAGAATAGGACAACGGTGAGAATACAAGAGAGAAAACTGAAGTAATACTTTACCAGTGCACGGCGAGCAGCGGGCCGAAGTTCAGATTCTCACTCCCATTCTTGGCAAGGTGTATGTGTTACAAACATGGAACTATAAAATAAGTGGGGGATGGTTATAAGTTATAAGCATGGAACTAGAAAAGAATTTTTAGCGCCATGGGTGTAGGCTAGTTTGAAGGTGTCTAAAAGTGAAACATCATTAACAGAAGGCGGTGTTATTTAGTAAGCTGGCTTGGCCGAATATGCCAGTAGAATATGCCACTACTGCAAACTTCTCGGAATTTCTTTATGCAACTGACAGCTTGTTCGTAACCAGGCGTTGCATGTTTAATCTTTCCACTTATTTGAGTTTCATGGTTGCGGAGATTACGAACTGAATGATTTGGCTGGATAATTGTATGCAATTTACAGGGTGTCATCGAAAGTATGTTTGAATTTGTAAAGACGAGTAATACAGATGAAAGTAGGAAGAAAACCTAAATATAATTTTTTTCTATTGTGCAGAGAAAGAAAGTTAAGTAAGTTTTTATTGTGACCCTTAATTTTGATCACCACTATTAATCCTTTTGAAATTTTTTTTAACTGGTGAAGTTTTTATATTATGTTGTCATGTTTATATATATTACATTCTATGCCAATTTTGCTTAAGGTTGTTGAGAAGGGGAGTGGGGGTAAACTGTGTTGGATACTCTGTCCTATGCTAAATGCATAGGATAAAGATATCTATTGCCAACTTCAAATAAACAAAATTTTAATACTTAAAATCCATGAAAGTATGCTTTCTTTCTTAAAAATATATAATTTTCAACAATTTAGTTCTAAATTTTATTCTTTTAAAGAGTTTTGGTCGGTTAAAATATTTTTTCCTTTAAAAAAAAACTTTCAATATGATGTGTAAAGTACGGCATCGCTGTGGACTTTTGGTAGTGGCATAACCAGAAATGACAATTTTTGCAATTTTTAAGCAAAGCGTATCAGTTGACGAAACGACGTTCCGTTACTTTGGAAAATTGAATAATTTTATTTTTATAAAAATGGGGGGGGGGTCCGCGCGATTCGCCATCTTGGATTAAAGGTACGAAAAATTGGTTTTTCCAATTTAACTTCTTAACGGTTGATCCCATAAAAAAAATGTCAAATTCAAATTTGAAGAGGACAAAATTTCCTACACTATTTATTCTATTCATTTTGTTCCCATCTGTTACGGTTTCTGATATATAAGCTGGAGAAAATCGCTATTTTTAGAAAAAATGAATTTTTTTGGTAAACTTCGCTTGAGAACTTTTTTACCGTTCATTTGAGAGAAAATTCTTTCGTATAAAGTTGTAAGATTTAAAATTGCCTTAAAATTACCTTAAATTACTGCAGTGTTGAAGTTTTACAACAGAGTGCTAAATAGAATTGATCGGGGAAGAGATTGATGTTCAATTGGTGTTTTCTGCGATTTAAGTCGCGCGTTCGATTGCGCCCACCATCGAGGGCTTCTCGACAAACTATATTTTTAAGGCATAAGAGGTAATGTGTTGTCTTGGATGGAATCGTATTTGAGCCGGCGTAGCCAATTCGTACAAATAATTTAAATGTGACTAAAAACACTAGACCGATTTACCGGTCAAAGACGATTCCTATAAGTGCAGGTTTCCCGCAGGGCTCTATCCTGGGGCTAGGTCTGTTATAAACGGTTACTGCTTGAAATCTATACTTGATACTAAGGCTCTCAGACTTTTATCTTTTTCAGAAGTTAATAGCCGAATTATGTACCGTATTCTTCTTTGGGGTGCCTCACCACAGGCACTAAATGCCTTCATGGTCCAGAAAGGTGCAGTTAGGTGTCTGTCCGGAGTCTCTTGTAGTGAATCCTGTCGGCTACTGTTCAGGTCGTTGCGCATTCTAACGCTGGTATCTCTCATGATTCATGATATTCGAAATGTCAATATATGTGTATAATAATGAAAATAACCTTAATACGCCTTAATAGTAGAAATAAGAACAAATATAACACCAGATATAACGGCTTGATTCTTCAGCCTTCAGCTTAATTGTTGTTGAAAAAAGCTCCGATATATTGGATGTCAAAATTTTTAATAGACTAGGTACCGAGCTGGTTAAAATCCTTGCACTTTCGGAGTTTCAAGTCGAGACTGAAGGAATTGTTACTCGAAAGGTGTTTTTACACCTTCGGTGAATTTTTTAATTGTGAGTTGTCTTTTTAGTTGTTTATTTGTGTGCGTTATTGTGATTTTGTGACATGTCTTATAATTTTATTGTACATTCTTTGGACCAAATATATATTATTATTATTAAAATAACCATAATAATTTGAAATTTAAATTTTGACAGTTAGTTGCCGGTAATGGAATTAGTTAATTCCAGAATTAGTGGTCTTTATGGCCTGGGGGTTAGTAAATCAAAGCACTGCTTTGCCGAAGCTGACTAAGTAATTTAAATAAATTCTTACCCATGCAAAGGCCATCAATAAACTCTCATACATAATTAATGAATGCCGAAACGTCACTCTGACTTCTAAATTTGAGCAAAAAAAACACTTGAAAAATGTATTCAAGCTTCAAAATTTATTTCAAAAATTTGCAAACAAAATCAAACGAGAACGCGGTGTAAAATGATTTCCGAGAAAGTAAAGTCGTTAATCTGAATGAAACTACAGAAAATTTGAAGAAAATTCACATTACGCACAAGCGCAATTTAAATACAACAAAATATAATTTTACAACTCAGAATAGTAATTTGGGTGAAGTTTTTTTGTATTTTTGGAAAGTGTAGGTATATATGATGTTAGAAACATTTTAAGCCTATTCGATCAGTTCGTAGATAGTCCTAAATAAGGTTCACAATACACAATTCTTTTAACCGCTATCTTCTCTTTGCTTATAAAAATATTCCCCATATACCAAACATACGGCCACAATTGAAAGCTAAAAGGTCAAAATGGTTAATTACACATTAAATTAATATTTCCCTAAACATAATTTACCTCCAACAGTGTTACTGCTAACAAGAAATAACGATATAATTTTAGGCGAAACCGTATATCGTCTTTAAATTTATCTATGCATCCTTTGGTGTAAACATGAGAAGACGAACATGGTTTATACTCTTCGGGACAGCAACTATCGGGAAATTTTTCCTTTCGCCGGGAAATTTTCTTATTAACGCCGCAACACTTGTTGTCCTTAAACAAACAGAAAGTTACCATGTAAATTTAAACTACTTTTAATATTATTTACTGATTGCATATTGTCTACCAACGTTTTGCTACTACTTTTCTCTTCATATGTATCGAGCAATTCGTTTAAGTCACTTTCAGCTGTTTTTTCTAGGTTTATATTACTGATTAGTACACAAGTGAGAACTACGAAGGAAATATGTATTGCGAGTAAGATGCAAAACGAAATGCCTAACTAAATTAAAATTAAATAAACTTACAGGTATTACTGTCAATTAGGCGGTACTTCTTACAGATTTTAATGTGGAGATTTTTGCATCTTTTACTTTACAACATCCAAAAATCGCTAGGAGCACGACAAAGCCTCCTACGACGCCGCAAAAGACACTCTGAAAGTTAAGTTAGGTTTAGAAATGTCTGTTCGAAGTGGTGTTTTTGACTTTACCACCAGCAGAGAGATGCAAAATGAATAATCACCTTCTATTCTATTCTTTTATTGATTCTATTGAACCTTTCTACTTTCTACTGATAGTAAAGTCTAAAACAAGACATATACGGAACTCCATAGACATAAAGTCTTACTTATGGGGTGAAATAGGATATTGAACACAGCTAAAAAGGAACAACTTATCATTGAAATTCGTAAAAAAAGTGAAATGTTCAGATATTTGAAAATATTACAGAACTCGTAAGGTGTAGAGCTAATTGTATAGGCACAAAAAAGTTGCCTCTTGACAAATAGCTTCGGACCATTAGGAGCCGAAAAACACAACATTTACAACGTATTAGATCTATCTAACTAATTAACCCTAAATATTTAAAAATTTGTAATTTATTCACGTATGATTGTTGTATGCATACTAATTTGATTTATATATATTTCGCTTTCTCGACGCATTTAAACAATGCCGGATAGCTTGTGAAAGTATGTTAACCTCCGTAGTGTATTGGGTATAGGCGTGCTACCGGAAATAGCAAAGTCTTGGGTTCGATTCCCGAGGCACTCGGTGGAAAACAAATTTTCTCATTTAAAGTTTTTTCACTTATGTGTGTATGTTGGGGTTCATTTACAACGTATTAGATCTATTATTCATTATTGTACCTCTCTGCTGGTGGTGGTAAAGTCAAAAACACTACTTCAAACAGAAATTTCGAAACCTAACTTAACTTTCAGAGTATCTTGTGCGGCATCGTTGGAGGCTTTGTCGTGCTCCTAGCGAATATAGGACTTTGTACAGTAAGACATGGAAAGATTGCGACGTTAAAATGTCTAAGATATAACAGTCTAATTGACAGTAGTAAACCTGTAGGTTTAATTAATTTTAATTTAGTTAGGCATTGCGTTACTCATCTCACTTGCAATACATATTTGCTTCTTGGTTTTGACTTTGGTACTAATCAATGATAGAAACCTAGAAAAAGCAGCTGAATGTGAATTAAACGAATTGCTCGATACATATGAAAAGGAAAGTAGGAGCAAGGAGTTAGTAGACGAAGTGCAATCAGTAAATATTAAAAGCAGTTTAAATTTATATGGTAACTTTCTGTTCGTTTAAGGGCGGGAAATGTTGCGGCGTTAAAAATTCTGGTGACTGGAAAGAAAGATTAGGAGAGGATAAATTTCCAGATAGTTGCTGTCCAAAAGAATATAAACCATGTTCGTCGTCTCATGTTTACACCCAAGGATGCATAGGTGAATATAAGGACACATTACGGATTACCCGAAATTACATACATTATTGCATTATTGGTATGTAAGAGTAACAAGGTGGGAGGTAAATTATGTTTAGAGAAATATTAATTTAATGTGTAATAATTAACCATTTTGGCCTTTTAGATTGCAATCGTGGCCGTTAATTTGGCATATGGGTGGTATTTATATAAGCAAAGAGAAGATGGGGGTTAAAAAGAAGTGTGTACGCTATTTATTTTTTAATAAATTGTTAAAAAATAGTCGTTGGACTATGTTTTCCATATGTTGTCTTAGGTTGCCATATTTTTTGTATAAAGGTATTCGCAGACTAACACGATCGCGTCCAAACGCAACCAATCAATCAATTTGATTTGATTATTTATTGATTGGATTTGGATGTGGATTGATTGCGTTTGGATGCCATCGCGTTGGTCTGCGAACACCGTAAAGCTGCCCACACTGACCCACAGAACTCGTGATTTTTCATCCATCATCAGTAATCGGGACAAGCGGTAGTGACTGATTTTGTGCGCCCACATATTTTCCAAAATGCGACCAAACTAACCCCTTTATTTTGGGCACTCTGTTATCGATTTCGTTTTAAAACTAAGTTTGTTATGTAGACCTACTTTTCCTAAGAGTTTTTACTGACTTGGATTCAAGGGGACCCGAAACGTAGAGAAATTAACCCATTAATGCCCAAGGGTATAAATATTTGAAAAAAATAATTTTTTTCAATATTTTTCATTGATTTATTAGATAAAATAAACATATTTACAAAAAAAAATTTTTTTTTTAAAGCCCTTTTCTTATAACTTAATGTTGCGTACACGCACGCTTGGGCACAAGCGTATAAATAATAATTTAAAAAAAAGAATTATTTCGTATGAAATTGTTCAAAACATTCTGCATGTAAATGTACATTACATTTTTTGCACATGTATATTGATTGATTTTTACATTGTTTACATCTCTTACGTGATTTCGAAGGATGTATTTTTATAATGTGGCCCACATTGTCGAATTGAACCTCTCGAGGTAAAGCCTCCCTAGATTGTCTACCAAGAGATGTATTTGGTTGTAAAATATCTTGATCAACATTTTCATTTGCCGGTTGTTCTGAGGTATTCTAGTAATGACATTTTAGAATCATTAGCCATTCGATAAATTTTCCACGAATTTACGAGAACAGTGTCAATCAAATTTACGAATAATGGTCACCACCACTTCTTTCCTCAAATTTTAATGCGATAATTAGCTATACCACTATCACGTAAATCTACCCCCCCCCCCTCCATATATTTATTATATTCGGGAATTAGCTTTGGCTGCAGAATGTTGGTTTCTTTTCTTTGCTTCCTGTCATACCTTTTTGCGTGCAAAGGTAAGACAGTAAGTACTATGATTTGTTATTATTGTTACAACTGAATTATCGTTCCAGCGTACAATAGTAACTTTAGAAGATTCATCAAATGAAAAATCGTATGATCCCCTTGGCTTCTTGGAAATTGATATAATAAAATGAATACTTCAGATACAGGTGTAGTAATATAAATTTTTGAATCACAAACTAAAACTGTATTATATACCTACAACAAACTGCAGTGAAATTCAAAAGAACACTAATAATTTTACAATCGAAAGGGTGATGTTTACCTATTTACACTTTATAGTTAACTATTAAATCGATAAGATTACAAGAAATGATATAAATATAACCCAAACTAAACAGTAACGTATTACTATACTAATATATAATTATGTACTCATCAAGATACTATTAATCTTACTTTATTTAATTATTATTATTATGTTCATTTTTAAACTATTACCAAAGTGCAACTTTCTTGTTGTTGCATACTAATTATTATTGTACTTTATTCCTTAAGTAACTTTTGTACTTTATCCCTTAAGGAACTTTAACCATTTTGATAAGAGCTTATCTTAAGTTTTATAAACCCTCGTCAGCAGAAGGGAAACCAATTTTAGTCTTGTTCTTTAAGTTAACGCTTGTAACAATTAAAATTCATTAGTAATAAATTTTAAAAACTTAATAAACGTTATACAACATTTAACTATATAAAATAGTTCGTTTGTATGTACGTTACTTAATAACTCGCGAACATCTCAACCAATTTTTATCATTCTTACTTTCGCATATAGATAAAAATTCCGCGCTTAAAATAGGCTATCTATTTTTACGATATGTCTACTAGGGCCTTAGAAATTAAGAAAAATCTCAAAATCCCATTAAAATTAACATAAAAAAATGTAAACCTATACGTTAACCAATAAACAACTCTTAATGGCCAATAACAAACTATTCTTTTATGCTTGAAATCGATTCAGATTTAAAACGTTACTTTAAGAAATGTACCATAAATCCATAAACCATAACAAACTCAAAAAATAAGTATCCCAACTACCTTTATAACAAAAACGTTCAGTTTTCAAAAACACCCTTAGCAGACAAGTTCGCGTACTTTTTATATAATTATTTAATTATTGTTTGATTTGTTTTTTGCACTTGATTTACCGTATTTTTCATTACATTTTTTTAACCTACCTATTTCATTTTACGAACTTTTAGTTATTCCGCGTTTAGTGTTCTTTATACTTCACCTACACACCTATTATTTATGTATATTGTTCCATTTACAATGCCTAAAAAATCTAAATCCAATGTGTGTAAATCAACATTAAGGTCCACACAAATGGCTCTTTCTAGAAGTCAACAAAGTGAAGAACAACGCCAATTGCAAGTAACGCAATTACGTGAGCGACTCGAAAGAAGTTGTTGCGCCGAAAATACTTCAAAAGGAGAGTTGCGTTTACATACAATGCGCCAACGTACTTCTCAATTAAGACAAGCAGAGAGTACGTCTGAAAGAAAAGGACGCTTACAACAACAACGGCAACGAACAAATCGAAATAGAAATCCTATAACCGAGGTGTTTTTTAATAAATGTGCATTTTACTATGAACCTTCCATTGCGTATGCAAATGCAGAAGAGCTGTCTCTGGAAATATGGCTAACACTTGCTTAAATTGCCACGCAAGGAAATGGATCAACGAAACTTCAGCAATGTGCTGTCTCAATGGGCAAGTACGCCTAAACGATGATGAAGATCCCCAAAAAACAATTAACGATGTAGTACTTCTATCCCGCATACCGTGCCGCATGCGAAACTTTAGGTCTTTTAGAAAGTGACGCACATTGGAGAAAGGCGCTTTTTGAAATCTACTATCTCTGAAAGTGCTCATCTTTTAAAGGAATTATTTGCAATAATGTTGATTTTTTGTTAACTATCCAACCCACTGGAAATATAGAATGAATTTCGAGAACACTTATGCAATCATATTCATCATAGACATCGCTTAATACGAAATTGTCAAGAACTTCGTTTCAATGATGATGTTTTCAACAAAGGTTTGACTTTGCTTCATGATGCACTTTATCTGCTTGCAGAAAAACGTGTAATACAATTTTCTTTACCTCGACCTCAAAGGAACAATGTCGAGATTCACGATTTACTTTATAACCAAGAAACACAGTAATACAATGAAGATGATCTTGCACTTAATGTCTCCAGAAATGAGGGCAAATTAGTACCACAACAACTAATAGCCTACAACAAAATATTAAATAGTGTTATGAATAATGAAGGGAAACTATTTTTCCTCGATGCTCCCGGTGGAACGGGAACGACGTTTTTGATTAATTTGATTTTAGCGAAGGTGAGGTCTCACTAAGAAATTGCAATTGCAGTAGCTGCTTTTGGAATTGCAGCAACTCTTTTAAGTGGTACGTACGTACGTTTAGATGGTAAACATTTGGATTCACGATCCTCCTGCCCTCCCCCCCGCACCCAGCTTTTGCTATATCGCTATATTATAGAGGGCAGGTTGATTGGTTACTCTTACCCTCCAGGAAACCATTGGTCCCTGCGAAACCAACCTCATCAGAAGTCTTTTAAGTGGTGGTAGAACTGCACACTCGGCATTTAAATTGCCCCTTTCATTGTCACCTCATCAAACACAAGTATGCTCTATTCGTAAAAATGGCGCTAACGCCAAAGTGCTAAAACAAGCGGCATTATTAGTATGGGATGACGCATAAAGCTCAGGTTGATGCTGTAAATAACACGTTGAAAGACATTAGGTCCTTGATCGAGTCATGGGCGATAAGTGGACGGGTGTTACTTTTATAACACCCAGTATACCTACTATTAGGAGTTATTATTATTAGATTTTGCAAACTACAAGGGGCCCCTAAATGAAAAAGCGTGTGGCGTAGCCCACGGGTCCTGCTAGTCGTTGTATAAATAAGCAGTGATAGGCAGTAATACTATTCCGCCCAAGAGTGCATAAACTCACAGTAATATTTGTTATCTAATTCCAGATACTTACCTACACAATTTTTGCGATATTTTTTATTTATCTTACTTTATATGTATCTTACAATACATACATTAAAAAAAACTTTAAAAAAAAAATTTGTTTTCAAAGTTGCAACAGGCTTTTTGATTAACTGTTAAAGTGTACAAATTTTAAATTTTTTAGATTTATTTTTTAACTACGACCCATTGTTTTTTGATGTTTTTTTTTAAAGTAACATGTTTCTTAATATGTGTAGATTGCTACAAAATTTTTAAAACGCCTAATTATTATGCCAAATAATGAGAATAAAATAATATGTTTGGTGTGTCGTATAAGCACTGTTGGGCGCTAATGGGTTAATATTCAAAGTAGACGAAGTCGATGGAGAAATAAAACATATTGCATTGTGTAAAATTGTCATTTATTTGTTTTTATTAATACACTAGTCCATTTGAATCGGTCAAAGCAATGGTTCGCGCTACTATACCGTCAGTGACGACTGATCTTGCTAGGTTCTCAGTCAGAAGATCAAATGCTTCATTATACGGCATTTCCTCAACTAATGCAGAACCTTTTACAACATTTCGATATCTTCTATTAGTATTATCTTTTTCATCGTTCTCGTGCAAGTTCTTCGATTCATACCGCTTACCACTTTCAAGAAATAGTGGTGGAACGAACCGCTCTTCAACGGCCCTATCATCATAGAACTTGCTAACAGGATGTTCTCCTAAAGCGGGAAATGTTATATAGTAGGTACAACAGTTTTTGCAAATTTCTAATTGAAAAAGTTTTAGACTACAATTTTTTATACTTACGTTTACTAAGTTCCTTCGCTGCGCCTTGACGAATAGTAGCAATGGCCACGAAAATGAAAATTTTCACGAGCAAACACATTTTGATGACTGCTCAGAATAAAAAATAATGCACAAATTCAGCTTATATATAGGTATCGTCGATTGATAAATAATAATTAGTCGTTGATCAGGGGTTAAATTATATCACAACTTATTCTAAAACATTTCTTAACGCCTGTCCGCCTCCTCCAAATAATATGTTTGGATGATTTAATTTAACACTTTTATTTACCTTTTTTTCGTATAAATTATACTTTCATTGAGTTTTTATAAACAATGTGGTGAGTAGTTTATACTTACCTAATTGATGATTTGTTCTGTTTTATGCGAGGAAAATTAATTTGATTGTTTCAAATGTGTAAATAATTAATTCTAAGCTCATATTTTTATTACTTATTTATATTATCCATTTTACTGGCAATTGTTAAAAAACAAAAAATATTTCATAATTTCAATATCTGTGGTAGTAATAATTATTATTTACTGTAAAAGTGGAGCATTTTCCTGACTCCTGAGTGGATGGTTAATTAGGACGCGCAACGAAAGAAGAATTTTCTAAAGCTTTAGTACAGATTGAGAAACAATCGGCCGATCTGTGGTGTATAGATAATCCCCGAGTCGCTTGTTTCAATTTAGAATGGAAAGTACAGCCCTAAGAACTAAACATAAGCGCCGGAAAATATGTCAACTAATATTAACAATTTTTAAAAATTTGGAGCGGCAAAACATTCAGCCAATCAGAACAAGAAAAATTTGAAGGGTACAGTCAATAACAAAATCTCGGTTTGTTAGTTTTTTTCCAGTTTTGACGGTTAGGGTTAGAAGTTACAACGTAGAATTAAAAAGTTAGAAGTTGCAGAGAGTTGGTCGTTATCGTGTGTGTGTTTATTGAGTTCATTTTTACTTTACTTTAATTCAACTTCAACTGTCTTTAATTTTATTGGGGAGTAATAAGTTTGATTTTTTAAATATTCTTGTATTTAGCTAATCTGTCACAAAAACTGACGCATTTTTAAATTTCCCGCCAAAATACTTCTTACTTTGACTGTACCATGAAAATTAACGCGCCACCTGCCACGTCTCTCCACAGCTCATGTTGAAATCTGTTGTAGACTGTATCTGTTATTAAAATTGTAGAAATGCTCGAACGCTAATAAAATATGCTGCTGATGTTCGCCGTACCTGCGTACCTGCACTTTGAGTTCATCATTCTACTTAACTTGAATCACTTTAGTCTATTCCTTTGATTTAATTAAGTTGGAGACTTAACTTTTTATTCTTTGGGTGTAAAAAGTCTAGAATAGTGCTCAAGAAATAATAGACCTCTCAGTAGAGGCATTGTATATCATAAGTCATCATAAGGGTAGTTTTGATACAAGAATTTCGATTTACAAAATTAATTTTACAGGATAAGGTGCTATGACAATTTTTTATTCCCAAATAATTTAAAAAACACACTAGCACTAGAGGAAATTATGAAAAGTTTGAAAATTGGTAAGAGTTCAGAGTTAAGAAGAATTGGCGGTTAAGAATTTTTTTACCATATACAGGGTGTTCGGATATTCCTTGGCCAACGGTCTACACATGATTCTACAGGTCAAAATAGCACTAGAAGCTCCTATAACAAAAAGTCGAAATGTCTTCATTTCTAACTCGCCGTTCTTTCAGGGTCAAGATCGAAGACGAGAAGTCCACCCCCAGACGCGTACTCGCAGGAGTGCCACAAGGAGCAACCCTTTCTCCCCACCTATTCACCATCTTCACCAGCGACATGCCCAAGACAGAAGCCACGAGCCTCTTCATCTTCGCCGACGACACAGGTTTCATGGCCAGCTGCAGGGACCCTCGACTCGTTCGAATTCGCCTGCAAAACGCCGCTGACAGCCTGGAGCGTTGGTTCAAGAAATGGAGGATCGCAGTCAACGCGACCAAAAGCGCCGCCGTCTTCTTCACGAAGCGCCCGAGCCTCCAGCGACCACCCAACATCGTGATCTTCGGCCAAGATATACCTTGGAAGGACGACACACGATACTTGGGACTCACCATCGACAAAGGCCTCACATGGAAGCCCCACATCGAGGGAGCAGTCGCCAGAGCGCGAGCCGCCTACTCCGCCCTCTACCCGCTCTTCTCAGGAACAACTCTGGACGTCAGGAACAAGTTGCTGCTGTACAAGACCGTCATCCGACCCATAATGACCTACGCCGCTCCCGCCTGGGGGTACGCCGCTCCGACTCACATCAAGAAGTTGCAGACAGTCCAAAACAAGATCCTACGAACCATGGTCAACGCACCATGGTTCGTACGGAATCGGAACATCCACGAGGACCTCCAGATGATCAGCATCAAGGATTTTATCCGAGAAGCCGCCGTCAAATTCCACGACTCAACGACGGACCACGACAACCCCACCATCCGAGGATTGTGGGGTTACAACGTCAACGAGACGAGACTCCGAAAGAGGCCCAAGCTGGTCCTGGACAGAGTCTAGTTTTCGGACACCAAGACCGACAAGGATTAATGTTCGCCTCCGGCGAACCAAGTAAGACGCGTATCGTCAGCGACTTCGGTCGCACTTCATTTTTACTGTAATTCTAATTACCCATGTTTTATCTTTTCATATCCATCCGATGAAGAAACAATGGAACCAGTTCCCAAGTTTCGTAGCCATTTAAGATCCACGATCCACGATCGAAATGTCAATAATAAGAAGTTGTGGGGCCACAAAGTTGAGTTTTAAAATTTTAATTTTTGTCATATTTACTTTAAATGTTACCGAAATTTTTTGATATTGGGCACATTTACTAAGAATTATAAAGCCTCGAATAAGAAGTAGAAACGTTTAAGAAATCTCTGCAATAAAGGGCACTTAACCTGAAGTCTAAATTTAATTTTAGCCCTAACTTTTTTATAATATTTTGTTTTAGCTACTTTACTCTACTTTACTTTAATTTACTCTACTTTGCTTTACGGTACTTATTTCGTTAGTTTATACTACCGTACTTCACGTTGATTATGTTGAGGTTATGTACTCGCTTCAAAATTGTTTTTCGATGGTCCACATGTGATTTTTGGATGCACATGTAGGTGACTAGATTTTCTAGATTGGATGAACTGAGTCGTATTTACTTAGAATTCTTAAGTACTAATTAACGTCAAATCGTCGATTACGATTGGATCTGTTTTATCGTGTAACGAACGTGTAGTCGAAGAGGTGTATATCGTTTTGAGAGTTCCCAAGTCGATCGTACTGGGACATCGACAATCCGAATTTGAATTTATCATCGTAGAAAGTCACGTAACGACATCGTTTACTTTATTTTTGTTTTCATTGGTCAAATTATAGTGTATTTTATCGTAGATCCCTCAGATCTAGATCTTGCTTTGTTTTTTTACCCTTCAGGTTTTCGTTTTGTTAATCGTATCAACCTGTGTTATAAACTTTTAAAGTTCTAGCTGTCCGTCGTTTACAATTCTCAATAATACCGAGTTCCGAGGAAGTCGTTCCAGGCCTGGCTAACAGTACTTTTTCGAGAAGATCGGTTGAGTAAGTTAAAGTGTTTTTTGAACTTATTGTTTATAATTACTGTGTTGGTATCGATTATTTTTTTGTTCTAAACTTTCTACCATCAGTAGGATTTTTTAGTGTTACTTTTTTATCAATTCTCTCACCTTCAGTGTTTGTAATTGTTTTAATTGTTTTCAATTCTCTCACCTTTAGTGTTTGTAATTGTTTTAATTGTTGACTGTGTATTTTGGTGAATTTGAGAAACCCAGTGTTTTAAATAAAGAATCTGCTCCCATTGCTATTATAAATTTGTGCTTATTTTATTTTAACCTGAGACCTGAGTTTAGCCGAGGGAATTGTAGCAACGTTTTATTAAAAAACGGTTTGATTTTTTGGCAGAAATTTATCTTGCACAGTTATTGTGCTTACTTCTCGTTTTCCTGAGAAGGTGCACATCTTTTACTTTTAGTACATATTATTAAAAATATAAATTAATACCTTCGGTCGAAACGTCGCAGTTGAAAGTTTTTCAAGGCGCCAATCAATAATAAAAAATAGGAATCATTTCGGTTTTTACAGCCATTAAGTTTTATGATGTTCTAACTAAGTACGTGTAATACTTTTCGGGGGTGTTGATGTACGGTTCGGCATTAGCAAGAGTAGTTGTTGGGCGTTGCGGCATATTATATTATCGAACATGCAGATGAATGATACCGTATTATGGTATTATAGTATAATTATATCCTGGACCCACCGGGACCTTAAACTTTCTAATATTAAAGACAAGTAGTACTTATAGACTAATTATTTTGTAGGAGTTTATACTTTTACTTTTTTCTAAATATTTAAGTTAATGGAAAATTAATTTGTTTATACATTATAAATAGAGTAGCATGTAAATTGTTTAAGTGACTTCTGTAACACCTTTAGTAATAGCTAGTAGTTACGCTGTTCAATAAATATTTTAATCAACAAATTTTGAACCTGAATTTTAATTATATACACTTTCCTTTTGGTGCTCAGGCAGTTAGAACAATCCATGGTTTCGAACAAATTAATGGGTTTTCTGGTAAGTGATATAGATTTACCCTATATCAAGTAGTTTTATTCTGAATGGTTTTAGGAGTTCTCGGAGCTTTTGTCGTGGCACATATTCCCGTAATTAGAATACCCAAACGCATACATAAATAGAAAAGGCCTTTCTTCTATGACAGTAACAAGTTGTTTCTTCGTGTTTATACTGTGAACAGGTGAATTAAGTTCATTACATGATTGGCGACCTTTTACCAAGTCACATATGGACCGAGAAATAAAAATAATTAATAATACTGTTGAGTTTCTAAATGACAGCCATTAGCAGTTACGTGAGGGGCATACAATTGATTTCCAATGATCAACGTTATATTATTATGAGACACCGTTTTATTATATTAAATCAGGTCACCGAAAAAGGTGACCCGTCGTTGCAAATATTAGGCGAAAGGACATTCATGTTTGAAACTGCCAATCAAAAAATTATATCCAACATTTTTACACCTCCTCGACCCTAATTTAAGCTTTTCGACACCACCATCTTCTCCTGTAAAATAAGCGAAACTAATTACGTGCTATAAACTTTTGAGACATACTGTAAGGTGTATTGAAGAAACTATACTGGCAGTCAAAACATATTTGGAGAAAAAAACAAGTGTTTGATTCGTTTAATTATGAATTCAAAATTCAACAAAAAATGTTTTAATATTTAGTGTTTTTCTTATAATAATAGTCTACGGCTTACACAATTTAAATATACGTTTGCTTTATTGCTTCCAATTTTCATGCAAAACCAGTGGCGGATTACCCAATAGGCTAGTGAGGTTGTAGCCTAGGGGCGCCAAGTCAAAAAGGGGCGCCAATTGCCAATGGTAAAATAAAATTACATTAATTAAATTATTGAGATAAAGGTTCCGGTAAATATTAACAAATAGTTCATTTTAAAAAATAGCAAATTATAGTACGGATAATACCTAAGTCGAGAAGAAGTGCCTTTCAACGATCTTTAAATTTATAATAACAAAACATAAATAAATATAAAATAAATTATTTGATAAGATTTTTACCTCCACTCTGGCCGGATTTTTTTCTTTAACTTATTAACAAGTTATAAAGAGGAGGCAACAGTGTAGTGTCAAATGAAAATTTATTTGTACCCATTTAATTGTTTATTGGAAAGTGCGTAAGATTTTTTTTTCACTCGGGTTTATCATTTAGATGTAAACTATTTTATGAATTAAAATTGATACCTAATAAGGAAACAGGGTCCAGGCCTGGATTTAACTTTAGGCTAACTAGGCTAAAGTCTAGGATTTTAAAATTCTCGGAATTCTTCAACAATATTTTGTGTGTATCTGAAATAATATAGTAATTTTCCTACTTTGTTTTCGTGAAACATCTTTTTGGGAGACACTATCAACTGCTACTAAAATTCCTAATCTTCATTTTAAGCCGTTTAACCTTGAACAATAAAAAAATTTGCCTGCGGCGCTATTTTAGCCCATTTTCTTCTAAAATAGAAATTTAAAAAAGGGCACTAAGATTATTATAGCCTAGGGCGCCAAAGTCAGTTAATCCGTCGCTGTGCAAAACTCATATTTTCGAATTTGGGGGATATTGTAAAAATTGTAAAACAACAATAGACTTTCTGGAGTACCCAGTACCCAGCGTGGTACTTACCTAATAACGTAATAGGTAATAACTAATAATCTAGTTTTAGTAGTTGGTAACTATTCAAAAGAAACACATTTTTGCTTTGTATGATTACAATTTATTAGTTTTAATTACTTTTTAATCACTTACAATCTCAGACGCTTTCTTAGCTATCCACGAAACATTCTCTTTAATAGGTGGAATCAAAAGTTGTACTACAACGCCGATAACTACAGGTTTAGCAATAGCAGCTAGAATGGGTATCCAAACAAATCTAAAATTATATTTTTCAATCATATTTTTTTTATCGTTTACATGCGATTTTTTTGATTTGTGTGGGTTATTAATTTCGTGTAACAGTGAGGTGACGGATCTTCTTTCAACGTCTCTCTCATCGTGGAATTTGCCAATGGGGTGCTCCTCTAAATAAGAAAATATTAATATAAGTGAAGTAATAATACGTATATCTTTCGATGCACGTAATTAATGACATAATGACGCTATAGGTACTAAGTACGTATTATACAGGGTGTTTCTTAATGTCGTGCTAATAATTAATGGGGTGGTTACTCAGGTCATTTTATGAAGAAAACATATTTTTTACTACTGGGTGCTGAAGTTTTAATTTTAAAAGAGTTATTATTTATTATCCCCGAAAGTATTTCAGATATTATTATTAATTTTGGTACGTGGTAATAGGATATAAAACCACGTCTTTTAGAGGAAAAAGTTATTTTATTGATTTACCAGTGACGTCCCTACAAACATATTCTCTGATATTTTTTACATAAAAAGTGGTACGCCACTAAAATTTTTATATTTTGGTATTTTTTTCTGACTAGTCTGGTTGATTCTACATTCTACATAAACACGGTTTCAGGTTTTTTCTTCAAACAGTTCTTGATTGAAAAAATATTAAATTAAAGTTAAAACCTGCGTAAAAGTGTGTAAAAGTGTAAAATACCCGTTTATTTATTTATTCATGCTAGGGACATTGATAAAGATAAATGGATAAAATAACTTTTCCAACTAAAAGAGATGGTTTTATATCGTATTAACACATACCAAAATTGGTTATAATATTTAAAGTACTTTTGGAGATAATAAATCCAAACTTGAACACCTTGCAGCAAAAAAGTTAAGCGGTTGCCGACATTTATTGTATTTTTGTATGAACTAAATTGGAATAGCCATTTGCACTAATTTTGAAACCTGCTCCGAAGATGATACAGTGTATCGAAACAACTTTCAGCAACCAAACTGACAAAATTAGTGCAAATGGCTATTCCAATTCCAAAAAAAGAACAAAAATATCAATCTACTTGATTTTTAAACTTTTTTGGTTTCGTTAGAAAAGTACAGCAAACTATTCAATAAAATACACCTCTAGGGTCGACTCTCGAGTCGGCTTCTTATACCGCAATTTTTTACTAAAAATACGATTTTCTGGGAAAATTCTGCTCGATGGTAATTTCACATACGATTACAGTGAAAATACCGTACATTTTTCGTAAAAAACGACGATGTTACCGATAAGACGCCTCCTCTATCGGTAAATTACTGTTGAAAATTGGATAAAATAATATTAGTATTTATTTTATAGTATACGTACGTTCACTAAATTCCTTAGCTTCGCATTGACAAAAACTAACGATGGCTACAAAAATGAAAATTTTCACCAACAAACTCATTTTGACGACTGATGACTGATGACTATTCTTTATTATTAAGAATTAAAAAAAAATAAGAAATTGAGTTTATATACGTATAAATTATTATATAATTATAATAAAAATTATTGATAAATAATTTTAATTGATCGTTTGTTAAATGAAATTGTAATTTTCTATGGTGGTAGAACGGGGGAAGTTCCAAAATTGTTTCTTATCAACATTAAATGTTGAGATACATACAAGCCACACACCTCCTTCATAATCATATTATTTATTATGGTTAGATACATAGTATATATATAAATTATTTTTAATTAAACTTTAACAAACAGTATGATTGTTCGTTGATTGTTGTAGGAGTATATTATGGGTAGAATAATGAATTCTAAATAATAGGTACTAGTGCATATACATATTATGTATTTGCTTATTGCTGACTGCTATTAACTTTTCCTTTAACCTCTAGATTGAAGATTCCTTTTTCAATAGATTTTGAAAAATCTTAGAAATAACAAACCAATTCTTCAGGATGTAGGAAGTAGGTGACATAGGTGTAAAATACTCTGTTATGTTGTTATGTATATCCCCCTCTACTTCAAAGCAAAAAGCACAACGAAGGCAAAAAGAAAGAGAAAGTTTTACCAACTACCTCAACGAGGTGCATGAAGTTAGCACGGCCATTTTGAGCACAAAAATTAAAATTGGTGTCATATTTTTGTGCTATTTTTGTGCTCTCGAATCCACCGATTTTTAATTTTTGTGATCCTCTTTTAACCCCGCAATTAAGAGTTATCGATGGCCGTGCTAACTTCACGCCAGCACGGCCATTTTGAGCACAAAAATTAAAAGTGGTGTCATATTTTTGTGCTATTTTGTGCTCTCGGATCCACGTACTTTAAATTTTTGTGCTCTTCTATTCACCCCGCAATTGTTAGTTATCGATGACCGTGCTAACTTCACGCCAGCAGCAGAGAAAGACAAAAATGTTTTTACCAGATGCAGTACTACCTATTGTAAATAGTTGAGACTCTTTATCTATGAATAATTAGATACTTGCCGACCAGGGAAAGGTTATAAAAACTACAATAAGGCGGACTAAACTGCAATGCAGGGTGGCAAATATCTCAGTACGTTGTATGGGTAACTTTGTTATTAGAAAAGAAAGGGACAAAGTTGGTTAAATTAGCAAAGTTGGGCAGAATTAAATAAAGATTCAGAATCCGTTAAGAAAATTGAGCATTGTTCCCACGTTTCCAATTTATTAGAGAAAAACTAAAAAACGTCAATGTTTTATTCTGTTTTATTTTAAGGGGATTTTCAATTGTTTTATCATAGCCATAGCGATTTATTTAATAAAATCTGTTTTAATTGTGATTTTTTGTATCTTGTGGGCATGTGGACTATTATTTCAATTAGATAAAAAAAAATTTATATCGTTGAAATCAGAAAAAAATGAGAAAATTAATGAGCCAACTTTCGCATTAAGGTTGCGATATTCTAGAGTGAGAAAGGTATATGCTCATTTTAAAAAGTAAGCAACTTTAGGAATAACGACGACTGTTATCAAATAGCTACATTAAAATTGACATAGTTAGGCGAATTTATTCCCAATTTCAGAAGGCCCCTGTCCTTATAATAGAAATATAAAAATTCAAAAGCGTTTTACTGGAGCGGTTGGTTCAGGTTCATTATGTTAATTATTCTTCAAAACTGAGTCTTAAAGTGAAGAAGAAAGTATAGAGTACGATATGTATATCTCAGAATTTTCATTTTTTATTTAAAAATGACCCAAAATTGGGTAAATAAAAGCAAGCAATTTTCCTCACTTTCAGTAAGCCTTATCTCTATTAAATATCAATATTTCAGCAGCAAAATTTAGCTTACATTGTAGCCCAATCTTTCTACTTTATTTTTTATCTACATAATTTTTTAGTAACTTCAATAGGTTTCGCTGCTCAACCGCTCCAGTAAAGCACTATTTGCAAGATTTCTAACATGGGCAAAATCGCAACCTTAAATGGTTGCCATTTAAAAAAAGGTAAGTTTGGGTTATAACTCAAAAAGCAGTGATTAAATATTTTTTTGGGTTAAGGGATTTAATTCATCTTAAAAATTTTCTATAAAAAACCTCTTTTGTATTTTTAATAAATAACGAGCCAAGATTGATTGAAAATTTTGACGTTTTTCACTTTTTCTCTAATAAATTGGAAACGTGGCAACAATGCTCAATTTTCTTAACGGATTCTGAATCTTCATTTAATTCTGCCCAACTTTGCTAATTTAACCAACTTTGTATCTCTTCTAATAACACATAACAACCCATAATAACCCATACAACGTACTGAGATATTTGCCACCCTGTATTTCAATTGACGAAATTGTTGACCCATCAAACTGATCGTAAAATTGTTGGAAATTCTGTACACATGCCGGTACCTACTACACATTTTAGATAATTTAGACAAAAAGGACAATCTTCACCGGGCGGATGTAATTTGGGTACCAACCTACCTGACCTTTTATCCGATAACTATTTTGAACACCAGTAGTATTGGTATTGTTATGATCTTGGGCTCCTGCTTACTTAGATGTTGCGCAGATGCCAAATTAATAAATGCAGACTTGACTGCAAAGAGAAGCCAATTAATAGTGCTAATTAATTTATATTTTTTTTTATTAAATTTTAAACAGAACACATAAATCGCTTTTACTAAAATTTCAAATTTAAATGGTTTATTTTCTATTCTTCTTCACAATTAATTGATCTTCTTCCTTTTAACTTCTAAGAACCTTTTCTTTTCTTTAAAATTCACTTCTTCAAAACCTTTCTTTTTGTTCAACTTTTAACTTCGAAACCTTCTTTATTAAACAAATATTTTTAAATCTTTAACAAATTTAATTTCCAATTCTCCTTTTCTTTATCATCGAAAATGAACATGTCCGTTTAAGAATACTTTTCTCTCATCTTTCCAACTCATAAATTATTTCCAATCCAATTATTTTATAATTACTTTTCTTTATTCCAAATTACTTCTTGAGTTTCCAACTTCACACACAATTCCACTAATTTATCTTTTTCTTGATCTTCTCTTCGATCCACTCTTATGATCTCCTTTCCTTCCTAACCTCACTCAATTTTATTTTATTAATTTAATTTTCACACGTCTTGCTTCTTACGAATATATTTCTCAACTGGATCCTTCCCTTTGTTTTCGTTTCCATTACTCCCGCACTTGTTTTTTCTTTTTTCCTTTTTCTTCACCACTTGATTTTACCCTCCATAATTTTACATTTTTAACAATTTTATTTATAGTTACTTTTAATTTTAAACATTCATACCAACATATTTCTTTCACACTTGACATTGACTTTTAAAAACCCATTTACACTGAACAAAATTTTAATATACATTTACACATTACAATTTTTAATATTCATTTTCTCTTAACAATTTTCAATTTTTATAAACTTTCACAACATTACACTATCAATTAGCATCTCGCCGCACTCAAGCGACCCACGAAATACCAACTGACATGTGCACAACATAGCAGTATTCTAAAGCCGCTCCGTAAAGTTCTTTTTGACTTACGCCACCAGCAGAGAGGTTCAATACAATCAATAGAAGAATAGAATAGAAAGAGATTATTCATTATTGTACCTCTCTGCTGGTGGTAAAGTTACCGACAACTTTACGGAGCGTATTCTAATTCCGCTCCGTAAAGTTCTTTTTGACTTACGCCACCAGCAGAGAGGTTCAATACAATCAATAGAAGAATAGAATAGAAAGAGATTATTCATTATTGTACCTCTCTGCTGGTGGTAAAGTTACCGACAACTTTACGGAGCGGACGTACCATACCTACCATACCTTCTAAATTGCTTGTGCATTTTGAGCACCACTAATATTAATAATAACTTATACTTTATACTATGAGGAATTAATGCAAAATTAGTGTTGGAACTCTACTTTTAAATGAAATGTAGCTTTTTTTTAATGAATTACGAAATACGACCAGTTAGTTGTCGATCGTAGAATACAAATTATTTTTCAAATTTTCTTATGAATTTCTGATTTTAACTCCAACTTTGCCACTTGCCCTATTTGCCCATAGGATACTACGCGGCTGTAGATTCTAAAATAATATTGCGTTCGAGAGAAAATTATCAGTTGACTATTATTTACAAAATCTCATTACAATTATAAGGACGTTGCATTTCCACAATAACAAACATGATTGTATAAACTTACTCTATCTTCCATGAAATTTTTTGACGTTTATTCAGAATCACCCTATGATAAAGGGTTAATAGTATAATAATAAATCCAAGTTTTTGGACTTGGTTAATCTCCGAATTTTTGGCAACTACCCAAAAATATATTGGATTTAATTTCGGATTTTTGACAAAGATCCGGATGGACGCTGAGGTCTAAAATTTAGGTTTATTAGTAAGCATTTAAGTACTTAACAGAGCCCAGTTCGAAAACTAAGCCGTTTTGGACAAATTTTTTTTTTTAAAGATTTTTAACAAGCAGTTCAAGAATCAAATCGTGAAATATCGTGATTATTGATGATCTACCGAACTTACTCTAATGTATTTTGGGGTTAAAATAAAGAGCACAAAAATTAAAAGTAGGTGGATACGAGTGCACAAAAATATGACACCACTTTTAATTTTCGTGCTCAAAAAATGGCCGTGCTGGCGTGAAGTTAGCACGGCCATCGATCACCCTTAATTTCGGGGTTAAAAAAGGAGCACAAAAATTTAAAATACGTGGATCCGAGAGCACAAAATAGCACAAAAATATGACACCAATTTAAATTTTTGTGCTCAAAATGGCCGTACTAACTTCATGCACCTGCTTCAACGGTATTTGATTTTTATGTTATCAAACGGCTTTATACATATAGTGTGATTTTGAATCAATGTCAAACAATTTCAAGAATGATAGAGAAAGTCAATACAATTATTTTTTGCCATAATATGTTATGGGGGTCGTCGACACTTCGTAACCCCGTAATTCTCTCTGAAAATTTAGGGGTGAAATGAGGTTTTTTCTAATCCACGCTAAGATCTAACCTTGTATTCAGATCTTGGAGTTAACTCTTACTCCCAGATTATCTCGTTTATTCAACTGGGCCTTAAAGATCACTTTGATGCCTTGCTCATTTGCGGCTCGTTTGGGGTGGGGGTATGCAAGTGTTTTGTGTTTCTAAAGTTTACCAAGTTATAAGGTCTATTCTAGACGATGAATATGAATCGTGATATTATCGCGGTATGAATCGCAACAATATTTAGGATCGAAGTGAGACCCTATCCACAATCAATATAAATCTGTCGATCGCTTCTTTTTTGCGCACATGCAGTAACGTCAAAAATGGGCTTAGCCTATTCTCATCTAAATTTGAAAAAAGAGGGAAAAGATGAAAATAAAAACTTTAAACAGAACCCCAAAATAAGTAAACAATCGGGAGAATTCTGTATCTTACCTCTAAGAATAGTGGGAAACTTTTACGTTAAACTGGCGTTATATTCTTTTTATTTAGCTGTGACAGAACGTCGTCAACGTCGCAACGTTTCGCACTACTATGTGATTCATTTAGGGTTGGTTTAAACCAGAGTTAAGCAATAAATTAAAAGAAAAAAGATGTCCACCGAAATTGTGAAAATCGAGAAATTGGAGTATCGAGTCATCATCAAGTACCTGTATTTAAAAGGGTTAAGAGGTAAGCAGATTTACGAAGATATGGTTAATACCCTTGGTGATCAATGTCCTTCGTATGCGACCGTGAAAAATTGGACTGCAAGCTTCAAAAGAGGTAAATTTTCAATTGAAGATGATGACCAATCGAAAAGTTCTTGCTTCACTTTTTTGGATTGCCATGGAGTAATCATGATTGATTTTTTGGATAAGGGTAGAACAATAACTGGAGATTACTATTCGACATTACTGACCACTCTACGGGAAAAAATTAAAGAGAAAAGACGCGAAAAGCTATCCAAAGGTGTTTTGTTTTTGCAGGACAACGCCCCTGCACACAAATCTCATGTTGCTATGCAAAAATTCGTGATTTAGGGTTTGAATTACTAGAACACCCCCCTTATTCTCCAGATTTGGCTCCGTCCGACTATCATCTCTTTCCTCAACTGAAAAAAAGTTTAAAAGGTCGTAAATTTTCTTCCAACGAGGAGGTAATAAAAGCTGTGGACGCCTGGTTTGCAGAGCAAGAAGAAACATTTTTTTTTGAGATCCACGTTGCGATCCGTATATCTCACCCTATATACGCGCTCCATTACGCGCTCAATAAATATCGCGATATAATATTGTACACGTGATCAATATTTATTGTGATAATATCACGATCTATATTCATCGTCTAGGGCTAGGGTCTAGAGTCTAGAGTACGCCTTAACTTTGTAAACTTTAGGAATATACAAAAAAACTTGCAAATATTCAATTTTGTAGATAATTTTATTAACTTTAATTTTATATGCCCATCATGCTCGTCGTATTTAAAATTGTTGTAAATTTTGAGTTCTTTTTCACCCATTGCATTATTTAATAAAAGAGCTATTCTGTATTTTTGCCCTCCAGAAGATTTTTTGGAAGCTATTAAATAGATGACAAACCTATGTTTGAATACTTTCCAATTTTCAGCTTAAAGTATACTCAGGAACTTTTAAATCCATTTTTTAACTTTTTAATTTTCGACTGCGCCATGTTTGACGGTTCTTCTTATTATTAGAATAAAACTACTCTTTTTGTTAATAGTGAATATTTATTAAGTAAGTGTTCAAGGTGACTACGCTCGTTGAGCGTATACGACGCATATCAAATGCCCACACGACATTCGTCACAGCGTCTAGTATAGTGCATTCAATTTCAAGATCCAGTGGACATAAACAAATACACTCTGGCTGCACGTGATAATGGCGGGCACATGCAAAGGCTAGTACATTGAACAGAGGCAGATTTAAGTAGTAGTGGGTTTTAATATTACTAAAAAAACATTTTTTAAATATTTTTGTTGTTTAATCTAACCGCCGTGTCTTTAATCTTAAAGGGCTCTATGTATAATACTTTCTGTTTTAGAATCGTTTCGAAATGAAACATTCCCATCACTAACTAAATAATACGTTTAAAAATTCTCACTCAGTATGACCATGTACGGTCTAGCTATTTAGGGAGAGCCACTAAGGCCTGCTGCCAATTGCAGTCGAGCTCGATGATCACGCAATGATCACTGTTAACATTAACTGCATATTGAATTTGAATGGACTATTCGACTATTGGGTCTAAGGTGTGCCTATGGCGTGGAGTAATGGAGTATGGGAGTGAAATAATCAGTAATATCGGATTCCTCAACTTTTTAATTTCAATCTTTTTACCTATGTATCTACATTACACTTCTGATATTAAAACAATCTCGACTCAATCGGTTAAGCATTTAAATTATTGATGTCTTTTCTAGCAAAACGGTTTCTTATTACACACTGATTGAAAATTATCGTCTTACATTAAAGTCTAAAGTCCTAATATTAAACTACTAAATTTATGTGTCTGCATTTCGTTAATAGTATAAATTTATAACCTGAAGATTGTGCAGTGATAATGGTGAGGCCCTTTTAGCGTTAACTAGAATGGTATTACCATGGTATCACTATGATACCATGCCCTTATTTGCTTAAATACGTCCATGACTATATCACATATGGCGCACGAAAGAAACTTCTTTCCCCGTTTCAAACTACGACTCTGCAATGCAATAACTTCCTTAATTTGCTGCAAAAATTCGTCATCATCAAACTCCAGATCCTCATCTTCTTTCATTTCAACATGTTTACTCCGTTTTCGTATAGTATGTTTGATATCATTTCCATACGAATTTCCGGGAAAGTATTGCTTATTTTGTAACGGTGCTACAGCAGATAGCTGATCGACAGCTCTCTCGCCATAGAACTTGCTATTGGGGTATTCTCCTAAAACATAAAAAAACATATTATAAATTTTTGGAGCCACATCTCGCGTTGAAAGCGTTTTAAATTATACAAAATTTTATTTAATTTGTTATACATGCCATTTGCTTCCCATCGATGAATACTAAAAATGGTTAAAAGAATTACAGTTTTTACGAACAAACACATTTTTATGACTGTTCAGAATAAGAGAAGTAATGAAAAAGTTGAGCTTATATAGGTGTATTTGATTAATCAACAATCAGTAATTGATTATTTCTTAAATTAAATCATAATTATTTTAGTGTGCGTAACGAAAAGTTCCGAAAACTTTTTTAATTCGTGTTAATGTAACATTAAATGTTGAAATACACACACGTCTTCTTAATCGGATGCTCTTATAAATATAAACTATATTTTTTATTGAGCTTTAATTAACAATTTGGTATATGTTCATAGTTCATAATTGACAATTGACCGTAAATTTCCATTTAGAACCAAAAATAACAAAATAACAACTATAATAGTTTTGTAATACATAGTATACTATGTTTTACGAAACATCTGTATATTAATTAGCATTAACGGTAATCAGAAAATCGTTATTACTACTGCATTATATTATAAGCTTCCTTAGGGATGTTGCTGAAGTGACAATGGCTTGATAAAATTTTTTAAAATTTTTCAGAAATAAATGTAAAATGATTAGATATTAAAGTTGCGGGGACAGGTTAGTTTAAGCTGCGACAAAGACTGCTGTTAGCACAAACTGCTAATAAATGAAACATGAAACTAGACCAAATTCATGTTTAACTTATTTATGAATGAGGCGGTGTTTATACTTGAAGAAAATCCATCTTATCTACCCTAATCAATCATTCTTATAAAGTGTTATTAATTTCTCGATAGAAAAATAAAAATCTCAGATGTGGCCATATTATAGTGTAGTCAATGAGGGGTTTTGTTCTACAAAAGGTGGTGTAGTTCTGATTTTTGAATATGTAATTGGGTTAAGGGTCCTGATTAAAAATCCAAGTTTAAGACCGGGTGAGGGGGGGGGGGTCGCGCGATCCGCCATCTTGGATTAAAGGTACGAAAAATTGGTTTTTCCAATTTAACTTCTTAACGGTTGATCCCGTAAAGAAAATGTCAAATTGAAGAGGACAAAATTCCCTACACTATTTATTTTGTTCCCTTGTTACGGTTTCTGAGATATAAGCTGGAGAAAATCGCTATTTTTAGAAAAAATGAATTTTTTTTGGTAATCTTCGCTTGGGGACTTTTTTACCGTTCATTTCAGAGAAAATTCTTTTGAACAAAAGTTGTAGGATTTTAAATTGCCTTTAAATTGAGTGTATCACTGATACTTTAGCTCGACCAGATCCAAAGTTATAGAGCAGTTTTATGATAACCTATAAATGTCGAAAAATGAGTCATGAGATGAGTTTTCGCAGCTCGAAGTTTTCGTTACAACCCCCCCTTTCCATGTCTACCCATAACAATTTGTCTCATGTCAACATTTATACAATTTAAAATGGGGATGGTGGGGGGTGGGGTAGAAATGTTGAGCCAATTTTCTCGTTTATATTGCCAACAACCTGTCTCATATACAGGGTGTTTCTCATAAGTGCGTCATAACTTCAGGGGCTGTTACAAGAACTCTAAAGAAGTCGTTTGACTTTAATTTTCTTATACCGAAAGTTCCCCCATTCAGAGTTACAGGGTGTTTTAGCTGAAATTTTCAAATTTTTGAAAATTTATTGTGGCGAAACGAAAGCAATTGAGAAAATAATTTTTGTGGAGATGCCTTATGTATTTTTAACTCTATGAGATAGATGTGGAACTTTTGTTTTTCAACTGCCAATATGGCGGATTCAAGAGGGCGCTAATCGAAATATTAATGGGATTGCAATATAATTTTAAATACATGGGCTTCTTGAAAATTCGTCGACAAATCAGAAATTAGAATTTCAAAATTTAAAAAAAAAATGACAAACGCGTAACCTGAGAAAAAAAATTCTTTTTACCCAATTTGATGAAAATTACACTGTGGGTACTTTTGAATATTGGCTTTCGAACTATCGAGCCAGAATTTTAAAATTTGATCTAGAAAAATAAACACAGCTTTTTGAAAGTAATTAATTTATAAATTTTAAAATCAAGTGCCTACTTTATAAAATATTTTCCCTCTTAATCATTTATTTCGGTCGTGGTGGTTGATAATTGTACTCGGATTGTACTTGTAGGCCAAATAAATGATATTATTATTATTATTATTATTTGTATTTGTACTGATATAAGTATTTTCAAATAGCTGTATTTTTTTTTCTAGATGAAATTTAGAAACTCTGACTTGGTAGTTCGAAAGCCAACATTTGAAAGTACCTAACAGTTTAATTTTTTTTATTAAAATTTGAAAAAAAAAATTTTTTATCTCAGGTTACGCGTTTGTCATTTTTTTTTTGAAATTTTGAAATTCTAATTTGAGATTTGTCGACGAATTTTCAAGAAACCCATGTATCTAATATTTTATTGCAATCCCATTAATATTTCGATGAGCGCCATCTTGAATCCGCCATATTGGCAGTTAAAAAACAAAAGTACCACATCTATCTCATAGACTTAAAAATACATAAGGCATCTCCACAAAAATTATTTTCTCAACTGCTTTCGTTTCGCCACAATAAATTTTCAAAAATTTGAAAATTTCAGCTAAAACACCTTGTAACTCTGAATGGGGGAATTTTCGGTATGATAATGTGATACTAGGGAGAGCAATATCAATCCAAAGGCATTTCAAAGAATTATAGCGACTCTGGAATGTTAAATTACTTTTTGTCTGTAGGGAGAAACCGTCGACCACTTCCCTGACGTGAACTCCCCCACCGCGCCTATCCTCTCTATCGGGGATGTCGGGGATGCAAACTAGAAGACAAAATTGCTGAGCACGTGCTTTGTTACTGTCCAGCCCTAACGTCGATAAGAAGATCCGTGTTGGGGGACTTATGGCTTGATATGGCCGGAATAAGCACCACCTCTTCCGCCAGAATTCTGGAGTTCATCTTACAAGTATGATGGCTCAAAATCTGATTGGCACGGGGAGGCCACTTGGAGACAATACAATGGGCCCGATTAAGTGGACTAAGTGCAGAGAGCTTGCTCCCCTTTCCTAAATAATCCTGATTCAGATCCAGACATGGTGGACTCTTTTGTATCCAAAGATCTTCCGATGTGTCCTACCACAATCTAGAGGGCTGTTTTTGTCGATCTACCAAGGCCAACAATTGGCTAACCAGCCAATTTGAATCGATTAACCGCAAAGCTTGATATCTCTACCCAACTGTAAATTTACAGTAAATTTCTTTAGTGACCCGCAGCAACCCCCTAAAAGTATTGAAGGTTCCCACTCCAATACAATACTTCTACGTTACCAAACTACACTACCAATCTACACTAAGCTGTATGTAAATGGTATACTTAAGCCAATTAAAGGGAGCTAGAAAGATCTTAAATAAATGTAGAATTTTACGACGGACGACAGATCATGCAATCAAAACGAAGTTTTCTGAATTAAAAAAATAGTGGGGTTTTCAAAACGCCCTAAAGCTCGGTACAGTACAAATGTGGAAGATAATGTTTTTTTTCTTAGCTTGCCTTGATTATTACGACTGTAAAAGTCTGACTCTATCTGTACATGGATTTTGACGATTTTATTACCTAATTGTGCATAATATTCTTCTTGGAATTAAAATTCCCAAGCATTTTGTTAAAGTAAAATAAAATATGTATTATTAAACTACCATCTTCGCTTCATGAAGGGCGAATAGAAATATTAAAACATTTTATGTCTTTGTAAATATTTAGCATTGCAGTCGGGGAAACACAGAAGTACTAATAACAATACTTTGTATCATAATTCTCTACGCCATCTACTAAAGAAGAACTTTTTTCCTGCAAAAAGACGACGGTTTCTAGAGATATTAGCAATTTATTGTTTTCGAAGAAAACTGAAATGAAATCAAATTCTTTTAAACTTTCGAGTAGGACTATGTGGACTTGTGGACCCCTAAAAATATATCATTTCTTCAATTTTTGAACAAAAGGTTTTATTTCAATCTTTAAATAATTAACATTACAGTAATTGTGATGTTTAAATAATGTCCACCAAATCAATTCATTATTTAAACTACTAGCCGCTTACCAACTAAATTTGAATTTAAAATAAGAAATTTGTACGTTAATGGTGCTTCCAAGAGTTTTTTAACATTTTCATTATACCTGTGATTATATAACTGCCTATAACGGCTGTCTTGCACGCCAACTCTACGGCGCCTATCGCTTCCGTGATTATACCGTACGTTTTCTTCCCGGCGTGCACGACTTGCAGGAAGTCCATGCGTTTTGAAATAGTACTATTATTAGTAAACATTGAAAGAACAATGCGTATTTTATTCAAAAACTTTTTAGTATTAACCTCCCAAAACTGTTCCCTTAGACGAGAATAGTCTTCTTTTGTTAGTCCTCTAACAAATCGCCCATCAACTGCTTTTTCATTGTTGAACTTGCTAATGGAACAGTCCCCTAAATTATAGAACATTAGAAGTTATTCTGTAAATTACCATATTTTAAATTCATTTAAATACATACCCTTCGCTTCCCACCGATGAATGCTAAAAATTATCGAGAGAATTACAATTTTAACGAGCAAACACATTTTGATGCCTGGTCAGAATAAAAAACTTATGAACAAATTGGGCTTAATATAGGTATCGTTGATTGATAAACAATTGGTAATAAAATTGATTCTTTTATATTTTCATAAACAAATTAAATTATTTATTCGATAAAATTAAATCATTCGTTAAATTAAATCATAATTTTTGTAGGTGGCAGGAATGGGAAGTTCCACAACGTTTTTCTTCTAATCATATTATGCTTGGATAAATGGATAATTTATAAATTACATATTAAAGAGATTTAATAAAAAAAGTTTACTTAAGGAAAATTAATTTTTTTGTTTCTAGTGCGTGGATATTTTTAAATACATTATAAATATATTATCCTTTGCTTATACATTTTATTAGCAATTGCTAAAAAATAAATATTTAATTATTTCGAAACTAAATAATAAAAGTTCCCATAGGAGCACTGGGAGATTGAAAGTTATTAACGCTCCCACGATTCGAATGCAATTAGGTATTAAACTTAGCATTAATTTTAGCACTCCCCCTAAAGCACCAAATCTTTTTTGCCCGTCCTCGGGAAATTTAAATAAATTTGTAAATAGTTGGTATAAAGATTGGGGTGCAGAAACATCATTTCGCGTGACATCGTCTAATGGTCCTATAGCTATGGCGAGTGGATTTGCCAAATCTGAAAAATACGCCAGATTAAAACACATATGAACACATAGGTCAAATTAAAATTTTTACTTATTCCATTACTTCCAGTACTATTATCGTTAGTGCCGTTATTTTCAGGAAACAAAATATTTTTGCCTATATTGTGGATGGTGTCTAAAATGTCTCCATGAATAACTTCATCTACAACATAATTTCAATTTAAGTTTAGTGACATTTTGGGATAAAAGTTTTGAGCTAAAAAATATGATGAATGATGAAGATTTATGACTCTTTATGATCTATGATGAAGGCCTCTTATTTTATTATGATATTATAATCATGACGACTCGAATCAATTTTGTGTATAGTGCTTTAGGTGCGCTAATCGTGTGCCAAACAAAACTATCTAATAAAAATGGTTTCAGAGCGCGAGTTTAAACCGTTGTTTAAATCAAATTTTAAGTTTGAGTAAAAAATTATTTCTTTTAAGTTATGCTCTCTCCACTAATCTGAAGTCTCCCCTTTCAAAAAGTTTCCATTTTGTATAGTCGGTGTGCAAGTTGTACAAGTTGAGCAGATTCGTCTTTCTAATCGCCCATTTTCAAGTGTTTTCTTTTTGAAGCTAATCCAGATTTTTTTCCAAGCGGTCGGAAATTAAGTCTCTATAGACAAACAGCCCGACAAACGTGAAGTGCTTTGATTCGAAATGCGTACTTTTGGATATGAAAAGTCTCTCAAGTCATATTTAGTCCAGGCAATGGGTATCTATAGATTGTTCTGATACTAGGAAAATTGTAATTTGATAGACTTGTACAGCTTGGTGTCCTAATTATTAATATTCAGAGTGTGTGCGACCTTGAGCGACCGCCGTTCGCGCCTCTATATTGAAAAATATTACTGAAAACCTGTGGAACTAGAAAATTTTATTGTTATAACCAGATTTTTGAGAATATCTTTTTTCCAGCATCTCCTAGGTCAAAAATAGTTATTACAAAAATTATAGAGCATAAAATTTCCTGTAACTTTTGTAAAAAGTATTTTTCAATCAGGTGAAGAGTTCACGAGTTATAGCCGAGTCAAGCTCGGCAAATTTCTACAATTTGTTAAATCCCTATTAGAGTAGGCGCCGAATGTAGTTGAGTTTGTAAAGTATATATTCTGAGGACCGAGAAATTTTAACTACTACATAATAAAAATGCATGTTGCCAGCAGATACTGTGTTCCCTCTTCTCTGCACTGACTCGGACTTCTTTGTACGAGGAGGTATTGATAACTAGTTAGCCTAGACCAGTTCCACGCAAAAAAAAATATTGCGTTACCATAGCAACGAACAATGACTTATTAGAAGTGTCAGTGTAAAGTTTGACGTCAAAAAAGTAAACCAGAGTTAAGCAATAAATTAAAAGAAAAAAGATGTCCACCGAAATTGTGAAAATCGAAAAATTGGAGTATCGAGCCATCATCAAGTACCTGTATTTAAAAGGGTTAAGAGGTAAGCAGATTTACGAAGATATGGTTAATACCCTTTGTGATCAATGTCCTTCGTATGCGACCGTGAAAAATTGGACTGCAAGCTTCAAAAGAGGTAAATTTTCAATTGAAGATGATGACCGATCGAAAAGTTCTTGCTTTATTATTTTGGGATTGCCATGGGGTAATCATGATTGATTTTTTGGATAAGGGTAGAACGACATTACTGACCACTCTACGGGAAACAATTAAAAAGAAAAAACGCGGAAAGCTATCCAAAGGTGTTTTGTTTTTGCAGGACAACGCCCCTGCACACAAATCTCATGTTGACATGCAAAAAATTCGTGATTTAGGGTTTGAATCACTAGAACACCCCCCTTATTCTCCAGATTTGGCTCTGTCCGACTATCATCTCTTTCCTCAACTGAAAAAAAGTTTAAAAGGTCGTAAATTTTCTTCCAACGAGGAGGTAATAAAAGCTGTGGAGGTCTGGTTTGCAGAGCAAGAAGAAACATTTTTTTGAAAGGTCTAGAGACGTTGCAGGTTCGCTGTAATAAATGTATCCAATTAAGGTAGTACTACCGGTTTTAGAATTGACGTTCAGAATTTAATGAAACTTAGCGTATTGGTACATTATAATATCATAATTAACCAGTTCAATTTTTGGAGGCCTACAGAGAACTGAAAAAAAGATAAAAATATTTAAAAATTTTTAAAACGTTTTTTACAAAAGTTACAAGAAATTGACGGCTCTATAATTTGTGTAATATTTATTTTTCACGTGGGTAGCTCTGGAAAGAAGATCTTCTTGATTCTTCTGGTTTTCGGTACCATTCTTTCAATATGCGGCGCGCACGAGCACGAGCGGCGGTCACTCAAGGTCGCAAACTATTAAAATTAGTTTTTAATTATTAATTAAATATAATTATTAATTAGAATACCAAACTGCATAAATCTACTAAATGAGAACTTTTGTTGGCCTTTTGTAGCTAGAAGACTGCGCTTTTCCTATTTTACATGAGAAAACAAAGTTACTCACCCTGTTTGGTATCATTGTGTTTATCGCCATGGTTTACAGTATCGTTAAAAATTTTACCAACATCTTGAACAACATTGAAGAGACTAGTAGCAAACGACTCTTCTAAAAAATTAATTGTTTTCTGATAATTCGGAGTAAGGAAAAGGCTATTCATATAGTAAAAAAATTAAATTTTCTTTTTTTGTCGTAAGTTACTCACTTGGCACTTTTTGAAAATGGCAACAGTTAAGACTTGCAAATAAAACGAAAGCTTTAAATGTTAGCTTCATTGCGACGTTGAAAATTTAATTTTTCTCAATTTAATAATAGGTGAATGAATAAGTAGTATAGTAATACATAAATATATTACGTCTATTAGTTAACAAAAATTTTTTCAGTGCAATTTTACGTATTTAGTAATTGCTTTTGGGTGGTAATCGCAAAATAATCGCTGTTGCGCATGTTTATATTAAAAACAAATACGTATTATTTCTGATCGATTCCTCACTTACTTGCTGAAACTCTGAAACATTTCTTAGAAAGTGAATATGAATGAAATACAGAAATACACTTGGCACTCAGATGAAGATCTCATTAAGAGGTCGAAACAATTGTCAGAAAAAAGCCAAGTGTATTTCATTCTTATTAGTTTTTTAAAATACGTATTGCACACAGAGATTGTTTAAAAATAAGTCTGATGGGTCGTTCCGTCTACTATTGCCCCAAAAACTATTACTAGGTATACAGGGTGTTCGGATATTCCTTGGCCAACGGTCTACACATGATTCTACAGGTCAAAATAGCACTAAAAGCTCCTATAACAAAAAGTCGAAATCTCAATAATAAGAAAGTTGTGGGGCCTTAAAATTGAGTTTTTAAATTTTCATTTTGGTTATAATTACTTTAAATGTTACCGAAATTTTTTGATATTGGAAACATTTACTAAGAATTATAAAGCCTCGAATAAGAAGTAGAAAAGTTTAAGAAATCTCTGCAATAAAGGGCACTTAACCTGAAGTCTAAATTTAATTTTAGCCCTAACTTTTTTGTCTGTTCTATTTTCAATTATTTTTCATAAGAAATTTGAAAGATTAGACAAAATTATAAAAATAAGGTACTCTTGTTTATGGTTGATAAAATTAACCGTTTCATCAGAAATCACTTTCAAAAAGTTTAAGTTTGGCCATTTTTTACTAAATTTTAAATAATCAAATTGCCATGATCAACTAAAATCCAAATTCTTTTGGTTTATTCGTTTTTAGTTGATCGTGGCAACCTGATTATTTAAAATTTCGTAAAAAATGGCCAAACTTAATCTTTTTGAAAGCGATTTCTGATGAAACGGTTAATTATATCAACTTAAAAGAAGAGTACCTTATTTTTATAATTTTGTCTAATCTTTCAAATTTCGTATGAAAAATAATTGAAAATAGAACAGACAAAAAAGTTAGGGCTAAAATTAAATTTAGACTTCAGGTTAAGTGCCCTTTATTGCAGAGATTTCTTAAACTTTTCTACTTCTTATTCGAGGCTTTATAATTCTTAGTAAATGTTTCCAATATCAAAAAATTTCGGTAACATTTAAAGTAATTATAACCAAAATGAAAATTTAAAAACTCAATTTTAAGGCCCCACAACTTTCTTATTATTGAGATTTCGACTTTTTGTTATAGGAGCTTTTAGTGCTATTTTGACCTGTAGAATCATGTGTAGACCGTTGGCCAAGGAATATCCGAACACCCTGTATAAATATGATGGCACGAGCATTTTAGTGTTCTTTATTGTTAACAAAAATCCATTGCCTAAGTAAGCCTAAAGTATCCAGTCTGTTTATTTTATTTAGTACCACATAGACTTTGAGCGACCCCAATCAAAAACTGGGTGCGTTGCATGGGTAACATCTAAAATCTAAGTGAAATAAGCTTTCACGCAAGTAAGAAGTAAGCCATTGCTATACTCACTAACCCATCAACAAATTGTTTGATTTTTGTTAGATAAAACGTACGAAGATGACGTTAATTCTCTAATGTTATAGAGAAAGTTTGTAGATAATTGGCTTCTAAACGACTAACTCTAAGGTACAGCCACAGGAAAATGTATTGAGTAATAAGTGGCAACTTTCTTCTTTTCATATACATTTTAGCACAGAATGTCATACAAATCGAGAGTAGGTACTGAACTATAAAACATTCGTAAAAATGCATTGCATAATTGCGCACTTGCGGACAAAGTAATCTCTTAATAGCCTATAGAGGCCAATGATTATTTATCCGATTGTACATGTACCAAATAATAAGGTGAGTAGGCTATTATTATTGTGGTCAAGTTTAAAATCATGTGTTGAATTTTGCTTTACTTTCCCTATAGGCACTCTATGCATTTTGGTACTCAATTATTTCAATGTTGGCCTTACTATGAGCACCCTGTTCTTAATAAGGCAAGCACCTGTGATCTCAATGTTTTTTGCATAACATTTGTATTGGTAACGTTCCAAAAAAACCTAGTAATCAATTATTACACCACACCTGGTGATTCATATGGTCATCAAATCTTCGAGTAAAAAATTATTAAAGCCTAGAAAAGCTGGAAACTTGAAAGCTACTACTGTTTTTAAAAAGGAACATGAAACAACTGTATCTCAGTTTTCACAAAATCTCCAACTAATAAAAAGCTTTTGTTAAGTGCGCGATTTTGAGAGCTTGAAGGGAGCATTTGAAGGTGGGCATTTATTCAAAAAAAATAAAGTTTCTAAAAGTGCTGTGTAGGTATATTATGTGCAACCATTCAACTATCATAAACTTGATCACGCGTGTAGATAAAGTGACCGTGATATTGGGAAATGAGGTGAGAATTGACAAAAGCATGTTTTTATTTATTGTTCTTGGAAAGATATTAATTTTTGGGATTACTTATTATATATTATATTCAGTTACGCCTAAATTTAAATCCATTCAAAAACTTCCTCTGCGTTGGTATCATTAATAAGTAGGTAGTAGGTATGCCTACATATGTTTTATGGTACCTGTTTATGTTTATAGGTACCTACATAAATATGTTTATAATGTTTAAAATTGCTTAAATGTTTATGAATTAATAAACTTTAATTTAAATTGCTTTTTAATGAGTTTAATTAAAATATATTGACAAATTTTTCCCCTTTGAGACAAACATTAAAAATCCAAAAAGTTCTTTAACAAAAAGGCAGGTTTACTAAACTTATTTGCATTTTGTGCTGCTTTTCAGAAAATTTGTATTTCCACATTTTTTAACTTCCAGAAACGACGATAAGATTGACTAGAAAACTATAGGTAGGTACTCATAATAGTAATTAGGCATCGATCTCGGCCGATTTGTTTTTATACAAGAGCTCTTCGGGATTTAAAATTTAATTATTAATTTGTACATTGTAAAATTTTACGTTTTTATTAACAAACATTCGCTAATCTTAAATTAGATAATAAAATAAAAACCTTATCGTACTTCGTATAAATAATTGGAATATTAATTAAAAGAATGTTGTTAAGGAATTTTCACGGAAATTACTACGAACTTTGCAAATGTTTATTTTAAAAACTTAATCAAATATGACGACAGTTTTGTTGATTTCTGGATTAATAATTTTCTTTAGTGTTAAATCGAGAAGTTGTATTGGTAGTATGGTTTCCGACGTTAGCCTCGTATAATAATAGTAAAAATAATTTTTTAGATATGGAAAATTCTGTGCAATATGATAGTAAAGGTATTAAATTAGGTATTTTCTACACAGGAATAACTTCAGTGTTGGTTTTAGTTTTTACACTATTTATTTCACAATGTGTGAGATTAGCTATATCTTTGTTTTTAAATTTAATAATTAATATCTTAATATACTTTATAATAATTGTGCAAAACGTGTTAAAATTCACAATTTACTTTCTTAGTGGACTATTAAGTGTAATTCGTAAAGTACTGTAAACAAAATTATCTTTTAATAACTTTTTTTAATTTACTTGGGGGGGGGGGGAGGAATAATTTTAAAATCACGCTCTTCGTTTTTAAGTGGTGAAAAGCCTTTTAAAAAAATGAGAAAAAACGGAGCCTTGACGAATCCTAATGTCGCTGTAGTGGTAGGTAAAAAGCTAATAAAGCATGATTGATAAAAAATGACAAGATACGAACAGCTTAAAAGCTTAGCTTAGACTAATACTTCAAAACACTGGCCTTTAAAGGTACGGGCTGGGCGACTCAAAAAATTACGAAAATCCGAAAGCTTCTGGTAGAATAAACAGAACTTAGTAACTCAAAAAATAGTAAACAAAACTTGTAAGAACTGATAGAAAAATAAAGAGTTCGAATCGGTATCACTAACTTTAAAAAGTAAGTAACATGGTCTCACAAAATATAAATGACAGAAACTCCAAGCAGTGAGTAGTGAAAGTGAATGAAGACCCAATGTTCAATAAAGAACCCTGCGCAAAAGATATCGTTTAACGTTTAAGGATGTTGACACCTCTGAAGAATGCCCTACTAACATTGCCTTCAAATAATGTGAACCTGGAGGACTACACAAAACTCAAGTTGTAAAAGACAGAGCGTACCTAGAGAACGTGGAAATCTCCAAACGGTAAAGGCGAGCATCATCACATCATCAGTATAGAACTCAAAGCGAATGAGGAGCTAATGAAATATCCAAGAAAAAGATAGCTAAAGGATATGAAGAATGACCTACTAATATTGCATTGCATCAAAAATACCAATGAGAAACAGAGAAGAAGGGAGAGATCTTATGCGAGTATAACACCTCACACTCCACACCCCACACTCCACACCCCACATCAGTGAAGAACATGCAATGGCGGTTATAGAGAAGATGCGTAATTTCTTAAATAATGAAGGGTTATTTGAATATTTTGTAAATTAGGCTTTAGACTAGACCAACAAAATAATTTTAATCTTGATACATACCCTGTGCAGTAACTGTATAAATAACACAAGTAAATGCCAGTACAGCAATTAAATAGGTACATGATTTCATTGCTAACAACACTCTGATTTCAGAAAAACAAATTGGAGCATAAGCTACATTATTTAGTTTAGGTAACTACCCAATCCTAATATAAGTTCATCAAATATTAGATAAGAAATGCAATTAAATAGCAATTTAAGATGAGTGGTATTTTACAATATTCGCCACACGAACTAGTGTTTCTAATTCAAGACGTTGTCATTTCTTATACTTACTAGGTACCTACTTATTAAGAATGTCGCATCCTCTCGTAGTAGTCCCAAGTTTCGTAATTTGGCTCTCTAATAGACGCCCCACTTGTGGTATTCTCACTAAAGGTATTTCCAAATCTCATGAACCGTAGCCTTGAAAACGTTATAAAACCATTTTAATTAATTGCACGAATTTTTTGTATAAAAATTTATTTTCGTTTAATCTTTTTCAAAGTCACGGCTCATTGATAGTTGCAAAAATCTATACAACTTTCTGTATCAGAGTCTTGTACTTAGAGATCGTAAAAGAACGTAATCAGCTCTTACCCTTCACCAAAATAAGTTACAAAAATTAGTGCGTTTTGGTAAAATAAATAACTAACAACCGTCCTCAATTTATTAAGAAAATATAATTGCAATAAATAAACACCTTAACTTTATTTCATTTTAGTATAATGTGATTGTACAATTTTTCTAAAGCGAATTTAACCAGTTTAAGACGTTTTCGAAAGCAATCGTCAAACCATTAAGTACTCCACCAATAATTCTGTTCGAGATACTAAAAAATGTAATTGCAACAGTCAATATTCCTTTCGGTATAATTAAAATTGTTTGTAGGATGATGTTAAAAACATTACTAAGTCCACTTTGACCGTCGCCACCGGTGGCATCTTCAACGACAGCAGTAACATTTCTTGGCAACGTTAAAAGCTCATTTTGAAGGGATTGCAATTCTCGTTGAATTTCTTGAGTTAAAGAAGGCTTAACAGACGGTAAATCCCTTTTAAGTCTGTAAAGTTTGGCTAAAAGTAAATTAAATAAGTTGAAAGATAATTACAGCCAAATTATATATACTCACTGTCGGCACTTGAAGTTGTGAAGACACAACACAGAAGAAGTAAAGCGAAACTGTACAAAAACAAACTTTTCATTTTGTTTGTAATTTTAAAACTGATTGAAAATGAATTGGGTAACCAACTTTTATATTATCTAAAAGCTTTAAGTACCCGAAAACAAATATACGTTTTTACGATTTAAATGTAAACAATATAACAATGATTTAACCATAAAACGAGACTTGTTAAGTTAATTGTGTTAATTCTCGTTAAACAAATTTTTGCTTGCTTTTCTTATCTATTTTTAAATAATTTAAATTGTGAATTGTTATCAAAACTATGCGGTACAGGTACTCTTAATTTTGTGTGCACACGTTTGTGCGTAGATATGAACAAAATTTTTTGCCGAAATATACGCATTTCCCATTCGAGGTATACCTTACTGATTACAAAAAGATTACTTATAACAATGTTGTAAGTGTTAAAATATTAACAAACCTTGTGATTTGTTAATATTTTTTCGTGGGCCAAGGTTTACTAAATCTAGAACAAGTTTATACTAAGACATTAAGCCGTTGCTATTGGCTTCTGTCGAATAAACTGTAATAAACTGAAACATCCGTTACTGTAAACTTACAATGAACACTTTCGGTTGTCTACAAACTTGTCAGTCGAAGTTTACGACACTTAAATTTTTTACCATTTCAGCAAGAAAAATGGTAAACGAAAGAGCCTCGTAACTTAAAAATATATTGCTTTTCTGTAAAAAAGAGAGAAAGAAATTCAAAAATTGTTGATGTTTATAATAATGTGCATAAAAATAATACCTAATCGCTACGTAGTACTACCCTTAGATCATATATATTAACATGGATGGAGCTATCTCATAAGAACTAACAAAAGACAACCGGGGTAAACATACCATCGTACCTTTTTATACCTATCACTTTTCACTACAATAAAGTTGTATGTATCTATCCTGTGTACGGTGGTACTTGAATACGCAGGCGTAGCGGTTGAAAACGTTGACGAGTGAACGTAGTACGTGGTTTGGTGTTTGGTTGGTTGTATGCATAAAAATGCATATATACCGAACGCAGGATTAGATGCGATATGTCACTAGGTATAATATACAACACCTTGTACCTTAAGCAACGATTGTTTAATTAAATATTGTAACTTTCGATGTTATAAAATAATTCAATTACTTCAATCAATATAATATAAATACAATTAAACGTCAAGAGATTTTTTTGTGAGGTTATAAAGTTTAATTTTGAAGGAATTTTGTGATTGGTTAATCTTAACAGGAACTGTATAAGAGATAACTAAATTCAAATAGTATGTCGACAAGAGAGATAGGGTGAAAAAGTTTGTCGGTTATTGAGTCGTACATGTTGGAGACATAGTGCAGGCACATAACTCTATCCATGTTAATATATATGATCTAAGGTACTACCTACGTCTTTGAAAAATTACGAATGAAGAAGAGTGATTTTTAAAAAATGAACGTTGCATATGCAACCCATCATACACTACTGTATTTACGGTTGATTTAGTAGAAAAAAAATAGTTTCATTTTTCATTTACCATATAAAAGTAAGGTTAGAATTTTAAAGGTGTAAAAGCTAGCAGCAACCGGTAGGTGTTAAAATGTTAAATATTAAATCGTTCAGTGAAAATGGACTTGGTGAACCTGAACAAGATGCAAACTGTTCTTTGACGGAACTCGATAAAGGTACTCGCTTGAAATTTTAATGTAAAATTGCAAAATACTCACTTTGTTTTGGTAGGTCTTCGTTCGAATAACTTTGGCGAACAGTGCGAATCGATAGTAAGATTTCCCAGACTTTTTGAACGATACCCTTTCCCTATTCTTATTAACTCGTCATTTTTGAAACTTGCGGACGTATTTCGTGTCGGGTAAATATTTAAAACGTTTTCTTTATACTTTCTTTTAATAAAATTTTTTGTAGAAACAATTTTTTACGGTTGTGGGTGTTGAGAGTTTGTCAACAAAGTGAAAAGCACTTGGACAAAATATCAAATGTAGATGAATTTGTTAGGCGTGTTTATAGCGTGATACATAGCAACGATCCGATTGCAAGAGCTTTAACTTTGAGAACGTTGGGTGCTGTTGCTGGGATTATACCCGAAAGGCAGCAGGTTCATCATAGTATTAGGAGAAGCTTAGATTCACACGATAATGTGGAGGTCGAAGCCGCTATTTATGCAGCTATGCACTTTGCTGCACAATCGAAGTAAGTTCTCGATTAGTCCTTCGTATATTATGTCTCTACTAGTTTTTTTTAAAGGACTTTTGCTGTCAGTATGTGTAAGAAGGTGTCGGATATGATCGAAGGGCAAGCTACCCCAGCTAACATGAAGTTGCAATTAATTCCAATTTTGCAATATATGCACCACGACACTAGTACATCTGGGATGGTTCGTAAGTTGTGTACGGATTTGCTACCTATGTACCCTGCACAAGACTTCGTTTTGGTAACATTAAACACTCTAACAAAACTTGCAGTTGCCACTATAGTGGATATACCTAATCAGGTAGGTTTTATTAGTACTGTGCTCAATGGCAGAAAATGTTTACTATGTGGGGCGTTTTGATACTAAACCTGGCACTTATCGAAAATGATAATATCATCATCAAAACCATAATTTCTCAAAACGCCCACAAAATTATTTTTAGCGTCTGAGCACTCAACTATATTAACAGAATAACTTTATTTATGTCTTTATGTGGTAATTTTTAGGTGTGTTTGCTTTTGAAATATTTGCGTACCGATCCTCGCTGGGAAGTCAAGTTAAAGTCTTTGCAATATCTATATCAGCTCGCTAAACCGGGAGCCCATTTGTGGCCTGCAGGTGCCATCGATAGCATCGTGGTTATGGCTTTAGAAACCGAAACGAGCCAAGTTTTAAGTTTAACTCTGGGTATTCTAATTTTACCGTTGCTTTATATTTTTTTTAATTTACATTTTGTAGATGTAATCAGATTACTTACCGAATCACCAAAAGTATGCAACGAGCATCAAAATTTAGATTCCACGTTACAAAATTTCTGTATTAAAAATTGTTATTCACCAGAACCTGCAATCGCAGTAAAAGCCATACAAATTTTAACAAGACTTCTGTGCTACTGGTAAAACTTTTTGATTTACTAAAAATGATTGCTCGAGTAATAATTTGCAGTTATCGTGAAAACATAGATAATCATGGAGATAAAGAAGTTATTTCGGCGTTAGAAACTCTGATCCTTCAATTAATGTTGTGCGATGGCAAACATCTGCACGAACTTAAATTAGCCTTAAAATGTGCGGTGCAATTGTGCGAGGTTAAACGTGAACACTGCGAGTCGTTTGTAGAGTTATTAGGATCAAATCTAAAAACTGTAGAAGGTAAGAAAATGAGCTATTCCTGTTAGCAATAACAAAACTTTGAACTGTTGCAGACAATTGCATTATAACAGTTTGCGAAGCGCTCGGTGCAATTGGTGGGTTTCAACTCGAAGCTTTATTACCTTTACTCGACGACATTCTAGGATTATTAACCGATTTATCGAACAACGCAAATTTAACGACACGACAGATCGAAATGCAAGTGATGCTTTGCACGTTAGTTTTTCAAACATTATCGGGGTATCAGTGGAATAGTGAAACTGTAAGAGTAATCAAAAAAGTAACGAGCAATAACAACTTATGGGCAAATTATCGAATTGCGAGGGCAGCAGTTAGATACGGCCACCATAAAATTGCCTCGGATATTTTTTCGGGTCTTACGGAACAAGTCAGTTCGGAAAATTTACACTTTTGGCTCGTTTGCTTGAAGGAAATGTCTCATGCGGAGGCAAATTTATCGACAGAGCACGGGAGCGAAAATCTGGTTAACCGTTTGAACTTATCAATCGTTCATTATAATAAAGCCATAGCTGCGCTAAAGGTTGTTACTTTTGTTTTCTACTAGTTGTTGAAAGTAATTTTAATTGTTACAGGCTGCAAGTACTCCGTCGAATAATTTGCAATTCCAAGCCGAATACATGAGATTGAGGACTGAGTTTTTGCAATCATTACTTCAACTAATTCACACTTCTAATATTTTATGTATAGTTCCACCTCCTGCAATTGCATCGACGATTGTTCAAACGACAAAAGACGAATACCAAAGACTCGGATACATTACAAATCGTATGCGTAAGTGTGTAAAAGAGTTTGAAAATTGTGGTGAAATGTATTGGAAGCTATATCAAACTGCTTTTGATGCCGATCCCGGTACTCTGGAAAATATACAGATGTAAGTAATTATAATTAATTAGTGCGAGTGAAACTGTATTAAGGTATTTCTCTTAGATTGCAACAGATGTGTGGGCTGGTTGAAAAATGTGTTGAAAGCGTTTGTATGGATAACAAGAAAATAACCGAACTTAGCGGATTCGAATGCCAAAATACAAAACTTGAATTACAGCAGTTGGTTCAGTGTTGTAAAAATGCGGTTCAAATTGCTCAAGTCATTAAAAATGATGTGCCACAACAAACGATTACTCATAGGGTGAGATTTTTTAAAACTTTTACACGTTTGGGTCCCCCTGAATCCAAAATACTAAAACAATAAAACTCTTAGAAAAAGTCTGTGTGTGTATGGGTGTATTGTGTATATTTATGTTAAGTGGTTTGTAAGATTATAAAATTAGCTATCTAGTGATTACCAAACATTTAATCTTTTGACTTTGGGTTCAACCAGAAATTAGATTAGCTTCCTAATTCAAATAGAAACGTCCCGTATAGTTTGAAATCAGGGGAAACTGATTTCTGATATTTTTCAAAAAGTCCTGTTATGGCCACATTAGCCATTTTACATTTAATTACTTAGGGGCTTGTTTTTAGAAATGATTGAATTTGAAATATTATGTATTTAGTTTTTCTTCATTTTAAGTTATGTGCTTGTTTTGAGGTAGTTTTTTGTCAACTTTTTTTTTCTTGGGTGTTGGGGGCTTAAATATGATTTTGATATTCGCAAGAATAAATCGGGAGCTAGGAAACATTATACCACTTCACATATTCCACAGAATCATTATTTTTATTTAAAAGTACTTTAGATAGTCGGTATAAAATCAGTCGTTTTCCTGTCTAGATTGGCCGTGTAACGGTAGGCCAATCTAGGCCTTCTAGGCGTTTATTGTCTATCACTGTCTCTCCTTTACTAACTTTTTAACGAACTTGTCAAATTTTTGTTTTTAAGCACATCGATGTTTTAAAAAAAGTAATAGAAGTCTTAATCAACGCTTCTTTACCAATTCCACGATATTTCTTCCAAGTACTCCAATCGACGACCTTAAAACTAGCGATATCACCTCAACCGAGACTCATGGGAGAATTTATAAGTGTCCAATTTGGTTCACAACTCGCAATTAAAATAGAAGGAATCGTACAACACGGCGATAAACCTGGGCTTTTTAGACATGTCGAAGGAATCATGATCTCTATCACTTCGCAGTTACAAGCAAATTTAAAAAGCAAGGATATGGTCGATTGTAAAGTAAGTTATTGTGATATGAATGCGAATTAATTTTCAACTGGCAATTTAGATTCCAGACACTAATTTATTGTTATCACAAACCGTTGCTCCCCACAAAGACTTTTTTTCGGCTCAGTTTCTTTTGGCTTTTCCTAGAGGTGGACAGTATCTTATAACGATTGATTCGTCGGTCATCGACGAGCTGGGAAACATATGGAAGACTGGACCCAAGTCTAATTTATCTGTTAAGGTCCCCGAAGAGACTAAACCTGCACCTATTAGTATGCCTGGTATGGCAACCACGATCAATAACGTGTAAGTTATTTCTTCTATTTTTATTTTTTGCGCTAATTATTTTCTTTAAGAATTTTAATGACCGAGGACAGCCTCTTCATACGCCCGAATCAAAAAAAGACTTAAAAAATAATATTTATTACATTTAAAAAGATTACAAAAGTATAACATTTCATTTCTAAAATTAAATAATTGTTGAATACAAAAATACTGTTACAATTGGACCTTGAGTTTCTTAGCGGTAAATACACGGATATAACTTACTACATTAAACATTGATAATTGATTAGTAATCGTCGAAGGTCAAGTGGCGAAATACAGATATTCAAAAGCAAGCATTAACTTTTTTGAGGTTCCAAAGCTAATAATAATAGCCAGTGTACCGGTTACATGTGACCCACGACCACTGGTTCTTTGATAATAGGACTAGTATCGTGCCTTCTTACGTGGATTTCATTAAGATAATTTCCACTTTTTCCTCCATCTTTACTTGACAAAATTATATCTCCTATGGTAATATTGTGACTCACTGCTTTACACATATCGTATATTGTTAAAGCGCTAACTGCGACGGCTGTCAAAGCTTCCATCTCGACTCCCGTTTTGCCTTCACACTTAACGGTAGCCTCGATAATAACTTCGTTGAGTGTTTCATCCAACTTGACGTCGACTTTTACGTTTGTTAAAAAAATATTGTGACATAGTGGAATAATGTCGGACGTCTTTTTAGCTCCAGTTATACCCGCAATTTGTGCTATACTTAAAACGTCTCCTTTTTTCATGTTATTATTTTTAATTAGTTGCGTTATTTGATGCCCAATTTTAACTACACCTCTAGCGGTTGCGGTGCGAATTGTATTTTTTTTTTCCGTTACATCGACCATCGACGCTTTGCCATCTTCGTTAACGTGTGTTAGCTCTTTATTTGTCGAATAATAACGTACGAAATTCGATTGTGACGATGTTGGGAATAAATGTGATAAACTGGATGCAATGGAGTTGATTTTTAATGAAAGCGGCAAATCTAAAAAAGTTTAAGATATTAGGAATTTCAACAATTATTGTAAGTGAAGTTTGGTACTTGTACAGATACGGTCAAAAGTATTTGCCACTATTGGTATTCGCCTAAGTAGAATTAACTAAGCAACTCGCGTTACATTTCTTCCTCACAATATTGTAAATCCAACCAGCTCTTTACCTACATTTCAGTTTGGCACATTTTACTTACACACGCTTTCTCAATTAGATTGATGGCAAGAAATGAACGAATGAATGAACAAAAGCTGTTTTACTTGTAAATTGACAATTTTTAAATATACAGTGTGCTGATCGAGACCTGGGATATAGGGCTTACCATGTTAAATGAAATACTCCCTACCTAATTATTTTAAGAGAAAAGTTGTAAAAACCCGATTTATTCAGAATTAAATGTGGTTTAGTTTTGAATTCGTGTTTCTCTTTCCACAAAATTTGAGAAAATAGTTTGAGTAATTTACCCTGAATGTAACGCAGGTTGCTTATTTTATTCTAGCGTATACCGTATACCCATAGTGGCGAATATTTCTGGTAATAATCGTACATGGGGAATTACAGTAGTGATGGAATGTGCGTCGAATGTTGTTGGTGCGCCGAGTGTGTATAAAACAAAAAATCTAAAATTTTGGTTAGCAAATAAAGCGAAACATTGCATAAGCAAAATTTATTTACATACTAATAAAAATCATCCACCAATGAGAATCATAGGCCGATTTTCCATTTTAGCAAGGTTCAGCATGCCTGAAACAAGCATTATCAGATTTTACAAATTAGTAATGGGAGCTAAAGCAAAGAGGAGTTAATAATAATTAAGAACAAACCCGCGTGTTGCTTCTTTTTTCGTTTTACCGCAACAGAAATTAAGGTTGCTAGATCGTCTTCGCTACAATCACTTCTTAAAGCATCACGTAGAGAAACTTCTGTGTTACCAAAAAGACACACTTTGAGATTACCGTCGGCTGTAATTCTTAAACGATTACAAGTTCCGCAATAATGTTCGCTCATCGAGGTAATAAAGCCAACTTGGCCGACAAAACCAGGAACTTTGTACGCCTAAAACACACGCAATTACTAAATGCGATTAGTAAGAAAATGCGCGGAGTGGCCCAATACTGTGTCAAAGTTAAATTTTATTCTTTTACTCTGCTGCTACACTAGTAGTCCAATTATTCTAATCTCTATAGAAGCGCAAACAATTGCCTAATAAATTTTCCCCAAAGTTCAATGCCGACCCCGACCTTTTGGCGACAAACTATTGGACCACTGTATTATGTTTGAAGTAGATATTGTACAAACTTTTGAAGTGTCATTAGGATGATTCTCTATCGCATGAAAATCGCCCCATATATTAGTTATTCTATTAACCATATCGTTGAAAGAAACCATCTTTTCCATCTCCCATTTATTTCCACCAAATGGCATGTACTCGATGAACCTAATATCTATATTTTTATGTTCAGTTAGTCTAACAAAGTCGACTATTTCGTCGTCGTTAAAACCCTTCATAACTACACAATTAACTTTAACCGGATTATAACCGAGTTGTAGTGCAAGATCGATTCCCATTAAAACACGCTCCATTCCTTTACGCCTAGTAACTTTTTCGAAACGTTCCGGTTTAAGCGTGTCTAAACTTATGTTTATTTTATTTAAACCCGCTCTTTGTAGAGGTACTAATTTTCTAGTTAAAACAATTCCGTTTGTAGTCATACATATTTCTTTTAAACCTTCTAGTTCTCCGAGGGACGCTAGAAGAGTGGTTATGAGCGAGGGCATTCAAATAATTCGTTAATTACCGATTATGTCGACCAAATCTTTTCTTACTGTAGGTTCGCCTCCGGTTAATCGTATTTTTGTAACTCCTTCTTTTACGAAAAGTGTCGCTAATTTTATAACTTCTTCCGTTGTGAGTAAATTATTTTTTGGGGTCAATTGTACTCCTTCTTCTGGCATGCAATAGTTGCCTTTAGGAATAAAATAAAGTTACAAATTATGAGTTAGACACCAATTACACCACAGTCCACAGTAATTTTTTATTTGATGTACATTATTTGGGTTTTGTGCACAGTAAAAGAAAAAAGCTTGGCCAAACTAAACAAAAAGCTACTGCAATTTCTTTAATAATTTACTAGCCCATCCCTTATAATGCGTTGTTAACCCGAGTATGATTATGAAGTGCATGATTATTAATCGACTGATTTGATGTAAAAGTTTAAAAAATCTTACAGCGTAAATTGCATTTTTCCGTTAAAGAAATTCTCAAATAATTGTGGTGCCTCCCGAAAGTATCCAATAAAGGATTTACTTCGAGTTTACTGTGTTCCTGTAAACATTGCAAATGATTATACTAATGAAGTTGTTTATTATGATTATTTGAATTAATTTTTAAATGGTGACGTCATATTATTTATCAACAACGTGAAAAATCGATATAAGTTTGTACGCTATCTGTTATCTCTGACGAAGCTAATATTATTTATTATAATATAAAAATACCTTAACATGGAGAGCGTTTGCAATTTTATTTGAAGATATAGTGCGCTTGAATATTTCGAAGCATTTCAACAATTTTGGGCGTAACATACTTTCACTTTTACTTATTACTGTATTAAATTAAATTATTCAACTATTTATACAAATGCACAAAAATTATCACAACTAAACTGGATAACCTCAAGAGTCGAGGGTACAACAACCTAAATTTAATAAACAAATTGAAATTATTTACAATAATTACAAGAGTGTTTGTTCTAATTAACGTGACCTTCAAATCAAAAAAGTTTTGTACGCTACAGAGGTTACCTTACAATTAAAGATTATTATTGCTGATTGTTAAATTACATGATTATTATCATTTACTTGACGTAATACGTAAAATCGTTGTAAAAAGGAGAAATGTAAAAATGTTAGTTGCGTGCATGCACACATGCACAGTGTGTTGCCTATCCAACAGGAAATTGTAAATTTAACAACAAATAGTTTTTAAGCGTTTAGAATAATTTAGACTTTAAACGAAAGAGCTGTTTTTAAAAATTGATATTGTACTTGAACAAAATTCAAAATTGCAATCCAACTTTGGCTATCTTGACATTTTTTGTTTTCTATACGTTTGAACATTTGACAACTTGGATTCATAACCTCACTTTTTGAAGGCCTGTATTGAAATTGTTTACCAACTGTTACGAACGTAGTTTTAGAAGAAAATGTCTCTTTTTCCAGCGTACTCAAATGTTAAATCGGGCGAAGCTAGTGAAAGTCAAAGTGGAGAGTGGTTAGAAAATTCGAGTTTTCAAATCGACGTTTCCGGTACGCAAGAATCTTCCACGATAGCAACACATACCTTAAAAGACATTTCAAAAAGTGCCAAACGTAAAAAAAAGAAACGAAAGAAAGAGAAGCAAATCGAAGCGGTCGAAGTCGACTCAGACTGCAATGAGGATTTTAAAATCGATAAAAAGGGTAATTTGGAATTCTTGCGAGTGGCCACTGTTTCTCGACCATCGGCTCCATTGTATAAAGTAAAATACAGATTATCAGTTTTACCGCAACGCAGCAAACAAAAATTTAAACGTTACTTTAAGTTTAAATTTGAAGAAATTGATAATAAAGAGCCAGTGCTTACCAAGAAAGACCTCGAGTTACCGGTTAAATCGAATCCGGACGAAAATTTTACCGGATTTAAGCAAGAGGAAGAAATGTCCCAAAAGACGGCGTTTTTCAATCGTACTCTTGCTGAAAATCCCCACGATGTAGATACTTGGTTAAATTACGTGAGATTTCAAGATAAAATTTTTGAGTTTGAAAAAACTTACCGTAAAGGTAGCTTTGCTAAAGGCGTTCATGTTACGGCCGAACGAAAGATATCAATATTAGAGAAAGCTTTAGGTCATAATCCCGACTGCGAGCTTTTAATGAGAGAAAGGCTAAATATTTGTGTCGGTGTCTATCCGCCGGATGAATTAGTAATTCAAATCAAAAAGTTAGTCGAAAAAGATTCTGGAAATATTATATGGTGGCAAGGCTACATTGAAGCTAGTCAGTGTTCGATGTCACTTTGTAACATTCCGTCGGTTTTAGAACTTTACTCTAAGTGCTTATCGACTCTTCACCAGTTGAGAAGGAGTTCGGCAGTGGAAAAGTCTCATTTGGAAGAGAACATTTTGCGTATGCTCTATAAGTGCGGTTTATTTTTAAAGCAATCTGGTTTGTTCGAACAGTTATGGACACTTTTACGTTTATACTTAGAGTTAAATTTATCGCCTTCAGATAAAAACAAGTTTAATATTTCATCTGGATTTGATGACAAACAGTTGGTGGATTTAGAAGAAGTTGTTTTGAATTCTCAATTACCTATTCACGAGCTTTGGCTAAGAATTGAAAGGTTGAGAGAAGCGTGTCATTGGTTACCTTATGTCGATGAAGAACCTTGCGAAGATCCTCAAGTAAGTTGAGCAAAACATTTAAATAATATTTATAAGATAAGTCTAGCAGTCAAATGTCATGTTTATGTGTCTTTAGATAAAGCCAGAAATAAGATTACATTTTGTTTATTGTTGTTGTTATCGGTACAGTAAAATTAGATGTAAATTCGTAAAATAAAGAAAACATTTGATTGAGAAGTTAATGAAAAGTTGCACAAGATTTTAAAAATACACACACATTAGATAATTTAAATGCATTTTCTTGTTTTTCAGAGAGTCGTCTTCACCGAAGATGTAGCCGAATTAATTCATCCCATTACGATGCCCGGAAATCCGTTTAAATTAACTGCCATACTTTTAACCTTATTAAAAACTCCACTTTTACCGTGCAGACACACTACGATGCAAAATTTAGGATTAGATTACGTCCCTTGGGCATTAGATTCGATCGAAACACTTTTACCTTTATTCTTTCCCATGTACCCCATCGATTTAACAAACAAAAATCTTTTAAAAGACACACAAAGGTTGGCAGTTGGACCTCAGTATTTAAAAACGTTTCCGGGCCAAGAGGAATATTTGGATTTTTTACTCGGTACTATTAAGAATTGTATCGACTGTTTGAAAGATAAAGAAAAGTTAGCGGTTTCAATTTGGTGGTTTCGTTTTCAAAGGCTTCTGATTGTTTTAGATAAAGAAAACCGTTTCAGCGTGTCTTCTTCATTTAAAAAGAAGATTAAAGCTTCTACGAAAAATTTACTTAAAGCCGATAGAAATAACGTTATATTTTATCAAGAGTATGCATTGATCGAGTACGAATCGGGAAGTAACGAAAGTGCTCTCAACGTATTAACCACCGCAATAACAATGTGTGCTCAAGATAAAGATATTTTAAACGTCACAGATGTGAAAGTTAAAACTGAGATTTGTTCATTGTATCGGACGCTTATTGAATTATACCTTCGGTTACCGAATGGGGTGGAAGTAAATAAGCAAAAGGCTTTAAATTGTTTAGTTGCGTTGACTTCCGGGGAGTCTATTAAGAATTCAGATATTTTAACTCCCGAATGTATAAGTGAAACGAACTTGAGATTTAAGCATATTTCGCTGAAACTTTTGCAAAGCGACTTAGAAGTGTTGATGTCCGAAGACCATTTTTTGCCTAACTTTTTTACCGATTGGATTATTTGTAATGGTTGGTTTATATATTTAACTCGAGGTGCTATAGAATGTGGTACATTTTTGGAGGATATTTTAGAAAAGATCGATTCTGCTTGGCACAAGGAAATTTTATTTGAGTTTTATGTCACTGTTTTGTTTAGGCACTGCTTAGATAATAGAGGATCGGGGTTGTTCAAGTTATTGGATGATTTATTGTATCGTGCAATTGAAAAGTTTCCAAATAACATTTTTTTCTTATCTGTATTGGCTAAGGAACAAAGCCTAAGTTGTTCTTTGGGTCAGCCTTGGTGGGAAATATCCAAATTATTAACCAAAACCGGACACGCAATTCCTAGTTTATTTTTAATTATAATTTCCAACCAAAGAGCATGCGAAATTGAAGACAGTTGGATCGATACTATAACGGGTAACACTTTCTCTCTAGTCGGCGATTAAATCGTTAATTTAAACGTTTGGTTGTAGGTACTCAAATGACTATAGATAGCAGTTTCAAAAACCGCATGTTGTCTCTCTTTCAACATCTAACAAACATTAAAATGTGCACCAGAAGATGTGGATTATTGTGGAGATTATACTTACAGTTTCTCAATACTTATTTTGATCCTGTAACCTGTAGAAAAGCTTATTATAGTGCAGTAGAAGAATGTCCGTGGCTCAAGGTGATTATTAAATCGAAAATAAAATTTAAACACTAAAATTTATTTTACAGGCATTGTACATCGACGCTGCTATTTATATTCCTGAAGAGTTGCCACAAATTCAAGATTTGCTCATCGAGAAGCAGTTACGTTTACATGTAACACCCGATGAGCTGGACATCTTAAGAAACTAACTGTGATAAGGGTTAATAAAGTATTGATAAGAAAGTTTTGACTTGGTCTTTTTTCTCCGTTGTTACAACTTGAATTTCATTAAAATTTCCCACAACTCTAGTTTCCTGAAATCACTTCAAGACAAATTTGAAGTATCGACGTTTTTAGAGCACAAGTCAATTTCCAGTGGGGCGCTTGCCTCGAAATGGGAGTGAAATGAGGTCTTCAAATACTTGTGGCTTTTGGAACTGAGTTAACCTTTACATTTATTGTTTATACCGGTAATCGGTAAAAATTGATTTTTTAAACACATGATCGATTAAACGTTTGCAGTAGTCTGTCAAGGTATTATCAGATTTCATCAAAAATGTTAGCATTTTATTTATAGAAAAAAAGGTACCTACCTACTGGGTTTAAAAATAATAGCTACACTGTTTCAGACTCGCACACATTCAAATTTTCTCTAACTATTAATTTATATTTTTGGATTTAGAGGAAGCAAAAATGTAGAGAAATTAAATTTAAATTTTTAATTAATTTTTTCTTCAAAGTAGACGAAATCAACGAAAAAGTAAAAATGAAATACTATATAATTTATTGTATGCGTCAATTCGAAATTCAACTTACAATTTTGCACTATAAAACCACACATTTTCTAATCACGTGTTGATAACACCTGCAATTGCAGATTAATACATGTGCTCTATTATCAACTCGAGATTTAATAACCCCATACATGCACCCATGTAAATCGAATGGAGGTGATGTCTTGTGTTTGTGTCTCCGTAAAAGTGAATTTTAAAACTTGTAGTTAATTATTTCAGATTGTGGTAGACAAGAAAGCATACTGTTGGATGGAAGTTCCAGCTTACAATAATAAAAAGTGACTTTAGAATGCCAACCACCAACGAAAAAGGTAAGTCCTCAAAATTGAGGCTGAATATTTATTTTCTTTGTGCTCAAACACATTCCGTAATCGAACAATCGTAAACTTTCTTACCCTCAAGTATTTAGTCGAGCTGTTTTGGAGAAAACGGCCTCACGTCTTCTTTTGGGTCATTAGATTTATTTTGTGCGGCCTATTAAGAACCGCCGAAGTCGCGATTTTTGATCATTCTTATCGCCGAGTTTGACCGCGCGTCACTTTCAACTGGAGCCCGCAAAATTTTTCAACTTTTTGGTGAACAAGTAGTGGTCCTTTAGGTTTGATTTCGTACGTTTTATAATTTTTTGGGTCATTAGATTTAATTTTGTAGGTCATTTTAAGAACCGCCGAAATCGCGATTTTCGATCTTTTTTATCGCCGAGTTTGACCGCGCGTCACTTTCAACGGGGCCCACACAATTTTCCAACTTTTTGGTGAACAAGTAGTGTTCCTTTAGTATTGATTTCGTACGTTTTAAAATTTTTTGGGTCATTAGATTTAATCGGGTGCAACCTATGCACTGGTGATGAATGAAGTTATTTTTCTGATCATACCAAATCCACAGTAATAGGTAGTGTTGTTGATTAGTAGAACGAATAAATAGTGCAATAATTTAAATAGCAAAATATTAATTTAATACTTCAAGCAAAGTATAAAAATAAGAATATTTCAATAAACACAGAACAAATTCAAAATAAAATAAAAATAAGGTATAAAATTAACAAAGATAAATCCTTAAGAACATTAAGTACATTGGAATGTTAACATATTTTCGTCTATTAAATTTTGGTAACACAATTCATCATCATTATCGTACAAACTAACTATTAATGGATCGATAGATATAAATTTAGCAATTTGTACCGTATCACAAAGTTGACTCATTCGATCAAAAACTTCTGGCATGGCCGTCGGATCTACTAAATCTATGCCGTACAATTCGGCCCTGTGTTGATAAATGGGCATTTCTAACCACTCCGGTTTAATATCTCTTATGCATTCAAGAGGAACGTCCTCAAAATTACCAAAATCGACAAACCAAATTGAAACATATCCTTCGTTACATTTATCCATAACTTTACCTCTATAGAAATTATTATCCTCTGAAAAAAGTGCAACACAAGCTTGACCAATTTGAACGTCATCAATCATTGGTTGTTCGTGAGCGCACTCTTTCATTTCTTCTGTTACTTTTTCAAATAAATTTTTTGTTTCTTCGATCGTTTTACTTGACACAATCTCCAAAATAAATTTATTGAATGCAATAATACTAATAATACCGACGTTCTTTTTTTTTCCCTTAAAACTCGAAGATAGAACCTTTTGATTGAACTCGGGAAATTTCAGTGGACTCGATATAATAGAAACATCCTTAACAACCGCAAAATCTTCGCCGAGCAATTGTTCTCCTTCAATAACGACATCATCGTCATCGTGATTAGTAGGCTGCTTATTTTCCACACAAACTGCGTCGTTATTAAATTTCACTACAGCTTTATTTACGTTGACACCGTCCAAATAAATGGTGGCAGCCACCGAAATATTTTGTATATTTTTACCTTTCAGAAATACAGTTACTTTATTATCCACCAACATTTTATGTAATTCGTCTAAATCGGAAGTTAACCACTTATGTTCGGGTGGGATATTGTATAAGTGCACTCGATTGGCAAAAGCTTCAATATTCAAGTACATAACTTTGAAACGTAAATCTTCGTGAGTACAATCTTCAATGTTACCATAATCGATCATGTATACTCGAATATCACCATCGTTTACGGTTAAAATTTTGCCACGATGCCACTGTTCCGTTAAGTGATACTTAACAGTACACAATTGCCCGGGCATCCAAATACTACCGACAGGTTCTGGCGGAATATCACAGAACATCTTTTGAATTTCTGCTTCCATTTCGTGCAAAGGACTTGCTAATTCGGCGTCATGAAGGTAAATATTTCCACCATCATCGACATTAGTAACGATGGCTTCGAATTTCTTTTGAGAAAACGGAAGTGGAGGTAACCAATCTACAGGAGATGACTCTTCTTCTATAAGACTGTTCCAATCTTTGGAAACATCCGGAGGTGAGGATCTGGGCGCTGAGAGTTGTTCTTGAGAAGAACTGCTTGAGATTTTAGTGGAAAGATCGAGAGACTGGCTTTTTTTTCTTGTAACATTACTTTCTTCTTCTTTTTTGAGTTCAGGAGATTTAATTCCGGAAGCCTAAAATAAAATAAAATTTCTCAATTTCTAATTTTTGAGAATAACTTACCATATTCAAATTAAATGTTTCGCCCTCCTTATTTTTACTCGATGGCTCTTCTTGTTTCGACGAACGTGAATTCATGGGTGCAGTTTCGAGCAAGCAGTTAAATTGCCGATCTTTGAGAGCCAGTCCTTTATTTATTAACAATTTATTGATGTTGTGTAAGACCGTTTTGGCCGGTTCTAGAGCTCCGCCCGGTTTAAACTCGGCATACCACATTACAACGGGTAAGGATTTACGTTCTTTATCCACGAGGCCACTTTTAGACAAGTAAATTGTATTTGTAGTTTTAAATATGTCGTTTAGATATTCTATCGAGAGGCCGCTCCATTTATTAATATCTCCAGCGGGTATAATACCCGCCAAATGGCATCGAATCGCACCTTCGCAATACTGTTTAAATTGTGCATCTAAGACAAAAAGTTCATCTCGGGAAACGCATATTTCTTCCGCAATGTCTCTCAGTATAACATTAAAATTATTATCGTCGATTTTCTCTAAAATTATAGCTCGAAAATATTGGCCCTTGTTGGAATTAAACGCCGCACAGATTACACCAACTTCCGGGTTTGGTAAAGTTTTTTGTTTTTCATAGTAAAAAGATTGTAAATTGTAATGTAGTTGCAGCTGTAACTTTTTAAAATCCTCATCGTCAAATGACACGTAAATTACGGCTGGACTTTTAGACGACAGTACATTTACTATCTTTCTTGGAACGTCATTGTCGGCGTCCGAGTCTTCTTCTTCTTCTTCTTCATTATCGTCGGTATCTTTTCTAGTACCTTGAATTGTTTTCATTAAAGAAAGTGCATAACAATCGTCGGACTTCTTAGTTGGCTTTTCTTCTTTCATCCATTCTACTTTCTCTGACCTGTAAAAAAAGAATATTAAAAAGTAAAATTGGGGTAGGTATTATTTATAAAGCTGCAATTTTATTATATCTGCATAACATCTGAACCAGGAATCCAATGGCGTGTACATAAAGGGCGATGGCTACAAAGCACCGAGGGCAAAATAACATTCTCTCCAGGGGTGTATACACTACTACACAAGATAAAACAGCAAACTTACAATTTTCCTGTAGATACAGCAAATCCTTCGTTTACTATAAGGGCATTGATGCACACATCGAACGAAGCACAGCTGTCAAATAAAACGACATTGGGAATATCACTTGCCTCTGCAACTACTAAACGAATTTTATCTTTATTATTGACGTATTTGTTTAAACACTCGTTCACGTCGGTGCCCCATTCGTTGCCACTAGGCTCGACATCGACCATTTTAACAAGCACGGCCTAAACAACAAAGTTAAAGTTTGTCAACTTAAATAAAATTTTCTTTCACCTGACTGTCTAGGCGACGAAATGTTTCGGGTAGTTTTTTAATTTGTTCATAAGAAACGGTCATCGTATTCCCGTAATCGATTAAAAAGATTTCGACTAAGCCTCGACCGTGTAATATATCGGTAACGATTGCACGATACCATTTCAAACTGGCACCTCTATTTTGTTGAACAGCAACTAGCATATCTAAACAAACGTTTACAAGTTTCTTATTTTAAGAATAAAAAAAATTTGGCTTACTCGGCTTGGGAACATAAACACTTGGATTATTTGTTTTATTCGTAGAACTACCCTTATTGGGTTTATTATAATAAAAATTATTCATAGCGTCGCTCAAATGCTCAACATGATGAACAAAATCGGCCTTAAATTAGATAATATTAAAAACTAAACCAGTGCGAGAAAACACTTGAATTATGGAGACGAACTTTTACGCACGTTCAACTTACCACTTGGACATAAATTAGATGAGGATCAATAACGTGCGATATAAGAACTTGTAAAACTTGCCCTTTGGTCAACTTTAAAGTTCTCTTGTGTATTTTATTAACAGGTACAACGGACTAAAATTTTAATTACAATTATGTATTCTAGGTTTTAAAATATACGTTACCTTCATAGTAAGCTTGGTTATTGGTCCTGTAGCATCGAGACTAGGAACTGCGTGGCCGATAAAAATAAGAGCGTCTCTTAACGAAGCCATTTCTTCACCGCCAACATTCGAAAGTACGTCGACTTCCAAAGTCGCCGTAGAATCGTCCATTACCACCAAAACAATGTCGCTACTAAATTGAAAAAATAGGTGGTGAGCCTGGATCTACCGTGTGTTAACTTTCGAAGTACTACTACATGGAGAGAAATAACATTGCAAATCACTTATTTGCAGTTTGCTGCTCGCCAGTAGCTTCTGCAAGAATGGAAAAGGTATCTATCGAAAGAGAATTATTTTCCGAGTCTCCAAGTATTAAATACTTCTTAATTAACATCTTTTTTAATTATTAAAGAGTTCTTTAAACATTTTTAAATTTTGCAAATACTTAAACTACTTTTTACTAATTTAAAAAAACGTTAATTAAGAAGTATTTGGTACCAGGAGACTCAGAAAATAATTCTCTTTTGATAGACCTTCGCCGTTTTCGTAGAAGCAACTGGAGCACAGTAAATTACAAATAAGTGATTTACAATGTTAATTCTCCCTATGTACCGCTTTGAAATTTAACACACGGTATACAGAGTCCGCCAGTTACGAGGGAGGGAGATTTACTTGCCGTTTTTTAAACTATTGATGCCCTATTTTAATACAGATTATTTTCACTTTAAAATACTACAAGCGCTCTATGTGCTTGCTCATTAAAAATGACACGAGCGCTACTTTTTCTTCAATATCATTAGTTTAGTTTAAAGTTAAAATTTCCAGTCTTAACTGTATAGGACAGTTTTGAGTATCTCGAGTTTCCTTTCATTAATCATAATTCGTATTCGAATAGTACAATAATTTTAAACTACACTTTCCTCGTATCATGGCGGATTGTGTATTAAAATAATACACAGAACGATAAAACATAAAATTCTTGTCCAATTCATAAACATAATTACTGTTGATTATAAATATTGAAAAAGGTCAAAATATGGTTAAGCTTGAACCACTTCCAAAGTTCCAAATAATCTAAACTACGATTAAACAAATACTAACGATGGAAACAAAAATACTGTACCTTGTAACACGGGTTTGGACGAATTGAGTTTCCACCTGAGATCTAATTTCACTTGAAAATTAAAGAAAACAAAACAAAAAGGTAAATTCCAAAAAAACTCACACCACCACTAAAAATAAAAACAACGCGCGCTTACCCATTAATTATCTGAACCATAAGAAGAACTGCTTTTGGCTCCCATTGCTGATTTTTGGGATAAACGTTGTAAAGTTTACAATGAAGAGCAAACGGTCTTGGTCTAGCTAATTCACCGTTAATTTCTCGCAACCTAAATCACAATACAAAATATTTTAAATCGGCGCTCTTAAAAGTAAACTTACATATTCAATTTAACGGCTTGAGTATTGCCATAGTCGATAAACATAACCATATACAAGTCTTCTTCCTTTTTCGAAACATCGACGACTCGAGCTCTGTACCAATCGCCTCCGCCGTTTTTAATTTGATACTTTACAATATACAAACCGTCTAAAAGAAGATCGCATAATATGTAACCAAATGTTATTTAATTAAATCGACTAACTCAATTCTGGTCTAGCTACCATGGGAGCCATATTTCTCACATACAAATTAATCTTATTCGAAAAATTGCGTAAAACTCGATCACAACGAGCTAATTGGACGTAAAAGCTATCGGGATTATCTATATGGGATACTATAACTTTCTCGCGATTGCCTAAAACAGAACAATTACGGCCACCGAAACGAAAATTTAAGTAAATATACCTTTCTTAAGATTTGGCCTTACAAATTTCTCCTCGCACGTTTGCTGGACCCATCCTTCGACCGATTTTTGTACTGCGCCCATTAGAGGTTTTAACAGTATATCTGATTGCGAACCTAACAATTTTCATTAATTACACCAAGACGATTCACAAAAACCTCACTTACATGAATCTGAATTTTTCGACGAAGTGGACTTATTCAAACTTTCATCCAAGTTTATACTTGAAATTTCGTCGTTAATTTCAGTTTCATAATCTTCACCTATCTCGTCTTCCATTACTAAACGATAGCCGCAATTTGGTTCGACCTCGATCGAAAATTTTCCCGTAAGATCCACGAGCTCGTCGTCGAATTGAAATCTAAAAGAAGAATCATGAGACGAAGTTTAAATTTTTTTCTCGAGACCTCACTGGACATTTTGCGAATTGTTTGCTTCGCCAACAAAATAGCAAGGACCCTTTAGAGCATCTTCCAATCTTTCGGTTAAAACGGTCACGTTAACTTTGATAGTCGGTTCGGGATCTTCTAAACTTTTGGCAGTTTTAATGAGGCCGTTGAGACTGCGTATTTTAGTAAAGACGTCGTTATTTATTTGGTCGAGAACGACGGAGTCGTAATTTTTAGCGGACGCTATTTCTTGTAACCATTTCGTTTCTTCCTGTTGTAGTTGGGCGTGCACGTTGGAGAAGAATTTTATTATTTTTATTTCTATCGGCGAGACTTGATTGGTAGTTTTAACGATGGATAATGCTTTGGTCACTCGCTATAAAAAAATTTTCTATTGTTAAAAGATGTATTAGAGCAAAAAGAAAATTATACTGTAAAAATGGCACTATAACTACTGCTAACATATCGAACGATTAAACATTTTCCATGAGCCCCGTTATTTCTAATTTTGAATTTTAAAATAAGTGCATTATTATTTTTTACACGCGTCAGTTAGTTTTCTTTCTTCTTAACCCACCCCATTACGAGATTTGTTGAGGCGCTCGAACAGTAAATTGCACCAAATTAGAAGTAACCATGCGACAACTGAGCTTTTATCGGCATTCAAAAAAATAACTATGACCTAGTTACCCTCAGATGTACCTAATTTGGCCCACCTCATTAGTTTTTAGTAGTTAAATTTTAGAAGCATAAAAATGGAGATTAAAATTTTAAAGAAGTTCGCAGCTTAAACTTGCATCGAAGTCTCCGTTTAGAAATGTAGTATTGGTTTAGTGGTTCGAGTAAAAGCATTACAAATTATAAAAAGCACCGTCCCGTCAATCAAAGACGACTGTAATAATACACAGTACAGGAAGAAGAAGAAGAAGGGGCCCCCATTCACCGGGTCCGGCTGCTGTAAATTTCATAAAGACAGTGAAGTTAGTATAACGCGAAATGTCGAGGATATAGCTAAGAACCCGCATTTACAAATTTATCATGCATTATTCGTATTTTTTAGTTAATATTGTGATAATTTGTTTAGGATACTTTATTGTAATAGCAGGTGAGTTTAAAACTACTATAAGGAACAAATTAAGTTTACGTAACAATTAATTTTTGGGTTTCGTTTACAATGCGTAAGTGTTGGAGAAAAAACACAAAAACAAAGTAAAAGTTGTTAGTCCATTTTGGAACATAGTAATTAGATTTTTATAAGAGCGTATGAGCGGTCATTAACTTAAGCAATGTACATGTAGTTCACCTTTAAATTAAAAAATAATAATAAACAATTAGAGTGATGAAGCAAACAAAGACTCGCTTCAACGAATGACGAATATTTCTACTAAAATCCAACACCCATAATAAATACAAGAGAACATGAAAAGCCAATATTTGGCCTAAAACGAGTTACTTAATTGGAATTAATAAAACGATTTGTTAAATAACACGTAAATGTTAATAAATAATAAAACAAGAATTTAAAATAAAATATAAAGATCATAAAACCGTATTTATTTAAAGAGTTAGCCCCACAATCGACCACAAATTGCGAATATATAATTATATCAATCCTTTCATGTATTTACGGCATTCAAAATGATTTAAAAAATGTGAAGGGTTGTTCGATTGTTTAATCTAATGAAATAAAAAAATAATAATAATAAAATAGACATCAGTATTTTAAAAATCGAATCTATAAAGTACATGTTGTATTTACGTAAGCGTTTCTAGGCTAGGCCTTGGTATGAGGCGTGAGTTCACGAAAGCGGGTTGCAAAAAGTTTAGTTTTTCTAATACAAGTCTTCTAAGGGCCGATTGTACATTACTCGCTCAAAGAAAGTTCAACTGTGAACTAAGCTTACCATTGTCAATGAACAATAATAAGATAGGTTCACCGTTAAGCTTGGTTTGAGCAAGTGATGTACAATCGGCTCCTATAAGAGTATTCTAAATATACAAAATATTAAGACCCTTTCCCTAAATCTTCGCCCATTTTCCATTTTTTCGATGGAAGTCTAAGATCCCCATCACACACGGGTATATTTCAAGTATTTTGCTTCAACCGTTCGCGAGTTACTGTTTACAGGTAGACAGATGCGAAATTATATGTCTCAAAATTGATATGTAGTGGTATAGCAAGTCTCAAAATAAATGCTTTCCAAATTTATTAACGTTTTTTCAAATCGAGGTATTCCGTAACTTTGTTCGAGAAATAACCACAACGAATTGTAAAATAACAGTCATATAGTAATAGTAGGTACATTGAAAAAATTACAGCGCGCCCGTTAATAAAAAATTTGGGTAGAGTTGATTTACTTGAACTGAAGTGCTGAAGTCGAACAACATAAATATAAACAAATTAATTACAATATTTGAAAACAAACATTATCAAAGTGTAATTATTGAAGATGGAGAAAGCTTTCACTTTGCCTTACATATACGTGAAATAAAAATATTTGTGCGCGGTTATATAATCGTGTTGCTGATTATTGAAATCATGTAAGAATTCAAATATACAAGGTGATTGAAAACAGATGATAATGCAGATTACTTGGTTATTATACAGTACTCTAAAAGCGTGTTACGTTGGTTGGTCTATTTAAAAGCCCAATCGAAATTAAAACAAGAAAGTAACGTTATAACGTATCAAATTCTCTTTACAGTGATACTAAAAAACAATACATTCTTTAATAAGGTTTTAAAAAAAATCAATCTAGTGATCAAATTACCATAAAACAATAAATAAATAAAAAACTAAAAAAGAAAAAAAAATTACAATAGTACAATAAAAAATAAAAAATTTAAAATATATATATATCATTGAAAAGAGGATGAAAAACGCTATTCAAATAAGCGATATCCAACTATGGTTTCTATTTAAAAAACAAAACTTTGTGTTATAAACCGAAAAATAACAAAGATATTGAAAATATCTTCGGCTCATTAGTAATAACCGAGATATCGACATTTAAGGAAAAATTTTAAAATCGAACTTTGGTTTACAAGTTCAAAACAAAAGAAAATCGCGAATTCCGGTTTTCGCCAATGAGTTTCTCCCAAAAAAAGAGAACGAGGATGCGCCATCCATTTTTCCACATCTCTCTTATAGTTATCGACTTCTCTACAAGAACTATCGAATTCTGCCCACCCTGCACATACACTTTGCCATCGGTGCCTTCAAAAACGAAATTTAAATACTAAATGCATTCTCCGAAACAATGCACGTATAGAGTGTTTTAGTTGCTCAATAGCTCCTTCAAGAATTCGCTAATTGCCCAGAATTAATAATAACGATGATTTATACTTCAAGTGTTAAGTACTTTATAAAAAGCTTGTTGAAAGTAAAAGTAGGCTGATAGAAAATATTGTGAATAAATACAATAATTACAAAAGAGGCGAACTAAAAAGTTAAGACTACAACAGAGTATAGGTACCATTTTACTAAATATTTATGAATGTATCTTATTAAAACGCGATAAAAATTTTAATTATTTATCGTAAGTCCCGATTACACATTGTATTTAGTATTTATATGATGAAATTAAACATACGACCGCTTAGAATTGCAAAAATTAACATATCGACTATACAATAAAAGATAAAAGTCATTTCTTCAACCTTAAAAACAATTGCATACAAATTAACATAAAAGTTTAATTTCAATTAGTTATTTTATCTTTTATTCTAAGTTTGTTCAAATAAATTATTTTAGAAACATATACCTACATGAAGAAAGTCTTAATACACGTTTAATAACACTTTCTATATTCTCATTTTTTTTAAATTATACATTCGCAGAAGTTAAACTCAGATGAAAAACGTATAATCTTGAGGAAATTGTTCTTTTAAATGCACTTTCTTTGATTCAGTATAGTATTGGCGAGAGAGGATCCTGAAAGTGAAACATCCCGGCGATTGTCTCACAATGACTATACGGGGGTAGACTTAATCCAAATAAATCCGACGTTACATAAAGTCGATCCAAAATTCCTTCGGGCAGTTGATTTAGCTCGTCAGGGCCTACGGTGTTCCGACTTTGGGAGTGATAAGTCTCTCCGTTTAGATGGTAGGAAAAGATGTAGTTAGAGAATTACTTTAGAGCTGAGACTGAATATATATTACGTAAAACAAACTATACGCATAAAAGACTTACAGTAACGCTTAACATTGCGGAAACTGTAAAAGGTCACAATTAAGACCAAAGTTATTTAACCTACTTTTTATATTTGCTATTAATAGCTAAAGGAAAACAATCGGTCCAACCTCGAATTCCACTATGTGATAAATCTTAAAATTAATAACGTTTTAAGACTAAAATAATAATATACAAATAAAAGCGATAGAAAGGTGAAAACTCCAAACACAACCTTGTACCAAAAATTAGGAAAATTATTTATTGTCCATTTGACAACCCACTATGAAGAAAAATCAAATTCAAAAACGGATTAAATTGCTTAAAAAAGGTATGAAGGTTCATTTAGGGTTGGGTCGTCATTGTATTTAAACCTTGACCCATCTGGTAGTTTGGCAATTTAATTATGACTAAGAAATTTAATAAATTAAACTATAAAAATTATAATAAAATTTTTCTATCCAAATTCAAAAGATGTGGGTAGTCGATCCTTCTCGCGAATCTTTAAAAGCGGCCTCAGCAGGTCCAAAAAGTTTGTAATTCGTACCATCGCGACATATTTTTAGAGATAAAAAATTTAAATAATCCCTTGGCATTTGTACGGAATAAAAGCCAAAATTATATAAAAATATTTAAAAAACAAAACTACAAACATAAAATTATTTAATGCACGTGAAAGCCAAATTATACATATTTTGCACAAGTTTACCTTGAACTGTAACCAATAAAGTACACAAGTTTAAAAGCTCATTTGTTAAATCAATTTACAAATTTTTAATTTCCAAAGAAGCGAGGCGCGTTCCGGAAAAGGAAAATTTTTACTTGTCGAGAAGTCACCCTTCACTAATTGTTAAGTCATCAAAAGTAAAGAAACAATAGATCAGCTATATTATAGTCGTGTCTGACCTCATCGTGAAGTAAAACCCTTTTAATTACGATTGGCCTAAAGAAACAATCGCTTAATTATTACTTCTCGTTTTTTTTTCTACTTCCGTAAAAACGCTTTACAAATCATCGTTTTAAAAGCGATAATCGCAAAGGTGAAAGTCGAAAATCGAGTAGAGGCGCCTTCGGGTGGTCCTTCGAGCATGGATGGCTCCGAATTTTCGCATAAAAGTGTCAAAAATATTTATCGACAGACAAATTAATTTTACAAACAAAAGGTCATCGGCGTCCACCAAGTTTTTACCTAAAAATCGACAATAATAATTGTTACGATATTCAAGGTTTTAATTATTTATTATATGGGTGCGCCCGGATTTCATACTAAAAATCAAAATTTTGGTTAAAATTGAAAAGTATCATCTTGATTGATATTATATTAATATCTGAATATAAGAAGGTAAACGAGTCGTCCTTGTCAACTTAACGTCCTTGTTTAGTTTCATTCGAGTAGTACTCATTTTTATCAACATATGGTGGTAAATTTACCGAAAAACCCCTATAAATTAGTTCAAGAGCAATAAAATGACAATCGCAGTAATAACTATACAATAATAAGCCTTGTAATTGGATAATACGTTTTTTAATTTAATGAATATGTATAATACATGTTATTATTTAAATTTTTCGTAATTTACTAAGTAGTATAGTCAGAGCAACAATATTTCGAAACGACTTCCTGGCTTTACCTACGGTAAGCCGGGTCGAAAAGGGCCATAAATTAAACTTACAAAGCCACCTTATACATTTCTGTTCTCTTTACCTAAAGAAGACAACGAGTACAGTAAGTAGGTACAGCAATAGAAACTGCAAAACGCACAACGCACACTCTACAGGTATGGTAGGTACGCTCCGTAAAGTTGTCGGTAACTTTACCACCAGCAGAGAGGTACAATAATGAATAATCTCTTTCTATTCTATTCCTCTATTGATTGTATTGAACCTCTCTGCTGGTGGCGTAAGTCAAAAAGAACTTTACGGAGCGGAATTAGAATAAGGAGCTATTACTACCAAAAATTCAAGGTACAAAGAGCTCACATGTAATTTATTTAGTTTTGGTACTTCTGTATATTTTTTTGGAGTGTTCAAATACATCAATACAATCTGATTTTTGTATACCCTCTCAATAAAACTAGTTATTTGAAAGAACATTTCCATGAATTTCTGCGACAATTTTCCCAGACGAGCTGAGCTCTAACATCTAGAACCTTGATGTTCAATAATTTCCAATCTCCACTTAAACAAATTAGGTCGACAACGTGGTAGTTGTAGGGTATAAATAAAAAAGTCAATTATCATTAGTCTTTTTCCTCATGAATCCTGCAATCAACTAAATAAAATTACAATTCAAAAGTATTAAGTTCTTCAATATCAACTAATTTAGTTTCTTCTTTTTTTCGTATTTTTCGCTATTTAATGAAGGCAGCTTTATATATCGTAACTTCCAAATAATAACTCAATTTTACGTACACAAAACAAACAATTAAGAAAGTTTTGTACTATAATTATTAATGTAAAACAATTTTATAATTATCTTCTATTTATCTACTTAATACAATTGAAATGGTTAATTTTTAAATCTAGAAGGCGAATCGAACAATTAATTACTTTATTTAATATTAAACACTGATGTAGATATTATAACTTTTAATTAATTAAACGTCAAATTAGAAATAAGAAAAATTAAGATAATTGTTACTGCAACTTAAAAAGATTTTAGTAAGTGGCATCATAATTCATTCAAAACTTATTCCACGTGTCGCAATTTAATTATTTCGATATTTACATCAATTGCACGTTAATTAGTAAATTATAACGACTTGGGCAATAAGTAAAAGCGACATTTTTTTAAATTAAAATAGTTAGACGTAATGGCCAACAACTTTAGTTTAATTCTAATATTATATAGATCGATTTCGATCAATGTCAAATGAAATGCAAGACATATTCATTACAAACCGATACCCTATAATTAAATACCGACGTAAAAAATATATTCGAGCTCTCAAGGAATTAATCAATTTGTCAAATTACTAATTTATAAATCAGGAACTAATTTACAGAATGCAAAATTAATTCGCTCAAAAACACCACGGGCGATTTAAAGAATAAGAAGATGACATAAGAATTGTAAAAAAAGTGGTAGCTCTCCTTCGTTAAAACCAAACACGAATTTGTTTAATTAAAACAAAATAATTAAGATACTTCTACAACCCGTACTCGTCAAAATCAATAAACCAGTCACCTGGAACAATAAAATTGTAATTTAAATTTAAAAAAAAAAAGTTTATGCAAATAAAGTGACAGGCAACACTTAACCGATTTCGCAAGATACGAGTGAGAATGCCAAAAGGTATAATCAATTCTTTAAAGAGTAGAACGCACAACCAGCAATCTGATTAGGTATCGAGAAGGCATTTAAGGCTATAATTATAGAACGACTATTTCTCTCAACCAATCGCAGCAGAATTACACCGATAATTCGCCCAATTACTGTTGAAATTGTAGATATTCAAAGGGCTGGGCTACTCCCTCTGGAATAATAATAAGTTACGCCAAGCAATATCTTTTATTGCCCATCAAATGGACGAGGATTATAAATACGCAAGTGAATAGACCTTTATCATCTCAATGCACTATAATCTGTAGAACTTTTTAAAGGCGGAAAAATAATAAAACATAATTTACGTTCCCGATACGTTCGAACTTCGATAGCAATTTTTTTTCCTCAGACGAAATACGTCAATTCGGTTGAATACATTCATCACGTAATTATAAATCAATTGAAATATCCTTCAAAAGTAACTTGAAATTATTAAATTCAAGCTTCCTTAAAAGCATCAGTACAAGACGTCTCGCTTTCTCCCGTTTTATTCAATTTCTCTTCACATTTTTTTTCTTAAAATGTTAGAAAATTATAAATTAAGCTACAAAAAAGTGTAATTACAGTTTAACATTTTTCTATTAAAATTATGTAATGGGGCAAGCTCACTTAACTATCCAAATGAAATAGAATTTATAACATTTTTATAAAATGTATACTTTCAGCAATCAGCTTAACCAGCATTTGATTGATTGAAGAGTTAATAATCATTTTATTGGTGTAAAATAACAGTAATTAAAATTTTAGAGCTGTAGAAATACGTATTTGGTAAAACGAGATGTATTAATTAAATTCTCGTCCAATATTTATAACATGGGCGTATAGAAGAACCTTGTAAAAATATTGTATGAAGGTAGTGTGGCCAACACAACGTGGGGTTCAAATCCGAAAGAAAATAAATTCTGATAGGGCTCGTTCGTTATTTACAGTGCGGGTCCAAAATATTTGCACATTGAAAGTGCAATTGCGCTCAACGAATTAAAAAATGTAACGGATGGCTTTACAAGTACATACAATAGTACACATATTAATTAATTAAATATCTTAAGCAAATTTTGTGACTTCTTCACTTAATTTACGCTTTCTGAATTATTGTCATAATGAAAGCAAAAAATTAATTAATTGCTTGTTAAATTAAACATAATATATAAATTATGCAAAAAATCAGAAACCAAACAAAATTAATGTTATCCAATTATTTATTTTTAATTATAGAAGGATTAGAAGAAAGATCGAGAATTAAACGACCACGGGCGCCACCTCCTCCATCATCGGCAGAAAACGATTTAGGAGATGATTATCCCAACGAAAGAAACAATCAATTATCCACGAGTTCCGTACCGCCGGGATTCTTACGTCCTTCCGTCCAAGAATATTTAGAACTTGGAAAGTCAATTCCAGGTAATAATTATAATTTTTGCACAATAATTATTTATGGTTACTTAGGGCTTGTCAAGCCAAAGTCAAACATTTAAAAAATAATTAGTGTTAAGCACCAAAAAATATGTTACGTGAGAATATTATTTTACTACCTACCTACTTGGTATGCATTTGAATTGTTTTTATTTCATTCATTGTAAATTTAACCGAGAGTTAACCTTAAATTTAAATTACGAGATGAAGACGATAATTCAATTGTTTTTGTTAAAACTCAAAAGTGTTTCCTATACAGTTTCCCTTTCCGTCTTCGCAGTTTTCGTAACCAAAAAAAAATTTGAAGTTGAAAAATTCAATATCCACGTTAAAGCGTTACAACCTTTCAACCTTCATTTCTTTGCTAAAGCCCTTCATTCTTCATTGTATCGACGTACGAATTTTTCGGCAACGCTTTCAAAACGGCAATTACACCAAATTCGCAATGTGACGCATTTGTCACAAAGCTCACTTGGATCCAAATCGGAAAAAATAACTCCAAAATGGGATCCCCCTAAATGTTTGAATATCGATCGAAAACGAAAACCCTCCATTTGAGAAAAGACACAAAAATCGCCCCAGTGGGAGTCGCCGAGAGATTAAACGCCCTCTATCGTTTTTTTTATTTTCAAAGTGTTGTTGTCTCAAAGTATGTCAAGAAACACCCTTGTATGTTGGAAATTCTCCACAATTTTTCATTAAACTTCGATTTTTAAAAAACGACAATCCAACAACGTCGAGAGTTACAGTAAGTACAACTAGAGCAAGGACGATTTCGTATAAAAGATGACTTGTTATTCGATTCTACGCTCGATTATACACTTCATTATTTGACACACATAATAGGTACTAATAAGTAAGCAATGCGTGATGTGACATAATAATAACGCCGGTGAAACAGAGAAAGTTTTATTTAATTTAAAAATTCGAACCTTTCGATTGTAAATTTATTGTAATAGAACGGATTTAATTTATTACGCAGAACCTTGTTTTTGAGTTGGAGCAATCTATCAATAAAATCAGCGAATATAGCCTACGCTCTCGGGAAGATTTCTAAATTCGCTAGTGTCGTCAAACAGTCAATTCCAAAGCGCAACGTTGAAAGTTACATCAGTACTCCGACACACGAGACGTGAAGAAATCTCGTGTTTACTAAGAAAAGAATTCTGAAATCGGCAGGAAAACCTAATTGTCGTAAGAAGGTAGTATCAAAAAAGGAGAGGCGCTTTCTAAAAATCTTCCAGAAAAACAATGCATTTTTGCATTGCCAGTCTCGGTATACTGTCTGACCTAAGGCATTGCGATGGAATGGGTCATGGACACACCTTTTCCTTTGTCACAATTGGAGTATAAGCATAGGTATCAATTGTGAATAATTCTTGTCGTGACTTCCCATCCGGACATAATTTGCGAAGCGTTAGATTTCGTTGGGATGCAGTGTAATGGAAAACTCTTTCAAATTACTCAACTGTTAATTAATAATAATTTACTGCAATATACTTCAAATATTTATTAACTCCTTTTTAATAACTTGCTTTTCCTTGGTTGATATTCCTTCTATATTTTTTACTGCATCCAAAATTCATTAAAATATTTTGACCGATAATGACTCAAGTAAATATCTTGCCAAATCTCAGCGACCCTAGATGCGCACAAGAAAAAGTTAGAAAGCGGTCAAAATAGACGCCCAATCAGTGTTTTCAGGCTGGTGTGATCGGCAAGATTTGGCAAGATATCTACTAGGTACCCACTAATACCATTTTGGAAGTATGCACTTCAACAGATACAAATACTATTCTTTTGTTTTCCAGGACGACCAGGAACAGACTACCCAGTTTTAGGAATAGTGCCCTACACAAATTTTTATTGCGACGACCAGCCATATCCAGGTTTTTTCGCCGATCCCGACACTAGATGCCAAACATGGCACTACTGCGACATAGACGGAAGACAGACGACGTTCTTGTGTCCAAACGGAACCCAATTTAATCAAGCCGTATTTGCTTGCGATTGGTGGTTCAACGTACGTTGCGATTTAAGTACAAGGTACGATATTAGAGAAAAACATAAATAAAATTCTTTTAACAAAACAATTTTAAGGCTCTATATTATAAATGCGAGACTGTACGGAAGACCCAAATTGGATGCAACAAAGCCACATCGTACAATAACCAAGCAATTGTTAGAAGATATTTTTAACGACGAATAAAATTTTTATAAATGCGTACGTAGGATACAATGAGAAATCGTATCAATGCACTTTTCAACACTACAATAAGCAGGAAAAATTTATAAACGTCTGTCATGTGCATTTCTTAAACAATGATTGTTGTAATAAATAAGTACTTACTAATAAACAAGCAACAAGCACGCGATTTTTTAAAATAATACACTATTTAAGGAGTATAAATATTTATGTAAATAGTATATTATTACGTCACGAGCATTGTTAAATGTAAAAGTTGAATAATGCGAGACAACATTAAATTTGTCTTAATTTATAACAGCAGATCCGTATCTTATAAATTTTTATGTTAAAAAGCACGTAATTTGCATTTTTCCAAAAAATCTCACTTTGTATATACGTTTTCTGCCGAATTATTGTTAAATTTCTGTTATTTAGAACTTTAAGATTAGTTTTAAGTTTGTACATATTTGAAATTAGAATTTAAAAAGGTCGTTCATGATAGGCTTAAAAATGTCGTTCTAAAAATCGTGAAATTTTATATCTTTTAGAAAAGTTTACGAATAAAATAGACCATGTAATAACTAATAACCAATTTGTAGAAATCTACCGTAGCCGGCTTCAGTTTGTGAACAGTCCACTAAAGCATTTTTCATAGACACACCTACGAAAATTAAGAGATGATTACGAAAATAAGCTAGCTTTCCAAGAAGATGGCCAACCTCATCCTCACTCCAAGGTGGTTCCAGTACGAGAAACCATAACCTACAATTAAAAATTAGTTGGCCAACAGTTGGGTTACAACTTTTTCTTCCTGCAAGAGCTTCAATTCGTAAAATGAGCCTTATTTTAATAATTAAACCCGGAATTTTGCCCCGGAAGATTTTAATTATATCGAGTGCCTTATAAGCAACTCTGAATCCGTTCCTTCTGAACAAACAACTTTTATCCCTCATCCTCCATATGCCCATCAAACAAATGGGAGTTTAGATATTTAAATTTCCTTGAAACTCTAAAATGCTACGCCTCTAATACGCTATCACATGAAACAATAAAACTGTAGTAACGGTTTCAACTACCACCAAGTTCTTCGAGTGGTTAAGCAACCAGGGCTGAATATACCGCAAGAGATAAATTGAATGTCGTGTTTTTTCAGAAATTCACAAAAAACTTGTGGTATCCGAACTCCGAACGTAATGCTTGGACATTATTGGTACTATAGGTATGTATTTCAAGGTCTTGAGAATAGCGTCATTATTACTTTTTTAGCGCCTTTAATTTAATAGAAAATGTAGCTAAGTTAATAGTGCCTCGTGCTGAATTATTTTCAATTTTTGAAATCAGTAATTTTATCCAAATACAATAAGCGTCGTAAGAAAATAGCCGTTACGATAAGTGAGCCATTAAAATCCAAAACTGGAACTTGTAAAACACAACGCTACATATTCTTATCTTCAAAGAAGATTCGTAGATCCTTATACAGGGTGACGAATCGAAATGGTGACTGCGCAATGAAAATGTTTTTACAGAATTTAAAAAAATTAACAATTAAAGAAGTTACACCTAAAAAAATAAAATGAGAATTTTCGTTTTTTTCAGTTTTTGTAAATTTATTCGAAATGCTTTTTCAGATTATTTGTTAGCACCGAATTTAGCAACCAAATTTAAACCTATGATCTAGCTCTTCAGATAAGCGATACCCACATGCTGCAGAATGAATTTCAATCACCCTGTATTTTAGATTTTTATTTTAGATGTTTTAGATTTAATACTATTGATAATATAGTATAGGTTTAGTGCTATTGATTGGGGGAAATATGTTTCAGAAATTCGGTATCAGTGGGTAATAAAATTGATACAAATGATGCGAAAAATAAAACAAATCAAAAAACATAAAATGACAACGGGTCATGTAACAATACGCCATCAGACAAATATTACTGACCTTTTTATAGTTTCTTTATACTACTCATATTACGATATACCGGGTGTTAATTTGAAATCCTGCAATCTATAAACCCCTACAAGTATCCACCACTGCAGTTTTTAATTATGTTAAAAACTCTTTCAGAGTTGAAGGGGTGGTGTCGATTGTAGACGTTATACAAGATCAAATTCGCAAGAATGGTATGGTATAAAACATGACAAAACCCATGATTACACAACGAACCTCAAAACTTAAGAAAAAATTAGGTACGAACAGAAGGAACGAATAAATTTTAAAATTAGATTTTAAAGAGATAAATATACAGAAACGAATTAAATGCATGCAGGCACCATCTACATGCAGACACTGTTACCAAATAGAAAATTCATTTAAAAGCATACCGATGGCGCCAGCATTAATAGATTCGACAGATTGTGAAAAATTAAATTTAATCAACAACTCTTCAATAATTCATAACTTTTTAAAACAAATACTGACCGAAACTAGGAAAATGAATAAAAATTACAATTTATAAAAGTAGAATTAAGGGGGGGAGTGGGGTGTGGACTTCCAAACCTTTTGGTACGATTTAAAAAAAGTTTGATTTTATTATTTTCCATTTTATCTGGAATTTGTGGAAATCCATGTTTTGCGGTGGAATTGAATGAACTAACTTGTATTGTTTTTTAAATGTTTTTTTCTACTATTTTTTTATTTTTTTTCATTTATTTTTTTTTGTATCATAAGTGATCGCTTAGTGAATTTTTACATTGTTTTAGCACTGAATTAAGACCCCGCAGCTTCCAGAAATTAAATTAACTTACACCAACAAGAACAGCATCTAATAGCAATCAAGTTCCATCTGTATTGCTCAATTAGTATATAACGTACATTAGTTTAATAAAAAATTAACATCTAATTACTGCATAGCACTTGAAGAAAATATAAAAAGTAACGCACAAGCGTTACCTTAATTAACTAATTAAACAATGTAATAAACACATTAAATTATTTTACAAGAGTCGCTACCGTAATTTTACAAAATTCAAGTCGTCCTTGCACCGCTGTCCCGATTTGGTAACATGTAACGTTACGTTACAAAAGAAAACAAAAACAATGCTCTTGTACACTTTACTCACGCTTATTAAAAAAAAATAACAAAAACTTCCTTTTGTGGGTGGCAAACAATTAATTTCTAATTGCAATTAACTAAAGAAAAGCAAAAACTAAGTAGTAAAAACAAAAGAGCAGCAGACTTGAAATTTTCACTCGAGCAGAAAATCAAGTTCAAGGTTTAAATAAAGACTAGTAATAATTGCATTTCTATAAGGACAATTTTGTAATAAATAGAGCAAACCAAATTAGAAAACTTGAACGAACCAAATTAAACGTTTCTGACGTTTTCTAAAATTATTAGATGAAGTCTATTGGCGCTCTTCTCCACAAGAGAGTAGCTCTGCTACTACGATGATTTTCTATTAAAATTTTAAAGTTGAAAATTAAGTTTCCAACAAAACTTCAGATGAGAACTTAAAAGTTCAAATTGGCAACCAATAATTTTACATGAATATAAATTAAATTAAATTTATATTTCGAAATGTAACAGTAACCAGCAGCTCACCAGTTAGCTATCAGTTTAGGTTTAGAAACACAAATGTAACTTAAATTTAATTCGATACCATCCGAGCAAATTCAATTCGATACAGACTAAGAAAATTTACGAATGAAACAAGATAATTTAGGTAATTTCGAAAGCTGTCGACTTCTAAATTTAACTTTTTCGATTTGAATAATTCAATAATGGAAGTTGGTTTGTTGTAAATTAAGAACGGTAAACTGATTATGTGTATTCATAATTTTAATTACTAAAAAGTCGCGCCTGAAAATATGACACGTTTATTCATTAAAATTTTGCCAATTAAAAAATGTTAATTGAAGCCGTGCAGAAAATTTAAATTAGTGTTAATTCGGGGAGTAGAATAATCAATAATTATTCTCACTCGATACCCTTTACGAATTTTGTTGGTATGTTTGTTCGTAATTAATAAGGATGTGTCGGACTCACTTAATAAAATCGTCCATTTCATGAAAAGTCCAATTTGTGAAACGCACCCACTTTGTGATTTTGTTCAGAGTAACTTACTTTATGATATTATATTTGTAACTGTTGAACTTTTGGGTTTTGGACTTTGTGACCTTAATAAGAATTGAATAGCACGTATAACCCACCTACAATAAATTTATATTGGAAGACATTTTTTGTAAGGGTAGTAGTTATTGAAATATAATAGTAATATATTTGAATTTCTTGGATTTTCCTGATTTGGGTACATCGGAAGTCGGTCATTGTTGGATACTCCACAGGTAAATTGTTTCTTGATATTTTCTCTTTCATTTGAGCGTAATCTGCGTTTTATCGGTTATAACTAAAATCACCAGTTCCAGTTGGTTAGTTCGCTTCCATAACCCAGAGGGCTTAGAAACCAATGAAGCATGCATATTAGGCATTATTTCTTCAATACCGTCATTCCCAGTTCAAATTGGCAGTAGCGATACTGTGAACGCTTGAGAGAGGCCGGAAATATGGATTCTGACCGCATATTGCATGGACCATACACGCATAAGCTTTAAATTGGAGAGAAATATCCAAGATGGCCAAAGCAAACACATATCTGAAAGCAAACGCCAACCGTACTACCAATATACTGATGAAGACTGACAAAAATAATTATATTAATTGAACAGTGAATGAATTCGGTACGAATGCTGACCGGATACGGTAGGTACTAAAACTTATTATGTGTACTACTATAAATTTAATTAACAACACCCACACCTTGCATTAAAAAGTAATCTTAAATGCTTATCGCCACGATCATTAGATTATTACTAAATAAACTATTCAATTAAAATTACATTCCTTACTAAATTTAAATGTTACGAAAAAATATCGTCCTTCAAGTTTAGCACAACATAAATATATTAATTCTTCCGTTCTCGGCTACGTGTTCTCTATGCGTGCGTTTTCGTTTGTAAATTCAAACGTAATAAAATGATACACTTCGACGCCTCGACTTTGTCGTATAAATTAATTAATTCAGTAATCTTCACTCTCGACAAATAATCGAAATGTATTTTTAATTCATACGCTATAAGTAAATACTTGTACCACTTCCGGTTTTACCGAAAAACAGTGAGAACCTTCAGAAACTCCTATTAGTAGGAACGAAGTTTTCAAAAAATACCAAAAAATATTTAGTTCTCGCTCTGCCCTTTTCAACAGATATCATTGCCAGATACAAAAAACAACATAATATAGAGAGGATGGGTGATCCTGATTTGGTGTACACCCGGTACACGAGTTATAAATCGAATAATTCGTAATAGCAAACTTTCGAGTCCTTTTTCGCTAGTAGATGTTACATAAAACAAGAACAATTGTCAAGTTTTCTAATGAATATCGAAAGTCATAGAAATAAATGATTGTGTGATAATTGCGTGGACGTTTAAATATAAACCCCAATTCGCTCCGTTATTAATTTTATTACTCACAAGTTGTTAATTGTACTTCCTCGTACAAAATTAACCTCCACGTTGTCTTACGCCACACAAAATAAAAAATCGCAAAAATTACTAGAGATTATCGCCAAAAATGGTTAGAAACGTATGCAGGCGTCAGCGGAGAAAAAAGGTGTACAACAAAAATCGATTATCTCTTTTTAATATAACTAATTAATAGTCCAGAAGGCAGCGAGCACTTCTAGTAAGCCATGAAGTACCTACAAAAGTTTTCACTGTGCAGGATGAAAGAACGTTGCAAATAAGTAATAAAACCGACCGTCCGTCTGTTAAAAGTAGCTATGTTAAAGACATAGACCACTTGGAGAAGGTTCAACGTCGGGCTACTAAAATGGTTGTGGGCTTGCAGAACGTACCATACGAACAACGGCTCGCACGACTAAAGATCCCTTCCTTAAGGGACAGACGTAGACGCGGGGACCTTATTGAAACCTACAAAATAGTGAGTGGTCATTACAGGTGTCCATTGCGTGGAAAGTTCTACTTTAGTGACAACCTTCACCTGAGGGGTAACTCTCTCAAGATGGTGCATCAACGTTTCTCAAGCAAAAGTCGCCAGAACGTATTTTTTGTGCGTGTTATAAAAGACTGGAACTCTTTGCCAGATTGCATTGTCAACGCACCATCTTTGAATGCATTTAAAGGTCGTTTGGACCTTTTTTTTGGTTGATAATTGACAATTGTGTGATACTATAAATAATTCTATAATCTTGTATTATGTTTATCTGGAAACCTTTGGTTTGGACCTTTTTGTTAGTTGGTAATCTGTGTGATACTATGAACAATGAACATTTATATAATCTTGTATTACGTTTATCTGGCATACCCTTATAAACTTTCGTATGATGTTTTGTAATCAACTGTTTTGCGAGTTAATCGGCTTAGCCGCCTCTCGCCAATTAATAATAATAATAATAATAATAATTAACTTGGGGGAGGTCAAGAAATTGTTTTCTCGCCCATAACTCGAAAACTATGCACTTTAGAGAAAAGTGTTCCTATCCAAAAAAAAGTATATTCAGTTTCCTAGAAATTATAACTCTAAAAGTTCACTAAAAGTGCGTAGTTTTCGAGTTACAAGCAATAAACAAAAACATCAGCTTTTTTTAAATTTCATCAAACTTTAACGCGCTCTAGCGCATAAGCCGTTCGTCCAAGAAAAAAAACCTTTCGGATATAGTTAGTCAAAAATCTTATTTAGTTTACTTTTACATAGACGCACTTTTCTCAAAAAATGTGTAGTTTTGAAGTTATAAACGAAAAACTTTAAAAAAGAGCAAAAATCCACTCTTCTCGAGCCCTTCGAGGCGCTGCGCTCTACCACCTCAACTGCTTGATTGCCGAAAAAATTGTAAAAGGCATAATTTGTAGGAAATTGAATGTACCTTATTTTTGTATAGGAACACTTTTCTCCAGAAGTGCGTAGTTTTCGAGTTATGAGCGATAAAAATGTTTTGACCGATTTTTGAAGTTTTTTTAAACCTTAGCGCGCGGTAGCGCCTAAATCGTTCATCTGAGAGAAAAACGTAGGAGATGTCATTTGTAGAAAATTAAATGTGCTTTATTTTTGTATACAAGAACTTTTCTTATAAAGTGCGTAGTTTTCGAGTTATAGGCAAAAAATCGAAAGAGCCAAACTCCACCCTTCTAGAGTCACCCCCAAAAGTTAATGCTGCCATTTTTAACAGATAGACGATCGGTTTTATTACTCATTTGCAATGTTCTTTCATCCTGCATAGTCAAAAAGTTTGCACTTTATGACTTAGTAAAAGTGTCCGTTGCTTCCCGAACTATAAAGAATGGTAATCGCTTCGCAAGGCAATGGCAAACCCGCGATGAGAAATTTGTTAGCTTTTTCTACCACATTTTGCGACGTTCAGAATTCATGTAGCAGTCTAAGCTACGTATGTATCTCTTACAGCATCTGCCATTCTGTGCCATACCTACACAAATATGCTAATTACAAGTGTCACAGAAAGGAATTGCCATTTTGGCTATAAGAATGAGAAGCACGCACGAACTATTTGAAGAGATATTTACCTTCTAACAACTTCTGAATACATTATACGGGCTAAATACGCCTCTTATACATGCAAAGCCCCCCAAAAATAGAACCCGACTCGTCTAGAACGACTCTCACGATTATAATTATCGTTCTGCAATTTACTTACAGTGGTTAGTCGACTAGTTTAATCGACGTCTGTCTGTCAATGTCTACAGTCTACACAGCAATCCCCTTAAATCTAAAAAAAAATTCAATTAATTATTAATCTGTCTGAGGCAAATTTACTGCTATTTTTCGACGCAGGGTCGCAGACAAATTAATTAAGGAGGTCAAAACTAATTTATCTGTAATGAGATAACTTGATATTGGTTTTCGACAGACTCTATTTGTAGTATATTGTAATTACAAAATAACAATTACATATATTGTTAAACTACAGAAGACCAAATGAAAATCGAGAAGTTTGCAGTTCTTCCACTAATACACCGAAGTCGATTTATTTAATTACAATTTACGAATTTGAACTTAATTTACAATCAAACGTAAAAATTCGATTGGAAAAGTAATAAATAACAAATTCTCAATTTGTAAAATGGTAATTTGGTAACTTTAATGAAGGACGTTAAAAAATAATATTACGAGCGATGAAAATATCAACCCGCCGATGGCACGTATCTACAACTGAAGGAAATTCGATCAGAGATTTTCTATAATTTCCCTGGAGGCTAGTACCGTAATGATGACACCTCACAATAATTCCTATTCGAATTACAATAGGTACATAGGTAATATTTACTCGTAATAGTAGCTGATGAAAAATATAGAAATAGACAGTAATATAGTATGCTCTTTCTAGCGCATTTTGCTCGCGAAGACCATTAAAATCGTCGATTTTGTGAAATCTCCACTGGCGCCAAATGCAAAATCCCGAAATGCTATACAATTTTCGAAAGAGTCTTTGACAAAAAAATACGTAATTTTTGTTGTTTACCAACAGGAACCAATACTTAGGAGTAAAAGGACTTCCAGATGAATACGAGTATATGGGAAAAAGTTCGTAATACAAAAATTAAAAATAAGAAATACAATAATTATAGTACAAATAATAGGAAGATAATTATGTAATATTGATATCTACAATAGCTTAGCCCAAATAATTGTCAGAACTGTCTAATAAGCGTCAGTTGAATTTTAAACTGGACTGTTGAAAATAATTATTTCTGCACGAATAATCAACAAAAGTGTTAAAACAAAAGCATCGAAATTAAAATTTAATACAAGACGTCTTCACAAACAATTTCATATGCTGTCAAGCAGCTACCATTAGGTACCTGATTCGCCTGTTGCCTCGTACGGATAATAAAATTGCTAATTCGAGTGTAAGTTGGTTATTAATTTAAATTTTTTATAACTAAAAAAAGTTAAACGTTAAAGACTGATGAATATGTTTTAGACGTTTCTGTAGAACATTAAAGAGCTTTTAATCTTACAGAAAGCAACTAAAAGAAGCCAAGCGTATCATAAACTTAAAAAGCTCTAATAAACAAAGGTTTACCAAGAGAAATCTATTAAATTTCGAAATCATATTTCAACTAAAAGCAAAGCAAAAATTAAAATAAAACCGTGGATAATTAATTAGTAATCCTATTCGGATCGCCAATAAGAAGTATAGCAAACGTTATGGAGTAATTCCACTACAAACTAGAGTACCGGAGTGTAGATTTACTGAAACCACAAGACGAACTCAATTTATTAATCAAATAAGCTCAGTCACGACTTCTGCGGCTATTTTTCATTTCTTTTTTAAAGACCTTCGTCGTAAAAAAAAAACCTTGATCGATAATTGAAAAATGCGATCGTGTTGAAGTTTAATAAAAGGTATTGCGCTACCAACATCTAAGTAAGGATTTAACAAATTAAAGCAAACTTAAAGAGGGCAACAATAAAAGTCAAAAAAAGTCGTCTAAAATTAAAAATTGCAACACGAAAAATATCTTTCGGGCAAAATAATGAAAGGAAATCCACTTAGAAAGTAATAATTAAAGGGTAATTAAACTTCCGTTTGCATTAAAGCACAATGAACAGGATAATGTGAAAAAACAAGGACGTGTAGAACTTTCAATACATACCTATTGGGTAAAATATTTTCGTGACAAAACAAACGGCAATAAATGGTACGATTTCGGACCACTCAATTATTTTGATACACGGCACACGTCTCTTGTTATAACCTTCACGAAATACCAAAATGTTAAAAAGTAAAAGAAGCCATTAATTTTCGGCGTAATTAGAAAATAAATTACAATTTCTCGAGTGGTAGGTACAGATATCGATGACAGGTTAAATTAATTTTATTTGAAGTAACTACGCGATAACCCAATTATTGAAGTTTAAGAGTAAAGTAGTAGTTGTGAACTAGATGGAACTTTTCAAGACGTTTGCTTTCCAAACCAAGCGTGCTGCGTTCACAGTTTTCAAGTGAAACACCCGGTACATTACGCCACTTGACGATTTTACTTTTTCGTTGATTTCGTCTACTTTGGAAAAGTAGTAGTACGAGGTATGTTCAAAATGAATCGGGAATTTTTAAATTTCGCGCGGTGTAAGTACTGAATTAGGTAATTTTTCTTTTGTTCAAAGTAGGCGCAACTGTCTGTAATGTACATGTAAATTTTCAGCCTTATTCTATGTGTCGTTTGTCTTCAACGAGTTTGTTTAGTTCAAAATTTTGACGATCCACGAATTTAGACTATTGCACTGTTTTTAAAATGACGGATCAAAGAATTTGTAAAAAACAGATTTAAGTGTAATGAAGTGTTGAAAATGTTGACTAAAGCCTTTGGCGTTGAGACTATGTCGAAAACAAGAGTTTATGAGTGGTACAAACGTTTTCAGGAAGGCCTTGAAGACGTGGAAGATGATGCCAATTGTGGGCTTCCAAGCACATCATGAATTATCAATGAAAACGTTGAAAAAGTCTAGGAAATGGTTCTTGCAAATCGCCGAATCATTATTAGAGAGGTTGCCGGAGAAGTTGGAAGTGGCAGCTAAATTTGTTCCAAAATTGTAGAATTTTCAACAAAAACTGAACCGCAAAAACATCTCTCAAGAATCGTTAGCTGAAGTTGCCGAGGATCCAAACTTCCTCAAACGCATCATAACAGGCGACGAAACGTGGGTGTATGGCTACGAAGTTGAAACAAAGGTTCAATCTTCTCAATGGAAGACTACTAATGAGTAATGAGCCAAGGCCGAAAAAAGCACGTCAAGTTTGATAAAATGTGAAGGTTCTCCTTACTGTTGAACTTACAAAGGTATAGTTCATCATTAATTCCTTAAACTTTTACGCCATTTGCGTGAGCGAATTCGTCAAAAAAGACCGGAATTATGGGCCGACAATTTCTGGATTTTGCACCACGATAACGCACCAGCTCATGCTTCGCTATTAATTCGTTCATTTTTGACCAAAAACGAACCATCGTGTTGCAGCAGCCTCCGTATTTACCTGATTTGGCTCCATGGGACTTTTTTCTTTTTCCAAAAATGAAAAGAACAATGAAAGGGAAACGTTTCGACACCATAAATATAATAAAACAAAAAACGCGACTAGAAGCCATAACAAAAGAGGCATTCGATAAGTGTTTTAAAGAGTGGAAAAAAAGGTGGCAGAAGTGTAATATATCTGAGGGGGATTACTTTGAAGGGGACAACATAAATATTGATGATTAAAATAAAGAATAGCTAAGAAAAAAATAATTCCAGTTTCATTTTGAACAAACCTCGTATATGATCAGAAAATAATTCTTTTTTAAACTTAATTTCTCGACGTTTCAGGACCCCCTGAATCCAAAACGTTAAAAAAAACTCTTGGAAAATGTCTGTCTGCAAAATCTTAAAACGGATTTTCTCAAAATCGGCTACAGCCGTTTTTTTCTATATTTTGATATTAGTCCAGTGTATTTACGAATCGACCTAAAAGTTTTAGACACTGTCATTTTTTATTTTTTTATTCGATAGAGGGTTGGTCGGAGACCTTAACTCTGATTTTGTGTATCCGCGAAATTACCCCTTTCGACGCCATCTTGGAAAATGCGTTGTGGCCTATATCTCGCGTTCTATGTTTTGCAACTCGATGGTTTTGGGGTCGTTGGACTCGTTAGTATTTTTACTTCAAATGCATTTATGTCCCAGTAACCGCTCCGATGACGAGAAAAAAAGTTATTCGTGTTCAAATTGAAAATGTTTTGAAAATTTTCTCTTTGGGCGGTTTATTGCGAGACGTTTTTTTATGGTACTTCGGAGCTGTTGATGAATATAATGATTTTCAAAGAAGACTTAATTTGACTCAATTTAATATAAAAATTAATCCGATTGGTCGATTGGCCGCCGATCAATCCAAGGCCAAAGTTACGCTGCCCATGCTCCACGCAACTTTGAAAACTTCTAATCGAGAACGGCCCGTCTCGTAGCTCTTGCAGTTTTCTTCTCCTCATCAATATTCGTCAATATTTTATACAATCGAGTATTTTTTCATATTGTAGGTAATCTGGCAGGTGTTTAAAATCAAGTTATTCGTAATCATTCATGATTTTGGTAAGTCATAAAAAAATCAATGATTTACCTGGAGAACACATTTTGAGATGTTTGAAAAGTATTCCGAATTTAAAATTTAAACTAAATTTGTCACAATCCACAGTCATTCAAATTTTTAAATTCAAAATGGCAGCCAGTATAACGATTGTCCTATTTTCTAGATTTTTTATTATAACTTTGGAGTTAATTAGATATTATTATACAAATCTAAAACCAGGAGTATACGAGGATGTATTGATAACTAATTAGCCTAGACCAGTTCCATGCAAAAAAAATATTGCGTTACCATAGCAACGCACAATAACTTATTAGAAGTGTCAGTGTAAAGTTTGACGTCAAAAAAGTAAACCAGAGTTAAGCAATAAATTAAAGAAAAAAAATGTGAAATTGTGAAAATCGAAAAATTGGAGTATCGAGCCATCATCAAGTACCTGTATTTAAAAGGGTTAAGAGGTAGGCAGATTTACGAAGATATGGTTAATACCCTTGGTGATCAATGTTCTTCGTATGCGACCGTGAAAAATTGGACTGCAAGCTTCAAAAGAGGTAAATTTTCAATTGAAGATGATGACCGATCGAAAAGTTCTTGCTTCAGTTTTTTGGGATTGCCATGGAGTAATCATGATTGATGTTTTGGATAAGGGTAGAACAGTAACTGGAGATTACTATTCGACATTACTGACCACTCTACGGGAAAAAATTAAAGAGAAAAGACGCGGAAAGATATCCAAAAGCGTTTTGTTTTTGCAGGACAACGCCCCTGCACGGCATCTCATGATGCCATGCAAAAAATTCGTGATTTAGGGTGTGAATTACTAGAACACCCCCCTTATTCTCCAGATTTGGCTCCGTCCGACTATCATCTCTTTTCTCAACTGAAAAAAAGTTTAAAAGGTCGTAAATTTTCTTCCAACGAGGAGGTAATAAAAGCTGTGGACGTCTGGTTTGCAGAGCAAGAAGAAACATTTTTTTTGAAAGGTCTAGAGACGTTGCAGGTTCGCTGTAATAAATGTATCCAATTAAGAGGAGAATATGTTGAGTAATAAAATATTTTGACATTGAAATTTTGATTGGTTCTATAGTAAGCTAAGAATTTTTCAATATAGCCTCGTATATAGGCAAAGTAGGACCAAAGTTGACTAAAATTTTAAAACGCATTTTCTCAAAATCGGCCACGGCCGTTTTGTCTATATTTTGATATATTGTAGATATCAAAGTTCTTAATTAAACATCGTTACGATTTTTTGAAGTTCGGAATTTCAAAAATTTATAATTTCTTTTGTATTAATTAAAATTTCTAATTGCAAGCTGGTAGGTACTATATTAATTTATTCCATAAATTTCTCTTGTTTGTTACAATTTTAGTTTAAACAACACTTCCGGTTAAACCAGAAATTAGCCAAGCAAAAGAAGTTTTTCAAAACACCCTATATATTTTATAATTTTTAATATAAATAAAGTTAGTTGCCAAAAGATACCAACCAATTAATGTTTTGACTTACGGTTCAACCGGAAATGAGGAAACGCCCCGTATAACTTTAGTTTTTTGAAATCGGAGAAAACTTCTGAGCATATAATTGTTAGGTACTATTTCTGATATATTTTTAAATATTTTTAACGCGTACGAAAAAGTCCTGTTATGGCCACATCAGTCGTTTGAGCTATCTTTTCAAAACTATAAGTCCGCCACGACTTTTAAGACATGATAAATTAGATGTGAAAACGTCTGAACTAATTATGTCTAGATTGATACTTAATTTACTAACGATCGTCAAAAAACATTGTTCGCTTCTTTTGAAAAAGAGAATAATATAATTTTCTAAGTCGATAATTAGTTTACAATCAAAACCAATTATTATTATTATATTGACGGGTGCTTTATTAAACAAATCCGGTTAATAACAATGCTTTCAATATTCTGACCTTCTTCTATTCAAATTTACAATCCACTTCAAAGATTTTCAATGAAAAGAGTGTTTATATAATAATATTGATGAAGAATTACCGAAGCATTTATTCTTATTAAAAAGGTGTTTCCTTTCACCGCTCATTTTATTTATTCATACAAAACCATTTGACGATGCTATTCGAATCATTTAATAAAGTACACTGCATTTCCTCAAACCATTACGTAATCATTAGGATGCACATGAAAAGATGCGAAGTGTTTGGGGCTTTCTCTCACAAAGTAGGTATTACGTTCGTTCATTCAAAAAAAAAAAGAAAAGAAAAACCTACCCATACCTTACCGAGACTCGATTCCGATAGAAGTCTTGCTACATTGGTTGTGGTTATTTTGAAACGTTTTATACGTGTGGTATGCATCCTGGTCTGTTTCTTAAAGAACCTTCAATTTTCAATTGCATTTCCTTTCTAAACTAGTGCTTAACTTAAATTGATTATCGTAACACTTCTTTCATCTTCCGTAGGTGTGATTAATTACTAACTAATTATTAATTATATTTCTTTACATTTTTATTTTTCAAGTGTCTCGTGATAATAACACTTTTATTTTTGCTCGGTATAATTGGAAGTATGTAACTTAAGTATTACGTTGAGAATTGAGGAAGAAGTCTAATTAAAAGTTTCTGCGTCTGAAATTTGTGCAGTGTAAAACAGGAAATACTCGTTAATTAATAATAATTATATAGTTTTAGACAATTGGAAATGTTTGTATTAAAATAGTTTTCTAAAATTCGTCGATGCATTAATTTTGTATACATTTTTAACGTTGTTTTACTGCCTTTTATGTAATAATTTTATTCCGTTTCATAAAAAATGTGAAGTTCTCTTTTAGTAATTAACTGTTTTGCTAATGTTAATTGCCTATTAATTTAGTCTCAATATTTTTGTGCAATAAAAGAAAAATCATCTGCCCCGCTTCAAGAAAATGATACTCGAGGGTGTTAACTGCCCCATTTGTCTCACACAAAAAAATACATTTTTAAATCGCTATCTAATGGGGTAAAATAAAGGAAATAACACGTATCAGATTGCTAAATTAACAATAATTAAGCATCTGCTTTGATGAAACTCTCTATAAAACGTTTCTAATTCAACTTTAGGCCCAAAACACAAAAAATAGTAAAATATGGAAATATTAACAGGTTTTTAAACCCGTGTATTTTAAATAAGAAGGTCCAAAAGAAAACCACCCTATAAATAATACAGGGTGATTTTGAATCGACGTCAAAAAAATTCAGGGACGATAGAGTAAAGTCAATACAATCATTTTTTGTTATATGTTACTTAAGGGGGTCGTCGACGCTTCGTAACCTCGTATACCACAGTGGGGACTACCGAGTTGTGCCACGACTACCTGACTTAATCCAACAGCGTAAAAGGTAGCCCTTTTTTGACCACCGAGTTGTGCCACGGTACAGCAGATAGATATGATCCTACGATCTAGTTGTACCACCGATTCACTCCAAGTTCACACCAAAACAAAAAAAACAATCTCCAAAACATCCTAGAATTCGGTGGTCAAAAAAAGACCTACCTTTAGGTTTTTTAGGTAGACGTAGTGCAACCGTTAATCCTCTCGAAAAAATCGGTGGTACAACTAGACGGTGGGATTATATCTACCTGCTGTCCTATGGCACAACTCGGCAGTCCCGACCACAGTACATAATCTAGTTTATGTACTGTGGTAATACTCACTGCCAATTTAGGGGTGAGATGACGTTTTTCGCTAAGTTAGTATTTAAGAAATCGCTCTATCGACTTGAAAGAAAATTCCTAGTCACCCTAATTATTGCACATTAAATGCTGGAAATCTGGGAAGGTCTGCATTGAAAAACGCATTCATGTGATAGAAGTTGCTTCGCCTAGCCATCCGCGCGTTCGTTTATTAACATCTTTCAACAGAGATGAAAATAATCGTAAAAGCTGCGAGTTTCGGCTAATACCTTAAAAATGAAAAATTCGTCCCGCGCTAAGGGAGACTTTAATGATACCTATACGCGTAGAAAACGTCTAGCAAATGTGAAATGCGGCGGTACGCATCTTCTTCAGGTGGCCTATCCCTCGCAGAAACTAAGGAGCCGCTAGCTTTAATTAGTAACTGCACTAAATGAAGAACATTTCGAGATTAACATTTCAAAAAAAAATTCACGAGTATACTATACATTTTCATCCAACTCCTTCATAGACGATGTATGCCATCCTGTAAATATTTATTGCCAAGTTTAAGACCGGATTTTAATAACGTGCAATTTTTAGGAAATATGCGTCCTTCACAAGGCGAATAATTATTATTAAAATAAAATTTCATCTCTGACATTGCTCGATTTCGGTAGTTCTTAGTAGAGGTTACAGGATACCCCCACAACTTACCACACTTTCCAAAATAGACACTTTCCACAAGAAATATACATGGCTCGCTTGTCAGTAGCTATATGTTCTTGTTAATGCAGAATTGTTAGTTTGTTATTAAATTAAACGTGTGCATGTGCCATTTAATAGCAAAATGAAATTTTGTTATACTTAAGTGAATTTTATTTTTTACGATGATCTACTCGACGATGGGATTTTTTAGTTTACAACATATTATTTACTTTTTTCTCGGTGAGTTTTTCCAAAATTTTCCTACAATATTACATTAGGCATAGTCTTAATTTTTACCTTTTAATAAGTTGATTTATATTCGTATTTTAAAACTTATACTCGAGTAAGAAAAGTTTTCGGAATAAATTTTCCACGTTTCCATGCATTTAGTTCATCGCACAGAGTAAGAAAATTAAAAGAAAAAAAGTAACAAAAACACCGACTTCGTTAACGTTCATACATGAAAGCTTATTTCTGATTTTTAAAGAAATGTTATTGATGGAAACGTCAGGAACTTTTAAAGATAGGAATTTTTAACTTTTTACGACAACAACGTCAGATGATGATGTGTTTCTTATTAGAAGATATTTAGAATAAATTATTCAAATGAAGCGTTCGCTTTCTGGCAGTAGGTACAGTGAAAGTAAACGGGAAAAAAAATACAGAAATTAAACGAACTTCAATTATGTTTTTTCTCTCATTTCGCAACTCATTTGAATTTCTATCCTCATATTGACGTATATTCTTAAAATTTTGTAACATCTCCATTAAAAGATTAACAATAAAATTATAATCTGTGTTTAAAGTAAAAGCGTTTTTTTTTTAATTTTTTCCCATGTACTACTGCACATTTCCATATATTTCGTAACTGCTTTCTTTAATAGGGTTAAGTACATCCTGAGAAATTGGCAAAACTTTTGTTATCGAATCGTAATTGTTGCGTAACTAGAATTATTAAAAACAATAATAAATCATATTAGTAACTTCTCTACGGGCCAGAACAAGTCTACTTTGGATTCCTAATCAAATAAATAATTTAGCCACCAAACTTCCTCACTTAACTTTTTATGTTAGCTTCGAATGTATAGGCATACTATAATTAAGTAAAAATAGCGAGACTCAAAATATTTCCGATATATTAATTCAATAATTGCGAATTTCCTCGAATCGAATTAAACTATCTGATCTGAACTATCTCTTCGACTCTAGCTCTAACACAATCCCAGCAACTTGGTTCTGGTTTCAATAAAGTTCAAAATAGAGAACGGGTATCATTGCCAATTCCAACTTAGGACAGAAGAATTATTCGCACAGCCGATCTAAGAAGGCAAATCACGGCTCGAAAGAATCACAGTCAAACTAAGAAGGCGGTGCAGAACTTCCGCCTGAGCAAAACTTCAAAACAATTACATTTTAAGTCATAAGACTTATATTAGGCCGTATATTAGGCCCAGTTGTGTAAACGAGCTAATCTCAGAGTCAGAGTTAACTCCACGATCTAAATATAAGGTTAGGTCTTAGAGTGAGTTAGATTAGGTTAGCTCGTAGGTACTTAGTCCAGGGTTAACCCATCAATTTTCTGGAGTCAAATATATTTCAATTTAACTCAGAATTAGTTGATTTAGGTTGATAGTGGAGTTAACTCCGACTCCGAGATTAGCTCGTTTATACAACTGGGCCTTAGTCGCAATAAAACCGGTATCAGGATTTTTTCAATGCGATACACTCGTATAATCGGACCCTTTTAAATCCAACCCAGTTGATTCTTCGAACAAATTTTTTAAATTTACATCCAATACTTTCTTTGCTTATGGCATCGTTGCTAAACGCCGAGGAAGTACAACCCGACTATTTTTATTTCAATTAAACATATGTTTTTGCTACAAGGGACGAATTGATATGCAGGAAATCAAGCTGAACCCCTTCAACCTTATCAATATTTTTCAACTTTCGGTCCCAGACAAACGAGTAAATTATAAACTGAAACAAGGAATCAATTGCATACATTTACTAATAGAGGTGAGCTTTTATCACGAATTTAAATTAAATATTTGCAAACTACTATAGACTCGAGCATAATAAATCCGCAAAATGTGTCTTTGAACACGTTAACCAGAACATTATAAATCCAAATGTAAATTGTACAAATGTACAAACCGTTAATTAAATCAAAAATTATTATATTTACATTAAGATATTAAAATAGATCGCTAAGTTAAATTTGAAGGGTGGTAATGTAGAGTAGCGTGCACCTACTCTAAAAGTTACAGTATTCCGATACTGTAGACTTCAATCAAAATGACAATTCCATCTTACAAGACGTGAAGGATGCAGCAGTTTATCTTTAGAACAGAAATTGAATAATTTTGCATCAAATATAACAGTATTTCTTGCCCATATTTGCTATTCGAACAGTGTGAGTAGACGGAAAGTAATAATAAAAAAAATAAGATATATAATTATTAAATAAGAATTTTGAGAAGTTCGTTATTAGGTAGGTACCTACATTTTTGTGTAACACAAGTGGCATCAGAAGAACAAACCAACTTCAAAAAAATATTTTCACACATTACTCGTATTAGTATTGTTGGCACATCCTGGGCTAAAACTGGAATCCGTGCCCTGCTCTTCCACTCCACCGAATTTAGAAAATATTTCTCTTCCAGATTAATTCGAGAACATTAATCGATTGACATTAAAAGAGATGAAATTGGGCCTCCCTGTGGTACTATGGTAACACAGAGAAATGTAACAATAAATAACAGTATCTTGCTCAAGTAGACTACTCTGCAGATTAAGACCACTCTGTATGTGATGCAGGCGATTATTTAGGTACTCGAAATGATATTGCAAAATTTCTGTACAATTAAAAATGCTCTAATTAGAAATTTAAATCCGAGCTTCGCGTCTAATTCGACCCTTGAAGCAATTAAACTATTAAAAATTAATCATAAATAGCACACAACGAACTTAAATACATCAAATGCACACACGCTTCAGCATGTACAAACAAATTATACCAGCGAACAAATTAATTAAGCAAAATTTAATATGAAGGCACACACATTTTAAAATAAAATCAATTCAACTACTAGTACACATATATTTCGCGTTGTTTTGTGTTTTTAAATGGAAAACGTGTGTAACTACTTCTGTAATCGAATTTATAAAAGTAGAACCATTGGATAATTTTAACTATATGGAGTGTATCGGACGCAGTAACAACTAATTTTCACATTATTTACATTCCGATAGTTTCAAAAACGTTTATAAAATGGTAAATCATTTGTAAAATTATAGAAACAAAGGACTTTTTTTTTAAGTCTCCTGTGGCGATCAAATCAATTTGAAAACCTACAATGTGTGGCTTATAATACTGAAAATTAGTGGAAAGCGTTTCTAAAACACAAATGATGGGGAATCATAATTTTATTAAATAAATAATTATTGAAAAATAGTGTTTCTTGAACTAATTTGACTTTCGTTGCATTTTTGCATTGATCAAAACCGCAGCGTTGTAAATACGAGCGTCTGTTGTAGGCACTGCATCAAGGGCTATTTCAGAAGTAATTTAATTTTGATCGTGCACCATACACATTGGGGATGATAGGCGGGTACTAAGCAAAACTTTGCTAATTTAAAATATAAATAAATAAACTTTTGAATAAATTTATCGCTCTGATTAATATTAATGGGCAGTTAAGTTAATATTTTATAACAAAAATGAAAAGTAACCATACTATGAACAAATCGAAGGACTTTGAAAAATGAAAACAAAATAATAATTACACACATACTCTTCGTATATAAATTACTTCGTACTTGCCACCTGTTATTTTCTGATTTTAGTAGAAAGTGACCAAATAAAAAAACATAAATGACTCGAATTTAAACTGATGTTAACTGCGTGTGGGAGTTCACACTTGTTACCAAAAAAAAAAGATATTAATAATTGGAAAGTCGATTTAAATGATAACAATACTCTCACTTAAACAAATTGGACGGACAATATGCAATTATCCTTAAAATAAAAGTACATTTTGGGGTTAACAATGTTAACAAGAACGATTTATCATTGTTTTAAATGAATGAAATGCATAAATGAAAGTATCCACCACATTCACTATTGGACGACTTGGAGAGTAGGCAGTCATATGGTTGCATTGAAAATGTGCAACGCTCGTCTTCAACACTAAAACTTGCCAGGATGTTGGGCAAGACGAGGACATTATGCTTCGATATGCAGTGTGTTCATTTGGAAGTTTCCCATCTGGAATAGCTCCAAATGTAATTGATATGCGCTTTTAAGAAAAAACACGTCGATTTAGATGATTAACTTGTATGTTGCACCCTTTCACCCCCAGCAACCCCTACTTAAAAATCTCTAATGGCAACCCGTAATGTGTGATACGTTATTTTAAAGAGCATCAAAAACCTACTCTTTACGTAAAAATGAAATCGAAATTGGATCATAATTTCGTGAGGTACAGAACAATATAATGTATTTGAAAAATATTACACCAAGACGGAAAATTAGCTCGATGAAAACATTCCTGAGGATTGGTAGAAGAGGTGCACTAGAATAGTCGGCAAGATATTTAAAAACTGAAGTTTTTAAAGACCCCGATGTTTTAGTATACAGAGTGTCAATGTTCTTTTACAAGTAAATAAAAGCAAATCAAATCATTTAAATGACTATAATCGCATCAAACGAGAAACTTCTAACACGATATTAAATTCAGTCTGCATTAATTTAGTCTTTTAAATGACACAACATTAATTATTTATTAAACTTGATCTCGTTTCACTTTTTTTTCCTATAATTTATAGGAGTGCAAAATTGTTAGTTTTTTTTTTCTTGTTTCAATTCGTACTATAAGGTACACTAAAAGTATATTTCAAAAAAAATTACTGTATCGTAATTGAATATAATTAAAGAGATCACGAGCAAATAATTATAATGTTATGTTAAACCGCAAAATGCGATGAGCTCTCACGTGGGACTTTTCTATAACCTCAATAATAATTACGACTCCGCAAACTGCCGGGTTTATGTAGAGAAAATGTTTTTTTCATTTAACATATGGTTCACTCTCATATTAAGTTTCAATTACCATCATTTTATACAGTCGAGCAATTATAGAGAGTTCCATGAGAATTTTGGAAGATTGAACAAGTCGCGTGTTAATCGAAAAACATGATCGTCGCCCGTTAATTAATTTTCGCCAAAGCCACTGATCTGTAATCGTTAATTTTCAGCAAAATAAAAAAAAATACAACAAAAACTTAAAACGTATACTTGTTGGATATTATGTGCAAACACAAGTAACTGGCAGCTTTGTGTAGTTCCTCCCTAATTGATAATTAAAATTATATACCTAGTAAACCAACATTTACGGAAGTTTCTAATTCTATTGCAAGACCTAACAGATTTAATACAATCAACCTTCAATTTCCACACTTCTTTTTAAATAGAAAATTATATTTTAAAAAGGGCAAATTATGTATTTAAAAAAATAGAAAATAAATCGAGAAATATAAGAGCAAACGAATTAAATTGTATAATATAAACGTAACGAAGCATACTAGATGATAAATGATAATTAGGTATACCATCAGGAGCAATATATATTTTACGAAATATTTGTATAAATTGCATACAATAAGCGTTTCATTTCTATAGAAGTATGGAAGTAGTAACTTTAAAATTCAAAGTTATGCCCTAATGAGCAAAACATCACAAAGCAAAAATGCTCTGGTAAAATGTATTACTGCCACTCGTTGTTGCTATAGCTAATATACAATCAAATTAAAAATGAGTCAACACAAAACAGAGATCATTTCAAAGCTAGATGCTACTACTAATCGAATTTTGCTCATGATGTATGTATTACAATAATTTTTTTTTAATTTCAAGTCCGTGATAGATCAAAATGAAAATTGAAATACTTACATTCTCTTAAATCGCTACAAAATGCTCAGTTTGGAAATGGGATATACGGTATACAGGATAAGGTTCCGTTCCTTAAAGTGGGCGATTGGTGAGCTCAAAATAGAACGATTAAACCGAATTTACCTTAGTCCAATCCAATGTTGCTTCCCTAAAAAGTTACAGTGCTTTGAAGTTAAAATAAATCGAAAAACAAGCGCAACTTTCGATCCAAAATTGATAGAACCACAAAATTTCGGTGATATGCGTATTTTGATGCGAGGAAAAACTTGGTAGTCTATAGACTACCATTGATCAGCACCCCATTGATAGAGTACGTAAAATCGATCTTGAATTTCTTCCTCGAAAATTTCATCGCAACACATTTGCTTAGATTTAAGTATTGTTTATTGGTAACGCAATAATTGTAAAATGAATTCAATTCATTCTGAATTGCTAAACTGTGTGCAACTAATATCTCGAAAAATCTTTAAATCGTCAGCATATAACAAGAACTTCGTATGAGTGAAGCAGCTCGCCAAGTTGTTCACAAAAAGCACAAAAAGAATCGGCCCCAGGTGGCTTCCCTGGGGAACGCCAGATGTCACTGTAACGAAGTCAGATCTGTATCCATTTAAGGCTACTGCCTGTCTTCTGTTTCTTAAGTAGGACGTTAACAGGGCCAAAAGGTTTCCGTGTACCCCCAGACGACGCAGCTAGTAACACATCAATCGATGATCGACCTTGTCGAAAGCCTTTTTAAAGTCTGTATAAACGACGTCAACCTGCCTATTGCCATCGATGGCCCTACATAAAAAATCGGTGTAGGTGTAGGGCAACAAGTTGGTCATGGTAGATCTTCTTGACATAAAACCATGCTGCTCCGATAACAATGCATCTTGTTGCCGATGAAAGAGTTTTTGTAATTATCGATTCGAATATTTTAGCAATAGTGTTTAACTTAGAAATGGGTCGATAATTAATTACGTTTCTCTGATCGCCGGATTTAAAAATTGGCGTTATCGAAGCGTCTTTCCAGAGATCTGGAAAAATTCCCTCGGAAACAGCTCTGTTAAAAAGAATAAAGTGATCGCGAAATCGAGGAGACACACGCCCTCAGAAAACGAGCAGGGATCCCATCAACGCCCGGACCTTTATTAACATTCAATCCTTCTATTATTCTATTTCATTCGCTATTGAATCGAGTGAAATGAAACTAATATTGATTGCATTCATGCTCATTGAGAGGTCTTCATCTTGCAACACGCTGTACCCAAAGTTGCCATTAGGCTCGAAAACTGATAGGAAGACCGATTAAACAGACCACAAATGTCTGTAGTGTTTTCAGCAGTCAGATTATCGTAGAACACTTGACTAGGGATAGACGTCCTGGTTCTTTTATTTTTAAGAAAATAGCAAAATTTTTCCCTAACTGCCATCTGAGTGGTAGATATCCAGTCTCTATAGTCTTTCTTGACTGCAGACTTCAGACGCTTTCGCATTAGGGAAAATGTGTCATAATCTCTTGAATTGTGATATCTTTTCCACTTTTTGTGAAACTTAATCTTATCTTTCTGTATTTTTATAGTAGACCTCTTGAACCAATAAGGATAACTCAATTTTCTTGACGGTCTTTTTGGGATAGTATTGACCAAAATTTTATTCAAATGAAAATAAAAACAATAAAGTATAGTGGGGCAACAAAACGACACTATTAAACCGTTGCTAAAAATATAGTTTTCGGAAAACTTAAAATTAGCTCAAATATAGAGTTAAAGGAATAGTTAAAAAATTGAAATTGATATGAGCAATAAATATAGTTTTTATATCCGCCAATTCTTACGTCTTCGCGGCTTAACAATTAATTATACAAAAATATTCGATATTACGATTAATTTAGAATATGTGCAAAATTCATTTAATTTAACGTTTTAGAAATTCGGAAAATTGTAATTAAAATTTCAACGGTTCTGTGTGAGACACAAAATCGATTCCAAATGTAACACAAAATAAGCAATCGTTGGGTGGTTTAGTTTAAACTAAACAATCAATGTTAGGTAGGTATTGCATGTTATTACATGCAATTTGTTTTTAAAAAAACGAGCATTAAAGAAAATGTATAGGTGATTTAATTTTGCCACAGGTTACACAATTTGATTGAACCATTTAAGGACAAAAAATCCTTTGTTCGTAAACAAAGGTTTGGAAAGGGTCTCATTAAAATTAGGACATATTAAGTCGATTTTGTGTAATGTTGTAAAATTGTAGATCACAGATTTCATCTTTATGGCGGTACAGATAAAGAAGAGTTTCTTCTCAATTTTATCTTAATATTTCCTAAAAATGTACAAGAAATGAAAAGGCGATTCAAAATCAAGCCGTTTTGGCTTAACTTTGGATAAACTAAAATGTTTTTTTATTTATTGTTCAATGGAACTGCTCATTTTCTTCTTAAATTCAAGTTCACAAAAATGTCAACTGATGTTAATTCTTATCCTTTAGAAACATCAGTCGTTATATTTTCGCCATGGGACGACATTCGCGATATTATTTTTTCAAAGAAATCAGAAAAATTCGCGATAGTACAAACCTCCTCGAGGGCGTAGCTTGAGAAGTTTCTAAACACGAAACGTTTTAGAAAAGACAAATTTCTCACATAAAGTACCAACCAACAGCAAGATAAATCATTTTAAACTCTTAATTAAGAATTTAATTTACTTAATAAAAAGCAAGCATTTCCTTACACAAAGTGAACGTTATTAAGCATCTAACCTCAATTAAATTACTCCAAATGCGACATTCTAAAAATTTCAAACAGTTTTTAAAATTTCCCCCTTAGTCCTTGATCAAAAGCACGATTTCATATCGCCGCAAAATGGAAGTAAATTGTACTCCAAATATATTAACAAATAATTCGTGTAACCCACGCGTGTATTGTGCCGAAATGTAATGATTAATAATACACTGTTTTTATATAAAATCGTAGACGTAACAAATCCTGCATGAAAAAAGGTTTCGTAAAAGTGTATAAAATAAGATAAAACACATTTCGCAAGAAAATGCATTTGATAAAGATAAAATCGAACACGAACCAACTTTCGAATTCTCCCCCAAGTGTGCAGAATAATATATTTTTTTAAGTAGAGTGTATACTTAAAATTAAGAAATTTAAATACAATTTTCTTCAATTCTTAATGCACCGGATCGACTCGCTTAGAATTATATAAACTTCCGACGATTCAAGTTTATACGCAAACTGCAAATTTAAACTTGAGATGATCGAATCTTCAAATTCCCATTAGTAAATGGATCGAAATAACAAATCCTCTCGAGAGGGCATTTAAGCGTCGTCAACAGGTTTCCGCGGTTGTTACTTTAAGTGGCTTTTCTCCAGATTAAATTACGCCAAAATAAAATTCGAATAATCCAAGTTCGATTATATACTGGTTATACAATGAGTATTCAATCGATGGATTTAGAAAAAAGAATTAGTCAAGGTTAAACAAATGGGCGCAATGAAAGTACCTACATATTAATAGTTTTCGTATCTGTGTCACTTTAAGCATGTATGTGCGAATTTCGTCAACCAACATGGGAATTATCAACGAGGTGCGTTGTTGTAAAATATTTAGTGATTATACAAAGATTTGCAAAGTTATACGCGCAAACATTAAGAAAAAAACGCGGAAGTTAAAACGATCTAATTTTTACACGATTGAGAACACAAAAGGAATTTTTTTTAAATAATTGTAACTTCTAAATTAAAATGTACAATGTATTATCAAGTATGTTCGTTCCAAACCACTACACTCCAAATTATTTAGAACAAATGACAGAGCAGATACAACGGCGTTTTCGGTAGTGGTGAAAAACCAACCAACCATGGCAATTTCGTGTTCAACGCGTAATTATTAAATTTTAAAACAAATAACCGCATTTGTCAATTTTAAAATTACATAAATTGTAAAAAAGTGCATCTGTAACAAATGCATTAGTCAATTTTAGTAGTAGAAATACGAAACTGTGCCCATACTATACCAACTATTTTTTTTAAATGGTGCAATTTCAAGACAATTTTGTAATTATGAGTGCAAACAAATATTGCTTTTATTTACAATTACAAGTATAAATAATTTGAGCATTTTAAATTCGGTAATCTCTCAAATTTGTATTATACAGTGTGTTCGCGGCATGACCTTCTCGCTTACTATAAATAGGGAAATAGATTAAATTAGGCAAAATGTGTATTATACAGAGAACTATATACAGGGTGTCTGCAAAAACACCTTACAACGCTTTAGGGTAAACTTGCGAGAGGATATTAGACCGATATAATCCAATTTACCTCTATGCAAAAGTGCACCATTCCAGAGTTACAGCTCTTCAAAGTTTGCGTTTTACAAAAGTATTTCTTTTATATCGGAAGAACCGTTTTAGATAGGAGTTTAATTCGTGGAACATGTTTTTCTCTCATGGAAAGCTATCAACCTACAAAGTTTAGGGGAAAAAGACACGGTGGAAATAGACCAATCACTGCATCGTTACTATTAACAGTTGAATATCTTTGTAATCCATCGATGAATTGTAAAAATTGACTGCACAAGATGAAGTGAAATTTCAATATTTAGAACTTTGACCTCTTCAACTTTTTTCATACGGCTTTTGGTTTTGTACATAAAAGGAAAAACAGACATAAAATTAATTTTAAAAAAATTAAAAAAATTTAAATAATAAAATTTGAAGATGCAAAAGCTCAAAATATTCTTGGGCATTAATCACCTAATCAACCATTTTACATTTTGCTCATTAAATTTAAGGGAGGAGACCTTAAAATTGATCAATAATTGCATCGTTAATAATAACTATTGAATATCTCTTTAATCGGTTAATGGTCAATGAAAAATAAAACTGACTGCATCAGACGAAATGAAATTTCAAAATTTGAACGTTTAGCTTCTTCAATTAATTTTTTTTAAATTTTTTATCAATTTTTGTAAAATGAATTTCAGTTTATTTTTCCATAGTTTTCCTTTTATGTACAAAACCAAAAGCCGTATGAAAAAAGTTGAAGAGGCCAAAGTTCTAAATATTGAAATTTCACTTCATCGTGTGCAATCAATTGTTACAATTCATCGATAGATTACAAAGATATTCAACTGTTAATAGTAACGATGCAGTGATTGGTCTATTTCCACCGTGTCTTTTTCCCCGAAACTTGGTAGGTTGATAGCTTTCCATGAGAGAAAAACATGTTCCACGAATTAAACTCCTATCTAAAACGGTTCTTCCGATATAAAAGAATTACTTTTGTAAAACGCAAACTTTGAAGAGCTGTAACTCTGGAATGGTGCAATTTTGCATAGAGGTAAATTGGATTATATCGGTCTAATATCCTCTCGTAAGTTTACCCTAAAGCGTTGTAAGGTGTTTTTGCAGACACCCTGTAGAACGAAATTCATTTTCAAGGCCACAAAAAGTCTATAGTTTCGGTTTTTTGTCATCAAATTTTTGTTTCTGTATTAATGAGAAGATTTTAATTGGTACTTTCGTTTTAAGCATTCAATTTTTTTTAATATTGCCTTAGTTAAATTATAGAAAGCAACTTTTAGGTTTTTTATGAAAGTCATAATTGGCCATACTCTTGTACAGAAGAGTATCTCCTGCGCTTTTCAAAACAATGCTATTATGTAGTTTATTATAAGTACGTCAGTGTGCCATAAGTTGAAAAAGTGCAGTAGAATTATAACTTCAAACTTATTACAATTACTGTATACCTAAAATGAAGAATAAGCTCAAGCAAGATAACGTATATAGTATACTATTATTGTGAAGCAAGCAACTACACATTTATAACGAGAGTTAAATAAGAGCATGGCCAACTACGATTGCCATAAAAGCTCCATATACCTTAACCTATATCTCTACGTCTAAAAAAGCGAAATTCCCGTACGGGAAAGGTTTCATAGACACATACACACTACAGGAGCTTTAACTGCTCTAGCGAAATGAGTAGAGCATAGAAACATATCATTTTTCGTTCACAAAAGAACAATTTTATTCAAAATTTAACAATTAGCACGTATTTAAAACTTAATTCACCGTAAAACTTGCACATTATGCTCTATAGAATTTGTCCAAAATAATTTAGTGAAAGTCCCCCATTATTATAAGTTTTAAAACGTCACAAAACAATACCAACTAAACAATTGCAATAAAAAAAATTTTAAGTGAACAACCAGCACGCACATTAGAAGAAGAGTAAGTAGATTAACGAAAGTAATTAGCAATTACACAAATAAAAAAAAATAATAAACAAAATATAATCAAACAAAAAACTCGAAAGTTTTCTTCCAGGTTAGAAAGTGATATAACTCGTTTAAAAATTTTATTTTTTCTATATACGCTATAGGACTTTTTTAGTTATAAAAAAATACCTTGTAAAAGCGAAAATATTTAAATATAATTAACGGAAATTATTTTTGAAGTAGCAACAACCTACTATTAATTTAAAAACAGTTTAATTACTTAAATGATCCACATTATAATTTACGAAATCAATAATTATTTCGTATCAAACTTATCACTTTTTGACGCGATTAAAAATTCACCCGAAGAAAAAAGTAATTAACGCGCGTCTATAATATTAGTCATACTCATATTATTATGTTAACATTTATTAATTGACACGGAATTAATAAACTATGAAATATAAACTTTCATAGTGCCATTATACCTTTATAATAATAATGGGCAAATGAGTAAAATTGATAATAAAACTAATAGTATATTATTATTGGCTACTTTCATTACTCTACTTAATCAAATATTACGTCCCGAGGTTAAAACGAAACACATTGCATAGGTAGACGAAATTGATTAGAGCTAAATGTTCATTGACCATCGCAATGCATACCAAGTTGAGGGGGTTCTAACCCTCGTTCTTGTTCTATTGTAAATTGTAAGTTTTCTCAAACGATGCCAATTTTTCTAATATTAAAAACAGGTGGCAACCCAATAATTACTAAAATACCACACTAATTGGTCAAATTGAGAGTAATACAAACAAGAACTTGACCTTCAAAACAATTGAAAACTACTTTTTAAAGCAGTACTGTTCGAGTAAGGCAATTTAAAATGTCAAAGTAGTGAAAGTTGCAGATATACGCCAATCGTGAATGAAATGAATAAGTATTTTGATGCTGTCAGTTTTGCATTTTAAGAAAAAAATACTATAGTATACCTCAAACATTTTTGTAATTCGTAAAGAGGGAAAAGGGAAATGTGCCACTTAAAAGTTCCGAGATGGAAGCCGATACACACTACTATGACCAAGCTCGGAATGAACTTCCAAGGACTAATTTGCAAAAATAAAAGCATAAATTCCAAAAACTGGCGTTGGCCGTGTATAATAATCAGTGTGTTCTTCCCCAACTCCTAAAATTGGCACCTAAAGGAGGCACGGGGTCCTTGACGAGTATGTTAAAAGGCTCCAATGTGAACAAAACAAAATCAATTCAGTAAATTTCGCTGAGTGGCACTTCATCAACTATATACTCCATGTGTTGCTTAATTGAAGGAAGGACCACACATATGATTTAAGTGGGACTAACCTCAAGACTCATCTAAAAGTAGTTTAAGTGTCACTTGCGACTTAACTATTACCATTCTAATTCAAATACAAATAACATTATTGAGCTGTTGTTCTGATCCTCTTCATTCCTCTTCGCATAATAAGTAAGTTATTTTCAAAACTTCAACCTATTTTCATGCTCATTTAAGTTATGCAGGAGTATTAAACATTGCTAAAAGCAATAAGCTCGGTCTGTACGTGCAATATAAGTAAATTGGAAAAGTACAAACTATTTAACCCGATTGACCCTTATACCGTGATCAGATAGCATCAGAGCAAATGTCTTGAAAATTAAGCAATATTTGGACGTAGAATGAGAGATACAACTATAAAAAATAAAGAGAAAAAATACAAGGAACTGATAAATGATATAATTTAAAACAAACTATAATGTAAACTGATTTTTTTGATTATTCGAAGGGATTTATACATATCTCACTTGAATTTAACCTTCGCCAACACTTGTTAAAATATTTCTTCTTAATTATTAGAAACGAACTTACAAGTTTACTTTTAAAAATTCGTAACATTTTAGAAAAAAGATTGAAAGTTGCAACACAACTCATAAAAATAATAAATTTGCATAATATATCAAATGCTAATTTGATATCAACATGAACTGATCGGTGATCATAACACATTTTTAAATCTAAATAATGATATAAGATCTCAGCAGCTCAGCACCCTGCCTGCAGATAATAAATAATGACCACAATGTGTAGGTACTTTTAAATAAAGTATCTCTTGCAAGCACCTTCTAAGGTATTGCACGAATTGTTTTTTACATTTCACAATATATAAAATAGATATAAACTATACATTACTGCCCATAAAGTAAGGATATTATACCTCTCATAGAAAGTAAATTTATAAATTAAGTACATTCGGTTCGGTATATCTAATTGCTAAATTGAATTGTTAAATAAGTCAGAGCGGATCAAATCATGTGTAAAAACGAACACGGCCTACATATGTAAATAAAGAAACATGAAAATCAATCCGAGCTAACCATTATATTTTACTTTTACTGCATTTTGAAATATTACTCAACAGAATCGAGAAGGAAGTAAATTTAATCCACATTCACTAACCTCCAGATGAAATGTTGGATCGTTCAAAAAAAGTCCCTTCTAAAAAAATAAATTAAGAAAATTGTAGAAGTAGTAAATATACGCTGTTTTGGGAATATGGGTGATCTAATAAAATTATTTTTGTTTCAGTGGTAGCACGTGACTCGAATGGAATAACCACAACTCATTACAACAGACCACCAGAATTAAGCCGTATAGAAAACAAAATAGAAAAAGTTAGTTTTCCGAACATTTCAATAGCAGAAAGACAAAAGAGACTATTGCCATATATCAATCATTACTCGACACAAAACAATGAACCATATTCGGCAGACTCGCAGTACGAATTTATAGTGCCAACTAAAAGTGGGTCTAATCTATCGCCGAGAACTAAATTTAACGCCCTTATGGGACTAACTTACGAGCCGACTGCATATGAAACGCCACAATCACAATCACAACCACAATCTCAACCTGATATTCAATTTACTCCATTTTTGGCAAGCAACGCAGTGCCGGGTGGATTCGTACCGATGATGAGACCTCCAACTCAACCACTAGAAGTGAATTACGTGCCTTTCGAACAAACTAAAAAAATCCCAAATTACGGAGCAGTTTACGACAAATTATCACAATTAAAACTAAGGCAAAGTGCGCTCGGTAGAAATCAAGTACCACGTTACATTTATACTCGCAAGCCTCACTTGAACTACATAGCTAATTTTATTGCAAATACAACACCCAATACATTCGTTCATACTTATAATCCGACTAATATTGACGTACAACCGGGTTACAACATTCCACAAGAAATTACAATAACGGAAAATCCTTTACGCGTTACCCAATTGGACAATCCGTCACAAGAAGTGGCATATTCTGTACAAAAACAACCCCCACAAATACAAGAAGTAGTTTACCAACAGCCTAAAGACCAAATTTACCAAACGTTGCAGAAACAACCCCCACAAATACAAGAAGTAGTTTACCAACAACCTAAAGACCAAATTTACCAAACGTTGCAGAAACAACCCCCACAAATACAAGAAGTAGTTTACCAACAACCTAAAGACCAAATTTACCAAACGTTACAGAAACAACCCCAACAAATACAAGAAGTCGTTTATAGACAAATACAAAAAGAGCCTAAAGAGCAAATTTATCAAACTTTACAGAAACAACCTCAACAAATACACGAAGTACGTTACGAACCAATCCAAAAGCAATCAAAACTAGAAATTTATCAAGCATTGCAAAAGCAACCCCACCAGATAATTTACACACATATACCAAAACAATCTTTGCACGAGCAAAAAATAATCTATCCCGCAATACAGAAACCTCGACCAACTCAACAAGACGAAGTTTATCAAACAATACCAAAACAACCGCAGTACGTTACAATATTTACTAAAAATCCTCAACTGAATTACATTATACAAGGACGTAAACCAAATTCTAACCAAAGTACCAGGCAATATCTTCAAGAAGTCGTTCCAACAACGACGAAATCAATTTTAGTAGCTCCCCAAGTCCAATACACTCCGTCAAAAAGCGTAACACCAAAACCTTTATTAATTTACCAACCATTATCAAACAAACCTTACACTTTCGAACCGACCATAACTCACAACGGACACAATTACGAACCAGTAACCCAAACCATAGCACCGACCCCAACAACAGAAAACCCAAATTCCCTAAGCGTAATTTTAAGAAAATTACAAGAATCGAACACGTTACCCCACACAATAACTCCAAACAACGTAGATAACAGCATCAAAACTCTAGTGCGCATTTTGAGTTCGTTAAAAGCGCAGACAAAGCCAACTCGGCCAATAATCGTTCAGGACGAAAACGATTACGACCAGGAGGAGGACAACGAGGCCGATGTTGCCCTAAACAATCACAAACCCAACAGGATAACAAGCCAAAAATATCCGGCAGACACGTTGGAAGAAGGGGGAACTCCAGGAAAGCCGGGCATCGATTATCCCGCCCTATCGACGATTCCCACGACCGCTTTTAATTGCACGACGCAAAGATATAAGGGCTTTTTCGCAGATCCAGACACGCATTGTCAGGTAATTTTTTGTAATTCGTAACAGTAGTTTGAGTTATAATATGACTGTTTTTCAAGGTTTGGCATTATTGCGATTTAAATGGTGGACAAGCGTCGTTCTTGTGTCCAAATGGTACAATTTTCAGTCAAGTTGCTCTGACGTGTGATTGGTGGTTTAACGTCAAGTGCTCGACGACGACTCAACTATACGTTCTTAACGAACGTTTATACAAATACATAATTCCGTTACAGCCCAAATTTCCTGAAGACTACACGGGGCCTTTAGTCGATAAGTAAGTAATGTTTCAAATCGGCTTTGGTTTTCACCCAAGTCATGACGCAATTGTTAATTGGGGACTTACTTGAGAATTTTTTTAGGTACTTGGCGCTTAAATTTAAAGAAATGGAAGAAAAAATGAAAGAGAAGAAAGAAACAGAAAGCGATAGTGATAAAATTGAAGAAATAGACGAGCTACAATTGTTGGAAGACAAAAATAACGAAAGCTCTACACTTGCAGCCAACCACAAAAAGTAGATTTTGTTAGTTCTTTTTTAATTGTTATTATTTATTTACTAAGTTATTATTGTTCGATTAAACTATCAATCGTAATATCAGCAGGCAAAGTGTGCAATAGGAGAAAAATTTGTTTTGAACAACGAATTGTTTTTAGGATCTTTAGTATTCTAGAGATGTACTTTGAATTTGAACCTTCTTCAAAGAGTGTGAATTGAAGATCGAGTACACCACTGTGAAATTATATTAGGTGATAGTTTAAGAATGTCATTTTTTGTAATAAATGCCATAATTTAGCCTGTAGAAAAAATAATTTAAGATAAACTTACATTTGTAAAGTGGCTTCTAGTTTTCTAGTCATTGAAAATTGTATTTTATTGTTTGTGGTTAATTTAAATTAATATACAGGGCGATTTAAAAGTGCACTCGGGAGAGGTGATTCCCCTCGTCCAAATACTGGAGAATTGTATGATCAACAAAACACTTTCAAATCACCCTGTATAATCGGAGATCTTAAGTCACTTCCATTTTGCCTTAAAAATGGACGTAAATGTACAACGCTCTGTACAGTAATTACAATTAAACACGTATTTTTATAGAGAGCAACTTTTAACTTGTTAAGCAATACTTTCCTCAAAAAGACATTTTAATTTAGGAACTTCGGCACAAACCCGCTTATAAAATTTTTAAAAATCCTACCTTATGAGCCACCATAAGTTTTTTCATTTTCTCCTCTGCCTTTTGAATTAAGTCGCCAAACTGTTCTCGTTGCGATTCTTCCTAAAATTTGTAAAATTATTTTTAAATCGGTCAAGTTTCTACAAACCTACTACATCGGAAAGTCGTTTAAATTGGTGCGACTTATGATTTAGCACAATGCAATAGCAACACAACAAACTCTTATTATCACAGGTAATACACTGAAACTCCAATACAAAATCCTTATGAATAGGGCATTTAGTAGAAAGTTCGGATGCTAACTTAAGACATGTTTGTGTAATGTTATGACTCTGTAAGCCACGAGCACGGCCGTGTAATGTTTCGCAGCAGTTGTCACAAAACACTTCGTTGCACTCCAAACAAGATAAAGTGGAAGGTCTGCTACACCTTTCTTGAGAACAGGGCTCTAAGGAAAACAATTTTAATGGTCGAAAACAAAAACCATAACAACTTACCATCAACAACGTTCATATCGGGTAACTGATAGTTGAAGTTATCACTTTCAGAATAATGCGGATCCAATTTCGAGCGATCTTTATATTTAACACCTACAGGCTTAACACTTAAATTCGAAACTTCATTCATGTAAGGTTTCGAATAGTAAATGATGCCCAACAGATAAAAATTAACTGGAAATATTTCTTGAATTTTAGAATTATTGTTTGCATCGATTTTAAATTCCTCGAGACAGTCTACGCAAACAACGGTACGATTGATATTTAACGAACGTCGTACACAATCTTCGCACACAGTATGATTACATTTTAACACCAAAGGAACTCTTCCAACAAATACATTGTTACGAACTGAAATTAAAATACAATTATTATTACTAAACTAAAAGCACGACATAACCTCAAAACATCTTTTGTTTTAATTTCAAACCGAAACTTACGTGCAACATCAAACCAATTATTGCATTTTGGGCACAAATACATTTTAGGCGAGGTGACTGTGATATTATTTGTATTTTTATTCATCATGTTGCATGTAGAAAAAGCACCGGTAAATGAACTTAGTGAGCTCATGTTGGTTAATTGTTTATTAAAATTTAAAAACTATAAACGCCGACTTGTCATGGAATGCATTTTAATACCTAGTACACATACTTAATTTAAAAACTATATCAAATACAAGCCTGGTTATCTCGTTTGTATTAATTAAATTTGATTTGTTCACAATGTTGTGTCTAACTAATGCTAATACCATACACAAACCACAGCACAACTAATCAAGAATCAAGAAAGAAGAAACCAACAACACATATACCACACTCCGTACACGAAATATCACATAACGAACTAACCAATGAGGTAGCCAGGTTTAGCGTGAATTAGAAACGCACCAATACCACAGGAATCATGTATGCCAATATATTTTTTTAAACTAAGCGCGAAATTTGAATTTCTAAATGTAACGTCAATTGTTTATCTTTATGCTTATTAGCTTATTACTTATTAACGAGCATATTTTAATAGTTTTTTTAAATATTTATTTGTATTAACTAGATCTAACTAAACTTTAAAAAATGGGATCTCTTTTATAAATTTTTTTTATTTTTTTACAATTTGTTCCTAGCGAACTTGATACCTTTCTAGATCGTATTATCCCTTGAAGATGGATCTTACTGGACTGGAACTGGAAATTTAAAATTAATCAGTTAGCAAACTTATAAATTGGGATTAATTTGAATAAATTTACAAAAATTGCTTTTAAAAGTATAATAGTTAACGAATACCTATTCATTTTGTGTTAACCAGTGTAGTTTTCGAATTTCACAAGTGCATAATATGCATTAAAGTGCTATCTGAATAATCTATAGCAACTAGAACTAGCGAGGAAAGAGAAAAATATTTCGATACTTCACCTTTTTTCTCTATTAGCTTGAAGGGGTGGGCTCTCGCTATTCAATTAAAATTAAAATAAATTGGAAAGGGGATGGTGCAACCTGTACGTGCAATAGAAAGGTGCAAAATGTGTATATCGTTGCACATGCTCTCAACTAACTTGCACTGCTTATAATCAAGAAACTTACAAAATAATTGGATTAGTTTTAGTTATCGTGCAGCCATCGAAGCACACGGATTTTTAAAAAATAATAATATTTTCCGATGTTTCCAATTTCATATTATTAAAATAATAAGATTTTGTTTATTATAATATTAAATAGTCTCAAAATTTTTAAATTAAACCTTTTTTGTGCAACAGGTTATCGATTCGATTAGAACTACCTACTTGAATTTAGAGAATGAGGTAATCTGCATCCTAATTTGCAACAATAAGGTAAAATTGTATGAATATATTTATATGGAACATCAAGAAAATCAACTAGAACGCCAACGAGAAGAAAATTTTGCATGAAAATTAATGTTTTTGAATTTAATTTAAAAATTAGAATGCATGCACATTTTCACTCAATTCAAAAGCTAAAAAGAAAATTTTTTAAACTCGCATCAAGAAGAATGAAAACTAGAAAGAAGAGAATTTTTTTTTTATTCATAAACGTAAAAGATTATTTGATTATTTATTCATTACATAATAAGTTTTCTTCAATTGATATAAAGCTATCACAAGTTTTTGAAATTTCTCACATTTTCCTGCGTTTATTCAAAAGACGGCGCTTCAACTTGTTGCTACGTTTGCAAGTTTTTAATCAAATTTCTACATGTCCGAAGGTAAAGCCCGTTTTGTATTAAAAATCTAATTTCTACCTATTAAATAGACTCTAAAATCTAAATACCAAATTTAGCTTAAATAATAAAATGGAGAATATATCTTTTTGGTACATAATTTAGGTTGTGCCTGCAACTTAAAAGTTTCTGAAAAGGTAGCTGTAGGTACTGTTCTTTGTCGAAAAGTCAAAGCAGCAAAATGAGATTCGTTGAATTAGATAAAAGGAATTTTTGATTAAAAGTCACTACTTAATTTTATGTTTCTTCCAAACATGGAACTAGAGTGCTTCCAATCAATAATTGCTTAAATATAACACAAAACTCTTACATATAAAGTACATAACTCAAAAAAGATAAGGTATCATCGTATCATCACATAACTTTCTCATTGATACTGTATAAAATGGTCTTCGATAGCTCCTGACTCCTGATGCATAAGGTGGTTCTTTTTGTAAGGTAGTTACGTCTATTTCTAGTGAACGTAGAGAAAAAAATCGGAAAAAATGTACTATCTACTGAAGTTGCAACTTAAAAAAAATTGCAGTAATTGTGCTTTAGCTATTTTAGGCAAAAGACTCAGTTGTATTGGAAGTCAAGACCTTGCCTAATTTGTACATGTCGGATAATTTAATTTTTTCTGTGTAGAGCGTCTAAAAAAGTCGTACAACTTTGTTATATTATTTCAAAGAATCACAACTCTTTAAATGAAACGCTAGAAATGTTTAGTTTAGCTCTCATTTTGAAGCATTTTTAACTTTTCTTAACAATTCAAAATTTTATTTTCATCAGGAAAGAAATATGCTTAATAGACACTGTTAGGCAAAATAGGATACTAAAAAATGAGAGTTAAATACATCTTAAATACACCTCAACGGTGGTGTAGTTTTTTTTATAAGGATTTGCACACAGAACTGTGGAGCCTATATTGCTTTCAAACAGGCCCGTAGTCAGACCGGTTTTCTCGGGTTATTTGTCCGGGGCCCGGCCATAAGCCTTGTTTTTAGGGGCCCGGTCTGGCCCTATAAAAAATTTAAAATCCTCAGCTTGAATGAAGTTTAGGTAGCGGACCCCACAAACCCTAAAATGTTTATTTTATATGAAATGATAATTGATAAATGAAATTTTCCCTGTGTTAACCAGCTAACGCTAAACATAAAGAAAATAACTCTCACGAAAGTCACAGTAATTGTATACTGTTTTTATGAGCTGAAATAGCGTAAAAAGTGATGTCCTAGTAAGTAATTTTTAAAAATTTAGTACAGCAGGGTTAAGGAAATTAGGTTTGTCCGGGGCCCGCCAAAGCTGACTACGGCCCTGCTTTCAAAACAGCGCATGTAAGGCCTATAGTAAGTTAGGTACCCCTACTAGTAGTACTGCGCCAATTTTCAGCCGATATCAATCGTGGATTTGTCTAAGGTTTTGCCTAAAAATATCCTAAATAGCAAGCTGGTAATATTATAGTAAATATTTTACTTGTTAATTTCAAGAGTTAACTAATTATTCAACTTTTGTGTTTTGTATTCTTCAGCGGTTCACACTTTTGTTGTTGAATTTCTTAGGGCTAGTTGTCTAACTTTGAAAGTTTGACTTGATTTCGTTATACGTAATTTGTTAAAACCCTGCAAAACTTTTTGAAGCTGTATGTAAGTAGCAGTAACCAAGTGACTGCTGAGCGACGCATTTTTAAATTCCAGAATAAAACGTTTAGAGCCGCTAATTTATAATTTTTTAAAAATTGAGAAAATTACGCCTTAAAGTTATGCTACCCGTCATACGGACAAGTATTTTTAAAATATTTAATTGAACAAATAATAATTATGTAATATTTTTAATAAATGCAATTAATTTGAGTAATTTCTAACCTTTTCTAACACTATTAAGCATCAATTAAATAATTATAAATTAAGATTTATATTTGTTATGGGAAAAAAATATTGCGCCTTAATTTTTTCGGTTGCCCAACTTGGAAAACAAAAATAACAACGTCTGACAGATTGTCATGGCAGTGCAGAAGGTTGAAATTTGGGTGGCGTTGTGATGGCAAAAACTTGGCAAAAGGTAAGTTTGTAAACCGGATGTAAAATTCGCGTTGTTTACGACGATTTTGATTAATCGTAACAAAAATGTTTGTGATCGAAAATTTTAAAAAAGTTATACGTAGTTAAAAACCGAGGTTTTATAAGTGAATTAAATCGAGAAGAAATCATTGCATACCAAAGCCGTAATGGCGGTAAAAGATGACGAATGTACAGTTTTATATCGGTTAATTATTTAATTTTTAGAAGTGATTAAGTTATGTGTACAATGTTGTGTTTTATTCATCTCTTCGTTTAATTTTGGTAAAATAAAAGTTTCCGATATTCAATTTCGTTAAAAATCTAGTTCGCGTTTTTTTTCTTTTAAGGGCATGGTACGAGACATAAAATTTAAATATCGTAATTTTTTGCCCTCCCAAGTGTTTTTCTACCCTTTGGTAAACCAAATGTTGGTATTTAATGAGAGTGTCATCGAGTTAATTAGAATCTATTAATAAAGCGATTCTTTAAGGCCCTAAGGCTAAAATAAGCAATTATGCACAATTAAATAACTGTATATTGTAGTTTTACAGTTTTCAGGTCATTCTTATAGCTGTACTGAAAAATTTGTGCCATTTGTACTAAATTAAAATGTAAGTCGACGTATACTTATTTTATTTTTCATTTCTCAGGCGCAATTATTGAAAAAGTAACACAAAACGAAAAATGGATCAACAATTTTGTCTTCGTTGGAATAATCATCCTACAAATTTAACGGGTGTGCTAACCAGACTCTATAAATCGGAGCTACTCTGTGATGTAACATTGGCATGTGACGGTGGTGCAACTTTTAAAGCTCATCAGACCATACTATCTGCGTGTAGCCCTTATTTTGAAAATTTATTTCGTGATAATACGCATCCTCATCCCATTATATTTTTAAAAGATGTCAATTCAAACGAAATGAGTGCACTTCTCGACTTTATGTATCAAGGAGAAGTAAACGTTTCACAAAATTTACTTCCTATGTTCCTAAAGACGGCCGAGGCCTTACAAATTAGGGGCTTAACGGATAATAATTCGTTAAATAATAAAGATGAAATTACCGAAATACCTAATAAACGAGGAGAACGGGAGTCTCCACCTAATGAAAAACGAAAACGAAAATCCTCCAGTAACTGTGATAATGATCGATGTAATGATACTCAAGTGAGTTTCTTTTTTTAGAATTAATAATTGTGTCACAAATTTACCTTAGTTACGTACGTAGAATTCTAAATAAAAATTTAATTTTTATAGGCTTCGTCGCAAAGTAATTATAAATCAAGTCCGACCCTACCAAAGTTGAATCCCATTTCACCTGCCGATAGGGATATGAATGTAGAAGACATGCAAGTATCTTCACCTCATATTAAACAAGAACACGATGGTAGTCCACTTATCGATTCTTATCATTCGATGTCTGAAGCACTGCAGACTGTAAGTATTTATTTTGAAAAAATTTATCAGTGCTCTTAGTAGTAGTTTTACTTTATTTAAGAAATTTTTTATATATTTTAAATCGTCGTTCTTATTTTTATTATTAAGGCATATAATGCATATAAAGCGTTATAAAGCATAAAGCGTTGGTGAATTTAGTTGATTTAAGTTTAGTTTTAAGGTTTTGTTTGTTTCAAATCTGCGCCCATGCACAGGAGTCTCATAAACTGTAAGAGATGTGAAGATGGTTAAATGGGGTAAAGTTGCATATTTAAGGTTCGTTTATTGTTGCCTTAAGAATAATGGCAAATGTCTTTATTAGTTTAAAAGGTATCTCTGATATGGCCTTTAACTTAAAACTTTATTTTATTCGAAAACTTCACAAATAATAATTTGCAATTTATTTAAAAAAAAGAATACAACTTAAAAGGCAGGCTGGCACTTACGAAAAACAAACGAAAATTTAAACAATTATAATCCTACCTACCTGCAAATGTTTTTTTCTTTAAATGCAGCCGTAACATAGAACAGAAATCTGAAGAGTGTAGGACTTCCTAGCTTTACAAAATATAAGTGACCCAAAAAGTATTTTTTATTTTACATTTAAGTAATGACTAACCAAGTAAATGTTTTCCTCGTTGGAGATCAAACCAAACATTGTGAAAACGTACCCAAAATTGTTTCCATTTCTATTTGTCTGTCTACAGCGGAATAAATATTAAGGCCAAAGTTAAAGTTTCATTGTTAATTATGTAAATCCTTGAATTGTTCATAAGTTGTAAATAAAAAAACTCAAGTTTTTGTGTAACACGAGGTATAACATTACTACAACATACATTAGAAAGAAACACTGGCTTAGTCTCGATATTTTGTGAATCTTCATTAAACTATTAACAACTGAAATTCATAAACAAAACTGTTTATGAAAATACATATTCATAAGAATAGTAGCCATGTTGTGCTATTTAGTTATCGTTATCAAAATGACATTTATTCTGACTACTTGAGAAGTCACCTCTTGATTGTGGGATTGTGGCTATACCATTCAAAGTAGCTCTCCTTTGAATTTGCATGGTTTTGTCAAACTCGTTTTATACAAGAGGTCTCACATCGAAATCAAACATCAGATAATCAAAAACAAGCAGAGAACTAAACAACAGTGACTATAAATACTGGTGCACCTGACCGGCTAGCATCAGTCACACCTGAACCACCTGTACGCGTACTTCGACCACTACCTCGCAGGGTGGGTTCACCCAAATTAATCTCTCCCCTTTAAAATGTCTGCCACAGAAGTTGGCAAAACATTAGGTATTTCACATAGAACTTTTCGACCCTGACACCTCTACCACTAATCGACATTTATCAAAGTCATAATATTGTACTGCTAAAGAATACGCAATACACAGTTTATGAGATCCCTGTGCATAAACACGAATTTGAAATGTCCCCAATAATAATTACAACATTAATTGAACAAACTTTAATATTTAGGGTGGAAGTTTGAGTATTCATCCCGAAGAAATGAACTTTACAAGTCGGCACAGTTTAACGGAGGTTTCGGAGTCGGACAGTACGCCTCCAATGTCAATACAACAACAAGAAATTGCAGATACTATAGACGGTAAGTTACACACAGAGTTTAAACAATTAATTTGCTTTTTTTAACAATTTTTTTGTAAATTTGTATATTTGCATGCAACTTATGCCTAATTTAAAATTAAATCGATACCTTGTACATAGCTCTTATCTATTATTATTTTTCTTCTTTTAGACCTTACTAAAAAAACGTTTCAATATTATTTATGCTGTCTTTTATGACTCTTGTTTATTTGAAACATGTGATTATTTATATTATAATATTCAAATAAACAAATAGTAAACGTTATTTTTTTCGGTTGAAAGTGTTCAAGTGGAAGTGTTTTATTTTTGTGATTACCATGTGAGTATAAGATTGTTCTAATTAATGATTTAAATAAACATAGTTTAAAAGTCAGCCGAATTAGATAATTTTTCTATTCTTATTAAAATGTTGCTTATAGAAACAAACAAATGGGGTACTCTTCCAGGCGCACAAGTAGTCGAAAGTGACTGTTCGCTAGCCCAAAACATCATTCATACAAAAATTGAGATAGATGCCGACGATAATGACGCTACGTTTATGGAAGATGTTGTTGAAGTTGACAATTCCAAGCAAATCGAGAACGATTCTCTAGGTATTAAAAACTCGAAGAAGTCGATTTGCATTAAAAGCGTAACTTTTTTTAGACTTTTTACAAATGTCACAGTTGGAAAGTATCGATCTCACATCTGATGAATTAAGTGCAAAGAAGGAAATAAGAGGTGTTGAATTTTTTTAATTTCTTAGTAATCGTTTGGACTTTTGAGCAGTTACATTTTCTTTGCATTTTTTAAAATAAATTTACAGGAGTATTTTTTAGACACTGTCGATGTAACATTTGGGGAAAGTTCTACAAGTTCTCTCGCATGCGAGACCATTGATATTACGTCTGGTACTTAATAGCTAAAACAAAAATTTGGCAAATAAAATTTGATTTTTTTTAGACCAAGGAGAGGGGTGTTCTAGTAATTTAATTCTCAAAAGTGAAGGTTGGCTAAAGAAAAATACTTCAAAAGCGTTGATGTGTTTAATTTGTCGAGTACTAATACCGAAGGAGGAAATATTACGTCACATTTTAACTGCCCATAATAAAAAGGTATTTGCTTGCGAAATATGTGGAAAGACGTATGTACGAATGAGCCATTTGACGGTACATAGAAGCAGTTGTCGTCCTATACCGACTACGAAATAATTTTATTATGGAATTTTGCGAAAATTCCCAACATTGATTGTATGTTTTTTTCAATTATTTTTATAATATTAGTTACTGCATTTAGATTATTGAAAAATGTTTGCGTATATAAAATTTTTGAAGTACTTTGGTCTTTGATTTGCAAAATTTACACGTAACTTACTGTAGATTTGTTGTTAGTACTATTGTGGAAGATGGTGACGGTTGGTTTTCTCTGTTCCAGCTATGTGGCAGGAACAGGAACAACCGTCACATCAACAGCTTGATGCCGATTACACGACTGGTTCTTATTTTATTCCTCAAGAATCGCGTGCAGCACCCATCGATTACTGTGATTTATTTGAAAAGGTAGTAAACGTTCCTAATCAGTATTCGTGTAAAATATGTGGAAAAAGAGTTACTAATAGATGGCACCATACTGCGATGCATCGACCACAAGCCAATAGGTGTCCGATATGTCAACAGACTTTCACTAGAAAAGATAATATGAAGACTCACATCAAAGTTAAACATTGTGCGCTTATATCAATCGATATATAAGTTCGTAGCGTTTTATTATTATTTTTTTTTAATACTCAAAATTTAATACAAAAACCAATCAATAATAATTTAATAATATTATTCTCCTGCATTGTTTATGATTAACTCCAAACGTTCTGGCAGTTCTTTGCTTCCTTGCCTGAAGAAATCCGGTGGTTTGAAGGTGAAGTCGCCGAGCCAGTTTTGAAGAGCAGCATTATTGTTAAATGAGATGTTTTGGAGATTCTTGGATAGAGAGGACAACAGATAAAAATTTGATGGCACAAGATTCGTAAAATAGGCCGGATGTGGATTAACCGCCCAAACTAGCTCTTTAATGGCAGGTTTTGTGATGTTAGCAGTACTTTGAACTTTGCTCATAGAATGGAAATATCGTACGATGGTTGATTGTCATCATATTGGCCAATTCCCGAGTTGATTGACGTGGATCATTACATTCATCATAAATTGAAGCATTTAAAATCTGTCAACATCAAAAGTTGGATGATCTCACTGAACGTGGGAAATCATTGATATCAAAATGGCCTTCTTTGAAACGAGAAAGCCATTTTTGTACAGTACTTTACCTGATGGCGTTCTCTCCGTAAATGGCACAGATAGTTGTAACGACCTCCGATGCTTAACTCCTCGGTTAAATTCTAACAAAAGGATCATAAATATGTAGGAAATGTTTCTTTTTTGTACTTGACACTTCATTTTCTTTAGCCAACAATTACCCCTAATTCGTTTTCAAAGTTCTTTTACCTTGAACACCAAAGACGCTACGAACTTATGCATCGGCCTGTTACAAGATGTTTAAAATAATAATTCGAAAATTATTTTGTGTGATATTTTTTAAATATACTTTAATGTAAGAATAATTATTGTTTTATGTAATTGGTTATAATTTTAATCACAAACCCCTTGTTTGTTTGTTGACAAATTGTAATTATATCGCTCCAAGCTTCCCCGAATTATTTTTTAAACCTTATCCTCAAGGCTAACGTGAGAAGACTTGAACAACTTTTGTTATTGAGCTCGCAATTGGCTTACATATTCAATCCAATTATAAATAAAATATAAAATATTTCTGTAAGTTCACATTTTTTGTAAATGCATGCCAGAAGAGGAAACATTTCGACTGGGCAAGAGGGTAGTTACAAAATGGTTGGGTTCTTTAAAAATTTCATAAGCTGAAAAGTAATTAAATATTTCTTATATTCGTTTTCTTCAAAGTGTGGTTTCTTCAGTAATTAAAATCGTTTCTTTTTAGAAATCTCATTTATGAAATTTCCTTGTTGCACCTTTGTTATATTGTATTCTACCATAAAACGCCACTAGACATACCGGCGCCCTTGTGTGCATATTTCAATCTAGCGCTGGATTTTTATGGAATAAAATAAAGCGATAAAAATTAACTTTCAAAGTAGATCCAGTATATTATATTGAAGATAATATACAGTGTGTCCTCATTCAAGCGAATAAATTCTATAAGATTGTTAAACTTACTGTCTCACGAAAACAACGCTTGAGCACGCCGATTTTGTTTAAAAAGTGAATTTACTAATAAATTCAGCTTTTATGTGGTTGATATGACGCCATCGAACTTTTTTTAAATGGCAACGTGTATTTTTGGGTGATTGGTGGTTGGATAGGGTTTTTCGTTGTCTATTAGAGCTGTGGAAATTGTCTATCTCGAGCTCTTTCTAACGAATCATACAACCAAGCATATTTATTATGTCGCTACTTAAAATAGCGTTTGATGACGTGTTTGAGTGTTTTTTGTCTTGATAAGTAATGCGAACGCACTGTATATTTTAGAGCAGTTCAATAACGTGCTATAACTTTAAACGTAAAAAACTACTTACCAAGGTGTGTATGTAGAGAAGGGTAGAAAAATGTTAAAATCATCTGAAATTAGATCAGGAGCGTCTTTAATTAAAGGCTCGAATGGATGGGGGGCTGATATTTAGCTCTGAACGGAATTTTTATAAATAAATAATTAGAAGGTGTGTGGTGATGGTGGATTAGAAACCAACTTTATGTAATATTGTATAATCTATAGAAGAAAAAAACTGTGCATGTTGTTATTCTCGTATTTTAACTATCTGCAAATAATTTTCAAAATACTAAACTGGCTCGACTCGCTTTTTAAAACTATCAGTACCATTATTATGTGATGCCCTCTCTTGATTTTATTAACGATAACATACTGAAAGTCTCTGTACTATAAATTACTTCATTATTTGGGATGTTTTAATTTGTGGACCCCCCTTTGGTGTATTTGGGTTTCAAGTCAAAATATTTTTCCCGAGTCTCACCCAATTTGTAATGGTCGTTCCGTCACTACTTTGATTTTGATCGAGACTTGTCATTTAAGGAAATCTTGAAAGTAAGGGTGTTGTAAAAATGTTGGTGTTGTGTGTCCTCTTGTATTTAAAATAAGAAACTTCAATTAGATTAGTTGGGAATATTTCGCTAAACTTTTAGTATGTTACTTAATGTATATAATTTCTCTAATGGTGGTACTGAAAGTCTTTTCATAATAATAACAATTAAGCTCTGGGGTGCACTGTCACTATTCTGCTGTCACTATTAATATTAACATTTTAGTAATTAACGTGAGTTAAAGTAATTTTTGGTTTGCAGGTTCAAAAGCCTGGCACATGCGGCTAACGTTTGACAAGCTGCCAGGTGGCTGCAACCTGCATCGGTGCAAACTGTGCGGCAAAATAGTGACGCACATTCGCAACCACTATCACGTGCACTTCCCTGGCAGGTTTGAATGTCCATTGTGTCGAGCCACATATACTAGAAGCGACAACTTGCGCACACACTGCAAGTTTAAGCATCCGCTCTTCAATCCAGATATAAGGAAGTACGAATCACCGGCAGTAGTAAACGATACATCTGTTGATTGATTTTGGCTATATTACTACTTGTACTACAAGGCGTTGTACTCATAGCTATTATCATAGTAATACTACTCTAAAGCTCATTACGTACCTTGTTAAATATACTTTCTAATCTGCAGTTATTACTGCCCTCGGTAACTTTCAATCAAGACTTGCACAAGAATCGTTAATTGGACCACTTTAGAAATTTATAGCTCGCTTACTTCTTTCTGTATACAGAAAAGCATAGTGATATTTAATTTTTTAGTCGATTCTCGTAAATTAAATAATGTCAAAAAGACTGCTAGTTGAAAAAATTCGTGCATAGACTTGAATAACGGCTCTACAAACTGTTCTTCACTATTAATTTAAAAAAAAGGAAAAGGATTTGTTACTAGACAACAAGCATCGAAAACAGAAGATTACAGCATGAGCTTACACGGAACATTTTAATTAAGACCACTCGAGAGCAATAAGCTCCGCGTATTTTTCCAAATTCATTAATTAAGTTTGCTATTGTAGCAAACAAAAAATTTCGATAAGTTATTTATTTTAATCATTTATAAAGGTAAATCAATGTGAGTTGGTGCTAGGAGCTCAATAAGAGCACCCTCGATGATTAATGCTCAAATTGTTTCATCTTTTAAAAAGAAAAAAAAGGTATCATTATGTTTTTAAGTTCATTTGAAAAGGACTGTGAAAAAAATTTAATCATTGAAATGATTTAAAAAAACGAAAATACTATATCTGTGATGTAAAAAAAAGTCAGCTCGTTTAACCTATTGAGAATGGGTTTAAAATTTGTCTTATATAAAATATGTATTTAAAAAGAAGTGTCTGCTAGAGAATTATAAACAATTTGCATTTTTCGTGGCTAGTTCCCGTCCGTTGAATCTCGAACAATACTTAGTGAACGAATGGAAATTTTAAAAACTCTTAGTCAATGTTTTTTATATTTATCTTTGCAACTATTGCCAAACTTAACATTAGTTGATAACAATTAAGTGCAATGTTATTTTTTTTTACTTTGATATTACCTCATATTCTTTATCTCATGTTATATACAATTTAAGATTAGATAGAATTTAGTCTGCTTTTTTTGGAATTTTTAAAAAAATGTCTAACGTGCAATTTCGTATTTTCGAATACACACGAATATAAGTATAGTTATTTTAATTATTATTTAATATAATAAAATGTTCTTTAATCTTTATCAAGATTTTATCATTAGTTCGGTTTGAAAAAAGTTTGCTTTAGTGTGTAGTCGGAAATGATTTTCATTATGAGTTTCAAATATTTCTTTTTAATCCCAAAAAAATATTTAACTTCGTTTTGTCTTCCAAAGTTATTTATTGGTGTGTAACGAGCTTACAGTCTAGTTAGGGATGGAAGAAAGTTTTTTTACGTTTTGCAAATGTTTTTAAGGAGTCTTTTAATCGACTCCTTGTAATTGTGCCAAATTTTAACTGCAAGTATTATCATTTTATTTAATCGAGCTGAGAATTTAAAATGTGATGTTTACGATTAGTTATAATTGTACTAACTGGTGCTGCATGGGACTTAAATGTGCCCAAACTTATTTAATATGACTGGAGGTTGTTGATTCACTTGATGATAACAATGGGAAAAGTCAAATGCTGAGTTTTTGGAAATTGGGAGTATAATTAAAGCAGAAGTGCTTTAATAGTTGGCCATTATTAAAAATGCGGGGCGTCTCGGAACGGTACGAAATAATTTTCAGTAAATGTTCTAGGAGGTATCTTAAAGTTTGTCACATGTAAGTGTTGCCCCTTGAGCCAACTATTTTAGGAGTGATAGCCTCTTCTTTGCTCAATGGCTTGTTCTTTTTGGGAAGCTCAAACATTTTTCAGATTAAAAAGTTCTTGAAGCCCAATATTGTCATTACCATATTCCATGTCCTCTGCTTAAAATGCAGAAAACCAAATTCTTATTTTGGAGATCATTATATCTGAGTCATTGTCGTTATCAAACATTTCTCAAATTTATCAAAAAGTACTCGCAACCTATTAAAAATGACAACCCAGAGGTTCTCCCTTATAACTTTTTTTATCTTTCTCTAGATATCAATTTCAAATTGTTGGAGGTTAAATAATGAGCTATTTTGAATTTATATGCTTTAAGACCTTAATTTGGTTTATAATGACTGTATTTTTTGAAAAGGGGATGCTTATAATTCTCTGTAAAATCTTCTCGAGTATTTCGTACTGTCCCTGAGAACGCCCCGGGTATAAGGAGCCCAAATGAACATTGCTGTGACTAGCATTAAAATTGTACAACTGTAAGCTCTACACTGGAAAAGGAATTTGAGTTAGAGAATAGTGCAATATTTTAGCTTATAAAGCGAACATTTTTAAATTTAACGTCATAATGAAAATCATGAGAATAGATATATTTAGTACTATTGCAATGAGTGATACCATTCATTTGAATGTTTACGGTACCTTAATTATTGTACATATACATATATTTATGAAAACATTTGATGTTATCGGTGTGGTATTACTGATAAAAAAGGGCTTTGTGTTTTAAGAAGATTTTGCTTTTTAATATATTACGATATATATCTACCTATAAAAAATAAATTAATAAAGACTTTTTGATAATTATAATATTAACGATGAAGATAATAAATACAAGTACGGTGGCAAATTTGATATCTCTTAACGAAAAATTGTTTGTTATTAGTTTTTATAATGATATATATTATCGATACTAAAGATTTTAATATATATTGATATAAGGAAGTTGGACTTAATTATTGGGAAAGTAAAGATTGTGATAAATATTGGAATGGTGCTAATGTTAAGCAACCTTGACCATATTAGATGAAAAAAAATTTAAAGTGCAATATTTAGTTATTTAATTATCACTAAGTTATATAACAAATATCACCCTTAACTATTATAATCTCTTTTTATAGCGTTTTAGTATTTAAATTCGATTATTCCGAAACACTCAAAATTTTTTGTAAAATTTCGATTTTTACCCAAATTTCATACAAAATAGTTGCGTAACGCGGCTTAATAATCAGTTTTACTAAAAGTTATAAGACGTGTGATTGACAATTAACTTGACGAGTGTTTTGTTATTTTGTGTCGCTTTTCGTATTGAAAAAATTAACGATTTTTTGAATTAAGTTTGGCTTAATGTTGATGATTTTTTAAAAAAAAAGGGTTGCGGTATAGAATTAAGAATAGGATAGTAAGTATTTTAATATTGGACATTTACATTAAATATTGTTAGATTTTTCTAATTATTATATTCTTATTCTTACAAAATTTTAAACTACTTACTTAAATAATATTATTATGATTATGAAAAGTCAAACGAATAGAGATAATTAGTTCTAAACTCCTTATTGTTTTTTTATATTTAAATACTAAACAACAGTTTTTTACTAAATCAATTGGAATACTCGATAAATTTTTTAAATTGCACTATAAAATTCGAGCACACATCTGTAAATTGCTCATTGAATAATAATTGTGCTTATAATAGTATATTTTAAGTTAATTGTATTTCAGTTTGTCGTCTTATTTAATTTATTTCAAGTGCAATATTTAAAATAATCAATATATTAAAAAAAATAATTAAATGTAACGAAAAATTGTTTGAAAAATATTATTTTGTGTTCACATCGCATTTATTCGATTGTATTTTATTAATTTTATTAAACAATGGTGTGTTCTAATATGAGTTTTCATTTGATTTTTTTTAGTAGGTTTTCAATTCAGCGTAGGTACTTACCTACTTGCTGATTTTTAAGTTATTTTTATTTAAAGCTGTAAAGCTCATATTTGTGTCTTAAAAAGTAACGGCCAGGCGATCAAAACGTACGGATCACGATGAGAAGGGGGCCTCGGAGTTTTTAAATGTTAAGTTATGCGTATTTTGTTTACAGATGCATGTTACTTTTGTCTTCAATAGAAAGTTCTTATGTACAGTGGGCATTTTTTGGAGGACTTGCTGATACAAAAATATGTACTCCATCATACTAAAATCATATTAGACTGTTCCGATCATTCCCTTAGTACTGTTGTTTTTTGTTAGATTTTGTTCATTTTCCGAACCGACTTCCCTTCAATAGTTTTTTCTTTATTTTTTGCTTTTTAGGGCATAAAACGACAATTTATTCACAATAAAACCTGCACCGGAAATACTTCAGATGTGACCTTTTCAATTTATTGAATAGAATAGCGTAAGACATTACTTAAATTTGAAAAGAAATTTTATTCAAAGCGACTCACAAAAAAGTAGTCGACCTTTTAAGGCACATCTGCATTTCAAAAGAAATTTTCTAATAAACAATTGTTTTATACTATGTACATTTTGAAACGGCGTTGGTAACTTTACCACCAGCAGAGGGGTACAATAATGAATAATCTCTTTCTATTCTATTCTTCTATTGATTGTATTGAACCAATCTGCTGGTGGCGTAAGTCAAAAAGAACTTTACCTGGCGATTTTACTTTACTAGAAATCACTAACGTTAGGTTAAGTACCTCTTGAACGAAACGCTCTGGATATTTCTATTTTTATGTATAAACCGTTCTGTGAATAGTAACTTGCCTAAACAGTTCACTTATAATTTCTAAGCAGCTCAATTTGGACCTAATTAGCACATTCCTCTTCTATTCGGGATTTCTCAGGAGTAATACAAAGGTCTTATTTCTTATGTGACGTCTTCTTTTTGTTTAGTGACGTTGACTTCCATTTTCGAAAACAATTCTAATTCACTGCTTTTATTGATTAAAAGCACGCTTTTTGCGCTTATTTGCATAGTAACTTTTTACGAACGTCCTCTTCAAAATTGAGCGAGCCATCTTTTAAAGTAGAATCACAATTTAATTGCACCTAACTAATTAGTGATTAATAATTGTTATCTATACTATACCTAAACATTTTTTTTCCAATCTCTTCAATCTATTCGTTATGAAGATATCAACATTCGTAGATATTGAGATGGCTTAAAAATTGTTAAAATGGTATCTAATGCTTAGACACCATAGTCACTTCCAATGATCTCAATAACTTTTGAGTTTTGATCTCTATGTGCACACAAACCGCACATAAAGGTATCGCGCGTGTCTGTAAAATGATAAATAGTTTGTCTTAGGCACTTGTTTTAGTGTTTAGTAAAATAGGTCTTTAATATTACTATAAAAAGAGCACGTAAAGTAGTGATTTTAATAAGGCATGCTAGAAGCCAACTGATGCTGAATTTAATTTCGGTAATGATGTACAAAATCAAAACCAAAGTGCATCTAAATTAACAATTTGTTTGTTTCAGATAGCAAATGCTTCAAAGTCTCGCAACTGTTCGAGAGGGTAGGTACTATGGACGAAAGGAGAAGATGTGTTTTGTGCGGAAAGATTGTAAGCAATACGAGAAATCACTATTACGTACATTTTCCTGGACAATATTCATGTTCACATTGTCCTGCAGTTTACACTCGAAGCGATACACTGCTTTTACACTTACGTACAAAACATCCGACTGTTGCTAATTAGTGAAAGTGCATTTTTTAAACTCAAAAAAAGAAAACAAAACTAAAATGTGAGATTTTATACTAATCATTTAGTTAGTAATTTGGGGCGTTTTTATATGAATTTAACCGCTAGATTTTAAGTTTTTTAGTCAATTTTATTTGTTACCTCTATAATGCCATTTAATTACCTCGCTGTGTAATGAGTGGAAAAAAGTATATTTACAACTATGCAATTTATATTAAAAACTTGCACAATTTTTTGTTCAATCTACTTGCATATTTTCAGTTTATGTTAGGCCCATCACTTTACTTTCTAAGAAATTAATTCTTAAGGTTCGAATAAGTGACCTCAGTGCTGGGATCTAGCTTCCTCTCACTGAATCATTTTGGTGTAGTCAGAGTAATTAGTTTGGGGGCCAATATGTTGAGATAGGGTTTAGTGAAGATTCGATATTTTTATGACTGCTCTACATCTTGACGAATGCAAACCTGTAGATTGTAGATGGTTGTAGAATAGTACGAAGTGTGTATGTTGATATACTGAGGAGCTAGGGTTCAAGATATGTAGTCCTTTTATACCTCGACCGTTCTGCCATTGGGCGATAGTGGCGAATATGAAGTTACTTTTACAGTAGAGAAGAATGATCCGAATAAATTTTAATCAAATTGAAAGGAGCTGTTCTGAACGTTTTACGCATCACCGTGTAACACTGGCGTCCTGGCGTGGCTGCTGTTCAATACATGATCATGGTGTAGTCTCTCCATAAATTCAGTCACCAGAGTACTTGCTGTTGCTTTTAGTGGAGGTATGCCACACACTGTCGTTTTGAAAAGGGCGCGATTCTCTCCCCAGGGCGAAAGTTGCAAATTTAACGCTAATCATCTGTTAGAAACTCATAATGATTTTTTTCTTGCATTAAGTTGGAGACCTTATTTCTGTTTTTCATACAAATTTTTCATATAACTTCAAATTAACAGAGTTTGGTATACAGGGTGGTAAAACACTTATGACAGGCGATTTACAATAAAAATCAATAGAGATAGGAAAGATAGAAAAATTTGATTGTCTACAGATAATCAGATAATATGCAATTGTTTTTATTTCTATACAACCTTATTTTTCGGCGTTGTCTGCTTTTCTATTAACAGTAAAATGAAGATATACATTGCATGTTGGGGAGAACAACATGTTCTTGAACAAATTATATTATTAAATCTTTTTTCTATCTCTATTAGTTTTTATTGTAAACCGCCTGTCAGAAGTGTTTAACCACCCTGTATTGATAATAATTAGTCCATGGTTTATGAATAAGTCTTCAAAGTTACGGATAAAAGATTATTACTTTAGTTAAAAGTAGTAGGTGAAATAAGAAAAACCTGCAACGCAGAACCTTTAGCTGATATTATCGTGTGTATTTCTCGTTTTGTTTGAGCTCACAAAAATAACTGCGAGCAGTTTAAAGCTTCTCATATAATTTTATTCTAGTCAGAATTTGTGTTTTTTAAATTGCATATTTGTAAAATAAACTAAAAAAAATTATTTTTACTTACGAGAGCTCTAGTTGCCTCTTTAATTTTATTTTTTAAACCACAAAAACAATGAATGAACAAAGTATAAGTTTTACGTAAATTTGTACCAAAGAAAATAAACTAAGTCATCTTCCTGAAATAAAATAATTAGTTAAAAAAATGTATATAAATATTTAATGTAAATAAAATTAAATAGTAGGGATGTTAGTTATAAATGAAAGTTTTATGTTCATATTTGCTGAAATTTAGTGTAAAAAATATTGGGAATGGATTACACTTGATTACTAGTCACTGTTTCTTATATTTATTAAACTTCAGCAAAGCGTGAGCACAATTTGAGAAAAAAAAATTATTAATTACCCTTTGGTAGGTTAAAATATGTGTTGTGAAGTTTTTGCCAAATTTAGATTTACTTATTACATATTTACCATTAGAAAATAATAAGTCAATCGATTAGTTTATATCTATTTTATTATGAAAATTTAGTAAGAAATATTGTAATATATTATAAATACAGTAAGTCAGTTTTTACATTGTATCAGTGAATATAAAAGTCAGGGTATTTAATTCCAAACTGATTCAATTACTTATATTTCTTATTTATTTTATTTTGTATTTAATACTATGTGTTTAATATGATAATTATTAACAAATCAAGAGCGAAGTTTTTAATTTTATACCCATTCGCTCGCGCCACGTTCCTTTGATCCACTCCTTTTATCTCTTACAGCTCGGATAAAAACTGTTTTGAGCTATTATTATTATTATTGATGAATTTCCTTTTATTCTACTGTATGAACAGTAACGAAAAAATAGAAGGAAACTAAATTGCTCGGGGCTCGTCCTGAAGTCTCAACTTCTGATGTTACCTCGCGCATTATGGACATTGATTTGAAACAATAGTTTCCAAAATTGAATATAAAAGGTAATGTTAGTCAGCGCTTCTCTAGTTTGAAACTTGTTTACTTCAATTTAGTAATACAAGTGTAGAAGGGTCCATTTTTTAATTTTTCCGTTCTGCAAATTATTTCTTTCATATTATTCAATATTTTCGACATAACCCAACTCCTTCTTAAACACCGCAAGTCTTACACGGATTTATGTAGGTACAAAATTTCAAATTAATTCGTTTTGTGCCTTTGTGTTTTTAGAACATAGCAGCGCATCTCAAGTCATATACAACGAAATGTTCGAAGTGTCGCAGTCGAACGCCATATTATGGAAATGTAAAACGTGCAGTAAAGAAGTAACGAATCGATGGCACCACTATCATTCACATACGTCACATCGATCGTCGTGTCCGTATTGCCCTGCTAGTTACAGCAGGATCGATACACTTCGTACTCATTTGAGAGTTAAACATTTTGCCCTTTTAAATCGTGCAGATTTTTTGTAGTTTAATAAATTTATATAATTGTTGTTGATGGTTCTAATAGTCATTATTTAATGCCTAAAATTTAAATGTGATATAAATGTTTTATTTTATAAAACTTTAATATAAGTACTGGTGAGTCAAAGTAAGTCGGGTAGGGAACTGTACCGAGACAGTTCCTTACTAACACTTTTTTGGATATTTGGACTTCCTACTATAAGTGAGGAGTTAGCTGTGCTTTTCTTACTTTCAATTGTAAAGCTGGGTCTAGACTATCGAGCCAAGCCTCGAACTGAACATCGTTGCGAGTTTGAACATGGTTTGGATCTCATCTTATTTATTGAACCGAGCCACGAGCTCAACTTTACCGGGTACACGCGCTCAGGCTCACATTAAACCACTCAGAATCGGTATTTTGACTTCAAAGCGTATGTATTTGAACTATACTACTTGATTACGGATTGCAAAGATGCACATGGTTCTCCACACTGTAAAATTATTGGCATAGTTCTACTCGGGGCTCAGTTCGAGGTTTAGTTCGGTAATCTAGACTTGGCTTAAGACTATAATGTTTAACTATATTAATAATCGTTATTTATAACAATATTCTCAGAGTTGAGTGGTACGACACAGCTTGATGAGCCTACGGCTAAAGCTATGCGAATTTAACGTTTTTCGATCTCAGGGTGCACTCGGCCCTCGAAATTGAGAACAGTGGTGCATAACTTGCTATAGTGCTAGCCACAATAGCTTAATTATTGTAATGTCTGGTTTACGTTTAACGACCAAGAGTGAGACTAAACTGCATAAAAAAGGCTATCAATGCTATTCCCAAATGCACGTTTTAAATTGCATTTAAAAGAATTGTAATTTGAAAGAAAATTACAATAAACTCTCAGTTTTTTAACAGAAAGACGTGCACTGGTGTACTTTCTATCAATCATTGTTTGGTGTTTTGTATATTATAATATATAAAAAAAAGAAAAATATGTTTTATTTATCGTTAGTTGTATTTTAAAACTAAGAGACTGATTAAATTATGAAATAAAAGAAATGTAAAGAGCTCAATTATTACTGTACCTATTGTCAATGACTGTATTTTTGTAAATAAATGTTTATTAATTTAAATCTTTTTTATTGAATCAATCTCCAAAACATTTCTTTCAACGCTCCCTGCTCCTTGGTGTTTTTAGCACCTCCATGAAGTTTTGAAAATTGACCACCACCGAGGTCGGTCGAACCAAAATGACTTTGACAGTTGTAAGTGAGGTTACGTTATTGTGTTATTTACTAGTAATATTTACGCAGTCATTCTACTAGTTTCGTGTTAGATACTCGTATATCACATAGATAAAATTTCGTTAGTTATTTAATTGCTAAAATGGCAGATTATTTTGACGAAAGATCAATTAATCCAGAAACAGAAAATAGAACTGAAACCGACACGGCTAATCTTATGCGACTTCTAGTAGACTTTAATTTATTTACCGAATTAGGTTTACCCGATAGAACTGCACCTCCAGCATCTAAAGAAGTCGTTGAAAATTTACCAGATTATAAAGTTAAGGAAAGTGGTAAGTTCATTTTTTGTGTGTCGAACATTAATTAATTTGTACGTGTAGGTACCCAATGTCAGGTTTGCTTAAAGGAATACGAAAAAGGAGAACTTATTAAACAGTTGCCTTGTAAACATACATTTCATTTTGCGTGTATTTCGGCTTGGTTGTCAAAGGTGAGTACCATTACAATATTGTGCAGTTTTATTTAAAAATCTTACTGTTTAAGACCAACTCTTGTCCATTATGCAGACACGAGTTGCCTACAGACGACGAATATTATGAAGCTTATCGTAAAGAAAAAATTAGAGCTAAAGAACGAGAAGGAGATATAGAAAATCTTCATAGTTCAATGTTTACTTAAATATACATTTTTATCGTGGGCAGTGAGTTTAGTATTAGTCTCCAGTTTTTAACTTTGTGTATTTTGAAGTAATCAAAAGCACTTTGCCCAAGTTTTTAGTTAATTTACATTTTAATAAATTTATGTACATAAGATTTTATATGAATTATAGTTATTTGTTTTGTGTAGGTAGTATAAAATTTATTTATAAAATACTGATAAAAAATTTTAATTTCCTTTATGTTGCGGAAATGTTTTATAACAAGAAAACGGGTAAATAAATAAAGGTACAATTATTCAAAAACAAATCGTTTTTATTTAAAAATTCTCTATTAGTAATCAAAGAAAATTGCTTGTTATTGACTTTCAAATGATTGCCTTTAAAATATTTGATAATTATAACTACGGTAAAAATCAAACTTGTAAAATTTTTGTCGAGTTCACCTTGTTTTAACGGGTCTCGCGAATGAGTCTAGCTTTTATGCATCACCTTGTAATGTTTGCGTGTCGTATTTGACGTATCGAGTGTGTAAATGGAATTTCTTAAAAAACCGTAATTTTTTAATGATTTCAAGCAATAAATACTACAAAAATAGTGAAGTGTAAAATTTATTAGTGTTTATAATCATTAAATAACATTTAAGTGAATTGGAATGAGCAAAAATTGAAAATTTATGTACCTAACCTCCAAATTGAGTTATCTTCAAAACTTTGTAATGTATCGTTTACTGCTTTTAAGCATTTCTTTAAATTGTTTAGGAACCCTATGTGCACCTACAAATTTCTTTTACAAACTTCTCGAAGATTCTGCAAGTAATGCAAATTTATCGTGCAAGACATTAAGAAATAGTGCTCTATTTTCTCCTAAGCCTAACTTTCTTTCTGACTGCAAAGTTGATCCGTCGAAAGATCTTCAAATTACGAAAGATCAGTTTTTATGTATGTTGTATTACAACAATTTTATGTTTTTATGTGATAAAATGAATAACGTATCAGATTCTGCATTCTTGAACAAATTATTTTTACCTAAATCGATTCAAGATTCGTTTGAAGGTGCGTCCATTTCTAAAGTCTGCCCAGTAATTAAAGGAAATATGTATTATTATAAAGGGTTTGACGAATTAAAAAACATGGCTAGTACGCTGAATTCTGTATCTTGTAGCGAGTATTGTTTGGATTCTGAATCATTTGAGTTTTCTCCTATGTGTAAGGCAATAGATTACCTGATAACGGCTACAACGAAAATTATAGCTTTTAATCGTTCGGCAAGCGCTTCCAAGCCCCATGTAACCACTTCAGAAGGTAACAGAAAAGATGGTAGATCAGATGAGGTAGAAAATCCTTTGGGAATTGATCATTCTCTCAATGGTGATATAAATTCGCAATTGGGTACCTTCTCTAAAAATGTACAGTTGGATACAAAATTAAATACTCAGTCGAATGTGGTACAACAACAAACATCAAACGAAGCTGTACAAGGAGGCCAACAAGCACCAAACGAAGCTGTACAAGGAGGCCAACAAGCACCAAACGAAGCTGTACAAGGAAGCCAACAAGCTCCTGTAGGACAAGTGCAGTCGGTTACAGTTACAACGACTACTCCAGCTTCTTCAGTTTTATTTCGTGGGAAAGATATAAACGATCAAGCCGGAAAAATACAAAAAGCACCAACTGGAAGTCAAGCATCCGACAATATATCTCCAGTTCAAGTAAATAACGGCGAGAATGACGAAACACCTTCCCACAAGTCAAATGATGGATATCCTGGTTTTGGAAATTCTGACAACTTGGATGAAAATAAGGCACCTTTGAACAAAAATTCTATACCATCGACAAATCCAAGTGCACAATCAAATGATCCACATAATATATTGACTGTACAGAATGGAGCAGGTCAAACTCAAGATGAGAAGAAACCGAAAACATCTGAAAAGAATGAAGGAGATGGTAAGCCTAAAACTGAAACAAATGTTGTAAAAGGCGATGCAGCTCCACCCGATGCACCTCCAAATGATAATACACTCGATTTGCCTCAAAAAGTAAAAGAAGGAAATGAAATTGTGAGCAAAGGTGATAAGGAATTGGCAGCACCTAAAGAAGTAGTAATTTCTCAAGAAGAGAATGTACTAACTAGTCCTGGAGATTTTGCAAAAGATAGTGTTGTACCCAAACCAGTTTTGGAACCAAACAAAATCGATAAAAATGAAGATAATATGGACGAATATGGTAATCAGGGTCAAGATTTTATCGAGGATCAAGATAGTAAGTACTCTTTTATGTCTACAATATGCTTCATCTTTGATTAAAATCTACTGTTTTTGTAGGTGATCGTGAAGTGGACCTGAGTCCTGTTAGAGAAAACCCAAAATCCAGTGAAGGTAATTTTGTAAACTTACTCAAACTTTCAGTTCGAAATTTACCTTTTTAGTAAAAATCAACCCTATGGAGAACGCAAAACCTCACGAACTAATCGAAGACGACATTACCTTATCTGCAAATTATCAAAATCAAAATATCGAGGATAGTGACTCGTATTTCTTTTCTTATTTTATGATGATTTGTATTATGTTTATTTGTGGATACGTCGCATATCATAATAAACAAAAGGTTAGTAGTAACACAGACAACCTAAACTTAAGTTTAGGTTGTCTGTGGTAGTAATAAATTTAGGGGAAATTGGTTATTAATGTACATCGTTGCAGATACTGGCACTAGTAGTTGAAGGACGCCAAGGAAGAAGAAATAGCCGTTCGCGCAGACCAAATTCGGCCAATTACCGTAAATTAGATAGTAATTTAGAAGAAGCTGTTACTTCATCGTGTACTAAAAATACGACTCAAATTATTTATTAATCTATTTGAGGTTGCATTATTTCTTTGTCTTTTGTTTCAATATTATAATAGAATTTTTAGCAGGGTTATTTTGTAATAGCCGCCAGGAAGCAGTATTGTTTTGAAATTTTAATACAGTGGAGTTTTGATTATTTCAACTAATTGGTGTCAATCTATGAAATAATTTTCGAAGCTTTATTATAATTGAAACCCGTATTTCTTTTTTTATGTAAATTATCCGGATCAAATACTGGACTATACAAGGTGAGGTAAACGTTTTTACATTTTGATGTAGGTACTTAAAATTGTACAAGCGAAAAGAAGTAGGTAGTTGAAAAGTATGCTACAATGAAATTTCACATTTAGGCTTACCCTGTATAAAATTTTGTAAAATTTGTAAATATATGGGTGTGATGCAAATCATTCGTTAGTCTTAAAACAGCTTTTTATATTTGTTAAATACATTTATATGACTCTTACAGGATGTTTTCAAATTTATAAGTGCCATAACTTGGAATTTGCGTAATTTTTAAATAAGTAATTAAAGCGCAACAATAATTAGGACAAGTTAAAATTTTTATACAGTTCAGAGTTAATATAGTTAGTAATGTTTCTATGTAGTTATCCGGATTATCACATATAGGTTCTCTGTAAAATGTAATTTATTTAATAAAAATAACTTCTCTTTAATAACGACAGTGCACAGCATCTTTTGTATTTAACGTAATCCACGGTAATTTATCATAAATTTTCACGTACAAAACAGGAGCTTGATTTTGAACACAAGGTGTAACTGTTGAAAGCGTCCATGAAGCAATACCTAAAAACAAAATTGAAGTGGGTCCCACACTAGTTTGTTGCTCGACTAACTACTTTGCAATTTTTACCACTTTAAAACCCAATTTTATTGTACTATTGTGCGCTATTATTGAAACGTAACTCACCTGCTAATATAGTGACATTGTATACTTTTCTTGAATCGTCTATCATTAATGGCGCACCTTTGTTACCCTAAGAAACGAAAATATAACTTCCCGAAAAAAGTAATTTGTAGGTACATACTGTGCAGGTTGGTGTCACGCTGTTTATTCCATTCTCTACTGTACAAATTACATTTTCATTAACAATATGATTGTAAGGAGAGCCGAACTTCTTGCAACTTTCATTATTGATAATTCTAACAGAACTTTTACTGAACGATGGCTGATGGTCGTTAAGCCATTCAATATTTTCAAGCGGCGCGTTCGGCAACTCTTGAGAAAGTTATTGTTTTTAAAATGTGTGTACACTCATAATTTACTTACCTTTATCTGCAAACGTGGGCAGTTTTACAGGATAAATTGTTTTGCTATATCGAACTGGCTCAATTTTTACTAACGCTAGGTCGTTTGATAAAGTTTCTATGTTTCTTATATCAAAATTAGGGAGAAGAATTATTTTTACCGCTTCTTCTTTATAATAAGTGTAATATTTACGTTTTTTTAAGTCGTGTTGATTTGCGTAAATTTCACTTCCTAAGCTTATTGTTACGTCATGTGGTCCAATTGGCCTTAAATTAGTGAGAAAGTCGCTCAATTTATTTGATATTAGAAGAAGACTTGAAGGATGGTGAAGAATGGCCAAAGGCGTAATAACGCTAGTAAGGTACTGGAAAAAGTCCAGGCATTTGATTATGAAAAGTGGTAACTGATGTTCTGCAGCGGAAAATCTGCGTGTGGTCTAGGTCTACTACCAAACTTCATAATATTATGCTTGTGGTTCGTTCGTTGATTAGATCATTAGTCATAGTAGAGCAGATCGACTTTTAATTTAAAAGACGTTTAATTTTATCAGCTAAACATGACATTGCTAATTATTGATCAATTCCTTATGCAACTATTATTATGGTAATTGATTACCTATGTAATTTAATCGAGTAATTTGCAATTAAAATAGTTAATTGTTTCAATTGTGGGTAGTGGGTGCGATTTTAAAGCAGTCTCAACGTCTCAAAATGGGTCAAGAACTATGAAAAATCTGTGCGTACTCCACACCACAGAAAAATCTTTTAATTGATTGTAATATAGGTACTTACATCTTCTTCAGATTAATAAATTCGAGGAAACTGGCGAAATCGCACTTTAGCCAAGAAACCAAAGAGACAGTGATCGCCGAAAATTGGGCTTTAATGGTTAAAACGTTTAATTACTGTTTCGAGTCATTTTAGGAGGCGAGTTTTCGAGTTTTTGTCTACTTTCATGAAATAAACAAGAAATGAATGTAAAATTGTCCTGTCATTGAATGTAGCACTCTTTTCAGTGTTTAAACTTGAAACTTGCCATTTGATGCAAGTATAATTAATATAATTATAATTAATATTGACAATAAACGCAATGGAAATAAAATAAAAATTTAAATATCTTACGGATATACGCAATGTTGTGCTGTTAGAATGTATCGATCATTAATCAAAGTTCCAGTACAAATAGTGCTTCGTCCAGAATGGTTTATAAAAATTTTTGCAATCCAAGGATACGTATAAGGTTGAGTCAAGCTTGATTGATTGGATTCTAGATATCTGTCGATTCTCGTGAAAAAACGACGCCCAGCAACTACATGAGAATTTGCCAAATTAATAATTAATACAACAATAATAATAATAAAGTCTTCTAGATGAAATTTCAATTTGATTACTCTGTAATAAGATGGGTGATACTTACTGCAATTAGTTGCAGACATTAGGAACTGTAAATAAAATTTATTAAAAAAATTGGTCTAATTAATAAATGAAACTTACTTCTCTTTTACCACATCCATGAGTATAATTGAAAATTAAAACAACTGTAAGAAATTTAGTCAACATCTTCTTACTCAAAATATTTTCGTCTGATTTAATGTTCAACTGCAATTTGTTATGTGAAAATATTTTTTCATTAGACCATAATTGGTGTAGGTATTGCCATTCAATTAGAGTAGGTTGCGTTTCTTAAAACATTTATATCAATAATTAGAATCTGCTTATTAAAATTGTTTATTTTATTTTAGTACTATTTTCAAGAGCATTTTCAGAAAATGCATGCTATCAAGTTGATGCAAGTTGATTGATAGCACTTGATGGGGCATGCAAAATTAAAATTTCAAGAAAACAAAGACCAGCGTATTCCATAAAGTTGACACTTCGTTCAGTAGTTTCTGTTTTTTGACGACGGCCGATGGCTGAAACAATTGTCAAGTTTATTGTTACGGGTGTTTTTCTAGAGGTATAGGTATAGAACTTTTAATTGAGACAGCTTTGATATCAGTCATCATGGGTCGAAGTTGAATGGTTATTTTTATAAAGTAATGCTTACCATTTCATCTACAAATATTGACATCAGAGCAAGGATTGTAAATCGTGCAAATTTATTTTGAAAATCGTGGTTCTATTCTCGAAACGTACAGATCATTTTATGATCGACATAATCGTTCATCCGAACCAATAATTCGCCAAACCATGGATCGATTTCGCACTTCGTTTACGCTATTTGATGTTAGCTTACCCTGAGGCACAAAAAAGAGTGCGTACCGAAGAAAATATATCCGCTCTTAAGAAAAGTATCGAAGAAGATCCAAACACCTCGATTCGGCCCCGTGCGCAACAATTGGACCTCTGTCCAATCACTTTTTTAAGAAAATCTTTAAGTAAAGATCTTGACCATTCTTGACCAGGCCTTATCCAGCTCGTTCAAGAATTGAAGCCGCGAGACCATCGTTTTGGGCGTCGATTTGGCAAATGAGCTGAAAATCAAGTTGCAGCATTGTTTCATTGCAAAATTTTGTTCAGTGATGAGGCTCATTTTTGGCTCAACGACTGTATCAATAAACGAAATTCTTGCATTTGGAGTGAAGAGAATCCACAAGCGAATCCTCAAACCAACATTGTGTGTTTTATTTGCGAAATCAGACGACTAATGCTTGAAAAATGGTCGAAAATTGGACCTTCAAGATACACCATGTTAGAGCCAGTAGCGGGGGTCATATGCTCAAAATAATATTCAAACTCTAAATGGCAAAAGATTTTCTATTAAATTAGCCAAAATTCCGTTCATTTGATCAAATTATACAATAAACATGTTTTATTTCAATTTAAAGTTCTATATCTCCAAAACAACACAGTATATATAAGTACAACCGCAGAAACATTTACTGGCTACTAGTAAGTGGCAACTTTCTTCTTTTCATCGAGATCAAGAGTGATGTAACTATAGAACTTTCCAATTTCATTGCAGAAATTGTGGACTGGCAGACATAAGTACATATTCATCAAACAACCTAAACTGACCAATAATTATTTCTCCAGCTGTACATAAGCATTAAAGTGGAACTAACGAACGGAGTTGACACTTCTGGTTGACTTTTTAAATAAAAAACATGTCAATACTTGACCGGTTTTATTGAAATTTCTACATTTCGTTATAATTAACTGGTATCGTTTGTTCTATGTACTGTAAGACGACTATTCTTACTGCAACAGTTAATAGGTAGGTAGGACTTCCACATTTCCACAATAAACTATGAGAAAGTAACTTTTTTCTAAAAAATATATCACCCTCTAACACTCTTAAATCTATTATATATTGTATCACTTTTCTTTTCGGACAAATCGGCCTTGCCAAATAATTGTTCTTCGGCACTATCACTTGCATTTAATCTGCTGTTTGGTTTGGTAGGTTGTTTCTTTCCAAAAACGTGATGACTACCGTCTCCGTGTTTAACAGACCTGTCTGAAACCATACTATGCGATGTTGTCTTTAAATCGGAGACTAAACCAAGAGCATAGCAAACGTCGATAATAAATGTGCTCGAATTATACTTTGTTCCCAATTCAGATGCGCGGTAATCCCAAGGAAACGCGTGATGATAATTGTGCCAACCTTCACCTACGCCAAAGTAACCAACATATTTGTTTTCGACTGGCTGTATCCGGCTGAAATTATTTTATTTTATTTTCAATTTAAGAAAAATTTAATTTTTACCCATCGTAAGGACGCGTTCCGTAAAGATGAGCAACACTGTTTACGCACCAAGTACCATTTATCAGCGCAATAGAACGAGTGAAATAAGAAATGAAGACTGAATTGATGACTGACTCTTGCCAAAAATAAATTGGCACGGCCACCGGGATAGCCATTGCGAAAATTACGTAAAGAGTCTTGTAGAATCTGCAAGATAAACTTTTAGGTTAGTAGTTTGGTAAGTTTCGGTTTCAAGTTACCTTTTTTGAAACATAACCAGCTCGTCCGCTTCCAAGTCGGACATGTCGATTGTTTTTCCTTTACTTATCACCAAGGGATGCTTTCGCGACATTAACCAACCGATGTGGCAGAAGAAGAATCCTCTTCTGGAGTTGTGAGGATCTGCATCCGTATCGCTAAACTTGTGGTGTTGCCTGTGATCGCGTACCCAAATGTAAAGGCAGTTCTGGAAAATAAATTAGTTACAACAAACAGACGGATAGTAATTCTTCTCGAAAAACATCAGTCGCCTTGGAAATATTTACCTGTCCTGCCACGGTTTGCCAAATGATCAACGCCAGTCGTAAAGGCCATTTGGCTTTGAATGCCCTATGTGTGTAAAGTCTATGGGCTCCTATTGTAACTCCGTAAGCTGAAGCGTGGGCCAAAAAGAGAGCTATAAAAAAATCAACGGACGAATAAAAATAAATTTAAAGAAAGCAAATTTTAGTTACCCCACACTAGCGTTTGATACTTTGCGTAAATACATAAATAAAGTCCGTAAAGTGCGGCTAAATGAAGTGCAAGAAAACCGATTGCGTTGAACCACACTATTTCTCTTTTAAAATTGAAGTCGGTTCCAATATCGGATGGTAATTTATATTGAGAATCATCGTTTTTACCTTCGTTTTCATTATTATTTAATATTTGAGTATGAGGCGACATTGTCTGTAAATAAACAAAATTATTTAGGTAATACTTAAAGCAATAATATTTTATAAAATTTTAGTTTTATACTTAAAAGCCCCACTTTTAAAAATTGAACCAAAAGCGAATTGCTTCATTATATAATTCAATTATTTATTATTATGTGTCTCTGACCAAAATTTTGTTACAATTAAAATATAATTAAATTAATCATTGTATTATTTTTATTTGTGTTAGGTGCAATGTTAATCAGAGCTTCAAATATAAAATAATTAGTTTTTCTAAAGTACTCACTCGTACATGTATAAAAGACACACAGAAAATGATATGGCGGTAACAAATTGCTGTCGATTTATATCTAATTAAATTGAGGATGTTTTAGCATAAAATCGAAAAATGTAATTTTGTATTAATTTATTAATTCAAAAGCAAGTTGGCGTAAGCATATTGAAATTAGTCCATTGTTTTGTTCATTTCGATTCAATTCAAATTTATCAACTTTAATGCAAACATCGATGTGCCGCTGTTGGTATAATTCAAATTTGTATTCAGCATAATTACAAATAATTATAATTACGGTAACAATATTACTTTGACTTTGAATTGAATATGTAGTAGTAGTATATGAAAATGTGTATTGATAGTTGCCTAAGTCTTAGGCGGTTTTGTAATTGATTTGAATAATTTAGTTCGAAGTTCGAAGGCAGTTTAAAATTAAGAGGGGGATTTAACTCGGGGGAGACGCTAGTGTATAAATTTTTAAAGGTTTCTGTGCTACCAAAAACATTTTTTTGTCACATTGAAGTCAGAATTCAATTCATCCTTCCTTTATTATTGGTCTATCGAGCACTTCTTCATTTATGAACTTTTAGTTGAAAAAGTTACTAAAAAGCAACTTTGTTCAATAAGACTCTCTTATGTGTGGGTTTTTAGGGTTCGTCCAATCAGGCTACAGCATACGGGAGCATACGGAAACTGAACCAACGACACCGAAAATCGGTAACCATAGTTTCAAAGCTTATTTTGAATGGGTTTAGAGAATCTCGTTAGCGCTCGTTAGTGGTGGTGTATTCGATGAGAATTCTTGCACTTGTGCAAAATGTGATCTTTAGGATCGCAAAAATGTGATACAGACTCAGGATTTTGGAGGACCATTAGAACGGTTGTTCGAGAGCTCTTTGAAATAATCTTTTAACGTTTAGTATTTGAGAAAAAGTAGATCCGATATTTAAAATGAAACCAATAGTTTAATTCCTTGTTATATTAGATTTCGAGTGCACACGGTATAAAAATAAAGTTTACAGATGTTTAATAATAATTCGTTCAACCCTTCACCTAAATTGTTCCAAATCGTTATGCGCGGGTCTCTTTTTTTATTGAGCTTTGACGTGAGTAATGACGGCTCCTTTTATATCTTCTTTAGTTTGATCTCTATCGCCCCATCCCCAAATGGCGTGACTTCCGTCTCCACTCTTAAGTACTCTCCTTTTGACGACTTCTGGGGAAACAGATTTTAATTCGTAAGCCCATCCAATTTTAGCCATTAAACTCGCTCCGAAAATGATACAGTGTATCGAAACAGCTGTCAGCAATCGAACTGACAAAATTAGTGCAAATGGCTATTCTAATTTAGTTTATACAAAAAAAATGAAACCAATAGTTTAATTCCTTGTTATATTAGATTTTGAGTGCACACGGTATAAAAATAAAGTTTACAGATGTTTAATAATAATTCATTCAACCCTTCACCTAAATTGTTCCAAATCGTTATGCGCGGGTCTCTTTTTTTATTGAGCTTTGACGTGACTAATGACGGCTCCTTTTATATCTTCTTTAGTTTGATCTCTATCGCCCCATCCCCAAATGGCGTGACTTCCGTCTCCACTCTTAAGTACTCTCCTTTTGACGACTTCTGGGGAAACAGATTTTAATTCGTAAGCCCATCCAATTTTAGCCATTAGGTCGATAAATGCAGTACTAAAGTTTGTTCCGTAAGTTCCGTGCTCAGATGTCTTGTAATCCCAGGGGAAAGTATGATGGTAGTTGTGCCATCCGTCGCCGGCCATTAAAATTGACGCAAGCATATAATCGGAAGCGTAAATTGATCTAAAATATTGTAAATAAACTTTTTCGATAAATAAAATATACAAATAAAGCTACTTATTGTAAGGCTTGTTGCCTAATTTGTGGGCAGCTGAATTGACGAAGAAAAAGGAGTGTAAGTTTATGAGATAACGCAAGATGTTGATGGTAAATGCGTTAACAAAAGTTTCGTTCCAATAGTACATTGGAATCAGAGTTGGCATGATGAAAAATACAACCATCAAAAGAGAATAGTAGTGTTTGTGTTGATTTCTCACAATTGCGCAATTGTATAAATCGGACAAGTCGACTTCTTTTGCGCGAGACAGGAATTCGGCACTTCTCTCTCTTATAGTCCAACCCATGTGGGAGAAAAAGAAACCACGTTTTGCGTTATGCGGATCTGCGTCTGTTTCGGTATACTTGTGGTGTACTCTATGGTAAGTTGCCCAGTAGATGATGGAGTACTACAAAATGCGAATTATATAATAAGTGAAATTAACACTTTCACTTTATTTACTTGGAAGGCTAAAGTTTGGCAGTAAGCTAAAAATAACGTCAAAGGCCATTTCGATTTGTAAGATCTATGCGACCATAGACGATGAATTCCTGCTGTTGTGCCCAAAGTTGCGCATGCATAATTGACGAAAACTGCAAAGAAGTTATTAGTGGTATTCGACTGCAGGCAATGCGAAATAAAAAATTAGCTTTACCGAGAGCCCACGTCAAAGGTTGAGCAGATGTAAATAAGGCGTAAATTCCATAAAGAGCTATCGAATGAGAAAGTGTATGCAAAAATACGTTAAACCAAATTATTGGTAGTTCTGGAGTTTTGTTAGTCTTGTGCACGCGTTCTATTTGTTGGGCAGATACTTCTTGATCTGTCTCTTCAAGTACCCCCGTGACGTCGGGGATATTTGGAGGCATCTTTAAGTAAGAACGCAATGAGCTATTTTTTTATTCAAAAAATTTCTTCCTTACCTTTGTTTGTTATTTCGTCCTTATATTATTTGATTGTAATAACTCACAAACACTTTCTAATTGAATTTTCTACCGATCTCCTATTTTATACAACGCGATTTAAATACGTAACGAACGATTTTTATATTATAGTTCAAAGACCACAAGTTCAGTTTTAATTTCTCATTAAAAGAATTGTAATAAAAATAATGAAAGCTACTTACCCGAAAATTTATAGGTAATTAAAAGAGCTCGTTTATTTCTCTTAGTTGGCACAATTTATTTACTTGAAACGACAAATTCTATATTTATGTTATCAAAATTTAAATTATTTGATGAAAAAGCGCGATCTTTGACTATCAATTTTTTAAATTCTTTGATTTCTTTTCATAGTCCAGTCAATGGGGGGTTTTGCTCTACAAAAAGTGGTGTAGTTCTGATTTTTGAATATGTTATTGGGTTAGGGGCCCTGATGAAAAATTCAAGTTTTCGACCTTGAGGGGGATCCGCGCGATCCGCCATCTTGGATTAAAGGTACAAAAAATTGGTTTTTCCGATTTAACTTCTTAACGGTTGATCCCACGACAAAACTGTCAAATCCAACTTTGGAGAGGATAAAATGCCCTACAATATTTATTTTATTAATTTTCTTCCTATCTGTTACGGTTTCTGAGATATAAGCTGGAGAAAAACGCTATTTTGAGAAAAAATGAATTTTTTTGGTAAACTTCGCTTAGAGACTTGAGCGAATTTTCTCGTTTATATTGCCAGCAACCTGTCTCATATGTCGACCATTATTATGGGAGGGTAGTGTTTGAGAAGAGGGGATTAGGGGGGGTTGATCTCATCATCAAAATTTTGAACATCCAGGTATCCAGAATCTCCGAAACCGGGTGCAAGCAGCTGCAGTGGAAATTCGTCAACAAGGTTTATACCTTGAGAACTAATGTGGAGCCGTGGGGTTGTAAACAACAACGTGGTGATAATTTGTAACATCTTTTGTAGAAATACTAGTAAATACTACTAGTAAAAAAAAGTTAAATTGAAGTAGAGAGTGTAGTAGATTAGTGAATTTAAAACAAATTCATCGTTTATTGTAAAAACTGAAAGAGCTATTATCTCGCTTATGAGGAAACCTTTACCTAGGTGTTTTAAGGTTTATCGACTTCTTTTGACCTGTATCTCCGTATTACAGAGAAGACCGTAAACACCCGTATAAAGTTACAACTTCAATTTTTTAACACTACGATAGACCTTTTGCCTTTTTCTTTTAGGGCAGTCCACCCTCTCCAAAGAGACCTTTTCCTGATGGTCGCGATATTTCCCGGCAGGGATTAATAATTTGAGGACTTTCGGAGTCGGTAGCAAAACCAATATATTCATAATAGCCCATTCAGGCACACACAACCGAACCTTGTACCTTTAAACAAATTAATAGGAATCCCACACATTTGCCAATTTTGTTCTGACATTGCAAAAAAGTTAGAAAACGTTATTTTTAAATTCATTTAATGTTTAATTAGAGTTTCTATTGCGTTCCATTATTTTATAAATAATTACATTTAAATTATTACAATGTTATTTTAAGCGTAAAAAATTATTTTGTTCTTCCTTTTTCTGACTGTCTTGGAATTCAACACATCAATAAAGTTATCTTTCGAGTCATGGACGTCAATGAACGTCTCGCCGAATAGGGTGATAGGCCAACGAATTTATTGCCGAACTTTAAATTATTTAATTAATTCTTGTAATTAAGACAATTTGTTGCTTTACCTTTATTAAAAATAAACACAACTACAAAGTTGTTTCTCTGATCTTTGTACTAAAGGTTTTAAAGCCACCCAAAATGCGTTAAACGACTTATTTTACGTTTGAACGTCTTAGCGAACGTCTTAAAAGTACTAATTATTATTTTATTGAAAACATGGTAGCCCGTATCGAAGAAACTGGAGTTTTAAGTGAAAATGATGTAATTATCGAATCTGAACAAATAAAAAAAGTGCATTTCATCAACGAAAACCCCGAATTGCCAATAATTTGGGGTACTGTTTATAAACATATCGGTTCTCATCTGATTTCTTTATATGGAATTTATCTTCTTTTTACTACGGCAAAATGGATGACGGTCTTATTTTGTAAGTGTGAAAATTTCTTAGTGAACTGTTATTAATAGTTGAAAGTTTTTAGTCCTCTTCAATTACGAGCTGGGAGTATTGGGAGCGACTGCCGGAGTGCATCGATTATGGTCTCACCGTTCTTACAAAGCGAGATGGCCTCTAAGATTGTTTTTAGCTTACTGCCAATCGACTCTCTTCCACGTAACTATTACTAGTAATTTAAACAAAATCTTCTTAAAAAATTATTTTCTTTACAGATGGATATAGTCTATTGGACAAGATTACATCGATTACATCACAAATATACCGAAACCGATATAGATCCCCATAACATCCAAAGAGGTTTTTTTTTCGCGCACATGGGCTGGACTTTTCGTGAATCGAGTCCCCAATTTGATGCCAAATACAAGACGGTCGACGTTGCCGACTTGTACGAAGATCCAATTGTTGTTTTTCAAGAAAAATATTATTATCGAATTATGTTGTTGAGTTGCTACATTTTACCCACCGTCATCCCCGTATACTTTTGGAACGAGACTTTACTCGTCGCTTTCTGCGTTAACATGCTCCGTTACGCCGCCAACCTTCACACCTTCTTCTGTGTCAATTCGGTAACTCACATGTACGGTACACGCCCCTACGACAAGTAAGTTAAATTCGATTATAAAATGTTTTGTAATAAATAACGTCCATCTCTTAAAGGTCCATCGAAGCTACAGAAAATAATTTTGTAAGTTGGGCGTTAGGTGGCGAAGGATACCACAATTACCATCACGTATTTCCGTGGGACTACAAAGCTTCAGAATTTGGAAATTGTCTGAGTAATACTTCGTCGGCGTTTATTTATTTTATGTCTAAAATTGGTTTAGCTTACGATTTAAAAACCGTATCGCCACAATTAATTGAAAATCGAATCAAGAAAAGTGGCGATGGAAGTCGTAGGTAGTTTATAGGAATTATCTGAAGTAGCCGAAGCTAATGCTAAAATATTAAACAAAACTCCGTAAAAGACTAATTTTATTAACTGTTTTTGTAATTTGATTTTGGATAAAATTAATTGTATAATAATAAATTACGTTAACTTCATTCTCTATCTTACTAAAATATAATTCAATGTAAGCACACGGTGAATATTCACGATTGTATAATCCTATACAAAAGCTCATTCATTACGGTTGGCACCCTTCTTGTCTTCTAGTCCACTTCCCGGTAGTTCTATACGTCCACATCCGCAGTAGTGTCTCTTGGAAGAAAGTTAAAGTTGGACGAATTTTTTGCATATCCACTAATGGTTCCAAATAAGCAGAGCTCATAGTCAAAATGTAGCAAAAAGTGGGCAATTGCTGAAAATTTACTTGGCCCTATCGATAGTGTGGAGAATACCGTAATATTCAAAAATATTAATATTGGAAGACGGTTGATTCCGCGAGTAAAGAAGCTCGGGGTTTTGCGTCTATCCACGATTTGAAATCTTCAACCAACTTTTCAAATCGTCTTAAACTTTAAGAACCAGACAAATTTTCAGCAAGTGGTTGAAGTGGTAGTTCATGAAAACCTCGGTACGAGAGTAGGGCGGATGGGGGAACAAATTCCATCTCTTGCTAGCGATTGATTCAATCACACTGGTGGAAAACGGTTTGATACTTTTTGCGGGATCTTTTCAGCTGAATGGCAGTATAAAGGCAATCAAGCTGGGCGATCAAGATTATTATTATTGCGGTTGAGACTGACTCCCAGTGGTTCCTTGCACTTGCATCGCGACCTCTTGGGTCTATTGTGCACCTCGCATGTAATCCTCCCTTATTTGAGTTCTGTGCTTTTTATGAAGTCTAGAATTTTCTGTATTGATAGTTTGGGCAATTCTCTTTGGAGAATCTTCTCCTTTCCGATAAAGCTGTGACGAGTTCTTGTGAAAGCCTCGCAGTGTAGCAGAAGATGGGTTCCACTACCAAGTGTAAGAGTGTAAAGTTCAACATTGTTTCCATTGCTGCTGTAGGCGTAGTACGCATTGCTCCAATAATTCCTTGACAAGCCAATCTTAGAATTATACGTCGCCAGATACACGTCGCTGTTTATGTTGCACTGCCATTGCCCATTTGTGTCCTAGACTCGCCACTTCTGACGCTCATCATTGTCATTCCACCAGTAGCATCAGTGGCTGCTGGAGACGATCTCCCAGTGAATGATTGTAATCTGGTCCCACCAGACACACCACATTGCCTTCTTGCAGATCACAACCTTTGAAATACGCTTAGGAGTTACCCGACTGACACGCAAACTTTCTATTTTTTTACGTCTTTGTTGAGGAGCCAATACTTTTTTTCTGGGACGAGTTTATTGAGGATCGGATTTTGCCCATTTCTCTAAAGCAAATCGGTAAAAATTCACATTCGGACGGCCTTGTTATCTAAGAGTTCGTGCGGAACCCATCCGGTAAATTTTTACACCTTCCCTTCCCCTTCCATCCTTGCGGAGTTTTCGGAGATGACGAACTAATGAAGGGCTAAAATGAATTAAGTATTGTAAATTTAGGCTCAGGTTTACATTTTTAAGGTAATTTCTTGACTGTTCAAGTGCATACCATCACGTAGGTAACTGTGAACGTGCATGGATAAACAAAAAAAGTTCAGTTACTTCAAAATATACAATTTAATTAGCACTTTGGTCGTGTTTATATGTATATTTTACATACGACACATTTTGCTACAATCTATACCTAAAAAAAAATTAAATAATTCATTATTTACTATCACTTTAATTCTCCTGGAATTTGATTACTGGTACCGACGACTTCCATCACCCAACTTTTTAATTTTGTTTTCAATCAAACGGGAAGAAACCGTCTTTAAGTCGTAAGCCAAGCCGAGTTTTCCCATCAAAGTAATAAAAGACGCAGAAGTGTTTCCTCTAAAATTGCCATATTCGGACGCCTTGTAATCCCACGGAAATACGTGATGATAATTGTGCCATCCTTCTCCACCGAGGACGTAGGAGACGAAAGAGTTTTCCGAAGCTTCCATAAATCTAAATTTTTGTAAATTATTTGTTTGTTTCGTTGTAGTATTTAAAACTCACTTATTGTATGGTTTGTACCCGTATAAATGGGTGAAGGAGTTGACGGACAGAAAAGCATGTAAGTTGATTATGTAGCGTAGCATGTTGAGGAAAAATGCGTTTTTCAGAGTTTCTTGCCAGAAATAAACAGGCGCGGCGGTTGGTAAAACGTAACAAATTAAGATCACTAACGGCGTGTAGTAGTTATGTTGAAAAACTACTAATGGGTCTTTGTACAAATCAGATACGTTAATTTCTTTAAACCTCCTATCAAAATCTGGCGTGGTTTTCCTTATGGTCCAGCCAATGTGAGCATAAAAGAGACCTTTTAGTGCGTTATGCGGGTCTGCATCTGTTTCTGTATACTTGTGATGAACGCGATGATATTTAACCCAGAAGATTATATCTTTCTGTTAAAAATGAGCTAAACTATATTATCGAGGCTCTAATTGACGTCTTGTACCTACGTGAAAGTTGATAGTTTGGCAGTACATTAAAAAGACTTGTAAAGGCCATGTTGCTTTATAAGAGTGGTGAGCCCATAGTCTGTGTGCTCCAGCAGTATCTCCCAAAACGCCGAGTTGGTAGTTAACAAGAACTGAAACATAAGAGAGCAAAAATGTGGAATTATGTCGCCATTTTTTGTCAAATACGTACCTAAACAAATTGTTAATAATTTTGCAGAAGTGAACAATAAATATATACCATAAATTGCAGCGGCGTGAGTTAACAAGTGTTTAAAAACTATATTCCACAGTATAGGCTGGCTTGGATATTTATTTTTTCTACGCAAATTTTCAGTTTGTTCTGGATCTATATCGTCTTCAGTTTCAGTCAAGATACCGGTGACGTTATCTGACTCATTTTTGTTTGGTGGCATATTTGTATGCGTATATTTTTTACTTCATTTGGTTTTATAAAAGTTGTAACTTTTAATGCAGTTCTTTTATATACACACCAACCTCACTAAAAAGTAACACAACAGCAAATAAAATATTAATTATCTAAATAATAAATTAACTTTTTATTCAAAACTGCACTTTGCAGTTTAAAGTTTGAATTCATCGAATGTTTATTATTAATTGTTGAAGTAATTTAGCGTCTCGGGCTAATTCAAAATGTTGAAAAACAAAAAAATTAATTAAAAGAGAGAAAATAAGGGAAATGGCGAAAAAAGTAATAAAGAATATTTATGAAAAAATCAGAAATAAAACATCAGAATAATACTTGTGTTGATGACAATGATAACTTATCGATAGATGTGCTAAAGTTATGGAGAGCACTTCTTCTGGAAGATCTACCATCCCAAATCTGCTTTCTGGACTCTTAAGAACGACTAGGGCTTACCAACTGACAATCAGGCTTATTCTGTATTATAACCTTTAAAATAACGTTTAAAGCAACGTTCTATCTCGGCTAAATAAAAATAATGCAACGTTACTTTAAACTTTAAACGTTAAAATTGGATATTTTAAGGATTTCGAACGTTTATCAAACTGGAACACTTTGGATCCAGAAACGCATTTTCTACATTACCTATCGGCCACGATATATTCAAAATCTGCAATAAAAATCGCTTGTGTACTCTGTGGTTTAGTTAGGCACTCCATCCTTCTACACTTTAACGCGCTCTAGCACCTAAACTGCTTATTTAACGAAAAAACTTTAAAGACATAATTTGTAGAAAATTAAATGTATTTTATTTTTGTATAAAAACACTTTTCTCTAAAAGTGCGTAGTTTTTGACTTATAAGCAATAAACAAAAAAAAATTGTTTTTGACCAGTTTTGGAATTTTTGTCAAACTTTAACGCACTCTAGCGGCTAAACCGTTTGTTTTAGGAATAAACCTAAAAATACAGTTGGTAAGAAATTTGATGTAGTTAACTTTTATATAAAAGTACTTTTTTCAAAAAGTGTGTAGTTTTGAAGTTAAACAAAAGAAACTGGAGAAAGAGCAAAAACCCAACCTTATCGAGCCGCTCTCAAGTAAATCAATGGTGCCACCTAGGAATGGCAGGCAGTGAGTTTACTACTTTTTTGCTACGTTATTTCAGCCTGCATCTTTGAGGTCAAATATTTTGTACTTTAGTATATTATCAATGTGCACTCTGTCTCCCGGGTTCCGGGCAAGCTACGTCCGATATACATTGAACTTTTGACTAAACTGCTCGCTTGTCGAAAAAAATTGAAGAAACATCATTTGTAGAAAATTGCATGTACAAGGTGGGCCAAAAGAGATCACCCTATTGGAAGATGCTCTTATTTTTGCAAATGCCGCCAATGTTAAATCTGTTTTGACATTTGTGGACTAGACAGGTGTAGAATACAAGTGAACAAGCCATAAAGCGGTACACTCCCCAAGAACGCGGAATACTCGTGTGTTTTTTTGCGTAACAATTCGTCTGTGGTGTTGGCGCAGCGCGAATTTCGTCGCCGATTCCCCGGCCGCCCGACACCGACTGCGCAAACACTGCGCCGTTTGGCCACCATCCTAGAAGAGTATGGGACCACACGAGACGTTGCCAGGAGTGGCCGACCCCGGAGCGCTCGTTCAAACGACAACAGTGGACGGTGCGCGCTATAGGGCTATAGGACCATGTTAACCGAGTTTTTTCTGCCGCAATTGGACGAATTAGGACTGGAGAACATGTGGTTCCAACAGGATGGAGCAACGGCACACACTGTGCGAGCCACAACCGATATTCTGAAGGCGGCGTTCCAGGGTCGCCTCATCTCTCGTTTTGGCGATTTGCACTGGCCCGCAAGATCGCCCGATTTAACCGTTCCACACTTTTTTTTGTGGGGTTTTTTGAAGTCCCGTGTTTACGTGAACAAGCCCGAGACCCTGGAAGCACTCAAGGACAACATTCGACACGAGTGCGAGAATCTGTCGCCCGAAGTTCTCGCCGAAGTGATGAAAAATGGCATAAAACGAGCCCGTATGGCAATCAATTGTGACGGCGCCTATTTGGCCGATATCATCTTCTCGACTTGACCTATAAAATTCTAAAGGTTTAAATAAACATAATCAAAAAACAGAATCGAAGTTTTTCATTTAGAAAAAAAATGAGAGCCAAACAACATCGGATGACTTCTTTTGGCCCACCTTGTACTTTAATTTTGTATAGAAACACTTTTTTCTAAAAGTGCGCAGTTTTTGAGTTACGAGCGATAGAACTGTTTTATAGACGATTTTAGAATTCTTTTTAAATTTTACCGCGCTTCCCGGACTAAGTGGATTAGCGTCCCCAGCAAAGGCAAAATGGCAAAAATAGGGATGCTACTGTTTCAGTAAATCAAAAACATTTTTTCAAAAATTTAAAAGAGGTCTAGAGAAACAGTTAATTTATAACTGTAAATTAGATCTACTTTGAAAGAAGGGCTAGTGAAAGCGTTGATGCTATTGTGAGATACGAGTACGTATAGTGAGGCCACTTTTTAAAGTTCTTATTGACTTACGCCACCAACTGAGAGGTTACAATAGTGAATAGATGCCTCCCTTAGAGTAGTTAAGTAGGTAGGTAATTGTTAAAATCTGGTTAGACCTTTCAAGTATTAGTAGTGCATTTATGCAAAAAAATATAGAGAGATGGCCTATAGAAAACTTTTTCACGATTATTGTAGTTTAATTAATTTAATTGCTACGTTTATTTAATTTAAAATATTTTAGTTTATATAGATTATAATTAAAATTATTTTGGGAGTCTCATAACTCTCCTAAAAATTTGATGTACAAAAAAATAATAATACTAAGTAATGAGCATTATTTCTTAAATTAATTTCAAACTTTGGATTATAATTAACTCTAATATTAAGTAACTACATTGTTTAAAGTACTTTTACGAATTTAATATTTGACAATTTTATTAAATTTATTGAAAATGCTTCTAGTATTAAGCTACGTGCAGCTCTTCAAGGTGCGTCTAAAAGTAAAGTTAAAAGTAAAATTAAATATCCACGATCAAAACTCGAGCAAATCGAAGAAGCTTATGGATATGGCCCTCTAGATGCATTGGAGATCGTTACTTGTAAGTAAATATATCTGAACTTTATCAAAGTACAAATAATCATTCTAATTGTCACAAAAACAACCATCGGCCGAATTTTCCTTAATCCAATCTAAATAGCGAGTAATTCTTGTGTAAACGCCAGGATAACCAGGTCTTGCGCATCCGTTGCCCCAAGAGACGACACCTAGAAAACACAAGTTATCATTCACAGACTCCCAAAAAGTACAGGCTGTTACCAATTAATTCGTATCTCTTATCGGCCCTGAGAGTAACGAATGGTCCACCACTATCACCTTGGCAGGAATCTTTTCCACCGATGCTCGGATATCCGGCACACATCATATTATCCGAAATCATTTTAGGCGAATACTTTGTCTTTCTACACTCCTCATTTGTTATAATTGGTACTTCGACTTCTTGTAAAAGACAAGACGGCTTTCCGTCTTCTTTAAGCGTACCCCAGCCGGCTGCTATGCCAGTTACTCCATCGTACATATTCTCTACGAGTGGGCAGTTCAATTTTTGCTAATAATTTCGTTCAAAACAAACCTTTATTCGAAGGCAAACAAATTGGACGAATCGAATCTGTTATGGGAACTCTATCGTTGAGCCTTAATAAAGCAATGTCGTTGTCGAAATTTAAAAAGCTGAAAGCTCCAGCTAAGGATCGCAGTACGAATCTCGACTCTGGTCTAGTTACGTCCTTACAACGATCGTGCTCTCCAAAAGTGACTTTGATCATAAACCACATAAATCTAAAAAATTTGGAGTTATATCGTTTTACGAGCTTAGTGGTGGGGGCATGGATGGGAATTATTTTGGAGTTAGTCACTAACAGGTTTGGTGCAAGTTGCAAGAAATTTTTTGTAGTTTCAACGATTTTGCAATTACCACAATGCATAATTACATTTTTTACCCTTTTACACAATGAGCTGCTGTTAGTACGTAGCGGTCATTAATTAACATTCCGCCGCAGTAAAATCTGTTGAAGTACGAAAGTCGTGCCATCCATGGGAATTCGTTTTGTGCGGTTGTTTGGCCTCCGACGATTCTTGTGGCGTCGTTTCTAATGCCGCAACCTAATTAAAAAAATTTGGATTTAATCGAGAACAAACAGGTTTATGGAAAATTTGTGTAATTCTTACTACAACTGCATGTTGATGGAGGAGTATCGTGTCTTGGTGGAGGGAAGTTTAATGGTTTTACGTTATTCCAGTTATCGAAAAATGTCTTGGTGGCGTTTTCGAATATATTGGCTGACTAATAATAAAAAATATTAACAGTTGAGTCAATTGGAGTTTTCTCGTGAAAATTAGAAATTTTTTTTAGAAAACACCCATATGGTTTTCAATAATTTAAAAATTATGCTTCAAGCGGATTATTAGAAATTTTTCAACGCACTCAAGTGCGTCGGTAATTAAATATAAAAAATTGACTTGTTAGGTACTACTAGTAATTTATTTAAATAAATAACGGTAATTCTATACACGTATGTTGTGGTTTATGCTCCCAAATTTTTTGTTAAAATTCCTCGAGTTCTTATTTATTGGTTGATTTATTTACCGTGCTATTGTCGATCGTTAAAAAAATCCATAACGTCCAGATGAACCAGTTTTTAAGTAACAAATCCATAATTGGATTTTTGAATTAATTTATATCGAAGAAAAACACCATACACGACACTAATGGAACAAAACTTACACCTTCTTCATTCGTACATGAATTAACAATGAAGCTACAAGAGCTTCTTGTCGATAACTGTCAGAGCAACATTGGAACTGGATGTACTTAACAATGTCAAACAGTTCAAAGACTTAAAATTGCTAAACGATATCATGTTGTGAAAAAATTTACATATTTGTTGGGAAAAGTTAGCAGAAAATAATACAGGGTGTTTCAAAAAAATAAATACTTTTTAAAAATGTATTTTTGAAATTTTTTTTAAAATTAAATGTGAATTTCGACTCTAGGCGCCGTTTTTAGGCACTCGCAATGTGAATGTATTTTCGTCGTCAGTTATGCTAAACGAATCGAGCCAAAACCACTTAGGATCCCACCCAATTTCTGGTATCTAAGTAGGCTAAATGAAATCTACATAAGTTGAAAGTTTTCCACATTTCCTCACAGACTTGTATTTTTTTTTGTTCGCCCTCTCGGTAAACAAGTTACCTGTTTAAAAACTTTGCTTAGCTATTTTTAGATTTCCAATATTTTTACCTTAATTTAAAAAAAAATTATTTGTTTTTCTCTCTTTAGGGACATTGACATTGAAACCTGTTCACTTTTAGATTGGCTAATTATGTTGATATAGAGAACTGTGCAAGTAATTATCATTACCGGTTTTTGTAAGTCTTTTAATCTAAATATTTTTTCTCTTTTATTAAAGAAAAAAAGACTTGGAATACTTTGTCAATTTTTAACAATTTTACGCTTTCAACGAATCAGCGCCAACTTGGAGCGTAGCAAAAAATGGTCGACTTTTATTATTTATTTAACAGTTGATTTAACAATAATTTAAATAAATTAACTATCATCTACATTATCTACATAAACAGGATTCTTGTAAATTATTTCTTATCCAACCTAAATACCGCGCTACTCTCGTGTAAACTCCCGGATAACCAGGTCTAGCACATCCTACACCCCACGAGACTATACCTAAAATAATTTCGTTAGAAGAGCGCACGGTAAATAAATTTTCACTAACTTACCAACAATTTCGTATTTGTCACCATTAGGAACAACCAATGGCCCACCACTATCACCTTGACAAGAATCCATTGCTCCTTTACCAGCGCACAACATGTACGGAGTAATACGCGAAGCTCTATACTTAGTAGAACGACATTGGTCTAAAGTCAAAATTGGAACTTGCACTTCTTGCACGACACCGGGCAACATGCCGCCTTCCATGGTTCTACCCCAACCAATGACGGTCCCAAGTTTACCAGATGGATCGGTTCCTAAAAATTCAGAAAAGTGTGTTTACGAGTGTGGTCTTCCTCGAGCTTTTCAGGTTAGCGCAGTTAAGGTTAGTTAAGTCCCGTACACACGACCTGACGCGGTCGACCTGACGCGGTCGGCCTGACAGTCGGTCTGACCAAATCAGGTGTTGCCTACTTACACGCTAAATCGTCTGACAACGCTCCACACGACCTGATTTGGTCAGGCGGTTGGGTAATCAGGTGGACGGGCCATCTGACAACTCCCGACGACCCGACACAATAAATGTCAGACGACAAGCCTACACACGACCTGATATTCTACCTGATCTGACCAAATCGGCCCGACCGTCTGACCAAATCAGGTCGTGTGGAGGGGACTTTAGAATGGTCGGTTTGGAAACTAGCAAATAACATCAGTAGGGACTTTTTTGTAAAACGGTACGCTGCGAGCATTGACGGACTCAGATGAGGAAGTTGAAGCCTTCAAGACTAGACTGCACGAGCCGGCACGAGCATAAATTGGAATAAAATGCTAATATAATGGAAGAGGCTACACCACTATCGTCTATCGGGGGGAGAGGGGCTCCCAATATTAGGGTCCTCAACTTGACAACTCAATATGGTAGAGAAAAATAAAGAGGAAGGCCAAGACAGAAACTAGGACGGTGTGGCAATTTAATTTAATTCCTAATCTTTCTACTTTGTTTTAGTAAAACATCTTTTTTGGAGACACTATCAACCGCTAGTAATATTCCTGGACTTCATTTTAATCCGATTGACCTTGAACAATCAAAATTTTTACCTGGGGCGCGAAAACTTTAATTTTGAGGAGCCCCTAAAACATTAGCTGCCCCGAGCCTCACATTTTCTCTGAAAAGTCCTATCTACACCCACACTATGATGTTTCTTCTCGCGTATGGATTGATTTAATAAAATGTGTCGATGATTCGGCCACATCTACAACGCTTAAAAGGATACTAAAGAGGCTCGGAATGCGCAGCAGTTTAAAGAAATTGTTGAAGAACTTACTGGTGGTTGGTAAACAAATCGGTTTGATATTTTTAGAAAACTCAACGGACTTTCTCAACTTCAATAAAGCAATGTCGTGATTGTAAGAGTCTGCATCGAAATTTCTATTCCGTAAAATAGCGGCCACTGCGCGCATTTTAGCCGGAGCATCATCGGTAGTCGTTTGATCGTGATCTCCAAGTATCACTCGAATTTTTTCCCTTTTAAGCCTAAAATGGATAAGTGTAATTTTGATCTAAAATGGGAGAAAACGAAGCTTACTTTCTTACACAATGAGCTGCCGTTAAAACGTAGTCTTTGTTAATCAAAGAGCCACCGCAGTGAAATAAACCATCGTAGACTAATCTAGCAACCCACGGATACCGATTGACTCCAGTTGGATGACCGCCTACGATACGATCTTCTTGGTTTGGTACTCCACACTCTGGAACGATTTGTTTAAAAAAATAGGCTCGAGTTTTGTATTAAGGTAAATACCGCAGGTGCAGTTTCTAAATAAACCATCGTCGTCGTCGTCGTCTCCTCCAATACCAAAATTGTTCAAAATGCTAAAAATTTGATTAAATAATAGTCTTCCCTTAGCACTCGTATGTGATCTACTCGTCTTATTAACACCGGGATTAACGGCTCGCGAAAAATTCTACAAAAATGAATGGACAATCACACATGAGAAATTTATTTCAATAACAAAATGATCACCTGAACATTAAAGGCTGACGAAAAACAAAATAAAATACACAAAAATATTATAATTTTGAAATGCGGGAAAGTTAATAACATTTTTTGTTGCACTTTTGACCGAGTTTCATAACGCAGTTTAAAGACGCCACTGAAACTTGCACTTTTTATTTGAAGCGAAACAATAAATAAAAATTCGAACCTTAAATGTACTGTGGCACACGAAAATGCTTTCACCGTCTATCGAAGAGTGCGTCTTCTTTCACTTGAACTTGCAAGAAAGTTATTTAAAAGTAGGGAAAGGACGTTACTATATTGAGATGTAAAGAAATTGTTTGTAGAATTTAAATTGAAGTTCAAAATTAATTAGCAAGGTTTGGCTTTGGGCGTTAAAGATTTCTTCGTGTCATCGTGTATAAAAGTGGCGCCGCTTGAAAATTACGTGTACGTAACGAGCGCCCTTGCAGGTCTCGTGGGGCAGAGCAAGCCGTGACGAAAGAGAGGTTCACTGGCGCACGTAATAAATAGTGAAAACTTAAGTGGATTGATTGTTTCGAACATTTTTGATTAATTGTTATTAAGTGGAGTGTAACGGGGCCGCTTAATGAAATAATCGTACATATTAGTTAAGAAAAGATTTATACAATGATAAAGAAGAAAGTAGGTGAACGTAAATTAACGTTTAAAAAATTCAATTAAAAATTCATTGTTTATGTGGATATTGTGTGAAATTTGGTTATTGATGAAGTAAATAAAAATTTAATTTAGGTTAATTCATTCTTTTTAATATAGTATGAACTCAAGAGCTTATAAAATTAGTAATGCTTAAAATAAAAGTAAAAATATTAAAAGAAAGTGATTCTTCGTTACAGGTTGTTCTATTAATATAATAATAATTTTTACTTTCTATAACTTTTAACTTACAACAATTGGCACTTTTGGAATTAAAACTAATTTTTGGCACAAGTTTTATGTTGTTGATTTATTATCAATAATAATTCAAAATGGCAATATTTATAGGGGATCCAACCTTATACACGTAGGAACAATAAATTGTTGTCACATAAACACCCAACAAGTTTCCAATTTTTGGCTAAATTATCAAATTTGTTTAACAACCGCCCTTATAAGGTAGATTTTACCCAAACACTATTTGAAATCCTATCTCTTACTTTTAAACTTATCTACAACTACTTTTTGGGAATACTTTTGACTAGACCACACTAATGCTACATTTGGATAAGATGGCTAAATAAATAAAATTGATGCGAAACTTAAGCTCTTCGTGAGTTATACGTCGGCGGAGGACATAAACATTCTCCATCGAGTACTTGTTCTACCCAATCCAGATAGTTGACTAGTTTTGTGTAAATTCCAGGGAGGTTGGGTCGGGCGCAACCTCTACCCCAAGAAACAACACCTAAAATTAAGGTATGACGATTGCGTTACAAAAAGTATTTTTACGTAGCTCACCAATCACTTCCATGTTGCCCTGTTGCGTTTTTACTTGAAGTGGTCCACCACTGTCGCCCTGAAACGAAAGCAACATTTATATAGATGAGAAAGGAAGATTTGATTGAAATATTAATTGCCCAAACTCAAAGAAATGAGTCGTAAAAGTGCGAGTTACTCATGGATCCGGGGAGGCTGTTTAGAAGAGGAACGATGGGCCCTAATAAGCTAGCTCCCAGCACAGGAAGTACAGGTAGTACCTACTTCCACATCTTGAATTTGCATTTTTATGCATACAAAATCGTAAACCACTGGAGTAGCGAAAGAAAAATATGAACATACTCCAGTATCGTAGCTGACGACCTAAGGAGTTGGACTCCGAGATTTAAATCAATAAGCTGTAGTTGGAAGGTTAGCAATAATGCTCCAGGTAAAAGTTGCCAACCTCTGTTAAAACAATGGGCGTGTTTCGCGGACAAAGCTGCGTTGTTGTGCTGACTCTCAACATACGGCTTAGCCAATTCTAAGCAACCGAATGACAGCATACCTATTAGTTGACTTTAAGCAGCTTCGTTCGCTAAACGCACCCAGCTTACAATGGCTGTTTTCTTGTTCTGAGTAAGAGGAGAGAGAAATATCGTTCCGTTCCACCAACTACTTATTTTATGTGTTCAGTCGAGAATTTCTATTTAAACCTCGAAATATTGTTATTACCTGACACGCATCCCTTTCTCCTTCGGGATAACCCGCGCAAAACATATTTTCCGACAATTTTTGTTCTCCATACCCCGAATTATAACAATCTGCTTTACTCCAAACGGGAACTACGACCTTTCTCAACACATTAGTGACGATGTCTTTCTCGCCAGTTTTTCCCCAGCCTGCTACAACTGCTAGCGAATTAGCATAGTCGAATAAAGCTACAAAAAAAGAGTTTAATTTAAAATTAATTCCACGGGTACGTTATAAATTTTACCGGAATTTGGTAAACAAGCAGCTTGAATTCGCGAATTAAATTCCAAAGGTTCGTTCATTTCTAAAATGGCTATGTCATTGTTATACGTCGAGGCGTCGTAGAATTTATGTGGGGTCACTCTTTTAATAGTCCTAACTTGAATATTTTTAAATCTATCTTTATCTTTACGATCGTGATCACCAACAGTCGCTGATACAACACGATGATCGATTCTAAACAATAAGATTTTTACTTTATTGTTCGATGGCGTGTCGATCATACTTACCCGTTAAGACAGTGGGCGGCTGTCAATAAATGTCTTCTCGTAATAACAGTTGCTCCACAATAAAACTCCCCATTTTTAGAAAGTCCGGCGAGCCACGGAAATTCGTTTAATTTGGTGATATTTCCACCGACGACTCTCATTTGTCTCTCACTCAAACCGCAAACTAAAAAGGAAATATTTGTAACGAAAAATGAGTGTTTGGGGGCGTATTTACTCGCAAAATTTAGGTTGTCAAAAAATGTTTTGTAAATATTAAAAAAGTGTGTCGATATGGGTACTGTTTTCTATGCAATTATTCAAATGAGCTTAATTTAAGTAAACAAAGGTTACTGCGTTTTTGTTTGGTGCGCTTTTAATTTAAATTTAAATTTTTATTTACTCACCACAATCACAGCCATTTTCAGCGTACGATTTTTCTTTATTTGGGCGAGTCTGAAAATTGTTCTCTTTTGAATCAAATTTTATCAACCCTTACGTTCTGCTCGCTTAGGTATTCGCAGTAACGCATATAGTGCCAACTTAACTCTGAAGGGTTTCAACTGATGCTCTCGTCTTGCGGATTTTTGGCAAAAGGGCCCTTTTTTTAAGTTATAAAAATATTTACGTACCTTTACGGGATTGCATAGCACCCCCACGTAGATGAAAAGTAATCCAATACACATTCTGAGCCACATTTTTTTAATCCGACAAGAGTAATTAAATTACAATAATTGTTAAATTGACACTAACTTAAATATTATTGATTATGTACTTTTTATACAAAATTATGTATTGTTTCAATGTTATTTGGAGGGGCTTTGCCTTGACCATTTTACAATTATTTTTTTAATCTATAGTATAATGAAACACACCCACCCAGAGGTAATCTTTCAATGTCTAGGGATGAATATGTGTGCAAGGTCGATTTACAATAATGCACATGCACGTATGACACATTTACGTAACATTTCACACAATTCAATGTTAAATTATTTAACGATCTACTTTTAATTAGTGCAATTTTCCGCAAGCAACATTGGGAATTAATAATTTACATAAAAATGATAATGCGTTTAAGGTGATTTAATCATTTTCTAATCACAAAACAGGTGTTACATTCGAAGGTTTATTTATTTATTTATATTATTTGTTGATAAATTTTAAACTTGAAGTCTCTTTAGATCATTCGTCCTTTGCGCAATTCGTTATTTATTTTTTTGACTCACTTCCTTGTGGGGACTTATCGAAATGATTTTTTGTTATCACAAACGATTGAACTTGAAATAATAGTTTTGAACTAATTCATTAGGCACGTACCCCAGTTCAAGTAACTACCAGACCAGGCCCAAAAGTTGGTGAAATTAAAGACTTTGGGCTCTTCGCCCAAAAGCTGCTGCTGAAATTTAGCTGGAACTATTGCAACTAATTTTGTCAAGGATGTTGATTTTGTGGTCTCATACAAAGAATGCATACCGAAATTTAGCTTTAGCTAAATCTGGACCGCAGTGCAATGGGTTGAATTCAGGTGAGCACTTTGGAGGTAACTCGAATGATTTTAATGAAATCTCGAAAAAATATCATTTATTTCGAGAGCACGATGTTTCGGTAATTATTATTCTTAACATTTATTTAACGAAGTATTTAATGGTAGGCATGATAGCTCCACCCCAGATGATGAAGATGGGAACCATCAGAAGCCAAATACAAAAAAAGGGCTTGATTTGAGATGCAAGATGTGATTTTTCATGTTTCATGTCGTAATCTAGTGACTTTCAAGATGTGTTAGTTAGTGTGAGTACTTTTGGACTAATGGGCGGACCGTGGTTGAGAAGTTCTTGGCGAGACACCTAACGTTTCGTTTGCTGCTGTGATGTGATCATGGTACGGCCACTTACATCATTACCACACAAGATAAACCGACTCTGAAAATGTTTGCCACAGAAGCATAAGAAACGTTAAGTATTCCACCCATTAGCCCAAAAATCACTTAGACTAATAACGTGGGCCGTGAAAGCCTAAATACTCAAACCTGGATCTGGATTATTTAAGAAGGGGGAGCAAGCTTCCTACACTTAGGCCACTTACTCGAGTTTATTGTACTGCCTTCAAGCGGCCTCCTCGTGCCCATTAGATCTCGAGCCATCCTACTTGTAGGATAAACTCCAGAATTCTGGCGGGAGGGGTGGTGCTTATTCTGGCCATGTCGAGCCAGAAGTCCCTCCAACACGGATCTTCTTATCAACGTTAGGGCTGGACAGTAACAAAACACATGTTCAGCGGTTTTCTCTTCTAGTTCGCATCCACGACATATTGGATTATCTACCAAGCCCAGAGCGTGGAGATGTTTGTGTAGTCGACAGCGTCCCGCGAATGTCTTTGCGATTGTTCGTAGATTAGTTCGAGACAGCTGTAGACAGAACTTTGCCAGCTTTTTAAAAGGAGCCAATAAAGCTCTTTTACTTTGGCGGCACCCTACTTTGCTTATCAATCTTTCAGTCTGTAGTTGATGGGTAATATTTTTAAGGAGGGTTGCTACGGCTGGTTTGAATCGGCTAAAGGCCACAGGGAAGGCTGTTTGCACCTTTCTTGGCCAGCTCGTCTGCTTTATCGTTACCCTCATTTCCTTGATGTCTTTTGACCCAACAGAGGGTAGAAACTATGTTTTTTGATATCTGGTTTAGCAACTCTATGCACTCCAGCATAGTAAATAAATACTGAAATGTTTCGAGGGTGATTTTGACTTTTCGGAACTTCTATTTGATTTTGTGGTATAATACCTATCGTTTCTCTACACGCTTTCTCTCCATTTTGAATAACTATTTTTAGTCGCTTTATCCATAATACAGTTTAGGTATAACTGCGCTTTCTCTGTCCGTTCTATTAAAATTCGACCAACTATCCAATTTTGTTGATACTTTTTCCTCACTAATATTCATCTATTTATTTATTTATGGCAAGTTTAAGGCCAGATCCAGCGCTTCTCTGCAAATAGTTTCTGTGTAATGGTTTCAGTCATAGTTTTATATTTAATGCTCTAATAAGGGCTTTCTAAAACGTTGTTGTTTTTGATCTCAGCAATAGACTTTATGGGATATTCGGTTTCTATTCGCCAATTCTCCTCTTAACATTTCTTGACTTTCATGGTTTTGGTGAGTCTATAGAGTGGAACTTCTCGAATATCTACTTAAAAGATAAGATCTCTGGTTGTTTACTGGTTCGATGTATCTTCTATTAGTTTTGAAAACCGATAGACTAACATTTACCCTTTGTGTCATCATTGTTGATCATTAGCTCTGCTTTCTTCCGGCTCAATTTTTGTTAACCCTTGTAAGGACAAAGTATGTGATACAACTTCAGTGTTTAACATTGACAAACCCCAGTATGATAGTTCTAGCATTAACAGGAAAGCTGTTCTCTAAAAAGCCTTGAAATGATAACCTACCCATCAAGAAGGCTGCGATGAAATGTAGCATGATCTTTAGAACTATGAACAGCTATTTCCAAATTTTTTGGCAAATTTTCGTAAAGCCGTTTCAACATCTCTTCTTGTTAAGATTTAAAATACTTCAAATTTGTCTATAAAAACTTTTTTACGAATAGTTCGATTAACATAAAGATGTCTTTATTGGTCTCCTGGGGCACTTGACGAGATGTAAAATTAGAAACTTTCTGTCAAATTTTACCGTACGTAGACGAACTGCTAAAATAAATCCTTTGGTCAAAAAACCATTTTACGATTTCGAGTCATTTAAAGAATGATTTTTTACGCTAAAAATTTTTCTTGTTTACGTTAAAGTAGATTAGGAATTTTCCCATGAAAGTTTTACAGGTAGTAATTGCAAAACTCGATGAAAGTGCATCATTTTTGCATTTATGCAAATTATATTTATTATAATAGGTTATTATCTAGGTCACTTTAAAAGATACATCCATAAATTCTGGTTCAAATCGGTTTCATTACATTTTGGAATGTCATCATCGACAATTAAACAATTACGCTTTACCTAAAAATGGTAATTAATTACCGTTGTCTCTTATAAATTTCAACAATATCAATTAAACGGTTCCGCGTTGTAAATCAATTAAATATTTAGGTTTAAGAAAGCACTCGTTTAATTACCAATAAATTTTGATAATACTTTAAGTAAATTAAGGTGAAATTAATTTTATAAAACTGGCACGTGATTAGGATATAAAATAGTTAGTCGTCGAAGCACCTCTATCAGTTCTTGTTTCCGTTCTTTCCTACCCAATTACCTACTTCTTGTTTCAACTTCTCTTTAAACAGTTGCCATCGAACTTCAAGTGAATTTGGATGTTACCATGCTTCGGCTAAAGTGTCTATTTTTCGCCTTAACCCTCATCTCGTCGACTTTGTCACAGGTAAATCAAAACTTTTTTATTTAACCCCAATCACTACCAATTTCTTTCTTCCCAAATTTCAGAACTTGACCGAAAACGAAGAAGTTGTCCAAAATGGTACAGACGCCGAAAAAATTTTCGTACACCCTTCGAACAACGCTATAAATTATCTAAGACCACCCCGCGTTAAACCTACCACAAAACAAGTTTCTTTCGAGCCTGGAGTACCACCTGGACCAACACGACCTACAAGAAGTCCAACAAGGTCATCTTTAGAAGTCAATAGTACAACCACGCGCTCGGAAACTTACCCACCTGGCGTATCGGCTCCAGAGCCCATCATTATCGAACCAGATCGCGGAGTCGTAGATTGGTTTTTGGGCCTCGTTGGTGTCACCACGGGACAGACGGCCACAGAAGCTCCCGTTTACGAGACTGGCTCTCCGGGAAAATCGTGCCCTTCGTGCAGTAAGTAAAATTTAACAAATCACAACTAACAGTAGTTGCTAAAATAATTTAAAATAAGGATGCGGCTTGACTTACAAGCACAATAGAATCGTCGGTGGTGTCGAAACTCAAGTGAACGAATACCCTTGGATGGCAGTCTTGAAGTATAACAACAGATTCTTTTGCGGCGCCTCTTTGATTAACAACAAATACGTTTTAACGGCAGGACATTGCGTAAATGGGTAAATTAAATTGTGGCTTTTGTTGGGATGTTTCTGCGAACTTTGATTGTAGGTTCGCAAAGGAGAGGCTTTCCGTGGAATTGTTAGATCACGACAGGTCCACGACTTACGAGACGCAGACTCTCACCAGGAAGGTTAGCAGAATAATAAAGCATCTTTCCTACGGTATTGGGGGCTCTTATAATAACGACATTGCTATAGTTCAGTTGCAAGAAGATGTGCCGATGAATGGTATAGTTAAGCCGGTGTGTTTACCGACGATTGGAAAAAGTTTTACCGGGCTCACAGGTACGTTTTGTGTATAGGTATTTAGGCTCGTATTGAATTTATTTTTCGTTTCAGGTATTGTAACTGGTTGGGGTGCCACAGCTTCGCACGGTCAAATTTCCAATAAATTGCAAGAAGTTAGGGTGCCAATTTTGTCCAATGAAGAGTGTAGAAGAACTGGATATGGTTATAGAATTACTGATAACATGATGTGTGCTGGATATTCGTATGGAACAAAAGATTCTTGCCAGGTAATTGTGCTTCCCAATTAACACAGTAACAGCTCTTCTACAACAGATTTGATCGCAACCAGAAGCTGCTCTTCTGCTGTTTTGCTGCTGCCTATGCTCGAGGTTCTAATTGTTTAATGTATTTTAGGGCGACAGTGGTGGTCCTCTGCACATCATAAACGGAACTACCCATACCCTTGCAGGTAAATAACCCAACTCTGTCAAATTTGAGACATTGAAAGATTTTTTCTGCAGGCATCGTTTCATGGGGTGAAGGTTGTGCAGAACCAAACTATCCAGGCGTTTACACTCGTGTTAATCGATACATTTCTTGGATTATGAGCAACACCAGGGATGCCTGTTACTGCTAACCGTGCCATAAATTCTCATTTCGAATAATTCTAACTAGTCATAATTTATTGTGCCACTCGCTATGTTTACAATTTTTCAAATTATTTATTAAACGTTTTTTCATTATATTAAAGAGTTTTCAGTATTTCTCGAGATGGGGAAGGGATGACCATAGTCGTCTGACGTCAATTTTAAGTGCAATGATTATTATAAAGACTCTATAAGTTGCTCTACTAAAAAAATGTGCCCATATAAGTTTCTGTGCTAATTGCAACTCTAATTAACAGCATCGAACGAATCCTTTTTGTAGAGGAAAAAGGTTTCCATTTCTCCTTTGCCCTATTAAGTAAAATACATTTCAGCCTTAGAAAGATGGAAAGCTTCTAGATACACACCTTAACTTGAACAAGTCCACGACTCTTGAAAGTGTACCGATCTTGAGACAAAATCTTCTGTGTACTTATAGAGATGTTGATGTTACCGGGCTGAAACAGAATCAGTTTCAGCGTAAAGAAAGTTTTAAAATGAAATTTCTTACAGTGCTCGTACTTTGCATTCTCGACGCCGTATTAACGGTATCTCCAAAGAAACAATATCTCGGCACCTTTAGACCAACAATTCCTGCAACTGCTGGCCCCGAGTGGATGCCTAAAATTCTCCCCCAAAATTAAATTTCATTTGCTCGTGAACGAAGCTTACCGATTCTAATCTCGACTTTTTTTCTATTGGGAAAACTAAGTTTAGCCACTTCGTCCAACATACATAGGGCAAGATCGGCTACATTCTGGGCATGTAAGTCGGTCACTTCGGGTGCTCCTCCCGCAACCATATAAATGAGACCGATTGTTTCGACCTACAAGAGCCCCTTCCACATAAGCTATTAGTCGAACTTAATATACCTTTACCTTATAAACTTTATACTTGTCCATCAACTTGTCGAAACAAGAAAAAATCGTATTCATGCAAGTGACCACAGACATAGCTTCTTCAACTGTACTGGAAGTTAAATCGACCAGCTCGCAGAATAAAATTGTAACTGCATCAAACGACTGCAAATAATTTAATAAGCTCACAAATAATTACAGAAGGTAGATGTAGGGTATAGGTATATTAGAGGCCGTATTTTGTTGCGTTTATCCAAAGGTATGGGAACTGGTTAGTGATAGATTGTCAATGACGTAGTCATCAGACAAATTATGCATAGCACGAAGTTGGAACGATCGGGTTGGGGAAGAAAACTCTCACCTGGCATGTACTTAACGGCGAATTTCCATTTCGCAACCTATCTGCTACTATTTTAGGCATCATCGAATAAAGCAAATCATCTCCTCGCCTCTTCCAAGTATCCAAAAGTTCGTAATTCTTTTCCAACGCACTAGATCGTTTCTCTGCTGCATCAAACATTATTTCCAGCCTAAAAACAACCAAATTCTTATTTTGTCTTAGCCAAAAGTGGCAGAACTAACTTGGAATTATGCTGCCAGCCAGCTAAAACCATCTCTTTGCTTAAGCCGTGATGGTTTAAATCGTTAAGGTATATACCGAGCTCTGGTAGTTCGTCCAGGTCGTTGATTCTAAATTAAAACTTTAGTTGAAGGAGTAATTTAAGCAAATTATTTTATACATGGGGCTGCAAAGAAATATAATCGCATCCAAATCTTCGATGTGTTTCATTTGCCCTTTTAGGAGAATATTTCTTGTTCCAGGTTCGGGCGAAGAGCGAGATTGAGACGTGCCAGGATCTTGCGAGCCGTCCAGCTCCGGATTTCTCATTAGTTCAATTTCAAAAAGAATCGTTTTTAAGTAGAGTAGCTTGAAAAGAATATAAAAGCGTAATGTGAGCTCTTTTATTTATTATTTACGTTTTTCCAAGTAAATGGGATTCCTTTGGGGCGTCTAAGTTTGAAGAGCTTGTTGACCGAAGCACCTAATAATTCTTCTTTATCCGTCCAAATTTCAACTATTTTTTGACCGACACCAATAAGTTTCATCGTCGGACTGATCATTATTCCAAATGGGAACAAGTCAAGCAATTCCCAGCACGGAAAACTGGGCAAGTTTCTTGCGTTTGTCAAAGAACTCTTTACCATTTTCTCGGTGATCTAAAAAACATACTTTATGAAAAGTGCGACAGTTTAAGAAGGGCATCTAACGTAGCTAGTGTTGTCAAAATCAAGCCGAAACTTAACGATGACATTACGACGATTTAGACCTGCGGAAGTTACTTGTTCTAGCACTTTAATTTCTAGTGCTTGGTTAAAAAAGTCCATACTTATTTGTTGTAAAAGTCCTAAAAGTGACGCTTATAACAAAAGTTGTGGGAAAAGTTGGTTACCTACCCATCACGTAAAAAGTGAACCCTTGTCTCTCGCTTCTGTAGACAATAACGCACCCTTTACTATCACTTTCCGTGACATAAATTGACGGACTTTTCATTTTTGGGTAAGTGAAGCAAAACTGAGTATGGATGTTGTCTACGTTTTGCAGAAAGTCCGTAAAGTATTTTCCAGTTGCTCTTATCGGCACGTCGTACCTAAAAACTCAAATTGCATTTCTGAGTTTAATTTAATAAAAATACCTACCCTAAATTCGTCAAAAACCGAACAAAACACTTTCCAAAAAACTTCATGAGACTATCGTAACTTGTTGAAGTGATACTCGAAAGAGCTGACGCTAACTCAGAAATGGTCGCGTCGGGGTAAACTTGATAGGTGTTAAAAACGCTATGTTTAGATCCAATCATCTTTATAGCTTTCCTCCATACATCTTCTCCATACTCGATCTACGTTAAAGTTTATAAAAAAAAACGTCGAACTAAAATAAAAATTTAAACAAACCTGGACGAAATGTTGTACACATTCTAAAATGACCCCATACATTTTTGAACTTGTTCGTTGCACTCACAAAACCAAGCTGCTCGAGTTGCTTTTAAAAGGAAGCAGTTTAAGGGTCGTTTTTAATACAATATACACGGCATACGACAATTAGAGTTAATTAATTTGCTAGAAATTGAATTATGAAACCGTACATTAGGGGGAGGATAAGATCAAAATAAATACAAGAATATTTACGTTTATTAGTATTAGTTTACAGTGTCACATTAATTAATTTTGAGGAAGGGTAGTAGGTAATGTTTTGATACTTATTATTGGGTTGTAGTATTTTCTGGAAAAATCCAAAACGTTTCCATCTCACCTTTGCCCTAAAAAAACTGCTTGGTCAAAAGTACACTCGGTCAAAAGGTGAGAGATTTACCTTGACCGTTACCTTTCCCCTACTTTCAATAAGGTAACGATTGCTGGGAAGTAGTTCCTTGGTAGTAGATGAAATATGTACATGCCCAGGCTGGAAAGACGGCGAAGTTATCTGCTTGTCTGTCCTCAGGTAGTTGCGTAATGGTGCTAGCTCAATAGGCACTTACCAAACTTGTAGACTGCATTCTTGAAGCCGTATTAACGGTATCTCCAAAAAAGCAATACCTGGGCAATTTAATTCCAACAACTCCAGCTACAGTTGGCCCAGAATGTACTCCTGAAACTCGCTCATTGCAAATTTTTTTTGTTTCTCAAACAGAACTTACCAATTCTAATGTCGACTCTTCCACCAGAAGGTAGACGCAAGTCTTTAACTTGATTCACCATCGCTAAAGATAAGTCGGCGATTTGTTGAGCGTGATCGTCAGTTTTTTCAGGAGCTCCACTAACAGTCATGTAAATTTGCCCGACAGTTTCCACCTGCAAAATTGAAATTTAAAGAGGTCAGTGAGATTCATTTTGGGTTACTTTGTAAACGTCGAATTTATCCATAAGTTGATCGAAGCAAGAGAAGACTTCGTTCATTGAGGATACAACATCCATCGCGTCTTGTACAGTTGTCGAATTGAAACCGACCAAATCACAAAACATTATGGTTACCGAATTGTACGACTAAAAGAGGAAGAGTTGGTTCGAATTATTCAAAAGGTAAAAATTCACCTCGCATGTACTAAGAGCCGAATTACCAGCTCGTAAACGATCTGCGACTGTTTTAGGAATCATCGAGTATAAAAGATCGTCGCCGCGTCTCTTCCAAGTGTCTAAAAGTTTGTAGTTTTGCTCCAATTCGCTCGAACGTTGTTCGGCCTTCTCAAACGTTAGTTCCAATCTACAAGAAGGGGTGAAAGTAAAGGCGACTTTAAGAAATTGCGAGTTACTTGGAATTGTGCTGCCAACCAGCTAAGACCATTTCCCTACTCATGCCGTGCAAATTGAGGTCGTTTAGATATAAATCAAGATCTGGAAGCTCATCCAAATCGTTAATACTGAAAGGGAGTCTAGAATTAGGAATGTGTGCGTATTTTTGCCAACGGCGCAACTTCAGTCTCTCCAAGGCCACAATATTTTTTCTAAACTACTATTGAATCACATATCAAATTTTTTACTTCATTCAACTTCATAGTTGCGCCGCTGATGTTTTCTGTAGGTAAACAAAAACAAAAATGCGTACACAGGGCTGCAAAGAAATATAATGGCGTTAATATCGGCTAAATATCTCATTTGTCCTTTTAATAAAATATTTCTCATCCCATGTACCACGCTTTTTCGTCTCCATTCGTAAGGCGAAATTGGACGTCCAACTGCGTCGTTTGCGTCATTAGCATCTAATTGCAATACTTCATCATTTTTGGGTACGCGATGTAAAGTTTCCATGGCGTTTTCGCATAAAAATTCCAAACTAAACATGACAGAGCGTAAATAAAACAACTACAAGAAACAAGAAAGTTAATTAATTTCTTTTCGTGCGGCTTTATTTACATTTTTCCAAGTGAAAGGAATTCCTTTAGGTCGACGTATACTAAAATATTGTGTAATTAAGCTACCCATAATTGAATGCTCTTCGCCCCACACTTGAATTAATCGTTGGCCAAGACCTATCATTTTCATTGAGGAGTTAATTAAAATTGCGAATGGAAATAGGTTTAATAGCATTTCGCACGGAAATGGTTTTAATTGAGTCGTTTGTAAGCATAACGTTTTTTGTTTACAAGCTAACATCTAAAACCAATGTAAGTAATTATACCCAGTTTGGGGTTGCCATTTAATTATCGACTTACGTATTCTCTGTTATGAAAATGAAGCTCAAATCTTATTATTACAATCGGACGATTGTTCGAAGCGCAAAATTTGGTTTCTAACACTCGAGTCGTTAAATCGAGATCAAAGTGCTCTTTAGCAACTTGCTCCAATTGTCCTGAAATTTGATCAAATGAAAAAATAACCAGTGTCAACTGCAACGACCTGAGTTTTATCCAAAGCAATGTCATACACGCATACACCATCTTTGCCTAGCACTTACCCATCAAATAGTGAGTAAAACCACGCCGTACACTCCTATAAACTAAAATACAACCGTTTTCGTCCACTTCAGTTAGGTACATGGATGGACTCTTCATTTTTGGGTAAGTAAACCTAAACTGTGAATGCAAATTGTCTACATTTTCCAAAAAGTCGCTAAAAAATCTTCCGGTTGCTTTAATTGACACGTCGTAACTAAAACATAATAATAGCGGCTGCGTTATAATTTTTAGCAACTTGCGTATTTTGGGCATACTACCCGAATTTGCACATGTAGCGTATAAAACATTTCCCAAAAAAGTGCATGCAGTTGTCGTAAGAGGCCGTAGTTAATTTAGCATAAGCTGCAGCTAGAGACGACATAATGTAATCTGGATAAACCTGGTGAGTATTAAAAACTGCATATTTACATCCAGAACTTTTGAGAACTTCCTTCCACAACTCTTCCCCACATTCCAACTGTAACGATAACTTCAACTTACAAAAAATACAAATTACGATTTTTTACTTTAAGGGTTGGTTATAAAACGATTTTACGTTTCGAAGCATTTATTGTATTGTTGAAAAGGATATAAAGCTTATCCTTTTTCAAATAAATGATGTAAGAGGCACTTTATATGATGAATTAAGATTGATCTGATGTACTTTCTTTAGTGCGTAAAGTTGTTTTTGTATAATAATGACACTAAAGGGATCGTAACCATAAAGAAAACTGCCAAAAGTATGAATTTTTACATAAAATCAAAACTGTTCTTGATTACCTTCCAATACGAATATATACGTGAGTTGTGAGACGGGGGTCAAAATAGTGAGTGTTCTTTTATTAATTGGGGGTAGTTATAAAACAAAAATTTTTCAAGTTAACGAAGATATAAATTTTACAGGGGTTATTTTTGGGAAAATACGTATGCATGGTCTATCAGCGGAGGGGAGGGGGCATCGGGCTTCGTAATATTAGGGGCCTCAAGTACGTGATGCAGCGAACACTTTCACCCCCAATAACTACTCTTCATACTTCCACACGCCCTACCACTCAAACTGTTTGTTTGACGAAGAAAGTCTAAGAGACGTAATTTGTAGAAAATTCAATTTAATTTACTTCTGCATAGACACACTATTCACTAAAAGTGCATAGTTTTCAAGTTATAAGCAATAAACAAAAGAATCAGTGTTTTTGGAATTTTTCTCAAATTGTAACGCACTCTAGCGCCTAAGCCGTTTTTCTGAGGAAAAAACCTTTCGAATATAGTTTATTGGAAATTTTACCTAGCTTACTACTGCTTACGACAGACGGTCGGTTTTATTACTCATTTGCAATAGTATTTTGCCTGCATCGGCTAAAACCAAAAATTTTGTGTTTTTCTATTTTGGCATTCTGCCTCCCGGACAGGCTATGCTCGATATAACCTAAACGTCAACGCGCTCTACCACCTCAACTATTTGTTTGGCGAAAAAAATTTAAGAGGCATAATTTGTAGGAAATTAAATGTTCCTTATTATTGTATAGAAATACTGTTTACCAAAAGTGCGTAGTTTTCGAGTTATGAGCGATAAAACATATATTGGGCCATTGTGAAAGTTTTTTTAACTTTAACGTGCGATAGCGCCTAAATTGTTTACCTGACAAATTTAAGATATTTTATATATATTTTAATTTAAGATAAATTTAAGATTTTTCTCATAAAGTGCGTAGTTTTTGAGTTATAAGGGAGAAAATGCTGCCACTTTTAACAGGAGGACAGTCGGTTTTATAACTCATTTGCAATGATCTTAGTAAAAGAGTTTGCTGCCTCCCGGACTATTATTTCAAACTCTTCTTATTTATTTAACCACTCTTTCCAAGATCTACGCCATTGCATGGCCTAATCCCGAAAACTTACATGTTGAGTCCCTAAAATATTAGTTGTCCCGGACCTCACATTTTCCTGAAAGGCTCCTGTAACATATAGTCTACAATTGATGTGGTTATAGGAGGGTGATATAAGTTGCATATTTGAGTTGCTTACAAAAAATATTGGCAAGAAGTCATTTTTACATTAACGGATAATTTCATTGATCAAACTTTTTTTTTATTATAAGAAGAACGAAATTACTTTGAAAAGTTTTCTTTTGCTATTTCGAAACAAGTTAGGCGTCGAAAACGTGTCCAGCTTCCACGTTTCAAGATATAGAAAAATATGAAGGAGAATTAAATTTATAAGTTTTTTCAGCACCAAACATCCATAATTTAATTTTCTTTTCAAAAACTTCTTATCGCGATGCCGATAAAAACAAAAGTTTTCAAGTTGTTAAGTTGCGCTTTGTATTATTTCTGTACAACGTAGCTCGAATACAAAATATTTCTTTTCATTATTTTTACACTGTTCCAATTACGTATTTCATTTTCTTGAAATAAAAAAAAATCAGCTAAAGTTGTGGAATTTAACTGAAGAACTTTAGAGTTAATTAGAAAATGGGAACTTTCGTGGTTTCGTGAAGGATCTCATGGAGAGTTACAGTCGTAATGGTGTTCCTCAGGGAACGGTCTTAGGCTCTCTGCTGCTCCCGATTCAAATCGGGTGCTCAATATAGAATATACCATGCAGAAGTACTACTTGCACAAAACTGGAGCAAATATTGCTAAAAACTGGTTCTTTTCTTATTGGCTAACCAGAAATAAGACCAACGTACAGTAAGATTAAATTATTGATTGAGTTACTAATCAGTTAATCACTAACACCCTTTAAAGGAGAATTATTTCTCGAGAAAATATGTAAAAATTCACCACAAGATTTATAGGATAGGAACAAAACATATAAGACGTTTTCCCTACGACAGCAACCAATTTTTTTAAAAAGGAAATATGAAACTCGAAGAAAAATGCGAGCTCATTATCATTCATCAAGTTTCTTATTTAAGTACCCAATTTTCTTACAACACTTTCAACTTATTTATTACTTGCACAATAATTCTCGTATTAATTAAAATAAATATCCCGTGTAACAATCCATAAAATAATAATTGAATATTACACAAACGTCTCACGTTTTGTTTCATGCACTTATTTGTTTGAATAACTATTGTACTTATACTTATTTTCAATTATTATCTTGTTAAAAATTGATCAAATTTGGCTAATTTCCAAAAACTCAACAAGTAAGTACTAGTTTCCTAATTAATGTTTTGATAGCATGTACAATTTTTGTTTTAATTCGGAGCAAATAAGTAAAAAAGTGGTGGTCCAGTACAAAATTAATTTCCAAATTAATTTAAAAATTTCTCACCTGTAGAAAATGTTGTACACTCTCTAACAACATCCCGTACATGATGTTTAGATCAATTAAATTTTTCGACAATAATAATCACTTTTTCAAGTTTAATTAATCTTCATGCGGAATACTTGGGAATTGCTACGCAAATAAACAACTATGCGATGTTATTGAGTAGGGTTAACATTTTATAAAAAAATACGTTGTAAAGTAACTAACAGGATTCTGCGCCGCGACGCTTATCTGTTACAAGTGTTTATTTTACGAAAAATATCAGTCGGCCAATTTACACAAGATTATCTAATATAGGGTTACGTTTTGAACTTCCATAATACGCTTTTTTCATTATTAGTTAACACTAGCTAATTAATTACACCACCGACGATATTAATAAAGGTGCGACTATAATGTGGAAACAATTTGAATTTACCGCGTAAATGAAATAGGCCACTTCTGTCTTTATGCTACCGAAAAATGCTTTGTTGTGTTTCAGAAATATTTATGTCGTTATTAAATACTCGAAAACAATTTAAACGGACCTAGAAGTTGCAAAATTGTAAAATAAATTTAAATTTGTAAAAAAAATTTTGCTTCAAATTTCGCATTATAAATAAACGTAATTTCTAACCAAGTTTGATGTTGTACAATACTTAAGTGAATTAAACAATAGTTTATTAATAAAACTTCAATAAATTAATCATTGTTTGTTTTAATTAAAATATTTAAACTTCCCGCTACTACCCACTTCTCCACGGCCCACGTTTGTCAAACGTCAGTCGTACGTCATTCACGTGTTTGTGCTTTTTAATATTGTAGGTTACATTTTTAGATGTTTTGTGTTTCCGATAACGATTTAAATAAAAAATGGCAAAGAAAGATGATTTATTAGTCGATATTGACGATTCCAGATATAGGACGACACCTTTACAACAAGCGTTAGCTTCGTGTTCGGGAGCACTCATAACATCAGTTTTAGGTTAGTTCGATTCGTGTTTAAATTAAAATTGATATATTTATTTCATATAATAGTTACGCCCTTGGACGTAATCAAAATAAGACTTCAAACTCAACAATTACAAAATACTTCGAAATGTTTCCTCTATTGCAACGGTTTGATGGATCATTTGTGTGGCTGCTCAAAATCGCCCAACTCCAACCCCAGTGAGTGGTTCCAAAGACCGGGTCGTTTTAACGGAACCATCGTGAGTAAATTAGTTCAATGATTAAAGAGATATTTTTATTTAAAAGTTTGTAGGATGCTTTTTTAAAAATTAGTCGACAAGAAGGTGTGAGTTCGCTATGGAGCGGTTTGAGTCCCACGTTAGTATTAGCAATACCTGCGACCATTGCTTATTTTGTAACATACGAACAGCTGAGGTTAATGCTTAAAGATCGACATAATGCAAAGCGCACCACCTTTGAACCGTACAGTCAACCACTGTGGATTCCTTTAATAGCGGGAGCAACTGCTCGTACATTTTCTGCTGTTTGTGTTAGTCCTCTAGAATTAATTAGAACGAAAATGCAATCAACACGACTTAGCTATTTTGGTGAGTTTTAGTTACAAACAGAGCGTTTCTTTTAATTTACGTAAGCGTTTAGAAATTGGACAAGCTGTAAAATCTACATTTAGACAGTCTGGTCTTTTTGGTTTATGGAGGGGCATCTTTCCAACTTTATTGAGAGACGTTCCATTTTCTGCAATTTACTGGACACAATACGAGACCTTCAAGAAAATGTACGGACCTGGAGTTCCTTCTTTTAGCTTTAGTTTTGGTGCCGGAGCTGTCGCCGGTGGTGTAAGTCGAACATGTGGGTTAACATTATTTTTGTTATTTTATTCGGTTATTTAGGTGGCTTCACTGGTAACATTACCATTTGACGTCATTAAAACTCACCAACAAATCGAACTGGGCGAAAATGAAATTTACGGAGGTAAATAATTTAAATTAATTTGAATTTTTGACTTGAAACATTTACACCTAATTTTCAGGTAAAAGTAAACCTAAAACTATGATAGAAATAGTAAAACAAATTTACAGTCAGAATGGCTTAAGAGGATTTTTTGCTGGAATTGTACCACGGGTAATAAAAGTAGCTCCAGCTTGCGCCATAATGATAGCAACGTTTGAGTATGGTAAAATAGCATTCAACAGGTTAGCCAATTTCTCTTACACCTCTCAGTCTGATTTTAATTTGAAAAAAACAATTAAGTGGTAATTTTCAAGGGGTGATTTAGTCTGCAGATTCTAGTAATATAAAAGTTTAACGTTTGTTACATGTTTTCAATTTATTTTTATATAGAGGTATTAGCTTTAACAAATCTATTATTTGTTATTGAATTTTTAAGTTTTTAATGTATTGCAGAAGTACATTTACTATGATTATAATTTTGATTTTGTAATAAACACTTAAAAATTGATAGTTTAGAAGTCGAAATTGAAAATAATAGTCCAATACTTCCTCCTGTTACGGTTCCAGTGGTCAAAGTATCTACATTTCATATGGACAAACAGTCAGATGCGATTCAAGATCTGGAAGAGTGACAAGCTACGACTAAGTGTTTCGAAAAAGTGTACCAAAGTGGATGAAGACAATAAAAATTGTGATTTTATGTAGATTTACTTATGTAATTATCGTTTTAATGTTAAGAATTTTGAATTTACGAAGGTAAATTACCCATTAATTATAATTGACATTTTTTGTAGTTGCTAACTGGCTCTAGTTTTTTTTACCTCCAGTTACCAACTCTTTAATTTCATCGACAGCTTCATAATAATTATTGTTAGTAATTTTCAACCAACGCAATTAGAACTGATTATTTTATTATATTTTATTAAATACTATACAAACAATTTTATAAATAACTTAAGTGGTAAAATTAATTTTGATTTCTTATCTCCTATTCAAGTGGTTTCATATCTGTCTTGGGTAATAACATAGCCAACAGCGTACATCCTAAAAATTGATTGTTTTATTTTTAGTTTGCAATTGAGTAAAATAATTAGGTACCTGTTGCTAAACAGCCAATACTTAAAAATGGTGGTAAACATCCAGCGCTTAATAAAAGTGGAAAGGTCAAATTACCTAACATTGCTCCAGTCCTTCCAAACATCATAGTTAATGATACGGCCATTGTTCTACTCGAAAAATAATGTTAAACATTTCATTCATTCTACAAAATAGAATACGAGTTTCAAGTAGTAAGCGGAGGAACAGGAAGGAAGTACGCACTACTCAAGAAGGTAGAGAACAGATTGGAGTCTTGGGAAAGTTATGAAAGGCAGGATAAGTCTGAATAATTCTATGAGTGACTAAGAAGGCTAACAATTCATTTCATGGGATACAGTTTGAGCTACCGTTAAGTAAAGTACTAATGTAGTACGCACCTAAGACTTGTGGGAAAAATGTCGACTACAGTACTAATCATAAAGCTGCTAAATAGTATAGAGAAGCCATTAAAAACTGATGATAATGTAACTACCACAACTTCTGTTTTTGCAAAGTATATACTGAATCCAAATAATCCTGCCACTATTCCTGCAAGAACTAATTAAAATTCATTAGATATTTACGATTCTACTTTATGTGTAGTGTGTTCCCGAATAGACTGAACAAGACTAGACATTGCATTACTGAAAAATAGGAAAACTGGGAATGAAATAAGTTTACTCAGGAGTTCGTTCAGTTAATTCGGAGACACACTGTGTATATTACTTATAACTCTGCGTTTTCCTATTTTATGAACAACTCCGGCGAAAACCATACATATAAATATATAAACGAGCCAAACAATTATATTATTGATGTACACAGAAGAGTTGTCGTAATTCTAAAAACTTACCATTAGAGAAAGTGATTCAAATGAAACTTTTACTTACCACAACACACTCTGTATCTTTCACGGTATTATTCGGACTTATTAGTTGAATCATCTTGCACAAATCGGAATCTTGGTCGTTTGGATAAAACTTTTGATAGTCGTTGATGGCTGTAAATATTTTTGGAAGCCACAATCGCAAGGTGTTTGCGCTGAAATATCTTGATAACGCTAAACTGCGCTATCTAGTAAATAGAAATTAACTTACCAGCTCATTATGCCTAATTGAATGAGAAACACCATCAGGAGTTTACTTAAATACGGAGGATAAAATAGAGGTGTAATTTGTTGCCATCCCTCTTTAAGAGCTTGCACTTTTGTCCTGTTTGCGGTTACGTGGCCGCCGTGTAAGTGAACTTCATTCTCGTGAAGTTTTGTTTCGTCCAACAATTCTTTAATCTATTACAGCCATCGTTTAAGTTGCGTTTAATCGACTTAAAATTAACTTACTGGAAACTCTTTGGGCGATTTTCCGGTATTCCAAGAGTAAATCGTTTGGAATACTTCCAAAGCTTTCTCGTTTTTTCCCATGGTCATTAAAAATTTTGGTGTTTCGGGTAAAAGTGTAAATAATACTGCTGATGATAAGCTCGGTAAGGAGCAGACTAGTAAAAATACATTCCAAGATCGTAGTACTGGAAATAAAAGGCGAAAATTTGTTTAATTCTTGCCGGCGTTTTTACCATAATCGTCGTTGAGGTATATGTTGATCTTATCCGAAAAGATTGCCCATCCTAGCAGAGGTAAACTAATTAAAGCCAAACCATTAATTATTCCGCTGAGTGATGGTATAACTTCCCTATATCTAGCACAGTGAAATTCGTTCATATAAGACATTAAAGCAGCAAATGGGCCGTTGATCCTGTAAATTAACTGCATGGTTTTCACTTGCAAAAATTTTTTAAAAGCCTCACATCAAACCTGACATGAATTTTGAAACTAAAAGCATCGTGTATTGTTGAGAGAAACCAGATATTATTACGAAAATTGCGTCTAACGAGTATCCGATTATTAACAACCGTTTCCTTCCAATCGTATCTGTCAGATAGCCCCAGATGAAGGCACTCGATATCATTCCTAAAGTAAAAACGTTTGTTAGGCGTATTAATTATCAACGAGAGCCTCACCAAAGTATGTTACGGCATTAAGCAGCCCCATATTTTCCAAAGATAAATCGAGATCACATTGGGCTATTGGCAAAACGTACGACATCGATGTAGTAGCAATCATTGGAGAGAACCACGACGGAATTGCCACAAAGAAGAGCGTTAAGTTGAATTTTCCTAAACCAGTCGCTTTGATAGCCGTTTCAAAGTCGGCAGGCTCTTGTTGTTTCTCTGAAATTGAAACGTTAAACTGTATATTATTGGCTTTGCGCCAGGGCAGACTGGGCCACAGGGACACCGGAAAAATTCCCGGTGGGTCGGTTACTTTGCGGCCAGTTTCTCTGGGGTTTATCTAAACAAAATGTGGATCTGTTCCGACGAAAAATAGTAAAAAACTTTTAATTTAATTCGCCAGCGCAAACAGGGTAAAGTCCTTGTTTTACCAAACAAGTTATAGAAAAATATGCGAAAACTAGCTAAGTATAGTGAGTCCATATTTTCTTTCGTGAAACACTTTCTTTGGAGACATTACAAATCGCTACTTCATTTTAAGCCATTTGATCTTGAACTATTGAAAATGGGGGCCTGCGGCGCTTTACATTTTTTAAATAAAATCAATATTAGACTTAGACACTGGTTACCCTGGGTAGTGAAATAAAATTGGACCGCGTCAAATATTTCCCGGGCCGGTCATTTATTGCCAGTTCGCCTCTGGCTTTGTGGGGGTTTTGCTAGCTGCTGCTAGTTTGACTGTTTTATATTACTTCTGTTGCTAATTTAGAGAGAAAATAAATATTATTGTTATTTGTTTTTGTTTATAAGCCTTAAACGGCTTAACGTGGCCTTTAAAGAGCAGTCACCTGCGTGATGGCCACCATCCAAGTGGTAGTTAATGAAGTTTTTGCCCAGCAGCCTACAAATCCGTAGCGTAATGATAGTAGTGATATGAAAATTTAAGAAAATTGGTGAATTTCCCATCAAGTACAACTAACTCGAGCAAAAATTTAAATTTAAATTACTTACCATCATTTACAGATGCATCGTCACTCGAACATACAGCCCCGTTTTTCGAAATTACGAAAACTCCGTCTTTATTTTCCGAAATATTGAGTTTGTAATTGCTCATCGTAATTATTTAATTAATTGCCTACTTTTTGAATTACTCATATACACTAAATCAAAAATGTGTAAACTGAAACTATTTAAATGTAATTATTTTTAAATTATTTGACTAATTTACAACTCTTATCTCAGATTTTGTTTATTATTTAATTAATTAGGTGCGAGATTTTAGCGTCTGTAATTTTGTGGATCCAATGAATAGTCCTCTAATTTAAATTAAACATGAACTAGTTTTTTGGGGGAAACTACCGCCCTGCAATTATTAAACTAGTTATGCAAAATTGTAGCTATTTTTGTAAATCATTTGAAATTTGAGCAACATTTCATAATTGTAAATTTTTTTACATGGCAAATCTCCTACGTCACAGATAGGGTTTGATGTCATGGAAAAAATGTGTACATTTCAATTAAACAATGCCACTGTGGATTGTGGAATTTGTGCATTAATCTCAATCTTGTTAAATGATTTTGTAAATTTAATTCGAAAGAGTAGGTGTTTCTAAAGGATTAATTGGGAAGCTTTAGCTTTGGAAATTTCTAACCGTTGTAGGAGCAAGTTCGACGAACTCTCATTTAATTAACAAAAAGGAGACAATTAGCTATATTGAGATCTTTTATTATTGACCAAAAATTAATAAATACATAATTCATATTTTACAAGTTAGGTACATACAATTATTAGTTATTACAAAGGGCTATTTCAGGGCTTTGTTGTCAGTTTTGGGTAATAACAAAGATAGAAGAGCGCTACCTGTAATTAGAATTAGTTTTAATTTATTTCATTAATCTAAAAAAACCTTAAACTTACTAAAGGCAATTGAGCCGATCGTTAAGAATGGTGGGAAACAACCCAACTGGAGCAAGAAGGGAAAAATTAGATTGCCAGACATTGCACCGAGCCTTCCATACATCATCGCTGATGCCAAAGTCATCGTTCTGAAAAAAAAAAGCTTTGACAATTGTCCCACTTAGTAAGACAATTTTCACCTCAGTGTAGTAGGAAAAATATCGACTAATATGCTAATTATGACCATGGCGCCGATTCCAGACGAGCTGATGAAGATGGCGGATAATGCAACCACGGTTTCCTCATTTACAGCGTAGTACAAAGAAAGTGCACAAATACCAGAAACGACTTCCGAAAGAACTAAGAACATAATTACGATTAATATGTATCCAATTAGCTTTATAGACTGTACCTAAAAGTGTCTTTTTCCCAATTTTACCTATGAAGCATGCAGCTCCAACACAACAAAACATGTACACGGTAGCCACGATGATACTGTTGATATAAATTGGATTGTTGTCGTAATTCTAAAAGTGAACTAGTAAAACAGTGTGCTGCGTAATACCTGGTAGTGAGTCTAAATTCTGGTACAAAGATATTTGGGAGGCCAGCTCTTCAAGTTTGGGAAGGGGCCAACAGGCCGACCGATGGAACAATCTGAGCAAAAGCGTCAAATTCCAAGAAACCCTGGCCCGCAAGAGCCTTACAGATAGGCTGTTCGAATCCGAAAAGTGCAATTTTTCTCCGAACTGAAATATAATTAGTTACTTACAACAAAACATTCCTTGATGGTTTCATTTGTACTAGGAGTAATGCTCTCGAGTACTTTACAAAAATCTGCATCTTCATCATTCTGTTTTATAACTTGATAATCGTTGATAGCTGCAAAAATTTGTGGAAGCCATAGCCTTAAGGTATTAATACTGAAAATTTGCGTTAAATAAGATTTTCATGTTTCACGATTGATGCTTCCCAACTAACCTGGTCATTATTCCAAATTGAATTGAAAAAACCAAAAAAACTTTCCCCAAATAAGGTTTATGAAATAATGGAACAATCTGGTGCCAACCTTCTTTTAATGCTTGAAAAGTCGTTCTATTTGCAGTTAAGTGGACGTTACCGATATTTTCATCCTCGAGCGTTTTGATCTAGAATTAAAGTTTTGGACTTTTTGAAACGCCATTTTAGATTAACTAACCGGAAATGTCTCTGGCGCCTTTCCCGTGTTAACGGAATAAACTTTTCGGAATATTTTCATCGCCGCTTCATTCTCTCCCATGCTCATTAAATATTTAGGACTTTCGGGCAAAACAAAGTAAGTCAGTCCAGCCGACAAACTTGGAATCGCGCACAATATTAGAAAAATATTCCACGAACGTAAAACTGGAATCAATTCATCAATTGGAAACAAAAAAAAATTATTTTGGGCCGTCACCTATGAAGCCGTCGAATAAAGAAATGTTGATTTTATCTGTGAAAGTAGCCCAACCAACTAACGGTAAAATTATTCCTGAAGCACCTCCTACAATTCCGTGAATTAGAGGAATAAACGCTCGTTGCTTCGCTGCATGAAATTCATTTAAGTAAGACGTTACAGTTGCGAAAGATCCGTTAATCCTAAAATTAAGTTTTTAAAACAAAACAAAAATTGTGTTGTTGTGATTTACATTGAACCGGTGAGAAACTTGGCAACTAAAAGTACGCTGTACCGCTGTGAAAATCCACAAAGTAAAACTGAAAGTCCGTTTAAGAGGTAAGCTAAGACTAAGGGCTTCTTGCGACCAACTGTATCCGCCAAGTACCCCCAAATGAAGGCGCTCGGTATCATTCCTGAAATAATTCGCGTTACCATTGTGAAGTTTAGGTTTGTAGCGTTACCTATGTAAGTGATCGCGTTTAAGAGTCCTTTGTCTTCCATGGATAAGTCCAAATCACATTGGGCAATTGGAATGACGAATGACATTGTCGAAGTTTCAAAAGACGTTGCCATAATCGAAGGAATTCCAATTATTAACAAAATTATGTTAAATTTTCCGAGTCCGGTCGCCTCGATGGCAGTTTCAAAATTTGCTGGCTTTTCTCCACATATTTCTTGCTCTAATAAATACCTATTTATTTGAATTGTAAAACTGTTCAAACCCACCTTCTGTTTTATTTTCCTTTTGTTTTTCCTCCACATTTTTAAACGAAATTTCCAAAACTGACTCTGAAGGTTTTGAGTTTTGATCCATGTTGTCGAATAGATATAGTATTGCATTTAGTTAAGAGTTCGTCGTATACCTATATGTTTAATTAGTATTTACATAAGTAGCTTGTTCATTGAGTAAATACTAAATAAAAATTTAACAATGAGAAACTGTAAAAGTCACTGATTAGATTAGACCACATTGTTTTTAGAAGTTAAATTTATGTAACTCATATCGCATTTGAGAGAAGAATCATTTCTAGGTACGTACTGGCCCAAGTGGTTGAGTGACTCACACGAGCCGGATTCTCGCATGTGCGCGGGCTCCCGTGGTCTTATTATTTAATTTATAGCAAATTTGCTTTCTACTACAAACTGAGTTTATTTCGCTTTTAAAATCAAGCCATCGTAAAGGCTCTTCTTTTAGAAACATCAAACAAAATTACGTCAAAATCTTCTTTTGTAATTTATGTATTTTAAAAAAATTTAAATTTCGCAATGGCAAGTCCAGTTCAGGCTTTAAATGAAAATTTTGTATACAATAGCATGTTGGCTAGAGCATTAGTTCAACTTCTACCCGCAAATGGTAATTTTGAGTTTGTTGGTACAAGCTTTCCATTCTCAAAAGGCAACTTTTTTTAGATCGTACAAGTTTTCGTTCTTGGCTAGATAAGTTGCTCGAAATAGATTCGTCTCCGGAAAGAATGACTATTCGAAACGAATACATGTGGTTCATGTTATTAGTTTTACAAAGCAACAAGAGACTAACTGTTCCGTTCATCAATCTTCCACCCGAAGGAGAATTACCGCCTTTAAATAGAATTTTAGTGAGTTTCAAGAATTTAAATTTTCTCATCTATTTTGCTATTTTAGCCACAACATGTTTACGAAGACATTTTAACTTCTACCGACCAAAATATGTCGTGGTTGGATAAAGCTGGAGGTGACGACGAAGAAGAATTAATAAAGAGAACAGAACCGATATCTTCTGCGCCTTCAAAATTTTTGGACAAGCAACCCTTGCCGAAAAGTGGAATTATTTGTTACATTGCCGCGTTTAGTGATCACGATTATTAAAAATTTTGTTCAAAAGTAAATTTGTTTTATTAGCATCAGCGAACATGTAGCAGCGCACAAAAAGTGAGAAACCTAATTGCCATAAACCATGAACCGCAACGTGATGTGCTATTTTTTTAATATATTACAAAGGAAGGCTGATAAGACCTTTACATTACATAGTCTACAGTGCAGATATATACAAAAAACAAAAATAGACATTTTAGTAGCTCATAAAGCTTTCCAAATGCTCGTCTAGTCGGTTTTTAAATAAATTGGTAGAAGCGCCACTCACAACGTCACTAAGTAGCGCATTCCATGCGCTCACAACTCGGTTGACAATAAAAAATTTGCGGCAATGCCTATGAAACCTCTCCGGGACAAGCTTGAGGTGGTGGCCCCTTAGGTGAGCGCTAGTGCTCAACGAATAGGTAGTCACCTGGACGGAGTAGTGGTTTTGAAGAATTTTGTAGGTTTCGATGAGATCACCTCCAACTCTCCTGGCCTCCAAAGTTGGCAGACGAAGCCTCCCCAGGCGATCAGGGTAGCTAAGATGTCTCAACGAGGGTGCAAGTTTGGTAAATCTTCGTTGGGTTGTTTCCAGCAAGTCAATGTCCTTTGCAAAGTATGGCGCCCAGACTGGAGCCGCATAATCCAGTATTGGTCTCACGTAGGATTTGTAGATAGTCAGAAGGAGTTTCGGACTAGGGTTCTTGAAAGCGCATTTAATTAAATACGTTATGGAATTAGCCTTCTTGGTAATTTTGCGTATGTGGAGCTCCCATTTCAGATCTGAACTAACAGTGACACCGAGGTCTTCATGATGATCGACGCTTTCCAATTCCATATTGTTCAGATAATACTGACGATGAGGGTTGTTGTGGCCTATATGTAGGACTTTGCACTTTGAGGCATTTAGGGTAAGAAGCCAAGTGTTACACCAGTGCTGAATTTTGTTAAGATCCCGTTGCAAGGAGAGATGATGGGTCAGAGCATTGTTCGACAGCATTTGACTCCATTTGGGTGCAAACGTGAATTTTTTGAGCTTCTTGCCCTGGGAGGACGCTTAGACCACTCCCCAGTTTCTCAAACTTTAGTCGAAAATGCAGAATTTTTACGCCCCTGCATCTGCTTCATTTTCTATTTCAAAAATGTTGTTGTTTCATCGAATCTACCCACACAATTATTCTTTTTCTCAATTCCAAGCCGACCCATTTTTGATCAAAATCCCACAGCTTTTCAAGAAGCTAAATTAGAAGGTGTAGCTTTAATTTAAAACCATCCTCTATATTATAATAACATTATGGTTAAACTTAAATCATTTATCTTTTCATGCAGCTTTAACGTTAACGATAAATTTTACCTTTTCAATAAATTTTCATTACTTTTAACCTTCATTTGTGTTCGTTTTAAAATTGAGGTAGGTACGACGAAAATATATTTCATTTTTAAATTACTAACTGCAAATTTAAATTTTTAATTATTTTCAGTTAGAATGGATTTTTTAAAATTTATGTACAACATTTTAATTATTTTAAATGTATCGTATTTTGTATTTGGAGCACATCTCCACCACACGTTCGGATCACTAGCACGTTTTGGTCACCACAAATCTTCGCACCCCGATAATCAAAATCACGACGAGGATTTTACTCCGGCACCTACTGTTAAAAACGTTTACAAGGATGTATGTACGGGCGATGCCGAATGCGTTTTACCAGTGCAATGTCCAGCTCACGTCCACGAGGAAAATTCAATAAAATGCAAGTCGTCTACCGGCCGCTCGGGAATTTGTTGTACGAGCGGACAAAATCACACAGGTTAAACCTTCCACCAAGTGAAGTAAATTTTTACTCTAGTACAAATTTTAGGAACTCTAAGTGAAAAAGGACGAGGACACAATATAATCAGAATAGACCCAATCACTCTAGGCGCTGTTGCTCGACACAGTCGCGTCGAGATAGCAGAACTTCATTTTAGAGAACGCGAAATTTTAAGTACAAGCCGCTCCTCCGTCGTTCCATTTGGGTCCGCTAGTTACGGCCACTTTCGTAACTCCAAACTATTTAACAGACACGACTTGCACGACGTTTTAGGCGTCGCTAACAGAGCACTCGAAATAGCCCTAGCAACGAAAGCCTTCAAGGACAGGTAAGTACTTAATTGACCTTCTCCTCACAACCCCAACCGTTAAATAAACATTCCAGGCAAGGCATTACTAACCAGCAGTTGGAATTTGGAATGATTAAGCAAGATTTACGCCCGACGCCTTTAGGAGCTGCCTGTTCTCCGTTACCAGCGTGCCCTCCAGTTTCGCCTCGTTACCGACACGTGGATGGCTCGTGCAACAACCTAATGAATCCATCTTGGGGTGTTGCTCTTAGTCCGTACTCTAGGCTACTACCGCCACTTTATCACGATGGTAAGTTGATCAAGCGGCTCATTTTCAAAAAGTGTAAACTCGACTTTTAGGAATTTGGGCTCCGCGCGTTTCCGAAGCCAATGGTCAACCTCTAAGCAGCCCTCGTGCTATTAGCACCGCTCTGTTTCCTGACAACGATAGCCCAAACAGCGAGTTTACGTTAATGTTGATGCAGTACGGCCAATTTATTTCCCACGACATAACTCAATCGATCGATACAAGCTTTGGTAAGACGACTTTCGTTGAGCCGTTCAAAAACTGAACGAAATGTATTTTCCAGCTAACGGCAGTGCTATTTCGTGTTGTTCAGAGGACGGTACAAAAGAAATTCCGCCTCAATTTCGCCATTACACTTGTTTGCCCATAATTATTCCTCAAGACGATCCGTTTTACTCAACTTACCAACAAAGATGTATGAATTTTGTACGTTCGGTATTATCGCCGAGACACGACTGTACTCTTGGTTACGCCCAACAAATGAACAAAGTAACACATTACATCGACGGCTCCGCTATTTACGGCTCAAGTGTCGAACAAGCCCAAGAGTTGAGAACTTTTGAGGGTGGTCGTTTAAAAGTTTTCACCGATTACGGTCGCGACTTACCTCCACTCAACCATGATGCGGACGCTTGTTTGACTACAGAACAAGGATCGGCCTGTTTCACGTCGGGAGACACGAGAACAAACCAAATGGTCTCGTTAGTCGTCTTACATACCCTCTTTATAAGAGAACACAATCGTCTTGCAAACGAGCTGCACGGAATAAATCCACATTGGGACGACGAAAGACTTTATTTGGAATGCCGTCGGATTGTGGCGGCAATTTTGCAAGTTATTACTTACAAGGAGTTTCTTCCAGCGCTACTAGGTATACTTATACGTTCACACCTGTTTACATGTTAAGTCAAATTTTCTTTTGTAGGCCCATCTGCGATGGCCGAGTTTGGGTTGCACTTGGAGACGGAAGAAGCTTACTCTTACGATTACGATCAACGGGTAGAACCGTCTGTTTTGAACGAATTCGCATCGGCCGCTTTTCGGTTTGGCCATTCTACCGTCGAAGGCGCTTTGAAGTAAGTTTTTGGATTAGTTTGACCTTTAGTTGAGTTTTGAATGTTTTCGTGTGCAGAATTTACGGACTTAACAAGATGGAAGCCGTAATCGACATACCAGAAGTTATGTTTCATCCAGCACGACTACGCAAACGTGAATTTTACGACCAACTTTTGAATACTCTATCATCAGAGCCTATCCAGGACGTGGATAATTCTTTAAGCGATGCTGTAAATTCCTTTCTTTTAAGCCGTCTCATTTAGTAATTTTTTTACATTTTTAGTTAACTCAATACATGTTTCGTGCCGGTAATCCATTTGGCGTTGATTTGGCATCGATTAACATCCAAAGAGGAAGGGATCATGGATTGAGGCCTTATAATGATTATAGACAAGTTGTTGGTCAATCGAGGATTAGTAGTTTTGAAGAATACGGACCTGAGGTTGAAATTTAACTTATTTTTGGCACCTCTTACTTTAAATTCTTTTCTCCAATGCTCCAAGGAGTTTCCTTTCTGTCTTTTAGCTTCCTTAATTGTTTATTCCCTTCCTACTTCCTATCAGTGAACGAATTTTAATGAATTTTTGTCCGTAGTTGGGATCTAAATTAAGGAGCGTTTATGACTCGGTGGATGATATCGATTTATGGCTTGGTGGCTTGGTGGAGCCAAAATATAGCGACAGCATACTAGGCTTAACTTTTAGAGAAATAATTGCCGAACAATTTTCGAGATTAAAAAAAGGGGATAAATATTTTTTCGAGCACGATCCCGTAATTAATCCGGGACACTTTACTCCAGGTTAAAAAATTGTTGTGTTCGTCAAATTATTATTAATCGAATTTTTCTAGGCCAATTAAGAGAGTTGAGAAAAGTTACGTTGTCACGTATTATTTGCGAAAATAAGGATGGAATTTTATTGCAACGTCAAGCTCCAAATGTATTTAGGAAGCCAGGACTTCCGGGGTAAGTGATAATTTCTCAAGTTTCGATATTTGAATTTTATCATTTTTATTTTTAGAAATGAATTTGTCGAATGTTCGAGTCCCGCGATACCAAAGATTAATTTATTGGGGTGGCAAGAATTGTAATCCTTACAAGGAAACCTCGCCGAGTTAATATTTTATGAATATTATTTGTGTTTTTGTTGGATTTTTAGTAATTGCAATAAACAAGATGAGAGTTAAATGAATTTTTTTAAATAATAAACTCAAAGTGCATCAAGACCGTGTTTCCTGGTTCTTCTAAAACATTTTCTAGCTGAATGGGGTTCTAGCCTTCTAATATGTTGATTGCAGCAAATCTTACGTTTTTTGAATATTATGTTTTCTTTAGTCCTCGATAATTAAAATTTTTTTTCGCCATTAGTTTAGTCTTAGAATTGAGAACTCTTACCAGCAAATCTGATGTTCCGAACCGCCACTGATTTATAAATAAAAAATGTTGTACGCATTTTCAGTTACATAAATAATGTATTAACTTTTACATCGATTTTAGTTACAAACTATCATAACACTTATTTAATAATTTCCTTAAGACTTGTAGTTTCATCAATTCCAGCCTTTTTAATTGACAAAATCACAAAACTTTTTTTTTTCAAATTACACTACTTGAAGAAATAATTTGAGAGCTGTTTAAGATCGTTGATTATTTTATTCATAATTATTTTGTTATCTAAATTAATTTAACAAAATAATTATCTATATACTAAGTTTCTATAGGTACAACCCATAAATTAGTTTGGAGTTTTAGTTTTGTAAATTGGTTCTGCCGGATTTCTTCTAAAATAACACAAAATGAAATTGGTTTTATTAGCAATTTTTTAAATCAAACCATGAGCTTGAGGAGTCGACGCCTTTCGTTGGATTCTCTTGTACGGATTGCTGGGTCGTCTAAATACAATACGTCGTCGTTTATTGGCAAGCCGTCTTGAATTGTTGCCATATCCTGATCCTCTGATCTAAAACAAACAAAACTTAACGACTTATAGGCCAGTCAGTAGAGGGTTTCTATGATGCAATAAATGGGGTAGAAGCTTTTATTTTTTTAAATTGTTTATATGGGTGTAAACATGTAAAAAACAAAAATGCTAACACCGGCGACCTCGGGAGACTTTTTGGCAGCCAAAAAACCCCAAAATTTTAAGACTTGCTTTGTTTTTTCGCCTATAACTTCTAAATGGAGCATATTAACCAAAAATTATCTCTATAACAGATTAAAGAGCATTAAACTCTGCGCCAAATAGTACCAACACTTAATAATTCGGCCAAGCGGTATGGTCGCCAACCGCGGTCAAAAAACGACGATTTTTCCCAACTTTTTCAAAAACTGACATATTGCATTATATATGAGTCTGCTGTTTAGAAAATAGTACTCTAAGAAAAAAACTCATTAAATGAAAGTTGTAGAGCATCTAATTCTGCGTCCATATGTAAAATTTTTTAATTTGGTCAGGCATACCTCTCCCAAATTGGCAATATTTTAATGTCCGGCAGTTGGCATACGAAGGTATAGTAAGAGAATAGTTCAGTCGAATAGGATTTTTGGTCAGAACAATTCCTACGTAGCTGGATTTTGGTATACACGTACATTAAGATGTTCCAAATAAGTATATCACAAAATCAGAAAAATTTCGGCGGAGCAATTTGAGATATTCAAGGTCAAAGGTTACAAAAATGGTTTTTGGCAAATAACTCGCCTTCTATACATCATACGTTGATCAAGGTTATTATAAAAATTATAGAAAACATTATTAGCTACAAGATTGGTTATACACATTTTTTTCATAAGTTTAACCCTTTTCGAGATATAGCGCGGAGAATGGTCGAGTTCTGGTTATGGATAAACTCCGGAGTAGGACGCGTAAGTCTTATGAAGGAGTCAGCCACTAAAACTTACCGACTGATAAATAATATGGCACTGTATGAAACTGAATAAAGGATGTAATTAAAGATTTATGAAAGTAAAAATGGTGTTAGGTCTCGTCTTGACCTATTGCAAAGAAATTTAAAAAACAGATAGTTCGAAATTGTGACACTTGGTAAGCGCGCTATTCAACTTCAAGAGCTTCTTATACACGACTTGGAGGCACGATAAAGATTTCTTATACCACATCAGATAGAATAAGAAAAATTGAATAATAACTTGGAAAAGCGGCGAGCGGAATCACTCCACTATGTTTCTACCCTTAGAAGTGTATAAGCTCCATTAACTGATTAAAGTTTAATATTGAATTTTTCCCATTCTTTACCACCCCCCAAATGAAGAAAACTTACTGGCCCTCTTTTTAATCTCAAAACAAATAAATAAACATCTAATTTAGTGTACATATTGTGTAATCCATTGAGCTGCCCTGTAAGCAATTTATCTACATTTCTTCCCTTTCATTTTTTTTAAGTAACAAATTTTATCTAATGAGGGCGCTTAGCGCTTAGTTCTGAAATACTGCGTTATTAGAAAATAAATTTAATGGGTAAATCCAGTCGTAAACTTTAATTATGCGTAAAAATGTGAACAAAATTGAAAATTATTAAGCAGATTTCCATTTTTTATTTAAGCAATGTCATCAGTAATTTGTTTTTCACTCTGTTAATTAATTGTAAAAGCTAAAACTTAATCTTATATTTAAAAGCGCGAACCCAACTTGATTTTAGAAAATTTAAATTTGGCAGTTTTCCCTTTCGTAGTTTGTTGTAAAAAAGTGCCATAATTGTAACAAATCGTCCGGGGATCCAATTTAAAGTCAGAGTTTTACGTACTCTCTAAATTCAAAAAAATGGCCATAATAATAGTTGAATAACCTTTTGTTGGCGGATAAGATCGTTTGTTTAAATTTTTATACCTTTCGTTTCCATTGAAGGATAAGTCAATATTTCTGTGTTTTATTAAATCGCCATTATCAGCTTTCCACCCTCGTAATTCGAGCGGCCTTTGAACCAGTCGTGATAATAACCATTTAGCATCGATTAAAGGATTAATTTGATCCTTTAAACCGTCGTCGGTATCAGAAGCCGATCCACTTCTTTTACCATGAGCTACAATTAAAAGTTAATTTTGGTTAACTATACGTTTTACCTAATACTCACCACCCCAACAGGAATGTCCGTAGCTGAGACACGATCCTAAAAGAAAAGTAGCAGTAATTAGCGATAGTAAACAAAAGTTAGTTAAACAGGGCGTTTCAAAAAAGCGTGCCGTAACAAAAAGTAAAATGTAGCGCTTTTCTATTTTATGAAAAGTCATTTTAATGCCTTACGAGCTTCTATTTTGGCGTGTGAGTAGGTAGTATCCTAACACATTTTTCTTGAAAATGGATTCTTAAAAATATTATTTTGATGGTTTACAAAGCATTTTGAGACACTTAAAAAATTAAAGTTTCATATAAAGTTTTTTTACTAAACTTTGCGTTAATATAAAGTTGATTTAGTCCTTTTATTCCGTATAAATAAAACAGCTACAAAGTATTGCCATCGGTGCTTCCCCGACTGCACGTCCACACTCAAGAAGGTGGGGACATAATACACTCATTTTGTTTCCATTTTTCACAATAACAATTAAGCAAATTTTACGTTTTTAACTAGGGGGTAGTTTAAACCAATTCTTTTTCTGGTTTGGTATTAAGTAGATACTACCTTTCCAACAGAATTTTCTTAGTCGTCCCCTTTTGAGCCAGATGCAATAGAACGATCATTTTTAAGCACCCTGTATCTATTATTTTTAATTATAAAAAATTGCTTTTAGCGCCTCTCAATAAACCCCGAATTTAACGTAAAATTTATACAAAAATGTAATAAATATATACTTTTGAGGTGTTGAAATTTAACCCGAGGGTAGATGTGGGTACAGATACATGTTGACTGTTTCACTGGAGCATTATTTCTGTTTGTTTTACTTTCAACAAAAAATATTATTGTTATACCGAACAATTTTTCGTTAAAATACAAAAGTGTATAGAGGTGGGTTGGATACATCTCGATAATTACTAAAAGCAAATGAAAGGGCTTTTTTCTAAGGTGCAATTTCTTAAGTAATCAACACCATTTGTGGAAAACGCATAATTAATTTTCTCAAGACGTTGGCAAAATAAATTATTTAAAAATTGTTCCTTGAATAAATTTAGTTATAAATAAATTATTAAGTTTTGCGTCCACTTTATGTGCGAAATTTTCAACACTTGTTGATTCAAGTAACTGCTTGATAAGCCATTATCAAAACCAGGCGTGTTTTACTACGTGTTTGTAGTTTGTACACGTTTTCGAATTGGAAAATTAATTTAAAATAATTACGAGAGTTTTTAATCATTTTTTAACTTTTTGGATTAGTTGGGGAATTGAAGTAGGCCGATAAGATTCACTGGCCTCTACTCAGAAGGGAGGGCGCTTCTTAGATAACAACAACAACATGTGATTGCTAATAAAATGCCTATAACCACCAAAAAGTTGAATTTTAATGCCGGCTCAATGGCTCGATATACAGTGTGTCCGAAAAAGTATGGAATATGCCATACAGTTCTTTAAGAATCCATTTTAGGCAAAAAATTTTTAAATAAAAGTTGTCTATCAAGTAGTTGTCTACCACCTTACATCCGTAAACTCAATTTTTTGTTAAAAAAAAGCACTAGCACTTGAAGATTTATAAATGGCAGGGTATGTCGTTATTATACTCAATCGATAGAGGGATCATTTCTCCTTTCGGCCATGTAAAACTTTAGTGCCCTCACATAGGAAAAGACCCCCATTTATCTTCCCAATTAAGTTCGATTGACTTTTAACACGCAATTGTTTAATGTGTTTACCCACGAATGTACCTATTGCTCATTCAGCTACCACAATTTTTTTATGTTTCCTCAACTTCTACGGGTAGACATGCCGTTCTATTATTTGCTGTTGTTGAAGAGAGATATCCTACTGCACAATATACAGCATGTTGCCCCACTTAAATTACAAGTTAACTATGACCATACCCAATGTTTTGAAAAGAGCAAAGGGGTATTTTAATAATTTAAATAATAGCGTTAGACTTTATTTCTACAATAGAGAACAGAGTTATATTGTAGTAGGTACCTAGTAAGTACTTCGATATTCATAGATAAGAGCTTACAATAACACGAAAGTATCGATAAAATGAATATAAAATGAAATTAGTTTGTTCAATTTTATAGTAATAAAAAAAGAATTGAATAGTTTTTGTTTTTAAAACAACACAATTTTGAGTTTGAAATCAGACCAAAAACGATCTTAATAGAAAGTGGATTAAATATTCCAACTAGACGGGAAACGTATAAACAATTTAAATTCTTAAAAATTGATAGAAAAGTTACTGGTACAATGAAATTTAATTGGAATTGGAGTATAAATGTGAATTTTTAACCTTTCTTTGCACCATTTGCTTTTTTCCATAAGTAAAAGAGTATCGTTTTCATTTTTTATAAATTCATTTTTTTTAATTATCCAGGAATTAACGCTACAAATCATGTATATTATAAGAATCATCAGAAATTCAATTAAGTATGTTACCTAAATGTGGTAAAAATAGAAAAATTAGTGGCAGCATTAAACTTGACGTACGTTTATGCATAGGTAGACATTTAATTCAGGAAAGTTTTAAATGTTATTAGTATCTCATTTGTAGATTTGTGTTTCCGACATGCACTAAGTTAATTAATTAAATTATTTCAACACAAAAAACTACATCATGTGAACAACACCGTATTCCCTACGGTTTAAATTCAATTTTATGATAAATAAGAGAACTATTACTATTATTGGTGATGGTGGTGAGCCTATAACCTGATAAGTGTCATCTCTTTATACGACTTTTCGAGCCAAATGGGCTTAGCTGCTTTAAAATGTTTTTTCAAAGCGATATTCCGTTATTCGACCTAAACCGCTTGCGTATCGAAAAGTAAGGCAGATGAGGAAAAATTACACTTGACTATTTTTGTAGAATGGAGAATTTTCTACAAAGAAGTTCCGAGTTGCCCTACTCTAATACTAATATTTTAGGCAAGAGTGATGCGCTTCAAATTTCTTAATTTTCGTGCGATGCACGAAGTTCGCGTTCGGCCAATTAATAATAAATTAAGAAAAAGGTGTATAAAAATATTGAAACAATTTTTAGACTCTCTAAAGACAATAAAGAAATTTTAGCATCCCGCTTCTCGGCCCTACGGGCTGTATTTTTGAGTTATCTGGGTTTACTTTCAATTATTAAGGCTGGAGAATTATAGGTTATAGTGCATTAAAGTATGTTATGCAACCCAACTAACATTTTCAGTAGCGTCTTTTACATTTAATTTTTAGAGGTGTGTATCATTTAACTATCTTTGTTACCCATCATTCAGGCGCATTCTGTATCATAACCTCTAAAAATAGTGACATTATATGCCAAAATTTAGCCATTTCCCATCATATTTTTAAAGTAGACTTTATATGATCGCGTTCGGCGTACAATTCTGAACAGTTTATGGCGAAAAATCTGTTTCTTGCAATTTGTTCCAGGTCAAACTTATCATTACCTGTACTAATATTTATCTACGTTTATGAATCGCAGCGACGGCTGGGTGACGACATCTATTAGAATTTTTGAGAAGCTTAATTAACATTGGGCTTATGGGAAAAATCTTACGTCGTCCTCAGGGCATAGGAAACACATTTTCTTTTAAATCAACTATTATAGATATGTTCTGTATCATATCCTCTATGGCTTGACATATTTCATATCGTTCTAAGTATTTATACGTAACAGAAAACTATCAGTTTAAACTGACTATAATTTGCCACTTTTCGGAAAAATTTTTTTTTGTTACTTTCTAATACTTTTTTGGGATTTAAAAATATGTCAAGCCATAGACAAGATGTTTGGCTAGACTCTACAAAAACTTCAGTTGTATCTGTTGAGTATTAAAGCTGTTCAGGACGACGTAAGAATTCTAACCTATAATTCTCCAGCCTTAATGTTTAACAAGTACAAAAAATTATTTCTCATTCTTCGTAAATTTTAAATATTTCCTTAGGGTGTATTATTGATCGCAACTATATGAAATTGAGTGGACATATAGTATATTTAATGCTGTTTAACGGTGTTTGTGATTACCTGTAACAAACTGTTTATAAAAAAATTAAAAACTATAAAATTGATTCTATTCATTCCATATATGGAATTCCATCTCTTATCGTTTTTATTTTTTGTCATAAACAATTGCAGGTTAATCGAACCTGATGACACCGTCCTATAGAACATGAAAACAATTATGTGTGCCCCAAGTTTCATATATTTGCGATCAATAGTACACGCTATGGAATTATTTTAACTCAAGAAAAAATGAAAAGTGCATGTTTTCTGTTTATTATTTCTTTTTATGTATGCCCAAATTGACACGCCAAAATGATTTCCAAAAACTCAAAATGGAGAAGTAAAAATAAACGTTTTAAGTAAAACACGCACCTACAATATTATATATTTACTCCACATCCTCTTGTTCAAACATTACGCAAAAATTACATTAACTTCGCTGTTTAGTTTAATTAATTAATTTTACGTTACAGCCAATTACGTTGTAATTAAGCACTTGAAGAACTTGATAAAATATAATTAACGTAATGATCTACTACAATAATAATTATAAATATTTTGACTTTGATCAACTTAATAAATTTACTATTAGTTTGTTGGCTTTACAGATCGTACACAATTAATGTTAAATTGTTCAATCACCCACAAAATTTGACATCGAATAAATTGTGGGCGGAAATTAAATAATTAAATTCTTAAAATATATCGGAACAGTTTCGTACATATTTTAGCTTAATTTAGCAGTTTAGGTGTGCCACTATAGAGACAGTAGAGAGTAGAGCAATAGGTAATTTAAAAATAGAGGGGATATGTTATCACTGAACTTTCTCATTGGGGTAACCTTAAGCGAAGGTTTACTTTGAGACTTATTATCCCACGAATATCTATTTTAAGACCAAAAATTTCCACCATGTCTGCCATTTAGTCTCTCTGCTACTGTTGCAAACACTAAGAGGGGGATTCAAAGTCGCCAGAGGCGCTAGTGTACAAATTTTAAAAATTTTTAAAGGTTTCTGTAGTATCCAAAATTTTTGGGTTTTGTCACATTGAATGTCAGAATTTTCATAAGCGTACGCCAGATTTTTTTTGTAAAAGATGTATTTATTTAGAAATAGTATGTCCATTCATTTTTAAAGAAAAGAGTGTTTATTTACAAATTTATACTTCAAAGTGACTCGTTTACAAGCGAGGTGTCGTCGTTTCCGCGAGAGCGTAAGTCGTAACTCTTGTTTTACGAAAACAAGAAATTATTGATACACCACTGCACTTTTTATATTTTGGCAGAAAACTAACCTTAAAATCAAAAATTTGACTTTCTTGCTGAAAAAACAGCAGAGTTGTGCATGAACCTGGCCGTTCAAACTGGCGGATTTTTTGATATATATTAATAATTTTGCCCAGGAATGACTCCCGCTTTTATTACTAATCTTTGGAACCTAATATTTTGACATTTCACTATTGTTAGGGCTGCCTAGGCCAAGTGAAATTTTAAGCAAAATCCGTGAAGAAAATTTTCAAATTACTCTTTCGGGGTAACGCCGTTACCTCCCTTATGAACGCGATTTTTTTATTCAAAAGTTCTGAACTCCTTCTCCAATCTATTATTGTCCCATAAATACCCAAATTTTTATTCTCAAGCTTCTGTGAAGCCCGGGGGTCATCCCTTAGGAATGGTCTAAATTCGATTTTTCAATAAATCCCCCTCTTAACTAGCGAATTATTAAAAATTTGGCGAGCGGGTTCCTGACGTAGAAAGCTGCAATCATCACTGGTTGACTAGCCCACTCATTAACGAACAAAACTATGGAAAAATAATAAAAATTTTGACTATATTTTGACAGCTGCTGACGAAACTAAAAGTGATAAACTTAGTGATAATCCCTCGTATTTATTATAATTAATGGGCTAGTATTTACTTTAACGACGTTTACATAATGTAAAAAAATAGCTTCTGGAGTTTATAATGTAGCTTTAGGTGAAACAAGTGACTGTTTCAATTATTCCACGCAAACTTTAACTTTTTAATTACCCATTTAAAAAAAATTGAGTCTGCAATCAACCGTTAAACTTTATATAGAAAGAATAACTTGAAGCATGTAAAAATGAAAAGTTAGTAAGATAACGAGGATAAAGTTTTCTTTTACTTTTCTATTTATCATCTCAATTTGCGAAATAATTTTAAAACAATACCGAAGAGGTTAGATACATAAATTGTCTACTTAATTAATTATTCGCCTTTTTTAAACGTTTAGTTAGAGAGAATTTTTAAGTTAATTGGACTTTTATTGTTATACAAATAGAAGAAATTAAATTAAAAGTTGAAAGTTCTTCATTTAAAAATACAAAAAATGGTGATATTAAATATTCAAATTTAAAGGAGGTAGGTAGTCTAAAAGTACGCGCGGAATTAAATTAAAGGGTGGTTTAACTTCTCTTTGAAATTTCAAAAATAAATGTCAAAACTTTTCGAAATAACTATTTTTATATAATAGGTCTGTTCGTTTGCAATGTTTTCGCTGCTTTTTCGCGTGAGATCATGAAGTCGAGTGTTCGTTTGTAAAATGTTTTCTTAGTAGATAAGTTTCGTGACGTCACACGAATCAACTCCAACATGATTTGCCTGATATTAGAGTTAACTCACAGTCCAAACGAACAGACCTTTTGCGTCTGTAAGAAAACAGTTAGAGCTCTCATATGAGTGCTATAATAGCTTTTTGAGTGCTATAATAACTTTGGTAAAATTGGTTTGGAAGTTGGTCGCAATATTTAATTTGACATACTTGTTAAATCGAGAAAAGATAAAACGACTATTTTTGGAATTACAACAGGTGCAAATGGTTGAGATTTTGCCTAATAGAAATGCTATAATCGATCCGGTGATCTGGGCCCTAAATGTCCTATGCCCTATGCATCCTGGGTTGACAGTTACAATTTTCTCCACCAACTCATTAATTTTTTTTCGCTCATCTCTATGTAATGCTCAGTTTTCTCAGCTGTCCGTCCGTATCTCTCCCCGTCTACCTTTTTAATTCTCATTCTTTTGACTACAATAAAAGCTTTTATAATAAAAAAATTACGTAAGATCATTAGGAGCCCTTAATAATGGCGAAAAATAATTTTCCCAAGACCCCAAATTGATATTTGACAATGGCAAAAAGTACAGAAATTTCTTTACGACACTCGACACATACGACATAATAGATAAGAAATTTCTTTGGGGTAGCTTTTTCTAAAATTAAAAAATAATTAGTGAAAGCGTATACTCACGCCGTAAAAATTAATTATTCGATGACCAAACAGGTAAATCGTCTAATAATGAAAGCACGTAAATTAAGTTTAAATAATACAAGTTTGAATAGGTTATAGTGAACATTGTATTTTGACAGTTTTGATCGTGATAATGCCAAAGTTTTACACAAAAGTATTTGATTGAACTTTTGTGGGAGTTTAAATAAGAAATCCTTAAAAAAAAGAAACCTCTTAGTTAATTACCAGAGACCAGAGAGCAAACCAAACTTTTCAAGCCGATATTTAGTTTCAACTTTTTGATAATGTACGTAAAGTCGAAACAATTCTCAAACAGACAAAGTCGATTTTGAAATCGTTATAAACAAAAACAATTGTTGCATTTGTGTTTAATTAACAAAAATTTAAATTTATGACCCAAGCCGTTCTGCCAAAACTTATTCCCACCTACCTAGACGAAATTAATGACATTTCGTCATAGTTTGTTTTTAACTACAGAAAATCTATATTAATAAAATAACAATACACCTAAAGGTATCTACTCGGAATATTATGTTTACCTTTGATAAGTGCCATCTTTTTATGTGTTTTCTTTGTAAATGTTGCTTAATTTAGTCTGTTACTGTTCTGAAAACAAAACTTTCGTAAAAAAAGTTATTTTGAAACGATATTTATGGCGCCTATACATTATTAACTACTTAGAAAGAAAACTAATTTGACACCTAACATTTACATTTTAGTAATTTGACAGGTAGGTACCTACTCCTTATTTTTAATTTTTTTTCCTAAGCCACTTTATCGTCTTTGGCGTAAAAGCTAACGCAGGTTGGGCTACTTCAAAAAGCCCCCCTCCCTCTCAAACTGTGGTAAGATGAATAACTGATTAAAAAGGAAACGTTTTTATTAGATTGTTAAAATTTAATTCTTCCAAATATTACTGGCACATCGGAAAATATGGCAAAATTCTAACGACACGAGAACGGAACCAAAGAAATTGCTAGAAAGAGAATAGGGAAGTTACAGGTTACGAGTCTAAAATTACAGTGTACGAGCTCTGACTTTTCCTTCTGTGAAAACCATTCATATAAGTAACCTGTTGGAAAAATAAATTTGAAATTTATTCCTAACGACACGACGACGAAACCACAAATGGGGTGGTTAATTTGTATTACATGAAGTGACTAGAGCCAGGATTACAATTTTTCAAATGAATTAAAAACGGCCAAATTTTTTTCAGGAAGCCCGTTGAGCTGCTGAGGAATTGCATGACTAACGTAGAAGTCTTTTTATGCCAGTGAACGTCTATATTGAGACATTGAGACAAAACATTTTGGTTGGAGTGTCCTTAATCTTATAGACATAAACTACACTACTTTAGCCAAGTACTTTATTTTTATGTGGTACGTGGGTTGTTGACGACACTAGGACGAAACCGCAAAGTATTGGATAAAAATTGGAGTAGAGAAAGGGATTCTAAAATTTATTCCCCGCAATTTCTTTCTAATAATTTCTTCTTGGTGAAACAGTTGCTTGCTTTTGAAATTTGAGGTACTTTTGTATTTCAGTATTTTGGAGGTACGTTGGTCATCGTCAGGTAGAAAAGGGTAAAAGCGACTCGCTTTTAGCATCTTTAAATATATAAGGGTGGGTGGCTATTTAAATTCCATCAGTTAGGCACGAATGACGCCATGCCCAGAAAATAATTCACTATCTGTACCTATAATAGGACAACATTGATGACGAGATCTACAGCAGTTTTTTTTCAATTTATGACCCCTTCCAACTTTTACCAAAAAGATTAAACAGTTTCATCAAAAAAGCCTGAAATAATAAATATCTATTTACATTTTGTGCCTTCGCTTTTCTCGATTTCACTCGAAAATACTTTCACCGCCATTGTATTAATTTATTTTAACGCCTCTTTCAATATTTACGGTGCCACGATGAGTTAAAACTTTAAATATACCTATAGTACTACGGCGTGCAAACCACTTGTGGATTTAATTTACTTAGGCAAACTCAAAGACGAACGAACCGTATTTAAACAAAAAAGAGCGGCACTTGTAATGATTTTTTAAAATTAGCACTGTTTGATAATGCAAACGCTTTCTGTGATGATTTGATATCATCTTTTACTGGTCCAGAGGTGGTGACGTCATCAATATTTGAAAAAGTAAAACTATACCTCGTCCAAAGTAGAAACTTTCAAAGCAGGAAGTATCATGAAGAAGGCCTGCTCGCGAGAGCTCGAGCCTGACCTTTTCTCTTTTGCCTAAGTACGAATAAACCAACTCAAAGGCGCCCTAACTTGTGTTTTGAAAATTGGCCAGCTTAGGACTTACGCTCATAAAACCGTTTCTATTTCTACCTAAAATAAGCCGATAGGTAAATATCTAATTTAATTTTTAGTAAGTCTACTGACTCACGATGCATATTTAGTCAAATTCGAGACAAATTGAATTATTTATTAAATGTTAAACTGAGCTGATGTAGTTATTTGATACAATCACTTCACGTGCTTCTAATATAATTAATTAGAAATTTAACTTAGTTAAACATCACCTACACATTATAATATACTAGTTTGATTATAATAGTTTTTTAGCTTTCTTGTTGAATATAATAATGTTTTGAAGATAAAAAAGCCAATGATAAAATAAAAATATAATGACGCGTTTCGCCTTACGGCTTCATCAGATAATAAAATTAAAAAATAAAAAAATTTTAAAAATTAAAGCATAAAAATCTGTAAAGGAAATAAGTCAAAATTAGGTTAGCGAATTGCATAAATTTTTGATATGTAAACTTACTAGTATAAATTTATAGATTATAGATAGATAGAAATGCGACGTACCTACCCTTATTATTGCTTAAGTTTTGGGGTGGGCGTTTTTAAGTTTTTGAGTAAGAAAGCAGTATTTTATGAGCTGTGCTGAATGGCAATACTCTACATTTAAGTGCGAATTAAAAAATTTGCACAGCAGAGGAAAATATGGAACAACCCATGGAACAACCCATCGATTATCTACAGTTTATTATACCCGTCCGTGTGATAGTAGTAGTCTATAACATGACCGCCGTCGGTTGAAGATCTCTTGCAATAATTTGAGTAGCCATCTTCTCCTGTTTGTGCGTCTTGAATAAATTTGTGCGGGTATCTTCTACAACCCTATACAATGATATACCAGTTCATGAATCTTTAAAGTGGGCATCCTCTTTAACTTTGTGAGCACCGAAAAATGTCATGGCAAAGACGCCGTTGTATTTCCTAATGTTTTGTATAAAATGCCTCGAGTATTTATTTATGCTCGCCCATTAACAGACTTTTAATCGGTTCTGGGGGATGTTCATAATCGTTTGGCCGTACTTGCCCAATGCCCATTGCAACAACTCATTGCTGCAGTTTCGTTGGTTCACTTCCTTGCATGACAATTTAAGCATGTGTTAGCCATAATATGTCCCAGAGACAGCTCTTCTATGTTTGCATACGCAATGAAAGGTTCATAGGAAAATGCGCATTTATCAAAAAACACATCTCTTATAAGTAGGATTTGCATTTGTTCGTTGCCGTTGTGGTTGCAAGCGCCCTTCTCTTTCAGCTGTACTCTAATGGAACTATATTTTGGGAATATTTTCGGCCAAACGAGTTCTTTTCATTCGGTTACGTAACATACGTTACTTGTAATTGGTGCTCTTCTGAACTTTGTTGACTTCAAGAAAGGATCATTTGTGTGGACATTGCTGTTAATTTAGAGCAGTGGTCGCCAAACTACAACCCGCGGGCTGGATCCGGCCCTCCAGCAAATTTTATCCGGCCCCCGAATTTTATTAAAAATATGTTTAATCGGATGTATGAAGTATCGTGTTAAGTGCAGGGATCGCGCTTATTAGTATTTTGGTATAAGAGTTGGCTAAACGAACAAAAATGATCCTCGAGTTATAGCTACACCAAATCAAAAACCAAAATTTACCTTATGAGAACTTTTCCTGCTCTTTCAGACGATGGCAATACATTTTTATTGTTATTGGTCATTTAAGAGTTATTTATAGCTTAACGTATATAGGTTTACATTTTTTTAAATGTTCATTTTGATGAGTTTTTGAGATTTATGTTAATTTCTAAGGTCGTAGTAGACATATCGTAAAAATTAGATAGCCTATTTTAAGCGTGAAATTTTTATCTATATGTGAAAGTAAGAATGATTAAAATTGGTTGAGTGGTTCGCGACTTATTAAGTAACGTACATACAAACGAACTATCACAAATTATATTCAAGTTATAATTTTTAGCTGCGATACAACCGCCTTTAGACTGTAAACGAAAATATCTTTAAACATGTACGTTAATACGCCATAAAGTCCGTGTAAGAAAGTTTACGTTTGTTTTACGAAAGTGAACTGGACTCGAAGAGGGAGAAGCGTTTTTCGTAATGCATTACTTAATACGGTATGAACGCTAGGCGTTCGTCTGGATGCTATTTATTATATAATCGCGATTGGGAATGGTGTCGCACCTAGTGCTCTACCCACTAGGTTATCTCGGTTCTGACACTTCTCTGGTAAATGCGCACAAACTTTTGCCCGGAGTCGTTACACTACTTCTACTCTCCTGTTTTTGGTAAAACACCCCCCAAAAATGTATCGAGGTCTAATTTACGCAACTGAAAAAATTCAGAAAGAGAGTATTATCGCTCCCCCCCTTATAATTTTGTTTTTTTAATTAACTGTACAGGAATTTCCTGAAAATGGAATCTTTTGACTTGTATTTGATAATGCATGGTTGACGTTTTTTAAAAGAGACAACGGTAAAGTGTGATTGTTGATGCAAGGGTTGAACAATGCCATTAATCATTATAAATGAGCTCGGAAATTCTACTATTTTTTATTGAACATTTCAAATTTAAGTAGATCTTATATAAATCTGGTATCCATCTCGAGCATAATTTTAATTTAATTGTAACCCAGGATTTTAAGCCTCAAGTCACATCTTCAGAGGTATTATGTACCTATAGAGTATCATTTTGCGTTTAGTGTATAAACAAACAGCGATTATACATCTCAATTTACGTACCTAAACAATTAATTAATTAATCGACGTTATTTTGCTCGAACGTATAACGCAATGTAAAAATAAGCACATCCTATAAACGGCTTTTAAGCTCAACTTTCTTTTAATCCTTTCGATAAACACATCTAGAAATTTAATTCCTCTTTATAACAACTTTTCAAGAAATTTTCTCAAGAAAAACAACATTTTTTAGCAAACTTTCCTAATTTAATTTTTTTGGGTAACCCCAAGCCACATCTTTAATGCTTCGTCAAACCACATCAAGTGAATTTAGAACAAAATTTTATTTTTACAAATGCGACGAACTGAAAAATTCACTAAAATTTGCAAAAAAATAAAATTTCAGTTGACAAAAATTTGCCGGCATTGAACTTACCTGCGGCGCACTCCGCGAAGCAGAAAATTAAGACTAAGAAAATTGTAGCCACCTTTCCTCTCATCGCCGAATTGGGTAACTCAAATAACTGACACATTTATCACTTGTTTTTTCTTTTTTTTTCTTTTTACTAAAACTGTCGTCACCAATTAAATTAATTGCAAATTAATTAGTCGAATCGAGCAATCAGCAAAATGAAAAACGAATATTTGATTACTTGGGCGAAAAAAGCGTAATTTTTGTTTATTATAAAAATTGTTATCAGTTGTCTACGTTTAGTCAGACTCTGTCGTGGGGTATATTCCTGTGCTTTTATAGTGAAATTTTGCGCCGCCTCCCGCCAACGTTTACGCCGCCCTCTGAATATTGTCTACCTATTTCGGAATATTAGAACAAATAATATTTACGACTTTTTTTGTTCAATTTACTTTATCTCTTTGATTTGATACACGTAACTTTTATTGTAATAATTTGCTTCAACGATTGCATCGCAAACTATTCCTAGATCAAACAATTTTCTTTTAATCTCGCAGCAAATAAGTCATTTCAACGTTTATTTGTCTAATTAAGAAACTTAGATTGAAGGAAATCAAAAATTTATTTTTAGTTTTGGCAAAATAAAAAAAAAAGAATGGCGAGTGATTCTCTTTTGAAACACTATTTGATTCAGGCTCTCGGTACTCCTCTTACTGAAGAAGTTGAATAATAGATACGACACAAAAGTTGGGTTTATTGGAAAAGATTCGGCAAAGGGCAAAGCAATTAAATTTAGAATGCGAGAGCCGGAGCTGGAGAAATGAACGGTAATGCAGAATAATTTGGGTTGTAATTTAAAAAATCCACTACAATTTCCATTTATCGAACATGGCTTTCGTTAGCGTCTCGTTAAGCGTTAGGTCTTAAATTGAGATGTTTGTAAGCACCCAACAACATTTAAATTATTGTGTTAAAATAAGCCTGAAAACTATAAAAGAGTAAATACGTTGGCTGATATGCTTAACAATAATTCTAGCCTTCTCACGCAATATAAAGACGTACCTACTGATATATTCTTAACGTACTGGTTTACTAGTCAGCGCCTCACGAATTGCAAAAATTGCATGAATCGCCCTTTATTGTGGAAATGCCATTCACTTTAAATCGTTTTGAGCAAACGTGACTTTCCCGAGGTGCTCCATAATGGAGAAGCCAGTTAAATGGATTTGAGTACGTAACGTATAGCTCCGGGAAGCGCGTCCAAAGAGTCTCTCGAAGACTCCTTTTTTATTAATTCGAGTTTTATAAAGATTCAGAAGTATTGGATTTAGACCACCCACACTTCCACTAAAAATTCCCATTTTTGGACTAATAAGCGCTATACGAATTAGAATTATTGAGAAGGCCGTTCCTTCCTTGGACGAGGTCTAGGTTAAATAGGCCGTTTCCATTTCTAAACAAACGCGTGGTTAAACCACTATGCAATTGCCACAAAAAATGCAAACTAAAAGATAACAAGATAAGTAAAAGGTGGAACTTGAGCGAAACAATTTCGAATTATTAACGGCGGCGTTAGCCTCGGGGTTGCAACATTTTAAAATTTCTCGAACAAGCCGTTTGATCATTGTAAATTTTTTGTTGAATTTACACCGACTAACAAAACGAACATTTAACTTGCCCCCTTTTTAAAGTAACTTTTAAGTTCACCTCCGCGCCAAACTCTTCTAAAAGCTTTAACGTAGTTAATAGTGTAAACTTTATCTTTCAAGTTGTTGAGTGAGACTCGTGCGTATCATCAAAATATGAATGTGGTGTATAGTCAAAAAGGGTGCGAAACTGAAGTTTGTTTTAATTTCGCCAGGACGGAATCTGGGTAGTTTTCGAATAGATGCATTGTACAATGTGGAGTAATTAAAAAAGTGGACATAAAGACAAGTTAAAATAGAGCCGTGCCAAATTATTTGGTAGTTGACTAGTAGGTACGTGCAATTTGACTAAAGTAAGTCATAGGTATATTAGGTTATCGTTTGGGCACAATTTCTATACATAGTGGTCCGCCTCTTCGTTCACGCATTATAAAATTGATTTTTAAAATTTCAATTCATTGGCCCTTGAATTATTTATCAACCGCTAGTGTAATCGACGTGGTTGTTTTCAAACGTAAAACCATTAGTCTAAGAGCTTACAAACAATATCCACTTGATATTATTCCAAAGATTCATTATTTTTATTTAAACGTACTTTATACATCAAATATAAAATTTCTTGCCTGCTGGGTTATGTTGGCCGAGTTACAGTAAGACAGGCACTCAAATTTCCAAAAAAGAAGTGGTAAAATTACTTCGTTTATTCCAGATTAAAAATATAATTTGAAAAAAGAGGGAAAAAAATGAATTGTGTTGTCGGAACAGAATTTGGGCAGAACGGAATAGTAGCGTTTGTGTGGCAAAATCGGCCCAAAATTATCATTTCATCTCGGTTTAAGGCAGAAGTGATAACTCGATAGAGCAAGACGTCGGCAGGATGAGACAGCGCGTGAGTTGGTAGGAAGGCAGCGCAAAAATATACTAAAATAGGTAGTAAGTTAGTACAAAATTTTTTAGGAATGCAATAAAAAATAAAAGTCGACCGTTTGTCACTTTTGTGATTTGTCCTTTTTGTTTTTTTTTGTTTTTCGCTTATAACTTTAAAACTACGCATTTTTTGGAAAAAGTTCTTTTATACAAAAATGTACTCCATCAAATTTCCCAAACATTATATCGGAAAGCTTTTTATCCAGACACACGGTTTAGGCGCTAGAGTACGTTAAAGTATAAAAAAAATTCCAAAATCTGTCAAAAAACTGTTTGGTAGATTATAACTCGAAAATTACGCACTTTTAGAAAAAACAGACTATACAAAAGTAAGGTGTATTTAATTATCTAAAAATTATATGCGAAAGGTTTCTTTGTCAGATAAACAACTTAGGCGATAGAGTCCGTTCAACTTTGACAAATATTTCAAAGTCTGCCAAAAAAGTAATTTATTTAGTTTATCGCTTTATACTCGGAATCTACGCACTTTTTGGAAAAAGTCAATGTATATAAACATAAGCTATATGAAATTTTAAAATAATTATATCCGGACGGTTTTTTCATCAGACAAACGGTTTAGGCGCTAGGGGCCGTTAAAATTTGGCAAAAATTCTAAAATCTGCCGAAACAGTAATTAATTTAGTTTATCGCTGTATACTCGAAAACTATGCACTTTATGGAAAAAGTGCTTCTGTACGGAAATAAACTACATAAAATTTTAAAAAAATTATATTCAAAATGTTTGTTCTGCAGACAAACGGTTTAGGCGCTACAGCATGTTAAAGTATGAAAAAATTCCAAAATCTGTCCAAAAACCAATTTATTTAGTTTATCGCTTAATACTCAAAAACTACGCACTTTTAGAGAAAAAATTGCTTATACCAAATTAAAGTACATTAAATTTTCTAAAAATTCTGTTCGAAAGGTTTTATCTTCAGACTAACGGTTTAGACGCTACAGCACGTTAAAGTATGTAAAAAATTCAAAAATTGGCCAAAAAACGAATTTATCTAGTTTATCGCTTTATGCTCGAAAACTACACATTTTTTGAAAAAAGTGCATTAATATCAAATAAAGTACATCAAATTTCATAAAAATGAGGTCTTCCGAATTTTTTTTACAGCGGTTTAGGCTAGGCGCTACTAACCGTATTTTTTTCCGTTTTCCGAAAAATTGTCGACTTCGTCTCTCTGTGAAGCACTTTATTGAGTAATCTACTTCTTCCTGACGATATAAGGATAATTTGTAATTGGTTGAGGATATTAACTTTACCTCGAAGAAACCTTTAAACCCGTGTTTTCGTTCAAGAGCCATCGAACCACTAGTAAGACTAATTTCTGAACCGCCATATTTAGTACTAAATATAAAATTAAATTCCAATTTTCTACTTTCTAGTTAGTCCAAATCGCATTTTTTTGCAAATTGCTTTTTATAAATTAATTATTTCTTAAAATTTATTGTTCGGGCTCTACACTTATAGTCCAAACTGAGTTTCTTTTTTAAATTAATTTTTTCTTTCATTTAGAAATTATCAACATTCTTTATTAAATTGCACGTTCAGACTTTGTATTAAATTTTAAAAAAGGGACTCAATTTATATAAATGTTCGAAATTTAACTTTAAAAGTTTTTTTATATTACACAAAAATGTAATTTAAATATTGTTTGCGTGGTATGTTAATGTGTTTCAAGTTAAAATATACATCTAAAGCTTGATGTGATAATGTCTGCTTGGTGTAAGCTTTACCTATAATATGAAAATTGAGACAAAAAATTGCTGACGTTCATCTCATGAGAATTTTTAAAAGCTTTAGAAAAAGCTTATTTGTTCCTACTTATATTTTTATTTAAATGTACCTATATTGTATACGCATTTATACAATGTTCTACTAATTATTATTACTAAAGACATAAGAAAATACTCAGAAGATTATTTAAATTGATGGGTGCTTAAATACAACTCACTTTAATATACTTATCAATTTGCGTTATTTTAGGTGTCACTTTTGTACGATTTACCGCAATTATTATTTAAAAAAAGTTTAGTGTCCTTACTTTTAATTAAAAAAATGTATCCCTTATTCTCGTTTAGTGATAGTATACTGCTCTCTTTGCCTTTCTTCAAGATATTTGAACGCCTTAAATGTCGATTTCAAGAGGGCTGGTAAAGACACCTTCTTTCTTCTCTCTCAAGACAACAGTGACACAAAAACGTTCCTAAGTTGTAACAATAGGACAGCAGGAATTTTGAGGTCTGGTATATCTGGTCAACTGGCTCAGATCGTCACTTTTCGGATAAACTTAGGCGTCCCCTGAAAATTCGCAAAATATCGTGACTTTTCTCGCCCTGCCATAGATTCATTTCGCTTAACTGAGTCAAGTTTTCTTGTGAAGGCCAGGAAACTGACAGAAAACTGCGTATCAATAGTGTGTGCCGGGTTGCATACGGACAGCATACGCGCAGCATTCAAAGGGCTTCGTGATGCTCGCGTAATTGACGAGACAAAAAATTTAACAGAAATTTTTATTATTGCAATAACAAAAGGCGTTCAACATACACCCAGAATTATAAATTTAATCATAAAAAAGAAGAACTCAAAATTTTTTTAAAGAGAAATGAAAGTTGCACCTTTAATTTTACGGAACGAGCCAAATATCGGAAGTGCAGTCTCCACCGGGATACCTAAAAATAAATACAGTTCATACCAACTTACTTATTACATCGTTTCATTTTACCTTATTTGATGAGGTAATAAAGGCCCATCAGTTCCATTTTTAAAATCGATGTAAAAATTTTCGTCTAACTTCATACCACCGTTTTCGACATCGACATCTAATTTAACCAAAAAGCCGCCTTCATTTCCACATTTTGGATAAAATTGCAAATCCCATGTGGAATATAAGCTTGAGCTTACGTATAAACGTCTTCCGTCTAAAGATAACTGCAACATTTGAGGGGAGCCGTACAAACGCTTTCCTTTAATGTAAACAGGTTGAGGCACGTAATTTAGTTCTGGATCTTCCAGAATTTCCACATTAGGGTCGTTTAGAAATACACCACCCAGAAATACTTGTCCTAAGACAAAAGAGAGAATATGGAAATGGAAATTAAAAACTTCGATAGCTACCTGTCAATTTGGGATGTTTAGGGTTCCTAATGTCGTATTGCCGTACGTCTCCATGTAACCAGTTACTCAAGTAGAGATACTTATCATCGAGAGATATGATGTTGTCAGTTATCATTCCTAAAAACCAAAATTCACACGGAGTACTCCCAAATGAAAGTGACAGTAAAACCAACCTTGAACGTAATCCGTTATCCACCCTGAAACTTTTTTAGGCTTTACATCGATAACTTTTTCAGCTTTCCAAATTCCGACCTCGTTCAAAAAAAACCTAAAAGAATTTTTTACTAACCGCCAACTCGATGCATTTAAAAGCGTTACCTGAATACATTTGCGTTCACAGCACACGCGACAAAACCTTGGCTCTCTTTAGGATTGTGCAAAAAACGCGTTTCCAACGTCGCAATTCCTTCTTCGCCCAAATCGACACTTTGAATGAGTTCGCGACGCGACCACGAAAAAAAATTTAATTTTCGTCCATAAGCATTTCGATCTAGAGCATCTTGAGGCTTAAAACCCTTTTTGAAAACTTTAGGAGCGGCCCACTCGGATGAGACCATCACGTTGTGATAAGGTTGATACCAAAAGTCAAAACCAAATTTGGGCATTTTTCCGTGCGACCAACTACCTGTCACGTTAAAATTTTGCCCGTCGATCAACAAAAAGTCGCATTTAGCGTTTCCATCTTTATCTCCAAGCGTCGACACCATAATTTGGCCAGTCGCGAGGCAGTGAGTTGTATGCGGAGCCGAACAATTCAAGTCGTGTAGTTGGGAGGCTTCGATTTCCTAAATTAAAACTTTGGTGACGTTTTGGGTGGGATAGTTATCGACTCACTTTGAAAAGTTGCGGCTCTTTCGGATTTGTCGCAGTGTCGACGATCAAAATTTTGTCGGAACCAAGACTGAGAAGGACTAATTTGTTTCTTTTCGGTAGTTTACAACAGTCTTTAAGGACGTGACAACTCGAGCATATGTTCCAACCGCTATGATGGAGCTCGTCTTCCGGATTTCCAGTGTGTAAGCGATGGATTATCTGAAAGCGTAGTTACGTAGTTACAAGACAGTTGGATGTAACTGGAAATGTTAAAATTGTTCTTCAAGATTTAGTTAGTGCATTAAAATAAAATAATTGAACTATAACCAACACCATGACTGGACACTTTATCTGAATAGTATTTAGAGTTTGAATGGAACGAGGTTCTTCCGAAGGCGGTAATAAAATTATTTCAATGAACACATAAAAATAAGACTTAAATTAACAAACTGAAATTTTTGTTATTTTCTTGTACATCGCCTGGAGACCATAACGTATGTCTAAATACAACCCTTTGACCGCTTTTGCTTTATTTTGTTGCTTTATAAACTTCAAATAAAAACGGTTTTCCGACAACGCAAATGAAAGAAAATAATTAAAATACAGATCACTTAATACGTATTTAGCTCTTCCGCAATAAATTTGAAAGAAATTCAAAATACAGGCTCTAGAGACAGAGTAAATTTAACGGTGAGGGGAAACTTATCGTAGCTGTCTCACGTCACCGCTCACCGTTTTAGATATTTTATACAATTCATCTGCATTTAAAGCTTCTATAACAAAGTGACGCTTAAAGCTCCCCTTATTTGCTTTCCGGGCAGTCTTTCACTAATCGTCCCATGCTCTGAAACACCCATGGCGGTTAATGTAAATTAACTAGATTCTTTTCATTCCCAACAGTCAGACGCTGACTCTGCCATTTGAGGAATTTATTGGGACTTATCGGCTTATCGCATATTCCCTTTTAGTAGCCAATTCAAACCCATTAGTTCTCAAGTCAACATAGACGCGTTTGAGAAGAATTTGTACACTTTTAGAAATGAAGCAAACGCTCACCTTGCAATACGTTGGCGAATTTGGATCCACATCTATTGTTGCTAAGAGGTCGCTCTTACCGGACGAACGGTTCGGTTGCACGCATATAACGTACAACAAATCTTCGCGAGGCCCTTTCATGGCCTCTAAAGGTGTAGAATAGCCAGGGCCTAAAAAAATAATAAATAATATAAAATTATTTGTTTAAAACAATAAAAACTATACCTGAATCCGGAGCCATTATCGCCGTTGAACTTAAGAACCCAAACTAACGTTTACTATTTCGAGAGTCTCGACCGATAATGTTTCACTGTTGGTATCGACTTAATTAATTAAATTTGTTTTTGTCTGATTAAGTGAGGATTGCGTCATAAAATGATAAGTCATTAGCATTTTAAACACGTTATTGTTATTTTAAAAATTCCTCATACTGGTCCCAGACTGAAAATAAAAATAAAATAGCAATTTTACGCTAAACTCTAGATGTCCTCTATACGTAAACTAAAGTGACAAAAAGATTTTATAAATCACATTTAAAAACGTTTTATATCCTCTCGAATTTATTTTTCGTAGGAGTACTTTTATGTGAAAGCTCAACGGCCTATTGAAAATGACGATGTTCTCTTGCAAAGAGAGAATATCACAAAGTTATTGCTACATTATTTTTATTGTGTTGTAATTCTATTAGGAGTTCGTTTCGCGAACAACAAACTATCGTCAAAATTTTTTATTGTATTATTTTTAACTTGTTGAAAGGGCGTAGTCACATGGGAAATTTTGAGCAAGTCCTAAATTACTCAAAGTTAGATATGAGAGGCGTGGATGTGAGATTTTACACAAGAAATCTCCTCTTATGCGTTCAAATCCTGCTGAGATATCGATGACTAAATTTCAGTTTAATACACAAATACTTTATTCGAACGAATTTGAGATAAATGACAATTATCGTGAAAAGCTTTTGTTATTTTATAAAAAATTTTTGTAGTAGTTATTTTGTAAAAGTGTGGGTAGCTTTTAAAAATCGAAGGATAAAAATGCAAATATTTCACATATCAAAACTCTTATCGTAATGCACATCAAATTAAATCTTTTTATGCAAAATAACGTCGTTTGCATAATAATCATTAAGCTCTTCTTATCATTTAACGTTATTAACGATAAATTTATATTGATTTAATTAATTTGAAGCAACAATTAATTACAACCAACAACCGCGTTCGCTTACGCTTACCTTTAATGCATTTATTGTCGTAAGTGGAGTATGTACAATGTACAGGTAAATTTAATTACGGCACTATAACAACTTTACTCGTATTAATTTTACGTTTAGAGAGAAACGGAGAGAGAGAAAACAAGCACGATCACTAATTTATACAAACTTAATAAAAAGCTTTATTAAAGTAAAATATGTGGGCTGAAGCTCAGCTTAATAACCACCTTCCTCTTTCTTTCTCTATTAATAATTTAGAGGTGCTATTAAGTACGACCTCCTAACGAGTTATACTGGAAAATTTGTTTTATATTAAAAAAATTATTTTTACGTTGGCAATTTTGTTTAAATTAACCGCGAAAATTGTGATTAATTGTGATAATTGTGTATATTAAATTTCATGACATGCTAGCAATATTAAATAAGACGAGACATAGAAATAGTCTAATCATTGCTGGTGATTTTATCATAAATTTACTTTTGGGTGATGATAGGTTGGTGGGTTAGGGTTATGAGAATATATTAACAATTCAACTGTTATTTCACTGTGCTGGACCCTATTTATACTCGTGTAACCACTCAGACTAGGGCCTGCATCGATAATATTATTACAAATATGCACTCACATTTTCCCATAGGTAATTGGAAATTGAGGTAGGTACTCGTGACTAACGATCCAGCCAGTTGGAACAATATATAAAAGAATTTTTAGCACTCATCAGGTTGAAGAGTTTTGGACTTTTTTAAGGAGTCATGGGCTGACCTGTACGAGATGGATGATACCAAAGTTTTTCTTATTAGTACATTCTTGTTTTATTATCATGTAAGTTTTTTCAATAGCCCCCCCCCCCTTCCAGGACTTTTAGTATGTTGTACTGCAGGTTTAAATGAACAACCATACCAATTTTAAAAACTCCAAAGTATATACTAAATATGTACAAAAAGCTGTGCCTCAGGCCAGCAAAAGGTACTACTTTCTTTGTTATGTCTCATAAATTTCACCAATTCAAATTCTCCTTTATTAATGGCATGATCTTCAAGTTCCTTATTCACTTAACGGCTTTCCAGACTTCTTCTTTTATTGCTGTAAACCTGACCCTTCTCCTATTTTAAAATCTTCTACGAATATGCTCTTCCCGGGTATTACGATTACTTCCTTTTTACTTATCGTTTTTGGTTTCTCAAGTAATGGGACTTTTTCATAAAATCAAGAACTTTTTCATAAAAATTTGCCTTTGTGACAAAACTGTAAGTACCTGATGGAAGTTTATTTAATACTACCTCTAAGTTTAGTAGCCAAATTCCAGTTGCACAAAATCCACTTACGAGATTTTTTTTGCATGACTGATGCATTTCATTCGTGAGTTTCTTAATCAACCCAGGAAATAAGTAATTCTGTAGTACAATTTTTCCAGTAGAGACTTTGAAGTTTGTTAGGGACAAAATATGCTACATCTAATGGCTGAGCTATATGGGTAGCATTAGATGGAATACAAACAAATCTCACGTCGTTGTCTACAGATAGTTGTACAACTTCTTTAGAAAAGCCTTTAGTGAGTTTTTTCACGAATACACACCAAATTGAATTTATCTGAGCCAGATTATAACGTGACTTTTCCGCCGTGTCGGGGTTCACTTTTCTTGTTCTTCGTGACGAGTTTTGAGTTAGGTGCGTATTGTGGCAATCTAAAAAGTACCAAGTCTACCGGTTGGGATGAAACTACCACCAGGATCGTTAAGAGAGTGCTATCTCGAGCTATCGCTCACTTACATAATTAATCTGTCATTTGCGCAAGGTATTTTTCTAACAGCTCTTTCGAGGCCCGTTATTATCAAGCTTATTTTTAAAAAAGGCCACAAAAACCATTAATAATTATGGGTCGCTAAAATTAATGTGTATATTTTTCAAAATTTTTGAAAAAGCCATTGCTCGATTTTGTTAAATTTCGCAAAATGGATTTTTTTTCAACATGAGCATTTTTTCAGACCCTAATTAAGGCGTTAGATTGCATATATAAATGATAATGGAATGGCAATAGCAATGTGTCTTGACTGTCTAAAGTGCACTCTGTATGGACTTTGATGGATGCAGGAGTACTCCAGGGGAGCGTGTTGGGCCCATTAGTATTCATACTGTATGTTTACGACTTTCCTGAAATTGTGGAACCTCAGGATGTTTTACTATTTGATGATGTTCTTGTACTGGGATCCCGATCCACTCACGATCGAATCAAGAAAAAGACACAGGTGATTGAGTTTGCACAGACACATCGGCGTATAACGGAAATAAATTACTTGAATAAGTCGATTACTCAAGTAAATTCTATTAAATTTCTGGGAGTGCACATTGACTGTGACGCACACTGACTCAGTCACTAAAGAGTTGAATAGTGTTGCGTATAATGTGTTAAGAAGTCTAACAGCGGTTACTCACAAGCGGGTTGTACTGACTACTTATCATGCTTTGGCAAAATGGGCCGTGCGTTATGATATAGTCTACTGGGAAAATTCCTCCCCAGATATTTGATTTGATGGATTCATAGGACAGAAAAGCTCCATCCAAGCCTTTGAGGAATATTAGTAGACCTACATCGTGTAGAGAATAGTTCAAGCAAACAAATGCAGATCATGATCAATATATATTTATATTATCTACGAGTACATTATGTTTGTTCGGGGGCATCCAGAGTACTTCACGAGTCACGAGGGCACATAACTACGGCACAAGGGAAGGAGATAACATTCGTAAGCCGCTTTGAACTCGGGCCATAAATAACAAAAATGTATTTTTTTCAAATGCCTGACATCTACAATGCCTTACTTAAGCAAATTTAAAAAATAAATGGTAATGACCTAAAATAAACTGTTTTTATAACTGAAAAGAGTATTCCAGCAGTAGTAGATCTCATGCACTGGATGATGCTGTTTTAAAGTACTACTATGTACCTGCAATTTTCTTATTTGACTTTTTCTACACTATTAGCTTGTGGTATTTTATTGAAATAAAATTTGTACATCATCCCTTTCAGATGGGAGTTCTTTATTCAGACTTTGCCTTTATTTAGCTTCAAGTACGTCTTATCGGATCTTTTTTAAAACAAAAGCAGCAGGTGGAACTCTGATTGCGACTAAACAAATAACATTATTAATGTTACTTAACGGACCTGCGTTCCTACTTAATTAACCAAGGGTCTAGGCGGCTGTGAAAAAAATGGTCCAATCTTCTGGTAGTATGTTCTGTCAAAGACCAGCTTATGCGAGACACTAGAGTCGTAAACACTGATGTGCATGGATTATTTGTTAACGAGTCCAGCCATAAATGGCTAACTGGCAACATTACTTAATGAAATCGTATACTTGTAATTGTCCCGTAAAACCTGCCTGGGAAGGTACAATAAGCCAACACCCGGATAGTTTAAACGCAGGAACAGTGCTGTATAGTAATTTTATAATCTTCGGGAATAGCAATATGCCTGATTTCACTTTTATTTCTCCGCTCTTGCGTGGATAACTTGCCAAAACAAGTCTAGGTAGGTCATTGATTGGAAGGAAAGTATAGCTCGTGCTATACTTGTATGAGCAGTTGGCACTTTCAAGAGTGCTGATTTTGATACTACAAGATCTTTAGAAATAAGGCCCGATTCAGATAGTTCTTATCAACTCTTTAATTTGAAGCTTTTTCATTTACTGTTTTTGTTGTTGTACAAAATTTTGATACGAGGAGCTTCTATAAATTCATCTAGTTAAATGCCGTTTTTAAGGCTTATTTTGAATTTACCAAAACAGTGCTTAACTGGCCTCTTCGTGTTTTCTAATCAAATCTTTAGGAGGAGTAGATAGTCTATGCGGGTTCTGTCTCAATTTGAATATTCCGTGGAATAAATTAACATAACTTCCGCGGAAAACCGCGACTTAATTTAATTCCGTAAAAATTGAGGCAGAGCCCCGCATAGACTATCTACTTGAGAGTGATATATTTATATATTTATAGCTCAAAATAATTAAAATAGGTGATTTGAGAGCTAGACAATTCTTCGTTCGTAGATCGTAGGACAGTTATTTCTGGCATCCATGCGCACCAATTAATTGATTAAAGTACAAAATTGAAGTTGAATTAATTTTGTTACGCAAACTCACAGAAAGTCGTAGCTTTTGACATAGTATTAAAATCACATGTATGTAAATTTGGTTCATTAATCCCTTTGATAAACTTTTTAAACTAATATAACAAATAATTAAGTTGTTATTAAACGAGTTTTGCAATGCTATTAAATTAAAGTTTGATTTTAAAAGTAAATTATTGTCCAAATTTTATTAACAGTATTATAATAATTAAATTAGCTTTATTTAATTTATTAAAAGCGTAAACAAATTGGTTTGCATTCAAAGTTTTTGCCCCAAAAAAAATGGAAGTACATAATTTACTTCTTAACAAATTTGCCAACTTTTTGATAACTTAAGCCCCCTTGATCCTTAATTGTTTTTGTTGTTGAGTTATAAACTTTTTGATGTTGAAAGACGCTTTTTGAAAATATTACAGTTTCTTTATAAGAAAATGAGTTTGAAATTGAGTAAGCCAAAAGACATTTTGGATGTTGAATAAACTGTTCGGGAATTCTTTGTGTATTCGTGTCTATTTTCGAGGACCTTTTCCTGCTAATGAACGGCATCGTCAGGGGACACCAGAACACCAGGACAGATGTTTTGACTTCTCGGAGTCTCATCAGCTGGAACCAACCGCTATGAAGAGTAAAATACTTTACGTGCATATTTAGTATGTCGGTACAGGTCGCTCAGATTCAACTGGGAACTTCACTTACAGAATATAATGCTCTATGTTTGATGTTTAATGGGAAATTATGATCAAAAAATTATTTTGCATCAAGTTCGTTATTAATTTAAAAACGCGGTATCAAGTAATAATTAACAGACTGGTAGCACATTGTCGAGTTTTGAAAAGGTGTGAAATTAGCACTTGTCTAAAAGAGGTGTGTAATGAAAAATCAGAACATAAAGGTTACACTCAAATTGCCATTCCATAAGCTAAAGCCGACCATGAAAAGCGGAGGATAAGCTAATTACGTGTCAACTTCTTGTAAAAAAAACTTAATAAGTGACTTAATAAGAAGAAAATGACGTGATGTGGGTGCACTACCGTTATAAGAAATAGCATCAAGCTTAATCTATATTAAATTAATATAGAAAATTTAATATCATAACAGTACGACTCGTACTATTTTAATTTAGGTACATAGCAGGTACAAACAAACTACGCGAGCATTCCTAAATGATTAGACTTTATGGAAAATTTCTAAAGCTTTGCTTAGAAAAAATAAAATTGCATCAAATATATACTGTCAAATCAATAATTGGTGCCTCCGTTATGTAAAACGTGATTCTTAACGTGATTATCGAACTTATTGAAAGCGTGCATCAGGTGTCGAAGGAAAACGTTCCATAGATATAAAAGTATTTTCTTTTTTTTTAAATAATTTGAAGCACCGACGGTTCGTTAACCGGAAAACTCGAATAAAAATGCAGATGAAATTTTGTAATATTCCGGAATCGAGCTCAGAGGCGGCTTTAATTAGCGTGCGATATAATTGAAGATAACGCATCTTTGTTCTAGGCGAGTTTGAATCCCACATCTCTCATTTAACTGTAGGTTCCGTACATTGGGGTCTTAACATTATTGGTATATGTCAACGTCCGCCGTATACTATAATATCGTTAATGAGAATGAGTAAATGAGTATTGCCAGTTTATTATTTTTTACAAAGCGCTCAAAGACTACGTACGGAGGGAAATTGCTGTCGTCTTTCCAAGAGTAAATACGGCTCTAGAAAAACAAATGAGAGTAAAGTCAAAACTTTAATGCAAACAAATACTTCTCAAAAATTGATTACTGACTAGTTATAAGTAAAAACGGTCGATCAAAAACGGACTAAGAGGGCAACGCAGATTATTTCCTGGTTCTTTTTGGATAAATATATTTTAAGTCAAGTGCTATTCGTCGGGTCCAATATTCTTAAGAGGGTTTGAAATCCGCTCATTAATTAATTAATCTAATATTTCTCAAAAACTTTTGATACCAAAAATTAAGAATGGATTTCAGCATGCCCATGAAAGAGAGGAAAAATTATTGAATTCTATAGATCGAAATGAATTTTCCCTCATAGGTGTTACTACCTAGCGGGGATACCTAGAGAAAACGATTTAAATATCATTTTTAGTAATCCATATACATAAACTTACTTTACCGATTTCCGACCTTAAAAGGCCCTCTTGGATCTATAAGTAAAATGTACGATTTTGAAGAAGTAGCGGACAGTTTAATTAATTTGTCTTAGAGGTTAAACCGATGTACCGATGTAAAATTATAGAAAACCCTTGCAGATTCATAAAAATGTGTTAATTAAAGAAATTAATTTTTAATTTGACATCGTAAAAAAAATCGATTTGTCGAGCGCAAAATATACGGCAAGTGCGCTGATAGACGGCGACACTCTTGAATTTTGTCTGAATTATTACTAGCAATACCAAAGTCAAATAAATTGTGGACTTCAAAGCCGAGATACAAAGACGAACCAGACCCGTAGGATCGAGCTGGAGACCCGGATGGCTGCCAAATGAGAACCGCAGGCCGGAGCAAGAGCCCGTAGGGCCGGAGCGCTGATTAAGCTCTAGTTATTATGATAAAGCATCTGATAAGATACTAATAATGTCGGGAAGAAAATGAAAAGTTTAAAAAGTGCCTAAAGCTGTACAAGAAGTACAAATTTTAATTGAATCAGTCGTTAAAAATTTTATAACAAGTTGTTTTAAATAATTTTTACAAAATTCTCCAACAAATCAATTTTTACTTCTTCGTCCACTTTGTCTACTTTGAAAAGGTAATTTCAACCTAAAAAGTTAAAATTTGTAATTGCAAGTTGGTACATTAATTTAATCCATAAAGTTCTATTGTTTGTTAAAATTTTGGTTTATAAACATTTGCAGATTAACCAGGAAATTAGCAGAGCAAAAAGGAGTTTTTGAAAACACCCCGTATATTACACTATTTTTTAGAACCTTGTAAGATTAGCTGTCTAATGATACCCAACATGTCTAACTTTAACTTCAGGTTTAACCGAAAATGAGTTAGTATTTAAATTTTAATCGCAACACCCTGTATATTTTAAATTGTTTGGAAGATTGTAAAATTATGTATCTAGTGATACCAAACAATTTACATGTTGACTTTTGGTTCAGTAAAAAATGAGATCAGTCGTCCTATATTTTAATTAGAAACACTCCGTATATAAAATACTAGTGGTGTTAGTGTACCTACTAGTTCATAACTAATTTCAGTTACAGGTTTTAATAACTGACTTTGACAATTTGTGAGTAGGTATAATGGGCAAAGCATATTTTAAAAATAATTTTTGTTTTGGAAATTTGAAAATTTCCACTTTGCGGCGTTTTTCAAAGTGCTCCTGTAGTTAGAGCAGAATTGGTCCACATATGTCAAATTAAAAATTTTAATTTAGTTTTGTTAATTTTGTCGTATTCGAATATTTAAATAAAACTCGATAAGTTTTATTTCTTTGCATTTTGTTAAAATACTTCTGTACCATTTGTTTCACTTCGATGAGAAGTTTTGCACGTGCGACGGTCGCCAAACGAGATAACATTCATTTAAAAATGTTATTCAAAATACTAATCTCGAATTACTATTGTCTCGAATTTCTAATAATATTTTAGTGTTATATTGAACTCGCTTAGGTTATATCGTGTTTGTGGTCGCGTTTGGAAATATCTTTTGCCGTTTGTGATGGATATTCTGGAAGTTTTAAGTTCAACTTCTGCTACTTCAAGAAGGTTAGTAGATATTAATTTATTTTTTTAAAAATTTTAAGGCCTAATTAATTCTTTTTTACTACCAATTATACGCAATTAAAATCAGGTGTATAAAACCAATAGTGGCGGCGACATTCTCAATCAGTTTGTGCTGCTTTGTTGCACCCTTTTATTTATCGGAAATGAAATGCATATTATTATTATTCTCTTTTTTTTTCACACTGAAAGTCATACTTGACTATGAGCTCAATAAATAGGCCGTTTTTGATGTCTTTCTTGTGTCATAGGCTGTTATATATAGGAGTATAGGTAATAAGACGCATGGATTAACTTAACTTGCGTATTATACTGGTAAAAACAATTAGGTAATGTTTTCGACTCTTCGATGCGTATTAGTATTATTAAAGTAATTTTTATTTTTAATAATCACGAAATTTAAACAAAAAATGACCAAATGCTTGAAAACACAGTGGCGTACCTCTTTTTACCTAAAAAAGCTAGCTTGTCCAATATAACTACAGAGGCTCCATTGAAGGCCTCTCGCTTACCAGAACACCCTGTATTTGCTTTTTTAGTTTACCCCCATCTCTTTTTTTCAATAATTATGTTATAATAACGAATTTAAATATTAGACAAAGATGATGTGCTTGTGACAAATCTTCCGTACAAAGCAGAAAGAAATTTAAACGACCCCTCTTTTCCTAGTTTCACCACTTTGTTAGTCTTGTACGACTTGCTCCTCTGTAGAGTTATAGACGCAAATATGTAGAGAGGTAAAAATTAAAATATTAAAAATCGATTCGAAATTTTAACTTTACTTTTTCGTTGACTTTGTCTACTTTTTAAAATAGGTACGGACGAAACAAATTTTTTTTAAAGTTCACTTCTCGACGTTTCTCGACCCCCCTTGAATCCAAAAATGTAAATAAATATCTGGCTGTCTGTCAGAGTCGGTGTAGGAGGACGAATGTGTGTATGTGGTGTATGTAACGCCTTTAAACGTTTATTTTGTTGAAATTTAGTTTCAGCCGGCATAATAAAAGCTTTAAACGGCATCGATACAGAGTGGCTTAAAATAAAGGGGTTATTTTGGTGGCATTTCAGAAAATCTTGACCCTCAGTCCCTCAGTATTTATACTCGGCTTTTTGGCGGTTATAAGATAAGTTAGTACACCTCGGCCCTATTCAAAATAATATTTTAGTAAATTTTTAAGTTTAAATGGCGGCCAGTGTAACGATTGCATCATTTTGTAGTTTTCTTATTATAACTTTGCCTATAATTATATTAACAAAAATCGAAAAACAGGAATGTCGAGGCTAGATATAGGACTAGTTTTGGTATACCTAGTGGATTTTAAAAATAATTTCAAAATTGGTTACTTTTAAGTTTTAAGTGACCAAAGTTGATTAAAAATTAAATAGAAGACTTCCTCTAAAACGCTTTCGGAGAGTTATTCTAATTATGTTGGTATGTATGTAGGTACGTTGCAGTTCTTAATAACCACCGTTGTTTGGTTTGTTTGCTATCAGCAGAACCGGAGTTATAATTTTTTGAAAGTTAAAATTTCAAAAAATTTTATCTTTCTTATAATTACTAGTATTTTGGTTTAAAAGACACTTCTAGTTAAACCAGAATTTAACCAAGCAAAAAAAGTTTTTGCAAACGCTCTGTACATTTTATGGTTTTTAAAATATTGTAAGATTATCTATCTAATGCTACCAAACGTGTTAAATTTTAACTTCCACTGCAACTTGAAATGAGGTTAGCTTTTCTATTTTAAACACAACACCCTGTATATTTTAAATAGTTTAGAAGATTGTAAAACTCACCATTTAGTGATATCAAACATTGTACATTTTTACTTCCGGTTCAGTCAGAAATGAGCTCACTCATTCTACTTCTAATAGAACCTCCCTTATAATTTAATTTTTTTTAAATCAGGGAGAGCTTTTGAGTTAACTATTAATTGTTTGGTACTATTTCTGATATATTTTTTAATATTTTCACCGCGTACGAAAAAGTCCTGTTATGGGCGACATCGGCCTTTTCTAATACGCATTTTAGTCGACTACTAAAATCGTCATATTTAAAATTTTACCCAACACGTAGTATATAAGTGTATGAGTAATCAATCCGAGAGTTTATTTTTTCCACTCTACGCGAAAATTTTCTTCGCATACAACACAAAATAAACACGAATTTTGAAAATCTTGTTAAACACAATTTCTGCATGTTATACGATCTTTACATTTTGTTTACTTTAATTTAATTTCTTGGTAAAATGAGTGGTGTAGATTTGCATTTTGTATCGGTTTATTGAACTTTTTTTCTTCTAAATCGATTTGTTGTAAATTGAAATGTTACAAATTTCTTTTTTCGAAATCTAATTACATGATTCGGTTGAAATGTTTTCTACTTGTTTCATAACTTTGAAGTTTGAATTTATTAGGTTATTTTTGAGAAAAAAAAATTTTTTTTATACATCGGAAAATTACTGCTACAAGAGTTTAGTGCTATATGAAAAGGGTTGTGGTTTTCAGCGTAATTTTCCTCCCAAATTTTAGAGTTTTCGATAGAAATTCAAATTTCAGTGCGTTTGTGAGATTTAATTATTGACTATTTACAACCAGAATGTTGTACATTTGCTCTCTATTTTTGTGAAGACACACTTGGAATCCAGCGATGACAGAACTTTGTTGTTGGTAACAGTTTCCTTTAGGTACTAAAATTTTCCTCGATCAATAAAGTTCAAACTTTTCTTTACAGTGTTCTGTATATTATACTCGTAGAGGGAACTTGTAAAAGATTTCTGCATTTCAGTTTATAAACCCATTTTTACTAATTAAATACGTAATTGGACGGTAAATATCAACAATGACATTATTTGTGCACACAATTTTCTCACAAAGCTTTCTAAAAATAAATATGAATTTGAGCGTGTGAATCGTTTAGGGGAGATCAAACGTTTTTCTATTCCGTTTTATGAAATTTATTATTAAAAACTAAAATTTGGGATATTATTACACCAAAAGTATACCCTTACTCTGGTCATTATTTAAAGAGTACTAACAATTAGCCACTATCGAGTAAAAGTTAAATACTAAAATTAAAATCTAATTAGGGGTAGAAACTACTCACACCTTCCACGAAAAATGTATAGAGCAATTGTTGAAATTATCTGCTATCAGCGGTGATACATGACATGAATGCCTCAGTGTTCCTTTGCGTGGAATGAGGTATTGTAGGTTTTGCGTTATTCCGGGACGACTTCTTGGCTTTACTTACGGTAAGCCGGTTAAAAAGGCCCATAAATTAAACTTACTAACTTACAAAAATATGGCTTTGTAAGTTTAATTTATGACCCTTTTTAACCGGCTTACCGTAAGTACAAAGCCAAGAAGTCGTTCCGGAATAACGTAATACCTATACTACAGTACTCACAAGTACCAGCTCTGTTTCGCATTTTCTGATATTAGTGTAGTGTGCAGTCGCATTAAAGTCGTTTAGAAATGATTTCTGTTTTCACTTCGAGATTGAAAGCTGAAATTTATTTCAAATGTCTCCTTACCTTCTGGTCAAAATATCGTCCTGTACGGTGTGGTTCAAAAATCCAAAAAACTTTACCTATTTTCAGTTTTTATCAATTTTGACCTAGAAGGACTAATTTTTTGGCAAAGGCAGTTTTATACCTTTTAAAATAAAACCAAGTGTTCTACAATTTGATACCAGAATGGTCTTTTTGGACCTATTGGTGTTCGAGATACAAGTGGACAAAAGTTTGCAAATCCATAGGTCCGCCAGAGACAAAAACTTGGATTTATTATTAGTTATTAGGCCTTCTGCGCCTTCATCATATACAACATGCCAAAAAATGATAACTATTCCATTTGATGTAAAATAAACCGCCTGGTCTTTGTCAAAAATCTGAATCGTGTATTAGTGTGAGTGGTTTCTGGACTAATGGACCGTGGTCGAGAGGTTTTTTTAAGAGATTCCTGACGTTTTGTTTACTACTGCGACAAACATCTTCAGAGTTGTTTTGTCCTTTGTGGTAAAGGTCGAAGGTTCAGGAGGTGATGTTTGCCACAGCAGCCAACGAAACGTCAGTACTATCTCAAAAAATCTCCTGACCACGGCTCATTTACCCAGAAATCATCCACATTAATGGCGCCACATTCTGAAATAGATCGTGTTTATTTTTGCAAACTTTTCTACACTTGTACCTCGGATACCACTTGGTTGACAGAGACCATAATGGTCTCAAATTGTAGAAAGTATAGTCTAGTTTCAAATGGTTTAAAACTGCCTTTGCCAAAAAACTAGTCTTGGGTGAAAATTCACAAAAACTGAGAAAAGGTAAAGAGCTTCGTGGTTTCTTGGATTTTTGAGCCAAGACAGGGCGACATTTTTACGACCTTCGGATTTTGGACTCCAGAAGGTAAGGAGTTATTTGAAGAAGGTTCCAGCTTTTATTCTTGAAGAGAAAACAAAAATCACAATTTACTACTACGTACACTTCACTATACCTATACAGGGTGTTCCGGAATAACACCGACAACGCTCTACAGTGGGTTAAAGACATTTGTCCCTCTGGAAATTATACCCTAAAATGCACCTCTAAAAAGTTATAGGCCCTTAAAGTTGAAGTTAAAATGTAAAAAAATCACTTTATCGCCGAAAAAGGTGAAAATCTTTTATTTATTTGAATACAGGGTGTCCCAGTTCTCGTGCTCAACATGGGGATCTCGAAAACGGTAAGAGATACAAAGTTGGTTAAATGACACTAAATGTACAGTATATCAAGGCCAACTATTATCTGAATAAATATTTTCAAAAAATCGCTTTGTTTTTGTTTTATTCACAAAAAGGCGATTTTTGTCATTTTCGTTTTCTGGGAATAACTCGCTTATTTATTAAAATAGCGTATTAGGGTTTTTACATTATTAGGACACCTTTTAATGTAGCTTTTAAAAATATCAAAAAAACACTTCTACATTGTTTAGATCATGAGATAATAGCACAAACTTTAGTTTTTTTTTATGGAGCCATTAGTTGGATATGTCATATCTGAAAAGTGCATTTTTTTCTCTTTACAATGATGTATTACAATATAAGTTCATTATTAAAAACACAGCCTTTATTACAAAATTTTGAAAAACAAACAATTTATTCCTTCTTTTTTTATTCAATAAAACAAAAAATTACCAAATTAATATGTATTGAGCGAACAAAAATTTATTCTCACCAGTTTTATTAAATAATACTTCTTATTTCGATATTGAAAACAATATAAATACAAAATAGGTAGGTACTTATTTTCATTTCAAGTATTCATCAAGTAGAGGCAGGCCATGGAAAACAAAAACAGACCTATTTCAGAAACGGGAATACGAAATGGGATACCCCATTTAACCTAACTCCGAATTAATTTGTTGATAACGATTTGGTGACTCGATACAATATTACAATATCAAATTATGACTATATTCAGCTCTTTTGATAACGAAATGCATTTTTTAAGTTAACTCGTTAATATCTCGCACTGTAGCTCTTATTCTGTCCTTTAAAATTTCTAAATTGTTCCCTATAATAATTATAAACTGTTAATTTAAGATTTAAGCTCCATAAAGAAATCCAATGATGCATTTAAATTTATTATATCAAACACTACAAAAGAGCGAATTCGTTTGGTCGTGTTTAAATTTATTTGAATAGCGAACGAACGAACTTCGGATTCACTCAGGTTTCATTAAGATTTTGAAAATTTCGGTATACCTACACGCTGTATACACAAACATAAGAACTTTTACATAAGCAGATCTCTTCTAATTTTTACCAATTACTTGTTTTTTTATCTCATCAATGTTAAGTTGTTAAGCGAAAAACAATGATACCATTTTGAAAATTTTTTAGATGATTATAACAAAATTATTATGATCAAAAATGAAATTGAAAATTCATCTAATTATTATCGAGCCAAAACATGCGTACAAGTAGGTATAATAATTAACGATATTTTAAAAGTATTCCCAGATCTAGATGTTTATTGTTTATGACATAAAGAGACAAGGTTCTGCAAGGTCCCTTTAACAAGCAGGTAGCAACAAGGAGCCAAGGAGGGTATATTATTTAAAATCTCTCGAAGTAAATAGACCAATACATTTTTGGCCTTCAAAAATTTCGTTTCTTTGTATTTTAAATGATAAATGGGAAAGAGATGGTAGCATGCGGCATCTGTTGGTATAAATATTAATATGTAATACGCTAATACCGAAATATGAGTGCAGACATACGTTCGAGTTAATTTTTATGACACTCGTAATTTTGCCTATTTTGAGATTTATTTTTTATTAAAGTCAATTATTATCATACTTTATATTTTGTTACTCTATTATTTTCAAAACATTAATTTGTAGATTTAAATTCTACATTAAAATATTAGTCATTTAAAATGACACTTACAAATTTCGATGCCATTTAACATAACAGTTATTTTTTTTGAGACCATTTATTATGATAGTCAATAAAAATGACACTTTTAAAAATTTTTACAAGCAAAATGAGTTGCAACAGAATTAATTTTTAAAACATAAATAGGTGCATTAAATGCTAAAACGGCATTCCATACACTTCGATGGTTTGAACTCTAATTATTCAAAATTGGGTACTAAAGTAGCTATAGCAGAGTAATTTTCCCTCAAAATAAGTTAATTTAAATTTGGAGATTCAAAGAAAAGTAATAAATTTTCATTCGACATACCTTTTAAAAATTATTCAAATTCCGTCGATTTTTGTTCCGGTATGACGGAAGCTTTATAAGAGAGAAACTTTTACGATTTATCCCGCATAAGAGGACGTTCAAATCAGATTTGAATATTTAAAAAGAAAATTTATTTTAAAGTAGCCTTTTAAATCAAGTAGCGAGTCAATTCATCGCCACAAAAGAATTAAAGTTTTCAGTGTAAACTTAATTTAGAAGGGATGCGAATTTTTAAAAATAGAAATAAATAATGCCTAATCCCAAATTGAGCTTAAACAAATACCAAAAGCGTTTTAATAAATTGCTCTCGAGAGATTTCATTTGTGTGGGCATTTGTTTACTTTTTCCTATACCTACTGGTGCAGATATATTAGGAAATTGAACTTATACAAAAGTTCGAAAGTTGTGGTCAGATGAATAATTTCTACTTCGATATTAAACATTGAAACCGTCTAAACATATATGAATAAATAAAAAGGCCTTCTTCTTTTTTTTTATTAATATTTCTATCATTTGCTCAAGTTCTCGAGTTCTCATCATATTCCATTTTCCCAACTTTCGTAAAGACAAGGTTAAATTATAAAAAAACTATATATAAAAAACATGTTCGTTGTTTTGCTCCATTTAATTCAAGTTGTGATTATGCTCTAAAAGAATAAAGCGAAGTGGTTAGGAGAATGCAATTTCCTTGTAGATTTCAACTGGAAAAGTCCACAGAATTTCACTTCGGCAGTTTCCACTTTGAAATTTAGTATTAGCTTAAAGTTCAATTATAAGTTGGACCGAACAAACAACAAAACTCATTAGTTAATGGCGAGTTACAGACTAAAAATATTTCTTATTTAGAAGGCAAAAGGTCGCATTGTTGTGCTTGTTTCTAAATTTTGCGTATTATCAGGACGTTATTTTTACTCTTTTGTAGAATTTGAAAAAATACTTAGAACGAAAAAAAATTGTTTTTTTAAAATTTCTCGACGTTTCGTGTCTCCCTGAATCCAAAACGCTAAAAAACTGTAAGAAAATGTATGTCTGGATGGATGGGTTTGTGTGTATGTGAGAACCGATGACTCAAAATAAGGGGATTATTTTTATAACATTTCAGATAATCTTGACCCATCACAGTATTTATATTTACTCGACTTGAATTGGGTCCTATCAGACCTGAATTCAGACTAGGGTCCTGAGTTAAAAGAAGCCCTGTAATTATTCTATAAAATTGTTTGTTATTTAAAAAAAGTGTAGAATTGAATTTTTAATTTTCATCCCTTGTTTTTGGGAAACACCTTTTTTAGAGATAATCTCAATCGCTCAAAAATTGCGGAACTTCGTTTCAAGCCGTTTGACCTTGAACAAAAAAAATTGGTGTAGTTTGCTCTTTGTCCGGCACTACTTGTAAATCCCCCAAAATTCTTTTCTAGCTACGACCTTTCTAGTACCTTTCGATACTTATGGGCTTAGGAAAATAATTACCTCGCCTTTGTCAAGTTTAACAACCCTTCTAAAATCGGATGCTGAATTGATAACAACCTTTATTTGCTTTTTGTATGAACTAAATTAGAATAGCCATTTGCACTAATTTTGTCAGTTTGGTAACTGACAGCTGTTTCGATACACTGTATCATCTTCGGAGCGGGTTTTTAACCGAAGATGATACAGTGAATCGAAACAGCTGTCAGCAACCAAACTGATAAAATTAGGGCAAATGGCTATTCTAATTTAGTTCATACAAAAATCAATCTCGATTTGCACACAGTAAAAGCTAAATCTATTCGATACCTTTATTTGCAATAAACTTGAGATAAAGTAAATATTTAAAATTGGTGATTTGTGTAAATTAATAATGAGACTGTAGTAGTTGACCGTAGCTGACTAAATAATTTTAATAAATTCCCACCGTTGAAACGACAGGAGCGAGCGTAGCATACTACATAGTTTATGGAAGTCGAAACGTCTCTGTGACTAGTACATTTGCACAACAAAAACACTAGATAAATGTATTCAAGCTACAGTGCGGCTAACTTTGCAAAAACTCGAAATGGGAGTACGCGTAGAGTATTGGCCCTATATTACTGCTATATGGCGCCGACCTTTCCCCGGAATAAAAATACCACCATTCTACTCTTTATTAAGACTTTTGCTATACAATTTTTTGACCTAACTCTCTACGACTAACCGTTCTTTAAAAAAAAGCCTAAAACGGGTGGTCTGGTTCACCCTGTATACTATATATAACAATAAGATGCATAAATCAACGAGTCGTCCTGGGTATCAATTTTCAACACTTTTTGACTTTCCCTTCGATTTGTCTATGGCCACAACAGCAGTTTTTCATTCATTCTTATAATTTTAAGTCAAAAAAATAAAAGTAGGTACAACCCAAAACGCGAAGGGCCAGTTTTTCAATTCATGGTTTAAAGTTCCAGAGCTAAACCCAGTTATGTATGATGAGAGCGTTTTTCATTCCAAGTTTAATCGTTGAACTCAGTTCGAAATCGAGTTCACGTTGAAAGCGCCAGGACAGGCATTCAAGCTTGAACCATGTACTATAACCCGCAGGCAGTTTTATTTTGGTCGGTTTGCTATTGCCTTACGAGAGATGACGCCGTAAATTAAATTTAATTAGTGGATAATTCTTGTTATTATAATATTTATCGCGGGACTATAAACTGAGAATGCAATTTTTTGACTGTAAAGAAGCAATTACCTAGACGATATAAGGGTGTTTTCTTTAAAAAAGTAACATGTAAATAATAAGTAAATAAGCGAACCCGGATTAAAATTTGTATCCTTTAATTACAGCATTTACTTCGATTTAATTAAAAAAAACTCTCTGTACAAGTACAGCTAAAGGTTCATCTGTTATCTTTCACCTAAAATGTAATTTGTAACAATCCGGTCATTACTAACAACTTCGAACGAGTTACACAAAACACAAACCGTTTTTCATCCGTTCGATAGGAGCCTTAATCGTGATCAAATAGTTGAATGCAAGATGCAAGTAAAAATTGTTTTTTTGGGCAACTTAATGTAAGTTGCCTTTAAACACCTCCTAATGCTTTTTAAATCGCAACTCGCCAGAGAATTAGAAAATCGATGACGATAATAATGTAGCTTCGGCTGAAGTATAATTTATTTTTTTAAACGAATTTCTTCGCTCGACGATTTAATCCAATAATTAATTATAAATTTTATTAATTAACTTAGAAAATAATAGTAATCATTTTTTCATTAATTAACACGAAGAACAACGTTTAGAAGGGTTGGAGAGTCACAGGAGTTGGGGAAAAGATAAAAATGGATTTCCATAATTTTCCCAATTGGAGTAAATTTTAATTTTATTGTAAGCGCGATAACGATATAAAACTTTCGGCTATGTCATAGCCATAATTTTCAAATAAACATTCTGCAATCACGGTAGTTCTACATTTTTATTCTCATTAGCGCTACTTAAGGGTGTTAGTTTATTTGTTTCAAAGAATATCGGCTTAGCAGCTCTCGTATTGAGTTGAAAAGCCAACAAATAAATTGTACAGGGCGTCTACTACAGAACGACTCAAATTAAAGAGAACGCTTACCGGAGGCATCTTTACAAATTCTAAAAAGGTTTTTTACCAGTTCAAATTAACACGTCTTTTTGCGTTTAATTAGCAAATTATTTTTAAAGTATCCAAAAATTACAACAAAAATACTTCTCTTTGTGCAAATAAAAAATTACACACTCAAAAAGCCCCATTTTCAACACTTTTGTTTTTATTATAGTCGTTCCGTTTGTGAATTAAAAAAATTCGACGCGCACCATCAAACCGCAAAAATTTTAAAAAAGGCCCTAATTCGAGCTTTTTATTAGAAAACTCGTGCAATTTGAAAACTTTATTGTTTTTCGCTTTGTGATAAAATGTTATATTTCACTTTTGCGAATACGTAAACCTGAAAAGAAATAAAATTTTTATTTTCTTGTATCGACTAGAAGAGACTGAGAGCTTTTCACCGAGTTATGGTAATTAAGGATGAAGAAGCACGAAAAGAAAATTAGGGTTAAAGAAGAAAAAAGAAACCTCCATCTATTCTTAAATGGCCATGTCACGAAAACTAATACAAAACATTAATCTTTGGTTTAATTTAATTCGGTCCGAAATTTTAAAAAACAAAGCCGAAATAATTAATTATTTATTTAAAATTTTATTATTCGTAACTTAAGTTGAATTCCAAAAAAATTATTAATTAAACTTTACTGACGGTTAATTTTGTAATGCTGTAATATTTCTAATTCAAAGCGCAGGCCGCAAGCTACGGGAGTATAAAGCTGAAATTCGGTTTCAGGAGCGCACACCTTCGGCAGTGCTTCTACTGTGTACTTTTGTGTGTTGAACTAAATTCGAATTTTCTTTCACTTCACGTAGTTGACAAGGTAAGAATTTTATTAAAATGTCTAACAATATTTTTTGTGTGCAAAACAAATTTTTTTTCGCAACGTTTCGCATTTTTTCAAAACCGTCATCAGGTTTCCTACTTGTTAAATTTTATAATATTAATGGTTGGTTGCAAAATAATAATTCCCAAGCTTCTTTTTTAATTTTATACTTATAACTGCCTGATACCTTCTTTATGATTTTATCAACTTCAACTGTTTTTTACAAACTTAACTATAGCTAACTTTGCTTAATTTTTATTAAACTATTTTACAGTGTATTAATTTAACTTTCAAGTTCTACCTAATACTTTTACAATTTTTATTATGTACCCAAATAACTTTTCGACTTTTTATAAATTTTTAAACTCTTCCTAACGTTCACGGATAATGTACCTAAGTTTGACTTTGAATGATAGATTGGTAAAAATTGGAAAAAATATTTTTTTCGTTTTGACACACTTTTACTCTCTTAACGTTTGTTAAATACCAAAAGTGAAACTTTAAATCTCAAAGGATCAAAACGTCATTTTTGATATTTAAAAATTTAAACTTACCATAAACTGTCAAGATTTTTATAAGTTACCAACAACTAAACCCCAATGATTAAATTTAGTGCCTTATACCTCCTGAAATTTAAAATTTGATAAAAAAATTTAACGCTTTATTTAAGGGAAGAATTTTTTCAGGTGGTATATATCATTGCTTTTCTCTTTCGCACTACACCCGTCTTTTCTTTTATAATGATCGTAAATAGAAGTCTTATGAACTTTATAGCTATTTTCTTGTCTAAAATTTTTACACAAGCAATAAACTTTACACTTATTTTTTCCGAAATATTATAACAGGATGTTACGCAGCAACGGATCACAAACTTCTCAAGAGAGGCGACCGGAAAATAGTTGTTATTGTTAAGGAGTTAGTCCGTTAGTGTTAAACTTAATAGTTAAATTTAAATAATGCTCCAATGGGAGATTAGTTGAAAGCTATTTTGAATAGAAAAACTAAATCTGGAGATAATGTTAACTAAAATACGCTCAATAAAGGAAAAACTCTGCGTAGAATCACGATTTTAGGTTCGGTAACGCTCGTTAACTCGTGGGGTAAGGTGTGGTTTAATCTATCCCAGTAACATTTGCGCCAATTGTATTTTATTTAATTTTGATGACATCAAAAACTTTTTTACGCCCAATTGGTCGATTTGACCCACAAAAGCTGTTTTTATACGTTGCCCCATTTTTTCCGAACACTCCGTACAGATACGTATTTCAAATCCAGTCACGTACACGCGCACTAGCTGAACATGAAAGCCAGAATTTTCTAAGAAAATTTTTCGTGTATTGTGCGTACTACAAAAATTTAATATTCTCTTGTTTACCATAATTATCTTTCCTCCCTTCAGTTTTTTAAACAAAAAGTTTTCTGTATAGATATAGATAATCATTTATTACTACAACGTCTACAGTGATTATCACATAATCCATTATTATGTACACACTTTCGAGACAATGTAAGACTTATAATTTGAAATTTATCTAATAAATAAGGAGAGGAGGCATTTAAAGTTTAAATGTTTCGAAGCTTCTCAACTCTTGTACAGGGTAAAATTTATGATTAAGTCGTGGAATAGATCGTCGCTTTATTATACGTACCTATTATAAATTTCGAAAATAACTGACACTTTTGCGTAAATTAGATTTATGTGCAAAAAAAATTAGCTATAGATTTTTTTTTTAACTTTGACAACTTATACCAACAATGGAGAATTTTTAATTTCCGCTTTTCAAATTTCGAAATCCTTTTTTAAGGGTGAAAAGTATCTGGAATGATAGACACTTTTGTAAAATGGATTACGGTTGTCACAATATTGCTTTGAAGACGGAAACTTTTTTTAATTTAACGCGCGTCAAACAGTTGCATAATTTGTAAGCCAATTTGCCGCAAATTATCGAGACGCCGTTCTGTTCACTTATAGAAAAAAGTTAGGAAGATGAAAGACGATCGGGCCACAAAAATTTTAATCCGAAAGTTAATTGAATAAATAACCACAAAATTTAAACAGTTTCCTAAAAGATTAGGTGGTTGCGGGCTATTAATCTGATATAGCTGTTGAAAAAGAGTTTTTTAAATTCGTGTTACTGGTAATGACAGCCGCTAGAAATAGCTATATAAAGTCTTGGTTTACGTTACGAATTTTCGTATATCATGCCTTGTTTGAAATTGCGAAATGTTTTGAAAATATTCTAAATACGTTTTTTGAAAATTAGTGTCAGAATTTAAATTTACCCCTACACTGGAGAGTGAAGCTTTATGATCATCGGCACGCTCGCAGTAGACGTTTGCATTGCCACAAAGTGGTAAGGTCGGCTAGCCGGCAGTACACGGTTGTATAGTGGGTTGCGTTCAAATTTTTTTTTAATATATTAGTGAACCATCATATCATACCATACCATCTTTTTTAATGGTACCTACACGGCCACGGTTTTTAGGCGGTATTTTTAAAATTACGAAAATTTGAGAAACGAAATCAGCACCAGTCCCGAATCGCCCCTGGAGTCGTAACGGTAATAAGAAACAGATTTGATATTTTAGCCTGAGATCTCAAGATCTAGTATATTCTAGTGCAGCGATGGCGAACCTATGATCCGCGGGTCATAGACTGACCCACGAGGCAATTTTTAATGGCCCACGAGCATGTTCACGAAGTCTAAGCTAAAGTTTTGTAACTAAAAGAAAATCAGACAAAAAAAATGGCCAAAATTTTCATCCCTTGCTTTTGTGAAACATTATGTTTGGAGACATATTAAATTCAGGAACTTCGTTTTTAAGCCGGGTGACCTAGAACAGTCAAAAATTTTTGCCTGCGGCGCTATTTCATTTTATTTCTAACGCTAGAAATGCAAAATTGTCCAACTTTACTTACAAACTTTCTCCTGGAAATGTTTTCTGGCTACGGCCTTGAACGTAACGTTTCGCGCTATCACTGCAAATAATAATACCCACGACTTCATATTAAAAAAATAAAATTGATTGGTTGACCCGCCACCAAAAAAGGTTCGCCATCGCTGTTCTAGTGCAACTCCTACCACTGAACCTAACCTAACCTAACCACATCTAATAACCTTCTAAATTTATAGCTATAGTGAAGCCAGTCTCAGTACACCAGAGGACACTCCAGAATTTTATGATTTTATGTGAATATAATAAACCTGCGAGTTAGACATGGCAGTTTAAGCCCCCCCCCCCTACTTCTCTTAATAATATTCTGAGGGGACCGTCTGCAAGCACGACCTGTGATGATTTTGTTGTAAACAGCTCACAATACGAATGACGAAATTGAGCGAAATCGACTGCAGAGACGGCGAGAGAGATTTTTCGGCTTGTGGCGAACTAACAAACTTTAAATAACTAAATTTTAAAAGGATTTAATAAAATGGAAAAGAAAAGCATTTTATTCAAATTTAAAAAATCAGAAAAAAGAGTGGCGCATATAAAAATTTTCATTTACATATTGTTCATTCAAGTTGGGTACGTTTTATGATGTAAAAATAACAATTTTTAAATTGGCACTTTATAAATTTAACATAAATGTAATTGAAAACTTTTAGTGCGCTAAAGCATTATATTTTGCAAATTTATTACTCAAACTATACACAACTGGCGCTTAAAGATTATTATTGTAAGCAAAATTTAACCTTTCCTCATTTTCCATAATAAATCATTTTTGGGTAGATATTTTCAAAAGTCCGTTTTAAACTTAATACGTACATAATCTAACAAATTTAGTGGCGCATTGAATTTTTAAATAAATTTATAGCTTACATACTATGCGTCTTTATATGGAAACTTGGGTCAATCTTATGTATATTATGTATAGGCAATCACATTTGATTTGAAAGTGGTGAGAATATCAATATGTTTATTGAAGATATTTTAACAATTTCAGATTTTTGATTTTCCTTTTCCTTTCCCATTTACCGCAAGGTTGGGGAAAGTATTGAGGGCGAATTACAATTTTTTTAATGTAACCGAATACACACTATACAGGGCATCTAAAATTTCCATACACGGAAAGCTACCAGTTTTTGGGAAGGTGACTTCGAAACTTCTTAAAAAATGTGATCGTAGTACATTTTGAGGACCACAGATATGTGTCTCTAATAAAAATACCTCCTCTCCTAACATTTTTGCGAAAACTCGTGTGTTCTGGATTTTTACAATTAATTAATTTTTGGAAACTGCCACCTGTGACGTGTGACGTTTCAAAGGGTTGCATTATATTGGAACAAATTTTAATACCTCGGAGTCAACTATAAAAACCTGCGGTAACACGTCGGCACGTCCTTTTTAAATAGAAAACTTGAGGGATTTGCAAATTGAATTTAAAATTATATTTCTTTCAGCTCAAAGATATCAGTTCAATTATTATTTATTCAAAAATGAGGTTTATTTTGAAAAAAATCTGTCCTTAATTTAGCCCTCGTTTATACCGTAGTTTTTATAATTTCAAACACTCAAGTGGGAGATAATAGATTGTCGCGAACACTTCTTTTTTTATGCTCAACAAAACTTTTTTACTGCTCCTCCGCTCCTAAACCACGTTACAGTATATGTTTTTGTGTCAAAACTTATGTTGAACCTACTACAACAGCAGGAGAGAAAAAGCAGTCCACAACAACTGCTCTCGATGTTGATGCCGTATATAATTTTATCGGCTTTTCTTTTTTTCCCACACTAACAATATGTTTTATGCAACGCAATTAATAAAGGTAAAATTTTAACAGGTTGCTCTGACGAGGGTTAAGAACGAATTGTTTAAAGCTTTATCACTAGCGTTTATTTTATTGTAATTACTCGCGCATTTTCTAATGATTTAAAACTATGGAAATGCAAATTAGTTGCCTATTTCGTGTTAGAAGCAATTATTGTTTATGCTCGATTTTAAGATAAAACTTAAGAAAACGAAAACATTTCTCTTGACATCGATTTTTTAATAAATTAACACTTTTCCCCTATTATTTAAGTAGCCCAAAGAGAGTTGTAAAAAGTTTCTAATTGGGTTTTTGTTAAGGCAATTTTCGTATTATAATAAAAACAATAAAATGATGGTGCTTAAGAGAAGTTTTATAAAGATTTTCTTTAAACGTAGGACTATAATGCAGGAGAAAAAACAATTTTTCTCTTGCTTTTATGGTAAAACAAAAGATGTTGAAATATTTTCGCAATTGAGACCGTGTAATATTTTAACAAAAAACACGATGTAAGTAACAGGATCACGTTTTTCATTTTATTCTTATTACTTTTCAGTGTCTTTAAATAAAAATAAGAGAAATATATATTTCCAATACGCACGGTACGGTTAGAAAGTCGTTATGTTTTCTATAAGCCCCATTCAAATTTTTCACGACGGCTTTACGTGTCCACCATCAATTAGAGAGACGTATAGAATTGAAACTTAAGTTCTAAACGTGCTCAAAAGCTTCCACGAACCAGCTCTTCTACACTCTCAAATCTTCACATTTAAATTCGCATTAACTGTCTACAAACAACAAAAGGGCGCTTTTCTCCAACGCTTTTCGCGCAGGTATACAATGCATTTCTTATCGCACTTTGCACAATTTCCAATTCGTACTACAACACAGTCAAGTTTACAACATTGTATCAACTTCGCGTTAGATTAACTACACACAAACGCAGATGTTTGAAACAAAATGACGACATTAGTTATTGTGCCATCGAGATGTGGCTAAGCTACTAATACAAGCTTTAAAATTACTTTTAAAAAAGCCATTACAGCTTAAGCGCTTAAGCCCACACGTTGAATTTAAATTAGTTCGATTATCTTTGAACGATTACTCCGATTAATTGAAGTTTGGGTCGCACAAAAATCGAAGGCCCGTAGAAAACTCTTCGTAAGAAGAGTGACGTATTCATAAGCGTTTTATAGCAAAAACACTACCACAAGAGCCCTTTAGGACTTGCCAATAAAAAGTTTATTTAAATTTTTATTCGGAACCACGTTCCTCCACGTATAAATTGAAATTAGATTAAGTGGTTTAGATAAACTTCAACTTTTTAAAATAAATATTTTTAAATTATTCTCTTGCTGCGTGATTACGTGGCATAAAACCGTTAGCCCTAGTTGTTGTAGACTAGGGGTTTCCAACCTCTTGTTTCTTGTTTGAAGGTAAACTTTTTGCATGTACCTACCTACCACTCTCACACAAGTATGACCGCTATGCTTTTCGAAGCATTTCATGTGCCTTCCAGTACAAAAATGTGTGGGAACCACCGTTATAGTCAATCGTTTAGCAATCGTTATTACCCTAGATTAACTAGGGTAATAACATAATTTATCATTATGATAAGAGTAGCTCCAGGTTAAGCTTTTTTCAAATTTTTACTGCAAATTATTTATAAAATACAGGATGTATTTTAAAACGTGGTAAGTAATACAGGGACCTCGCTTATCATTAGAGATAGAGACTTGGTTAACTGAACCAAAATGATCCCTGACCTATGCCTAAATAAAATCAAAAAACAAGATTTACTCCCTCCTTAACGTTTCTGTAAAATGGTGGAAAATAACAAATTTAACGGCTCTAAAATCGTTATTTGGAAAGATTTAGAAAGACTTTCTAAAAGTGACTTTTTCAGTTCTTTCAGACGAAGCCAAAAACGTTTCGTTATCATTCTTAGTTTATTGTGTATCGATACCACCTTTTGTTTATCATATGGGGGCCATTTAAAAATCTATCGCCACTGGACAGAGAAAAAATTTCCGATTTCAAAAATGTTAAGTCGGGAATCATTTCTGTTCATTTAACCAAGTCTCTATCTTTCGTGATAAGCAATATTCCTGTCTTTAACACATTTAAAAATGCATCCTGTATTGCTCTACATTTCAAAACTGTTTTCAGCTGTCAGTTTTAAATGCCTCAAAAATGAGAAATGGGACTTATCCTTCACGTAAAAACGATGCAGGAAGCTTCGGCTGCGGTTGGTTATTATAACTCTGGACCACGGTCTTAAAACTCGCACCTTACTGTGTAGTTGATTTTTCCTAACAGTCTATGACTTTTTTTACCCTCATTACTCATTACTTTGCTGCAAATATTCCTGCAGTATTTTTTACTAGTCATGTCTTTAAAACGCTTTGCACGTACTACCTATGTAATTTATGCGCTTTGACGATGACAACTAATTGTAGTCGAGTTGCCATTCTGATCAATACACTTCTACGTTTGTTACTTTTGTCCTCCAGCTTATCCTTTGTTTTATTTTTTTATTGTTTCCTCTGGAAGTTTTACAATAAGAGCTACTTTTTTAATGTTGGAATTTTACAGCCGTATATGGATATAAAAGATAAACATTAAATACAAAAACTGGGTGCTCTTCGTCTAATATGAAAGATGAAATGAACGTACATAAATTAATAGTGAGGACGAGCTGTAGAAAAATTGAGTAGTGAAGGAAAATATTTGATTTCAAATTTACTTGCGAGACAATGTTACATTATTCAGCACACTATAGGTAAACTATTCTAAATCGATGGTTTAAATTTTACATTTTGGAATGTGGAAACGGATTTTTACAATTTGTTATGTTGAAATATATTCAGATATTCAAAAAGATCCAAAACAACGCCTGAGCGATAGTTGGAAATATGAATTTGTGAGTTGTTGGAGTGAATTTTAATATGTGATAAGGTCCTCGAGTGTGGAAGTGGAATGAAATGCTACCAGACAGACATGCTACTGACCATTGATCAACAAGGAAGTGATTTAGGCAAAACACTTTGTAATTAGTAGGTGCATACACGGTGGAAACTTGAATCTTGATCATAGGATTTAACATGGGAAAACAAACTTCTGTAAATGTTGGCTCTCCTAACTCTTTTACAGCCTAATACTGAATCAAAAGTTTTTAAAGAATGAAAAGCTTCTTCTAATACAGTTATAAGATTCTTAATTTGATTCAGCCGTTTTCGAGAAAATGAAGAAAAATTATTCAATTAATAACTGTTTCTTGCGTTAGCCTTGATTTTAACGCACGTCAGATTTATTTGTGTTTTTATAAATTATCAAGGCTATCGCGAGAAATGGCTATTAGCTTAATAATTTTCCTTCATTTTCTCGAAAACGGTTGAATCAATTAAAAATCTTATGTCTATATCAGAAGAAGCTTCTTATCCTTTAAATAATTGTTGGTTAGTACATTGCTGTAAAATAGTTAGGGGAGCCAATATTTACAGAAGTTTGTTTCCCCATGTTAAATCCTATGATCAAGATTCAAGTTTCCACTGTGTATATGTATTCCCGACAACTCGAGAACGCAGTCGCTAGGTATCGGTGAAAATACGAGTGGGGAAAGCGTGTTGGGGGGGTCCTAAATTAATATTTTAAATTCTCAATACTTTCACTTTTTCGTATACTTCCTCTGCTTTTAAAAAGTATAAAAAGATTAAATTTTAATTTAATTTCTCGACGTTCGGATCTCTCTGAATCTAAAACTACAAATTCCAATTTTTTTTAAATATCAAATAATACCAAACATAATATTAAATTTTCAATTCCATTTTAATCGGAAATGGGGTTTGCTTTTCTAATTTAAATACAACATCCAGTATATTTTTAGTGGGTTGGAAGATTGTAAAATTAGTTATCTAGTGATACCAAACATTTAATATTTTGTCTTCCGGTTCAACCGTCTCTAATCCAGTCAAAATAGACAAAAAATCGTGGAAAGTTGGAAAATCGTCTTTTTTCAAATAAAAGCGACCTTTTCTATTTCGTGCAAATAACTAGCCTTCTATAGATTCTACGTTGATGAAGCTTCTTATAAAAGTTATAGAAAATCTTATTAGCTACGAGATTGGTTATACGCATTTTTCCCATAAGTTTAACCCTTTTTGAGATATAGCGCAAAGAAGGGGTTACAGTGAATTTGTTTACGAGATGACGCTCTATTATAAACTGCGAATTAAGACGCGTAAGTTTTACGAAAGGAATCAGCCTCCAAAGCTAACCACTACTGGATTATCTGGCACTAGATGAGGTATAATAAAGATGTAATTAAAGAATTCTGAAAACAAAAGTTATAAATTATAACATTTGTGAGAGTGCTGAACTTCAAAAGCTTTTTATTCACAACTTGCAGGTACGATAAAGATTTACTTATCACATCGCGTAGAATAAAGATGTAGTTAAAGATTTTTTTAACCAAAATCTTTAACATATCTTCAAATTTTAAAGTTCAATAGCACTCTCGCAAATGTTACAATTTCAAAAAAAGTTTTCTTTAACATCTTCACAAAAGAGGAAGAAGAACCTAGGACGACTTTTGTTTTAAAATATCTTTAGCTTCGTCCTTTCTCTATCTGACGTGATATAGGAAATCTTTATAGTTCCTCCAAGTTGTGAATAAGAAGCTTTTGAAATTCAATAGCACTTTCAAAATGTTTCAATTTCGAAAAATAAATTTTTTAATATCTTTAAAATAGGTGAAGACGAAACCCAATACAATTTTTGTATTCAGAATTCTTTAAGTCTTACTCCGCAGTTTATACAGCGTCATCCAGTAAACGAATTTATTGTAACTTCTTCTCTCCATCTTGAAACGAGTTAAACTTAGGGGAAAATGCATATAACCAATCTTGTAGCTAATAATGCTTTCTATAACTTTTATAAGAAGCTACATCAACGTAGGAACTATAGAAGGCGAGTTATTTGCACGAAATAGAAAGGGTCGCTTTTAAACAGCTCCCCGTCCACCCTCTTGCATCCCACTTTCCGGGACTTTTAGTATGTTGTACTGCAGGTTATAACGAACAACCATATCAAGTTTCAAAACTCCTGGATGGTTTGCTCTCAAATGCCATCTGTTTGTCTAATTTGACTGGACTAAATTTGAGAGATATTTGAAAAAAACGATTTTTCGACCTTTGACTTTGAATAAAATTTTTAGCAGAAGTGGCATTGATGGGAACTTTTGACATTTCATCAGACTTGCAAAGTGAATATATGACAGATTGAGACACAATTTTGTTTCAAACTCCCTGTGGTATGGGGAGTTTTTAGTTAATTATTATTAATGGTAAAAATTGGGCATGATAACACACAAACGTTTTCCATGTTTTTATCCCTTTCTTTGTTGCTCTTACAAAGGTATTCAAATAATATTTCGACTACGCCGCTCAATTTTTAACTAAGCTCTGGGAGTCTGATATAGATGGCTTTGATTTAAGGTCTGTACCTACCAATTCTCAGCTCTATGCGAGTTTTTCCGAAGTTGAATGCCTATTTTGACTGGATACTCGTTCAATTTTAGTTTTTTGAAGTGAGCTTCTGAGCATACTATTGTTAGGCACTATTTGTGATATTTTTTTAAACGCGTACAAAAAAGTTCTGTTACGCTTACATAAGCCGAATTTAACTAATAACAATTTTGCAGAATCGACACTAAATAAGGAACTTGCAGAGATGCAGAACCGCTTCGGTTGCCCTTCAAAGTGAAAACCGTTACTTGATTTACGTTATTTTTTGTATTATTGTTGTTATAGTCCGAAATTTATTTTAAAAGGTCACTTTTCTAAACATTTACGTTGTACTTACTATTACTTACAAAGGAACTTAATCAAAACCTAACAATCACGACAAAAAGGTAAATGACGTAAAGTTAAAAAAAAAGTAATTTATTTCACATTTCCCTGATTATCGCGTATTTGTATATTTCTGAATAATAACTTTTATAGGGTAACGAAAACAATAAATTATTTTTTTTATTAAGGTCGTGAAAACTGAAACTTTTATTGTAATCAAATATTTACCTACTTATTATTAATACTTTTGGTGACTCATTGATGTTGCTTTTTAGAAAAAAAAATATATTTTTATTTAAAAGTTGGACCATCGCAACGTAATAAGAATAATATTCGATTACTTAAAAAAAGATTTTCAAAATTAATTAATTTTCACCGACCGAATAGCCATTTTTCCGCATGCTGCAAACACTACACGCTTAACGTACATTTTAAAATTAATTTAATTTAAACAATTTAATTATTGTGTGTATACGCTATATGTTAGTTGGAATTTAACGAATTTAATAAACTTTATATTTATTTATAAAACAATGCGGTAAATTCGAATTTAGTTCAGCTCGGGGTTAATTTTATTTGTATTAAATCATTAAGAGTTGTGGTTAGTAGAAGATAAGTAACGCTAAGAGATTATTATAAGATTGGAGTAGTTCCAAAATTTTTAATTCCCTAATTTTTAATTAGCTCGACATTCCTCAAACGAAACAATCGAGTTTATTTCGTCACTTTAATCCCGAATCAACCGCATACAATTAGTGAAGCGGAACCACCCTGTACAAAACTGTACGCGTTTTATGAGCGAAACGTAAAATTTTTCTACGGCGAGCCTCAAGTCCGATTATTTCGTCTCCTTCAATTTTCACTGTACAAATTTATACATTGGCAATTAATTCGAAGTGTATTGTAAATGTTTTGGCAAGTGAGTTGCGAAATTAATAGAGGGGTCATTAAAACATTAACTTGTCTAAATTGGTGTGTTTGATTGAGAGCGCAAGTGCGCTAATAGACGTTTATTTTTGCTCCTTTCTTCGTTCGTTGATAATTTCGAGTACAATACACCAAAAAAAGCTTAGTTTTGTATAATGCTTTAATTGGGCCCTTATAAGTCCATTGGAAACTTTTAGTCGTGTAATTCAATCTTTGTTGAGTTTGAATGGAAAACTTACTTTGCACTAAGTTGCTTAGAAAGCCTCTGCCACTTAGTTGCTTAATGTATCATTTGCGTAAACTGATAATTAATATGTAGCCCAAATTTCTAATAATAAATTAATGAGAAATGCTTCTCCAATATTGAACTATTTGAGAATTATCCAACCTGTTTTTCAAGAAAATTACTTCATATAGGTATCGGTATATTATTTGGGTCAGATTTTTGTTTTTCGCCGACTTTTCGGCTATTGTCGCATGAGGGCTCCTTCTTGGACCCAATTGTCCTCTTTAAAAGTAAATCTCAAGTTGGAGTTTTCTCCATTTTCTCTAATTTAGTAACAAAAGTTTTAGTGTCCATTTTTGGTGCCTCGCGTTATCTCATTTCACCAGCTGTACTTTAGCGGTCCGTCACTTTTTCAATAATAACAAAGCTGGCGGAACTTCCTATCGTTTGTATCAATATTGGTCCTATATATACGGTTTGATGTTCAAATGTTCAATCGCGGTTGCAAACAGAAGAAATAAAACTACGTAATCGATTTTCAGTTTACAAACATCGTCTCCGAAACGAGGAGTATAATAGGGTCGTGAAAAAATTAATATACGAACTTTACGCCAATCAAAAATTAAGTAACTTCGTTTTACGCTTTTGAGGAACTTTTTAGATTAAAGTGCACTCCCTAAGCGTTTATTTGCTTATACTAGTAAAACTTATTAAATATCCAACTTTCGCGCAACTTTCCAACAAGATATTAGAGAGAACCCAAAAAGACCACGTGTAGAGTAAATATCTGGCGCTTTTCCCATCCCTTGAAAACTATAAATTACAATTATAGGTTGGTCTGTCAAGAAATGGGGTGGATAATACGTAGATGGTGGTTATTTAATTTTAGTTATAAAATATTAATTTAGAAAAATACACTTAATTAGTTCGTTAATTTTTAATTATTACACGAAATGAGTTATTTCTTCCCTAGTGCAGCTTTGACTGTAATTATGTGGCTGGAATAAATTATGAATACAATCGATACCAATTATGGTCTTACTTTTTTTAATTCGCAATTTTTATTTGATTTAGAATTGTTAAGGTTACGCCCCCGTTCATCAAGACGACTTGTACAATTCCGCAATGTCCTAGTTTTAAGAAGAATTTGTATGTGCACCGTAACTAACCTGCAACTTTATTCCAAATGTGCATCGATAACGTTTTGGACAGTTTGAGCTTGTTAGTATGAAATAAGGCCAATTTTCTTACCACACAAAAAAATCGCGCGGGGCTGTTGAAAATACTTAAGTAGTCCCCAATGTCTAAACTACACCTAGAAGGCTGCTAATTGTAGATTTGGTTTAATAAGGACTGTTTTGTTATTTGTCACGTCGTCCCAGCATGTTGAATATTTTCTTAAATACTTTACCTACCAACTACTCTTTTGCGTTTTCTAGTTTCAGTGCTTATGCTTAGTCTAAAAAGCGCTACTTTCGTTGTAGCCGCCCTACATATCATTATATTATACTTTTACGGTAGTTGTGTTTAGTTATAGGTCGTTAGGTGATTTGACGTGCTTTATGCGGCTTTATGAGAACTGAAACTCAAAATGACCATTTCGAGTCCTTCAAACTTGATAGTGCACAATGCTTCCCACGAGACGTGGCCTTACACGGCTATCTTTGTTATTAGTGGCGATGAAGTTAAAGTCGAGTCAAAATTAGAGTTAGATCAAGTCTAAATTTGAATAGCAGTGTCTGGTATAGCTTTTTACCAAATGTATCGTCATCTATCAATTAGTAAGCGTATATTCCAACTGATAGCGTTTGATTTAATTATGCTTTCATGTAGGGGCTAGTTTGCTAATTAGCTCGACGAAATTTCGTATTCAAAAGAGTATGAAACTGAGGGGAGTAAAAAATTGGACTCCATAAGTAAAGGATGTTTCAAAATGAGCGCAAGATTTAATTTTTCAATAAATTTCATCATTTACTTGAAAATTGCAAATATTTTTATTTTGATAACGAGTATCGAACATCCAACAAATGGGCCTTCACAACTCTGCTGGCAGACATTTGCTCTTAGAGACGCTGCAGATTACATTTTTATTTTCCTTCGGATTTCGCAGTACATGTCTAATTTCTTCCTTCAGCAGGAATTGTGGTTTGTTGGTTCACACAGGTAAAATACTTCACAAAACCCCACAGGCCACAGGAAGAAGTCGTCACCAGCGCATGGGATGACACGGCAATGCAGTGATTAAATGGTGAAAGTTATCACAATAGACTTGGACTTAGACTTCTAGTTCGTGGCGATCTTCTTTGAGTGGCTGTTTTCCTACATGTCGAATCGTAGTCAAATATAAAAATTGACGGCTTTGTTTCAGATCGAGTTCAAATCGGGGCAGGGGTGCCTCAGGGTCTTCATCTGGGTCCCTTACTATTGATTGCATACATAAATGACATAAAAAAGAAATTCTAAGGTACTCAAGTTTTCTTACGTTTGCTGATGATCTGAATATCTTTCGACAGGTGCAAAATTAAGACGATTTTCTTCTTCTTCTTCTTCTTCTTCTTCTTCTTCTTCTTCTTCTTCTTCTTCTTCTTCTTCTTCTTCTTCTTCTTCTTCTTCTTCTTCTTCTTCTTCTTCTTCTTCTTCTTCTTCTTCTTCTTCTTCTTCTTCTTCTTCTTCTTCTTCTTCTTCTTCTTCTTCTTCTTCTTCTTCTTCTTCTTCTTCTTCTTCTTCTTCTTCTTCTTCTTCTTCTTCTTCTTCTTCTTCTTCTTCTTCTTCTTCTTCTTCTTCTTCTTCTTCTTCTTCTTCTTCTTCTTCTTCTTCTTCTTCTTCTTCTTCTTCTTCTTCTTCTTCTTCTTCTTCTTCTTCTTCTTCTTCTTCTTCTTCTTCTTCTTCTTCTTCTTCTTCTTCTTCTTCTTCTTCTTCTTCTTCTTCTTCTTCTTCTTCTTCTTCTTCTTCTTCTTCTTCTTCTTCTTCTTCTTCTTCTTCTTCTTCTTCTTCTTCTTCTTCTTCTTCTTCTTCTTCTTCTTCTTCTTCTTCTTCTTCTTCTTCTTCTTCTTCTTCTTCTTCTTCTTCTTCTTCTTCTTCTTCTTCGGAGAGATGTGGTTAAGCTAAACAAACACTGTGAGGAGAACGACATTATTAGTCTTATTATTCGATCGGAGGTAGACGTTTAAAGCGGGTTGAATTCGCAGGATTTTTGGATTTCTAAATCGGTGCTGTTCCGGCTTCAAGAATGAACAGGTTCTTCGATCTTTATATTTTGCGTATCTAGATCTGGATTATTTAGAGAGGAGGAGCAAGGACCCTGCACTTAGGCTACTTAATCGGGCCCATTGTACTGCCTCTAAGCGGTCTTTCTGTGCCTATCAGAACTCGAGCCATACTACTTGTAGGATGAACTCCTGAATTCTGACAGGAGAGGTGGTGCTTATTCTGGTCATGTCGAGTCAGAAGTCCCCCAACACGGATCTTCTTATCGACGTTAGGGCTGGACAGTGGCAAAGCACTTGTTCAGCGGTTTCATCTTTTAGTTCACATCCACGACATATGGGATTATCACGTTGCTGATGCTGTTTTCTGGGTCAAAATCGTACGTAGTATTGTCGACTGCCCGGTCCTGATGGCCCTTAATATGTTTTAATGTGCCCTTTAGAGCCATCAGAGGTGCTTCGGTGCTTCTAGACCGCCAAAGTTCAGAACCAATACCTACCATAATTCACCCGTTCACCGGATGCTTTCGGTTTGCAACACTATTGTGAGGGCATAGACTTGTTTACCTATGGGTTGGACGCATTAAAAAAATATGTATGATAGGTTAAAGGGGGATGGGGGATTGCGATTGTGATAATTTCAAATTTTGTAGTTATTTGGTTTTTCTCTAAATGTTTTGTTCTCACCTCGCGAGGTGTGTGGTTGTGAGACCATATTCTTAGACTTCGGCATGTACTGTCCCCTAAATGTGAAAAATGTCTTGGTCGGTGAGTATCAAGACAATCTAGACGAAATGTACTTTTAGCACGACGGGGACTTGTCACATTGAGCGCAGTTGTTGAAAGATTTCCTGGCTGTGGCAACTTCTCTAAGAGAGCAAACGTCTGCCACTAGAGTCGTGGCGACCATTTGTTGGATGTTTCTTTCCAAATATAATCGACGAGTAAATGGTGTGTTTAATTGTTAAGCTTTTGCCTGAGACTAATGTCAGCTGTGTTTTTTTGAGATTTAGTGGTTTTTGGTGGAAGTGATTACGCGTAGCTTCAGAAGAGTGCACAATTTCCCGAATATCATTAAAGAGCTACCCTTTATAATACTTGGTGATGACGATTTGCACCCGCGTTTTAAATAGTTCACTTTTCTATTTAAATCTTAATTTATCTTCCAACGGTATTCGTTTCATTGCAAATATACGACAAAATCGGTGCCTTGAGTTATTGTACAGACGATAAGATTAAAGGGCGTTGCTAATGCATAGAAATAAATTGTTAGCTAAGAGATGATAAAGAGAAAAAGGATTCTGGACATTAATTAAAGTGTAAGTAAAGGATATTCTCGTCACATTCATTGAAACGCATGCAATTTTTTTACAAGTTACACAAGCTCTTAACTAAATTAAATGAGGAGAAGAATAAATATCTGTACTATCCCACCTATATAGTAAATGGTGGCATCTGCTGTTTTTAAGACATTTGTGATTGAACATAAATTTCTGTTACTTTACAAAGTGTACACAACACTTTTGTCTTTTATGGCATTAACGTTAAAACTGCGTACTTTTATTAGACAATAGGTAACAGAAACGTAAGATAAAACCAACATAAATAACCCCACTTTAATTTAATTAAATTGAAGTTACGTAATTAAAAATATTGGAAATTTAAACAAAAGGACGACAGTTAAAGCGCAGCGTAAATGAAAGACAAGCTTGCGATGAGATTGGCCGTCCAAAAAATAAAATGAGAGCAACTCAGGAGAAATTGCCCCTATAACAGTTGTTTTGAGAGAGGTTAAAAAGTCCAGTAGTAATTATTAAAACTCCCTTATTCGAGGTGTTTTTTTTTTAATTCTAGAGCTTTAACTGGGTGTTTTTTGACGTTTTTCGGAACAGTTCACAAAGGCTAACGCTAACCTGAGAGGCTGAGTGTGAAGTTTGAACTCATTCGGAGACAACTCGAAGATATTTGAAGTGCCTCAAATATATCTGTTACTATAAAAATGTTGGTAATAATTTAAAAAATTGTAATAATAATACGTTTACAATTTTAACAATAAGAAGAACAGTTTAGTAGCAAAAGATTTAAATCTCGAGTTGCCCAAGAAGCTCTCTAAAAGCGTTTATTGCTTTAGGTTCAAGTAATTTTCAGGATTTCGTCTTAAATTATTTCATTTGAGGTAAACCTTTTGTTAAAATAATGCACGAGGGTGTCGTTAAAAGAGGTTGCTATTTTATACACACAAATGGGTATTATTTTTGAATCTTTTTAAACGAGAATTTTATTTAAAATTGTTTTGTAATGGGGGCGCACTGGTAATTACTATACACTGCTGAATTAAATTTACGTTATAAATTGGGAAATGTTTAGTCGTTTAGTATGTCCAGTTGGTAGTTTAGTAGTTTTACATTTATGTTTGACAATTGGGATGAAGTTTCGTTTTATAGGGTAAAGTTTTAATTTTTTTAAACGCCACAAATTTAATTTGAAGTCTTGAAGTTCTCAAACTGCATTCTCAATATTTTTTCGGCTCTTCATTAAAATTTGTGTCTTCATAAGTCACCTACCCTAAGTAGGCTTATTAGTCGATTTCTGACACACAAGGTAGAACACACATAGCCGAAATGCTAAATACTAAGAATTGACCAAAATTTTCTTCGAAAATTTTCACTATTTTGGTAGCACTTAGTTGGTGGTGGCCAATCGAACAATTCACTTGTTACACAACGCTTTAAGGATAAAGAGAATTTTGCCGACTGTGAATTACACTGTTAGTCACATGCACTCCAACATTTACGGACTTAATGGGACTATTTGAAAAGCCGCACAAACCACATGCATTACTAAAAAGGTATACCTACTGTTCTCGTATTTCAAAATAGAAACGCACGTTAATTTAAATATGCAAATTCGCACACGTACCTATAGACCAATGCAAAAATATATCAAAATAATAATTCAAAAGCTTTTTTCTTTTTTCTGGCATCAAACGCTTTACTAGTTCCGATTTTTTATTTTAAATTTCGCATTAAGTTTCCTTTTTTGAGTAATTTGCAAATTATAGTTTCTGACGTCTGACGTATCAAATTCGTGCCTGTACCTGAACGCAATTTAACTTTTTTATGTGATCTTTTCGACCCGGAACGGTTTAGAAAAAATTAGAAACGACATCATCGAGTGAAACGAAATGTTTTGGCAATGTAAGAAAATTGTCTTCTACTTGGCAAATAGGTGCAGTACAATAATCTCGCTTTAGAGAGAAAAGCAATTTTATATATGAAAATTCTTAGATGAAAATCAGGCAAATTGCCAGTTGAAGCGGGATTTTCTTTTATATGCTCTAACTTATACTATTCTATACTGCGTACTCAAAATGAATTGTTTCTAATAATTAAATTATAGATCACTTATCCGATGTTTGCCGGATGTACTTGAAAGAATGAGATTTTTCAAGCTTTTCAAATAACTCGAGAAGGAGCAATTTGTTCAATTTAATACTAAGAATGGAAGTTTTTCTCTAAACAGACTTGGATGTTTTCTTGTTAGTGGCACTAATCTATTTTTACTTCTTAAATTAGTTTATTCTATAAAAATTTAATTTATTTTAAACTTCAATTTTACGATTGTTTGCGCAGTAAAGCAAACCTCTTCGGGCAATTGTGATTCTTTGTTCGACAACGTTAGTTAAGTAGTGGTTAAATTAGGGTCTATTGACGTTAAGTCTAAGCCCACCAACATCTTCGAAGTATATCAATCAGTTTATATGAAACCACGGTCAAGCAAGCACCCCCTACCACATCTCTCCAATTAGCGCAGAAAGAAGGCCGATCACTAGGAAGAGGGTTTAAATTTTGATGACCAAAGTGCGTTAATTGTACAAAACGGTCAAGCGTTTTGACCTAGTGGCAACTGGGGCACCTACTGATAAGAAGAAAGGGTGACTGTAAGTTCCACATTGAAGGACAGGGGTTTAGATTGGCTCGAATAGAGAGAGACTGGAGGTGGTGCAACATTAACTCACTCTCAAGGCAATTTTCACCCGTGTCTCTAAAATCTGCACTGGTTCGGCAACTTTTTTAAACTGATCACATTGGCTGTTTCCGAAAGAAAAGCCTCCTACTGAAAATGTCGCGTTTATGGAATTTACTGCTTTAATGGAAGTGGACTGGTCAGCAGGAAAGCGGTGGATGAGCTGCTGAAAGGACTCACAAGAGTTGCAAATTTTTGTTGCATAAATTTCCTCATATTTTCTTTCTTATCTAGTGATTCAAATTAATTTTAATTGGTGTAATTAAAATGGCACTTGGCGCTTTAAGAAGAAAATTTATAATAATATCTTTTTCCAACAAAAACACTTAAATTGTGAGCAAATTTTACCTTAGAGACTTGTAAAAACAAAAAGTTGCAGCTATAGGCATCTTTTCTTCGTCGAGTTTCCTGTTTTTAAAAAAATATCGATTTGGATTAATTCTGAAAATACCTTTTTACGAGAAAAGATTAAAATTGATGTTTTTAAGTTATTATTATCAAACTTTTTATAATAACAAAAATTGGGTCAAATAAACAAATGAAAGGTGCGAGACGTGCGATTTTATTAAAGTGAAAAATGTCATCTGCAATTCTATACTTACGTACAAATAGGTGCAATTTATTCTACTTTACATGCAATATTTATACTTTTTTTAAGCGCGAACGGAAACTTTGACTTTTATAACGATGGAATTTATTGCAGAAATCGTGACAATAATTTATATTGTTTTTTAAATTGAATCGTTAAGAATTGTTTAAAGTTACAAATCAGTTATAAGTTAACGCGACCGTCAACGTCGCGTCGACGTGACGTCCAAAAAAGAGGTTGAGGATAGATTTTTATCGTTCTGTTGGTTTTATGGACGAGCTAGTTCTCTCTGTAAGGCTCATATTGATATTCTTCTCTATGACTTTTCTCTCCTACCTCCTACTCGGTATATTTACTCCAGAGGAACAAGATGAGGGTATGGGTGGGCTTGAACTCTATCAATTCAATAACACGTCCGTAACTTATCATTTTATATAAAAAATATTCTTTGGGGGTAATATTATTATAAACAGATTTTTACTTAAAAAGTACCCCACTTTTTGGTACACAATTCGAATGCACGCTTTTAGAACTATTTTTTCCACCGGATTAGAATAACCATGCGCAACTGGGTGGTTCAGACGTCTCGAATAAATCAGGTTCTTAAAGTAGTCCATCCAAATTTACACTTTTTCGCGCAATTTTTTTCACCAAGTTAGAAAAAGTGTGCGTCACTGGGTGGGGCTGATCTCTAAAATAGATCATAGAAAAAAGTGCTTAGGAAGAGCGCACACTTTATTTAAGTAGACCATTTGAATGCACACTTTTCGCACTATTTTTTCCATCTGATTACAAAAAGTGTGCAAAATGGACCCCGCCAATTTTGATCTTACGATTTTGAAGCTATTATGAGAGCACACTTTTTGTGTAGTGGACCATCCGATTGCACACTTTTTACATTATTATGAGGGCACACTTTTTGTGTAGTAAACCATTCGATTGCACACTTTTTGCACTAACTTTTCCATCTGATTACAAAAAGTGTGCAAAATGGACCCCTCCAATTTTGATCTTACGATTTTGAAGCTATTATGAGAGCACACTTTTTGTGTAGTAAACCATTCGATTGCACACTTTTTGCACTAACTTTTCCATCTGATTACAAAAAGTGTGCAAAATGGACCCCGTCCATTTTGATCTTACAATTTTGAAGCTATTATGAGAGCACACTTTTTGTGTAGTAAACCATTCGATTGCACTCTTTTTACATTATTATGAAAGCACACTTTTTGTGTAGTAGACCATTCGATTGCACACTTTTTGCATTATTATGAGGGCACACTTTTTGTGTAGTAAACCATTCGATTGCACACTTTTTACATTATTATGAGGGCACACTTTTTGTGTAGTAGACCATTCGATGCACACTTTTTGCACTAACTTTTCCATCTGATTACAAAAAGTGTGCAAAATGGACCCCGTCCATTTTGATCTTACAATTTTGAAGCTATTATGAGGGCACACTTTTTGTGTAGTAAACCATTCGATTGCACTCTTTTTACATTATTATGAGGGCACACTTTTTGTGTAGTAGACCATTCGATTGCACACTTTTTGCATTACTATGAGGGCACACTTTTTGTGTAGTAAACCATTCGATTGCACACTTTTTGCATTATTATGAGGGCACACTTTTTGTGTAGTAAACCATTCGATTGCACACTTTTTACATTATTATGAGGGCACACTTTTTGTGTAGTAGACCATTAGATGCACACTTTTTGCACTACTTTTTCCACCTGGCTACAAAAGGTGTGCAAAAAGACCCTCGCTCATTTTGATCTTACGATTTTGACGCTATTATGAGCGCACACTCTTTGTGTAGTAGACTATTCGATTGCACACTTTTTGCACTACTTTTTACGCCTACCTACGAAAAATATGCGTGAATGGGTGGTGCGAGCTTCGCGAACCTATAAAATTCATCAACTGAGCAGCTTCTTGCTGATTTCATAGTATTTGAAAATAAAAAATAATAGTAGAGGCAGTATAGACGGGCGTCGTATTTTTTAGGATAAGCTTTGTCACTTCAGTTTTTAAAAGCTTCCAAACGTAAAATGAAACGATCGATGGACTCACCCTCATCAAATACTTAAAAATTTCGAACTGTACATGTGTACATCATCCCAGACAGAATAATCTCCACGATTTTATTTCTAATATTTAAGTCCTATTAATTTGTAGAAGTCCAATTTGAAATAATTAAAAACATTTAAAATTGTTTAATTCCATGTGAAAATAGTACAGCAGCTGTATTTAATACTTGTGCATTCGTTTAGAAAATTTGATTACTTTTATTTTATATTTGCGGAATTTGTAATATTCAAAAGATGCATTTGAATTCTTTTCATTTGTGCTTTATTGTTCACCAAAATGGAAATTTAAGAATATTGCATGTTTAAATTAAATTGGAAATGTTTTCTATTAAAAAGTTACGAGGGTTGCTAATACATCCGTATAAAGTGGAAACTTCTTATTTGAACTGTAGTAGTCATGTCTCGCACCCTTCTCCAAATTTGTGGCAACCATTAAATTCCATCGGTCCTGTATATTGTGGTATTGATATCCGACATACAAAAGGCACAAGAGTAGTTTTTTGGCACCCCCCCCCTCTCGTTTGGTACTAGTAGACTACTGCTCGACTTCAATTCTACTGAGCATCCGGGATATTCCTATTCTTGACAAAGTGTATGTTGAATTACTTATATGTCGAAATTCTTGCAATGAACCCTATTTTCTTTTGTTGGTTTTTTCGTAAGTGTAACTTAAAGTACTAGTTTGGAGGGGGGCCAAAGCAAATAGTCGTGATGTGGGGACCTTTATTGATAAAAATTATTTATGACGCAGAATAAAATACCAACTAAAATATTCATCACCTCAAGAAAAAGTACTTATCGCCCTTTTATATTTATTCAACGTTTTGGCCATCTACAAAACCGAGTATACCGTAACATCCCTTAACTTTACATTAATCTAATTCAGTAACACAAGGTCAACTTTTCGATGATAAAAAAGTATCGAACTTGTGGCAAGTTGCATAAATCTTTCTATAGAAAGGTCGTCGTCAATAGGTATTGATAATGTATAGATAAAATACATTGCTTCGGTTATTGTATTGAATTGAACTCGATGACAACCAAAACACATTTTAGTCGACCAACCCCTATTGCGAAAGTTTGTAATATCTATATTAAGCGATCGACAAGAAATTGTATAGTCGGCGTAATATGTAATTTTAACAAGACGTTAGATACGTCGGTCGTTAACTATAGACAGACAGACAAGTCGTGTAAAGGTAATGGTTGCAAAATTATGATTAACGTCCTACAAAATTAACATATTTGGCATAGCTTAGCGTTAAATTACAACGTATTAATCCTGTGCACTACCACACATGTAATACGAGTACATTCGAACGTCTTTGTTGCTTTAGAAAATTAATTTATAAGTATTTTCAGAAATTTACAATTTACAACTTACAACTTTAGAGGGATGAAAAATTAAAACTTAAATACTTTATGATCGTTAAAACTTTCCCCACATACCTAACTTTATGGATTATTTAAGAGCGTATTAGGCTTTTACACTTTAACAAACTACAACGAGCTGCTTATTTGAAGTTTTAGGGGTGAAATACAAGTTTTTGGAAAAATTTTCTGTAGCTCTAGAAGTCTGCTTATTAATTAATCGAGTGACGACCGTTATTAGAAGTTATAAGTTTGAGTTTTTGAGTTTAACTCGGGCTATTTTCAAATATTTTATTCTCATTGTGAATTCGATCGAATTAAAATGGTGGTAAATGGAACCCACATTTTTATAACTCAATAATGGAACAAGTGTTCTTAGAACAAACTTAACTCTTGTGTAAACAAAATTTAAAATAGACTTTAATGGCTGATACAATTAATTCTAGTTATCTTGAAATTAGCACGTTTCGTAAATCAAATTGATTTATTCTTTTAATTGACAAGCGATCGATTCGAATATCCGCTGCAGATTAAAACAAAGTTTTTCTCGATAATTTATGTCCCCTCCGCCAATTTTATCGGCCTAAACAAGGCTTTTACTAACACTAACACTGGCGAGTAACTAAGAAGAAATGAATACCCTGTAACTATGCCCCATTTTAGACATGTTAAGTTCGTGCGACTTTCAGACTTTTATAGAGGAAGCATTGATGATTAAAAAAGTAAAATTTGTCGTTGCTATACGCAACGTATAGCTAACCAAAGGGCCTCATATAACAAATCCAACTCGTAATTTCCTAATTTACTTTTGTCGCCTCCCCAAAAGGTTAGTTCGTTATTCTTAAAACTCTCCAAATTTACAACATAGGTTTGATTTGAGTCTCTATAATAAAATTTTCTTTTCTTTATCCAATAAATAATTTTCTTCATTTAATTACGCTTATGTCAGCTCAAACCAATTTAGCTTACAAAAATAAATTTAACGTTTTCTAAAAATTTTATATACCAATCAAACGTTCAATTAAACTCGAAGGAAATTAAAACAAATTAAGTGTAATTCGTCTTAAGTTTGTTTGAAATGAAAACACTTCGATAAAATAGTTGGAGCAAGATTTTCTTCGAAAAGTTGCGTCGTATATCATAATAAAAGGCCCTTTTCGTTCTACTTTTTAAGTGTTTTGTTAAAATGTTTGTATTGTGCGCTTGTTACCGTTCGAATATTACTTTAGTGTCGAACATCGATCAAAAAACTAATTACGTTCGTTAAATTTAGAAGATACTATCGTCGGTATTTTAAGGGCTTTTCACCACTTCAGGATTTTAGTACTATCATAGCTACAAATAGTAGTAGTTTCGTTTGTAACATTATGTTAATGTTTGCATAGACTTATACATAAGTTACTAATAATAACAAAAAAGATTTAAACAACAACTTTATATTATTTACTCCAAGCTATCGGTATTTTAAAAAGCTCAATTTCCTGTATTTAACTTTTAAATTTTAAGCACACATTTAAAAGTTAATTTAAACAGATTATTTGTTCTAAAAAGTTTCTGCATATAAAATAATAAAGTGAGAACACCCTGTGTTTACATTTTAACGGATATTTTACAACTAAAGTAGTCCTCTCCCTCTCCTCTTTTGATGTTAATTTCTAACGCAAAAATGTTCTTTTAAACTTCCCTTCGGGAAATGTCGTAACAGGAACCTAAAATAAATAAATTATACGTTACTATCGTTTGTTTGCATCGAAATAATTATTTTTACGTGTATTAACTTTGATCTAATTCCAATAAGAAATTTAACGTTACATTTAACTGCGCGAGTTTTCCATTAATCACTTAATTTATAATTTAGTAGCTCAACGAGTTTTACGTATATTTACTTTGATGTTGTTTAAAAATTATCAATATTCACGATTTTCTATTAAAAGGGTAAACTTGTAAGTTGGCCTTGAGAATAATTATACCTGGAAAATATTTAATAAATTCGGTTTATTCTTTACAAAGCTTTTCTCTTGTGATATTTTCGGTCATTAAGTTTCGTTGCGGACGTTTGTTAGAGTTTTTGCTTTTCCTCTAAAGCACTGTGCTCCACTTTTTTTAGCCCCGATCTCTTACGTGATTTCGAAGGTAAACTAAAGTAAATGGAAAATGCTTTTTTGGGCTCCACGCGTTCGTCTCACCATATGTCCATTTTCTTCTTCAATTTATAGTGGTTTTAGTTTTCTTTCACCATCAACCACGAGGTAAGTCCATGATGCTAATTTTGGACCAGTATGGAGACTAGACAGAGTGCCAATTTGAAAACTTTCCACCTCCAATGCGAGATTCGTCAATTTTATTGAGGAGGACACTTTAATCGAGTATTTGCGTTCTTCCTAGTTCAAATCCTAAAATGGGGTAGTCTGTTATATTGGATTAGTAGTTTTGATGATGTTGAGAGTCTTAAAGAGCAAATTACATCACTTACAGTTGAAGTTTCAAAAGAAAAGGGTTAAGTTTCCCCACTGTGGGAGTTGATTTAACGTGAATCCAAACACTCGATTAAAGTGTCTCTCTCGGTAATAAAATTAACGGATCTCGTGGAATTTAAATATTTTCTAAGGCAAAGAAATTGGAGGTTGAAAGTTTTCTAATTGACACTCTGTATAAACGACTGGATTGATCGTATCTACAAGGGGTATAAAAAGGGTCGTTTTTGACCCACTGAAAGTTTCTGAAACGTTCAATTTGCAAAAATTGTAATAAATAATAAAAGAAATTACCCGAAATAAATCGTTGATTGAGCATCATGGATGCAACTTTGGTAGGTACATAATTTTCTGAATATAGAATCCCACGTTTGATTGTACGACCACCCCATTTCTAGAGTACGTGCGACAATTCACCCAGATAAAAAGCATCTAAAGTGCTTTCCAATTCTTGCTAGTAAAACATTTTTCCTTATTTCTAAGCCGTGGATATATGTTTTGGTTACGAATCGTCTCTTTTATCATAGTTTTTACTGTCGGAATAATAAACGAAAATAAAGATACAATTATTGTTGTTTATTGATATCTACAATATAACCTTGATCGAACCGCACATAAATCCATTCTGTATTATACTTATAAGTTGGTATGCTAAGTAGGTTTTCCTGAAATAACGCTCATTTTATTGCTTTTAAAAACATTAATGTGATTATACGTATAAGTTGGCTCTTTAATAAGAAAGAGCCTTGACCATAAAATGGATCATATACCTACTTCTAATGTACCTAATGTAATAATAGTTGTAGTTGAGCAGCTACCGCAGTGTTTCTCAAACTTCAAACTTCTGTTGTTTGCACTTACCTGTTTTTGTGATTCTGAATTTAAATTTATTGAATGCGACTCCCTCCCAGAGTAAAATGTAAATGGACACAATATACGGGATTCAAGCACCTCACTTCAGTGGGTTCAAGCGAAGCGACAAATTAAGAAGCGTGGCTTTAGGCATTGTAGTCTTGTAAATATTTCGCACGCACTCACATTTCCAAAAAATGTTGTAAAAGTACGTCATTTGTTCCATGAAATTAATTTAACCGACCGTCTACCACTTCTAAGTGGTAGCATTAACTTGGGGAGACTCAAAAAGTTTTGTTTTGCTCTTTTTTAGTGTTTTGTTTGTAACTTGAAAACAACGCACTTTTTGAGAAAAGTGCTTAAATATAAAAATAAACTACATTCATTTTTCTACACATTATCTCTCCTAAGTTTTTCTTAAAAAACGATAGGTTTAGGTGCTAAAGCGCTTTAAAATTGGACAAAAATTCGAAAATTGTTGAAATAACTAATTCTTTTAAGTTTATCGCTTATAACTTGGAAACTACGCACTTTTTAAGAGAAACATTTTTATAGAAGAATGAAATGCATTAAATTTTCTACAAATTATGTCTTTTAGGTATTTTTATAACGATTGGTTTAGGCGCTTTAAAATTAGACAAAAATTACAAAATTTGAAAAAACTGATTCTTTTCAGTTTATCACTTACCTATAACTCGAAAACTACGTTTTTTGGAAAAAAACGTTTTTTTTAGAAAATTAAAGTGGATCAAATTTTCTCCAAGTTACGTTTTCTAGGATTTTTTTTAAACAATCGGTCCGCTTTAAACTTGGACAAAAATTCCAAAATCGTGTAAAAACTGATTCTTTTAAGTTTATCGCTTGTAACTCGAAAACTACGTACTTTTTAAGAAAAGTGGTGCTATAGAAAAATAAAGCGCATTAAATTGTCTGCAAATTATATCTTCTAGTTGTTTTTGTTAAACAATCTGTTTAAGCGCTAAAGCACTTTAAAACGGGACAAAAATTCTAAAATCGTAGAAAAACTGATTCATTTAAGTTTTATCGCTTATAACTTAAACCTACGCACTTTTTAAGAAAAATGTTTCTATAGAACAATAAAGTACATTAAATTACCCGCAAATTATATCTCTTAGGTTTTTTTTAAATAACAATTATTGGTTTCGGCGCTAGCGCTAAAGCGCTTTAAAATTGGAAAACAATTCTAAAATTGTAAAAAAACTGATTCTTTTTAGTTTATTAGTTTATCGCTTATAACTCGAAAACGACGCACTTTAGAAAAAAATGTTTCTATGGAACAATAAAGTGCATTAAATTTTTTGCAAATTATATCTTTTAGGTTTTTTAAAGAAACGATTGATTTAGGCGCTAAAGCGCTTTAAAATTGAACAAAAACTCCCAAATTTTAGTAAAAACTGATTCTTTTAAGTTTATCGCTTATAACTTGGAAACTACGCACTTTTTAAGAGATACATTTTTATAGAAGAATGAAATGCATTAAATTTTCTACAAATTATGTCTCTTAGGTTTTTTTGTCAGACAAACGGTTTTGGGGCGCTGCGAGCTGATTTGAATTCACAATTGCCGTAACATATTCGTTCATATTTCAAATGCGTGGTAATGCACGGCTGCATTCACGATTTACGATCTTGGAAAGATGATATTATTATATAACTTGAAAAATAGGGAAATATAAATTGGCCGTTGATAATTAAGCTGACGATTCGCATTTCTTAAATAGTACACTGCCCTTTCCTATTCCTAGACACTAGACACTTACTAGACAGTCATAGTAATAATGTAGCCACCCCATACAATGAAAAGACCAGTACCTCACTTCTCACTATTTTTTCAGTTTTACAACCGCATGTTACATTGCAGGGCCAATTTGGTAGATTTATAGCCAACCCGATGTTTTTAAATTCCCCATTTCGAAATAAAACACGTTCATTTGTTGAACATCTACTCCACGGAGTTCCGTAAATGGGCACTACAATAGAAGCCACAATCGACCATATCACTTAAATACTCTCTTCAGTCCCAAGTATTAAAAAAAGTATACGTTTTACCTGTGTTGAATTTATTTAAATGTCACTTCAAAACCGCACTCGTGTGCTCGTAATTTTTGAAGCAGATTTTTGTGATAACTGAAGCAAACCTAACGTTTTCTTTTCAAGGCGACTTAAAAGCTCAATAAGCGAATTCCATTAAAGAATTCTTTTGACACGAAAAAATCTTTAAAAAATAAAACTATCGCCGTTAGTAAACCACGTATTACTTTTGTGGTGTCAAAGAATTTAAAAGGGACGTCAAGCACAAGTGATCTATAGTTATAACTTTTCACCTTTAATATATAAAAGAGGAAAAGAAAACTTCAAACTACGTGAACAAACTAAAGAGAAAATATGTTGTTAATTAGTTTTAAACTCAATTTTGTTAAGTATTTGGTAATTGGAACCGGGCGATTCGCTCTAAATTAATTTAAGAAGAGTTCGAATTTTCAGCGCTTGTCAACCGTTTTCGTTTAGATTTTTTAAAATATTCTTTAATGCAACTGTAGATATTGATAATAACAATTACAGTTGTTACTAATATTCAAATAATACCATTAGCATACACTGTTATGTCTTCCTCTATCCTGGAAATATTGTAAATTGTAATTACTAATTAACTTAATGGACACTGGAGAAAAACCAAGAAACTAACAAAGTAATATTAAATTCCGCTCTTTGTTGTCATAAAAATTTGATTTATTTCCCCAAAACTGTTTTTAATTAATATATTGTTTTCTATTAATTATTTCGCAGCGGTATTTATTCGTTTATTTTATCAATTTATTACACAGCAATTGTTGCCGTTACAAAGAAAATTTATTGGAGTTGTGATATACAAATAACGCGTTTGTTAACTCGATAAATTGTACGATTATAGTATTATAGGTAAATAAAAAATATATACAGCAGATATAATATAATACAAAACAAACTTCTATTATGTGAGAAACATGAAACATAAAAAAATCAATATCTTTTGTGAATTATTTATATATTTTTTGGGAAATGACATCAAGAGCAATTTCTTATAATAATCCTATTTTTGTTGGAAAAATTCTCTCGAAATGATGGTAAAGGAAATTGTAATCAGGCACTTCGAAGTGGTAAAAAGAAGGACAAAAATTAGCATTTCGGAGACTCTAGTATCAAAAACTGAAAGTCGAAACGCCCAAATAAATAAACTTAACTGTGAGTCATTTGAATAAAACATTATTTTTATTTAAATCCAACACTCTGTTGAACATTTTTGAAACAGGCACGAACCCTTTTCAACAAGTTTAGCAGTTTATAGCTTAACGTTTATTTATTTACTTCAAATTTAGGGCAATTAAACCCTATGTAGTGGTATTGATTTACAATTAGTAGTCTCGTTTAAAAAGAAATTGGTATTTTTTGAATAATTTATATGTAATGTAGGGTAACAATTCAATTTCATTATTAAATTCAAAATAAAGTCATTAGAGAAACAAGAAGATTTATTGTAGAATTTAGAAATTTACAATTATGCAAAATAAACTACAAGTTATTTATCTTAATAAAGCTACACATATCACACTTCATAAAAAATACAACTAAAAATACAATTTCTTTTCAAAGTAATCTAATAACAATTTGAAAGTTTTTAACGAGGAATCCCTTTTTTTATACATTTATATTACAATACATGTATTTTTAATAAATTAAAAAAGGCTATGTTTATAATAAAAATATCACAGAAATATAAAACAACTGATTATTTAAAAAAAACAAATATAAACATAGCTCTCAACAAATTTAACCTTCGCTTATATCGAAATCGGTCATTTCGCCACCTAACCAGCCTATACAAATACAATAATGTTGAAATAACTGTATTAAGAGCTCTTGTTCGTCTAAAAATTCGATCTTTTCGATGCGTTGCCTTTCAGACTGTGACAAAGAATAATAAACTTCGACCATATCCCAAGCCTTAGCACCCTGCCAGTTATTATTCATAAAGCGATTTTGTTGCGTTTCTAAATTCTTACAAGAAGTAATACCGGCCAAAGTACAACCTCTAGCTCTCAAATTACCCAACATAACGTCACCAAAAGTATCGTTTATATTACACATTTCGTAATTAATAAAAAGAGAAGTATTAAACTTCGAAGAAATCCACGATAACAACTTATTAACACAATCATTTTCGATATACACTAAAACACATTCGGCAATAAACAAAGTCGGACTCGAAAAATTAATCTCGGCCTGTTGAAATTTAGTTTCGAGCTCCGAAATGTTCCTTAAATCGGCACCGATGCAGTGATACGTTCCTGCGTGTAAATCGGTCGAACTTAACTTAACTTCACCGTCTTGTTCGTAAATTTTATCCAACAACTGTTTGTTTCGTTTAATTATATAACATTTTTTAGCGGTGACAGAAGGGAAGTCGATTTCGATGAAATTCGCCACACGTATATTTTCGTCCTTTAATTTCCAATATAAAGTGTCGAATCCAGAACCTAAGTTTATGATTTGTGCGGCCTCGCCGTACTTTTGTAAAAATTTCGTTATGAAAGTTTCGACACCTTTGACGCGGGCATAATAGCCACGATGAATTTCGGGTGCTTTTCGTTGAATTTGCTTGACGAACAAAGATATGTAGTTATCTTGCCAATAGCCCAATTGTACTGCACCGCGTTTACATTCGCTGGCGTCGTCGTTGGTTGCCATCACCGGCTCGTCGGTCATTTTGCGCGATTTAAATCTGTAACCAAAATTTTTAAGGTTATGTTTTTTAATAAGTACGTTAAGACTTTAATTTAGGCTACTCGCTATTTGTGCTTACCTCAAGTGCGATTTGTCGTAAAAACTAAACTATATAACGCTAAAAATGCGCTTCTTTTTATCTAACAGATTTAAACCTAAAATACTCTTGAAAATTCATGACAATTAGACCTGGATTGCGCAATGACGCACTGCGCACAAGCGATGCTAAATCGAACGACTTGATTAGTGGGGCAGGAACGCGCGCACGTTTACCATTTCAAATTTATTTAGGTTGATATTTTCTAATTTCCTCTTTTTTGCAGTATTTTAATAAGTAAATATTTGGACGAGGAATTTAGTTTATTATAGTTATTTGCTTTAAAGTTACGCTCTTTGTGAATTCCTAATGTAAAATATTCTCGATGAAAAGAGCTCCACTAAATTGTACTTTTCAGCATGAGGTTCTTTAGAAATTTATTTTTAGAGCGTTTTGGACGTATTCTTTTTGTTATTTTTACGTGAGAAACGGCTATTTATAAAAATGGTTTTCTAATTGTTTGAAAATTGAGGTAATTTTAGTAATTGTTCTACGGACTGTTTACCGTTTTAACATAAATAAGAACTAATTAACGACTTCAAATTCGCGCGTAAACGACATTTTAAATTTGATTAGTTTCGACAACATAAAATAAAATACAGTAGCACCTATTAGACGTTATGGTTTTCGGCAAACCGAAGTTATAAAATGTGGATGGGATTTTATATTTGTTGTTTATTGCCGAAAAAGATTTCATTTATGATTTTTCCTCCGGATTTTCACTTGAGAATGTTTGGAAACATTCGCCCAAACAGCTTCAAATTATCATATAAAAAATCTTTATGACCTCATTCTCCAAATGTTAAATTACCTTCATTTACATTTGCTCGCCTATTTTATTTTCTCCAAAGGACCGCACGATTTGGAGTTCAAATATACATTTAATACTTATTTTTATGGGCTTTTTTGGGGGTTTTACGTAACAATTTTTTTAAGTAAGAAAAATCTTTTAATTTGCACGTATTTTAAAGAAGAGATTGGCTACCCTTATTATATTATAGGTTCCTATTATATACGCAGCCTTAAAGTTACCGTAATACAGATTAACAAACTTTTTGCTTTATCTGATGAATTTATTATCCTTATGAGGTGGATAAGCATCGGGGATTTATATCGTGTATAGTTAGGCTTAGGCACAAAACTGTAAGGAAACTAATATAAATTCGTAACTACTAAATGATGGCTTTGTAGTTTTGCCAAAAACCTTCAACTTTTATTGAGTTGTGCATAGAACATCAGAAACCTTTCGTTCGGTGGAAATTCAATATATTTATGCAACATAAAGAACACATGTGCTTGGCCGGTATTTTAAGTCGTCCTCTTGCGCTAATTATACAGGGCGTCTCATTTAAGGTCGACAAGAAAAAAAAATTAAAATATGCCAAAATGAAAACTAAAAGATGCAAATTATAGGTCAAATTAATATGAGAATCGATCAAAGAATACCAAGTAGCTTCTCCAGTTACTCCATAGGAATCGTTCAACATCCGGTAGGCGAGGCACACTGTAGGTAATAAGTTTCGTGTTCGATTTTTAATGAAAAGCTTTAAAAAGAAAATTGATTAAAGAGAAATGGTTGTTTTATTGGAGAAAAACGCTTACAGACGACCGATTTTGCTACCATTAATCCACTCATCCACTCGCTGCATTGTAAAACATGAACGTAGCTCTTTTATTTGAGCTTAGAAAAAGCTTACTCGTGCGTTAATTAATTTCATGTTTTCCTGATAAATCATCTTGGGACGTTAGATTATGCATTTCTTGCAAAGTAAATTTACTATTATTATACTTGACAGTTTTCATCCTGTTGTAAAGGTGGCTACGTACTCTGATGTGTATTATTCATCTACGGAAGCGTTTATGAGATTATTTCGGAACGTATACCTACACATTTTTTTTCCTTTTAAACATCGAAAAATAATCTTCCTAAGAGCATTGTGCCAGTAAAAATAAAAAAGAATTCCAGACTGTTAACGCCACGTTCTGTAAATTGCAATACAGGGGCTTTCAGTAGAACTTGCCAAGACCCAGGAGACCGCAATTTTTAAACCGATCACCCTGTATGCGGTTAGATAACAGACTTTATACAAATATTTCCGTCGTAGCTCTTCACAGTTTATAAATTTCTTTGTGAAGTGCTGCCAAATAGCCAAATTACTCACAGAGTTCTCAAACTCATGGAAAGTGCAGGTTTTGGTATACAAAAGCTCACTCACAAAGCGCACCCCATAATGTAGTTTTAGGATATATATTTTGTAATTGTGAAACCATTAGATGTCTTTAAATTTAAATATTACAAAAAATTACTTTACTATACAAAGTGTTTGTAACGAAAGCAGCAAATTAACTTTGATGCTTGTAATGAAGCACCCGGTATTTTATTACGTTGCTTATTTATTTTTTTAAATCAGTCCTTATTAGAACTAATTAGAAAAGGTGGCTTTACAAATGTTAAAAAATTTCCATTTGTACAATAGAGGTTTCCTTCATGAATTTTTGATTAAAATGAATACCCACCGAACTTTTACAGAAATAATTTTAATTAATAAACTCAGAATGTCCAGAGGGATTCTAGGAAACTTTTTATTCGAGTTAAAACAAACAAATAATAATAATAATTTGAATGCAATATCAAGATAATTATACAAGATTTTGTTGTATTAGTTCGTTCAAAACTCGAAACTAATTTAATTAACTGAGTTAAACAGGCGTTAATTACAATTGTTGTCGTTTTTTTAATTTTCTTTGTAAATTTAACAGTTTAAGCGACGCCTTTTAAAACGTCCAGCTTGCAACTTATTCAAGCTCATTTCTTGTTTTACTCAACAATTCGACTTGCTGATTGCTGATATTTACTAATGCAGCTCTAGAAGTCCTATTGAAAAGCTGGCAAATCAACTAGTCTGGGAAGCAAAATAAACCTCTAAAAAGATTGTGCAAAATCGAATAAAAGACTTTGAATTGGAGCTAGATGGGAATGGCTTTTGGAACAGAAAAGGTATTATTTAATGATATGTAAACATTGGTTTGCAGGGGATATCTGTAATTACTTCAAAACGGCAGTATTTATTTTCATGAGACTAAACATTTTAATGAAACTCTTTGTTTAATTTACTAATATTGAAGTATGCCGTTGCGGAAGAGCCTTTACGGAGAAAACTCTCACAGTGAGTTTGTAAGACTTGCAAGAACAAACAATTTTCTGAAAAGTAGCATCGCTAGCTTCACTCGTTATTTACGAAACTATTCAATTCATGCAAAAATAGAAGAAAATAACAATGTGTAATGTGATAAATGATAACTAAGGGCTAAGAATTTTCATTTGCCAATTAACCGGTACCTATAGCCGAACCAACCTTTTTCCATCATTTTTCATTTTTCATCGCCGAATGAGCACATATTGATGCATAGTTTTCCATCAAAAAAATTCATTTTAAAGTGAACTTTTTTCAAAGATGCTGGAAAAACGTGTCGTGTTAAAAATGAAAATTAAATGTTTCGCCAATGCCACAAAAATTTATAATACGAGAGAGCGTAAAAAGATCACTAAGAATTTTCGTTATTTTTTTGTATTTTCCGAACTCGCCACGCTAGTTAAACTCCTTACGGTAAACCTTAACTAATTTCGGAAGGGCTACCTTTCACCACTTCCGACAAACCTATTTCATTTCGTGCAAGATACGACAATAATTTGAAGGGAGCAAATCTGGCCCGTGATAAAAATGTTTGAGCCTTAAATTATTTGTAGGCACTTTGAACTAACTTGAGCACGCGTGCAATACGGGGGAATTCCAAGCACCAAAGTAGTTTAGTTGGAAAAGCACCCGGCGCAACACCGTGAAGACTGAAGAGTCTTGTTCAATTCCTAATCGCAGCCCAAGTGCGCATTTCGTACGTCGTAAGTCCACCGTCTACGGCCATCTAACGCGTGCTAAAATGGTGACCCCGGCTTGATGAGGCAGCTGTGATTCCGTTCAGCAAGCATGTTCACCGCTTTTTGTTGTCCTAAATTGGGGGGAGGGGAGGGTCAATCGATCGGCTGTTGTAAGAACGGAAGAGATAGCCCGGGCTCATGGTATCGAGTCGAATGACGTCTCTGGAAAGGAAAGTACAGTCGCGACTCCGGACTAACGTGGGAACGCGTAAGACACAAAAGAATTGTAAGGACCGAGGTAGCTTGGCTGGAAAAGTACCCAGCGCGACATCATAGAGACTCAGGTTCGATCCCTGATCTTAGACGACTACCGTCCACGACTATCTAACGCGTTCCCCCCCTAACCTAACCCCGACGTGATGAGTCAGCAGTGCTTCCGTTCAGCAAGTATGTTTACCGCCTTTTGTCGTCCTGGATTGGGGGGGGGGGGTTTGATCGGCTGTTGTAAGAACGGAAGAGAAAGCCCGGGCTCATGGTATCGAGTCGAACGACGTCTCTGGAAAGGAAAGTACTGTAGCGACTCCGGACCAACGTGAGAACGCGTGAGACACAAAAGAATTGTAAGGACCGATGTAGCTTAGTTGGATAAGCATCCGGCGCGACCCCATGGAAACTCGGGTTTGATCCCAGATCTTGGACGTTTACCGTCCACGACTACCTAACGCGTTCTAAAATGGAAACCCCGACGTGATGAGTCAGCAGTGCTTCCGTTTAGCAAGCATGTTCGCCACTTTTTGTCGCGCTAGATGGGGGAGAAGGCAATCGACTGTTGTAAGAACGGAAGATACAGCCCGGAAGGGAAGTACTGTAGCGACTCCGGACTAACGTGGGCACGCGTGGGACACAAAGGAATTGCGCAGACCAAGGTAGCTTAGTTGGAAAAGTACCCGGGGCGACACCGTAAAGACTCGGGTTTGATCCCTAATCTTGGTTCAAGTTTTGCCCTTGTATATACAGCGCATCTTGGACGTTTTGTCTACGATCACTTAACGCGTGCTAAAACTTAAATGAAAATGTGTGAAAAAGATGCAATGGCGCTGTGAACTATTATAAGGTTGTAGCGTGAGTAATAAGATCTACCAGTAGAAAAATAGAGACCGCATCTGAAGGGGGGAGGAAAATATGCTATAGCTCAAAGCCCAGCTTTGGGAGATTCGGGATAGATGGGTAAAGTAAACGATTTCAGGACTTCAATAAAATTAATAAAATACTTGACAGTTATACGCTTATTAAAGGGGTACCTTCTGATGACGCATTTTCAATAATTTAATTGGTCATTAAACGCTAACAAATCACTAAAACTGTTGCTGATGTGAAATCTTAATTAATTTTTCGCTCTTCCCACATTTTGAAAACGTAAAGCAAAAATTTACAAATACATGGCTTAAATAATACGAATTTAATCATTGTTTTGCATGTCCAACAATTCCAGATATTCTCCTAATTGAATTTTAATGTTTTTCAAACGTTTCTTTTGAAGATTGTGCATTTAATTAATTCCTTCGTATATTAATTTTCATTAACAAAAGCATTTTGTTTCAGATTGTCGATTTACTTCATCTTGTGGGGTGAGTATTTACATCCTTGTTATAATGCTACGAAACGAAAATACCAAAAGAATTTTCATCTAAATCTGAAGAAAGTAAAACTGAAAGAAGAGGATTGAAAAATTTCTTTCTTAAAACAATTCTTAAACTTTTTTATTCGTTTTCTATGTTTTTGTTCCTAAATCTTTTTTAGGATTACGTAAACAAGTAACTTTTTGAAAGAATTCTGGCCACTTTGGCTTTAAATTGTGTATCTAAAGATTTAAAAATGAACTCGACTCGTTCAAGTTAATAAGTAACCGAAAAATTAAACTTTGGTCCGGCTATAGATTATCAAGCTTTAGGTGGTGAAAAGCCCTAGCAATTCGAAAATATCCAATAATTGTCTTACGTTGAGGAAACTTAGTTTACGCGATACTAGATTTTTATGTTCTAAAAGTAAGTAACCAATCACACTTTGAGAACAACCAATTAATTGTTTATTAAAACATAAAAATCACCGTTATTGTCGAACCTTCTGGTAATGTACGGAGTGTTGCCTATTACTTTAGTTCGAGTTGCTTCGAGTTTATTGCAAACTTTATGACTAGCGCAGCGAGTTTAAGACAAAAAAGTTAGTGCTTAAATAATTTATTTTAAAAAAGCCCTCGTGTGGTAATAAACCTGTACAAATCAATCTCATTCCCCATATTTCAAGTAAGTGCGCCTTACTGAATATCCTCCCTCATCCTGAATAACTATATCACTTCATAAAGCAAAACCGATTAACTTTTCGTTCTAATCATGAAAATACTTCATAATAGTTGAGCGTCTGGAGATTAGAGGGTTGTAAATCTAGTTTGTCAGCACCGAACATCGACGTTGTTAAGGGTTATATCAAAGTTATATTCATTGGATGGATGTACTGCGTAGATTACACGTTGAAATAGTTTTACTTCGTTTGTTACTTACTTTTTTATTATTTTCAAAGCTTCTAGTTAAAAGATTAAAAAGTTTTAGTAAAATATAATTATATTTAATTAACTTTATTATAGAAGATAGAAGCTGTCATTTAAACTATGGGTAATTACCTTCTATATCTATACCTCTCTAACAAAAAGAAAAAGAGTTGAATGGTGTACTAATTAAGTTTGGCTGAAATGTTTAACTCGTTTTAACTAAAATGTTTTTGCCGGGGAGGTTAATTAAATCAATTTTGAATTAAATTTTGAAATATGCTTTTAAGTGGGAAACAAAATTTTTAGTGGTTGATTGGTACAGCATAATCGATTTAGAATCTCGCGTCCATATTTGGTATAGGTATAGAAGAACAAACCGTAATTTCGTTTAATTTGCAATAATTGGTGCGCAATTAGAATACGAATTAGAAAAGGAGTGGCACAATTCCTCGCGATTCTTTAAAGAAAGCCCATGCCTTTTCTCCGATCGTAAATTGGCCCACACGATTTGTTTAGGATTGGTCACTTCAACTGTGGTCCTTCTAAATAACGCAAAGTAGTCAAAACTGAAAAATGACGAGTTTCCACAAAGTTACACAATGAGTTGCAAATTCAAAGCCTTACATTTGGGTATAGAACGTTTTAAGAGGTACAACTTGGCTTCTCAATGGAGAAATTGTTTCAAACGTCTGTAAAGTACTTGTTTAAGCTACTCAATATTGCACGGATTTTCTTCCAGAATTCTAAACTAGAAATTATCTTTTGAAGTGCTTCGGGCTGTTATCACTTCGAAAACCCATCAGCACAGCAGTAACGTGTCTAGATCTTACTAGTTTGGTGGCCTGCGCTTGAAATGGAAGCAACCAAAATTGCATAACACGAACGACTATTAATTTTATAATACTTCGCGCATTTCTAATAGTTGAAAATATTAGCATAAACTAATTAAAAGTCATGCAAATGTAATGCATGTGCATCGTTGCAACGTAATTACTTCTTTGCTCACATAGCACATAGCGTAGCTTCATTCTTCCTGCTTCCGTACAGGAACCTACAGTAACCAGTCATCTTGCAGCCATCTCTTGTACTTGAAGGAAATTTAAAAAATGAGAAAAGTCACTTAGTAGGTATTTTGCACAATTTTAATTAATTTTTTTGCTTTTCATTATTCGAAGCTCAAATTCCGCATTTTTAACTAAACACAAAGTCACTGAAAATCTTATGATCCTATTAACTTCTCTTAATTTTATTAAAAAGTTCAATTTTAATTAACATCTTAATTAAAAAAATTATGCTAAGAATGCACCTGTTTGGCGTTTCTTTAAAAAGGATTTTTTAAATTGCTTTTGATAAAGGTAGACTTCTCTTGTATTGATTTAACGTGATGGAACGGCACGTTTTTAAAAAATTGTAGCTTTGTTTTTAATTATTTAATAGCTTTTGTATTTTTTATTTATAAGTACGGCATAGTATTGAATTTACTAAATTAATTTTTAATTTCTATCGATTGTATCATTTTTTCAACCGCAGGACGCGGGGATGTTTCAGTAGTCAATAATTAATTAAAGTCGGTACATTTCCGTTGTTGAAGTCGGATAAAAGAGTTTTACAGTATGTAAGGAGCCTGCTATCTCTGTACTCTATGTGAGCTTGTGTTGCAAGACGTGAAAATCAATCTGGATTCTATGACTTTAACCTTTACAGCACACAGAACGTACTTGTCAAACGCCAAAGAACAATCAGATGCTTTTGGAATGGCAATATTTTGTTAGACTGTCTTGTAGTCGCAGTGTAATAATCACAAAACCTCTTTTTTTGTTGTTGAACTGTGTAGGTATTTGATTTTATCTACTTTTCTATACGCTGGTTATTTACAAAAATTGATGGGAACCATTTTGTTTATTCTCAACCTTTTCTCATTGTCAATTTTTCATCTTTTAATGCGTGATCAATCTTTAGGATAGTACGTTGTGATGAAAACTGAGTTCAACTCCACTCCACTAACTGGTTTGGTACTTCTCAAGTGCTCTCTTCATGCAATGTCACAATCTCTTCCTTATAAAAATTAGATCATTTCCCCTGTTATGGTAAAGCATCGTTTCCACATGCGAGAAACTTCTATGAGACACAATCAGTAAGAGAAAATTCTAGAACTCTAGCAAAAGTCGCTTGCAATAATGAAAATGTGCATTTTCTATCTAGTTTCTATCTGACAGTCTCGTTACTACCTCTCGCAGCTCCTCGTTGCAACTTTTCGCAGCTTTTCGCTGCAACTTCTCGCAGCTTTTCGCTGCAACTTCTCACAACTTCTCGCTGCAACTTTTTTCAGAATTTCTCGTGCATGTGAAGACGAGGCCTTTAGGCCTCGTTTTACTGTAAGCAATAGTCTAAACAGTATTATACTGGCGACTTTTGCAAGACCAAAGTTTTTCCGCATTTTACAGAGATGATTTCTATCTAAGTACCTCTCGCAGCTCCTCGCTGCATTTCTTCGCAGCTGCTCGCTGCACTTTCTCGCAACTTCTCGCTTCTCGTGCATGTGAAGACGAGGCCTTTAGGCCTCGTTTTACTGTAAGCAATAGTCTATACAGTATTATACTGGCGACTTTTGCAAGACTAGAGTTTTCCCGCATTTTACAGAGATGCTTTCTATCTAAGTACCTCTCGCAGCTCCTCGCTGCATTTCTTCGCAGCTGCTCGCTGCACTTTCTCGCAGCTTCTCGCTGTAAATTCTCGCAGCTTCTTACTGCAACTTGTCGCAGCTCCTCGCTGCAGCTTTTTGTAGCTACTCGCTGCACTTTCTCGCAACTTATCGCTTCTCGTGCATGTGAAGACGAGGCCTTTAGGCCTCGTTTTACTGTAAGCAATAGTCTATACAGTATTATACTGGCGACTTTTGCAAGACTAGAGTTTTCCCGCATTTTACAGAGATGCTTTCTATCTAAGTACCTCTCGCAGCTCCTCGCTGCATTTCTTCGCAGCTGCTCGCTGCACTTTCTCGCAGCTTCTCGCTGTAAATTCTCGCAGCTTCTTGCTGCAACTTGTCGCAGCTCCTCGCTGCAGCTTTTTGCAGCTACTCGCTGCACTTTCTTGCAGCTTCTTGCTGTAAATTCTTAAAGCCCCTCGCTGCAACTTGTAGTAGCTTCTCGCTTCAACTTCTCGCAGTAGTTTTCTCGTATGTGAAGACGAGGACGAAAGACCTCGTTTTTTACTGCGATTTCTAGCAGCTTCTAGCTAAAACTTTTCGCAGCTTCTCGCTGCACCTTCTCGATGCAAATTCTCGCAGCTTCTTGTTGTAAATTCTCGCAGTCTCTCACTGCAACTTATCGCAGCTTCTTGCAGTAGTTTTCTCGCGTGTGAAGCCGAGGACTAATGGCCTCGTTTTACCGCAGTTTTACTGCGTTTTCTAGCAGCTTCTGGCTGAAACTTCTCGCAGCTACTCGCTGCACCTTCTAGATGCAACTTCTCACAGCTTTTTCCTGCAACTTCTCTCAGAATTTTTCTCACATAGGAAGACGAGGACTTTAGGCTTCGTTTTACTGTAAAAAGTAGTGTAAACAGTATTACAAGCGACTTTAGCAAGACTTCGAGTTTTCTCGCATTTTACAAAGATGGTTTCTATCTGACAGTCTGTTTGACACTTCTCGTAGTTTTTCCCAGCAACCTCTCTCAGCTACTCACTGCACCTTCTCGCAGTTTCACGCTGCAAATTCTCGCATGTTAAGATGAGAACTAAAGCCCTCGTTTTACGGCAGTTTTACTGCGTTTTTAGTAACTTCTCGCAGCTTTTTGCTGCAACTTCTCGCAGCCTTTTGCTCCAACTTCTGACAGCTTCTTGATTCTTCATTCTTGATTTTAAAGAGTGGGGCTAAATTGGCTGCCGAAAGCCTAGTTTAGAGTCTGAGCCTAGTTGCCTGTCTATAGATCAAATGATCAAATCTGACACTTTAGTCAATTATGAAAGTTGCATTTTTCGAAGAGGCGAGGATAATAAGACCCATTTTAAATTAAATGTCGTTGATATTATGCAAATAAAAAAGTTTCGTGTTGACACATCGCCTATTTTTTCCATTATATTTTCCAACTTGAATAATAATCTTCCTTACACGTTTTTAATTAAAATTAATCCTTAGAGTTGAGCAAATCTTACAAGTTGTTGAATCGCAAGAGAAGCATAAATTTCGAGCTAAAGTCTACTAATGAAAACCAAATATAAATATTATACAAACTAAGAGCATTTACGTGTAAATGTCAAAGCTGCCAAGAATTTCTTCGGTGGTTGAAATACGAATTTTAAGGAATAGTTTTGTTGTAATATGCACACTTGCACACGTTTAATTAGAATTACTTGGCGTCGCTGTTTTAATTTTAGAAAACAGTTTTCATTTCAAACTTCTTTTCCATTCAGAATTTTTAAACAATGGCTATTACGATGCGAAGGTAAAAATTTTTGTAACGAGAGAGTGGCGAGTGGCGAGAATGGCGAGAATGATAAAGATATACAAAACAAACCACTCTCTCGAATAAAGCACCGTTTTAATCTTCCAAATGCAATTTAATCTCGCAGTAAATTAATTAATTTTCCGCAATTTTTAGAAACGATTTGATTAAAATTTAAGTAGTGCTTTTACAGGTTGCATTAAAGCAAACTACCACTTCTTAAAACTACGTAAATTTGAATTTAAACTAAAACTGAATTGTGAATTAGGAATTAGGACAAATCATTTTCTTGAAATTTTCATTTTTAACCGAGCAAGCACAAACCCTTACAGACGCTCACTCAATCACGATTCTATCGTCAAACCCATTTCAAGCAGATCACTTGACAAATTAATCGCACGGTAGTTCTTACACACTGACGAAAAGCTTTTTTAGTCTTTTACCTCGTTATTGCAATTTTAAATGGATTTAGGGCGAGTGCTTCGGTGGAGTAATTACTCGGTTAAAATGAATAATCTGAATTGAAATTTAAACTCTTATGATGCATATTTCAGGGGATAAAACCGCAAATGAATAAATTTGAATGTTAATTGTAATTTTTTGGGCTTATCGGTCGTTGAATAGTTTTTTAATTTTACCAAGTCTTCGCAAATTTCAGCCACCCTGTATACGTGTTGAAATTTAAACTGCAAATGCAGTTCATTATCTAGGATCGACAGTATATTTTCAATGTTTTCTACCTACCACTATTAATTATTTATTTATTTGTGATTTTATCGTGTACAATTATCTCGATTTTCATGTTTCAAATTCCAAAAGGGTTGCGATAAAATAACAATAGTGCGCTTTATAATAATTAAATTAGTACCATATACAAATAGGTTATAATTAATTTTGATATAATCGTTAAATTAAAGTCAGCGTGTGATGCAAACGGAAATTATTTCTCTGCAGGCTCTTAATAGATGATTTTAGGTTGTCTTTCAGGCTTGTCAACTCGTTTTAGTCACATATAAAATGTGTTTTAGGTAGACAAAGGTGCAGTTCTATTTAACGCCTCTCTTCTCGAGGAATTTTTCTACTTTTTACATGCTCGAGCTTTAATATTGAAAAACTTCAACATAGTTCAACATAGAAAACAGCAGTTTTCACCAAACAATGAAAATATAACATGAGGGAGATTCTTCAGGCCTCCAGGAATTTATCCCAATTTTACATTTTTGAAAAATTGAACTCAAATTTGCCTTGACGGAATTAAAAATTAATAAAGAAATTTCTGTACTAAGTTCGGAATATCTGCTGCCGTTTACTTAACAAAAAATAAATAAATTATAACTTCACGGTGTTTAAACCATTATTTATAATTTGAGATAATTTAATACGGCGCTGTTAGTACTTTTTCTAACAAGAAAATTATAAAATATTAAAATTTCCACAAGAGAAAAAAATACACACTCTTTTACTTAATTCGCTAATTTAGCCATTAGGACGAAATGAGGTTTTTTTATAACAAATAAATTAATTCATTTTCACTCTCTTAATTAACAATTTCATTTAATTTATTAAGTTTTCTAACAAAAAAAACTTGTAAGTTTCCTTTAATCCGCGTTGTAGAGCTGTGCGTTGTTATTTAAATCCGAAATAGAGAAAATGATTAATTCATGAATTACCTCTGCGTAAACTTTGGTCTTTAACAAAACTCATAAAAGGACCACAACTCGCTGAATATGGGCAGGATGACATTAATTTTAGTTACCAAAAGCGTTTCTGTTATTATTATTTATAGCTACTCCCCTACTCCTTATTTCGGCATCAGCTTGCAGTTAAAAATTCGAAAGGGTTTAATCGGGTTTTATTAAATACATAAAACTTAAAGGGTCAGAATGCAGTGAATGCAAAGTTCTCTTTGCGGACAGCTCTAATAAGTGGATATATCTCTCTTAAACGGGCAAACTTTGAACTAAATTTTTATACGTAAATTACTTTCTAAAAAGTAAAAAGTCGCTTAAGGGTGATTTTTTTCTTTTTTTGAAAATAACTCGCCTCTCGCTCGCCTCCTATAGTTCGTACGATGATGAAGATTCTTATGAAAGCTATAGATGGAATAAGGGGCTTCTGAAGTTCAATAGCTCGCTCACGAAAATTACAATTTTGACAAATTTTTTTTTTAAATTTCTTTTCCATAGGTGAAGACGAAACCTAACGTGGCTTTTGTTTTCAGAAATCTTTAACTACATCTTTACTCTACCTCATGCAGTGCCGTATTATCCATGAGACATAACTTTGGTGGCTGATTCCTTTCATGAAACTTACGCAGTTATTATTATTTTCTCTGAGGCTGGCCCTCAGTGGTCCCTTGAGCCGCGACCTCTTGGGTCTATTGTGCGCCTCCGATATACTGTTCCTTAATGTGAGCTCTGTGCTTTTGATAAAGTCCAGAATTTCCTCTTTTGGTTGTTTGGCAATTCTCTTTGGAGCATCTTCTCTTTTTTGAGAATGCTTTGATGACTTCTTGTGAAAGCCTCACAGTGTAGCAGAAGATGAATTGGAGTTTCCTCTGCCTCTGCACAACTGCACATCCTTTGCATAGTGGGTCTTTTTCTAGTCCCATCCTATTTAGTGCTTTTTAGGCTGGCAATGTCCAGTTATCAGTGCCGTTGCCATTTGTAGCTCACCTCTACTCATTCTGAGTAGGGACTGAGTTCTATTGTCAGAGGGTTTCTCTAGTAGGAATTTAGAGTGGCTCTGTCTATGAGTCTCTCTCCAGTATTTCATATGCCATTTCGTTACTGTATTTCTCTCTTTGCCATTTCATAAGAAATACCAAAGGCTGGTCCTGTTCCGAGCGGTCTTACTTTGCTGCTCTCTTTAGCCAGACCGTTCTCTTTCTCGTTCCCTAGTACGTCGGCGTGAGCTGGCACCCATACCAGGTTGACAAAATCCCCCCCCCCCCCTTAACCTTACAGACGTTCAGCGCCTTAAGAACTGCTTGACTGTCAGATACTACAAAGATTCTTGGTTCTGATAATCTTGATCTAACAGTATTTGCGCGCAAGTTAGAATGGCGTAAATTTCTGCTTGGAAGACGGTTGCGTGCTCTCCGAGGCTGAAGCTTACTCCTTGCCTCAAGTTGCCGTTCCCTATGATTCCAGCTCCTATGCCTGTTGAGCTTTTAGAGCCGTCTGTGTAGAACTCAAGTTCATTCATTTTGACTGCTTTGCATTCCCATTCATCCCTTGTCGGAATTTTAATTCCGTAGGTTTTTTCGATGGTATGTGCTCTGGCTATTCTATTAGACCTCATACTAAGTATGAGGTGTTCTGCCATCTCTCTTAGGATTGAGACATGTCCTTGCACATTCTTGCTTCTAGAGGATTTAATTTTAGACCTGTAAGTCTCCCTTAATGCTTTGGATTTCACTACCAAGTGTAAGGATGGTACGCAGTTTATACAGCGGCATCCTATTAAACGAATTTACTGTAACTTCTTCTCCGCGCTATATTTTGAAAACGGTTAAACTTACGGAAAAATGCATATAATCAATCTTGTAGCTAATAATATTTTCTACAATTTTTATAATAACCTATATTAACGTACAATCTACAAGAAGCAAGTTATTTGCAAGAAATAGACAAAGTCCCCTAAAATCGTCTTTATTTGGTTTCTGGAGTATGCGGTAGCGTTTGTATAGACCTTTTAGAGTTTAGAGACATCCTATATAGCTTTAAAATAAAAAATAATTAAATGTTTTGTACGCAACCTCTTTCAGACAAAAATTCACGCCTTGTCCCTCTTCTATGAAACTACTAAACTATTACAACTATATAGATATTAATGCTCCTAATTGTGCTTTTATTAAAGACATAATAATAGCAATTAAAGTTTTAGTACAATAAAAGTTAGTTGGTAATTAAATTCCTATTATTGTCTAAATAGTTTTTGACAAAACTACCTTTTAGGAACCTTTTACGTTTAATCGTCGGTCCCAAATTTAATCAATCCCATCAAACTATAATTAAATTTAACGACTTCTAAACAAAAGTAGGTACAATTATAAATTAGCAATTAAAATTAGACCTCATTTTGATAATATTTTTAATTATTTAAAAGTTATTTACAATTGACATTTCAAAACTGTGATAATTTGACTACAAAAAAAAATGTAAATTCAAGTTTTCATATAGTCCTAGTCATTTAGCAATTATTTCGAAACAATTTTAGATAATTAATTTCCCGAATGGAAATGTTTTCGACTCTAACGACATCACGTTTTCGATAATCGATGAAAAAGTCATCATAATAAATTTATAACAAAAAACACTTTATTTTCGCAATTATAGGTCTAGCACGAAAAATGAAATGGAGTAAATTATTGGCCCGTGACGATGGTTATTCTCGTTTTAAAACGGGGCAGGGACGTTGCGCGAGCTTCTCGCCAGTCGCCACTCGAAGAAAATTTATCAATCTCAGATAAGTATATCAGTAAAACTTCTTTTCTCATCAACTATTTCGAAGAGACTTTGTAGTTATTTGAAGCTTTACAAAATGAATACAACTGCCCACCATTTTTGTTTACAAATTTCCAAACTTGGAGAGAACAGACTAATTTGAAAACGGCACAGGGAAGCACTACAAAAGCTTAAGAGAGAGGCTACGGATCGTTTTAAAAGCTGAAAAGTTTTAGCTACGCCACTGAAACGACGTACAAAATTCATTTGTCATAATATACCTTTTTGTCGTTAACGAATGCAGCGAAATTCAGACAAAGGAGGTGAACTTTGTATGTGTCACCTTGTGTATGAATGCGAAAACTAACATCTTGATAAACTCGGGAAAACTTAATTGTTCCTGCACACGTTAATTAAATTATTAGTAAATTACTAGTGTCTGGGTATATTAAAGCAGTTTTTCAATTTATTCACTCATTAAAATTGCAGTAAATTCTTATTTAAAGCAAACTACTCCTATTTTCTAATTAATATCTTCCACAACAAATTTATACGTCGCTTAATTGTTACATTAGAAGTGGTTGGTGTTATTTAAATTACGTGTTGTAGGTACCTACAATAAAAAGGAAACCACTTTAAGAAGTATAAATTTTATTAAAATCTTCTTACAAATCGAGAAAATACTTTTTAAAAAGTTCTCTTAATATAACACACACAAAAAACGAGTGCCTTCTTTATAAATCCAATCTGAATTGTGAAGAAATGGAAAGGAAACATCAGCGGCAAAAGTGTATTTGAAAAATCTCAACCTGGTGCGTAATCCACCTCCTTTAACAGACGTCTAAAAGCTGGGTAAATTTAATGTTGTGGGATATATTATCATTTTTTTGCAAACTAAGCGCTATTTTTAGTTTAAAATGAGATTTTTAAAAATGCAGCTCCTACGTATATTTTCTACTAAACCGTACACAGTGATTTATTTACTAAAAACGCGGATTTTGTTTTTTAATAATTTAATTTTTAAATTGCTAGGGCGTCTTTCTTGTACCTCTTACCTTTTAAGACGCAAATGAAAGCTTTTCAGTAACTTTCAGCCATGCTACTGGCACTGTGTTACTGGCTACTAACCTAACCCTTGCTTTACCGTAAGAACAACAGTTGTACTGGTCGAAAGCTAAAAGCTAAAAAACTAGAGTATAGTAAAGCCAAGCAAACACAGCCGACGGGAAATATGCCAACTAATTTTTTTAATGCGTAGGCGTAAAAGTTTAAGCCAATGCCGACGGCCTGCGTGAACCGTCCATGGCAAAAGCGAAAGTAGCGAACTGACAGGTTCTTTTTTACATGAAACTATCGCATAACCTCTAAATATATAATTGCCACACCTGTCAAAATACAGCGACACCAAACTACGTACGATGGTCTGTTTGGATTTGTAAGGCATGTTATCCCACTGCGGATTTTTCCGTCTAGAGTAGGCGGCAATTTCTTTTGTGTTCGGATATTCTCGTATTGATGCTTCGTTTTGTGGTTCCAATGTATACTTGCCAGCAGGAGCCAAGGTATCTTGTAGACCCCCGCATTGCCCAAAAGTGTCTCTGGGGTCTTTTACCGAGTGTAAAGTTTCCTGCATTTTCCTAGTCGTCATGAAGATGGGTTTGATGTTGTGTTTGTCCATTAACTTGCCTTTGATGTAGGGCATGAATACCTTGTCTCTCGGGGCCGGTTTGTTATGAGAGGTTACACCTGTAGTCCTTTTGGGATACAGTGCTCGTTTTGTCTCTTGTGCCGAGTAGCTGTTGGCTTGCAAGACCATGTTTACATGTTTTAGTTCTTCTTGGAGATAATTGGAATTGGCAGATTCTTGAGATTCTTGGCAGAATCATAGAGATTCGCTCTATGAATGTTTTTATAATCTCTCTTTTCTGTCCGGGATGATGATTAGACTTTGTGCAGGATCACGGTTTTTGTGCGTTGGTTTTCTATTGACCTTGTGACCGAGTGTTTCGTCGTTTTGTCGCATCACAAGAAGGATTATAAGCTGTCCTTCTGTTTTCATAATGAACTGGATGCTCGCGTTGATGTTGCTTAGATATATTGTAGAAAACGGCCCAGCTCTTGCTTTCCATTGCTCCATACGGCCAATGGCTACATTTAATGCCTTGCTTTCAAAATGTTCCCTGTTGGCCACTACCGCACTGATCGGGCTTCCCATTGCCACATTGTCGGTCTGTTCATAGAAGTTGTTGTTCCACTAGAAGTAGATCGTGGTTAGTTTTAGAGTTTCCTGGACCGGTTATGAACAGAAGAACTACGTCGAAGTTAATTAACATAACATCGGGCCCAGAAGAGAGAAAGGAGAGAGAGGAGAGAAGAGAAAGGAGAGAGGAGAGAGAAGAGAGAGAGAAGAGGGAGGAAAGAGAGGACAAATTGTGTTGAATTCTTTACAAGAGATGTGCCAAGTGCCAAGTCCAATGTGTGGTTTGAAGAGCATTTTGTGAAATGTCTGGCAAGGGTGTCCGCTGGTAATCCGATGGCGCTAACTGAGGACTTCTGGTTTGTGTCTTTTAGGAGCTTTTAGAAAGCTTGTCGCCACTAGCGCTAGCAGACGCTAGAAGCCAGAATCGCGATGTGCAAACTACAGATAAGTAGCACCTGCCGCGACGCCAGTTACGATTGTGGAAAAATAACTGAACTGAACCAACCTTTTATGTGACATTGACAAAAATTTGAAAATTAAATTAATTAATGTGGAGTCGCAATTTTCCAAAAATTAAAATCTGCTAAATAAAGACAGAAGACCCAAGACCCTTACACTAAATTTTCGTCTCGAATCTTAATCCGCCACTAACCTACAAGGAATACGAACGTTTAGAACATTCATCTTGTGATGATCTTTGATACGCCCCAAAAACTATTATAAATTACAGCCCTCCTTGTACTTGCCTAATCTCGCAAGTTACTTCCCTTATGATGAATTCAAATGCCCTTAAAGTATCCCATAAATTTTTCTTTTTTCTTCCAATAACGGAGCGGAATTTAGAATTAAATTGCCTGCCAAATTCTTTTTCTAAAAAAATACATATTTATTTATTTATCGGTCGAAATGGGATTTTTTTCTGTCTAGAAAAAAAAAGAAGGAAAAAGATATTCAAAGAAATTGTCCCAGCTGAATACCAAAGTATATTTTGTTACATCAACTCGTCCTCGAGAGGCTACATTTCAACAAGTGTACATTATGCTAATTTGGCTACAAAAACATATGAGACCTTTTTCAAACTTCTACAATTCGTTTATATCATCTATATTTGTGTAAAATCTCCTAACTTGTTTCTACGTGATTGAAAAATACGTAGTAAATACCCCCTCATTTTTCGGACAGAGATATTGTTTTTTTTTTAAATTTTTTTACATAAATCCCAGTTGGTTGAATTCGTTAACGTACTTGAGGGCAATGTCGGTTTAATTCGAACTGTGGAATGGAGTCTGTTAAGTGGCACGTAAAAAATGCTCACACATCTCCAGAGAATAGAGATCATAATGTCTATTTAACAATAAACATAATACAATATAAACATATGTCAGCTACATAAAGTTTATAACCCTCTTTTCACCGTTAATTTCCATTTTCCTCTGTCAAAAAGTTAGTTTCGCAAGACCAGTTTCTCGTAGTTTATTATCTATTCTTTCTTCCAGAAATTTTTCCCAACGTGGCTCTTTTTAGCAGTGGAATGATGTGTAAGGATAGTTATTGGCCAATAACTCGTGGGAAGCTCAAACTTTTTTGTAATGCAATAATCCAAGTTGCTGCAGGCTAAAAATGGAGCAATGCACTCGATTGCATCCGGAAGCGAGCCATGCATACTCAAAGACGTGTATTATTGAAAAATTATTTAATACCTACACATATATAGTTCCTTTTTTAAATCGATAGAGCTTAATTGCCAAACGTAGCTTCCGATGGTCTTAAAATTAATTTTTATCAGAAACCTCGAGATTCGTTCATCTGCCACCGATCAAACGACTTTTTAAAATTAAAAGTAACGTTTACTCAAGTCGAAATTAAATATTTTTTCGACTCTCATTTAAATAAAGTTTATTAATTTTGACTTAAAATTTCTTCAAAGATTGGCAAATAAAATATTTTCCGAGACATTTTTCTAATTAAATACTTCGATATATATTTTTCGAAACTTGGCAATAAAACCAAAACAAACAGAAAGTGTTTGTAAATAGTACGAAGTTAATGGTATTGCAATGTTTGCACTTAAAATCAATATTACTAGCAAATCTAATGTACGAAACATTTAATCAAATATTTGTTTTCGAGCTTTAATATAACTTGTTGAGAAACACTTTAACGTTTTTAAGTATTTCAATTAAATGCAAATATTTCGAGAGCCGACCAACCCATCGATGGAGCTTTTATTACTTTCTACCCAACTTCTGCTTTTTTTCTCTCTGTTTAAACTTCATTTTCTGTGACAGAACCAATAATGATCGTAATAAAAAGTAAATTCACCTGGGAAATATCAAAAATATACCCTTATTCGAAATATTGTCACATATTCGAGTTAATCGAAACTCCCAAGTCTGATTTAGGAGAGTCGTGGCGGCAATAGATAACAAAGGTTGATAACGAGCGAATAGGGAAATCGAAAATCTTACAACTAATGTAATGTTAGTTAACCATTACGTAATAACGTATTTATTTATTTAGCTCTCACAGAAGTCATTAGGAGCGGAGTTGGGTTTAATTCGAAAAATAAATATACACAAAAAAAGGAGAAGTGCCCGGCGTACAGTTTTAATGCACTTATCGAGAGCTTCGATTATAGTGTGTAACAGTGGATTTTTCTATTAAACTGGCGATTTGGGTGAAGTTTCAATTTAAATTACTCGTAGTATTAGTTTAGTTGGCTCATTTTACTTAAAACCCTATAGCGGGCGCCTAATATAGAGAAGTAATTGGTAAACCACATCTTTATACCCTTTTCAGTTCAATATCTAATTTAAAATCGCATTCGAGTTTCAATATAATTGCTAGAGAGGTCTTTTTAAATGTATAAAAATCCAAATTTGAAAAGAAATTTACCTCGATGCCAAGGATTTTTTTGGTCATGTCGGGCAAACTAATCGAGTTATGAGTTATCAAAAGAACGACTAGTTCTTTTTAGAAGAGCGTGAAATTTTATTATAAAAATTGGCAAGAGCGTGTATTTATAGTTCGGGAAGCAGCAAACAGTTTTACTTAGTGGCAGCATTAACTCGGGGGTGGTTTGGCTCTTTTTTTGGTTTTTCGCTTGTAACTCCAAAACTACGCTTTTTATGGAAAAAGTTTTTCTATGCAAAAATAAAGTACATTAGATTTGCTACAAGTTATGTCTTTTGAGTTTCTTCCTCAGGTAAACGATTTAGGCGCTAGCGCGCGGTAAAGTTAAAAAAACTTGCTAAATCGGTCAGAAATGATTCCATCGCCCATTACTCAAAATCTACGCACTTTTATAAAAAAGTGTATCTATACAAAATTAAAGTAAATTTAATTTTCTACAGATTATGTTTCTTAAATTTTTTTTGTCAAACAAACAGTTGAGGTGGTAGAGCGCGTTGAAGTTTGGGGTATATCGAACATATCGTGACCGGGAGGCAAAATGCCGAAATATAAAAATAGAAAATTTTTGATTTTGACTGACGCAGGCTGAAAGAAAATTTTAAATTAATAATAAAACCGACCGTCTGCCTCTTAAAAGTCGCTGCATTAACTGCGGGGCGGCTCGAAAAGGGTGTTTTTTTTTCTATTTTTTGAGTTTTTCGCTTACAACTTCGAAACTACACACTTTTTGAGAAAACGGTGTTTATTTAAAAGTACACTACATAAAATTTCCTATAAAATGTCTCAGAACGGTTTTTTCCTTAAGCAAACCGTTTAGACGTTAGGGTGCCTTAAAGCGTAGCAAAAATTAAAAAAAAAATTTTTTTCTGTTTATCGCTTATAACTCGGGAACTAGGCACTTTATGAGAAAAGTTCTTCTATACAAAAATGAAGTACATTCAATTTTCTACAAACTACACCTTTCAAAGGTGTAACTAAACCTAATATGGTACACCAAAATTTTTATATCAAAAAATAAAATTGAGCCAAAAAATGCAAATCATTTTTCATGTATTAAGTACTTACTCTTTTTTACTTTATTTAGTTTTACCCCCAAAACCCATCCTTCTATACTTCAACACGCTCTAGCACCTAATTTGTTGGTTTGATCAAAAATGTCTAAGAGACATAATTTGTATGAAATGAGACGTATTTTTGTATAGGAAGTTAGCAAGTTAGTGCGTATTCTTCCCGGACACGCCTCGTTGCCTCGTTCGATGCATCTTATACTTCTTGTTTCACCTCAACTGTTTGTTTTATAAAAAAATTTAAAAAACATAATTTGTAGAAAATTGAATTTGCTTTGATTTTATATAGATACACTTTTTTCTAAAAGTGCGTAATTTTCGAGTTATAAGTAATAAAAAGCATTTGGACCGGTTTTGGAAGTGTTCTTAAGGAGGGAAGGTACCCGATAATTTTAGAACTTAAAAATTTTTTTTCTAGCTTATAAAAAACTGATTTTCAGAAATCGATGATGTGGGGAATATTAGCTAGGGCTGTAGTTAATATCTGTGTAATATAAAAGTCATAATCATTCTAGTTTAAAAGATAGATTTTTAGATATTCACGGACTTAATATCAGTTTAATTAAATCGGCGTTTAAACCATGTTATAGAGAATCCCTTACTCCAGGGTATGACATATTTAAAATTTTGTTTATTATTTTGATACTTGTACAATTCAACTTTATTAGAGTTGTAATATGTCTCACTAACACAAAAGTAGTCATATTATCTTACCTAATTGCCCAATTTGCTTCAAATTTTGTTATACCCTGAACTGAATCACGATGTTAAGATATAATTTTAAAATTTTATATTCGATAGGTAATTAAAGCTGTACTTATCTAAAATAATTTAGTAAAATATTGCAGAGTAAGTGCGGTAGAGCCCAGAAAAGGATAGAGAAGTACACGAATTTCGGCACTTTACCTGCGATATAAAGGACACAACCCTTCTCGCCCGGGGTCATTTTCTCACTTTTTGAAGAATTACAACAAAAATGTATTTTATGAGACTACGAGACTTCCAATTTCATATTAAATGAAATTAGATTTCTAGCATATTTTTTTTTTCATTTTTTAAACCTTTATGCTAATTTCATTTATCGTGCTATTTTGATGTATTCTAATGAATCGCATTTTCTTACTTTCTTACTGACTAATGACTAAAAGGCTACTTTCAACAGCTAATCAAACTACTCAAAAACAATGATAATAATACAAATATTAAAAAACTGAGCAGATGTTTCAAACGGATAGATTCTATTCTTAAAACTCTTAAAGACAATTAAAGATGATAACTATAATATGCCTTTGCTGCAAACAAGTGCATTGTTGAAGAGATTTGCAAAGTAATGACAACGTTGTTCAATCAAATCGTCTTTCTAGAATTGTCACTACCAATTATACGGAGAGGTATTTATACGAGTCTTGTGGCAAAATTTTCTAGTGGAAATTTTATGGTAGAACACACGAAAATGTTGCTATAGAAAAATATGAGGAAATCAAGAAAGTGGAAAGTCAAGTCAAGCGGCTTTTTTATACCTAAAGGATACCCTCACTTATGTTGTAGCCCTGATGGCCTAGTGAATGATAATGGATTGGTGGAAGTCAAGTGTTTGTATTCGATAAGAACCCAAAAAATTAAGAAAAGTTAAAAAAATAAGCAAAACAATATGTGTGTGAAACTTGAGCGGGGTAAATTGGATTTTAAAAAAACTACCAATATTTTTATCAAATTCAAGGTCAATTAAATATATTAGATCGAACTTGTGATTTAATTTTGAGAGATTTAATTTTTTAATTTAATGAGATTAAAGTGCTAGTAGTAAAAATAATCGTGTATACACTACCGTTGCGAAGACTATTATAGACCACGCGTCTTGTAACCCTAGGCGCTTCGCACTTCAGGCTACAATCCTGGACCTAAATCTATAATAGTACGTATATAAATTACGAAACGTAAATACATGTATAAAATGATAATTTGATAATAAGTACTATAATACGGTATCATTCAGCGTTCTTGGCGTATGCGTCATTATATATTATCGGGCATAATTCATAAAATACGGAAAAATAAGGGAACCTGACATACATAAAATCAAAAACGTATGTCATTTATTGTATCAACGCACTTCTAATGCTAAGTAACGTTAGGATGAGAGTGGAAACAATAATGAAACTCATAAATTGATGCATGTACGCGCCAAGATTGCTGAATAATACTATAACAACTAGGTAATCTTTGCTATTGGCATAAGTACTTGGCACTTTTACTGTTCTTATACAATGCTACGAAAAGTCGCCACCTGTTTGGTACATACAAAAGATTATGTGTACCTGCTTGTCGATTTTATTTTCTTCATTGTTATCGGTAAAGTTGGCTATTTCTTTTATATTTTATGCTACTTAGCCTTACACGATGTATACGTAGGCTTAAATAAGGCAAGTAAGTTGGGTTGCCTATTTAAAATGTTACGAATTTAGCTAGGGTACCTTCCACCCTTAAGTTCATCGAGCGCTGGCGCTTAAATCGTTCACTTCAGGAAAAAACTTAAGGCATGTAATTTGTAGGAAATTTAATGTACTTTCTTTTTATATAAAAGTGATTTTTTCAAAAAGTGTGTAGTTTTGAAGTTATAAACGAAAAACCAAAATAGAGCCTAAATCTACCCTTCTTAATCCACCGCCGAGTTAACGCTCTGCCACTTTTAACAGGCAGACGGCCGGCTTACGTTTTATCACTAGTTTGTAATGTTCTTCATCCTTCATCGTCAAAAATTTTGTACTTTATGGTTTAGTAAAAGTGTTCGCTACCTCCCGAACTATTCATTCCACTAGTTTAGGCTGGAAAGTCGTTCAAAGTTTCTGATTAAAGTTCTGATCAGCTTGCGTGCCATTTTAACTGACGAAAGTAAAAAAGCATGTTAATAGAAAATTGAAAGTCTGCAAAGCATTAGAACGCCCTGAAAATGTTTTAAAAATTATTATTGGTATTGCCTCTCTGAACAAAAATTCTTCTGCTCATAGATAACTGACCGTCGAATGAACCGAGTAGCAGCTTTGTGATAAATGATAACTGATAACCAACGGTGTAAATATTAGAATGAAAACTTACCACGCCGATGATTGGCAATTTAGAAAGTTTTCTAATGTAATACATATCCTGGAAGAGCTCAATTTTTATAGTAGACTCACTTCGTTGTCATGTCATAACTGATGATTGATGTTTGAAAAAGTTTCAACTTCAATCGGTTATTACAAAAACTTCTGGCAATTGCGTAAAATGAAATTGATGATATTAGTGATGATATCAATAATGTTCAAGGTCGTTGTAAATGAGATTTGTAACTAGGTCTGTCTTTAGAGACTGTAGTGTAGACTCAATACACACTGGCGATGGCTTTACGTTTGATGTTAGGCCACAATATGTTGTTTTTCTCAATTTAGGACGATAAATCATAATCTCTGCGGGTTAAAACTTTAGTAACCCCTATGGAATAATAAAATACTGAATGGTTACAAAAGTTTATAGAGTGAATAGTCTGGAAACTGATTGAAATGTTGCTAATTATTTACAAACAGCTATGCATGATTATACACACTTCATTTTGGCTTTTGGGTGCTAGTTGAGCTTTTAAAATATCCACACTCTAATAATGTAACACTTTGATACGTATTAATTATTCTACCCTTGTTGTCAACTTACTTATGCTAACGAATCTAGATACTTAGAGAACTCGAACTCGTAAGATAAATTTCGAAATGAAAAACTGCGAGTTAAAATGAAAATCACGTCACGCACATGTTGGCAACTGCTGACTAATCCGACTTTATAAACTTTGTGCTACTAGTAAAGCGAAATATTATATTGAATACCTGTCTACCGAAAATTTATGAGGGGCATTTCGATTCTAATTTTCAAGTACCCAAATCCATTCCAACATGTTGGCGTATTAATGCGGAAATATGTACAAGAAAGAACAATAAACTTAATAGTGCTGTTCTATATTCGCTTTTAATTAAAAAATCTTATATGGGAAAAAGTTATTCAACGACCTAAACATAAAAGTGGCAATGAACAGAAGTTAATTGCACACGCGAATCTCTAAAAAAACGGAAAAGAAATGTATTTCCGTTCGCCATTTTCCCCTTTTTTGGACCACTCGCTCCGTCGATTACTTTTCGCTTAAAACTGCTCATAAAAACTAGAAGATCGTTTTCTTTTATTTTTCTTCTTACTCAAAAGGGGAAATTATACAAATTTATTGGTATGATTCGCCCATTGATTTTTCATCACGTGGGTGGTACCTATGAAAATGCTCTTAACGAAAATTTTTCTTTGTTATTATCTAAGGAGTATTTTTCATCCTCTATTTTGGATTTATTTGTCGTAGTAGTTTTATATTGAAGGTCTAAGAAATTTAATCAAAAATGCGATCTTGTAGTAATGGTTTAAATTTTTATACTTTCCTTTTGATCAAATAATATCTACTTGTAACAAAATTGAGGTTATGTGCGATGAAAAGTGAGGAGGAGATTTAATTTGGAGCTTTTTATTTTACCTAGTTCTTTTTTACCCTTTTATTATACGTTTTTCTTTTATAATATATTTTTTAAAGCAGTGGCGGAACTTGAATTTTACCTAGTCACACTTCGAGAAAAACTGCAGGATGAAAGAACAGCAAATGAATAATATAACGACCGTATGACTCGAAAAAGTTTTTTGGTTGTTCGCTCATAACTCGAAAACTACGCGTTTGATGAAAAAAGTTTTTTTATACAAAAATAAATTAAATTAAATTTCCTACAAATGCTGTTTCTTAAGTTTTTTCCTCAGGTAAACGATTTAGGCGCTAGCGTGCGTTAAAATGAAAAAAAAAACTTCCAAAATTTGCATAAAAATTGTTCTTTTGGTTTATAGCTTATAACTCGAAAACTACGCATTTGATAATAAAAATTCTTCTATACAAAAATAAATTAAATTAAATTTCCTACAAATAGTGTTTTTTAAGTTTTTTCCTCAGGTAAACGATTTAGGCGCTAGCGTGGGTTAAAATGAAAAAAAAACTTCCAAAATTTGCATAAAAATTGTTCTTTTGGTTTATAGCTTATAACTCGAAAACCACGCATTTTATGAAAAAAGTTGTTTTATACAAAAATAAATTAAATTAAATTTCCTACAAATAGTGTTTTTTAAGTTTTTTCCTCAGGTAAACCATTTAGGCGCTAGCGTGCGTTAAAGTTAAAAAAAACTTCCAAAATTTGCATAAAAGTTGTTCTTTTGGTTTATAGCAAGCTTATAACTCGAAAACTACGCATTCGATGAAAAAAGTTTTTTTATACAAAAATAAATTAAATTAAATTTCCTACAAATGCTGTTTTTTAAGTTTTTCCCTCAGGTAAACGATTTAGGCGCTAGCGTGCGTTAAAGTTAAAAAAAACTTCCAAAATTTGCATAAAAATTGTTCTTTTGGTTTATAGCTTATAACTCAAACACTACGCGCTTTTCGAGAAAAGTGTTTCTATACAAAAGTAAAGTACACCCTACAAATTATGTCTTTTAAATTTTTTTGTCCAACGGGCAGATTAGGCGTTAAATCGCGTTGAAGTTTTTGGGGTAAGGACTTTGGTTTTGAGGTAAAACTTCTTACTCTTATAAGGAATCTTCTTCTTAGGAACTTCTCACTTAGGAATCGCTAAGCTTCGACGCGCTTTACCACCTCAGCTGATTCTTTGACGAAAAAATTTAAGAGGCATAATTTGTAAGAAATATAATGTACCTTATTTTGATATAGAAACACTTTTTTCTAAAATTGCGTAGTTTTCAAGTTATGAGCGATACAAAAATTTCGGATAGATTTTGGGAGCTTTAGCTTTTTAACTTTAACGCGCGCTAGCGCCTAAAGAGTTTACCTGAGGAAAAAAACTTAGGAAATATTATTTGTAGGAAATTTAATTTTCTTTATTTTTGTTCAGAAGAGCATTTTTCACAAAGTGTGTAGTTTTTTAGTTATAAGCGTAAAACCGAAGAACAACCAAAATCCATCATTCTCGTGCCAATGCTGTCACTTTTAACTGGCAGACGGTCGGTTTTTAACTACTCATTTGCGCTGTTCTTTCGTAGTCCTGCATAGTCAAAAAGTTTCTACTTTATGGGTTAGTTGTAGTGTTCACTGCCTCCCGGACTATAACTAGCCTAATAGCCACCCAACTAACGACCTATAATATATGCTCTATTCGATGTTATCTATGTCTCGTTTCAAAATTACACTATTCACCTCTATGTCAATTATTCCTGATGAGTTATACAAGCGTAAAACATCTGATACATCCTTCACGAGTTTCGTGACGTAATATACAATTTCCTGCTTTGGTATTAATGCAGTTATAAATTTATGCACAAAGTTCCACAATAAAATTTGACGAGGGTTATTATTCACTCCGTCAAAAACCTGCTTTAGTTTAAATTTAATTAATCAATGTAAGGTAAACGTGGCTGGTTTTTGCCTCAAAAATGAGCTTTAACTTTTCTTTTTCTTTCCGACACCAAAAGTGCGTAAAAGTAAATTAGTGTGCCGTCAATCTAATTTGCTACAAAAAGGCACTCGACATGATTTTCTAATCATTATTTTTGAGCGCGTTAAGAGTCGCTATAAAATAATAAAAATTGCATTGTTGTACTACATTCAAACTGTTTGACAGCTCAGAACGTGCCAAGAATCGCACCATTACATTTAGACTTAGACCATTTGGTTGCTGCATTACAATGTCATTGTTGGAAAAAATGATAGCGTACAATAACTAACCTATTCTTATCTTAGATTGATTTCATCTGAGGTCGTAAAGTGTAAATAGAAATTATAAATAGTTGTAAGCTATTTTTGTTAATTATTAACAACGACTAGGTAATGAAGACGTTTCAGAGAAGCAACTCCAAATAATTTTTTATTTTATTATGAGGCATTAGCACCGCATTCTAGTATTTTTTTCAACAAAAAGAAATAGTTAAAAATCCCTAAACTTAATTTCTTTAATATTTAATCGACTTATACCTTTTTTATTGTTTCAGACTATTCGAAAGGACATGTCGATGTCATCCTTTCGCCAGAAGAAACTGCTCTACGTATTTAACGTATTTTTCGGTAAGTTGGCCACAAACTTTTGTCAACTTGCGTCTTTAAATATTTAAGTTTGTGAAATGTTGTGTATTAAGAGAGAGAATTAGGGTGAACAAGTTAAGTGTTACGACTAAAACTAAATGTTATAGGAAAAGGGATAGTAACAAGTAACAATATCTTATGTGCTTAAGGTTATGAAACGGAACTTGTCACGGAAATATTTCCCCAAGTTTCATTGTTTCGCCCAAAATCGTACAACTAAATAATACTACGTGTATAAACTTAAGAGGACAAGACGGCTGCTTGTGATTGTACCTATATAGAAAGGCGTATCAAAAAGTTTAGCCACTTTTTTGAAAAATAAAGAAAATGCAATCGCGTATCTCGCGAGGATTGTAATAAATCACGCGAACATTTGAATAAGTACCTATCTCGCAAGTTTTTCCAGGTGATGCCGTGATTTTTAACTTAAGCGTTATAAAGTGACTGATTACACGTCAATATGAAAACGAGATACATAAATACAAAATCTTTTCTTCGGTAAAAAGGATAAATACATCATTTTTAGAGCATTTTCGCGACCCTTAAGTTTAAATGATATTGTTAACGTTTGCTATAAATCTTCGTAAACACCAAGCTATTTTTCATTCTTCTCTACAGATTATCGTGGGTAATTTTTTTTTGACTTTACGGCCGACTTACGGCCTTTTTATTTATTTCACCGTCCACTTCCATTCGATAAAAATCTTTATACAAATACAAATTATCTTTTCGGTGCATCCGGGGTCTTCCCAAGGGTTACGTTTCAGTCGGGAGCTTATTGTATACTGTTTTAATTATCGCGTCTTATATTTCCCTTACTTTTTATATTTTATCAGGCGTTCTGGAAGTTTTCGACAAATTCTTGTATATTATCTCTCTTGGCGCAGTCCATTATTGCTTATGAGAGGCACTTCCATAGCTCAAACGTTCATTTTTCTCCCGTTGTCAGCATAAACAGCTCACTAAACTAAATTAGATGATTAGATCTAATGAAAATGATGTCTAAACAGCGATTGCGAGTCCATCTGTATACTCGATTTATTGCATGATGGTGAAGACTAATATTGTTCTTACCGTGACCTTGAATATGTGGTAAAATGAGCTACAGAAACAATTACATAATATATACCTTTCTTAAGAGACAACCCCACTCTTTCACATTTTGCGAAATGCAAACATAGTTTTGCATTATTTACTATATGAAGCGGGTCCCAATTTACAAGTAAGGCATAGGAAGTCAACCACAACCCATTTCAAAAAATCTTGAGACTATCAGCCACTGATTCTACCAAACACACACTGGAAGGAAACTCCTGAACCGGGACAATCTGAAGTCCTATTGAAGAAACTCTCTGACAAAAGAACCCGCTGTCATCTACTCAGAATGAGCAGAGGTGAATTACGACTAGCAACGGAAATAATAACGGGCCATTGCCAGCTTAAACAGCACTTGTATACGATGGGACTAGATTAGTCAACAGGCGGAGCCATTTCAAAAAATCTTGAGAACATCAGTCACTGCTTCTACCGAATAGTAAAAAACTTTAAAGGTGCTGTTGAGTCGACTGAAAGTCTTCCAGTTTTCAGAAAATTGTCGAATGAAGCACTTAAGCAAGCAAAGTTAGTTCATCATAACGAGAAAGAGTTTAGTGGCCGACTCCTTTTATAAGACTTACGCGTCTTACTCCGCAGTTTATACAGCGTTATTTTCTCCGCGCAATATCTCGAAAAGGGTTGAACTTATGATAAAAATCAATATAACCAATCTTGTAGCTAATAATGTTCTCTATAACTTTTATAATAACCTTCATTAACGTACGATCTATAGGAGGCGAGTGATTTTCAAAAAACAATTTTTGTGATCTTTAACCTTGAATATCTCAAATTGCTCCTCCAAAATTTTTCTGATTTTGTGATATTCTTATTTGGGACATCTTAATGTACGTGTACACCAAAATCCAGCTTTGTAGAAATTATTCTGACCGAAAATCCTTATTCGATTGGACTTTTTTCCTACTATATCAATTGGTGGACATCAAAATATTGCCAATTTAAAGAGGTGTCCTTGACCGAATTGAAAAATTTTTGTACACGTGAACGCAGAATTAGATGCTCTACAACTTTCATTTAATAAGTTTTTCTCTTAGAGTACTAATTTCAAAACTGCAGACTCATATATATATAATGCTATATGTCAGTTTTTGAAAAAATTGGAAAAAATTGTCGTTTTTTGACCGCGGTTTTCGACCATACCGCTTGACCAAATTATAAAGTGTTAGTACTCATTCGACGCAGAATTTAATGATATTTAATTGTTATATAGAAACTTTTTCTTTAAGATGCACCGTTTAGGAGTTATAAGCGAAGAAACAAAACAAGTCCTAAAATTTTAGAGTTTTTTGGGTGCCAAAAAGTCTCCCGAAGTCGCCGGTGTTAGCATTTTTGTTTTTTACATGTTTACATCCATATAAACAATTTAAAAAAATAAAAGCTTCTACACCATTTATTGCGTCGTAGAAGGGTGTTTTGGACCTCTTCTGACTGGCTTATAGTGTGAACAGAGGAGATTTTATCGAACCGAGAGCGTATCGAGAGTGGAACTGTAGTGTGATACGACCTTAGTAACTGAAATTATTATTTTCGAAACTGAAGTGTTGAGATCATTCACGATTCGTTGATGTATTACCGGTATAATAATTTAATTTAGGAAAATGCTACCAAATTCGCCATAATTTCTTTCACGGCACGCGTTTTCCGGCAATTTGTAAACTCGATAACGCCTCCTTACGGAAAAAGAAAGCTAAAAAATATACAAAATTAAATTTGTAAATTTGGGCGAAAGAAAATGTTAAATTGTCGTTTCTTTAACAAATTTATCAATTTTATCATTAAATTCGGAAATAAAAAAATTATTGACAAACACGTTAATATAACCATGGAAACTCGGAAAAATTTCTTTCGAAAAAATAAAAAAAATTAACTACATACCTGACCTAAATAATATAAAGAAATATTAAATTTGTCAAATTGCTAAATTATAGATTTTTGTATTATTAGTTGGAACCAATGATCCTGTGGTTAATGTGAACCGGCTGTTACAAGCTTTACCAGTAACACGTCGCGTATGAAAATTATTATAAAAACAAATTTTATTAATTAATTTAGTCTTTAAAAATGAATTAGTACGAATTTGATTTATTATCTGATCCTGAAAAACACGAGGATTAATTTTTTTATAATTTAATATTAATAAAGCTCCTCTAAATCCACACATGTGGAGGAGCAGAGTGTGTTTGAAAGGATTTTAAACTTAATTGGCGATTTAAATTAATTAACGTCGCGGATACATTTTTTGAAAGGCGTGTTTCTCATTTTTAACCTATTGGCTAGCTCGGTGTTTTTGTAAAATTGGTGGAATAACTTTCAAAAAATATGAAAAAGTCACAGAAAATCTACTAAAAGTATAATAATTTGACTCCAATAGTTAGGGAAAATGACTCGCCGACTTATTAATTTTGTGGACATCCTATCTGACTTGATCACCATCCTCAAGGTAATAAGGGATATAATGACGTGCTGGTCAGCGTCAGGATGTAGTTATCAGATTAGAATCAGTTCATTCAAACTGACTTTACTGACTGTTGGAGTATACCAAAAAAGGACTTTGTTCCTTTGTTCTAACTTGAAGTGACTGTCCTATGCTGCATCATCTCCATCCAACACTTTCTCAATTTTTTAATAATTAATAAGATGTGCCTTTAAATCAAGTAATCCATGGTTTACTATCTAAACTCTGGACGCCTAGACGATGACAAATTTTTAATATCCGACGAAACCTACCTCGAAAACTTTTGCTGAAAGTCGAACTAAGTCGAAAAAAATGGCATTGTATGTTATTTTTAGGTAAAAATTGATAATTCGGGTTCAATTAACTGATAAAACGATTTGATGTGATTTTGGTACCGTTCGGTACAACTTTGGTTTTTGCTACATTCATATAACTTAAGAACATTTTTTCTAAATTTGCATTTTATTAAACACGTAAACTCGACTTTCGTATCTATTGTAGTTTTAATTGCGTAATTACTTATAATTAAAATTACACTTCATTTATTTGTCAACGCAAATAACTTCCTGGCAACAGACGGGAATTGATTTTATGTAATCTTCAATGCAGCAGAATCTTTCAGAGTTATAATAGAAAGCGCATAATACGTCAAAACGAATTAGAAATGTTGAGTAGTAGGTATTTTCGAATATCGATGCTTACAAATTGGAGTTAGGAAATTCGTACTTTTCTGAATGGATACATTTGTTTTCGAACACACATCGTGAGCCTATGCGAGACCTAATCGGAAAGTCAATGACAATTAGTATAAATTACAAATTTTTAAATATTTAGGGTTAATTAGTTAGATAGATATAATAGGCGTGCTACCGGAAATAGCAAAGTCTTGGGTTCGATTCCCGAGGCACTCGGAGGAAAACAAATTTTCTCATTTAAAGTTTTTTCACTTATGTGTGTATGTTGGGGTTCATTTACAACGTATTAGATCTATCTAACTAATTAACCCTAAATATTTAAAAATTTGTAATTTATTCACGTATGATTGTTGTATGCATACTAATTTGATTTATATATATATTTCGCTTTCTCGACGCATTTAAACAATGCCGGATTGCATGTTAAAGTATGTTGACCTCCGTAGTGTATTGAGTATAGGCGTGCTACCGGAAATAGCAAAGTCTTGGGTTCGATTTCCGAGGCACTCGGTGGAAAACAAATTTTCTCATTTAAAGTTTTTTCACTTATGTGTGTATGTTGGGGTTCATTTACAACGTATTAGATCTATCTAACTAATTAACCCTAAATATTTAAAAATTTGTAATTTATTCACGTATGATTGTTGTATGCATACTAATTTGATTTATATATATATATATTTCGCTTTCTCGACGCATTTAAACAATGCCGGATTGCATGTTAAAGTATGTTGACCTCCGTAGTGTATTGAGTATAGGCGTGCTACCGGAAATAGCAAAGTCTTGGGTTCGATTCCCGAGGCACTCGGTGGAAAACAAATTTTCTCATTTAAAGTTTTTTCACTTATGTGTGTATGTTGGGGTTCATTTACAACGTATTAGACAATTAGTATATTATGAATTCTAAATCAAGAAATATTTTAGAGCCTTAGTAACTTTTAATTATTTAACAACAATAGCTCAGTCAAATAGAACAAATTGAGAGCAAAAATCCAGGCATAATCGCTTGTTAGAACCTGCAGTAGGTATAGCATACTCAAAGTCTCGAAAGTTGGTGGTGTAAGCGAACGACGGGAAGGGGGGCTGGCAGATTGTATATCGATAAAGGTTATTATGAAAGTTGTAGAAAACATTATTAGCTACTAGATTGGGTATATGCGTTTACCTACAAGTTTAAGTGGTTATTATTATTGTTGCGGTTCTAAGACTGGCCCCATCAGAGTGGTCCCTTGCATTTCAACCTTTTGGATCTATTGTGCGCCTCGGATTTGGTCAGTTCTCTTTACGATAATTCTGTGACGACTTCTTGTGAAAGCCTCGCAGTGTAGCAGAAGACGAATCCTCTGCATGGTGGGTCTTCTTCTAGTGCCATCGTATATAGGTGCTTTATAAGCTGGCAATGTCCCGTTATCAGTGCCGTTGTCAGTCGTAGTTCACCTCTACTCATTCTGAGTAGAGAGCGGGTTTCATAAGAAATGCCAAAGGCTGGTTCTATTCCGATGGGTCTTACTTTGCTGCCCTTTTTAGCCAGACCGTCTTCTTTCTCGTTCTTTAGTATGTCGGCAGGAGCTGACACCTATATCAGATTGACAAAATTTTCTCTCCTAGCTCGTTCAGTCTGCGAATGCAGTCCGTTACTGGCCCGAGTCCCGCCTCACAGGCGTTTGGCGCTGTAAAGGCTGCTTGGCTCTTATGTGCTACGAAGATTTGTTGATTGTGATAACTTTGATCCTTGAGCTAACAGCTGCGTGCTCCCCGAGGCTTAAGCTTACCCCTTGCATCAAGTTGCCGTTTGTGTTTTTGCCCACCATACAGAGCCTGCATATGTTACTATTGGTATAACTTTTACGGTGTGTATTCAGTAAGTCAACTCAGGTGGCAGTACCAAGGTTTGGTCTAACGTTCGTCTGCAGGTCCATAGAGTTCTTGAAGCTCTGTATTTATAACTTTCTAAATAGCCTTCATCAACGTACGATCTATAGGGGGAGAACTATTTGCAACAATTGTCATATTTAAACAGCTCCCTATACATCTTCCGGGGCTTTTAGTTTAGTATGACTTTTAACCCTCTAACGGGCGCGCGGTGAGTTGTAACACCAGTGGGCGCGCGCGCACTGTGAGTCCGCAATCGCTTTTAATTAAAATTTTGATATTTTAAGCAATATTTTCATCAAAATAATGGCTAGGTGTTTTAGAAAAACTATTTAACTAACTAAAAAAAAGTAGTTTTATTCTTCAAACCAAACAATAATCCTATGATAAATAAATAAAATAAATTCGTCTATTAGAAGCTGACATTGTTTACCTAATTTTTAATTTAATTTTATTTATTATATTATATGGAAAATTACTATTTTGTTCTTAGGATGTTTATTACTAACCCAAATTTCATTATTTACTTATCAGGTATCAGAAAATTCGACACCTTCAACACACAAAGCGCGAGTGGCGCATGCGAATTGTGACTCCACAACGCCGTAAAAACAACACGGGCAGCGATTTTTTTGCTGAACGTTAATTATACTGTAGGGTATGCATATTTAGTAAGCTAGAATAAGTCACAAGTCGCTAAATTAAAATTTGGCAAAAATATAAACAAAAGTATAAATGTGCGGACTGGGAGTCCGCGCGCGCCCGTTCGAGGGTTAAATATCGTTTATTTGTCTAATTTGAGTGGACTAGAAGGGTTGAATTTGACTCTAAAACTATTTCAACAGTTGTTGCAAAAATAACAATTTGCTATTATTTAATCAACGTCTGTAGATTAACAAGGGTCATGATAATATTATGTCAGTTTTTATTAATTTCATAATTAAATCGCAAATATTATATAAGAGGGCGGTGCTCCGTGATTATCAAGGGTCACGATCATGATATTTTATTTATAATAAACTTTCTTTCATTTTTTACAAATTTCATAACTAATTCTTGCAAATATTACATAAGAGTGATGTGTGATAAGCAGACTTTGCTTCGGAAAGGTTCATGATATTTATTTATTTACAAAAATTCTTTCATTTTTTACTAATCCAAATGGTGGCAAGACTAATTCAAAAATAATGACCTTCAATAGTTCCCAGGGTGTCTTGTTATTCCTCTTCAATATCACAGTATCACACTCGAAACAATGTGAATACAGTCAAGAAATCCAAAACTGGGGATTGGAAACGAATCAGAATAGGCCAAGAAATTCCAAATATAAATACTAAAGACTAGTTGAAAAAATAAAGCAGCTCAGGTTGTGTTTCCTCGAGGATTTGTCAGTAATGTGAACATGAACACTATCGCCTTTCAAAACCTAGCGTTACCTCAAAAACAAGGCTTCTCGTCAATTAGTTGTATTTGAACGCTACCGCCACCGCACTCTGGTGGGAGATCAATAACAACGAAAAACAATCATTTTCTTGAATCCATAGGTTTGTTACGATCGCCATAATGTTATAGTTATAAAAGCCTTTCAGTAAGTATAGGTAATACATAAAATCGAAATAGTGCTTTTTAATGGGTAAATAAATTAAATTAGTTCTTAAATTATATTATAAACCAAAAGAAGTGTTAATTTATTACGTAACATCGTACATTAAGGTCCTCATAAAAATATTTTATTAGACTAGATATGGAAGTTTTAATAATGAACTAATGTACTAATTACTAATTACTAAAACTACACACTTTACTTTACGAAATATTATAATATACAGCTGTACGATTTACAACAATCCGGATATGGTTTTGTATCGTCTCCTTCGGTAATGGTGCACGATTCGATATTAGCACTTTCAGGAACCACAGGACACCTTAATAATAAATAAACTCAATACTATTGTAATTACTTCTTACTATCGCTATACTTACGTATTAAAAACGCGTGTGTTCTCTTCTGGATCGTAACAGTACGTCATCGTACATTCTCCTGGAGCACCCTGTACAGAATCGTCTTTCTTAACGTAAGCCCCATTAATTTTACAATGTCCAGGTTTATCTAAAAATAATTGATTGTGGTCAGAAAGGCATACTTTACAATATTATTGTTAATAGGCTTACCTGGAAGATCGTCGTTAATAGGATTGCTCAATGCAAACGCAAGAAAGAGCGTTGTTGTGAAAGTCAGAATCAAAAATTTCCCCATTTTGCCTTCTAGAAGATTCTTCTAAATTTGGTGCAGGATTCGGACGCTCTTCGTATTTATTAGCAAAATAATTGTTTATGTGATTTTAATTAAATGCCAATTCTTTCTAGATATCGTAGTATCATTCGTTAGATAATATTTGTTTTTGTTATTGTATGTAGCCGGTAATTAGTGATTTGTTTTATAACAATTTACTGCGCCCCACCATAATGGTGTTCCACAAGTAATCAAGTTAAGTAATGAAATCAAGTACCTACCTACATGTTTTTTCCAAATAAATTATTGGCAATTATAATAAACCTACAGAACTGATTAACAACATTAAAAGGTCCTCTTGGATTTTGAGGAAGTTGCGGAGGGTTTTGAGTACATTGTTTGGCGATTCGTGGAGAGCAAGTCCGGCAAGAAAATTAGAACGTTTCGAGAGGGGTACGAAAGTTTTGGTGGTCAAAAAAAACGACTAAAAGTAGCGGCATTTTATTTTATCTTAAAAACGTTTAAAGGTTCAAGGCATTACTTATAGTTGTAAAGGTAACTCTCCAACGCTGATTCTGGTTTTATACTCAGAGAATGCTTAGTTGGGGGTCTCACGTAGGAGAATAATCTGGCAAAACTGTAGACTTAAGATTTAAGTAGTGAGAAATGTAATGGATCTGGATCGTGTACTTAACAGATATAAGAAATTTAATACCAAAATTATCATACATTGAGGTTCTTATATGAATATTTTTTATTGAGCTGGATAATTGAAGTCTTAATACAGCACTGAATTTAATACTTTCAATTTTTACGAAATATTATAATACACAGCCAGAGGCGGCGTAAGGCGTGCAAAGGGCCTCGCGCCGAAAATTAGTTTGAAGAAGTATGGGAAATCCAAAAGTACACGCCACAAAGTTTTTCAAATGTTAAAAACGGTTTTTACATATTTTAGATTTCAATAAATTATCCAGCAGACCATACATTTTTGCAACTTGTTCTTGTTCCTCACCACAGTTTAAACTTAACTGGATTAATTCTGACAAAGATAAAGTAAATTATGTCACAGTTAAAGAACTCTTCATGAGTTAAGTGCAAAAACACTTTTTGCCTTCAAATGATGAAAATCAAATTCCTCCCCCTCCGTTAATTAATGCTCTCCAAGAAATGCATTCTCTCATACCGCATATTTCTACGTTTTCATCCTTACCGTTGTTTACTTGTCTCTATGAAGCTTTGCTTGTCCCTCCCAAGGTTTTAATACCCAAGTATAACACTGACGGAGGTTATATTAATATCCAATTGCTTGAAATTTTCGAAAAATTTGATAACCATCTCCATATTTATACTGATGGATCAAAGTCGGCAAGTGGCGTAGGATGCGCATATTACATCCCGGCCACAAATACATCTCGTGGTATAGAACTTCGAAAGGAGTGCAACATATTTAATGCAGAGACAGAGGCTGTACTTGCAGCACTTAACTTCGCTATCGTAGACCAAACTTGTCGTAAATACTTAATACTTACCGATTCTCTGTCCCTCCTTAGTAACCTAGCAAACAACAAAAACATCAGTCCGCATAATTATTTAGTATTAAACGTCTTTTCTAAATTATATTCGTTACGTTGTGACAATAAAGAAGTCACTTTTGTATGGGTAGCTGCCCATAAAGGCATTGCCGGTAATGAAAAAGTAGATGAACTGGCTAAGGCTGTAGTCGACAGTGATCAGAACATCGAAACAGATCAAATTCATTTTTCAAACTTTATACCTATGTTTAAAACCGAGTTCATAGCCAAATGGCAAGACCATTGGACTAACATTTCAAACGCCTATAGTTACCATTATGGTCACATTTTTCCACGCGTGGGCAAAATTCCTATCTACAGTATAATAAAAATGACAAGACCCATATACATAAAGATAATTAGATTGGCTTTTAATCACGGTTCCTTCAAAGAACATATGTATAAAATGAAACTGGAGCAAGATCCCTACTGCTCGTGCGACGGAGCCTCTATATGCGACGTTAATGACCTTTTGTTTTCCTGCGGCAGTAACGCTTCTCAACATCTTTAACACACTTATTTCAGACTATAATTTTCTGCTTCCAACCAATAGTTCATCCTTTCTTTCATTTGTATTAAACAATTGCTCTGCTTTAAAGAACCTGATCCTTTTTATAAAATCAACCAATCTACATATCTGGTCTTTTGTACACTATTAACTCATCTTATTAACTTTAGAATATAATTGTCGTGGCTAAATGCGCTCGTTCGTGAAGCCAACAAATAAATAAAAAAAAAAAAATTCCTCCCGATTCACCTCTGGAACATAATTGTCTAATTTTTGATTATATGGATGCTCCAAAGCAAATCTCAGTGAAAATGCTTCACATATAGAATTTTTAGCTTATTTGAATTCGCCAAATAGAAAATTACTATCTACAAAAAAATTATTTAATTGTAAACTATAAATTAAAATTGATACCTAATTAGGAAATGGGGCCTAGGCGTCATTTACCATTAGCCTAACTAGGCTAAAATTTAAGACTCTGAGTCAAAAGCGACCTCTGAGTTCTCCAATAATATTTTTTGTTTATCCAAAATAATTTCCCTACTTTATTTTTGTGTATCATCTTTTTTTGAAGACACTATCAATCGCCACTAAAATTTCTAAACTTTATTTTAAGCCATTTGACCTTGAACAACTAAAAATTTTTGCCCACGGCGCTATTTTATCCTACTTCCTCTTCAAACAAGGGGCCCCACAATTTGACAGCGCCTAGGGCCTCAAAACTATAAACGCGCCTCTGAGTATAAGTAAAAATTTAAGTTCGTTCCTTAATGAATAAAAAACTGTTTAATTTTAAGCAATTTTTTTATTTTATATTCCTTTCTTCTTATACCATCAGAGGGCCTCGCGAAATGTACCTTGCCCACATTAAATTTAAGTCTTGCGCCACTGTATACAGGTGTACGATTTACAACAATCCGGATATGGTTTTGTATCGTCTCCTTCGGTAATGATGCACGATTCGATATTAACACTTTCAGGAACCACAGGACACCTTAATAATAAATAAAATCAATACTATTGTAATTACTTCTTACTATCGCTATTCTTACGTATTAAAAACGCGTGTGTTCTCTTCTGGATCCAGACAGTAGGTCATCGTACATTCGCCTGGAGCACCCTGTACAGAATCGTCTTTCTTTACGTAAGCCCCATTAATTTTACAATGTCCAGGTTTATCTAAAAATAATTGATTGTGGTCAGAAAGGCATACTTTACAATATTATTGTTAATAGGCTTACCTGGAAGATCGTCGTTAATAGGATTGCTCAATGCAAACGCAAGAAAGAGCAATGTTGTAAAAGTCAGAATCAAAAATTTTCCCATTTTGCTTTCTGGAAGATTTTTCTAAATTTGGTGCAGGATTCGGGCGCTCTTCGTATTTATTAGCACAATAATTAATTGTTTGTGTGATTTTAATTAAATGCCAAATCTTTCTAGATATCTTAGTAGCATTCGTTAGATAATATTTGTTTTTGTTATTGTATGTAACCGGTAATTAGTGATTTGTTTTATAATAATTTATTAGTACATCTGTGCCCCACCATAGTGGTGTTCCACAAGTAATCAAGTTAAATAATGAAATCAAGTACCTATAAATAACTACATGTTTTTTCCAAATAAATTATTGGCCATTATAATAATCCTACAGGACTGATTAACAACATAAAAAGGTCTTCTTAGATTTTGAGGAAGTTGCGGAGAGTTTTGAGTACATTTTTTAGCGATTCGTGGAGAGCAAGTCCGGCAAGAAAATTAGAACGTTTCGAGAGGGGTACGAAAGTTTTGGTGGTCAAACAAACGACTAAAAGTGGCGGCATTTTATTTTATCTTAAAAACGTTTAAAGGTTCAAGGCATTACTTATAGTTGTAAAGGTAACTCTCCAACGCTGATTCTGGTTTTATACTCAGATAATGCTTAATTGGGGGTCTCACGTAGTAGAATAATCTGGCAAAACTGTAGACGTAAGATTTAAGTACTTAAGTGAGAAACGTAATAGATCTGGATCGTGTACTTAACAGATATAAGAAATTTAATACCAAAATTATCATACATTGAGGTTCTTATATCAATATTTTTTATTAAGCTGGATAATTGAAGTCTTAATACAGCACTGAATTTATACTTTCAATTTTTACGAAATATTATAATACACAGCTGTACGATTTACAACAATCCGGATATGGTTTTGTCATGTCTCCTTCGGTAATGGTGCACGATTCGATATTAGCACCTTCAGGAGCCACAGGACACCTTAATAATAAAAAAAGTCAACACTATTGTAATTACTTCTGACTATCGCTATACTTACGTATGAAACATGCGTATGTTCTCTTCTGGTACCAGACAGTAGGTTAGCATACATTCTCCTGGAGCACCCTGTACAAAATCGTCTATCTTTACGTAAGCCCCATTAATTTTACAATGTCCAGGTTTATCTAAAAATAATTGATTGGGGTCAGAAAGGTATACTTTACAATTATTGTTAATAGGCTTACCAGGAAGTTCATCGTTAATAGGATTGCTCAATGCAAACGCAAGAAAGAGCGTTGTTGTAAAAGTCAGAATCAAAAATTTTCCTATTTTGCCTTCTAGAAGATTTTTCTAAATTTGGTGCAGGATTCGGACGCTATTCGTATTTATTAGCAAAATAATTGTTTATGGAACTTTAATGAATTGCCAAATCTTTCTAGATATCGTAGTATCATTCGTTAGATAATATTTGTTTTTGTTATTGTATGTAGCCGGTAATTAGTGATTTGTTTTATAATAATTTATTAGTACGTCTGCGCCCCGCCATAGTAGTGTTCCACAAGTAATGAAATCAAGTATCTACCTACATGTTTTTTCCAAATAAATTATTGGCCATTATAATGAACCTACAAAACCTATTAATAACATCTTAGATTTTGAGGAAGTTGCGGAGGGTTTTGACCACATTTTTTTGGCGATTCGTCGAGAGCAAGTCCGGCAAGAAAATTGAAACGTTTCGACAGGTGTAACAAAGTTTGGGTGGTCAAGAAAACGACTAAAAGTGGGGGCATTTTATTTTATCTTAAAAAACGTTTCAAGGTTCAAGGCATTACTTGGTTGTGAAGTAACTCTTCAACGCTGATTCTGGTTTTGTACTCAGAAAATGCTTAACTGGGTTCTCACGTAGGAGAATAGTATGGCAAAACTGTAGACTTAAGATTTAAGTAAGTGAGAAACGTAATGATATCCTGGATCATGTACCTATAGGTATAAGAAATTTAATACCAAAATTATCGTACATTGAGGTTCCCATATGAACATTTTTTATTGAAGTCTTAATAAAGCACTAAATTTATACTTTCAATATGTACGAATTATTATATTACTAACAGTTGATTGATTGACAACAATCTGGAAATTGTTTTGTAGGATCTGCTTCGGTAAGAGAACACTTTCCGTAATTGATTTGAGAAAACAGAGGACACCTTAATAATAAATAAAATCAGTCAAGTTATAATTCTTGCTTAACATCGTTACTTACTGATTTTCAATAAGTTCATTTTTTTCTGGATCCACACATATGGTTGCCTGACATAAGCCAACAGCAGCAGGTAGGGATTCGTCTTTCTTTATGTAAACTCCATCAATTTTACAATGTCCAGGTTTGTCTAAAAATAATTGGTAGTCGAAAGTATATATTATTTAATGGTTAATACACTTACCAGGTAGATCATCAGTAACAGGAACGCTCAGTGCAAACGCAAGGAAAAGTGTTGAAGTAAAAGTAAGAATTAAAAATTTACCCATTTTGTCTTCTAAAAGAATTTTCTAAATTTGGTTCAAGATACGGGTAGTCTTCGTATTTATTGGCAAAATAGTTGTTTACTTACATGATTTTATAACCACGGCGTTTCTATTAGATATCCTATCATTAGATAATGTTTTGTAACATTATAACTGTGCGTTTCCATTGCGTAAATTTGTTTATAAAAATCGTGTTTTTAAACGAAGTTATAAATAAAAATATCTGAAATTTGCAATAGCTTAATATTTTGGCAGGAATGAGAAAATCAACCATGCGAGAAAAGTTTGACGAACTCTCAGATAGAGCTAGCTTAATGTAAATGGAAGTGTAAACACGAGAAAACTGCAGGAAATCTTGCAGAAGTTGCTTGTTATACTGGTTCTACTGTTGCTGACAGTAAAACGAGGCCCAAAGGCCTCGTCTTCACATGGAAGAAAAATTCTGCGAGAAATTGCAGACAGGCTATCAGATTGAAACTAACTAAACTAGACTGTAAGCGCCAGTAAACTCGAGGAAGGCTTGCAGAAGTCGCTTGCAATCTGTTTTATTTATTTAATTTTAAGCAGCTTTTAGATGAAAACAAGAAACTGTGGATCGGACAAATATTTTTGGAGCTATAGCCAAAAGAGTACCGACAAACCCGGTTTCATGGAAAAGTGCGACTTACCGCAAGTTAGCCAATCTTTGAACGCGAGTGGTTGCCAAACCTTTGAACCGATTTTAATTTTATATGAGGGAAATCCCCCCCAATCACTCCTCAAACACTACCCTCCAAAACGTTAGAACGAATAATTGTTGACATATGAGACAGGTTGTTGGCAATATAAACGAGAAAATTCGCTCAACACTTTTACTCCCCTCCCCCATTTTAAATTGAATAAATGTTTAAATGAGAAAAATTGCTATGGGTTGATATCGGGGGGGGGGGGTCGTAACAAAAACTTCGAGCTGCGAACACTCATGACTCATTTTTTGACACTTATAGGTTATCATAAAACTGCTCTAACTTTGGATCTGGTTGAGCTAAAATATCAGCGATACACTGAATTTGAAGGCAATTTAAAATTCTACAACTTTTGTTTGAAGGAATTTTCTCTAAAAAGAACGATCAAAAAGTCTTTAAGCGAAGTTTACCCAAAAAATTTATTTTTTCTAAAAATAACGATTTGCTCCAGCTTATATCTCAGAGACCGTAACAGATAGGAACAAAATAAGTAGAATAAATATTGTAGGAAATTTTGTCCTCTTAAAATTTGGATTTGACATTTTGTCGTGGGATCTACCGTTAAGAAGTTAAATCGGTAAAACCAATTTTTCGTACCCCAAAGGCGAAAACTTGTTTTTTGATCAGGGCCCCTAACCCAATAACATATTCAAAAATCAGAATTACATCACCTTTTGTAGGGCAAAACCCCCCATTGACTGGACTAATAGTTTTAACGCATCAAAACATTTCTCTCCGATATCTGAGATATCTATCATGAAATAAATCTCTAGTGTAACTGTAGCTTTTCTACACCCTGAAGGTATGAATAGAGTAGGTTATTCGGATAGTGATGAAATCAAATCTCTAAATTTCAAAGCTTTGTGTCTAAAATTGCCAATTATTAAGCAATTTACATGTAATAGCATGAAAACGAGTAGATGTGGCATTAAAAATTAAAAGTTTATTCATTTTATCTTGAAAACGTCTCAAGGTTTCATGCAAAATTAATTGTTGTTATTAAATTTATCACGATTTCGTTGTTATTAGTTAATTAAACTGTTGGTTTCATAACAGACTGTTTATATTTTATTTTTTAACAAATAAAATGAAAATACTTAATAGGTTTTTTCAGTATTAACTTCTCAAGTAAATCCCCTAGTGGTGATTTTAGTAACAACTCTTTAACGCTGATTCTGGCTTGGTACTCAGAGAACGCTTTATTGGATTCTCACGCAGATTGGAAAAAATAATAGAGATAGGTAGTTCTTTAAATATCAACTATGGTAGTTCACTTTTTTGACTGAGAGGGTCTGTTGAAACCGAGGTTAGATACACCACCCGCGACCCGCAAAGTCAAAAAAGATCTTGCAGATTGTGTTGATGCATTAAATTTTTGCTTCACTTCTCGACATTTAATTTATTATCAATTATCACAAACGAGTAAACGCATTGTCAAATTAATTCACCTTTATGCCTCGTATGTTTCACTTTCTATTGTATTAATTACTAAATACCTAGTCGAAACAGTAATGCCACCTTTCATGGGAGGGGGGGGGCTCAATTTATGCCTTGAAAGTTAAAAGGACTCTAAAGTGAAATTGAATATTCTGGATATACTGGATACACTCGTGGGAAGAGGATATTATGTCGAGGTTGAACCGAATCCATGTAGAAATTTTAGTGCACGAGAGAGAGACAGAGCTTACAGCAAACGTTTACTAAAAATATGCCCGATGCAGAGTCTCAGCTCTTGTATTATAATTTTCCTGAGAGATATTTTTTCCAACTGAAACTTTTTTCTTTTATAGAAAAAGGTTTAAGGTATGTCCGTGCTATAGTGTTTTTTTTTAATTTTTATCACTACTAGTGAAAATACGTTTCAAAGTGCAGTGTAAAATGCTCGATTTCGACAAAAAATTTATACTCATTAGCACAAAATTGCAAAAAATGTTAATGTAGGGACATAGATCCATCTTTAATTTTACGTTTACTTTTTGTTTCATTCTGATAGCATTAGTATTTCAATGCAAAATCAGTCGAGAGCTGGAGCACTGTAACGACTACTTAAAATCGACTCTAATTGCGCTTTTTGAATTAAATATGCTAATTACATTTGCTATATTTCAAAGGGGCAAGAAATTGAATACCAAAATTATCGTTCATTGAGGTCATTAAATTATAAGTAAAGCATTTTTAAAAGCTTAATTTTTATTAAAATACCCAATTAGGGTTTTCAACTAATTAATCATCCGCACAGATGACTTTTTGACAACAAAGGGGGAAAGGTTTTGTATGATCTTCGTCTTGAACGTAACACTTTCCGTTAGGATCGGCACCATAGACTCCACACCTTGATAACAAATTTTAATAATATACAATAAAATTGATAATCATCTCTAACTTACGATTTTCCATAAATTTCGTTCTTTTCTGGATCCATACATACGTTTTCGTAACAGCCTCCGATAGGAGCCGGTGCAGATTCGCCTTTCTTTATGTCAACTCCATTCACTTTACAATAGCCGGGTTTATCTAAAAATAATTGTTTGTTACTCAAATAACTGGGAATCGTTAATAAATAGTAAACTTACCGGGGGTGTTGTTATCGTCGATAGGGACACTTAATGCCGACACAAGGAGGAGTGTTAAGGTAAAAGTAAGAATCACAAATTTTGCCATTTTATCCTCAAAAGATGCTCTTTACAGTTTAATGCCAGGCACCAGATGAAGAGGGTTTTCCTACTTATCCATAAGCTGAATGTCATGACATTTGCAGATAACTTTTTTATGTTTTTGTTAGTAATTACTGATTGTGATTAGTTATTAGTTACAAACTGTTTTGCTAATTAATAATCCAGTCAAAATAGACATTCAACTTCGGAAAAACTCGCATAGAGCTGAAAATTGGTACAGACCTTAAAGACCTCATTATAAATGAAATGTCAAAAGTCCCCATCGATCCCACTTTTGCTAAAAACTTTATTCAAAGTCAAAGGTCGAAAAGTCGATTTTTCGCAAATATCTCTCAATATTAGTCCGATCAAATTAGATAAATGGATAGCATTTGAGGAAAAACCATCCAGAAGTTATGAAAATTGGTATGGTTATTCGTTATATGCCGTATAACCGGCAACACAACATAGTAAAAGTCCTGGAGGGTAAGGTGCAAGAGGGGGGAGGGGGAGGTGTTTAAATGCGACGTTTTATATTTCGTGCAAATAACTCGCCTTCTACAGATCCTACGTTGATGAAACTTCTTATAAAAGTTATAGAAAACATTATTAGCTACAAGATTGGTCATATGCATTTTTGCCATACGTTTGTCCCTTTTTGAGATATAGCGCGGAGAAGGGGTTACAGTGAATTTGTTTACGAGATGACGCTGTATAAACTGCGGAGTAAGACGCGTAAGTTTTACGAAAGGAATTAGCCACCAAAGTTAACCACTTCTGGATAATCCGGCACTAGATGAGGTAGAATAAAGATAATTAAAGAAGTCTGAAAACAAAAATTGTATTGAGTTTTGTCTTCCCCTTTTGTGAAGAGGTTGAAGAAAACTTTTTTTTTGAAATTGTAACATTTGTGAGTGCTATTAAACTTCAAAAGCTTCTTATTCACAACTCCCCCCCCCCCTCTTGCACCCCACTCTCCGGGACGTTTAGTATGTTGTACTGCAGGTTATAACGAATAACCATACCAATTTTCAAAACTCCTGGATGGTTTTTCCTCAAATGCCATCCATTTATCTAATTTGATTGGGCTAATATTGAGAGATATTTACAAAAAACCGATTTTTCGCCATTTGTCTTTGAATAAAATTTTTAGCACAAGTGGGATCGATGGGGACTTTTGACATTTCATTTGTAATAGTGTATTTAAGGTCTACACCAATTTTCAGCTCCATGCGAATTTTTCCAAAGCGTCATCTCGTAAACAAATTCACTGTAACCCCTTCTCTGCTATTTCCCTTCTCTTATATTTTGAAAAGAGTTACACTTAAGGCAAAATTCATAGAACAAAGCTTGTAGCTAATAATGTTTTCTATAACTTTTATAATAACATTCATTAACCTGCGATCTATAGGAGGCGGCAGGCGAGTTATTTGCAAGAAATAGAAAAGGTCGATTTTAAACAGCTCCCTCTCCCCGCACTTGCCCTCCACTCTCAGGGACTTTTAGTATGTTGTCGGTTCTAATAAACAAGTACACCAATTTTCAAAACTCCTGGATGTTTTCCCCTCAAGTGCTATCCATTTATCTAATTTGGCTGGATTAATATTGACAAAAACCGATTTTTCGACATTTGTCTTTGAATAAAATTTTTAGCACAAGTCGGATCGATGGGGACTTTTGCCATTTCATTGGTAATAGCAAATTTTTCCGAACTTTCCACGATTTTTTGTCTAATTTGACTGGACTATAACGACGCTAGCTCGCTTTTTGATAAAGCCTCAATTAATTATTGGAAATTGATTGATAATTACATACTTATTATCAAAAGTCCACTGTGTTCGTTGCTAATTTTTATGGTCACAGAGTCACAGAGTCACAGAGTAAGAAGGGTCTGACATATTTCAATAATGAAACCCCTTTTAGGTAGTGAGGCAGCTCTCATGACCAGTCTACTAGCGAGTGAAATTTGCTTGGGGGCACAGCTAAATGTTGCTTCATTTCCTTCCTCTAAAATTATTTTTTACGATTTTTGAAAAAGGAGGCCACTCAGCAAACCAATGCTCATTTTAGAGAAAAAATAAAACAAAAATTGGTTGTTAACTTTTTATTAACGACAAATAATTATTTCGAATTTGTTTGAGGTGGACAAATTGGTCGTCTACAACAATCGGGATAAGGCTTACTTAAGTCTTCTTCGCTTAAATGACAATAGGAAGCGATTTTATAAACAGGACACCTAGAAATTAATAGTAAATTTAAGTATAATTAATTACTGCCGATTAAAATAATAATAAAAATTTGGGGAATATTTTTCTGACAAAAGTATTTTATATGGAGATAAATTTAGCGTAATTAGTAACTACTCAACAACCCTCTACTATTTTTTAACAGTGGTTGCTAATTCGTCACAATTTATAAACAGAAAGCTGATGGCTTATTAAATTGTTTACATAACAAATAATGTAAATCGTCAATATTTGGCTTACATTAGCACAATTCTATAATTTATAGTAGGCGGTGTACGATGTTTTTGTTTTAAAAGTTAATACGTGTACCGAATGTTTGAATGTTCAGCTCATTTAGAAGAGAATGGAAGAAATTTTGTAAGTCGAAAGGAATATTTAACCCGATGTAGAGAAATTTAAAATAAAAACGTGGTGCGAAGTGCGAAGACACAAAGAGCTGGAACAAAGTGGGGAAGACATAACAGAAATTAAATTAGGGCTGGTGAATTGAAAAGTCTTGTATAGTATAGACCACGACTCGACAGAAATGAGAAATGGGTGCAAAGATACAAAGGAACAGAACAAAGTGGGGAGGACATAACAACAATTAAGATGTTTTTATTTTTGTGGGCTCAAAATTGAGATGCGAGGTGTGCAGATGAAAACGCGTTTTGTTGAACCTAAATCACCCGTTCAATTTAAAATGTCGCCGCAGGTGATTGGAAATTATCGAATTAAACGTTAATCCGGCGCGCGCCATCCTGTTTTTTGCGCAACTAGCAAAATTAAATAAATTTTACGTCTAAACGATTAACCACTTACGATCTAGTGCCATACATATTGGTTTCGGAATCGACACAACTATTTTCGTGACATAATCCTAAAGCTGCCGGAGTAGATTCGCCTTCTTTTATGTAAACTCCATTAACATTACAATACCCAACTTGAACTAAACTTTAATAAATTTAAATAATTTTCTAATTAATGAAAACCTCCTTACCACTTCCAGATGTTACTAAAGATGAGAAACACATAAAGGAAAGTGTAACACAAATAATTTTCAACATTTTACTTTATGAAGGTATGTGCGGTTCAATTCCAAGCGTGTAGTGCAAAACGAACGTGATGTGGGCGAACAAAAAATTGTTTTTACAATTTTCTATTGAGCTTCAAGGTTAAAACTGGGACTATTGTTATTATCATATTGTAAAATATTTATTTATAGTTATAAAAAAAGTCGATAACCTTCTACATACGAGGTGTTAACAAAATAGAAAAACTAAAGGCAAAACTTTCCTCAAAGGTGTTGGATAATTGGTGTAGGAATTTTAGGTTTAATCAACTTTTGGTCCTCGCGGGTATTAGACATAAATCAAACAGTTGACCCTGTGATACGCTTTGGGGAATCTAAGCTTGTTTTGGGTTATCCTCTATAAACAGCGGGGGTGGTTTCACCTGTATAGTTAGTTTTTCGCTATAAGGGAGCGGACGTGACAATTGATGTTGTTCCATACTATCAGCACTTTCGGAGATGAATTTTGAACCGATTGTTGTCGTCGACAAATTGTACAAAGCGTCGAAGCTATTATTTCCGATGAGACGAAACAAGTTAATCTTCTAATTACTATCGGAGTTGGGCGAAAGTTCAACAAAATAATTAATTTGTTAATTGCAAATTGAGATTTTTCTACGCTATTTTTGTTTTAGTTTTTATGTAAATATAATATTTCCACACTCTTAGCTCAAGATATATTTTGTACAAGGTGGAACAAATGGGCGACGAAGAGGAAAGTTTATTATTATTATTAAATTATGTCTATAATTATAATTCTGTAACGCTTTTCTGGGCGTTTTCGGTGACCGCTCACGATTTAAGAGAATCTGTTTTCGATCTTAGTCCAGCCCGGTGCATTTAGGAATCGACCTAAAAGTTTTAGGCACTGTCATTTTTTATTTTTTTATTCGATAGAGGGTTGGTCAGAGACTTTTTAACTCATTACCCCTTTCGCCGCCATCTTGGAAAATGCGTTGTGGCACATATCTCGCGTTCTATCTATTGCAACTCGATGGTTTTGGGGTCGCTGGACTCGTTAGTATTTTTCCTTCAAATAGATTTATGTCACAGTAAGCGCCCCGATGACGAGAAAAAAAGTTATTCGTGTTCAAAGTTAAAAATTTTTTTGAAAATTTTCTCTTTGGGCGGTTTTTTGCGAGTCATTTTCTTATGGTGCTTTGGAACTGTTAATGGAATATAATAATTTTTAAAAAAGACTCAATTATGCCTATTTTGATAAAAGAATTAATCCGATTGGTTGATTGGTCGCAGACCAATCCAAGCCCAAAGTTGCGTTGCTTATGCATGTCACACGTAACTTGGAAAACTTCTAATCGAGCACTTGCAGCGCTTGCAGTTTTCTTCTCCTCATCAATATTCGTCAATATTTCGTACAATCGAGTATTTCTTCATACGGTAGGTAATATGGAAGATGTTTAAAATTAAGTTATTTCAAATAATAATTGATTTTGGTAAGTCATAATAAAGTCAGTGATTTATCCTGTTTAAAACTGACCTGGAAAACAAATTTGGAGATGTTTGAAAAGTATTACGAATTTAAACAATTTTTCTGACTTTTTGAATAGTTATGATTTCTACAATTTTGGTCGAATTATCTCAAACTTCTAGAGGCCAAGTTTTTCCACGAAATATTTGGTTATACGTAAAAGAATCGTTTAAAATTTTCAACTTCTTACCTTTTTTCGTGTATTTTTGGTTTCTCGTATTCCGGCTCGTCGTCGCTCTTGTTTCCGCCAAAAGGTGCGATTTCGTTGCAACGTCCAGCGGTCGCAGCCGGACGCGACGTCCTGGAGTCGCGTTCCGGCTGCTCAAAAACATGTCGAGACGCGGCCGCTTGGCGGTTGTATGTATTCGTGGGTCTCTTCTCGCATGGATAGCAAAAGCCGTAAATCGTCATCTTCTTCTAATAAGAGGTTATCTATAATTTCCTTGCCCATAATAAAAATAAACCACCTTTTACTTGAAAACTTTAAATGTGACTGACAAATCGCAGACGCCAAACGTTTCAACCAAATTATGCGATCGTAACGGCTGGCCGTTAACTGCTGGACGTCGCGTCCGGCCTCGACTGCTGGAAGGTGCGATTTCGTTGCTACGTCCAGCGGTAGCGGCCAGCCGCGACGTCCAGCAGTCGAGCACACGGTCGAGCACTGCTACAATGCACTTTGTGTAAGTGCAAGACGAGCCGCTGCTCGATCGTGTGCGTACCTAAAAGTGCGATTTCGTTGCAACGTCCAGCGGTCGCGTCTGGCCGCGACGGCCAGCAGTCGAGCACACGGTCGAGCACTGCTTCTCTCTTCACTTACATTAAAGTGCATTGTAGCAGTGCTCGACTGCTGGAAGGTGCGATTTCGTTGCTACACGGTCGAGTACTGCTACAATGCACTTTGTGTAAGTGCAAAACGAGCCGCTGCTCGATCGTGTGCTCGACTGCTGAACGTCGCGTCCGGCCACGACCGCTGGACGTCGCAACGAAATAGCACCTTTAGGAAGGCGAAGGTAAGGGTAAGGTACGAAGAAGAAGATTGGTCGGCGACCGATTGGATCAATTTTTATATCAGAATACGCATAATCGAGTGTTAAAGTTACCCCTCAAAGGGGTAATTTTGCGGATACGCAAAATCAGAGTTAAAGTCTCCGAACAACCCTCTATAGAATAAAAAAAAAATGACAGTGCCTAAAACACTGGATTATTTGTGAGCGAGGAATTGACAGTGGGAAGTGATACTGAATTACTGATTCAGTACTGATACTGAATATCTGATACAGATACCGAATCTGAGAGTTCTTAAGAGGCTTATCTTTGAGCCAACTTCAGAAGTTGTTCTAAAAAATGCCATTGTTCAAAAAATTCCGTTGTTAAATTTATGGAAGGCGCCTCTACGTTGTTTGGCCAAACGCTAAATTTATTTACATTTTCTCTGTAACAAAGCAGTGATACGTAATAAATCGTTATCATAAAGAGCGAAATCAATCAATCTTTCCAAATCCAACAGTAACTTACTGATAGACAATGATAAATTTGATTGCTTTACAACTTCATAATTAAGCATTATACCTTTCGACTCAACGTTTCGGGTCAAATTTATGTGAAAATGCTAAAAGTTTTTTCCAATAATTCTCGGACCAACAAACGCAACTTTGCTAGAACTTTTAAGAGAAGGCTAATAAATAATAAAGAATTGCTTTTTATTCTAAAACGCGCGTAACTCGACCTAATTTATTTCGTTTGTTTTCAGATGTGAATCAAAGCGGAACCATCGATAGAAAGGATTTCGAATTAGCAATAGAAGTGAGTAGTAGTAATAGTAGTCAGTCACAAAATTCTCGCCTTTTATTTTTTTTAGAAAATATGTACTCTGAGAGGATGGCGATCTGGTTCGGAACAATACAAAAAAACATTTGATAGCATGATACAAATTTGGGACGGCTTACGAAATCGAGCCGACGCTAATAGAGACGGACAGGTTATTTTTTTTCTTCTTTTCAAATTTGACGCGTTTCTAAATATTTAATCGATTTTTATTTTTTTAGGTCAGTGTAGACGAGTGGTGCGTCATGTGGGACGAATTTTCCAAGGCGCCCGACAAGCCTTTAGAGTGGCAAACTCAATATCTTAAATTTATGTTCGATTTAGAAGACGCTAGCGGCGATGGTGCTATAGATTCTGAAGAATTTACCAGCGTGTGTTCTTGTTATGGTTTAGAGCCGTCGGAGTGTCAACAAGCTTTCGTGAAAATGTCGAGTGTGAGTATGTACACACGACTAAAGTTGCAGATACCATAATTTTCTTTTCACTGTGCGCCTTTTTTTGTCGATAAAGTAAGTTAATATAAATATTTTTGTTTAGGGCCACGCAAGCGTTACGTACGAACAATTCGAAAATCTTTGGAAACAATTTTTTGTTTCCGAAAATTTGTCCGATCCAGGAAATTACATTTTCGGTAAAACCAACTTCTAACCCTATCGTTTAGACATTTTATCCTTCATAACTGTACTGTTTCTTATCTATACTATACGTTTTTGCTCATGAGTGAGAATATACTATATTATAATATTTAAACATACCTATTGCATTGTTATTGATTGTATATTTAAAGAAATGTATTTGGTTAAACCAATGTATTCACACTTAAAGAGAAGTTGAGGGTGTTTTGTGGCAATTTTATAGTTTCTTCGATGGTCTATATGTTGTCTATATACTATATACAGGAGAAACTATACTTTTGTGGATTTGTAGAGTGTATTTCGTGTAAATTACAATGTAGAAGGAACATATCACTTGGAATGTCAATATTTAAAGAATTATTCAGTTTTTTTCCACTTTCGTTTCTTTTAATGCTAACGAAGCACATATCATTTGTCAAACAGCTACGAATTTTATAATTATTGTAAAGTACGCCAAAGAACTTTTCATACGTCTTTTTGAACAATTTTTATAAAGTTTATATACTGAGTAAAGGTTTTTTAACATTTCGATTTCACTAGGGTAGAAGCATAGCGAAGCATCGCCTCGAGCATCGGCCAAAGTCTTGACTCAAATTGAGACATGTTGTTGATGTACATCAACAAACGCTTTTTGTGTGACTAATAGAATAGTCAAGTAGTACCTGCTTTGCATCAATAGCGTTACAAAATAAAATGATCGGCAGGACTTTCTATTTTGGACATGATCTAGCAAGAAATATAATAATTTACTTGAGTTAAAAAACCAAAATGACTGCTTGAGACGATGCTCCGCTGCGATTTCGCCCTAACACTTCTCTCACATTTCACATTTTTTAATCATTTCTAAATATTTACGTTATGGAATAAGTAAATAAATTTAAATAAATAAAAGTAGAGTAAAATTTAAAAAAATACTTATTAAAAATGTAACAATAATAAAATATCCATTGATGTGCTCTCTCATGCAATTTGTTTTGTGCTCATTTCTTCAAATTGTGCTGTTGTAATAATGTACGCATTGTAATTTTTAATTGTGAGAAATTAGCTATTTACAAAATAAATGTATTGGCAAAAAAATATAAGTAGTATGTTGTGCTCTTCGCCAAAAAATATAAAATGTGTGTCGTAAAAAGAATGTAGTCAAATCGTAAATCTACTGCAAATTGTCTCTAAAGTCCGTCTTATCCCATCGTATGTAGGTAATCGTATATTATCAATTTAGTAATTATTCCTTCTTCGTTTGGAGACTTTCAAACTGAGCGTAAATCCTATTGGCGCTTACTGTGCCTTTTTCCAAGTGTTATGTTATATTTATTTTTTGTAAATTTAAGCAAAATTTACTGAATTTCAAACAAATGCTTCCCCATTTTACGTTTTACTCACAACTTTTAAAATAAAACGCAATTTCTTAGAAAACTGATACACATGATTAATAATTGCAGGTACTACGCACTACTAATGGTGTAATAGTAAAACAAATAATAATTATTAATTAATTTATTACTTCTACAAACATTAAATGTAATAACTATAATATTTACTTATATTTCCAAAAGATTGGTTTGTAAATAAAGAAAGAAAAGTAATATTTTATGCCTTGAGTACAGGCAACCTAACATACACAAACAAAGATTTGAAAATTAAACAGCTTCTGTCTTGTATGAAAGATGCCCGGTATATATATTGCTCTTTATATTACCTTTGGTCACCCATCACCCTTGAATCAGAGATAACCTAACATTATGTTGACAAATATTATTATAGTATTTCGATTTCGTTTTGTAGCTGTAAGCAAATCTTTCATCGTAAATGTCGATCTACGTCGCAAGGGACAGTGTAAACCGATACACATCTGTTAGGTATGCTATTCCGCTGTAATATTTCATGGTTTTATTTATTGCTTTTTCTTGCTGCCTTTTTTGATTTCTATTGGCAATTCAACATTGCTTATGGAGTGAGTGATCTTTCTTGAGATTCACCTATATTTGAGTACTTCCGTATTTTGGAAACAACTGACCAATTATATATTCTCTTTGGTGCCTGGATTTCAGTAGACACATACATGAATTTTAAGGTTATGGTCATTGAGTTTATGGTGTAAACCTTTTATCAAGATTAGGAAATTATGGTTTTGGATTTGGAATGTTTTAAGGTGTCATAATTGTGTAAATTTGAATTAACCTTCTGGTAATAATAACAATTGAGAGATTTGAATATCGCTCCAGGTTTGGTTCGAAGTAAGTACTCGTAACCAAAGAATTTACAGTAACAGAAAAACGAAGCAGTAAGAATAAATGAGCCATTTTAAAGCGTAGTAAGTCGCTACACATTGTACGTATTATATACGATTTACGGCAAGGTGTGGTAAACTTTGCTATTGTTTATTTATGGTTTTATTGTCAAGAAAGTTTTTGTACCTGCCTAAATTGACTCGCCGTCGTCCAAAAATATATTATTTTCAATTGTTACAAGAGATTAAAATACCGTTCAAGTACAGAAACCTTTAACTCAAGTTTGGACATATGTACTAAAAATGAATGTTTCATCTTCTCACTCTCACGATGTTACTATGTTTAAAAGAAGGTTCATTCGGTCTCATACACTTCGTTTTTCTGGTACTGTATATGCTTTGACGTAACGTAGATTCTAAGATTGTTTAACTCGCATTCGCTAAGTAGCGGTATTCCATACTGACAATCTGTTAAAAATTGCATACACCAGGAAGTTGTTGATATTTTGCAAAGTACCTTTCTACAATAGTTAGGCGCATACAATCAGTTAATTACAAGACTTAGAATGAATGCATTGCTATTGAAATTAATTATTGTTTTTTGGCATTCATGCTATCTGACACCGACTGGTAGTGATTGCATAATTTATGGGTCTTGTCGAAAATTTACTTGCAATTTTGAAATTTTTTTCGATCGTAAGTTGTTCTTTACAGTATTCTGAATAACTCAGAGCATATTTTATATCAATTGTTTTATTATTAAGACTTGAATTATTAATTTTATTTTTGCTTACAGTAATTAGCATCCTCCTAACTTTCAAAAGTTTTAAAAAGTTTTAAAAAGTTTATAAGTAAAATATATAATTGCTATTAATGTAATTAAAATTACTTTAAAATTCTTCTTGCTACAGGTACATCATTGCGAATTGCAATCCATTGGGAAACTTAATTGAAAAGTAGCCAGAACGAGAATATTAAGAAGAAATTCAAATTTCTACTTCAAACTTCTTTCGGCCGCCAAACAGCAGGATCCGCCCCTGCCACAGAGGAATCATTGCAGAAATTGTTCAAGTTGTTTTGGACTAAGAAAAGCTTTCAAAATACGGTAGAAATAATAGTTGAGGTAGAAAACTCGTTCAATTTTTTTAATCAAATTTTTAACCACTGGGGTGGAAACTGCCAAGTTTGAGATTGATGTATTATAATAATAAATTGGCTAATTTTGGGGCACACCTTTTAATAATGAAGATATTAATTTTCATGTAGTTTCTGCCTTTAAACTTCTCAAGCAATTAAATCCTCGACATGTTTAAACGTCTACATCTATGTACTAGAGTTTGTAGTTACTTTTACACATATGATTTATCATTGTGGACATTCTTTAGTACCTAGACACGTAATTTTAAACTAAATTAAGTTAGTCGGTGTAAGTTACTCTTGTGATCGATTGCTTTAAAGTTTGTGGTAAGGAGAATGTGGGCGCGAGTTAATATAAGGCCGAGTTTCGTCAGTAGTTTAGATCGTTATCAACGGTTAACATCGACCTCTGAGAGAAAATTAATGCTTACTTTTGTTGAAAATAAACTTCTGATTTTGAAATGTTTTTTGATTGGAAATTGTTCTTTAGAGTATTCTGAATAATTCAAAGCATTTTTATATTAATTGGTTTATTATTAAGGCTTAATTATTAATTTTAGTGTTGCTTATAGTAATTAGTAATTAGCATATAAGTAAAATATGTAATTGCCATAAATTAATGTAATTCAAATTAGTAAATTTAAATTTTTGTTACAGGCACATCATTGTGAGTTGGAAAACTTAAAATTTTCATCTACAAACTTCTTTTAGTCTCCAAAACCGAATGATGAGTATCTATAAGAGAAAAATCTATACTTTCTTTACTTTTGAAGAATTTTTAATTAATAATATGTAATTACTAATTAAGGAGATGTATCCAGTCCAAATGAGATTTAATTATAGCTATAATATTGAAATTGAGGTGTAAAAAATATGTACTCTGTGAAGTTCAATTATTAATCGTGAATAATATTTAAAGAAACACTTAACCTAGCCGAACACGCATAATTGAGTGTATTAATATGTTTATAATTTTAATTAAATATTTCTCGTTAATAGTGATTTTCTTGTTTTACTATTATAAATCAGTAGTTGCAGTATTAATTGTTCATACATTAAAATTTACAATTATAACATTAGTTTATTAATTAGGTAGTTAAAACTGATGAAGTATGCATTTTTCATTCTGAATTTACCACTTTTTAAAAATTCCAACTTTGTACGCCTGCCAATACGTAGGCAACACTTTTTACTCTCCCACTACATTATAAATTTTGTATCTACGATAGAAATCAGCAGAGTGGGGTGATCACATGATCACAAAAAGTTTATATAAGGCCGAGTTTTGGCATTTGGAAACTTTTTTATCTCCACTTCAAATCAGCTTCGAAGACAGAATTTTCGGGTTCCTCGTGTGAAAAATAAACTTCCGATTTTGAAATTTTTTTTGATGGGAAGTTGTTCTCTACAGCGTTCTGAATAATTTAATCCATATTTTGTACCAATTGTTTTATTATTAAGGCTTTATTATTAACTTTAGTGATGCTTATAGTAATCAACATCAAAGGTTTTATAAAGAGTAGAAGAAAACTCTGTAATTGCAACTATTAATGTAATTAAAATTAGTATGCTTAAATTTTTATTACAGGCACATCATTGTGAGTTTAGGTTTATACTTTTTTTAGTTTTGAATAAACTTTTATTTAATAATATGTAATTACTAATTATGGAGATGTATCAGTGCAAATGTAATAAAAGTTCATATTGAGATTGCGATGTGAAAAAGTCTTTTTACTTAATGAAGTGAAATCATTAATTATGAATGATATTTTTTAAAGCAAAATAAAGAGTGTCTAGATAATAATTAAGAGTTGTTTTATTTTTACAAAGTTAGTTTAAAATGTTATAAGCAGTAATTTTACAATTATTGGCAGAAAACGTACCTGAAGTGCGAACAATAAACAAATTAAGATACGGATATAAATATTAATACGCCTAAAATACAGGCAACCGTCTAAACACATGCCCATATAAGGCAAATACGGGTTGATAAAGAAAGCAAAATCAGTGAGATATAAATATTTCTTTTTAATTTATTTCGATTACCTTATCGCACTTCTGCTCTCCTACTACCTTGCCCGAAAATCGAAAAATTTTAAGGAAATTTTTAAAAACCTAGTTTTAAAAAATCGAAATTATTCAATTTTGAGGGTGCGAATCTTTAGCCCTACCCTCGGGGAATATACTTGTTAAATTTGGGCGCTTGTGGTCTTCTAGTTTAGAAGATATTCGACTTTAAAGTTATTTTGAATGTTTTAAAACTTAAAATTTTATGCTTTATGTCGAATATCTTCTAAACTAGAGGACCAAAACCGCCAAAATTATACGAGAATATTCCCCGATAGTAGGGCTAAAGATTTGCACCTTCAGATTTGCGTAATTCCAATTTTTTTAAATTAGTTTTTTAAAAATTTCTTTAAAATTTTTCAATTTTCGGACAAGGTAGTAGGAGAGTAGAAAGTCGATAAGGTAATCGAAATAAATTAATGACAAATATTTATTCAAAAAGCATCTGGCTTTATGTTATGAAACGAGGCTTATCGCTTATGATAAGCGTGTGAATATAAATTCTTTAATATATAAAATTATTGTTGTCTCAATTTAAAATGTGTTTCCAACACCTTATCGACCTTCTGCTCTCCTACTACCTTGTCCAAAAATCGAAAAATTTAAAGGAAATTTTAAAAAAACTAATTTTAAAAAATCGTAATTGTGCAAATCTGAGAGTGCAAATCTTTAGCCCTACTATCGGAGAATATACTTGTAAAATTTGGGCGCTTTTGGTCCTCTAGTTTAGAAGATATTCGACATAAAGCATAAAATTTTAAGTTTTAAAACATTCAAAATAACTTTAAAGTCGAATATCTTTTAAACTAGAGGACCACAAGCGCCCACATTTAACAAGTATATTCCCCGATAGTAGGGCTAAAGATTCGCACCCTCAAAATTGAATAATTTTGATTTTTTAAAACTAAGTTTTTAAAAATTTCTTTAAAATTTTTCGATTTTCGGACAAGGTAGTAGGAGAGCAGAAGTGCGATAAGGTAATCGAAATAAATTAAAGAGAAATACTTATATCTCACTGATTTGCATTTTTTATCAACCCGTATTTGCCTTATATGGGCATGTGTTTAGACGGTTGCCTGTATTTTAGGCGTATTAATATTTATATCCGTATCTTAATTTGTTTATTGTTCGCTCTTCGGGTACGTTTTCGGCCAATAATTGTAAAATGACTGCTTATGACATTTTAAACTAACTTTGTAAAAATAAAACAACTCTTAATTATTATCTCGACACTCTTTATTTTGCTTTAAAAAATATCATTCACAATTAATGATTTCACTTCATTAAGTAAAAAGACTTTTTCATATCGCAATCTCAATATGAACTTTTATTACATTTGCACTGATACATCTCCATAATTAGTAATTACATATTATTAATTAAAAGTTTATTCAAAACTAAAAAAAGTATAAACCTAAACTCACAATGATGTGCCTGTAATAAAAATTTAAGCATACTAATTTTAATTACATTAATAGTTGCAATTACAGAGTTTTCTTCTACTCTTTATAAAACCTTTGATGTTAATTACTATAAGCATCACTAAAGTTAATAATAAAGCCTTAATAATAAAACAATTGGTACAAAATATGGATTAAATTATTCAGAATACTGTAGAGAACAACTTCCCATCAAAAAAAATTTCAAAATCGGAAGTTTATTTTTCACACGAGGAACCCGAAAATTCTGTCTTCGAAGCTGATTTGAAGTGGAGATAAAAAAGTTTCCGAATGCCGAAACTCGGCCTTATATAAACTTTTTGTGATCATGTGATCACCCCACTCTGCTGATTTCTATCGTAGATACAAAATTTATAATGTAGTGGGAGAGTAAAAAGTGTTGCCTACGTATTGGTAGGCGTACAAAATTGGAATTTTTAAAAAGTGGTAAATTCGGAATTAAAAATGCATACTTCATCAGTTTTAACTACCTAATTAATAAACAATGTTATAATTGTAAATTTTAATGCATGAACAATTAATACTGTAACTACTGATTTATGATAGTAAAACAAGAAAAGCACTATTAACGAGAAATAATTAATTAAATTTATAAAAACATATTAGTACACTCAATTAGGCGTTCTCAGCTAGGTTAAGTGTTTCTTTAAATATTATTCACGATTAATAATTGAACTTCAAGAGTACATATTTTTTACACCTCAATTTCAATATTCGAACTATAATTAAATCTCATTTGCACTGATTATTAAAAGGTGTAACCCAAAATTAGCCATTCTATTATTATTATACATATTCTCAAACTTGGCAGTTTCCACTCCGATGGTTAAAAATTTTATTTCAAATATTGAACAAGTTTTCTACCTCATCTATTATTTCTACCGTATTTTGCAAAGCTTTCCTCGGTCCAAAACAACTTATACAATTTCTACAATGGTTCCTCTGTGACAAGGGCGGATCCTGCTGTTTGGCGGCCGAAAGAAGTTGGTAGTAGAAATTTGAATTTCTTCTTAATATTCTCGTTCTAGCTACTCTTCAATTAAGTTTCCCAATGGATTGCAATTCGCAGTGATGTACCTGTAGCAAGAAGAATTTTAAAGTAATTTTAATTTTAATTACATTAATCGCAATTATATATTTTACTTATAAAACTTTTTAAAGCTTTTGAAAGTTAGGAGGATGCTAATTACTATAAGCAAAAATAAAATTAATAATTCAAGTCTTAATAATAAAACAATTGATATAAAATATGCTTCGAGTTATTCAGAATACTGTAAAGAACAAATTCCGATAAAAAAAAGAAGTTAATTTTCTACAAAAGTAACCCATAAATTCTCTCTTGGAGCCCGATGTGAGATGTGAAATAGAGACAAGGATCCAAACTACTGAAGAATCTCAACCTTAGATTAATTCTCTTCTAGCCTTTCCCCACCACAAACTCTAAACAATATATACTACACATGTTTTTGTAATCACATTGATCATGTTTACAGCGAGCAATCGTTTGGTCTTGTTCACAAATGCAAATTCGTTGTTAATCTTCAGGTAGCTTGTTGGGATATTCTCAATTTTACTTTTACCTAAAATTAGAGATATCTTACTAAGTACTAAATAAATGTAATTTAACAAGGGTTCCTTTTCTTAGCCCCTTTCACAATAACATTTGAGCGCATCCAGGGAATTTGTAGAATTAAACTATACCGCTTTACATTCCCTGAATGAGCATTTGTAGTAAAGAATTTTAAGTTTAAGATTTTGTTTTTAGCAAACATGTTAAGTATTCTAAACTTCACACTTACCATGATTGGAGCAGACTGAGCAGAAAAATAAGCACACCCATTGAAAATTAAAATGAATAATTTATAGAAGCTTTTGCTGACATGACAGTTAGCAACCGCTGGATTTAGATAAGTAACAAGATTTATACGCTTTACCGCTTTATTAAAGCACTGCAAAGACTGGACATAAAGAGGACCAACCGCTTCAAGCGCTTTAATGAAGCGTTGCAGCGCTACTGTTCCCAGAATGCGCCCATTGTCATTTACCTTTCAAATTCCCAAATAATTTTTAATTTTTTTAAGAAGTCAAGTACAAGTTCTAAGTTCGCTCCAATAATCTTACGAATGAAACTACATTGTTGTAGCACAGTTAAAAAAACTTCATAATATGCATAGCATTTAGTCATACTTAATGAGTACTCTTCATATAGCTGCTAATTTTTATATTCTTCATTCTAATCTAAGAAGCCTAGTCCAGTAATTTTATACACGTATTATACAGCCTACCTTCCATTAAATAAGATAGTTTTAATTTTTTAGTGTTGTCTATGACGAAGGTCTAATGAAAAATCCAAGTTTTGGTCCTCGGAAGACCTCCTGATCTTTGTAAAAAAATCCAGAACTAAAGCTAAACTAAAGCAAAATTAAATCGTATATATAATTGGATTTTTTGACAAAGATCAGGAGGTTTATCGAGTCTAAAAACTTGAATTTATCATTAAGCCTCTGTCATAGACAACGTACTACAGAACTACAAAATTACTGGACTAGTTCTCTCAACTAAGAATTTTTTGTCCAAATACAGATCAATTTATATTATTTGTTCATACACGTAACGTTATAGTAGCGTTTACAGCAATACAAAGATTATTACATGCTTTTTAAATGGAAGTATTCATACTTTACGGAACTGGTCAGTTCATACACATAGCGTATCATACACTCACGATCCGGCATTCTTTGAAAGAATGTTTTGCACGATACGGTACGAGTATGGCAATGTCTGAGTATCTATTTAACAGTTAGTATCTGATAATATAAATTTAATTACCTTAAGACTATTTATTGCTGATATTGAATTAATGCGCGTTAATATTTTCCAATTTTCTGGAGTATACAGGGTGTCTCAAAATTGACGCCCGTCCTTTCAGAATATGAATCGGGGGGCTAAAACGAATTAAAACGTAAGAATAAAAAAATTGCGTTATGTCCATGGTTACAGAGTTATTGACAAAAAACAAAGATCTAACATTCAATGTTTAAACTTTATTAAAAACGAAGTCAGCTAAAAACAAATGAGTAGCATAGGTTGCTATGGTAATGTTAAATGTTCATTATTAGTTCTATCAACTTTTGTCATAATAAGTATAAGTATAATTTCATACGGTTATTTGTTTTAAAAATGGAACGTTATTATTCCAATCGAGAATATGTTGATATGTTAAAAGTATTAGGTGCGCATAATGATAATGCCAGTGCTGCATCTAGAGCATACATAGCCCCCCGATTCATATTCTGAAAGGACGGGCGTCAATTTTGAGACACCCTGTACTATGGAAATCATATTGGCACGTTCAAAAATATTTAAAAAATTTTACTTCAACATCCACAAGTTAACGGAATAATGTATCAAATTCACCATAAGTTTTTCTATTTTTTAACATTTTATGGACGCCGAAGCGTTAACGATGACGATTGTCGGTTTCTTCATCCAAAATCAACGCCATTATGCCTAAATCTTTTAACGATAAATGAATCTTTAACGTCTATGCCTGATAGTAAAAATACTCATGTATTTTGTATAAAAGGTTACAATACGATCTGGTGACGTCTATGAACAGATAATATAAATCAACCACAATTTTAACAGCTGGATTTTTGTATACAAGTACGTTTCGATATTACAAATAAGTACATACGTGACCAAAGCAGGGACTGCGCTTATTAAGACCCTCAAAAATCAGATTTCCATCTTGAAAAGCATTTTCCATTAGGTGCATTTACACGGATGCTCCAATTGGTTTTAATGCGGCTCTCGCTCAATGGAATGAATGGAATGAAAGTTTGAAGCTCCTGCTAGAATAAAAAACAGTTAACGTTCCAAAGCTTGTGTACTTCTCGAGCGATACGGTTACATCTTTTAGTGTGTTAGCACTAAATTCGTACATGATTTCCGCTTTTCTTCCCAATTTTCGAGCAGTTCTTCAGCCGTATTATTCGATTTATTAATAGGGAAAAATTTTGGACACAAAATTTGTTTCCTATTTAATAGGTTAGAAATTTCTTAATTTGTAAACATTTGCAGCACCATCTATTAGGAACTGCAGCAACTAACTGTCAAAAACCATAGAATAAAATTGAAACAAGATTCGACAGTTACAGCATTATTACAGAATTCTTTTTATTTTAAAAATTACAGGTGTCTGTTTTAAAACAAAATAAATTTAACTAGCGAATCTTGTTCTACCTTACTTCTAGGTTTTTTCCAGTTAGTTGCTTTAGTTCCTAATAGATGGTGCTTGATGCTGCAAATGTTACAAAAATGAAAAAATTACACTTTTAACCCAATTCTCACCAGAATTTTGTCTTATGAAGAAAATCGAATAATACGGCTAAGGCAAAAACGTGGTTTCAAAAGAAAAATAATAATTATGCAGAATGAGTTGAGCTCGGCGAACAGTATAAAGATTTTACAGGTTGATTTACGAATGTTGGCTTTTTCGTATAATCAACTCGATAAACAAGAACTGAGAGACGCAGATAAAATTTGTACTTTCGTCTAAAGAAAAAATATTAAATTAGACGTGTTTGAAGAAATTAGCTTTACGGTTCTAATGCTCATCACTCATCCAAGTGTTTCTAAGTTGGTTATTGATCAGAATAGAATACTTTTATTCGATTTACTTCTATTAACGAGTTTTAAAGACCCCGTTAATTGGTAGTGTATTTAAGTTTTTAAGTGTTTTATTATAATTATCATTTTTTAGGAATGAGGAGAATAAATTTCCGAGTACCAATATGAAAGATGTAAAATTTAACAGAAAATGAGGACTTTGCTAGTAATACATAGTTTTTAAATAAAAGGAAGTATTAATTGTTTTCTAAAAAGGTGAGCGCCTTCAAAACGAAAATACTTACTGGGTTATATTATTGTGGATGAATAAATGATTGTTCTTCAAAAACGGAATTTCCCGCATTAATATTCGACGAAATTATACAAAAGTCGCCAAAAACATTCAAAACCATGCTACTAACAACTTCCAAGAAAAAATAGACATAAGGGGACTTCTCTCTTGAAGCATTTTCACGTTAACATCCTGGACATCTGACCTCAGGTTTTTGTATTGTAAAGTCATTTTCCGACATGCAGGCGTTTTTGTAAAGAATAACTTTTGGCCATAAAATCAATAAAAAAGGTGTTTCCTCTTGCCAACTCCATCCCGGGACACACTGTATATTCAATCTTGAGGCAAATTTTATATACTTTAATTTTGTATATACTCATGTTTCAGCTAAAACCAATAGATTTTGAGATATTAACAAAAAACCCAAAAAGTGACATGTCTTCAGCCACTGCCACTAAAGCTAACATCGGAAACATCAGGGTTTTTAAGATATTCATCACAAAACAGCTAGAACCCCCCAATAAACATCTATTCTTATTTTTAATACACAAAAAAACAGAATTTGGTGTAAAAAAAGTAGCAAATAATATCTTCCACTAAAAATTTTCAAACAAATCTTGTTTTATGGCATATTCCAAATAAGCTCTTCTTTTTATACTGGGAGTTATCCTGTTGCATTGTTAGGTTCCAAACCAGCCTTTCCAATGCTCTTTATTAAATAAGGAAAATTTCAAGTAGACATTCCTACGTTTAGGACATAAAACACTACAGTTTGTTGATGCAAACGTAATCTACAAATCGCAATTAAAACACATTCTTTTTGTAAATAACTTTTCTTACCATATCCAATTATAGACTGCAAATAATTAAAAAATGAACGATCTTCAGTAAGTTGCATTCCAATAGTTGAATTCCAATAATAATAATAATTTATTGAATTAATATTAATAACAATGGAATCAATAACAATTAACAACCATGGAACCAATAACAATTCAAAAGGTATAGCTTCAGCAAAGCTGATTTACAAGCATACCTGTACCTACTAGCAGAAATGCTACTAGAGGAAATTAACACAAATCAAATGACAACGAGCACTCAAAGGCCTGGAGGCCACCGACAATCTCCCTGAACATCACCCTGAACGATCGTTTAGAATTTGAGGTGTTGTACACTAAAATAAATTTATTTATAATTTTCACAGCAGAATACTCGAAGGAACACTAAAATTTAGCTGTCCTATGGCGAGGCACAGAGAGCCACCGAGAAAACCTCAGACCCAATGAGTGTGTATCCGATCGTTTGCAGAGCAGTGAACCTAAATACGTGCGTATACCAAACTTATAAATATCAAACAAAAAGTTTGCAAACAACATAAATCGAAACTCAATTTTTAGAACACCTAGATCTACATAATGAGGAGTTACATGCACAGAGCGTTGAACATTGTAAGCAAATCTGAAGCATGCATTCTGCTTTACCTGCAGTCTATTCTTAACACCAGAACTCAAAAAATTAAAATAAATACAACTGCAATAGTCTATGTTACTCAATATTAAAGAATTAACTAACTTCCACTTGACCTGAGGTGACAAAATATACTTAAAACTATACAATGATTTCAACTTATAATAACAAACTCGAAGCTTTTCATTTACATGTCTTTCAAAATTTAATCCGCTATCCAAGATTGACCCTAAATTCTTAGCGAAATCGCTAAACATCAATATCTCGGAACCTATCACTATATCTAGGCTTTTTAAAGACAATGCTTTTTCGCGCATTGCTTTAAGCTAGAAATCAAAACAAAACCTGCGACAGAAACAATAATTAAAACCACGAAATAAGCATACCTAACAGGTGTTTATCGGCTTACACGTCCCTTGCCACATAAATCTACACCTATTATAACTCGATAATAATTAATTAGTTGTCTGCACGTTGACATATGACATCATAATATTATGCGAAGGGATGACCAAAGATACGCTAGTTCGCTAGTGGACAATATACATACAAACCGGGAATCTTTCATACAAGGTAGAAACTGTTTCGGGTTTTTATCTTTAATTGTTTACGTTAGGTTGTCTGTATTGGGAAAATTGTACGCAAAAAACGAAAATGGACTAAATTTGAAGTTTTCTTACTTGGCAGTGACCAATAAGGTCAACCATAAATGCTCATGTAAGAGTAGATGGTGCATTTTCTTTCTGGAAATCAATAGCCGAAAAGCTGAAACAAAAGAATGGAAATAAAAATGGAGATTGGCATTCGTTGGGTTACGGTGTTACGAAAGAAAATGAATTTCTGCTTGCGGCACTATTATTTATTTATTTATGCATCGATTTAGAGAAGGCGGCAAATTTAGGACCGTCCTCGGGTGCAAAAGCTCTAGGTACGCCACTTGTTTCGGAGCAAGGAGGCAGTAAAATTGCATTGGTGCTGGTACTAAAAATGATTCTAAAGAGAATATTTATTCATTTATTGGCAATACATTATAAAATACACGACTGTAATGGAAATTGTAAATAACTTTTGATTAACTCCCACAACGGCATTACCTAGGATATCCATTTTAGCCCTTTTAGATCTCTGGTATCAATATTTAAAATTTAATTCCAAACTCGTTTTTTCAACCTGATTTTATACCCATGTAGCGACCTTACGCTAATATCATTCCTAAGAACTATATCTGGTAGTTTACCATCTGCCTCAATTTCGAATTTTTGTAAAATTTTGGCCATTAGTAATTTCAAAGTTACGGTTGCAAAAACTCTTCCTAAAAAATTAATTTTAACTGTATATTATGTAGTTTTAAACTGGTGTAACTCGCACCAATACATCCACGTGCTCCTGAGCTGAATGGAATATAAGCGTACGGATGTCTTTTTTCAACAGCTTCTGGTAGAAAATGGTCTGGATAGAAATGATCGGGATTTTCCCATATGTTGGGGTCGCGATGTAAATCGAAAATAGATATCCCAACACTGGTGCTTTCGGGAATGACCAAATTGTCTATAACAAAATTAATAAGTCGAAATTTTAATTTTAATTTCAAAAAAGTACCAATCTCAAAATCTTCCAAGGACTTTCTCAAAATAAAAGGAGCTATAGGCATTACACGTAAAATATCACGAACACACATGTCTAAATAAATTAGATTTTGTATATCGTCGTACGTCGCAGCTCGCTCCTCGCCAATAACGTTGCGAATTTCTTCAAAAGCCAATTTCTACAAAAATTACTTTGAGAAAATTTTAATTTCTTTTGGCGTTATTTACTTGATATTCTGGGTACATTCCAAAACAAAGACAAAGAGTTGATGCAATTAGAGTAACAGTATCTTCGCTCTAAAATTAAAAAAAAACTTATTTTCGTGTTTTCAACAGAAAATCAGTTACTGACCGCAAGATACAAAGTAAAAAGGTGATGCACAAAGTCTTTAGAACTTATCGAGTCTGGATCATCCATCACAATTTGGTTAATTTGATCTACAATTGGCGTAGTCAAACTATGTTTATTTTTATTATTTTCTATTCTTCTTCTCGATTTCGAAATTACCTACGAAACTGACTTAAAACAAATTTTAAATTTTATCAAATAAAACGTACGTTTTCAAAAAATTCGTCAAAGTAGTTTAAAAGCCGGTGTTGCTGCTTTAGTTTGAAAGTCAAGTAATAAATTAAGTCCAATTTAAGCCACGGTTTGGTTGCTCTTTCGTAAACATAAGTATACATTCTACAAAAATTACCAATTCACAAAAATGAGCGTAATAATAAAAAATAATAATTACAATTTTACCGCGCGGAAGAAGTCTTTAGATTTTCCTCTCTGAGCGTCAAATTTGATTCCCAAAAACGTTTCTAAAAATCATACGTAAATTGTTTAAATTAATTTTTTATTCTGTAGAAGCCCAGATATTACTATAAAAATGGCTTCTAGTGTTGTTTTGAAGTCGATTGAACATAAAGTTAAAGCCTAGAGACCTCAAAAACAAAAAAGTTGACCTCAACTCAACCGATTTTATCTCCACTCAAGCCAAAAGACTTAATTGTAAATTCCCAATAAGTTTTCTAATTAAAAGTATAATTCTTATCTTTAAATCCAAGAGTCATCTAACAAGATTCTTATCTCTAATAAAAAAACAGGTTCCAACTTGGCAATAGACAATAATATGCACCCATTCTAATTTATTGAAGTATTCACATGACTTCTCAATCGTCCACTTATTCTCCAAATAGTCCTGCCGCAGTTTCCAACTCTCCAGTTCCTCGACAAACACAGTTTGAACCATTTGAATAGTTCTCTTCATCTTGGCAATGCTCAGAACTATGAACTCCTTCAACTTTTCTGCGCTTTACATAGATCATTCGCCTGAGTGGTTTCTAGGTCAAGTTGGAGCCTAGTTTTCAGCTATTCAGAGAACTTTTCGATTCAGAGTAGTTAAGAATATTTCCGGGAATTGACAATTAAGTCTTCTCGCTTGAGTGGAGTCGGAAATAAAATCTCAGAACGGATGTAAACTCAGTTTGTTTGGACCCCCCATGCATTTCTTATAAGAGTTTTGGTCCAAAACAACAAACAAGTATTAGGAGGGGTCGTTTATAACTTACCTCCAATTATTTCGGCAAAACAACAATGAATATATTCGTGGACATCAAAAGTTTTTCCGTCGGTGTGTTTTTCTAAAATTTGCAGCATGGTGTTAATTTCCCTTTCGTAAATTTCAAAATTTTCCGAAATGTATTTCAAATTAAATAAAGGTTGGAGAATTTTCTTGTGTTTTCTATACTTAGGCCCTAAGTAGAAGAGATTTGAAAATAGAATAACTAATAATAATTTATTATTGTGTAATAGTACTCACCTCCAAAACTGCTAATCAAGCCGTCACCAACATACGTTTGAAGAACATCGTAAATATGTTGTTTATACGCCATTTTGGAAGACGATATAATTTTCTAAAATTTTTAATTCAAGCGCTTGATAAATAAATTTTAATTTAAGCCAATTATAAAAATAGAACTTTACTCAATTTAGTCCAGGTAACGAAGCGAAAAAAAGAACTGAACCTGGAAGCTGGAAGAAATTGCAAACAGATTTTTCACGATGACTTGTTCAGAATTATACAGTCTGGCAGGCAGCGAACACTTTTATTAAACCATAAAGTACAAAATTTTTGGCTATGCAGGATGAAAGAACATTACAAATGAGTAATAAAACCGCCTGTCTGTCCCTGTTACAAGCGGCAGCATTAACTTGGTGTCGAGAAGGGTGGATTTTGCTTATTTTGGGGAGTTTTCATTTATAACTCGAAAACTACGTACTTTATGAGAAAAGTACAAAAGTACAAAAATAAATTAAGTTAAATTTTCTACAAATTAAATCTCTTCAGTCTTGTCTTTCACGTGAACGATTTAGGCGCTAGCGCACGTTAAAGTTGAAAAAACTTCCAAAATCGGTCAAACAATTATTTTATCGGTTGTAACTCGACAACTACGCACATTATGAGAAAAGTTTTTCTATATAAAAATACAGTAAATTACAATTTCTTAAGTTTTTTTCTCATTTTGAAGATTTAGGCGCTAGCGTACGTTAAAGTGAAAAAAAAATTCCAAAAACGGCCAAAAACTTGTTATCGCTCATAACACGTGAACTACGTACTTTATGAGAAAATTTTTTCTATATAAAAATAAAGTACATTATCTCTTATTACATTGCCTACAAATTATATCTCTTTAGTTTTGTTCCTCACGCGGACGATTTAGGCGCTAGCGCACATTAAAGTTAGAAAAAAATTTAATACGGCCAAAAAATTGTTTTCATTGCCCATAACTCAACAACTACGCACTTGAAGAACAAAGTGTTTTTATACAAAAATAAAGTACATTGGGTTTCCTACAAATTATGACTTGTAGGATTTTTCTTCAGACAAACGGCTTAGGCGCTAGCGCACATTAAAGTTAAAAAAATTTAAATACGGCCAAAAAATTGTTTTCATCGCCCATAACTCAAAAACTACGCACTTTAAGAACAAAGTGTTTTTATACAAAAATAAAGTACATTGGGTTTCCTACAAATTATGTCTTGTAGGATTTTTCTTCAGGCAAACGGCTTAGGCGCTAGCGCACATTAAAGTTAAAAAAATTTAAATACGGCCAAAAAATTGTTTTCATCGCCCATAACTCAAAAACTACGCACTTTAAAAAAAAAGTGTTTTTATACAAAAAAAGTACATTAGGTTTCCTACAAATTATGTCTTGTAGGATTTTTCTTCAGACAAACGGCTTAGGCGCTAGCGCACATTAAAGTTAAAAAAATTTAAATACGGCCAAAAAATTGTTTTCATCGCCCATTACTCAAAAACTACGCACTTAAAAAAAGTGTTTTTATACAAAAATAAAGTACATTAGGTTTCCTACAAATTATGTCTTGTAGGATTTTTCTTCAGACAAACGGCTTAGGCGCTAGCGCACATTAAAGTTAAAAAAATTTAAATACGGCCAAAAAATTGTTTTCATCGCCCATTACTCAAAAACTACGCACTTAAAAAAAGTGTTTTTATACAAAAATAAAGTACATTAGGTTTCCTACAAATTATGTCTTGTAGGATTTTTCTTCAGACAAACGGCTTAGGCGCTAGCGCACATTAAAGTTAAAAAAATTTAAATACGGCCAAAAAATTGTTTTCATCGCCCATAACTCAAAAACTACGCACTTTAAGAACAAAGTGTTTTTATACAAAAATAAAGTACATTGGGTTTCCTACAAATTATGTCTTGTAGGATTTTTCTTCAGGCAAACGGCTTAGGCGCTAGCGCACATTAAAGTTAAAAAAATTTAAATACGGCCAAAAAATTGTTTTCATCGCCCATAACTCAAAAACTACGCACTTTAAGAAAAAAGTGTTTTTATACAAAAATAAAGTACATTGGGTTTCCTACAAATTATGTCTTGTAGGATTTTTCTTCAGGCAAACGGCTTAGGCGCTAGCGCACATTAAAGTTAAAAAAATTTAAATACGGCCAAAAAATTGTTTTCATCGCCCATAACTCAAAAACTACGCACTTTAAGAAAATAGTGTTTTTATACAAAAAAAGTACATTAGGTTCCTTACAAATTATGTCTTGTAGGATTTTTCTTCAGACAAACGGCTTAGGCGCTAGCGCACACTAAAGTTAAAAAAATTTAAATACGGCCAAAAAATTGTTTTCATCGCCCATAACTCAAAAACTACGCACTTTAAGAAAAAAGTGTTTTTATACAAAAATAAAGTACATTGGGTTTCCTACAAATTATGTCTTGTAGGATTTTTCTTCAGGCAAACGGCTTAGGCGCTAGCGCACATTAAAGTTAAAAAAATTTAAATACGGCCAAAAAATTGTTTTCATCGCCCATAACTCAAAAACTACGCACTTTAAAAAAAAAGTGTTTTTATACAAAAAAAGTACATTAGGTTTCCTACAAATTATGTCTTGTAGGATTTTTCTTCAGACAAACGGCTTAGGCGCTAGCGCACATTAAAGTTAAAAAAATTTAAATACGGCCAAAAAATTGTTTTCATCGCCCATAACTCAAAAACTACGCACTTTAAGAACAAAGTGTTTTTATACAAAAATAAAGTACATTGGGTTTCCTACAAATTATGTCTTGTAGGATTTTTCTTCAGGCAAACGGCTTAGGCGCTAGCGCACATTAAAGTTAAAAAAATTTAAATACGGCCAAAAAATTGTTTTCATCGCCCATAACTCAAAAACTACGCACTTTAAGAAAAAAGTGTTTTTATACAAAAATAAAGTACATTGGGTTTCCTACAAATTATGTCTTGTAGGATTTTTCTTCAGGCAAACGGCTTAGGCGCTAGCGCACATTAAAGTTAAAAAAATTTAAATACGGCCAAAAAATTGTTTTCATCGCCCATAACTCAAAAACTACGCACTTTAAAAAAAAAGTGTTTTTATACAAAAAAAGTACATTAGGTTTCCTACAAATTATGTCTTGTAGGATTTTTCTTCAGACAAACGGCTTAGGCGCTAGCGCACATTAAAGTTAAAAAAATTTAAATACGGCCAAAAAATTGTTTTCATCGCCCATTACTCAAAAACTACGCACTTAAAAAAAGTGTTTTTATACAAAAATAAAGTACATTAGGTTTCCTACAAATTATGTCTTGTAGGATTTTTCTTCAGACAAACGGCTTAGGCGCTAGCGCACATTAAAGTTAAAAAAATTTAAATACGGCCAAAAAATTGTTTTCATCGCCCATTACTCAAAAACTACGCACTTAAAAAAAGTGTTTTTATACAAAAATAAAGTACATTAGGTTTCCTACAAATTATGTCTTGTAGGATTTTTCTTCAGACAAACGGCTTAGGCGCTAGCGCACATTAAAGTTAAAAAAATTTAAATACGGCCAAAAAATTGTTTTCATCGCCCATAACTCAAAAACTACGCACTTTAAGAACAAAGTGTTTTTATACAAAAATAAAGTACATTGGGTTTCCTACAAATTATGTCTTGTAGGATTTTTCTTCAGGCAAACGGCTTAGGCGCTAGCGCACATTAAAGTTAAAAAAATTTAAATACGGCCAAAAAATTGTTTTCATCGCCCATAACTCAAAAACTACGCACTTTAAGAAAAAAGTGTTTTTATACAAAAATAAAGTACATTGGGTTTCCTACAAATTATGTCTTGTAGGATTTTTCTTCAGGCAAACGGCTTAGGCGCTAGCGCACATTAAAGTTAAAAAAATTTAAATACGGCCAAAAAATTGTTTTCATCGCCCATAACTCAAAAACTACGCACTTTAAAAAAAAAGTGTTTTTATACAAAAAAAGTACATTAGGTTTCCTACAAATTATGTCTTGTAGGATTTTTCTTCAGACAAACGGCTTAGGCGCTAGCGCACATTAAAGTTAAAAAAATTTAAATACGGCCAAAAAATTGTTTTCATCGCCCATTACTCAAAAACTACGCACTTAAAAAAAGTGTTTTTATACAAAAATAAAGTACATTAGGTTTCCTACAAATTATGTCTTGTAGGATTTTTCTTCAGACAAACGGCTTAGGTGCTAGCGCACATTAAAGTTAAAAAAATTTAAATACGGCCAAAAAATTGTTTTCATCGCCCATTACTCAAAAACTACGCACTTAAAAAAAGTGTTTTTATACAAAAATAAAGTACATTAGGTTTCCTACAAATTATGTCTTGTAGGATTTTTCTTCAGACAAACGGCTTAGGCGCTAGCGCACATTAAAGTTAAAAAAATTTAAATACGGCCAAAAAATTGTTTTCATCGCCCATTACTCAAAAACTACGCACTTAAAAAAAGTGTTTTTATACAAAAATAAAGTACATTAGGTTTCCTACAAATTATGTCTTGTAGGATTTTTCTTCAGACAAACGGCTTAGGCGCTAGCGCACATTAAAGTTAAAAAAATTTAAATACGGCCAAAAAATTGTTTTCATCGCCCATTACTCAAAAACTACGCACTTAAAAAAAGTGTTTTTATACAAAAATAAAGTACATTAGGTTTCCTACAAATTATGTCTTGTAGGATTTTTCTTCAGACAAACGGCTTAGGTGCTAGCGCACATTAAAGTTAAAAAAATTTAAATACGGCCAAAAAATTATTTTCATCGCCCATAACTCAAAAACTACGCACTTAAAAAAAAGTGTTTTTATACAAAAATGAAGTACATTAGGTTTCCTACAAATTATGTCTTGTAGGATTTCTCTTCAGATAAACGGCTTAGGCGCTAGAGCGCGTTTAATTTGACAAAAAATTCCCAAATCGGCAAAAAAAACTTTTTTTTTCAGTTTATCGCTTATAACTCGAAGTGCCCCAATTCAAAAATATAGTACAATAAATTTCTGGCTGTAGTGACTCGGAGAAAACTCTTGCTCTTTTTTCAGTTTACGTCTCTTAGATTTTCTCAGATTAGGTGCTCGAGCGCATAGAAGTATATAAGGGTGAGTTTTGGGGGTAAAACTTAACCAAATAGGGCACATGAAAAAATTTTGAACCAAAAATTAAATTTTCACAAAAAATGCATTTTTGTACACAAAAAAACGTGCAATTTAAAGGAATTCTTTTTTAATTGTGTCATCTACAACCATTTTATTTTATGTACGAAACCATTGACTAACTAATGAAAAGGTTAAAACATAATTAAAACATTTATTTACCTACGATTCATAAAAAATGTTTTCACAATTTTGTATTCAATGCCAAATTTTGCAATTTCCATCATATTTTTGGAGTAGACTTTATATGGCGGTAAACACTAATCAGCGCAAATTTCTGAACATGTTATCCTGAAAAATCTGCTTTTTGCAATTTGTTCCAGGTAAATCCCTTTATTACCTGAACTAATTAAACCTAGTGCTTACTTGTACATCATCAGGCTTTGCGAAAAAGACCAGTAGTTTGGGGCCAAACCATAATCTCATTGGTGTTCCATATCTTTTAGTCAACTTGGGCAGAATTGTCACCATTTCTACAAGAAAAATAATTTTTTCCGACCAGAAATAGTACGGCGCGGGGTGCCTCGGGCATATTTTTTGTTTGTAAAGTTTGTAATTCTAGTACAGTGACTTAACTATTGTTTGGTAATTAAATGACAATGGGTGCGTTTAGAGGACAAAGTAATCAGTCAACTATGATGAGTATGCTGAGTAGCTCTCGGCTGCTTACAATCCGCTAAGTCGTATGCTGAGAGTTGGCACAACAGCACTCATCGTATGCTGACTCTCAGTATGCGGTTTAGCGGATTGTAAGCAGCTGAATGTAGCATACTCAGTGTTTTGTATTGCAAATTCAACTCTTACTGAGTATGATTACCTGTAAGAGTTGAATAGTGACGACAGATTAACGCAATTAAATAACAACGTTATATTACACAATATACTTTTTGGACGAGAACAAGCTTCAGTGATGAATATAATGTATAGTGAGGCCACTTCTTAAAGTTCTTATCGACTTACGCCACGCACAGAGAGGTTACAATAGTAAATATTCTGAAAGGGTTACCCAAATTTCAACCTTACACGTACTTAACTTCTCTAAGGGATGCCACTATTCACTATTATAACCTCTCTGCGTGTAGCGTAAGTCAATAAAAACTTTAAGAAGTGGACTCACTATACAAGAGATGAATTGTTGACTTCTATTTGAATTTTACAATCGTGTCACGCGAGTTTTTAGTTCCATAGTCATTATAGTTTGCGTAAACGAACTCACGTGGTACATACTAGCGGCAAACATTTCTAAAAATATTTAGTAACTTTTGTAAGAATTTGCCAAAAACTTGATCCGCTTTTTAAAAATTCGAATTTTGTAACTAACTGGTTCTTTTAGTTAAGAATAAACTTTCATTTATTTTTTAAAGTTCAAGTCTGAAATTGAATTAGTTAACGACCCTTTAAGTTTCGCATATTTTGCACCTTTTCTAATAATTAAACACTCGCTTTGGTGATGGAAAGGTATTGATTTCCACGGTAATGGAATGATTCGATAGTTTTAACACGATATTTCTAATAACAATTTAAAACGAGACTTACGGCTGGTGTCTCCCAAAAAATGTGCGCCATTTCCAATTATTGGGTAAGCCATTGGCCCATTTAATTTAAAAGATAGTAAATACTCTTTACGTTTGATCCATAAATAATATAAGGGAATAAATAAAATTCCAAGAGCGACGATTAATATTGCAATATACATCTAAAAATACCTAATTTAAAAAAAATTAGTACAAAAATTGAACATACTTTGTCCTAACGTCTCGAAGAAATTTTCTATAAGCACTTGTAACTTGTACAGGTTGCTCAGATTCAAAGAGATATAATGATGTACGGTGTATAGATGGCAAACAGACACAATGGTGGTTTTAAGTTTTTATTTGTCTATTCTAAAAAAATCGTGTCACTATTTTTGACGTTTGGCGGTCACTACAGACCGAAGCTCAAGAGAAATAAAGCTATTTACCACTTCTACTATGCACCCGGTCATATATTATCTCAGATGACCTGTACTTGTACAATGTATACTCTGTTCCGAGCTCTTCCCCAACTGACTTCTTGACTGTACCTCTTGTAATCCCAGGGAATCCGTTTTCAAAAATACCATAAATTAATAAGTGTACGATTTTGCCTCTTTTATAATATTATGCTTACAGGTAAAAATTTTAAAAATTGTAAAATTGTAAATGATTTTGTTAATTATAACGGATATTTTTTTGAAATGTGTATTGAAAAGGTATCTATAATAGCTACCTACCTGAATATTTACGATAATTCTAATCATAATAATTCTACTTCCGAATTTATTTACCCTAAAATGCACATGATGGGCCTGCGAGGCCCAGCGACCAAGTATACTTCGTGTAAGTCTACTTTTCGATTCTAAACTTTTCTTTAATTTACTTGATTTCATACCACATTTCAAAAAAATATTGCGTTATAATAAATTATTTGAACTAATTTTTATTCACTAATTTATACGTATTTACATATTTATTATTTACGTCATTAGCTCGCGAGGCCCACAAATTGAATTAAAGAGTAAGTTTGTTAAAAGATTATAAATTAAAATTATTTCAAGATTTGTTTTCTTTTTTGACGAATTCGTGCTATTTATTCTTTCAAAAACACACTTGTCACAAAATTTGGGCACAAAATTCTTTATAATTTTACTTGAAAGCATATATTATTAAAAAAGGAAGTAAAATCGTAAACAAATGTATATTAAGCTTTTGTAAGTTTGATTTATGATCCTTTTGAAAACGAATTACACGGAATTACACTTGGTAGAGTCAAGAAGTCAATTTTGGAGATCTAGGAACAGACTATACAGGCTATTACCTTGGTGCAATTTTTAAGTAATTTTATATCCACAGAAGAAACGATTACTACTAACTACTCACGTACACACTATCATATTAAACTGTTAAAGATTTTGTTAAATCGTTACAATTTTATGTAGGAAAGACCTTGGTCAATTCTTGTACCACGGGTCAATTGTACCAAACTGTATAACTTTTATCCTAATTTTCGAAGAAGCGCGTTGTAACCTTTCAAATAACATACTAGACAACATGGTTCAGGCAATGGATAGATTCTGACTCACAAATGGTCAAGGATGTAATTTGGTAGACTTGTACAGTTTGCTGTCCTAATTAATATTCCGAGTTTTCGACCTTGAGCGACCGCCGCTCGTGTTGTCATATTGGAAAAACTACAACTCTTCTTGACCATTTGTGGCGAAAGCCCATTTTTAAGTATTTGCTTGGACTAACATCTCAAATCTCAACATAATTTCTTAAGAGGAAGAATACGCTAGAGAAACTAGCACATTTCTAATTTTCGCATTTTACTTACTACACAACCTACTAAGGGTTCTAATTTAATGTTACCTTGTTACCTACGACAACTACCAATTATCACGATAGCAGCCGGTCGGTTTCAAACTCGTTTCTTGCCGTTTCTTCTGGTAGTTAATAAAAATTAATTATTTAATTAATTAATTAGTAAAAACCCAGTTTGTAAACGCAGACTCTGAAGCTATTTTTTTTTCAAAAGGAGATGTAACACGTACAAGAATCGGAAAATAAAAATGAAAAATTCTTCAAGAAACGGAAAATAAAAAACCAAAAGTTGTATGAATGTGCCAGATCTGACCAAAGAAATAGGTATAAAAATGATTTCACCATTCAATAAAAAATTTCACGAAGTCGATGTTGGTACTAACTTTGGAGTTTCAGCTGTTTTGAGCAGTGCCGGATTACGGTTTTCATAGGCCCTAGGCCAAAAAAACAGAATGAGCCTCTTAGAAAGGCGATTCGGCCCAGGGACGAATTAAATAGTGGCGGCCTCCAATTAATTGCTACTTTACTTTAAAATATTTTGCTGTTTTCTAACAGCATGTTCAGTGGTGTAGTTACATATTCGGCTCTCTAGTGCAAGAAAAATCGGTTCGTCTATTTGGTTCTCAGAAGAGTTCTGGGAAAATTAGTTTTCCCAATTTTTTAAATTTTGATCTTTCACGGGTCACCTAGCGCCGCAGGCAACTTTTTTTGGGTTTTAAGGTCAACATTAGATCTATTTTCGGAATTTTTTAACATATTTTTGTATACTGTGAAATTAAGCAATCAATCTGCGATCGCCCGGTAGCAGAATCCGCCTCTGACCCGGCTTGTCGCTTAAAGTTAAAAAAAGTCGCTGGAGTTTTGGGCTCCCAACGTCTTAGGGCTCTAGGCCAGGGCCTAGTTGGCCTATAGGTAAATCCGGCACTGGTTTTAAGAAACAATTTATCAGGACTATTAATTAAGGTGTTGTGCTATTTCCACCTATTCAACAAAGCACAACACAAATTTTGTTTTTCGGTCTTTTTGAATTTGCCAGAACTTATTATATTCATTTTTTCAGGTACCACGATACGAATTTTGCATTATGAATACATCTGATGAGTCTGAGAAGTCACAATGCATGCGGTGTAGTCGATTTTTAAAAGAACCAGAACACGATTTCTCTTTGTATCTTTTTTGTAGATACCATAACGCGTTGTGAGCGTTTTTGTAAGAACCACGACACAAAGTTTATTTTGTGGCCTTCTACTGTTGCCAAAACGCGTTATGGTCGTTTTTTCGCCCAATGTTCGTTTTCGACCTTGAAGCATAGATACATAAATATTATTATTCGGTAAATCTCTTGGCATATAGATTAAGATTCTTTTTGAAATCAGATGGCCACTTTTCTTCTCTTGGAAGTTTGCACCAGTCTTCGCGTGTGAGAACCCACAACTCCGAACCGCAACTTTCATACAAACTCAAAATATTTATTTAGTTCGCAAAAATTCATTCAAAATGGATGTGGCAATAACAGAACAGGCCACATGACTTTTTTGTACGTCTTGAAGCTAATTCTAAAAGCTCTCAAAATATGAAAAAAGTACCGAAAGTAGTACCTGAATTATATATACGGGGTGCTTTATTTAAAGTTGGAAAACTAATTTTATTTCCGGTTGAACCGGAAGTACAAATTTAAAATGTTTAGCATCATTAGACGGACAATTTTACAAGATTTGTAAATATTTAAAATATGCAGGGTGTTTTCAAGAGTTCTGGTTATTTGGCTAATTTCAGGTTTAATCAGAAAGTTTTTTAAGTAAGTCCAAAAATAGAAAAGGCTGCCGGAGCTGATTTTGAAAATATCCTTTTTAAATTGTTACTAATCAATTTTGTTTTTTTTAAACTTTACACACAATAACGTGGTCCACGATTTTTCAAAACGTTATCAAAATACCCCCTTATTTTAGGAATTTTGTGTAAAGCGACAAACATCCACCCACCTTTACTTTTTTATCAAACATTTACTTTCATACATTTTTATTTTTAGATACAGAGGCACTAATAACTTCGAGAAATTAAATTTTAAAAAATTTATAGTAACAAGTAACTAGTTTACAATAATATAAACGATAAGTCAACTCGTTTAAAAAAGTAGGTACGCACTAATTTAATATAAAAGCCATCGTAAATACTTTCTCTAAAAATTTTGAAAAATCATAATATTATTTATTATAAATTATAATAACTATTGAGAAGCGACTGTTTGCTGTGAATGCGACAACAACAGAAGGAAAAAATATCTCCAGGTAGATAATAACGTAATTTAAATTGTACAACGTTGCTCGATTGGTTAAGTTTTTTTAATTGATTAATTAACACGAATCGGTTTTTTGTTGAGCCATTTGTAAGTTACAGAATTATTGTATGTGGAGACGACGTAGAAATTTTCAAAATGTGTTTACTATAAGACCTACAGCTATGGAAAAAAATACATTTTATTATGGTTTAAAAAAATTCTCATTACAAAAATAACAACAAAAATTAAATTTTAACTACTACGTCGTCATATCTAAGAGCCGAGTTAAATTGAATGATGAAAAAATTGGTAATAGCTGTTACAGATCGTGTAAAACCTCACCAAAAATTAGCATAAATCGGTATAAAATCCCAGCGTACCTATTCTTCGTTTTTGGCACTCGACTCGTTCGAAATCGCCGGAAAAACGCCGCCGACAACCTGGAGCGTTGGTTCAAGAGATGGAGGATCGCAGTCAACGCGACCAAAAGCGCAGCCGTCTTCTTCACGAAGCGTACCAGCCTCCAGCGACCACCCAGCATCGTGATCTTCGGCCAAGACATACCTTGGACATACATACAAAGACGTCACATAGAAGCCCCACATCGAGGGAGCAGTCGCCAGAGCGCGAGCCGCCTACTTCGTCCTCTACCCGCTCTTTTCAAGAACAACTCTGGACCTTAGAAATAAGTTACTGCTGTAGAAGCCCGTCATCCGACCGATAATGACCTACGCCGCTCCGTCTCACATCAAGAAGTTGCAGTCAGTCCAGAACAAGATCCTACAAACCATAGTCAAGGCACTATGGTTCGTGCGGAATCAGAGTATCCACGAGGACCTCCAGATTATCAGCATCCGGGATTTTATCCGAGAAGCAGCTGTCACATTCCACGACGCCACGATAGACCACAAAAACTCCACCATCCGAGGATTATGGGGTTATAACGTCAACGAGACAGGACTCCGTAAGAGACCCAAGTTGGTCCTGAACAGAGTCTAGTTCTCGTCCACCAAGACCGACAAGGATTAATGTTCGCCTCCGGCGAACCAAGTAAGACGCGTATCGTCAGCGACTTCGGTCGCACTTCATTATTACTGTAATTTTAATTACCCATTTTTTATATTTTCAGATCCAACCGAAGAAGAAACAATGGACCCAGTTCCACAGCTTCGTAACCATTCAAGATTCACGATTCGTCTTTGGCGAGTAATATTTTCCAATTTGCCTAAGTTGTTTATTTTGGGTTTGAGCTAAATTTATAAAGATTAAAACTGACTTAATCTTCTCAGAATATTCTCTATGGATATAGGGATAGGGACTATGGGAATTAAAATCAACATTGGGGATAATTGTAACAAATTGGCGGGGTCAAATGTAACATGGTATATTTTTAGTCTAGACCACATACATTTTTTTTAGGTATAGAACTTTAAATTGAAATAAAACATGTATAACTTCATAACTTGATCAAATGAACGGAATTTTGACTTTATTTAATAGAAAATTTTTTGCCATTTAGAGTTTGAATATTATTTTGAGCATATGACGCCCGCTACTGGCTCTAATATGGAGTATCTTGGAGGTCCAATTTTCAAGCATTTGTCGTCAAGTTTCGTAAATAAAACAGACAATGTTGGTTGAAATGTCGTTTGAGGATTCGCTTGTGGATTCTCTTTACTCCAAATGCAACAATTTCGTTTATTTTCATAGCCGTTGAGCCAAAACAATGACCCCCATCACCATCATTGAACAAAATTTTCAAACAGGAAACAATGGGGCAACTTAATTTTCAGCTCATTTGCCATATAGACACCCAAAAAGATGGTCTCGCGGCTTCAATTCTTATATAAACTGGATAAGGCCTTAAGCCAAGATCTTTACTTAAAAATTTTCCAAAAAAGTGGTCGGGCAGAGGCCCAATTGTTGCGTACGGTGCCGAATCGAGATGTTTGGATCTTCTTCGATACTTTTCTAAAGAGCGGTTCTATTTTCTTCAGTACGCACTCTTTTTTGTGCCACAGGGTAAGCCAACATCAAGTAGCGTAAACGAAATGCAAAATCGATCCATGGTTTGCCGAATTATTGGTTCGGATGGACGATTATGTCGATCGTATAATGATCTGTACGTTTCGAGAATAGAACCACGATTTTCAAAATAAATTTGCACCATTGATGAAATGGCAAATGTAAAATTTGTCACGATTGACCTCGTCCTCCCCTACGTATTAAAAAAAACATTTTAATAATATATACGTCTACGTATACGCAATACTAAAAGCCTTGTATTTTGGTGTTTTTTCTTATGTGGCTATAATTTAAATATTCTTTATTTACATCTCATTATTAATTCTAAAAATGTTGCTCGACATAGTACTACTTAATACATATTTCCACACATGATCGTGACTTCCATATTATATCAAAAACTTTACCCCCTTACCCATTTAAAACTATTTGAGGCAGGGAGAAATATCTCTAATTAATCTAAACATTTTTTTGTAATTAAAGAATTTCAATACTAATCCATTTATTGCCACACGCGTTTTTTCAACCTTACTTTATATCCATTTGCTGATCTTACACTAATGTCGTTCTTAAGGACAATATCGGGAAATTTTCCGTCTGCCTCGATTTCAAATCTTTGTAAAATTCTCATCACAAACAATTTTAGAGTTACAGTTGCAAAAACTTTCCCTAAAAGATTAATATTAATTGCGGCGCTACCTAATTAAAATCGACGTAATTCGTACCGATGCACATACGTGTACCCGAACTAAACGGCAAGTACGCGTACGGATGTCGCTTTTTGACAGCTTCGGGTAGAAAATGATCCGGATGAAAATGGTTTGGATTTTCCCATTGGTTGGGATCGCGATGTAAATCGAAAATTGATAAAGCAACATTACAGCTTTCGGGAATGACGAATTTATCTGTAAGGAGATTAATAAGTCGAAATTTAAATTTTCGTTTTGAAAAAGTACCCATTTCAAAATCTTCCATGGGTTTTCTGAAAATAAAGGGAGCTATGGGCATTATTCGTAACAAATCGCGGACACACATATCCATATACGTTAGACTTTGTACTTCTTCGTAAGTGACTGGCTCTTGCTTATCACCAATAACGCTTCGAATTTCTTCAAACGCCAATTTCTACAAAAATAATTTTTGGAAAATATTATCAAAACTTTTGAATCATTTACTTGATACTCTGGATACATTCCAAAACATACGCATAGAGTTGATGCCGAAAGAGTAACGGTATCTTCGCTCTAAAATTTTTTAATTATTTAGTAGTAAGTACGAAATTAAGTTTAAAAAAATTTAATTACCGCGAGATATAAATTCACAAGATGGTGATGAAAGTCGTTAGGATTAATTAAACTTGGATCAGCTAGTATCGCTTGGTGAATTTGGTCTACTATTGGTGTTGTGTAACTATTTTGATTTTCATTATTTTCGATTCGTCTTGTGGACTCAGAAATTATCTAAAATATTAAAATTTAAAGCAAGTTTCTAATTGTATACCCAAGAAGACGTACATATGCAAAATATTTACGAAGATATTTTTGGAGTCGTTGTTGTTCCTTCTTTTGAGGAGTCCAGTTGAAAATAAAGTCCACCTGAAGCCACGGTTTGGTGAGTCTTTCATAAACACACTGGTATATTCTATAAGAATTCGGAAAAATTAGAAAGCGATTGTAAAGTAAAGCACGAGCATAAAAATGAACGAGGCAAGCAACGAACTTTTTTAAGTAAAACAAAAATATTACGTGTCAATTATTTCGAAGAATTCCCTGGATTTTCCTCTTTGGCCGTCGAATTTAATTCCCAAAACTGTTTCTAAAAATAATCAATTATTCAGTTATGAAGGGTGTCCCAAATATCATGCAAGAAGTAATTTTGATTAAAAATTGTAAATTTTTTATTGATTTATACAGGATGAACCAGACCACCCGTATCAGGCTTTTTTTTCAAGAACGGTTAGTCGTAGAGAGTTGGGTCAAAAAATTTTATAGCAAAAGCCCTAATAAAGAGTGGAATGGTGATATTTTTATTCCGTGGAGAGGTCGGCGTGCCGAAGAGTTTGATGCAGAAAACTCCATAATTTTAAATGGCACTATAGGGCAAAAGTTGTATCGGTAAAAAAATCTCAAAAAAATTAGTGAGTTTTTTAGAGAAAAAAATTTTATTACTGCCTCTCTCCGTGATAAAAATATCACCATTCTATTCTTTATTAGAGCTTTTGCTATAAAATTTTTTGACCCAACTCCCTGCGACTAACCGTTCTTGAAAAAAAGCCTGTTACGGGTGGTGTGGTCTGGTTCACCCTGTATACAGTATACAGTTTAGGGTTACGTATTGAATAGCATATCGGGTAACTTAGGTACGCACTTTTTTGTTGAAATTTGCCGTGATCGTTTTGCTTAAATGCAGCTGAATTTCGTTGATAACAGCGCTCAATTTCCTCCTTCGAGGCGTGGGTGGTTGTGGACTTGTTGGAATAAACCTTAGACTTAAAAAAACAAATAAAAAAGTCCAACGGCGTTAAACCACATGATCTGGGCTGCCAATTATGATCACCAAAACATGAAATTAAACGACCAGAAAATGATTCATGCAGTAATCGAATTGTTTCTCGAACTGCACGACATGTGGCACCGTCTTATTGAAACCACGTCCATAGTCCATATATTGCAATTTAGGCACAAAAATCTGGATTATCATGTCGCAATAGCCAGTACTGCTATTACCCGACGAGCCGCATTTTCTCCAGCCCAAAATTCGCACCAAAAAGTGGCACGTTGTGGATGCATTTGTTTCTCAACAATCACTTGTGGATGTTCCGAACCCCAAATGCGACAATTTTGTCGATTAACTAAGCCATTAAGATGAAAATGAGCTGAAGATGATTTTGTTCGAAAAATGAGCAACCATGCGATACAGGCACAGAAACAATGGATGAATCGTTTCCTGGTCGTGTAATTTAGCGTTTTGGTGATCAGAATAGGCTGCTCAGATCATGCGATTTTACGTCGTTAGACTTTTTTAAGTCTAGGGTATAAGTCTAGGTATCAACGAAATTCAGCCACATTTATACAAAACAACCAGCAAAGCCGTGGTGGCCACTTACCCGATAAACTACTCCATACATAACCCTGTATGAATCAATAAAATATTTACAATTTTGAATTATAAATCTGTGTTTTCTACAAAAATTACTTCTTGTGTTAATTCAGGAACACCCTATTTCAAGAAACGGTTGTTTAAAATGGCTTCCAGTTCAAAAACTTTATGGTTGGCCTCTTTGAGGCCCCACAGTGCACAAATTTCTTTTCAAAGGCCTTAACGTCAACTTTGAACTAGCCCTCAACGTACGTTACCAAAAAATAAACAAAATAGCACTAGGTATTTCTTTGAAGACCTGTGCTCGTGATAAATTTGACCCACATAAGCTAAAAGTTCCAAAATTGAAATAAAATCAACCAGAAGCCATTTAAGACAAGGTGTGTCGTGTCTTTTATCCAATAGGTACCTCCAATTATTTCAGCGAAACAATAATGTATATGGTGGATGATGTCAAATGTTTCTCCATCAGCGTGTTTTTCTAATAATTCTAACATGACCTTAAGTTCTCTTTCGTAACTTGCAAAGTTTTCCGAAATGTATTTTGTATTAAATAGCGGTTGTATAATTTTCTTGTGTCTTTTGTATAAAGGGCCTAAATAGTAAAAACAGATTTGTTAATTAACTAAACAAATAAGTAGTTAAATAATATTCACCTCCGGGACTGCTAGTTAAACCGTTACCAAGGTAAAGTTGAAGCATTTCGTAAAATTCTTTTTTTCGCGACATTTTGGATGTCGTTACAATTTTCTAAAATTTTAAATTGCGTTTAACATAATGATACGTAAGTAATACGACGTTTCTAATAAAGCACTTACTTGTATGTCTTCGGGCTTTGAAAAATAAATAAGGAGTTTGGGGCCAAACCATACTCTCATTGGTGATCCATACTTTTTACTCAAATTCGGTAGACGCGTCACCATATCTGTAATACTTTAAATGAGAAAATAGGTTCAAAAAGAGAAATGAATCAAACAAAAGGCCCAACTCAAAATTTCTATTTACGCGCGACAATATGAAAAAAAACTTACTACTAGTGTCGCCCAAAAAATGTCCGCCATTTCCAATTATCGGGTAAGCCAATGGCCCATTTAATTGAAAAGATACTAAATACTCTTTACGCTTCGTCCACAAATGTAATAAAAAAATAACAAAAACTCCGATGGCGATTAGTATTGCAAAATGCATCTGAAAATGTTAATTAAAATTAATTTACGCAGGTCCAGTATGTAGTTCGTTTCTATTTAGTTCGTAAGAACGTTTATCTGAACGAACAGCGACAGAAAATAATAAATACTACTCTACTCGGCGATTATAGCGTGGCTCCTAAGATAAACAGAGTGAGTGAGTGCGTTCCGTTCATGTTATTGCGAGGGGTTTCGCCTACCTGCGCATATAATTCTCAGGGGCTAGGCTACAATCGGCAAGGTGTAAACTGGGAAATTTTGTTTCATCATGTTAAAGAGTTCAGGCGATGTTAAGCTCGATCCAGAATATCGATACACTCTCTATTTGCTCTCGTTCAATAAAATCTCCTCATGTCCACACTATAGTGCCTATCGTACACGTATTCACACTAGCGCTCTCGCTCCGATACCGCTCCGATAAAATTAGAAAAATTAATATTCTTTTGGATGTATCGGTATAGGAGCGTTATTGGATTGAGATCGGAGCGAGAGCGATAGTTTTCGAGTTTACGCTAATTGTTTCTTGTGTAAGAACATTTTATCGAACCGAGAGCGCATTGAGGGTGGAGCTATAGTGTGGATCCAGCATTACCATTTTTTATTGAATGAACCAAATTTGTAATTATACGGCACTAATATGTAAAATTATTTACCTTGCAGGAAAATTTAAATTAAAGTTCACACAAACATTTAAACTTGTTTACTTCTAACAACTACTAACAGTTACAAAAAATATCGTTAAAAGCTTATACTATATAGGAATTATTTGTGACGTCATATTACCTGCTTGTCCACATTAACCAACAAAAAATTTTAAAGCCAAAAAAACGAGCAATGATGAGTATACAGTATACAGTAGAACAAAAAAAGTTTTTCAGAGAAATTTTAACGTGGCGGACGTCACCAGCCGAAGAACCAATAGAGCCAACCGCGCGGCTCTCAGACTCGGGAATGATCTAAATTTAACAGCGTATTCTAGCGATGCGTTCAGCATTTCAGCAATGTGGTACTCTTGAGAGGAAATTCCCTAACTTAACTAGCATATTGTTTAATTACTAATCGTTTGTTATTCTACCGGGTGGTTGTAAAAGTCAACCTAGAGAAGTCGACGTGAAAAGAAAGGAATGGAGAACAATCATATAAACGGAATAGAACAACAGGTGGTGAAAATCACAAGAGATGCACTTCCAGAAGGTAAAGGAAATATAAGAAGAGCAGCCAAAAGATGGCGAATTTCGGAACATAGTTTGAAGACCACTGCATTAATTGAGTACGACTTATTTTGACCAAGTTGAATTAAATTTTGTTTTTACGTCAATTATACCCGTACAATATTCAGCCACACCTTGAACCTCTTTCATACCTGACTTTTTAAATTTTTTTATCAAAAAATAAACTCTCATTTTAAAACATCGGCCAATGAGGGACTACAAATTGTACAATCCGCCAAAATCCGTGCCTAAAAACGTACGTTTTTGTACCCCAAATAAATAATTACATGTACAGGGTGTTTCCTATAAGTGCGTCATAACTTCAGGGGCTGTTACAAGAACTCAAATTGACCCCAATTTTTTTATACCGAAAGTTACTCTATTCAGAGATACGGAGAGTTTTAGCGGAAATTTATAAATTTTTAAAAATTTATTGTGATGAAACGAAAGCAGTTGGGGAAATAATTTTTGTGGGAATGCCTTATGTATTTTTAAGTTCATGAGATAGATGTGGTACTTTTGTTTATCAACTGCCAAGATGGCAACTTCAAGATGGCGCTCATCAAAATATTAATGCGATTGCAATAAAATTTTAGATACTTGGGTTTCAGACAAATTCGTCGCCAAATCTCAAATTAGAATTTCAAAATTTAAAAGAAAATGACAATCGCGTAACCTGAGTGAAAATTTTTTTTACCCAATTTGCGTAGCCAGAATTTCAAAATTTCATCAAGAAAAAGTAATAGAGCTTTGCCGACGAATTTGTGAGCAACCCATGTATCTAAAATTGTATTGTAATCTCACTAATGTTTTGATGAGCGCCATCTTGAATCCGCCATATTGGCAGTTGAAAAACAAAAGTGCCACATCTATCTCATAGAAGCATAAAGCATCTCCACAAAAATTATTTTTCCAACTGCTTTCGTTTCACCACAATAAATTTCAGCTAAAACTCACCGTATCTCTGAATGGAGGAACTTTCGGTATAAGAAAATTGGTGTCAAACGACTTCTTTTGAGTTTTTGTAACTTGTAACGGCCCCTGAAGTTATGACGCACTTATAGGAAACACGGTGTATGGGTTTAATAGTATAATACATGTCAAATAAATAAAACTATAGCAAGTTGTAAAAGAAAACAATGTATTGATTGTATAAAATACAAAAATAAAAATAAATCTACTTTTAAAAAGCTTGTAGCAAGTATATCCGATTATCATCGAAAAACGGAAATTGGGGTACTAAAAGAGCCCCGCACGGTAACAGAAAGGTGAAAATTTGCATACCTACGCATTTAAAAATACCCAGTTTTTAAGAAACCGCAATGAGTCTTGACTATTAGATTTTGGTAACTGCTATACCTAATCACATTTAGAAAAATACTAATTTTATTGAATAATAATATGAGATATTATTAACCGCGTATAACATTTCAAACTTACATCTAACAGTTCATTTATAATTCCTGCAGGAGAGAAATTGACCAAAATGGGCGATTCTTAACGGGTTATTATATCCAAATCGCTAAAAAAAACTAAAACTCTGAAGTCTATCTGTGAGAATATGTGTATGTAGCGCAGTAAAACAAAAACTACTAAAACGATTTTGTTGAAATTTTGTTTCGGCATTGACTAACTAATTAATTAGTTGTTAGTTAGGTCAATAGTTTCTTACACTCACAAAATTTCATTCGTAAAACTATTTTTTAAACGAAATCGATACAGGGTGGCTCAAAATAAAGGGGTTATTTTTGTGGCATTCATAAAATCTTGACCTACAGTATTTATTGGCCCTAATAAAAAAATTTTAAAAAAATTTCTTAATTCAAAGTGACGGCCAGTATAAAGACTGTTCCATTTTTTAGTTTTTTTATTATAACTTGGGAGATAAGTATTATTATAAAAATTTAAAAACAGAAATATATAGGAAAAATATAGGGCTTCAGTTTAGATATTGTAGATTTTTAAAATAATATCAAAATTGACTACTTTCAAAAGGCCAAAGTTGACCAATTGATCCAACACGGATTTTCTCAAATCTGACTCCGGCCGTTTTGTCTATATTTGATATGTTTGATTTTTTTGTAATTATAATTTACAATTAATTTATTCCACAAATTTCTTATAATTCTACACTTTCTAACACTTTCTGTTAAACCATAAATTAGCGAAGCAAAAGGAGTTTTGGAGAACACCCTGTATTTTTTTATAATTTTTTAAATATGAGATTAATTGTCCTAATTTATAAAAGCCTTGGCGAACTAAATGTCAAATATTTTCTTAAACGCATGTTTGAATAAAAAGTCTGCTTAGCTAATCTGTTGCTGTTGAGAAACCTAAAGCATAATTTGTCAGACAAAGAAGAAAAATTTTAAACTTAAAAAGTTAGTGATGCAAACCATAATATAACGTAATAAACCATTATAATAACGTGTGTAGTTATTATAAGAAATACTAGATGTTACGTAATTAGTACAAAAACTTGTATTTAATTAATCAAATTATAAATACATGTATTTGAATATTTCAATAAAATATAGGGTGATTTAAATTTAAATGTGGGTCTCTAGAACGTTCTTGAAGTTAATATAAACGTCTGCTCATGTGCCCATACCTTCTACCGACTAACTTGGATATAGGAAATTATATTGTGCTGAATGTTTTGAAAATTCTAATATAATTTAGTACCGACTTTATAGAGCTAAATAGGTCAATAGGTGCTCGTAGAACAGTGGGTACTTTTGCAAGTACCCACTCCCCATGTTACATAGACAAATTACACTTGACACTATCTTTACATAAAATGTATTATTTCGGAACACCAAATTAACAGTCGTCTGTCCTTGTCCTCTGACCCTATTTTTTAAAAATGTAGGTAAATGCCATGGTGATGTTTATTACGACGGTCACGGTCTTTTAAAATTTGTTTCGACATTCGTTTCTATAGTCCGTTCAAATTCAAGCTGCAGTAAATGTAAACAGTGAGTACTGCGTGATCACTGCACATTGACATCGTGCTCGACTTCAATTGACTACATGTATTAGTCCCGCCCCAAACCAAATGCAGAATGCCCTAAACAAAATAAGAGGATGGTGTGTAAAGGAGGAACTAAATGTAAACCCTACAAAAACCATCATAGTCTCATTCACTAACCGCAGGAAGCTAAATCTGAAAGCTCCACAGTTACAGGGACTATCGATACAATTCTCCAGGGAGGTAAAGTACCTAGGGGTAACTCTAGATGCAAAACTCACCTGGAAATCACACATAGATAAAACTCTTTCCAAAGCGACAGTGGCCTTTTGGGCTTGTCGCAAACTATTCGGAAAGACCTGGGGGCTAAAATCGAAGATGATATATATTGGTAACATATATCGGTAATTAGACCCATTGTCACATACGCTTCGCTCGTGTGGTGGACAAAAACGAATGAAATCACGACACAAAGCTAGCTGCAGAAATTGCAGCGGCTAGCGTGTTTGGGTATAACAAGGGCTATGAGCACAACCCCGACTGTGGCTATGGAGGCACTTCTGGACCTGTCGTCCCTGCAATTGCGGGTGAAGAGGGAAAGCCTAAAGGTCGCCTTAAAAATAACCCAAATCAGGAAATTCAAACCGGGTGACAAAACAGGTCACTTAAAGATTCTGGACTTTTTACAGCCTGAACTCTTTGAAAAACCCTTGGATGCCATTCCAAGGGTATTTGACTTCCAGACACCTTTCGAAGTGGTCACGAGACCGCGACATGGCTAGAAGTCAAATAATACAACAGGAACCAAATTCCTCCATCTGGTACTCGGATGGATCTAAAACTGAACAGGGAACAGGTATAGTAGTATATGGCCCAAAATATAGGGCATCGATAGCCTTAGGAACCTTCCCCACAATTATGCAAGCTGAAACACTTGCAATAGACTTATGCGCCCAGGAATGTCTACGAAGGCGTATAAAGGGTAAAAAGGTCTATATAATATCTGACAGTCAAGCCGTGCTGAAGGCACTCAAAGCCAACAGCTATGAATCCCTATCCACTTGGGAATGCAGACAGTCCCTCAAAAAACTGGCTGGGTGCCGGGGCATGAGGGAGTTAGAGAAAATGAAATAGCTGATGAACTAGCTAGAGCAGGCTCAAAAGCTATCCCGATTGGACCAGAACCCTTCTGTGGACTATCCAGAACACACATAACAGTAAAGATCCAAAAATGGGAAACTGAGAACAAAAATTTCACTGGCATAACATACCAGGACATAGACAGGCGAAGAGTACTCGTCAACGAATGCTAAAAAGCTTCTTCTTCTATCAAAGAACGAAATCAGACTTATCACAGGTCTGTTTACTGGACACTGCCCAGTGAGGTACCACCTCAAAAAACTGGGATTGGAAAATAGTGACACATGCAGGTTATGTGAAACGGAGGTTGAATCCGCCGAGCACATTCTCTGCAATTGCGATGCACTAGCTCGACTTAGGTTGAATAGCTTAGGACAGGCACAACTAACACCTGAAGAAATGAAAAGAAAGCCTCTTAGGGACACTCTAGGCTTCGTTGACAAGATTCCGAATTCGATTCGAATTCCTGAGAATATAATACGAGTAGGGTTAAGAACAAAAGATCAACGCTGGTCGCAGTTCTGTAAGGCTTACGTAGCCAATCGACCCCTGAGTACAATACAATACAATAGTCCCGCCCCCCAAACATCTAGATCGTACTGAGTGGCAATTTTCAGATTATTCTTTAGTTAGTGATGTGAATGTAAAACCCACTACTATCTAAATCCGCCTCTGTTCAATATTTATGTGCCCGCCATTATCACGTGAAGCCTACGTGTGTTTGTTTATACTCGTAGTCTAACCATTTCGTAAAGTTTTTTCTGACTTGACTAGAGGCCTCCCTTAGAGAAGTCAAGTAAGCAGTCAACCAAACCATGTTTTTTAACAAAACTTGTATCTAAATAATTTAAAATGTGGTTGTATTTGAAAAGACAACTTCCGGGGTGTCATAAGCTAGGTAGGTAGATAAATATTTTATGTAGGCCATCCCTTTGCTATTTTCTTGCATAAATGAACTACTAGCAACCCCATAGCGAGTTTAGTACCTACCTAATACTAGACTTCTCTAAGGGAGACCTCTATTCACTATTGTTCTCTCGCTGCAAGTGGCGTAAGTCAGAAAAAACCTAGGAAATGGCCAGACTATTGGCTATATGTCCAATGCAGCTCGAAATTGAATGAACTATAGTTATATAATTTTTAAACTGTGCGTGTACCTACCTCCGATTTTTAATAATCGGTTCTTTTACATTTTGGTAGACCTTGGAGTACTACTATTATTGAAATTAGAGTGTGATTAAGTACGTCAACCAAAGAAGCGTTGATTGCTTGTAGTTACAAAAAATTATAAATCATAAACTTTTAACATGTCAAGCCACAATTATTGAAATATTTTAATTATTAACTTAATTTTATTACCCATTTTTTTAAATTGAAAAATTGTAATATTATTCATTTAATTCCAAACACGTTCTCTCAACCGTATTTTATACCCATGCACCGATCTCACACTAACGTCATTCATAAGGACAAGATCGGGAAATTCGCCATCTGCCTCAATTTCGAATTTTTGTAAAATTTTGGTAACTAATAATTTCAAAGTTACAGTTGCAAAAACTTTTCCTATAAAATTAATATTAATTGCGATTTAATTTAAATCTGAGTAACTCGCACCAATGCATCCTCGTGTTCCTGAACTAAACGGAATGTACGCGTACGGATGTCGTCTTTCAACAGCTTCTGGTAAAAAGTGGTCTGGATGAAAATGATTGGGATTATCCCATAGGTTGGGGTCGCGATGTAATTCCAAGATAGATATAGCAACGCTGCTGCTTTCGGGTATAATGATATTATCTGTAACAAAATCGAGTGAGCCGAAATTTAATTTTTGGTTGCATAAAAGAACCCATTTCAAAATCTTCTATCGGCTTTCTAAAAATAAATGGAGCTATGGGCATTATTCGTAAAACGTCGCGAACACACATATCCATATACGCTAGTTTTTGAACGTCTTCGTATGTGATTGCGGCCTTTTCTCCACCAACAACGTTCCGAATTTCTTCAAAAGCCAATTTCTACAAAATTAAATAAAATATGTAAAAGTGTAAAGTTTTGAAACATTTACCTGATATGCTGGATACATTCCAAAACACACACAAAGGGTTGCGCCCGTAAGAGTAACAGTATCTTCACTCTAAAGCTTACAATTAATAATTTTTCTGTAATTGAAGAAAAAATTACCGTTAGATACAAAGTCAGAAGGTGATGCACGAAATCTTTATAATTTATCGAATCTGGATCGGACATTATCGTTTGATTAATTTGATCCACTATTGGTGTAGTGAAACAATTTTGATTTTCATTGTTTTGGATCCTCTTGTTCGATTCCAAAATTACCTAAAAAACCGAATTTACAACAAATTGTAAATTTTTCCAATAAAACCTGCATTTTCAAAAAACTGATGAAGGTACTTCAACATTTCCTCTTGTTCCTGTTTTCGAGGAGTTAAGTTGTAAATAAAGTCCAACTTAAGCCACGGTTTGGTTGCTCTTTCATATAGATTACTATACAGTCTATAAGAATTGCGAATTTAGTAATATGAAGCAATTGACAGCAGTAAAAATGAAAAAACTTTAAAAGCAAATTTCAAAAAAGTAGCTAAAAGTTATTACACATCGATCGAGTGAAAAAATTCTTTAGATTTTCCCTTCTGGGCATCTATTCGGACTCCCAAAATCGTTTCTAAAAATAATAAATTATTAAGATTAGATAAGTAAATTTTTTTATTTCCGATTCACATAATAAACACAAACAAAACAGTTTTAAGACGATTTTGTTCAAACTTTATGATTACATTAGGCTCTTACTTTTTGTCACTTAATTTCTACCCGGTCAAATGATGGAAGATCCCTAGGGCGCTCTAGAGGAGAAACCTCTGAGGCCGAAGTCTGGCCCTGGTGGACAAGGAGCTTTAGAAGGAAAACTTTGCACAATGGCTTCTAAAAAGGCACAGAAAGCATGAGGGCACATAGCCACACAGTGGCACGTCGGTGAGGTTTTAAACGATGTCTACAGGAAGCTTGCTCCCCCTCTCTAAATAATCCAGAGATCCAGAGACCAGTTGATATACAAAAGATTGATCTAAACATGCATGAAGCCTTTTATTAAAGCAAATACATTTTTAAAGCCTGTAACGCTTGTTTATATTTGAAAGGTATTTAAGTACAGCCATCACAGCCCTTAAACAGCATGACACCTTGTGAAAATAGCCCTCCTCTTTCAGATCAGTACAGACTGTTGAACCAGTAAAGTGGAGTGGGACGGCTCAAAAACAGACGTGGGACGGGAGTACAGGAGAGACTGATTAGAGAATATAAACCTTACAGTTTTGCAGGGTTTTTAAAAATTTGTATAATGGGCCAAAATCAGTAATCCAAACGGTTGAGCTCTATATTTGTATTCTAAAATTCTCTACCCCCAAATTCTGTAAGCGAACAAGTGTAAAGTCAAAGAATTTGAGCAAAATCGATTTTCCTTGAGAAAAAGTATGTTGAGCCGTTTTTACTTACCTCCAATTATTTCGGCGAAACAGTAATGTATGTAGTCGAAAACATCAAAAGTTTTTCCGTCGAGATGTTTTTCTAAAATTCGCAACATGATGTTAATTTCCCTTTCGTAATTTTCGAAGTTTTCCGAAATGTGTTTAGAATTAAGCAGCGGTTGGAGAATTTTTTTGTGTTTTTTATATTTAGGACCTAAACGACAAACGTGTTGTGAAAATTGACAAATTAATTAAATAGTGCTCACCTCCAAAGCTGCTAATTAATCCGTCACCAAGATAAATTTGAAGAATATCGTAAAAATCTTTTTTATATGCCATTTTGGGCGAGGATATGACTTTCTACAATTTTCAATTTCATTCGTAATAAACTCAAATTAACGCTTGTATTAAGCTAGTACTCACTTGTATGTGATCAGGTTTTGAAACATATATAACGAGTTTAGGGCCAAACCATAATCTCATTGGTGTTCCATATCTTTTAGCCAAATTCGGAAGAATGGTCACCATTCCTGTATAAAAAATAATCAATTTCAGAACAAAAAAGGTATTGCCACTCGCGACCATTGGAACAAAACACTTTAGCTTCAGTATAGGAGTCCTAACGACACGAGAATGAAAGCGTACGGTTTTAAAACAAATATTTGGATATTTCTAATTATTTTGACGCAATGTTGACAAACTCACTACTAGTGTCTCCTAGAAAATGCCCACCGTTTCCAATTATCGGATAAGCCAGTGGCCCATTTATTTGAAACGATATTAAGTACTCTTTGCGCTTTATCCAAAAATAGTATAAAAGTAAAGATAACATTCCAACAATGGCGATTAGTACTGAAACATGCATCTGGAAACGTTAACGAAATTATTTTCCATTTTTGGATCGAGAAAATGTCTTAATGCGACACTTATTTATGTATAAGATTACCTTGAAGCAATTTAAGGATATGCCTGAAAATCCTAAATCCGCAAAAACAGTTACACGGTCAACTAACGTATGCTTCTTATCGATACCGAGAGTTCAATTTCAGTTTTTATCAAAACTACGACCTACTGTAGTTTACGTCATATTGCACTATTTCTTAAGTGGTGGTAGAAAAAATGTAATTAATTAGAACTGGACGCACACGTATTGAAATTAAAATTCCATAAAATCAAGTTTATTATACTATTTTGAAAAAATAACTTTTAAATGAGAACGTTTTCCTTGAGTGGGCAATAGGCCGCTGAAAGAAGATAGAGAATGATCTCTCCTTTACTATTTTATATTTAATTAGGTACATCTCTGTTCGATTCTTTGGCTGTTCTTGAGGAAATAAAACGTAATGTTTCTAATGAAGAAACAAAAACTTAATAATTAAATAAATATACATATAAGTACAGTAAGTGATGATTTCTATAATAATTAATGCCAAAATAAATTTGTAATTAAGTATGAATTAATTATTTACACGATACATAATAAACACTATAAAAACCTAATGTATTTCTAATCGCACTTTGAGCAATTTTTTAAAGTTCGACGGCGGACGAGAGGTTTTTAAAATATTTTGGCTCTTTTGATTAATTCGGGTCGGGCTCTTCCTGCGTTTGTTTCAGCTGGAAAAATATGGAAATGCCCTTTTGTCGGGTAAAAGCGAGGAATGTTTTTGTGATGGTGCAGATACTTGCCCAATTGGTCTACTTTTAGCTAGCCCGTTACGATTTGAGGAATGTTGTCAAAAGTTCTCAAAATGGGGCCTTTTTAAATTGATTCTTAATGTGAAGAAAACAAAATATCTAGAGAGGAGAGGGTATGGCTCCCAGGCTGAGTTAACGTGCAGTAACAATGTGTTGTGCCGGTTATTGAGCTATAACTAACCTCCAGGTAGGTACAATACAAAGAAATTAAAAAGAGAAATGAGCTTTATTAAAAGCTTCTACTAATGAAAAAGAATAGTCAAATCAAGAGGACACTTGGCACTTCTGATGAAAGTCCAGCGCTAGCGGAAACCAGTAGCTACTCTTTAGTGATTCGAAAAAGCGCCATATAGCATTTTATAAGAACTAGAGAGGAGAAACCCCTGGATTGCTCCGTGAAAGCAAAGAAACCGAGATGAAGTATTGGTAACGAATAACGAAAAAAAACAGCGTGGCGCGCTGACAGTTCTGCTGAAAAAAAAACGCTATTTCACTGTTCAGGAAACTTTTAAAAATAATAATGATTTGGTAGCCACAGTTCGTAATTTTCGTACAAAATATGGTCGGAATAGTGATTTAGCGTCTTCAACTGTGAAGAAATTAATTTAAAAAATTATGCAGACTGGATCAATTAGTGATCTTAAGCACTCCTTCAACAAGTCGTTCAACGCAAGACATCGAAGAAACAAATTCATCCCCAACGTGCCACTTTTTGGTGCGGATTTTGGGCCAAAGACATCATTGTTCTTCGAAAATGCGGCTGATCGGGCAATAGCAGTTAATGGAGCTTGCTATTGCGACATGATAATGCCGTTTTTGAACCTAATATGCAAAATATGGATGAGGACGATACGCGCTTTCAACAAGACGGTGCCACATGCCATACAGTCCGAGAAACAATTCAATTACTGCATGAATCATTTCCTAGTTGTGTAATTTCGCGTTTGGGTGATCAGAATTGGCAGTCCAAATAATGCGATTTAACTTTGTTGGACTTTTTTCTACGCTTTTTTTTTAAGTCGGCGGCGAGGCGGCCGGCCTCGACTGCTAGGACGTCACGTCCGGTCGCGACTGCTGGACGTCGCGGCCGGACGCGGCCGCAGACGTCGCAATGCTAACAAACCCACGGCCACCCATACCTCGAAGGAGAAAATTGAGCGTTGTATCGGCAAGTTTTAACAAAAGAGTGCGTATGTGCCAGCAAAGCCGCAGAGGCCAAATTTACCCAATACCTATGCTATTTCATACATAACCTTATACTCCTAGTCTTAGACTGTATATGTGTATATGTCTGTATAAACCTGTGGTTTCTACCAAAATTACTATGTGAATTTTGAGACATTCTTTAGAAGATCTACACTTTGAGATTTCTGTCAAAAGAAAAAGATAATATAGCGTTTTCAATTTGGAGAAAAGCGACAATTGTTTCTAAATTATGGAAGTGGAGGAGGATTTTAAAATCCTCAGAGTAAGGATTGGTTTTACCACCGCTAGTCGACCGCGCTCAACCATTAGTCGAAGCTCGACTAAAAGTTGAAAGCATCTTTTCGGTTTTACAATCGATAGTCAACGAAAAAAATGACGTCCAACTTTTAGTTGTATTGACTAGCAGATATTCTGCTTGTCAAGCACCAAAAGTGCTAGTCTGTTTGCTTTATTTTTATACCGCCAGGGCACCAGGAGAAATATAACAAAAGAATAAATACCAAAAAATTTTTAAATAAATATGTTTACCTTTTTTTTGTTACAAAATTTTTATGTTGCTTTTTTTAAGCTTTTCCCCTGTTCGTTATTATTTTTTTACGTTATTTTTTATTTTCCTTACTCATTTATTACGTAACCTTTTTTTTTAAATATACAGTGCTTGATTGTGCGTATGCAACATACGAAAAAAGTGCAGGTGTACTAATGTAATTTTACAAAAATGTAATTGTACAAATCACACGTCAAAGTATTAAATCTACAGATGTAAAATAGCACGTGTAATTTAAAAAAATAATAAGTACAAGCACAGGTAGATAACGGATAACAGGTAACCAAAGTAAGGGCAAGGTTATGACTGGCCCTGGCGCTATTGTGTATTCGCATTGTAATTAGGATGTTACTATACATTTCTTTGGTACCAGAAACAACTCGTTTGTTAAAGTGACTAGAGGATTCAAAACGATTGTAAAACCCATTGTCGCCTACAACTAATGGTCGACGTGGACTAATAGTCACTTCGACTATTAGTCGAGAACACAAATGTAAAACCGGTCCTAAGTATGAATCGATGAGTTACTTCCGCTTTTGTGTCCATTTGCGACTAGACTATAATATATATTATATGATATTTAGATACCTATGCGATGATGTATAATTAAGTCCCTAATTAAAAGTAACCTTTATAATTTAATGAATACTTTGATGATTGAAATACCAAGTATATTCATTTGTTTTTATCTGTACAAATGAGGAAGTACAAAACCAATAAGAATAAGTACAAAAAGTAATTATTTCCTGTACTAGTGCAAAAAGTTAATAAATGCTGAGAGTTCAAACCCCATGTGCAAAATCCTATGTCTCAGATCTAAATCAACATGCAACATGCGATACTCTGATTGTAAAAAACGGTAGCACTCAGCTAGTATCTTAGCTAAGTTTTTTTGGTAATTATGGCGCTGTAAAAACCCTGCGCAGAATAATCCCCACCATATTCAAAAAATTACCTAACAATATACCAAAAATTAGAAAATTCGGCATCTTAATTTTCACTCGTTAATAACAGCATGTTTTTAATTTTTCCTTATGTGTTCCTGCTATTTTCGTTATGCAATGGAAGTAACAAAAGAAAGCCCGTGTGTGATACTATAAAAAATTATGAAAAAACTATTTTACCCAGCAGTATAAAAACAGTAGCTAAAGGTGATTATTATGGAGCTATAATTACAGTTTTACATCAGATGTATGTTTCATCTTTCAAATATTGGCCAAATCCAACAAACGATGATTGTAAAACTCGCAATGTTAAAATGGGTAAGTTTAAATAATGTTTATTTTATTAAACGACGACTGAATTTTTAGGTAACATGACAGTCAAATTTAGTATGCGTTCGAGAGGATGTTGTACTACCTGTTGTTTAATACACAATACAGAATCTCATCTTAAACTGTATTACGTTAACAAGCATATAGAGCCAGCAGTAGTGAATTTAAAGAAGAAAAAGAAAAGGGCACTCTCTGCTTTAGGTGTTAGTAGTCGGGCGACCACAATTTTATATTTTCATGGGTTTTCTGAAGATGGTTATGGCGGAATATTAGTTAAGAAGATAACTGAAGGTACTGCTAGATTTTAAAAAAATTCGCTTATCTATTTCTCATTTAACGCTGGTTTCTCGCAAGCCACGGTTTTCACGTATAATATGTACTATAGACTCGCACTCACTCACACGCAAACGTACACCAAAGACATTACAAATGACACGCGATTATTTGGATACGGTATGCACTAATTGCCGAAGGAAAAGCCACAAAAAGAAGAAACGAATTGAAGGAAACTACTGATTGTTACGTAGCCCATGGCGTTTGACGCTGAGCCATTAACATTTACAGTCTAGCGCCGCTTTGTCAGCCTAGCATAAGTGATAATAAATAGCTAGTTTACAAGCAAAACTAATAAAAGGTCTCTTGTCTTATTTGCCTGTTTTAGCCTATTTAGGTAGAAATGAAACTTACAACGTATTTAAATTGGATTATAGCGAATTGGCCCCCATACCATGGTATGTCGAAGCAATAGATAATTGCAAACTTATCGCCAAAGCAATGGCTAAATTTGTGATATTTTACGACAAAACTGGCGAACTTCCAATTGAAAACATACATCTAATTGGTATAAGTTTAGGTGCTCAATTGGCTAGTTACGTAGCGAAAGAAATTGGTAAATACAAAAAGGTTAAAAGGGTGACTGGTTTAGATCCTGCATATCCTTTATATCAGTTCAAAGGTAAGAATTTCGTAATTTATACCGCTTTCTTCCAAATAAAATAAAATTTAAGATGAATCTGAAAGGCTTGCAAAAACAGATGCCGAATTTGTCGATGTAATTCACACTGATCCAGGAGCTTACGGTTTTCCACTTTCAGTAGGACATGCTGACTTTTATATAGACTATCCTTCAATGCCTCATCCTGGATGCAGCTTATTCGAATTACTTGACAAAGGCCTATTAGGATACTTCAGTAAGATGCTCCTTTATTGTGGTTTAAGAAACTAATTAATTGAGTTTATTTAGTTACTTGCGATCATATTCGCTCGTTGCTTTTGTATAAAGAGTCTGTAGAGAATCCTTACGCATTTCCAGTTGTTACAACAACTGCTAGCGGAAAAATGGTGGGTTATATGGGCCTTTTAGCTAACAAAACGTAAGTCACTTTTTTATATTCTTCTTTGTTTTAAATTTTAAATGAAAGGCAGCTATCGCTTGAACATTTTTATACAACTTACAATGGTAAAACTGGAAGTGAATTGCAAATTAATGTAATGAAAGCAAAAGACCTGTTGTTATAGCCTAACCCGTAGTTATAGTGAAAATTTATTGTTAAGCATTAACCAAACTTAACAAACACATTCATTGTTTTAGGACTACCCTAGGAGATTTTCATATGGTAAATATTCAGCCTAAAACCAGTTTGTGAGAGATCTGGAAACGGATAGCTCATTGGAGTTATTCTATTGTGTATTTCTTATTATTTTAATCAAAATAAAGTAAACAATTTCGGTGTATTACAATCATCATCTTCACTTTTATTGATTGCAATATTTCTTATCCTGATCCCAAGATGAGTAACCTGGGCATCCGAGACGCGGGGTCGTCCTTATGTACGAACATATTGGATACGATATCTGGGGAACTAGGTACCAATTGAAATAATACATATTTTAGGTGCTCAATTGGCCCATTCGTTGTTCATAATTCAAGGTCAAGACAACACTAGTGAATTTAAACAAGAAAAAGAAAGAAACGCTCGCTCATTTAATTGTTAGTAGTTAGGCGACAACAGTTTTATATTTCCATGGGTTTTCTGAAGATGGTTCCACTGGAAGATCTGGCAACATTTCACGCATAAGAAGTTACGCGGGGTTAATAAAGAAATACATATTACACTAATTGGCAATAAGGTAAATAGGTTATTGGTTGTAATAGTTCTAAGTTTATAAAAGAGGTTTTGGGGGATTAGAGTGAGTTAGTAGAAGAGTTTGGTAATGACCGAGAGAGTAAAACAAGTTCTTGAATTACGAGAAGTTGAATGTACCTATACAGCGACTTAATAAAAATCAGAAGATTCAATTATTAAAATATATGTTGGGGTGAGTTGGTGTTGTTTTCATTTGCGTATATTCTAGTACCGCTAGAGTCGGGTGGGCTGAGGTTGTCACACCCACGGGGTCGTGACAATATGTAGACGATACTTTGGTAGTATGGGACCACGGAAAACAGGAGCAAGACCGTTCCTTGAAACACCTAAACTGCGGACACACCAACATCCAATTTACTATGGAATTACAGAAGGATGGGCAGCTCGCTTTCCTGGATATTTTGGGCGTCAGATCGATGGAACACTGAATTACAAAATATATAGAAAACCCACACACATAAACCGATGCTTACACAAAAACTCGAACTATCGCCCGAAACAAAAGAGAAGGTTCATCAAAACACTTATGAGATGGAGCCACAAAATTTTCCAAGCGGCAATACCTCAAAAAAACAAAGATCTACAAGCCAATGGCTGCACGGAAAAAAAGTTAAAGTGCGCATTACACCCTACAAGAACTATTGGCGAAAAACCACAAGACCAACTAGCACCCACAGAGAAAGTGTTCGTCCCCTACATCAAAAGCGTTACCGTTCGCATAAGAACATTATTGGACAAACATAACATCAAATCTATCTTTAAGCTCACGAGAAAAGTTCAAGAAACCCTGCGCTCAGTTAAAGACGTCAGAGACTCGCTGACAAACGCAGAAGTATACAAGATCCCTTGCTCATGTGTACATCGGTAAGACAAAACGGAGTAACAATGCCAGAATATCAGAACACAAAAGAACTTGTCGGCTTCACCAAATTGAAAACTCTGCAGTGGCAGAACACGCTTTACAAATCCAAGTTCCAACCACCAGATCTTGTATATCAAGACCGAAGTATTATCAACCACGGCTCAGTACTACGCCCGATTGCAAAAAGAAGCCGTTGAAATTTATTATTATTACACCCCCACAATTTTAACAAAAAAGAGGAAGCACTAAGAATAAATAAAACCTGGTTCCCAGCCCTATGGTATCGAAATACCCAAACAAGACCTCCACCCGAAATCAAACACCAGAAAACACTCAGACAATTTACCAATCAGAAGCAAACAGAGAACTAAGCAACATCGCGACTATAAATACTGGTGCACCCGTCCGACACGCATCAGTCACTGCTGAACCACATGTACAGCCACACTAAAATGAATTGTGCACTAGCAAGTGGTAACTTTCCTCTTTTCATATAGGTACATTTTAGAAGATACTAACGGCATAAAAATTGAGAGTGATATAACTATAAAACATCTCATTTGTAATTCATAAAAATTGCAAGGCAGAAATTGCAAACTTGCGGATAAAGTAGTCTTCGAACGACCTATTTACAGTGACCAATAATTTTTGCGCCGACCGTGAGCGTAGTAGTACGACCGCTATCACACGGGATTCACTCAATTTCCCTTTGAAAATGACTACCAACCACAGTAGTGGGCGAAACGTCGGGTATCACAAATCACAAATATTGTTTTTTTTGGAGGTTGGAACTTTAAATTGAAATAAAACATGTATAATTTGATAAAATGAACTCTAATATATGATTTTCTACCATTTTTCAAGCATTAGTCGTCTGATTTCTCAAATAAAACACACAATGTTATTTTTTGTAGTTGGACAATTCGCTTGTGGATTCTCTTCGCTCCAAATGCAACAATTTCGTTTATTGACGCAGCCATTGAGCAAAAATGAGCCCCATCACTGAACAAAATTTTGCGATGAAACAATGGGCCACTAGATTTTCTTGCGTACGGTGCCGAATCGAGATGTTTGGATCTTCTTCGATACTTTTCTAAAGATCGCTTATATTTTCTTTGGTACGCACTCTTTTTTGTGCCACAGGGAAAGCTAACACCAAGTAGCGTAAGCGAAGTGCAAAATCGATCCATGGTTTGGCGAATTATTGGTTCGGATGGACGATTATGTCGATCGTAAAATGATCCGTGCGTTTCGAGAATAGAACCACAATTTTCAAAATAAATTTGCACGATTTTAAATCGTTGCAAATCTCACATGATAACTGAAACCAAGATTGTCTCAATCGAAAGTTCCAACCTCCTAAAAACACCCTAAAGAACCGTTCGACCACGGCCCATTTGCCCATTAACGCACCGATATCTTTACAAATCTGGCTCGCCGCGTATCAGATATGACAGATAATGAGATAATACGCTCGTGTATGCCACGCTAATGAGTTACTTCCGCATTTATGGCCATTTGCGACTAAACTATAAAACATACATTATATAATATTTAAGTACCTACCTAATGTAATTATTAAGTAATAAAAAATAACATTTATAATTAATTTGCCGAAGGAATCACCAAGTGCAACTATTTGTTTTGATTTCTTCAAAAAATGTGCGTTTTTGGACCTAATAAGTACAAAAGCAATCAGTTCCTGTACTAGTGCAAACCTTTAATAGATGTTGAGAGTTATTATAAATTGGGTTTAAAAAATAGAGTACCTGTTATTTATACCTATAACAAGTAGTAGGATATGAGCAAAGCTTTACAAAACGAGGTCGTACAGCGAATCGTAACGGGACATCAAAATGAAAAGTTATCGAGGAAGGTTTGGGAACGTTTATAACGGCAAATTATAATGGGCCAATATTTGCAACGACTAGATTTTGCAGGGCTATGGTAATTCGACTGGCACACCTACATTATTCTTTGTACAAAACAGTACCCACCTAAAGATATATATCTGTAGATTCCGTCTGTTATAATAAATTCAGCAGTTGAAACGAACGTTAAAACCCCATGCGTACAAAGCTCATTTTATATACAGTAAAATAAGTATTTTTGGTAATTATGACGCTGTAAATGTAGATTAATCCCCACCATATTCAAAAAACTTACCTAACCATATTCAAAATTAGAAAATTCAGCTTCTTAATTTGAACTCGTTAATAACAGCATGTTTTTAATTTTCCTTTATATGTTTCTGCTATTTTCGTTATGTAATGGAAGTAACAAAAGAAAACCCGTGTGTGATACTATAAGAAATTATGAAAAAACAATTTTACCCAGCAGTATAAAAACAGTAGCTAAAGGTGACTATTACGGCGCTGTAATTACAATTTTACATCAGATGATAGTTTCATCTTTCAAATATTGGCCTAATCCAACAAACGATGATTGTAAAACTCACCATCTTAAATTTGGTAAGTTTCAATAATGTTTTTTTATTAAACGACGACTGAATTTTTAGGTAACATAACAATCAAATTTAGTATGCGTCCGAGAGGATGTTGTACCATGTGTTGTTTAATACACAATACGGAATCGCATCTTAAACTGTATTACGTTAACAAGCATATAAAGCCAGCAGTAGTGAATTTAAAAAAGAAAAAGAAAAGGGCACTCGCTGCTTTAGGTGTTAGTAATCGGGCGACAACAATTTTTTATTTTCATGGGTTTTCTGAAGATGGTTATGGTGGACCATTCGCTAAAATGTTAATTGAAGGTACTACTAGATTTAAAAAAAATCGCCGATCTATTTCTCACTTAACGCTGGTTTCTCTCGAGCCACGGTTTTCACGTATAATAATATGTACTATAGACTCCACAAACGTACGCCACGCAATGACATTACAAATGACACGCGATTATTTGGAGACGGTACGCACTAATTGCGCAAGGAAAACCCACAAAAATAGTGAACGGACCGAAAGAAACTAACCATAATTATAGCGTAGCCCATGGCGTTTGACGCTAGACCATTACTATTTACAGTCTAGCACCGCTTTGCCAGCCTAGCGTAATTAACAGATAGCCCTGTCTCTAAGCTTAAAAGCAAAACTAATAAAATAGCTCTTGTCTTATTTTCCTTTTTTTAGCTTATTTGGGTAGAAATGAGACTTACAACGTATTTAAGTTGGATTATAGCGAATTAGCTGCCATGCCATGGTATGTCGAAGCAATAGATAATTGTAAACTTATAGCCAAAGCAATAGCAAAATTTTTGATATTTTACGACAAAACTGGCGAACTTCCAATTGAAAATATACATCTAATTGGTGTTAGTTTAGGTGCTCCATTAGCTAGTTACGTGGCGAAAGAAATTGGTAAATACAAAAAGGTTAAAAGGATGACTGCTTTAGATCCGGCATTTCCTTTATATCCATTCAAAGGTAAGAATTTCGTTCTTGACACCACTTTCTTCCAAATTATAAAAAAAAACTTTAAGACGATTCTGAAAATATTGCAAAAACTGACGCCGAATTTGTGGATGTAATCCACACTGATCCAGGACTCTACGGTTTTCCAACTTCATTAGGACATGCTGACTTTTATATAGAATATCCTTCAATGCCTCATCCTGGATGCAACTTATTCGAATTACTTGACAAAAACCTAGCTGGATACTTTAGTAAGAAACTCCTTTACTGTGGTTTAAGAAACTAATTAATTGCGTTACTTATTTATTCAGTTACTTGCGATCATATTCGCTCGTTGATTTTGTATAAAGAATCTGTGGAAAATCCTTACGCATTTCCAGTTGTTTCAACAACTGCTAGCGGAAAAATTGTGGGTTATATGGGCCTTTTAGCTAGCAAAACGTAAGTTATTATTTTATTTTCCTCTTTATTACAGATTTTAAATGAATGGCAGCTATCGCTAGAACAGTTTTATGCAATTTACAATGGTAAAACTGTTGACCTGTTACCTGTTGTTATAGCCTGCGATAACCAAACTTAACTTAACAAACAAATTCATTCTTTTAGGACTACCCTAGGAGATTTCCATATGATAAATATACAGCCCAAAACCCGTTTGTGAGAAATCTGGAAAGGAATGGCTAATTGGTATTATTCTATTGTGTATTTCTTAATATTTTAATAAAAAATAAAGTAAACAATTTCGGTGAATTACAAGCATCATCTTCACTTATATGTATTGCCGTATTTCTTATCCTGATCCAAAGATAAGTAACCTGGGCATTCGAGACAATGTATGATTTTAATTCTACGCGGAGTGGTCTCATATACAATATTTTTGAATCCACCCTCAGACAACAAAACTTGAGAACCACCGATTGAAAATATTCATATAATAATTGGTAGGTATTACTTTAGGTGCTCAATTGGCTCATTCGTTGTTTCATAGTTCAAGGTCAAATGGCTTAAAATAAAATTAGGGAATTTTAGTGGCGATTGATAGTGTTTCCAAAAAAAAAGTTTCACGAAGACAAAGTAGAAAAATGAAGAATTAAATTAATATACTATAAAATGAACCAAGAATATGGTTGGAGAACTACGGAACCCCTTTTAACCCTAGGTCCTAGACTTTATCGTTGGTAGCCTAATGGTAAATCTAAGCTTGGACTCTGTTTTCTTATTATTAGGCTTTCTGCTGGAGACAGCCACCCCCATCTTAACCATAAGAAACACATTGTAAAACATTGTAAATCCGCTATTAAAGACTCTTCGGGTAACTTGTAATATTTGCAAATATCTGTTACACTTGAAATGGCCAAATTACCAAAAAATCAACCGATAATATACGTAACAATATTTGAAATAAATTTTGGCAACTACTTCTCACTTTAGAAAACACTTAATATTCCTTTAGCGCCGGTACATAGTGCAAAAATACTGTTATTCATTTATATTCAAATTCTACTAATATACTACTTTTTTTTACCCACACCTGTAATTATTGTAGTATAAATATAGAAACATAGAAAATTTAAAAAGTGGATTAGAGCATGTTTACAATTTTAACTATACTTTATTCAAATTTAAGGTGCAGTAAACGTCAACATACAGTGTGTCCACAAACTGCTTGTAAACTTCCTTATTTTTCATTTTTATATAAAAAGTCATTCTTTTTAAAGAGTTTTGCTTCTTCTAAGAAGTCCTTTGCCAAAGTCAAAATGTCGATGTAACGTACAAGGTGTTTAGAAAATAGGGAAACGATATTGAAGATAAAAGTAAAGTACTAGTTATACGAGAAGAAATGAAAAATGTTAGGGGAAAAAGTTGTTTCTAATGTTAATAGAAGCCCAGACATGAAATTTGAACATCGAAAAGTACATTATCGCTCGAACACCTCATGGAACGACGATATTTTTCAGTTTGCGTGGTGCTGCTTAAAGGCTTAAAGGTATAATCATCAAATCCAATTACGGATCTGTCAAAAATCTTTAGGGCCTACCGTTTTACGGGTAAATTGCTTTAAAAATGCTTTAAAAGTGGATATTTATGCATAAACAGCCGTCCTTAAGTCAAATTTTTGTTCTTTTATTAAATTTCAAAAATAACAGTACTTACAAAAGTTTACGTTTATGCATAAACATCAACTTACCAATAATTTTTAAAGCAATTTTACTCGAAATCGGTGGATCCTATCGATATTTGACAAGGGTATATTTTCTACGTAAATAATTATGAAATTTAATAATTTCATGTAAAAAATAAAAGAAACCTACGAAATAATAAGTTAAGGCGACTATTACTAGCACCTTTCCTCCAGATTTAACCTACTCTGAATTGACATCTCAAAATCTTAATAAGGTGGTCCTGTTAAGCATGAAAAGTTGGTAGTTATGCAAAATTTCAAAATTATTATCTACAACGGTTTTGGGGATATTAAATAAAAACTCTCTTCAAAGACAACAATTTAAGGGCTGTATCTCCCTTAGGAGACACCGTGGAGAAAACTTTATTAAACTTTTTGTTATAAATCGACTTGCTCTATGTACACTGAAACGTTGAGTACGTATTTTAGATGTATTATACATATAATATTTAAGTACCTACCTAATGTAATTATTAAGTAATTAAAAATAACATAATATATGATTTGCTGAGTGAAATATCAAGTACTTACAGTTATTTGTTTTCATTTGTACAAAAAATGAGCGTTTTTGGAACGAATAACGAATAAGTACAAAATGCAATCAGTTCCTGTACTCTGCACTAAATTGGGAAAATTAGAGTAGTACCTCTACCTGTTATTTATATAACAAGTAGTGAGATATGGACAAAGCTTTACAAAACGAGATCGTAGAGCGCATCGTAACGAGACATCAAAATGAAAAGTTATCGAGGAAGGCTTGGGAACGCTTATAACGGCAAATTATATGGGCCAATATTTGCAACTACTCGATTTTACAGGGCGATGCAACTGGCACCTCCAGATAGATTATTCTCTGTATCAAAAGATAGGTAGAGCCCACCTAGAGCTACATATCTGTAGCTTTTGTATGTTATCATAATCTTAGCAGTTAAAACGGACTTTAAAATCGCATGTGCAAAAAACTCATTTTATATACAGTAAAGTCCTATGTTTGTCTCAGATCTTGATCAACATGCGTAGGTATGCAAATATCCAGGTTTAGCGATACTCTGACTATAAAAAAGAGTCACCTCCGCTAGTATCTTAACTAAGTTTTTTTGGTAATTATGACGATGTAAAAACCTTGCCCAGATGAATCCCCACCATATTCAAAAAATTACCTAACGATATTCTCAAAATTAGAAAATTTGGCATCTTAATTTTTACTCGTTAATAACAGCATGTTTTTAATTTTCTCTTATATGTTCCTGCTATTTTCGTTATGCAATGGAAGTAACAAAAGAAAACCCGTTTGTGATACTATAAAAAATTATGAAAAAACTATTTTACCCAGCAGTATAAAAACAGTAGCTAAAGGTGATAATTATGGCGCTGTAATTACAATTTTACATCAGATGATAGTTTCATCTTTCAAATATTGGCCTAATCCAACAAACGATGATTGTAAAACTCGCCATCTTAAAATTGGTAAGTCTTAATAATGTTTTCTTATTAAACGACGACTGAATTTTTAGGTAACGTAACAATCAAATTTAGTATGCGTCCGAGAGGATGTTGTACTACGTGTTGTTTAATACACAATACGGAATCTCATCTTAAACTGTATTACATTGACAAACATATAAAGCCAGCAGTAGTGAACTTGAAGAAGAAAAAGAAAAGGGCCCTCTCTGCTTTAGGTGTTAGTAATCGGGCGACAACAATTTTATATTTTCATGGGTTTTCAGAAGATGGTTATGGTGGACCATTCGCTAACATGATAATTGAAGGTACTACTAGATTTTTAAACAATCGCTTATCTATTTCTCACTTAACGCTGGTTTCTCTCAAGCCACGATTTTCACGTATAATATGTACTATAGACTCACACAAACGTACGCTATACAAAGACATTAAAAATTTGAAAAAACGCGATTAATTGGATACGGTACGCACTAACTGCGCATGGAAAACCCCATAAAATAGTGAACGAACCGAAAGGACCTAACAATTGTTGCGTCGCCCATGGCGTTTGACGCTAGACCATTGATGCTATTTACAGTCTAGCGCCGCTTTGCTAGCCTAGCATAATTAATGGATAGCCCTGTCTCTTGCCTTACAAGCAAAACTAATAAAATAGCTCTTGTCTTATTTGCCTTTTTTTAGCCTATTTGGGTAGAAATGAGACTTACAACGTATTCAAGTTGGATTATAGCGAATTAGCTCCCATGCCATGGTATGTTGAAGCAATAGATAATTCCAAACTTATCGCCAAAGTAATAGCAAAATTTGTGATATTTTACGACAAAACTGGCGAGCTTCCAATTGAAAATATACATCTAATTGGTGTTAGTTTAGGTGCCCAATTGGCTAGTTACGTAGCGAAAGAAATTGGTAAATACAAAAAGGTTAAAAGGGTGACTGGTTTAGATCCGGCATTTCCTTTATATCCATTCAAAGGTAAGAATTTCGTTGTTAACACCACTATCTTCCAAATTATAAAAAAGCCTTAAAGACGATTTTGAAAATATTGCAAAAACTGATGCCGAATTTGTTGATGTAATCCACACTGACCCGGGAGTCTACGGTTTTCCAACTTCATTAGGAGATGCTGACTTTTATATAGACTATCCTTCAATGCCTCATCCTGGATGCAACTTATTCGAATTACTTGACAAAGGCCTATTTGGATACTTTAGTAAGAATCTCCATTACTGTAGTTTAAGAAACTAATTAATTGCGTTACTTATTTATTCAGTTACTTGCGATCATATTCGCTCGTTGCTTTTGTATATAGAGTCTATAGAGAATCCTTACGCATTTCCAGTTGTTACAACAACTGCTAGCGGAAAAATGGTGGGTTATATGGGCTTTTTGGCTAACAAAACGTAAGTTACTTTTTATATTCTTCTTTTTTTAAATTTTAAATAAAAAGCAGCTATCGCTAAAACATTTTTATACACTTTACAATGGTAAAACTGGAAGTGAATTGCCAATTAATGTAATGAAAGCAAAAGACCTGTAGCGAATTCTTGATATTGATTAGGGACGTCCTGCTGCGGTCCTTCTATACGGTCGGGAAATTTCTCGATCATCGGATCGAGACATTGTAATTTGGATTTTAAATTGTTTAAACACTTATTGTTTTAGGACTACCCTAGGAGATTTCCATATGATAAATATACAGCCTAAAACCCGTTTTTGATAAATCTGGAAACGCATGGCGAATTGGAATTATTTTATTGCGTATTTATTAATATTTTAATAAAATAGAAAATAAACAATTTCGGTGTATTAATTACAAGCATCATTTTCACTTATATTTATTGCCATATTTCTGATCCTGATCCAAACATGTGTAACCTGGGCATCCGAGACAATGTATGATTTTAATTCTACGCGGGGTCGTCTCTAGGATATTTTTGAATCCACTCTACGAACGACAAAACTGGAGAACTATCAATTGAAAATATATATAGGGGACCTTTTGAAAATTGTGTTTTTGAATTTACTATAAATTGTCTGGATTTTAAGTGTTTATAATTTGTTATTGAAAAAAAATAAATAATTTCCATATCACGAGATATCTTGCGGTTTTTATGAATTTTTGGTAAAGCAGAAGCACGACTATAAATTATCCGAGATAAGCAGATAAGAGATAAGAAAAATTATTTGTCTATGTTCGAACTTAGAAAAAAGTAATCACGACAATAATAAGTAGGTAACATTAATTGAAATACATTTTGGCAACTACTTCTCACTTTAGAAAACACTTAATATTTCTTTAGCGCCGGTACATAGTACAAAAATACTGTTATTAATTTATATTTTTTAATTCTAATAATCTATTTTTTTGCCCACACCTGTAATTATTGTAGTATCAATAAATTAAGCAAATAACCAAAATCCCTACTATACCTAAACTGTCCCGGACGAGTTTACCTAAAAGAGCGCTTACATTTTACCAACATGTTTGAAATATACATGTATTATACATGTATTTTAACAAGTATATAACATTAATTTTATTTCCCAACGTACCAAAGCCAGAATACAAAGAATAACAATAATTATAAACCAAATGAACAGGTAACGTCAAATTAGTCAAATTGAGGGAAAACAATTGAGCTTTGAAAATTTGTAATAGATTTTATTATTATTTTTTAAATACGTTGGCCATGTTAAATTTGAGTTTAAACTTCAATCAAATATTACTCAAAGGGGGTAGCAGTAATAACATTTTGTCCTCTACAAAACTTACTTATTTTTTTGAGATCTTCTCAACGATGCCACTTTTGCCTTATGGTGCCATTTGAATTTATGGAGTTCTCAACAACTCAACAACAACAAACTCTTCGACATGCTAACCTATTATCCCCGCAATAAAAATATCGCCATTACATTCTTTATTAGAGAATGCTTTTGTTATAAAAGTTTTTGACCCAACTCTCTACAACTAACCGTTCTTATATGCACCCCAACATCCAATTCACTATGGAATCAGACAAGGATGGGCAGGTCGCTTTTTGGGATATTTTGGTCATACGTCAGAGGGATGGAAGACTGAGTCACAAAATATACATAGAAAACTGACACACACGGACCGATACTTACACAAAGAGTCAAACCATCACTCAAAACATAAAAAAGGGTTCTTCAAACACTTATGAGACCGAACCACAAAATTTTCCCATCGACAATGATACCTCAAAAAAAATTTTGAACACATAACCAGAGCTCTATAAGCCAATGGCTGCACGGAAAAAGAGGTAAAGCGCGCATTACACCCGAGAAAAACTATTGGCGATAAACCACAAGACCAACTAGCACCCACAGAGAAAGGAAAATTCCTGGACAAGCATCACATCAAAACCATTTTTAAACCCACGAGAAAAGTTCAAGAAACCCTGCGCTCAGCAAAAGACGCCAGAGAACCGCTGACAAACGCAGGAGCCTACAAGGACCCTTGCTCGTGTATACCTCGCTAAATGAGCTACTTCCGTTTTTGTGGCCATTTGCGACTAGATTATTATTTATATAATATTTAAGTAGGTACTTAATGTAATTATTTAAGTAATTAAAAATAACATTTATAATTAATTTGCCGAGTGAATCACCAAGTGCAACTATTTGTTTTCATTTGCACAAAAAATGTGCGTTTTTGGAACGAATAAGTTCAAAAAGCAATCAGTTCCTGTACTAGTGCAAACGTTTTTAATAGATGTTGAGAGTTAATATAAATTGGGATTAAAAAATAAAGTAAGTACCTGTTATTTATATAACAAGTAGTAGGATATGGGCGAAGCTTTACAAAACGAGGTCGTAGAGCGAATCGTAACGAGACATCAAAATGAAAAGTTATCGAGGAAGGCTTGGGAACGCTTATAAGGGCAAATTATATGGGCCAATATTTGCAACTACTCGATTTTACAGGGCGATGCAACTGGCACCTCCAGATAGATTATTCTCTGTATCAAAAGGCAGGTAGAGTCCACCTAAAGCTAAAAGCTACATATCTGTAGCTTTTGTATGTTATAATAATCTTAGCAGTTGAAACTGACATTAAAATCACCTGTGCAAAAAACTCATTTTATATACAGTAAAATCCTTATGTTTGTCTCAGATCTTAATCAACATGCGTAGGTATGCAAATATCCAGGTTTAGCGATACTCTGATTATAAAAAAGAGTCAACTCCGCTAGTATCTTAACTAAGTATTTTTGGTAATTATGACGCTGTAAAAACCCTGCCCAGATTAATCCCCACCATATTCAAAAAACTTGACTAACAATATTCAAAATTAGAAAATTCGGCATCTTAATTTTTACTCGTTAATAACAGCATGTTTTTAATTTTCCCTTATATGTTCCTGCTATTTTCGTTATGCAATGGAAGTAACAAAAGAAAACCCGTGTGTGATACTATAAGAAATTATGAAAAAACTATTTTACCCAGCAGTATAAAAACAGTAGAAAAAAGTGATTACTACGGCGCTGTAATTACGATTTTCCATCAGATGTACGTTTCATCTTTCAAATACTGGCCTAATCCAACAGACAATGATTGTCGAATTCACGATGTTAAAATGGGTAAGTTTCAATAAAGTTTTTTTATTAAACGACGACTGAATTTTTAGGGAACATAACAATCAAATTTAGTATGCGTCCGAGAGGATGTTGTACTACGTGTTGTTTAATACACAATACGGAATCTCATCTTAAACTGTATTACATTAACAAGCATATAAAGCCAGCAGTAGTGAATTTGAAGAAGAAAAAGAAAAGGGCACTCTCTGCTTTAGGTGTTAGTAATCGGGCGACCACAATTTTTTATTTTCATGGGTTTTCTGAAGATGGTTATGGTGGACCATTCGTTAAAATGATAATTGAAGGTACTAGATTTTAAAAAAATCGCCGATCTATTTCTCACTTAACGCTGTGGTTTCTCTCGAGCCACGGTTTTCACTTATAATACGTACTATAGACTCGCACTCACTTGCACACAAAGACTTACGCCACGCAAGAACTTTGCAAATGACACGCGATTATTTGGATACGGTACGCACTAATTGCGCAAGGAAAACCCACCAAAAATAGTGAACGGACCAAAAGAAACTAACAATTGCAGCATCGTACATGGCGTTTGACGCTAGACCATTACTATTTACAGTCAAGCACGGCTTTGCTAGCCTAGCATAATTAATGGATAGCCCTGTCTCTTGCCTTACAAGCAAAACTAATAAAATAGCTCTTGTCTTATGTGTCTTTTTTTAGCCTATTTGGGTAGAAATGAGACTTACAACGTATTTAAGTTGGATTATAGCGAATTAGCTGTCATGCCATGGTATGTCGAAGCAATAGACAATTCCAAACTTATCGCCAAAGTAATAGCGAAATTTTTGATATTTTACGACAAAACTGGCGAGCTTCCAATTGAAAATATACATCTAATTGGTGTTAGTTTAGGTGCTCAATTAGCTAGTTACGTGGCGAAAGAAATTGGTAAACACAAAAAAGTTACAAGGATGACTGCTTTAGATCCGGCATTTCCTTTATACCCATTCAAAGGTAAGAATTTCGTTCTTAACACCATTTTCTTCCAAATTATAAAAAAACTTTAAGACGATGCTGAAAATATTGCAAAAACTGATGCCGAATTTGTGGATGTAATCCACACTGATCCAGGACTCTACGGTTTTCCAACTTCATTAGGACATGCTGACTTTTATATAGATTATCCTTCAAAGCCTCATCCTGGATGCAACTTATTCGATTTACTTGACAAAGGCCTATTTGGATACTTTGGTAAGAAACTCCATTACTGTAGTTCAAGAAACTTAATTAATTGCGTTACTTATTTATTCAGTTACTTGCGATCATATTCGCTCGTTGCTTTTGTATAAAGAGTCTGTCGAGAATCCTTACTCATTTCCAGTTGTTACAACAACTGCTAGCGGAAAAATGGTGGGTTATATGGGCCTTTTGGCTAACAAAACGTAAGTTAATTTTTTTATTTTCCTTTTTATTTTAAATATTAAATGAAATGCAGCTATCGTTAGAACATTATTATACAATTTGCTATGGTAAAACTGGAAGTGAATTGCAAATTAATGTAATGAAAGCGAAATACCTGTTGTTATAGCCTAACCCGTAGTTATAGTAAAAATTTATTGTTAAGCGATAACCAAACTTAACTTAACAAACAAATTCATTGTTTTAGGAGTACCCGAGGAGATTTCCATTTGGTAAATATACAGCCTAAAACCCGTTTTTGAGCAATCTAGAAAGGCATGGAAAATTGGAATTACTATTCCATTGCGTATTTATTAATATTTTAATAAAAAATTAAGTAAACAATTTCGGTGTATTACTAGCATCATTTTCACTTATATTTGTTGCCGTATTTCTTATCCTGATCCAATGATATGTAACCTGGGCATTCGAGACAATGCATGATTTTAATTCTACGCGGAGTGGTTCTTATACGATATCTTTGAATCTATCCCCAGACAACAAAACTGGAAACCACCGATTGAAAATATTCATATAATTGGCATTACTTTACGTGCTTAATTGGCTCATTTTTTATTTCATAATTCAAATACAAATGGCTTAAAGGTTGAGGAATTTTAGTAGCGATTGATAGTGTCTCCAAGAAAGAAGATTCTCGAAAACAAAGTTGGAAAATGAAGAATTAAATTAGTTTATTACGAGATGAACGAAGAATATGGTTGGAGAACTACGGAGCCCATTTTAACCCTAGGTTCTAGACGTTATCCTTGTTAGCCTAATGGTAAATCAAAGTGTAGGCTCCGTTTCCTTATTAGGCTTTCTGCTAGAGAGGGTCTCCCCTATCTTGACCAGTAAAACATTGTAAAACATTGCAATTCCGCTATTAAGGACTCTTCGGGTAACTTCTAATATCTACAAATATCTGTTACACTTGAAATGTTCAATTCACTCGCTTTTACCAAAAAATAATTGAACCAATAATATACGTGACATTATTTATAAAATTTTGACAGCCACTTCTCACTTTAAAAAACACTAAAAACAGATACTTAGCACAAAAATGCTGTTATTAATTTTTATTATATTATTCTAATACTACTTTTTTATTGTCCCACACCTGTAGTTTTTGTAGTAACAATAAATTAAGCAAATAACCAAAATCCCCACCATACCTAAACTGTCCCCGACGAACTCACCTACGAAACATAGAAAATTTGAAAATCGGACAAGAGCATGTTTACAATTTTAACTATTATTTTTCTTCTATTTTCAGTATGTGATGGAAAGAGTAGAGGAAAATCGGTTTGCGATACTATAATCGATTATAAAAAAAATGTTTTACCAACGAGTATTAAAAGAATGGGTAAAAGTGATTATGTAGGAGCTGTAGCTATAATTGCACATTATGCCTATGTTTCGAATTATAAAAAATATTGGCCATATCAAACAGACGATGATTGCAAAACACAACACTTTACAGTTGGCGAGTATCAAATTTTTATTTTTATTTCAAAAAAAGACGATTGATATTAATTTCAGCTAAATTAACAGTGCAGTTTAGTATGCGCCCCAGAGGATGTTGTACTACGTGTTGTTTAATACACAATACGGAAGCTCATCTTAAACTGTATTACGTCGAAAAAAATAAAAAGACAACACTAGTTAATTTAAACACGAAAAATAAAGGAACGCTCGCTGCTTTAGGTATTAGTAGTTCGGCGACAACAGTTATATATTTTCATGGGTTTACTGAAGATGGTTCCAGTGGAATATCTGGTAAAATTTTAGCTCAAGGTAGGCACTACTAAATTTCACGACATATTGGCAGTTATCAACTTTTTGAGTAACTACCGCCAATACGTCACAAAAAACTTGGAAAACGCCACGTCAATACGATACACACCGTGGAGACTGAGACGGTTCGATATAAAACTGAAAGAGTTTCGTCAAGGCTTCATCATGATGACATAAGAATTAAATGAAAGCTTAAAAGTTCATTAACAAACAAATCGATAATAGCGAATTTCTCTGGAAAAAAAGAACAGCAACAGTGCCACAGTGTCGTACCTAATATCGCCCCGAGTGTCGAATAGATGTTGCAAACCGTTGCAAGCCTGCACTAAATTGTCCAATGAAGTTAACATTTGGCACTAGTGTTGCACTCTTTTTGACAATGAAATTCGCTAAAATCGCTGAAAGTATGCCTGTTTATACAAATTAAGTCATCTTAACCGCATTTTAGCTTATTTGAGTAGAAATGAGACTTACAACGTATTTAAACTGGATTATAGCCAATTGGCTGCCGTACCATGGTATCTCGAGGCAATAGAAAATTGTAAACTTATAGCCAAAGCAATAGCAAAATTTCTGATATTTTACGATAAAACTGGCGAACTTCCAATTGAAAATATGCACCTAATTGGCATTAGTTTAGGTGCTCAATTGGCCAGTCACGTTGCAAAAGCAATTGGTAAACGCAAAAAAGTTAAAAGATTGACTGGTTTAGATCCAGCATATGCTCTATATCCAGAAAATGGTAACAATTTTGCAATTTAAGTACATCCTTTGTTTCACAATTTACTAACTGAAATTTTAAGACGATTCCGAAAATATTGCAAAAACTGACGCCGAATTTGTGGATATAATTCACACCGATCCAGGAGGTAACGGTTTTCCAACTTCACTAGGACATGCTGACTTTTACATAGACTATCCTCCAGGACCTCATTCTCAATGTAATATTTTCGACTTAATTGAGAAGGGTCTAATCGGCTACTTTCGTAAGAAACTACATATTTTGGGTTGTCCGATAAATTAATTAATCAGTTTATTTATTTTTACAGCATTGTGCGACCATATTCGTTCGTTTGTTATGTACATAGATTCTGTCGATAATCCTTACGCGTATCCAGTTAAAACAACTGTTAATGGTACAACTTTGGGTTATATGGGTTTGTTAGCTAACAAAACGTGAGTTAATATTTTAGTAAAATTTTGGTTAAATAACTTTTTTGTACAGAGGTTAGCCTCTAAAGTAAAGGGCTTCGAACCGTAACTGAATCAAAACCGTTATTTTTTCCGGAACTAAAGCCTGAACCAAAAAAATAAAGGTTCGAAGCCCTGCCCTAAAGAGAAGTCAAGTAAATATAATTCATCTGGCATTACTCAAATTATTTAAATATTACACTGATCTATGCTTTTAGAACTACCCTGGGAGATATCCATATGATTAACCAACACGTCAAAAACGCTTATGAAAGAGCTTTGGAAGAAGATGACTAATTAGACTGATTTTTTAGTTTTATTTTTCTCTATTTCAAGAAAGTTCTATTTGTAAAAATTGGTGTTTCAATTTATTTATTTAGATTACTGCATTAACACAGGGCTTTTCCTAATATAGGAAAAATAACGAAACGTGATTATCTCCGCCATAATCGCGAGAACGTAGAAGTGATAACGGCAAGCCCGTCGTTGCACGGCAGACAGTTGGATATTCACGTCAACGTATCGTGCGGTTCAAACCAATAATTAACGTTTAGATCATTTTCCATCGATTTTTCGAATATACCCCCCCCCCCCCTCTCTCTTTAAACGAGAACAGGCTTTCTTTCTTTTCACTTCGCAACTTGTTTTTTTTTTTGACATCTGAAGAGTCCGTGCCTCACAAGCCACGAGATTGGACAGAATCCACGCCGCCCCGACCCCGGCTGGTACACATATATAATATATAGATCACCTACACTCACCAAAGAAAGCCGCTCTTAAAGGCTAGGCTTAGAGTTTTGAAACGTATTTGTTATTTCGTTAGTGAACCCCGTTGGGGTTTATTTACAAATTGTTACCACCTCATGATTTAATTGTTTCATTTCTTTGGTATTTAATTGTAAATTTAATTTGTAATCAGGCTGCCGTTACCGTCCGGTGCTCAGCAACCAACTATGGACCCCAGGAGCCTAGGTTGCTTGGCGCCCAACTTTATAAACTGTCGTTTTGAACTCACAACCACCTTCCCTGCGTCTATCCTGAGTCCCCTGACGACCACCTGCCGGGTGGTGAACGAGTAGGAAAAAAGAGACTACGTAACAGGGGTGTCCTCCCAAATAGCACATACAACACATTGCGCAGCCATCTAAATTTTTTTAAAGTCCAACTTAATCACGGGTAAACCACGAGCCATTTTGACGCCCAAAAATGTTTCTAACTTAAAAACATATTACCTAATTGAATTTTTTATTCTCGCTTCATATGCTGAGTTTCAGTATGACCCTTCAGGACCTCATCCTGGATGTAAGATGTAACTTATACGAATTAATTGACAAAGGCATACTCGGATAGTTTAGTAAACTCGATTATTTATTATTTATGCTTTAAATTAATTAATTGAGTTACTAATTTAATTAGTTACTTAAAAAATGTAAGTACAAAAGGGCGAGATTGAGAATATAGAGAGATCTCTGAAACCTAAAAATACTATAGCCATCTACGCTCGCTCCACAATTCTATTTGATGAAGTTATTGAGACCATAATCATTCCCCCTAACAATATAAATTAACTAGTGCATTACCGATGGAGTATTTCCAATTAAACCAAAATTGGCCATAGTGATGCCCATCTTCGAGAAAGGTAACAGAGATGAGGCGAATAACTACCGACCCATGTCCATTCTTTCGGCATTCTCCAAGATAATTGAGGTTGCCATTAAGAACCGTCTGGGTGTCTGGTACGCTACTTTGAGAACTATCATCTTTTTCACGAGAGCCAGCATATATTCAGGATCAAAAGGGCTAGCATATCCGTAATGGTGGGCAACCATTACGGTTTTCTTTCTTACTCAAAGACGCAAAACGCGCAACCTGGGCATCCAAAACCAAGCATGATTTTAATTATTAATTATGTCGTATTGTATAGGAAGGTTACATTTACGTTATATTTGCGATGTGCTGGAGTTAAAATCCAGCAGCAGCTATACCTATTTTATACGCAACATTATTTATATGTATTTAAATTTATACCTAAATTATAAATTCTTTATTAAAATACAAAAATTGTAGAATTATTTTTGGAAAGACGCGCGCGAGAATAAATTTTAACACGCAAACAACCAGATACTAGAGACTCAACACTTATCACTTTATAAAAAACCCTATAGAACAAAAATGCTCAGTTTGGGTAAATTTATTAATTTATACTGGAATTATAAGACTACTTTTTTATTAGTACACACCTGCTTTTTTTTATTAAAAAGAAAAGGCTGGACCGTCTCCGACGAATTCTCCTACACAACATAGAAAATTATAAAAATGTTTTGAAGATAATAAAGCCACGTTTTGAAACAAAAATATATAATGACGCGTTTCGCCCTAAGGCTTCATCAGATAAAAATAAAAAATTACAAAAAAATTAAAAATAAAGCTTAAAAATCTGTAAAGGAAATAAATCAAAATTAGGTTAGCGAAAAGCATAAATTTTTGAAAATAAACTTACTATTATAAAAAACGGAGATGTGTCTTGTAAAATTTTTGATATTCCCGCGTTCTTTCAATCTTCAAAACATTTTTATCATTCACAAGAAAGCTAAAAAACTATTATAATTTATAGAAAATTATCCTATCACTCGATAAGAGCACGTTTTTAATTTTAACTAGTATTTGTCTTCTATTTTAGTTAGGCTGTTGTGGAGCCGGCCCTGTCTTATTTATTTAACTATTTCTTAATTTCGATTTATGATTGTTTCTTAATTTCAACTTTGCATTTTTTTGCTAATTCTATTGTAACCTAAATTTTTATGCTTACTACCTTGCGTTATGATAAATAAAATAATAAAGGGCAGGGCCAAGCATTATTATTCAAACATTCAAATTCTATCAATTATTTTAGAATTTTACGATTCCAATCTAATAACATTTTATTTCTACGTTCAAGTTCTTCATCCAAGTTCAAGTTTTGATTTTAATAAATAAGACCGTCATATAATATTTTGTATTATTATTAAGCATCGAGAACCATAGAAGAGGTTGCTGCTTAAAGCTCAATTACGTATCAACATTTGGTGTCAGCGGTGAAATTTTATTTAAAAATATAAGTTCGAAGAGAGTAAATTTTTTTGAAGAGTTTGGGGTATAAAAGAATAAAATTGTATCCAAAAATTGCATATTCTATCCAACTATCTCAATCCGTTTGGGATTTATTAATGAAGCATCTAAGGTATTCTATTAAATTTCGGTGCTGCCTCTCACAAAAACCATTAATAGACTGTGGTCGGTAAGCAGTTGTTTGGATTTTGGAAATTTTTAATAGTTTACATTAAATAATTGGGATGGAAATAATAGAAGAAAATTGATTTAAAAAAAACATTTTACCCACAAGTAGAGCTCAGATTTTACGCATTTGAATCATATTCTACAGGATGTCTCATAAACAATAGGGCGCCGTTTAGTTATAGATACAACGCTTTATGATACAACAATACTATAACTACATTGATATCCTGATCAATGAAAATTTCAACAAAAGGGTTAAGTGAATATACTTGCAAAGTTCTAAAATATGGTTCAGTCATGAACTTTAAAGCCGTTTGTTAACATAAAAATCAAATACCGTTGAAGTTGATAAAACTTTCTCTTTGCTTTTACCTCTTCATCGTTCTTTTTGCTCTTTTAGAAACATTTTCATACCCACATACCCATTTTCATACCCACATACCCATTTTCATACCCACATACCCATTTTCAAAAATTGCCCGTTCAGAATTATTTTGCATGAAGGTGACACTTGACATTATTTGACATTTCAAATTCGGAGTAATCGAATAAAGTTCGATAGTGGGAGTATTTAGACAAAGCAAAAAAGAAGTAGAGAGGGATATACATAACACAGTTCTTTTTACATAAGTAATTTTCTTCTAATTGATTGAAAAATTGGTTAGTTATTTTCACAATTTTTCAAGTTCTATGGAATAAGGAATCTTCAATGTACTGCATGAAGTAAAAATTATTAATTTAACAGGACAACTTGGTAAAGTAAAGTAGCGTACTATTTGAGCGTTCCAAAATTAACAATTTTCCATCAATTTAAATAATTTTTTAAGAGAAAGCTATAGTTTTTCTTGCAATAAAAAATATCTCAAGCTGTAATATCATAAAAGCCCTTTTATTTAAACCGCGATTTAAGTACCTACTTCGGAGTCTTCATTACGCTTAACAATAGGAAGTCGAATTTCATTTTTAAGCATTAATTTGTCCTATAACCAATTATTTTTAAGACTACTTTTATTAACAAGAATTATCAGAAATTATCATTTCTAACGATATAATCTTTCAAAATTATAATTTTGTAATTTTCGTTTCACTTATCGTACACCCTTATTAAGTCATGCAACGCCCTGTATATGCTTTTAGAACTACCAGGGGAGATTTCCACATAATTTACGAGAATGTCAAAAACTCTTATCTTATAGAGCTTTGGGAGAAGATGACTAATTGGACTTAATTTATAGTTTATTTCTCGGTATGTGACGAGTCATCTAATCCCCTAATCTTAAAATGGAAAAATAAACAATTCGTTGGTTTTCATTGCTTGGATTGTTCTTACCTAATTACTTAACCTCTCACTCTCACTATCACTTCATCACTTGAGAAAAAAGTAAAAATGGCTCACCTCTCTTCACAAAATCCCTGAAGTGGACCCTACCTACAAAGAAACATCAGAATCAATACCAATTGAATAAATGTGAGCAATAAACGCGCGTATACCTTTACTCTTGTAGTCCTTTTGCTTTTAGAGCTCGTTCGCTGTTTCTTATCTCCCCCATAACTCAAACTTGCTGGTATGTATCTTGATTTTTCATCAGATGGCCTTCTAGAAATAAAATGGCTAAATTACAAAATTGTTGTAATAAAATAGGAAAGCAGGGCTATTGTACAGTATGTTGGATTGAGTTGAAAGAGGGTGGAAATTTTGACTTCCCATTTCTCAATAAAGTCACTCTTGATAAACGCTTCTACTTGCTTGTGCTCCAATGGCACAAACAATAAGGCCCAGTTGTATAAACGAGCTATGCTCGGAGTCTGAATTAACTCCACGATCAACCTAAATGAACAACTAATTCTGAGTTAAATTGAAATATATTTGACTCTAGAAAATTGATGGGTTAACCCTGAACCAAGTGCCTACGAGCTAACCTAATCTAATCCACGCTAAGATTTAACCTTATATTCAGATCGTGGAGTTAACTCTGACTCCGAGATTATCTCGTTTATACAACTGAGCTAAAGTAGATAAAATTTACTAAAGCTACAACAGATTGTTAGGGTAGTCCGAGGCGAACTGCCGAATTTGGCGAAGTTGGGCAAGCTGTCAGATAGAAATTTGTATACCTAATGCAACTCAAAGAACTAGGAAGTCTTGCAAAGTCGTTTGCTATACTGTAAATGCATAGTGCCCAGATTTCCGCCGAAAATTTTACGTTTCTCAAGAACGAAATTATCATAAATATTTTATTATAAATGTAGTATTAATACTTATTTCATTTCCTGCTACAAATACATAAAAAATAAGTCGTGGTACGAGAGTTTCAAGGAAAGCGAGAAGTCTTTAAGAAGTCAAAAATAAAAATTTTTCTCCTCTTTGTAACTCAATCCGCGTACTTACTTATTAGTTGCAAAAAAACACTCAATGAATTAGGGAAAAAATGGTAGATATTTAATCATCGCGTCAGTCATTTCTAATTGAAATTATAAATTTAAAAAAGAGAAAGTAATAGTGAATCGTTGTCTGGAAACAGAATTTAGGCAGCGGGGCGCGATTGTCCGGCAGACCCCTGCGCTTATAACTTGAAAACTACGAACTGTTTGAGAAAAATGCTTTCTATATGAATATAAACTACATCAAATTTCCCACAAATTATATTTATAGGGTTTTTCTTCAGGTAAACGGTTTAGGTGTTACGAAGCGTTAAAATTTAACAGAAATTCCAAAATTGGTAACTAAAATTATCTCTTTAATTTATCGCTCACAACTCGAAAACTACGTACTTAATGAGGCAATTGCCACTATTACAAAAACAACGTACATTCAATTTCTCACTACTTATTTTTCGGGGGGAGACGAGCGGCATAGGGCTAGCGTAGTCCAGTCAATGAATATCAAATATGGGGTTCGCCTTAAAAAAATTTCAGTAGTTTTGAAATTTTACACACTCGTTTAGAGATGTCTAGTGATGAATATAACAAAAGTCCTGAAGAATCGGTAGTGAGCTTTCGCGCCAATGGCCAAAGACATGTCACATTTTTCAGTTTTTCGATATCTCGAAATCTATAGGTCAGACCTAAAACATGACGATGTATAAAATTAAAGCTGATGAAATTTGCTATAAAATTGAATATGTGCATTTTTTTGTATTTCTAAAGTGTGCGAGTTGATACTTGATGTTTTTTTCAAAACTAGGTACTTTAGCGCTGCATAGGGTAAACGTTTAGTAAGGGTTTGCAAGAATTGCTTTAAAAAATTTTTTAATGGTTTCCAAACTTCACACTGTTGTTTATAGCTGTTTAGTAATTTTAAAAACCGAAATTTCTTATAGGTCTGAGGTCATGTCTATAGGCAATGACCGGAAGTGTGATACTTCCTATCTTTTTTGAAGGTGAAATCCTTAGTTGACTGGGCTATCGAGAAAGTGTTTTTTAAGGTCAAACTAAATCATAGAGTAGGTAAGTACACAAAAAATTTATATACCAAAAATTTGCATTTTTTTTGTGTAGAGTTCTGGAGTATGGCAGATGCTCTTATTAAATGCAGTATTTATGGTGAGAAACGCTTTTTAAGCTGAAGAAAACTAAACTTCGACGCGTTCTAGCGCTTAACCTAAACCAGCGATGGCGAACCTTTTTTGGTGGCTGGTCAACCAATCAATTTAATTTTTTTAATATGAAGTCGTGGGTATATTATTTGCAGTGACGGCGCCAGGGTTTTTTAAATGGGTGGGCACAATATTTTCGTGATGAGCGCATACATTTTTAGATAAATAAGATAAATATAAGAAACGTCACGTTGAAGGCCGTAGCCAGAAAAAATTTTTAGGGTAAGTTTTGCAAGTAAAGTTGAACGATTTGGCATTTTTAGCGTTAGAAATAAAATGAAATAGCTCCGCAGGCGAAAATTTTTGATTGTTCAAGGTCAAACGGCTTAAAAGCGAAGTTCCGGAATTTTAATAGCCATTGATAGTATTAGTACAGGAGAAATAGGTTTTTAGGTGGAACTAATTCCCACAGAGACGCGGTTTGAATTTTTTAGTTCCTTGTTGATATCTCTTTGACATACTAAAAGTCTAAAAAAATCTAAGTATGCGAAATGCGGTTTTTTGGCGTCGATCTTAAGAAATTCTTCAAAAATTATAAAAAAATCGTGTGTGGTATCAAATTACAGAAAATTTCATGCTGAAAAAGATTATGAAATTGGTTTTACAAAATCAAAATTAAAAAACAAAATGTTGGTCAAAAAACTGAAACCTTTTGCAGTGTTGAAAATCCTATTTTTATTATCAAAATGAATTTTGGATTACAAATGCATATTAGTCCAGTCACATTAGGCAAAAAATCCCTTCTTTGTCGGAAAAATAAGTTTTGATGTTATAAATAAGTATATTACGGCAAAATCCGCAAAATATATGTAGGTAAATTTTTGATATTCGTTTACGAGATGTCACTGTATAAGCTGCCAAGTAAGATGAGCAAGTTTTATTAACGGAATTAGGCACTAGAGTTGCCCATCAATAGGTAATCCGGCACTGCATGAGTAGCATAAAGATAATATAATAATTAAAGATTTTTAAAACAGAAATCATGTTAAGTGCCCTCTTCACCTGAAAAAATTTTTTTTTAATTTTATATGAAATGTATTGCGCTATCAAACTTCAGAAGGTTCTTATTCCCAACTTGGAGGTTTGAAGATGATTTCTTATAATACAATGCTTGAATAAAAGCGTAGTTAAAAATTTTTTAAACAAAAGCCCATGCCAGGTTTCGGCTTAACCTTTTGTGAAGAAGTTAAAAATTACATTTTTTCGAAATTGTTACATTCAGGAGCCCGCTATTTAACTTCAAAAACTTCTTATTCACAACTTGGAGGTCCAATAAAGATTTTCTATGTTGCATCAGATAAAATAAGAACGCAGTTAAAGGTTTTTTAAAACAAAAGTCGTGCCAAGTTTCGTCTGCACCTTTTGAAAAGAAGTTAAAAAACACTTTTGTTCGAAATTGTACAATTAAGAAGCGCACTATTAAACTTCAAAAGTATCTTATTCGTCACTTGGAGGCCCAATAAAGATTTCCTATATCACATCACATAACATGAGGGCGTAGTTAAAGGTTTTTTAAAAACAATGTAGTGCCAGGTTTCATGTTTGACTTTTATGAAGAAGTTAAAAAACACTTTTGTTCGAAATTGTAAAATTAAGAAGCGCTCTATTGAACTTCAAGGGCTTTTTATGCACGACTTGGAGATCCGTTAAAGATTTGCTATATTAGATCACATAGAATAAGAACGTAGTTAACAAATTTTAAAAACCAAATCTTTATAAGGCCTCCAAGTGGTGAGTAAAAAGCTCTTGAAGTTCAATAGCGCACTCCTTAATGTTACAATTTGCAACAAAAGCGTTTTTTAACTTCTTCACAAAAGGTGCAGATGAAACCTGAAACTACTTTGGTTTTAGAAAACTTTTAACTACGTCCTTATTCTATCTGATGCAATATAGGAAATCTTTATCGTGCCTCCAAGTGGTGAAAAGAAGCTGTTGAAGTTCAATAGAGCGCTCCTTAAATTTATAATTTCGGAAAAAGTGAAGGTGAAGACGAAATCTGGCACGACTTTGGTTTTTAAAAATCTTTAGCTACGCCCTTTTTCTAAGTGATGTAGCATAGGAAATTATTATCGTACCTGCAAGTCGCGAATAAGAAGTAATATCGAAACGTACGTGTATTATATACAAAAATCCAGTTTTGTAGGAATTATTCCGACAGAAGAGCGATTTTTTGCCTTATGTGACTGGACTAATATGCATTTGTAATCGAAAATTCATTTTGATAATAAAAATACGATTTTCAACACTGCAAAAGGTTTCAGTTTTTCGACCAACATTTTGTTTTTTAATTTTGATTTTGTAAAACCAATTTCATAATCTTTTTCAGCATGAAATTTTCTGTAATTTAATACCACACACAATTTTTTATAATTTTTGAAAAACTCGACGCCAAAAAACTGCATTTCGCACACTTAGATTTTTCTAGACTTTTAGTATGTCAAAGAGATATCAACAAAGAACTAAAAATTCAAACCGCGTCTCTGTGGGAATTAGTTCCACCTAACAGCTATTTTTTGCCTATATCTCCTGTACTATATCTCCAAAGATAAAGTTTCACAAAAACGAGGGATGAAAATTTTGGTCATTTTTTTTGTCTGATTTTCTTTTAGTTACAAAACTCTAGCTTAGACTTCGTGAACATGCTCGTGGGTCATTAAAAATTGTCTCGTGGGTCAGTCTATGACCCGCGGGTCATAGGTTCGCCATCGCTGACCTAAGCCATTCGTGTAACAAAAAAACGCAAGGGACATAATTTGTAGGAAATTAAATGTTCTTTATTTTTCTAAAAGAACACGTTTCTCAAAAAGTGCGTAATTTTCGAGTTACAGGCGATAAACTAAAAACATTAGTTTTTTGGCCAATATTGGGATTTTGTCAAACTTTAACGCGTTCTAGCACCTAAGCCGTTCGTCTGGAAAAAACATAAGAAACATAAGTCTATAATCATCAGAGTCAAGTGGACACTGTTTTATTATTATCCAAGAGATATGTTGAATTGTTGAATTTGCAAAAAAAATAAAACGTAAAATTTACCTTTAAATTAGAACACCAAGCGTAACTTCAACCCTTAATATAAGGATTTAAAAATACGGGGCCAAAATAATTATTAAACAACTACTATTAATTTGAAGGTTCGAATTTAAAGAGGCATTTATCGAGTGTAAACTTGCAAAAAGATAAGACGCGAGCCGCGTATTGTTCATAACAGGTGCAGGCCTTTCGTCATATAATACAAAAATTTTTCAATTTAATTTTCCAAATAATTTCTGAATGTATTAACCATCTAAATTAAATTACTCGATTTAAAAGTAGTACGTAGTTTTAAAAATAATATGACTATAATTTTGCTTCATAATTTTTCCCAATATGTAACAGGAGAATGGTTTTAGTTCAGTTTTAGTTTAACCAGTCGATATAATAGAAATTAAAATTGATTTTCAAAAACAGTTAAGTAACTCTAGATACTTAATAATGTTTAGATATTTTTAAATACATCAGTGGGAAGAACAAAATAAGAAAGTTTGGAGATAAAAAATCACTCACCTTTAATATAAAGTCCGTACCGAAATGGTAACTGTGCAGAGGGGTCAATTTCCCTCTTGTGACAAATTTTCACTATTTATAAGTACCCAAAACATGATTATTGAATAAAGCTTATTTCAATTTGTTGTTAATTATTGATTGATATGAAATGTTACACTAGTTCGCAGTACGCGAATGCAACAGATGCGGCCGTTTGGCTCGTGATTTCCCACCTATTTCGTTTTATCTTACTTTAATTTACCTAAACTACGTTAAAAATTATAATTGTACTTTGTTCCAAGACTTAGGAAATTATAAAATTATTATTTAATAGCAAAACTCAGATTTATTGTTGGCTTTCAGCTACATCAGTTCATCGTTACTTTGGTAAAAATATTATGATTTTTAGCAAAAAGAGAATTCTTAAGGTTGCGATATGCTAGAGTGAGAAAGGTATATGCTCATTTTGAAAAGTAAGCAACTTTAAGAATAACGACGACTGTTATCAAATAGCTACATTAAAATTGATATAGTTAGGCAAATTTATTCCCAATTTCAGAAGGCCCCTGTCCTTATAATAGAAATATAAAAATTCAAAAGCGTTTTACTGGAGCGGTTGGTTCAGGTTCATTATGTTAATTATTCTTCAAAACTAAGTCTTAAAGTGAAGAAGAAAGTATAGAGTACGATATGTATATCTCAGAATTTTCATTTTTTATTTAAAAATGACCCAAAAGTGGGTAAATAAAAGCAAGCAATTTTCCTCACTTTCAGTAAGCCTTATCTCTATTAAATATCAACATTTCAGCAACAAAATTTAGCTTACATTGTAGCCCAATCTTTCTACTTTATTTTTTACCTACATAATTTTTTTGTAACTTCAATAGGTTTCGCTGCTCAACCGCTCCAGTAAAGCACTATTTGCATGATTTCGAACATGGGCAAAATCGCAACCTTAATAAATTAACTAATTCTCGATTGATATCAGCTCAATGATAAATAATTACATTGCGGATAGGAAATCATAATGAGACAGAAAAAGAAAGCAAATACCAAATAAGTCTAATAAGATAAAAAGAGAAACAAATCTGCGCGCCCAACAGAAGGTTTAAGATTGTAATTGCCACTTCACTCACCAAAAGGTGCAAATGAAAAGCCAATATAAAAATACATTACGTAATTTTAATTTCCAAATCGATTTTTAATGAAACTTTTTTCACTGAAGTTTGTCTAAAATCGGGATTTGCCGATTGATGCCAAAAATTTAACAGATTAACCACCGTTAAACCTCTGCAAATTCTGCAGTTGATGATATCTCAAAAAAAAGTCTCGATCGAGCTAATAAAAAAGTATGTGTGTGAATATAGCTACTGGAGTGGATTGGTTCAACTGTAATGGATATTTATGTTGTGGCTAGTATGATTACGACGCAGTTACGTCTGTAAAACTTGAAAAATTTTTACATTTCGTACCCGACTCGACCAGGGCTAAGCAGAGTAATACGCCTTAAAATTGCAGAATGTCCTTTTCAACATCTTTCAAATTAACTTCTTGACTCTTGACTCTACCTATTGTAATGCTATTATTCTTCATAATATTACCTGCACATCTGGGGTTTACAAGTTTTTAAAATTTTACCTGGAATCTGAAAGCATTTTATTATATAAAAGAGGTAAAACCGTAAACAAATGGATAAGGCGGTTTTGTAAGTTTAATTTACGGTTCCTTCGGAAACGGATTAGGAGACATTACAATAGGTAGAGCCAAGAAGCTAATTCGGAAGAGCTCGAAACGCTGCATACCTAAGAGCTGCCGCACACGAAAGACGGTGACCGTCAAAATAGTCGGTTACAATCTTCAGTACAGATTCTAGGCCCGTCATTGCGTCATTTCTGTCGGTTGTGTGCGGTGCTACATAAGAATCTCTATTGAGCATTCTAACCGACTATTTTGACAGTCACCGACTGTATGCCGTGTGCGGTAGCCTTAATACTCTTATACTTCCTTATGACCATTCTTGTTTGTGCGGGATCTATTACATTACTCTCATGACTCACCAAGATAATACAGATAAATTGTTCTACAAGAGCCACGCAAGCCACAGAAAGTTCTGATTGAAACTTTGGCGTACATTTAGAAATTTTAGATATTAAACTGATGCTGACTAGCTGACCATTGACTAAATCTATTTTTTTACACTCACGTCCTCGCGCGTTGGTTGAAAGTCTACCAGTAGTGCGCTGTAAGTCGTTTACGTTCAAAGAAACTCAGTGCTGAAAGTGCTACATCTTTAGAAGCTTTCGGCTTTCCAGAACAATAATTTAAAAAACAATTCTAGAAGCTTTGGGCAAGAGATAATCGGCAATAAAAGTTTGTTTATATTGTTTAATGAGCACTTGTGACAGCGAACTGAAATCGAAAATAGCTTCTCTAGATGAAAAAACATTTTTTTTTAGTTTTATGAAGCGATATTTTTTTAAAGTTACAGGAACTTGCTGTCGGGTTGATGTTTGACCCATCATTGAAATCTCCCGATACGAAAACCAATTTCACGGTAAATTATAGTTAACGTTTTTACTTTTCAATTTATTTGAAATGATAATTCTTTTAGGCAGAGTTTAGTTTCTAGTAGTACAAGTCGATTTATTGTTAGCTCAGCAGATTTGTTTTGTTTTTCGCTTTTCCTTAGCGTTTACGACAAGTGATGATCTGCGTTATTTTAGTAATTTTTGTAAATTTAAATTCAAAAACTATTTGCAGCGTCGTACGGTTGTAGGGGAGATCGGAGCACGTTGCATTGAAAGCTCAGGTTTCAAGTCTCAACCAAATTAAATTTTTTTTTCAAAACTTGTATTTGAATATAAAATATGGTTGTATTTGAAAAGACAACATCTGGGAGTGTCAGGCAGGTAAATATTAAAATCCTTAAAAGCTCTAAACAGATTTCAACAATTACCTACCTACTTAACTTCTCCAAGGGAAACCCTATTCACTATTGTAACCTCCCTGCTGTGGCGTAAGTCACCAAGAACTTTACCTAGCGATTTTACTATATCAAAATACAATTAGTATAGAGTGATTAAAAATAAGATACTAAGTTCATAGGTTAAAGAGCTAAATAATAATAACAAGTGATTGAATAGTAAATAATGAATAATGAATAATAATAATATAATATATGGATTAATATAATATGATACAGTTATTGATTATATAATTAGCAGGCTGATTTTGCGTTAGAGTGTAAGCAGCAGTGCCGGCTAATGAGGGGGGCGCAGAAGCGTCGCATCCCAAAGCAATCTCAAAAGGCAAAATAATTTTGTTTTTTTTGGAAAACACCTTCTTTGAAAACATTATTAATCACTACTAAAATTTCCAAACTTCATTTTAATCCGTTTGACCTTGAACGATCCAAAATTTTCTCCTGCGGCGCTATACGTTCTCGTAAGACAATCAATATTAGATTTCAATTCCTCTGGGCCACTCCCAAACCACCCGGCAAATCCAAAATTCTTCACGTTCATCCTTTATTGAAGGCGGTGCAATTTTAATATTTTACACAAGAACGGTCAAGTGACTAGGCGCGGCTCTGTGTGAAACATCATTTACTTAAAAGCAAAAATTTGAAAAAAACAAGCTACCGGCAGTTTGGGTGGTAAAATTCGTAGGTCGAGGGGTATAAATATGTTAAGATTATCTATCAAATAAAATAAACTATGGTTTCATTGTAACGTACACTCCCTCCTGGCTTGGCAAGTGGCGTTAACTTGATTTACCTAAGAGTAGATTGTAGTTAAAATTAGAATATTAAAAGAAAGACTCTCTAGTTCGCGTAGGATAAAATTTATTAAGTAATTAAATCAAAATATTAACAAGAAGAACCATGAATACCATACAACAGTTAAAACTCAAAAATAATACAATTATGATTGGTCGACTCAAAACGTTCTTCCATTGCTCATACAAAATTATAACATTAAAAACAAAAGAATCTAAAGTCTTACCCCAAAGTAAAATCACTTAACAACGCGCTCGTAGGATAAAAAGAACAATAATATAACAATAAAAATAAACTTTTCAATTATAAATTAATAATTATTTTTAAAATCAGAACAATTAAAAAAAACTACAATTAGTCCGGTCAATTTAGACATTCAAAGGTGCATAAAGTCCCAACAAGCTGAAAATCAGTAAAATTGTTCAAAACATAATTATAAATAAAATTTAAAAATTCCCCATCATTCCCGTGTGTGGAAAAAATTTTATTTGAGGTTAAAGGTAAAAAAATGAGTTTTTCGCGATTTTCAGCAAAACGGTAAGTTTTATCAAAAAAGTACTTCAGACAAAAATTGTAGATCATAAAATTATCTATAAGAAATGTATCAAAGCTTTTTTTCCTACGAGCCACCGTTTCTGAGATATAACGATTCAAAAAGTTGTATATATATATAACAACTCTAGAGATATATACACGGTGTTGCATGACGTCCTGTACAACCTTAAAGGGCATTTTTGTGAGGTCAAAATAAGTCGATTTAACCAACTTACCCTATATATCAAAATGGTTCCTAAGCCCGTAGGGGTGCTTCAAAGTTGAAAAAAAAATTTTCTTTTTCTTTTATAACTCAAAAATGCTTAGTTTGATTTTGATCAAATTTGGTATGTGGTATGTGTTAAAAGCTTAGTGTACGAAGTACAAATAAATACTCGAGCTCAACTGCAGCAGCGTATTATTGAAGCATGTCAGCAAATAAGGGATAACGGGCTTTTGGTATATAGGGCAAGTTGGTCAAATCGACTTATTTTGACCTCAGAAAAATGCCCCTTAAGTTTGTACAGTACGTCATGCAACACCCTGTATACGTGGCGTACTCATGCATATTATGACGATACAACTTTTACAACTTTTTGAATCGTTATATCTCAGAAACGGTGGCTTGTAGGAAAAAAAGTATTGATATAATTCTTATAGATAATTTTATGGTCTACAATTTTTGTCTGAAGTACTTTTTTGATAAAACTTGCCGTTTTGCTGAAAATCGCGAAAAACTCATTTTTTTTTACCTTTAACCTCAAATAAAATTTTTTCCACACACGGAAATGATGGGGAACTTTTAAATTTTATTTATAATTATGGTTTGAACAATTTTACTAATTTTCAGCTTGTTGGGACTTTATGCACCACTTCTCTCACTTTTTAGTCTAGATTGACCGGACTAAATTTTGATATTATATTGTTAATGATGGGGTACTACAGAAACGGTAGATACTTTTTCAAAACAGTCGTGGTTGAAAGTTTTTACTAATATTCTAAATTTGGTACCTACTAAAGTTAAAGTAAGAATGGTGTAATGATACAGAATTTTATAGAAAATTGTATGAAAAAATATAAAACTAAATTTTCAGAGTGCATGATTTGCATTTTTTAAAATTCGGAAATGACATTTGGAAACGTCAAAAGGTCGAGGCTGTTTATTCACTGTTAAATTGCTCAAGACCTATTTACCCATTTATCTAAACTAGTCACGAGTTACAATTTTGATGTTTCTTATTGGTCAGAATTATTATGAGGGAGATAATCCATTGTATTTTTCTTATTATTTCAATAAAAAATACGATTTTCGTGTTTTACAAGTTTCATCTACGTTTTAATTTGCTGCAATGTATCTTATTCTTATATTTGGGATTCACCTGAAGCGGAATTCGGAATTCCGGAGTTCCGCAGTCTCGCTAAAAAGACAAAACGTAGTGGTTCACATGTGGTACGAAAATCCCAAAATACGTTTTTAGGTTTTTTAGTGACTTTTCGTTAGGAAGCAACATATAAACTGCTCAAAATAGTAAAATCCACGATAAGAACAAGTTTTAGCTTGGCTTAGCTGTTTTGTGTTTACGTTTCGAAGTGTACCACTATTTTTTTATATTTCTGTTTTTATAATCAAATTAGTTAATCTTTATACGTATGATTTGTTTAAAGTTGTTTCTTTTTTCAATTTGTATACATAAGTTTGTTATTGTGTTTAGTTGTTAAAAGTTAGTTTTTGGAAGTGGGTTAAGGTTGAAATTAGAATACTTATTTCATTACTTTTCCTGCTCTTATTAATATTAATAGGTATTAAATTCGGTTTTGTTAATTGGCCGGTGTTTTGCAACAATGATCTAATCCACAATCGTGTTGTTTTCTACAAATGAGTAAAAATATTTAAAATACCTATTAACGATAATTGCACAACGCTAATTTCCATTTGTATTGTACTGATTTTTAGCGAAAAAAAATGATGTGAGTTAGATCATTGTTGCAAAACACCATCTAATTATTAGCTCATCAGTTTTTTATTTTTTTTTTATTTTGAGCAGATGGTCAAAATATTTATATTTTGAGCCATAAAACGTATCGCAATTTTCCGCCACGAGATTTTTTAAACCAATTTTGAAAAATTCCGGATTCCGCATGATCCTTTAACTAACGACTGGATGATTATAATTCTACGCGGAATCTAATACGATATTTTTGCGCCGATCCGACGGTAAACGGGTATTGATTACAGCCCAGAGTAAGCAATTCCAGTAATACGCTTACCTTGAGGGACTGGAAGGTTGGATAAATGGATTAGGGTAGGTTTCTGGCAGTATTCTGTTATGCCTTTGATGATCTCTAGTTTCATCACGGTCGCGGATGACCGCATACACTCTTGAATCCTACAAAATTGGTTTATCGCTTCTTATTAGACAGTCAGATTAGAGGATCAGATGGACATGGGTATTATCGCCACGGCCCTTTTCGACTGTCTTAACAAACATTTGCATCGTCAAAAGAAGTAAAGGTAAAACAAGTCAAAATCAGGTTCACTTTTCATTGCCTTCTTCTCCCTATAAATAGTGGTTTTAAATAGCTACCTACCTATGACGCCGAAACTATACAGGGTGTTCCTTAATGGTCCCTCAGCTCTCAACTCTTCTATAAACAAAAGTTTGTATGAACATAATATGTCCGCAACCGCTTAAATTTTTTGCTACACGGTGCTGAAGTTTTGATTTTAAACGAGTTATTATTTATTATCTCCGAAAGTACTTCAGATATTATTACCAAATTGGATATTTGCTAATAAAATATAAAAATACGTCTTTTTCAATGTCAGTAGCAATGAATAAATTAATAAACAAGCTGGTCTTTTTATTTTACTTAACTAAGTTCTAATTTCAATTTAATTTTTTTCAATCAAGAACGGTTTGAAGAAAAAAATGAAAGAGACCGTTTTTATGTAGAATTGACAAGGCGAAAATATTAGAAAGCATGTTTTCAGGGACGCCACTGGTAGATCAATAAAATATATTTTTTCTCTAAAAGACGTGGTTAAGATCCATTTTTTGTGGGAACAATTAAATAAATAACTCATATCCCCACCATACTTTGATCGACTTTGAAAAATTCGCTAACACAGCTTCGTAAATATAATTAATATTCAATATACTTTTTCGTTCGATAAGAGAATGTCTTCAATTTTAACTAGTATTTTTTTTCTATTTTTATTATGTACTACTGATGTAAGTAGTAAAAAAAAATCGGTTTGTGATAATATAATTGATTATGAAAGAAACAAATTACCCTCAAGTATTAACGACGTAGCTACAGATGATTATTACGGAGCTATGGTTGTATTTTTTCATCATATGCTTGTTTCGAATTATAAATTTTGGCCTTATCAAACAGAAGATGATTGCAAAACACGGCACTTTAAAATGGGCAAGTATCAAATATTTACTTTTTTTTGTTCAAAAGAACACGATTGATATTTTAGGCAAAGTAACAACACAATATAGTTTGCGTCCGAGAGGATGTTGTACTACGTGTTGTTTAATAGACAATACAGAAGCTCATCTTAAACTGTATTACGTTAACCAAAATAACAAGTCAATACTACTGGATTTAAACAAGAGAAAGAGAGGAACGCTCGCTGCTTTAGGTGTTAGTAGTTCGGCGACAACAATTTTACATTTTCATGGGTTTTCTGAAGATGGTTCCACTGGAAGATCTGGTGTAGTTATAGCTGAAGGTAATACTAAATTTAAGAAAAAACGCTTCGTGCCTCTTCGTACGCGTCAAGAGACTCACTGAATAAAACAAAAAAACTACCTTTATACATTAATTAATTAAGTTTGCCTTATATTTTAGCCTATTTGGGTAGAAATGAAACTTACAACGTATTCAAGTTGGATTATAGCCAATTGGCTGCCGTACCATGGTATCTCGAAGCAGTAGATAATTGTAAACTTATCGGCAAAGCAATAGCAAAATTTGTGATATTTTACCACAAAACTGGCGAACTTCCAATTGAAAATATGCATCTAATAGGCATTAGTTTAGGTGCTCATGTAGCCAGTCACGTTGCGAAAGCAATTGGTAAATACAAAAAAGTTAAAAGGGTAACTGGTTTGGATCCGGCATATGCTTTATATCCACTACATAGTAAGTAGTTGGTAATTTACATACTTGTTTTCCCAATTTATTTATTTAAATACAATTTTAAGATGAATCTGAAAGGCTATCAAAAACGGACGCCAAATTTGTGGATGTAATTCACACCAATCATGGACTCCAAGGTTTTCCAGCTTCACTGGGACATGCTGACTTTTACGCAGATTATCCTCCATCGGGAACTCATTCTGGATGTAACATATTCGACTTAGAAGATAAGGGACTATTAGGATACTTTAGTAAGGAACCATGTTCATTTTTGGTTGTTGCATAAATTAATTAATCGAGTTAACTAATTCGTTTTCGTAGTTATGTGCGACCATGTTCGTTCGTTAGTTTTATATATCACCTCTGTGGAAAATCCTTACGAGTATCCAATTCTTAAAAAAACAGAGAATGGTACAATATTTGGTTATATGGGCATGTTAGCTGACAACATGTGAGTTTATTAGAGTAAAATTTCATTTAAAGAACTTTTTTGTAGTGTAGTTAGCATCTACACCAACTATTAAAATTATTTTAATATTATACTGGGCTATGGTTTTAGGACTACCCTGGGAGATTACCATATGAAGATGGACATGGACATGACAAGCCTTTATAATAAAGTTTTGGGAGCAGATGTATGACTAATTCGACTTATTTTACAATTTATTTCTAGGCGTAAATTAATATATTTATATGAAAATTAGTGCTTAAATTGGAAAATTGAAGTACCGGTTTAGTGTAGTTTTTTATTTGGAAAATACTCTATTTAGTGGCTACCTCTAATTGGGTTTTTTAATAAAAAATAATTACCAATTTTTTTACTTTATTTCAATACTTAATCATAAATAACACTCAAAATTGACGCAAAAGAAATTTTAAAAACCATATTCGATTAATTATAAATTAATTACAATGTTTAAATTTTTTAAAACATCACGTGACTACCAAACGCTCCACGAATGGCTGTCATGCTGGTGACGTCTTTATGTTAAGTCATAAAAATGTATTTTCAAAATAGTACGTTGGGTACACCAAAAAACGCTGAACTTTTTGTTTGGGATGTCTTAGTTGATGCCAAAAGGTAACTTTTCAGATAGGGAGCCACTTGAAAATTTGTGTAAAACACCATCATAGCGGCCATTAAAGATGTCCCCCTTTAGTCGAATAACTCTTTTGTATCTTTATCTCTACACCTTAAGAGTTCTGCATAATTTTCAAAAATCTAAAAATCATAGAGCTTATGTCTATGGAGTTCCGCATATGCCAAGAAAAACTTTTTTTCATAAGCGACAGCGATTTAAATTATTTTAAAAATGTTTTTTACATTATTATAGTCCAGTAAATTTCAGAATTTGCCTTTTTTCAGTTTCTGGCAGTTTGAACCTCGAAGAATTACTTTTTCGGCAAAAACAGTTCTATACTTTTCAAAAGTAGACTAAATTTTCTGCAATTTGAGATAAGAATGGTATCTGTAAACCTATTAGTGATAGTGCCCGAGATACAAGTGTACACAAGTTTGCAATTTTATCATATTTTGTAATTTTTAGCGATGCAGCGACCCGGATAATTTATCATCCGTAAAATGGGGTAGTTATGATTTTTTGGTTTGTTGTACAACATGATGAAGGTCTAATGATAAATCCAAGTTTTGGACCTCGGTGGAGCTCGAGATTTTTGTTAAAAATTCCCAAAAACATACGATTTAGTTTTGGATTTTGGACAAAGATCCGGAAATCCACCGAAGACTAAAACTTGGATTTGACATTAGGCCTTCAACATAAACAACATACAAAAAAAATAAGAACTGCCAATTTGATGCAAGGTAAATCATCTAGATCTTTGTCAAAAGCTGATCCCTAAAAATGAAATGTTTTACATTTGCAAGGTTTGTATAAGATTGTCTCTACAGAGACAATTCTAGTCTCAAATTGTAGACAATTTAGTCTAATTTTAAAAAGTATGAACCTGCCTTTGCCGAAAAATTACTCTTTTGTGGTCCCAACAGACGAAAATTGAAAAAAAGGAAAACATTTCGCGGTTTCTTCGATTTTTGACAGAGATCCGGAGGTTTGCCGAGATCTTAAACTTGGCTTTATCATTAAACCTCCGTCATAGACAACATACCCAAAAATCAGAACTATCCCATTTCATGTCAGGTAGGATGTTGAAATTTACTCAACTTTAACTTTTTTACTTTAACATTGTGACGTCACAAATCGTTTAGGGTCACCCTGTCTCAGACCTCAACCTCACGCCCATGAACTTCCTCGAATATTTTTTATACTAAAAGCGTTGATTGAGGGAGTTCCCAATTCCATCAATCAACGCTAAAAGCATTTCCAAATTTCATCCACGGCGTAACTAATAGTCATCCGTTTAAAACAATAAAAAACCTGCCGAGTGTCCTTGTGTAAGAAAGGAATCTTTGGTTTAATGTACGGTACGAGATACAAGTTGATCGTACTGGTAATTGAGTTATAATAATGGTCAGTAATTATCACCTTGCAACAGCTTACTTTAGTAAAAAATTATGTTTTATCGACAAATAGTATTTATAGGTGCAAAAGTGTCAATTTCAAAAATATTCGAGACACTATGTACAGCATCGTGTATAGTTGGAAAAATTCTCAAAAATTTCTTCTTTTCGTTCAACAAATCGCACTTTTTCAACATTTCGTATACACGGTCTAGAAAAAGAATTTTATGCGCTTTTAGTTTAATTCCATATAATTACCACTAGGTGATGCTACGTATATTGGAATGTCTATTTTTTGGAATTCCTCATTAATTAATTTGAGAGTTGATATTCCAGATGGATCTATGTAACTTACACCAGAAAAATCTAAAATTATACATTTTATTTCGATATTTGTTTTATATTTTAATTTCATCTGTTTCTGTTTCGAAGAACTTTCCTAAAACAAAATACAAATTAAAAGTTCCTCGTGTAGTTGAACCAATATTTTACATAACAGTCCGATTGATTAGCAGTAAAAAAATTCGAATATCGGTGTTTTTTATAGAAAATCTAAAACAAAGAGAAAGCCGAGGCTTTTCTCTACTTGGAAGTCGTCTATAGTATTAATTGCTCCAGTAATACACAAATCTTGGAGCAAATGAAGCGCATCAATTCTAACTTACCACAACAAGGTCCAATTTAGCCAGTTTTCTTCTCCTGATTAATTCTTGTTGAGGCTGGACGTCTATCAGACGACACAATTCCGACTTAAAAATATTCCTAGACGCAAAGTTAATTCCTCCTTGGTAACAAAATATTTTAATTCCGGTCAACTCTGATGCCTAAAACAGTTCTTAAACAAAACTGGGGTAGGAGTTTGTTTTTTACTTACCAATTTGTAACGCGATTTATCTAAATATATATCTGTTTGAGGAATAAATCCGAGCAGGCAAGTGTAAGGTTTGAAGCTTAAAATAACTATTGTGGCTAAAGACAATATCAAGCCCACAAGAAGTCCAATATCGATGCTAATAAATATCACAGTTAGGAAGGTAATCGACCAGACTGAGGCATCCAACTTGCTCAATTTCCAAAATTTTACAAAATCGGCAATTTGGAAAAGCATTCCTTTTAAAGCAACAATTATAATACTGGCTAAGACGCTCTAAAAAAGAAATTGAGTCATAAATTTTTAAAATTGCGTCCCTTACCTTTGGTAGCGGTTGAAATAGTGGGCCAATCCACATTAAAACTAAAGCTAAAATTCCACACGACACGAGAGATGTAATTTGAGTTTTTCCACCTACAGTTTGTTGAATTAACGAACGTGAGATTGATGCGGTGAAGGGCATGCAGGAAAAAAACGAGCCAACCACATTTCCGGCGCTCTACGCAAAAACAATCCAATCAAATTAGTTTAAAAATTAATTAAACGCAATATTACTTGAGCTAAAAGTTCTTGATTGGCGTCTACCTCGTAGCTCAACTTTTGAGCAAAGATGAGAGCCATCGATAAGCTCATCGCGTACGAAACTACTGCAATTGTGAATGCGTCGATTAATATGTCTTGCATTAAAGCAAACTTCGGTACCGTTAGTGGTGGAAATCTAAAAGTTGTTATTTTTTGCGACTCAAATTATTTGATTTCAGTTATAATTATACCCATTCGGAATGTGGCCTACTGTTTGGACGTTGTAAAGTTGGTCTAATTCCCAATATTGTGATGCGAAAGTACCGAACACCACCACGATTAGTTCGATGGGTATTGGAAATGGTGCCTTTTTTGCTAATTTTGGCTAAAATTGTAACGGAATAGATTAATTACGAGACAAATATTGGTAATTCATGTTTTACTTTTAAGAATTCGTTATTGAAAACCATTAAGATGATGCAGATGACTGAAATTATAATTGCAACGTGGTTGAAGTTTGAAATCTGTTGAAATATACTTTTCCACGTCTGAAAATTATTACAAAATAGTTAATTTCGTTACAGGATAGCACAAACGAAAGACGCTCTTATAACTAGTGCGTAGGTGATAAATATTGGAGATTAGACGAATAACCAAGTCATCGAGTTTCACGGCCTACTGCGAAGATTGTCCCAACTACAGTCTTTCAAATTGAACATCCTGTATAATTTTTAGTAAAGCAACGAGACGTAATGGCGACTACACTGAAGAGGTCCAATATGATCAAGACGACCGTCTCGAAGAATAAAAAAAAGTTTGGCAAGATTGTCACATTAGATCACGTAACTAAACTTACGTTATATACAACAAAGTATCCTTTATGTTTAGGTATTTCTAATCCTAGTAAATCTTTAATTTGCGACGTCAAAACTTGAAAAGCTGCTCCGGTTATAAATCCACTAATTAATGTTTCCGACAATAGAGTGCTTATGATTCCAAGTTGTAAAATGTACATTAATAGCTACAAAAACACATAAAAGGCTGAAGTCATTCAAAAAGAGAGAAAATCAGTTACCTGAAAGAGCGCAACTGTAAATGTTACAATTGTTGCAACTTCGACCGGACTGTAAAATTTGTTACTTTCGTCAATTATAGTTTCGTTTTGAAACAATCCGGTCGAGAAGTGCATAGGATGACTGTGTTCCAAAACTGTCTTTCCGGTCATTAAGCATACGATCGCAAACGTCCCTAAAAGTTATTATTAGATTTAAAATAACAATAACCATAGCGTGTTTATAGATTTTCGTATATTAAATTAAATATTTATATAATTTACTACTAAACTTACCCATTGAGTTATGTTTTGATGTTCCAAAAAGAAAATAAACGAGTACTGGAAAAAATGCCATGTAAATTCCTACAACTGCTGGTACGTTGCCAAGAAGGCTGTAGGCCATACCTATAATGTTATTTTTTATCAAAATTATTTTATTTTAACAACAGGTATTCTAAACCAATAATGCGCCGCTTCAAGTTTTAATAGTTCGACATTTTATCAAAAGGCCCATTTAGGAAGAAAAAACCTGTAATTATTTCCTAATTTTTCCCCATCTCTTTGGGTGATTACTGGCCTAACAAGTCGCTTGTGGGTTGCTTCTTTGGGGGAGTAACTGTAACGGCCCAGTTTTCTGTCACTTTTTTGCCAATGCTGTTAAATACTGCCCTTGATTCTTTACAATTTTTAATTAAATACGATCCTTGACAGTTTACGTATTCTTTCGTAAAACAAGAGATCCGTGCGGAAAATAACCGCGCATAGAGCCTCGCCTCAATGGTCGTAAATTTGCGTGTGATGGCGTTTATAGGTAATTACAAGCATCTCTTGGAGATTTAATAAAAACTGCATACATTTCGAAATTGGCAATTTTCTATATCTAAAGTAATTACTGAACGGTTATAAACATTTTCAAGCGTTGAAATTTCATTAACATAGCGTCCCACTTGATTTACGCGCGATTGTTTGAAATAATTTTTTCATCAGTTAGCAAATAATTAAACAGTCCTTTCGTTTGCCAAAATTTATAAATATCTGAGAATTTTTAAAAAATTACCTTGCGGAATGTGCATAATGGCAACTGTGATGCCAGCGATTAAATCGCCAGGAAAGTCACGTTTCCACTTATAATGGGGTAACCAATCGAGCACAGGCATTACTTTTAAAAAGCAATTTTTAACACTGCACGAGTTTAATTTCGAGCACGGCGAATCTATAAAATGGGAAAAAATCGATTTATTACTTTTTTAAATTTTTATCCACACTCACCCTTTTTCGGTTTTCCATATTCGTACTCTCGTCGTAATTGTTCTTGATTGTACACGACTCGATCAATTTTCACTCTTTGAAAAGTGCCGTCTTCCATAATTAATTACTAATTACTCCCCGACTTGCGTAACTACTCTTTTACAATTTGTGTTTATTAAGTAGGTACACCGAGTTGGAAAAAGTAGACCAACTAATAAGTAGCTGATAAGTTACTAAGGAGTTACTTTACCTTTTATTGTTAAAAATATAATAAGTTTAAAATGAGATCAATGACATAATTTTTTTAAATAATCTTCACGCTTTAAGAACAATGGTGTAATATTTTTGGTTTCGGGTATTTTACATTGTGACGTAAAAAGTTTTTCTTTAAATTAATGTCGAGATAAGTTGATTGTAAATTTAAGTTATCAAAGTATAAACGCTAAAACTTTAATTTACATTAGGACAGTTGCAATTCCTCAAAAAGCGATGTATGTAATTAAATTAGGCGCAATAATGATTACTTAATTTATTAGTTAAAAAACGAATACAAAATTAATTAACATTGAGAGGATGACTGAAATAAGCCTCGCTTGTTTCTGTCTTGATTTGCAATGAAGTCGTGCACTGAAGTTTTTAATAGGCGATCTCTGTAATTGTAAAAGATATGAATGAATTGTTATTGATTATTCATAACTAAATTGTAGCTTACTGTTTCCTAATGTATGCACAATAGACAATTACAGAAAAGAAACAACAGCCAATGATAAATCCCATGAAGATAACTGAATAAACTGGTCCTAGGAACATCATTTCTTGCAGATCCAATATCTTTTCTGAATAAACGTAAATTACTAAAAATATTCAATGCGTTGAGATACTTAAAAACGAATTAGCAAATACAGGGATGTGCTAGAAAACGAGCCCAAAACACGCCTAAGATAAATACAAAGAGACGTGCGGCAAGAAGCCTTTAGAAAAACACACAAAAAGTAGTCTCAAGTGTCTCCTTATAAATTGTTATACGCTGAATCGCTCAAATATATCCTTAAAATTCTTACTTTCATTATCCTTCACGTGAATGGTTTGATTCATGATATAGGCAACACTGTAAATTTGAATGCACCCCAGCGATTGCCCATTCCATTTGTGAAATCTAAAAGTCACTTTCCCAATTTTCCAATTTATTTTTCTTAAGCTACTGATACTCACTTATTGCATAAACATCTCATGACATTATCATCGGCAGGGGCACAAGTCATACGTACGTCGAAACATTCATCTGGATGCTCACAAGTTTCATTCCAATTTTTCAAAGCTGAAAACATGCCGTCCATTTTCAAAATTTCCAAAAAATACTTTCTTAGTTTAGCCTAGCACACCAATATGCGCACTGTCTTGAAACGATTTTTATAATAAATTTTTTTGAATAAATCGTTTAAATAGCAATTTAAAAATAGATCCATATTTTACCAATCAATAATTACAACTTTTTGTTTGTACAGTTGGAAGTTTGAATTGTCTAATTTACGATTACAACAACAGATTACAGCCAAATAATTCGTAGGTAAAGATTAAAAATTAGTATATATTTTTGAAAAATAAAGACTTACAAAAATTAATACTCAAATGTAAACAACAAAACAACACTAAAAATAAACGCGATTTTATCATAATATTCAAAATAATAAATCATTTTTTAATACAAATTTGCTTAAGGTAAGCAATAGGTACAAACATTTTCGACGCACGACACGACACGTTCATTCTTAAATCTTTAATTAAATTAAACTCGTGTTCTGTGCATTCTTTATTTATTTACTTTTAACTTCACACCAAACCAAATGCATAAACATACAGCTCGCATACCTATTTAATAGTTATCTATTATTTATTAAAAAATATGAGTAAAAATGAGAGAAAACTCGAGCATGTGGATTTATTTTTAAACTTTTAGTTGCCAAGATACACATTTCGTTAAGATTTACGCCCACCCGCTTTAATTAAGTAGTAATAATTTAATTAAGCGCTTCTAAAGTGAACTTCAATAATTTCCTTTCAATCGTTATCAAAACTGTAAAGTTTCTACGACACATTGTTTTCCCTTGGATGAAAATCGTGATAGGCGTTCGCGGTGTGGCTTTAATGCCGCATAAATCATACCCTCTTCAAATTGCCCATTCTCCGCGACGTGTAGGCCAAAAATATGTTTGATGTAGGTACCACATTTGAAAGTTACAAATGACTTTTTCGATTATTTAAGTGGTTATACGACGTTAAAATTACGAAATATCTCAAATCTAAATTAAAGTCAATAAGAATTAAGTAGTTCGAAGTGTGGAAAACTTCAAATTGCAATAACACGAGTCTAAATATTTAGAGAAAGCCTAAATAACAGTTGATTCGTTTTATTTCACATTTTGAAAACATTAACAATATTCGTGTGATTGAAAATTTAAATTAAAGTGAACTAAAAGTTTTACTACGTCTGATAAGTACTACCGTACCTACTACCAAGAGTGTGTCGCAGAGTATCAATCATATTACCCTAGAACCGTAGATCGTGTTCGATGTTGTGTTAACTGTTAACTATAAATACAAAGAGTTGTTATGAACACAAAGAATGCTGTTTTTTAAATCAAAAAAAATCTGAATAACAGTGGCTTTAACTGTCAATAACTGCAGTCGATGATCGATGGAAACGATGGAGGAAGCACTTACCTATACGTAAAAGTTATTTGTTGATTTTCTGCAAAATGATCACGAACTTTAATGATTTTAGGACGTTAATAACAGAGCATTTCAAATCTATTATTCTCAAGTGTTAAAATTTTCGTTGAAAATAACAAAGAAAAATCTCTATTGTAAAGTACTTGGAGTAGTTTTAGTTCGCCTTGACCATAGGCAATCTCCCTTACACAAGCAATTGTAGCACTTTCACAAATAAATAGATAATATAGTATAGGGTGAACCAGACCACCCGTATCAGGCTATTTTTTCAAGAACGGTTAGTCGTAGAGAGTTGGGTCAAAAAATTGTATAGCAAAAGCCCTAATAAAGAATTGAATGGTGATATTTTTATTCCGGGGAGAGGTCCGCATGCCGAAGAGTTTGATGCACAATGTCGAGAACTCCATAACAAAAGTGGTATCGTTGAAAATATCTTAAAAAATAAGTAAGTTTTGTAGAGAAAATATTTTTATTATTGCCACCCCTTGTGAGTAATATTTGATTGAAGTTAATAAACTCAAATTTAACATGGCTAACTTATTTTAAAAATAATAATAAAATCTAATACAAATTTTCAAAACTCCATCAATTTGGCTAATTTAAACTTTTTCTCTACAAACCTTATTTATTTTTTGGAGATCTTTTCAACAATACCACTTTTGCCCTACGGTGCCATTTAAAATTATGGAGTTATCGACATTCTGCAACAAACTCTTCGGCATGCCGACCTCTTCCCGGCATAAAAAAAGCACCATTCCATTCTTTATTAGGGCTTTTGTTATAAAATTTTTTAACCTAATTCTCTACGACTAACTGTTCTTGAAAAAAAAACCTAAAACGGGTGGTCTGGTTCACCCTGTATATGTATGTCAGATATCGTACAGATCTAACAAATCTTATATACAAAATAATATTTATAGACTATGAGCCAGGAACGCAAATCCAATAGATAAATGATATTCAATTTCATGAAGACTTGAGGAAAATAGGAAATAGTCTCAAAAATAACAGTTTATAAAAATAAATTAAAAGTTTATTGATATTATACAGAAATGCAGTCATTTTGAGCTTAAAAATTACATAATTTGGAATGGACAAATAAATAAAATGTGACTGATTGCACTGTCTTTTATAAAATATAAAAAATATAATACAATACCTAAAAACCTACAAAGTAAAAAAAAAACAAAAAAGATACTTAAATGCTTACAAATGGTTAGTGAACTAAAATGAACCTTATTTTAACTACGATAAAATTGGTTAACGTAAAGTGAGCTTTCATATAGACATTTACCATAAAAATATTGCATTTTAACAGCTTTTTTTCTTCTTTAAATAACAACATAAACAACTTTACACCTCAACACACAACATTCAACTGAAGCGACTCTCGAACTAAAATAAATCCTAACTTGGACGTCACTTCAGTAATTAAATATTGCTTTATTGAAAAACACTCAGTTATAATTTTCAAAAAACATTCCATTAACATCATTTTTACATAAATCACACTTTTTAATTCAAATAAAAAGCATGAAAGGCGATAGATTCATAGTAATTATTGGAACTGGAACGATACGAAACATTTATTCATGGTAAAACCTTGTTTTTCTTAAGGTTAAATTAAAATTATATCACTCGAAATATTACGATAGTAAATAACAATGATATGACTTTGCAATAAAATGTAAATATATTTTTTTAATAAATATTAAGTAATAAATATCTATTATGAGAATTATCAAACAAGAAACTCTTATATTTCATAAACAATCATTAGAATTTTAAATATTACTCTTACATTGTCACATTATCATTGTTAAAGTTAAATTATCGACCCATTTATGTAAAATTATTAATGGCTAAAAATTGTCGAGGTTTTTACATTAAGGGTTAATTTATATTTTATAGGTTTAACAAGAATTTTCAAGTGCCCGAAGTGGAAAACGAAACTAAGGCATTTCGAAAGCATTTTGTATACGCTAGGTTCCTAAAAAGGAAATAAAATCAGTTACAATTCCACCTCGGGCACAACTATTAAATATAATTTCAGTTTCAACATAGGAACATAACACAACATGTATTCAATTTTATATAAAACAATTTTAATCGAGTGCAACGGACCATTTAAAAATTTCTCGTAAGAACAGATTAGGTACCAAGCCAACGGTTACACTTCATGACGTCACGCTATAAGCTACAGACACAACTCTTATGGAGGATTTTGCTTTCAATACCGTGTACATTATGGCAAAAAAATGTAGAACGTATTTGAGACACCAAGTCTGTAGCTAAAGCAATTCGAATTGTTGCTTCTGTGTAGCTTTCGTTCGATACGAGCTTGAAATTAAAAATTTTTAAATGTCCGTATTCCTCGGAACTATTCCTAAAATTAATTTCTATAGAACTCTACTATAGAAAAATATATTCCATTTGGAAATAAATTTGGCAACTCTTAGAATTAAGTAATACGATGATTGGTTAAGAAATAGAAGAGGAAGAGTATTTAAAACAAAACCGCAAATTGGGTTTAACCTTTACACTCTTGTTAAAAAAAAAGAGAACATCATTTTTCGCCTTTTTTATAATCTATGCCTTAAACGAAATGAATAGCAGAGTGTAAAGTAGACCAAACGAAGACCGAAAGTAACCCTGTAATTACACAATTTGATTATATTTCTTCTGGTTGCAATATAAATATTTTCCTCTATTGACTTATCAATTTGTCATGTTTTCTGTACCTATTACAATCACTACTCTTATAGTACAACAGTGTAAAAAGTTACGAAAATAATATACAAGAAGGTAGCAGTTTTCAATAAGGTATCACACTTATTATATTATTTACATTAAAATAGAATGACCTACCAAATCCTGCATTTTTTTAACACGTATTTTACAAACTATACCATTATAGGCGCATCTTCACATTCGTCTACTATTTTAACACTCACATCAGAAGACGACTGACGCTTAAGTCGTTTCGTTTCACCTCCAGAAACGGTTCTAATCACAGGCCCTTTAGGCTTCTTTTGTTCTGCAACACACGATATATCGTCTAAACTACCTTCACCGTCGACGTCTGTCGATAACATGTCGTCGTCGGAAGTCGCATGAGTTAAAACCGGCAAAGTCGAGGTTAAATGTTCTTTCTCCTTTTGTATCTCCTCTATGTGATTTTCCAATAAAGTTTCTTCGTCTTCGGCTTGTTGCTGAGAGGCAGTATTTGCTGGTAACATTTCTTCTGGAGTAAAAACTTTCGAACTCCTCAAAGAAGACAATCTATAAGTCGCCGCTTGACAGGCCGTATCCAAAGTGTCTATATCATCGAGTGTATTTCGAACCTTTTGCAACTGTTCTTTAATTATAGTTTCTATACACTGAGTTTGACTGGAAATATCTTGCAAACTATCTTGAGCGGGCACAACTTTATTAGTTCTTAAAATACAAGGAGCAAACACTATAGCCAAGGAGGCGGCACTCATACGATTAACTTCCTCGTGCAATGCAACTCGAGCCAAATGAAAAATTAGTCTTTCCATAAGATCGTAATTACTTTTTGGTAATTTTTTCAAAATATCGTATAATGTTGCAACACGATCTTGATTTTCGGTTAAATTTGCCGCAGTTATGAAATTTTCGTAACATTCAAACGTAAGCAAAGGTTCGGGCATTTCCCTTAAAAAACTTTTTAATACTGAAGCCAAGACGTGAACTTGATAGTGCTCGAAATTAACTTCTTTATGGTTCTCTTCCATTCTACTTTTCAATTCCCTAACTTTGGAGCTCACTCCTGATTTTCTGTAGATGCCTTCCGTGTACATACCGTAAACTTCTATTGTTGTTATGAGCCTTTCGATTATAGCCGGAATTTTATTGTCATCCGTTAAGAGGGCGGTCAACGGAGCTCCAAACACCCGATCGGTATCGCCGTGATTATTCAAATTTGAATCTTTTACGCAGTTGCCTAAAACCAACAAATTAACACAACATGGTAATGAAGAATTTCAAAGAGACTTACCGATAGCTTTGGTGTAACACTTTTTATGACAAGTTAATCTGCAAGATTGACAAACTAAACCACGCTCTATGGGCCACATAAAAAATGAACTACAAATTTCACAAGCCGTAGGAATGTTTATAATAGTCAAAACGAACGTATGACCCACAAACTTAATTGGATCGTCTCCTTTTCGCTTTTTCTCCTTTTTCCTCTTCGTTTTACTAGGCTTTTCGGCTTCCGCTCGAGAAGACATAAATTCGTTCATAAAACCCCTAAAAGCATTAACGCCCATAGTGACGGGAAAGTCTTCATCCTTATGCTCTCTTTGGCAGACCGTCTCCATCGCTTGCATAAAATTCGTTATTAAGTCTTTATATTTAACACTAAAACTTTCAAAACCGTGCTTAGTAGCCGTACTATAAAACTGAACCAAATTATCTTTAAATTCTCTCAAGGCTTGTTTAAACACACGATCGACTTCGCTGGGACGTTCCCCGGCTTCGTTTTCCATTTTGCAAATTTTATTAGTGATGAAATCTTGCATTAGTTGCAATTCTCTTGCATCGGAAATAATTTGATCTGCTCTATCTGTAAATTCGGACGTCCCCGTCAAGCTAAATTTGCTCGCTTCAGCTCTTTTGTTGACATCATATGGAGCTCTGGAATGTTTACGATGTTTTCTACGACTCGGTTTACTACTTTCAGATGCTGGACCGGTACAAGGCATTTGCAATACGCTTTTGTTTTGAATACATTTGGTATGGAATAATTTTTTGCAATAAGCGCATTTATGACCCTGCGTTATAAATGCATCCATTTGTTCGTTACAAAATGCGCAACGGTCTTCCTTAATTAATTTTTTTATTTTGCTAAAGCTATGGCCGGCTATTGTAAACGTATTATCACTTTTCCATTCTAAATCTGTTCCGGGCGACGACTTTGGTTGTGGGCTACCTTCTATAACTATCGCTTGATTTATTATTCCAAGACCTGAAAGTACATTCAATCGTTAATTCAAATTCTCGACCCTGGAAATAATGCGGTGCGATTCAGTTTTGCTCGTTACTCAAAGACATTTTAAACTGTAAGTAAACAGAGTATTGGGCAACCTTGTAGAACAAAGACTGAATCACCTTGCATAGTTGAAACACAAGCAACAACATACAGCTACACACTCACCAATTTTTGTGGCAGGATCACTATTTCTTCTTCTCAAATCTAAAGCTGCGAAACTCGATCTCTGCCTTTTAGGCGTCAACGACTGCTTATTAAGAGCACGCCCCCATTCGGCTTCACTCTGAAGTAACCTGAACGAATCTTCATCTTTATGTTCGGACCAATTTTTATCGGGATTAATAACGTGACTCTCGTCGATTGTTCGTAGAGCAAAATTTTTATCCAAACTTGTACTATCGGTCACTTCTTCGCCTAAACTGCGTACATGATCTCTTCTAGGTTTTCTAATTGCTCGTAACGGAGCCTCAGGTTTACCGAGTATCTCCTCGGCTTTACTAGGGGTCCTATCACACGTGGCTAAAAACTCTTTGGTTGCTAGTTGCTGATCAGATTCGCATTGCTTTAATTTTGTTTGTAATTCGGCTTTACGATTAACGCCATCGTGTCGACGAATAGGTGGAAGACTTATTAAGCCATCTGGTGCTCCGCTAGAGTACCTCAATTCCCGTCTCAATGCAATATGAGATTTACTAGGCAAGTCTCCTAATAAACGATGCTTTGATCCAATTTTCATGTGAGACTTCTCAAAGTCCGATCGTTTACGCCAAACTTCGTTGGTTTCTGGAAAATCGTCGTAAGACGAAAATCTTTCGCCTACGATAGGTGGGGCAGAACGAGTTGCACCGCTTTCGGAATCGGTTTCACTTCGACCACTACCGAGGGACCACTGCCCGCGCTTATCTAAACCGGCTACTTCATTTTGTTTTATTTTAGTTTCTTTAACTGTAACACTGGAATGTGAATCAGAACTTTGTTGAGACTCGAGACTACGTTGTGAGTCTAACGAATCACCACTTCCTTTACGATGTGGAATGTAATCTAAATCGGCTAAATCTATAGTTTTATGAGTTTTGTTTATTTTTGCTTTGATTGGTACATCTTTTGTACCCTCTTGTTTGATATATTCCAATCTGAAACAGAGTGTAATTAAGCTGACAAAATTATAGAAATGAAATAAAATTTACCTGTTATTTTGAGGATATAATGGATAGTTTCGTGAAGAGGAATGAACTGCAACTCCGGTAGGCAGAGATTGAGTGGACCTTAAACTTTGCTTAGACTGAACGGATTCTGTTTCTCCATCTTCTTGTATTCCACTGCTCCTGTTAAATAAGCAAATTCATAAAATTACACAAAATCACACTGTAAAGTAGTAAAATAGAGCAAGAAGCTATAGGAAGTCCTAAATAACAAAATCTTACAACAAGATATGCTTATACTTTAATCCTCGATTGGAAGTCTTAAAGTTTTTTAAATGTACTTACTCATCAGAATCTCTTAGATGCTTCTCACGTTCTGGATACAGTCTATCGACCTCCAACTCCTCTTGACTCGACTCTTTGCTTGTAAACGCCTCGTCCGTGCTTCCACTGTGTTCTACTTTTAATCTCATGGGCAAAGATTTATCAATAATCTAACAAACAAGTTTTTCCATTAATTCCGCCTTTAAAAAAAATTTTTATTCGTATTACCTGCTTCTTAGTTACTAAAGACTGCTTTTTGAGTCGATCAAACGCTTTTCGAGCAAAAACACCCCTAACACGCGCTTGAATCAGCACAACTCCGCCCTTTAACTTCTGTAGCCAAGATCTCGCCTTATATCCTCTCCAAATTTTTTGTATTTTTAAAGCGGCAGTTAGTTTTTTCACGTACCTTTGTACTAAAAACATGCGACAAAACGATTGTATCGTAACAATAGCATTTCGTGTTCTTAAAAATCTTCTCCTTTCTAAACAAGCCCTAAACCACCTTTGTAAAGTAACGATACTGGCCATAATTTGTTGATGTAACTTGCAATCTAGTTTATACTTTTCTGATTCTCTTAAAAATATTTTCGTAGTTCCCAACTGATAATCGTCTCGATTCAAATTTAAAGTAAGCAAAAAGTTTCTAACGTCGGTTTGTGAGCTAATCAATCCTTTTGGTAGTAAGATTCTGTATAATTGTATAAATTCGTCGTAAGTTAAACGTACGTTAAAACCGGCCTGTCTTATTCTAACAGTTTCCAACATTCCAGTGTATCGCAACTGCCTTTGAACGGTATCTTCGTCGAATTCGTTTGGAATTTTATTGCCGTTTGATTTAATACATCTTATAAAGAAAGGGTTCGCTTGATTTAGTGTATCCATTAACGAATGTAAAGATTGTTGAAATTGTGCAGCTACGGTTAAGGGTAGTTTTCTAGCTTTTCCCAATTGATTTTGATTCGATGCCGTTATTCCTGTTCTACCGGCCAACGTTTTTACAGATTGTAAATTTTTAAGTCCTTTTTTGCTACGCTCGCGAGGTCTGAACGATTTGTTTTTCCTATCCATAAAAATAACGAATTAGAAAATGTTAGAAATTTAGAGGAAGTTGAAAGGAAACGTGCTATACAAACACATGCATGTTTCGATATTAATTACGACATAAACGGAAAATTAACAAGTCAAGAAGTACTAAATAAAATAGTTTACCAAATTGTCATAAATTTATAAGCTAATTAATACTATAATATGAATTCATAGCGAAGTCCACTATTGTTCATATAATGCTTAAACGTATGAAACTGCTAAGAGATCATCCTTGATCCTGTAGACTCTCACTGGCGACTTCTTGTGAGAGAAAGATAATATTTAGAAATATTAAAAGTTTCAAATTTTTGTTTATCATTGTATCTAAAAAATGATTTTGGCACTAGAACAAAAGAGAGGCCCTTGTTGATAAGACAAGCGCGCAATCTTGACCGAATAGCACCGAATAGTAGGTTGCCTTTGAAGATATTCATAGTACAAATCACCAAGGTTATTACTTGAAGAACCCATCACCATTTTAATTATAAACTTTTACATACATAACAATTTGATTAGCTCTTTGCATAATAACTCTCGCTTCGTCGGGACATAAAACTTTATCAAGAGCAGCCGAATGCGTACTGCTACCAGTAGACTCTTTACGTTTTCTTTCTTCTTCGTTATTTTTATTATGTAAAACGCTTCCACTATTTCTGTTTCGTTGATAAAATTGAGGCCAAGATAATCGATTATTAGTATTTGATAGATCGCATTCATTGTTACGTCCTATCCGATTATAATTCAGTAAGTTTCGTTGTTTGCTGTGAAACGTTAACCTTTATAGATACAAAATATCAAAAAACACAAACGCCATGCAGTTAAACTGTAGATAAAATGGATTTTACAGAAACATGCATGATGTCGATAATGGTACTAATTAAATACAACTTCAATCATATTTTTACAAATAACAGGAATTCAAAATAAAAAACGTGGAGAAAGATGGATGATTTTTCATGAACTAGTGATTAACATTGGTAAGAAACTTTCAATCGTTAATCACTTACGCAATTCTATTTACCGCAAGGTTTACGGCAGAAACTGTCACAAGATAGCTAGGAATCAAGACAGTTGTATCAGTTAAATCATTTTACAGCCTAGGAAACGAAGAACAAAAAAGGTCCCTTCTGGTCTCTAGAGCAAAAATTGGCGGTTAAGATTTTTTTGCCGTAACATACTCATTTTTTTTAAGTCACAGATCTATTTTGAAGCTAATAATCCGCATTTTTAAATTGTTTTGAGTTCTACTATCTTTTCCACCAACTCTTGCATAAGACAATGTCTTTATTTCCTAAGCTATTATGTTAATAATTTTCGTTAATAGTGGGTAATCAACCTACTCTTTTATTACTAAACACTATTTTTTGACAAAGCCTCCATCATTCGATAGTGAAAATTTGAACCGAAACAGTGACTGTTTTGGAGTCATATTCAACTTCAATCGCGAACTGAGAGTCTTTTTGAAATAATCGAGTTTTTCCAAAGCGTGTGCTACCGACAACAACTCGTAATGACTCGAAAAATACACTCTTGCGATCCTCTAGGCAAATTTAAAAGAGACAAGCTCTTAAACAATGAAAGAAGCTTTATATTCGAAGTATAAATATTTCAAATGGCTCCAGTTCGACAATATCAATACTAACCTAATGAGGCTCTCATTGGGTGCATGATTCCTGTATCTCTGTTGAACATTATTTTTATTTCCATCCACTCGACTCTGCCTATGTTTACGACCGGCTTCGTGAAAAGCAAAGTAGGCACGAAAGAAAGCTCTAACAATTGCCCATCTAAAAACGGCGACGGGATCTGCTCCGACGAGTTCGCGTACGAAAGCCATAGAACTATTTTTCAAAACGCTGACAATATCTTGGCGCATTAAATCTAAATTTTTCTCTCTCATTTCCACAACTTGGTATTTTACTTTTCCAGCATAATGAACGACAATGAACGCGGCTTCGCGTTTTTGAGGTTTCTGGTACCATTTGCTTTCTTTATGCACCGAACTGAATTTTTGCAGAAGGGTTTCATTCGTTGCGCCCGGAAAACTACAATTATAAATTTTTTATTCATTAAACAATTTGTTAATTTAAAATCTTTTAGTAGGTAATTATAACAGAATAAATAGGATAAGGCTAACCAGGGACAAACCAGCCAGGAAGCTACTATCTACATAATTCTCTGATAATCTATTTCCCATTCCAATAATATTTGCTAAATGAAATTAATAGAATGGTCCTCGTGAATTAAATTCAAAAGAAAGTTCATTAAAAAATTTTTTACTCACTTGCACTGATCGTCCAAAATACATAAAATTCCATTAGGTTTTCCTTCGATCAACTGCAAACAACCGGTGTTATCCATAAAATCGATATTAGTCCACCGTATGCCCTCTCTTCTATATTCTTCTTGTTCGTATTTAAACACGTGTTGATTAAAATAATATTGCAAGTGTTCGTTAGCATAATTTATACACAATTGTTCGAAACTATTACACAAACCAAAATCTTCAAAACCAAAAATGTCCAAAACACCGATTGAATTCCCCTGATGTTCGCGTAAACTATCCTTTTTTGATAACAAAGCATGATTCACTTGCAAAACGATCCAGTCAAATAAAGCCCCATACAAACATTTCGCCATAGCATCCCGACTAGCTATTGCTTCGGGTAAACGATAATTAATAACTAAAGTCTCGCCGGAAGCTCTCGCCCTTTTAGAAGTAAGCGCTTGTAATAAAGTTTCTTGTTTGACGCGTAATAATTCGGATATTAACAAGACGACTTCAGGATTTTTAACTCCCACGGCTTCGTCGTGATGGTAAGCAGCCTTACGAGGTTGAAACTCGACATTTCCCAGTAGTAAAACAGCGGACAAAACGGAAAATAACCTCCTTTGTTTTTCTGCGGTAAAACCGACCATCTCCATGGATTGTTTCAAACGAGAAAACTCGTAACTTTCATCCACGTTATCTAACGTAATGCAACCACTCTTATTTAAATAATTATAACGATTCGGATGCTGGAGATGCAACAACTGTCTTTCTTGTTCATTGGCACCTTCTAACAAATAATAAAACACGTGATAATTCCGTTCGTTCTGCCCTTGCGAACAAATGCGCGACTTTTCCAACAAATACTTCTGAACGACCGCCCCGTGCACCATTCCATTTTCTTTATAATTTACCTGTATGAATTTACCAAACCGACTAGAATTGTTATTGTGGGCCGTTTTTGCATTGCCGAAAGCCTCGAGTACGGGACCGGCGCTTAAAATAGTTTGTTCTACTCCACTCCCGTGTGATCCTTTTTGACTAAGTGCAGTTAAATGATGCAGCAAAAAGTTTGTACTTTCAGTTTTACCCGAGCCACTTTCGCCACTGATCACTATACACTGATTTTTGCGATCTTTTAACATACAGTGATAAGCCGAATCGGCGACGGCAAAAATATGTGGAGGTAAATTAGGACCCAATCTCCTATTTTGATACAACTTGACGTATTTTGGATTGTAAATTGGATAAAACTTAAACGGATTAACTGCGATGAGGATGGAACCGACGTACGTATAGATGTGTCCGGCCAAGAAACGAGCTCGTAAGTTATCTAAAAGTGTTTGTTCGTTCAGATCGGGTAGTTGACATAAGTCAGGATATTCGCGGTCTTTAGGCTGATATAAAAATCGATGAAAATAATCTTTAATTAGTTGAGGATCCATGGCGAAATTGTCCGACCAGACGTAATCGTTGACTTTTTCTCTTAGATAAAAACGATACGACGATTGATCTGTTCTATTTTTTGGCCAGAGCATCATAACTTGTACCGGACTTTCGCTTGGTCCTAAACTTCTTTCTTTACATTCACGTCCCAATGCGTCTCCCACGACTTCGGCCAATTCATAACTACCTCGAGGGGTTTCATTTAAGGACAACCTTTCGACGATGCAAGAAACGATCTCTTCTGACGACGTCTGTTTGCTGGCTTCGACCGACAGTGCTTCGTAAAGAGCAGACAGTGCTCCCACGTACACTTGTACGATATATCTATTATTATCTATTATAGACATTTTGTAATGATCTATAAAAGATAAGTAAATTTAACATCTAACACTAACAATTTTAACGTCGAAGAAAAAATCGATTTTAATTTGCACATTTTTGTTTAGGTGTTGTTCGCTGAGCACAATTGGTGAAAAATCGATGCTTGGTGCTTCATTTTGATGGAATCGACAGGACGTAAAGTGATTTGTTTGAAAAACTGCAATAATATACAGATATAAGAAACATAACAATCGTTTATGATCAACAATTCAAAACAAAAATACTTCAATATAAAATGATTTCAATTCAAGCGATTTCCTAACATATTTAAAGGACTTTTCTCTTCTAAAGTCGTCAGCATGTTGTTAACACCTGAAATTCACCGAAAACGTTTGGGAGGTAATTCCTCAATATATATTGATAAAGTTTGAGGCTTCGTAGAAGAACTACGACTTGGCAAAAACAATTTATAAGGCACCGATGTAAATTATTTGTTCACGAAATGCTTTGGCCATTTCTAATGCAATCGTTATATTTAAAATGCACACTTTTTGTAAACTTAAGCTGATGTTCTTCAGCAAGCAGTAACGATTAATGATCAACGAAAACTAAACTTATCTAAGTAAATTTGCAACTTTACAATCAACTTTATGTTTACAGGAGAATCTTTCCCGTATTACTCATTAAGAGTGGCAAAAGGAAGTTGATGAAATCTGTACGTCCGCACGATTCCAGAGTTGTTAAAAAATATGACAAATAATGTGGAAAATCTACTTTGATATCAAACTGTATCCTCTTTATATTTTAGCACCAAGTGAGTATCACCACACCAACAGGTGATTATAATCAGAAACTTCCTTTATGCGTCCAATTTAAACAAAGGTCATTAATAAAAAGCCACTTATTAGTTTAAAAATACTAAACAATTTTTATAATTAAAAAAATTCCGATAGGTTCAGCAACCGAACTGTCACAAATTGGCAATATTAACCCCCATTAACTATAGGATTAATGATCCGAGCCAATATTACTTGATAAGATAAAGTAACGATAATTCTCACAACAATGACCCGTTTTTAGTCATTTGGTTTAGATTTTAACCCAGAAAAATAAGTCTTATAATGGGGTCACATGTTGATTACTTTTAATATTAGAACCAAATAGAGAATCCTTCAACTAGAACAATTTGCCACAATTAAGTAGCCTCGTAAACACGATACTTTTAATTGAAGTAATTGATACAATGATCTCGTATAAATTGACGACGACGACTTCTTATATATGCAACACCCATTAACATTTTAGCAATACGACCATTCATGTATTAAAACATACAAACAGACACACACGCGAATCCGCCCAACATTTAAAATTTTATTTAAATTTAAAAAGAAACAACTTCACGTACCTTAACAATTTTTTAATTTTGCACATTTAACACAATTAACGGACACTTTATTCTTAACTTGGAAACATTTTTTTACATCAATCTATTTAGCTAACGTTACAACAGCCACCATTTTTATTTGTAATGTCATTTCGACTCATAGGCGGCACTTGTGTTGTTGTTTAATTGACACGTGACGCGACGCGCCAATTATGAATCATTCTAATATAATTAATTTTAAGAAAATTGCGGTGTTTATTTTTTACAAATTTCTTTGTATTAATGTATCATCAATTCAATTAAATTTTTAGTATTTAATAAATTCATAATAAAATACCTTAGCAAACAGTAAAATAGATTGTAAAGGAGTGTCAACTCGGCTTCAAATTGTAATAATAAAATAATGAACCAACAATAATTTTTTTTAAATAAATGGATTTGTTTGTAATGGGTCTTACAGGGGCAAGAGGGGTTTATCTGAAATCTTCTAACGAAGCGCTAATCATCGCTGATAAGCAATACCGCAAATCCTCAAATTGTAATCAATTAATGTTTTTTTACTTGCAGTTCTAAATTTCACTACCTATTACACATTAAACATTAGATAATGTAAATTCTACAGGTACAGACCGATACTTGCAGCAGTAGATAAAATGTTAAACTATTCCAAGTTAATATTTTATGCGGAGCACCCTGTATATTTTCTGTTATTTAAATAAAGCCATAGAGTAATGAATAACTAGAGAAACAACCTAACGTGTATATCTGTAATGCTAAATTTGTACCGAGATTTGAGATTTTCTCGTTGGCCATCTGTAGGTCGGTATAAAAAGAAAGAATTTATAAGTCTGTTAAAAAAGGGTCAAAACTTTACTCAGTCGGGTACGTCATCATACGTCATGCTTTACGTTACATACACATACCCACGCATACGAAGAGAAGCTGCGTTGTTTAGCACGGTTATCGCAAAGGCTTGGCGAGTAAGTATCGAATTTCTAGATAGTAACGCATTCATAGTTTCAACAAACGGATTTTTATTTTTTAAACGCGAGTATTAAAGTAGCAAAATTATTTCAAGAAAATTTATCGACTATAATTAATTTCTGTAAGGTTTATAACAATTAAGTAAAACAAAATACTTTTGCTACCTGTTAATAATGCTTTTAATTACTATTATTAAAACAAAACTATTTTTTTAAATTAATTTATTAAAATTATTTAGAACTTTCTTAAGGTGTTGGGTCCGTTAACCTGCCCCCTCCCTTCCCCCAGTGAATATTTTCTTCTGAAAACCGAGCTCCCTAAAGGCTAAAGTACACACCTATCACCCCAACCCCAAAGCTAGCACCACCCCCGTTTCCAAAATACGACCACTTAAAGACGGGGTGGTTTTCAGAGGTACCAAAAGCTAACTCTGCAATCGACTGAGCTACAGAGATAATGGGGATTGAAAAAAAATCTTGCCCCCCGATCTAGATTTGGGGGATCGAATCTACTGGGATAGCAACCACCCGAAATCCAATTTTTTCGATGTATTGTAATTTTTTAATGGAATAATTAAAGTGTTTAAAAAATGACGTCAGGACCATTGAAAAAAAATTTCTGTTTAGGTAAAGTAGGTACCATTTCGGTTCTGGATATGACAAAATGTTATTGAGAAATGCTGTTCAGAATATGAAATTATGACTCTCAATGAAAGATTTCAAAAACATTGGCTGACTTTGATATTAATTTCGTTTTTCATTCAAATTTACGAAAAGTTGAATTATTATCCGACATGAAAAGCAAGTTTTCAAGTATTTATTTGTATTCGATTGTGTATCTAATTAACTTGCAAATTACTTGATCGTTAGTTGACGATGGTCAACGATTGCTGTTTTGTTTACGGGCTGAAAGAAAATTTTGTAATAAATTCGAGTAGAAAACGAATCATAAAATCATCAAGTGAGCCAATATTTTGGAAATTTTGCATTAAGTCGTAATTTCATATTATTCTAATAAACAACTTTTTTCAATAACATTTTGTCATATCGATAACCGAAATGGCACTTTACCTAAACACTAAACAGAATCTAGTTTTTTAAATTCCCACGACCGCTTTGATTTTAAAAATCTTCTTGAAAGTCTTTCCAGATCAAGCAGAGCGGCATCCCAAAACATCAAAACGAGATTCCTAAATTTTTGATCGATTACACCTATATTGTGGAGTCAAACTGGGGACCCAAAATACTGATTTTATCAAAGTGGGTCAATGTTTTTGAAATTTAGCTTATTCTGAACAACTTTTCTATATAATGTTGCTGTATTATTGACCTAAATGGCACTTTAACTAAACAGAAATTAGTTTTTCTCAATTGTCATGATTACCTAAATTATAGTAATTAAAAGCATTATTAACAGGTAGCAAAAGTATTTTGTTTTACTTAATTGTTATAAACCTTACAGAAATTAATTATAGTCGATACATTTTCTTGAAATAATTTTGCTACTTTAATACTCGCGTTTAAAAAATAAAAATCCGTTTGTTGAAACTATGAATGCGTTACTATCTAGAAATTCGATACTTACTCGCCAAGCCTTTGCGATAACCGTGCTAAACAACGCAGCTTCTCTTCGTATGCGTGGGTATGTGTATGTAACGTAAAGCATGACGTATGATGACGTACCCGACTGAGTAAAGTTTTGACCCTTTTTTAACAGACTTATAAATTCTTTCTTTTTATACCGACCTACAGATGGCCAACGAGAAAATCTCAAATCTCGGTACAAATTTAGCATTACAGATATACACGTTAGGTTGTTTCTCTAGTTATTCATTACTCTATGATAAAGCTCATGTCTCCTACCCCTACAAATCTAATCAAATCAAGTAAAATGAGTGCATACAATCGAAAGTTTTACATTTGAGTGACTTTAAAAAAACAATAATTAAATTTTGATAAGTACTTTGTTTAATTTAAAATTACAAATTTTCGAACTGCTGCAAAATCGACCAGTAAGTATTAGTTAATTCAAAGGAATTGATTCTGTGACAATCCCATTATACCTACCTACCTACTCCAGGAAGCTGACTAGTCTCGTACAGATAGCTTATTCAATGATTTTGGACTTTTGGAGACCACAGGCAGCTCGGTAGCTCGGTTTGCTTCCAGGTTTCAAAACAGGAGTAGTAACTATCGCTGCCTCTAGGCAGGAAGGAAAAATATTAGTTGAGAAAATCAGTTTGGCGGTCTACAAATTAATGTATACTCTTTCCGTTAAAAATATGAAAAATGTCTTATTACTTATTAGCTTATTACTGACGTTTATTCTGAGATTGTGAAATGTTGCAAAAGCTTAAAAATAAAAACTGCTCATAGTTCTCAATGTTCAATCTCAATCATTAAACTTACTTACCTATGCTACTACCTACAAACTTTACAATTTTTATTCTTCATTATTATTGTTGTTTTTGGATATATACCTAAACGTAATTTTAATGAGGTATTCTCAAGATTTATTGTCTTTCATCATAAATATAATTCCACCAAAAGAAATATTTTAAAACGTTCACATACGAGAAAATTAATTGTAACAATTTAGCGCACGGTTTAGTTTCTTGCCACGCCAGCAGATGGCAGGCACAGCTTTTGTTTTTAATTTTTTAAGCAAGTTTGTACTGGCATGTCCTTGATTTTAGCGCCAAAAATAAAGAATAATCCAATAACCAATAATCAAATCATACTCAAATTTTACTGGCTTGTGACTAATATTTTCCATTTTCTTGTGCTAATAAGTTATAAGTGTAAAGTGTGCCATTTTGAGACTTTGATGTTCAACATTAGGGGTAAGTTTTTAAAGATTTTTAATAAACTTTCAGTTAACAAATTTGCAATTCTTTGAATTATATTATTACGGAGTTTGTGAACTCTTTGTTGGAACGATGATTTTTTAATTACAAATTTTACGCATAAAAAGTTTGTCTGAAATAAAAGTACCTAAAGGTTTGTTCGTTAGACTTGCACTAAGTTGTTCAGAACAGTTAAATAAAGTAAAACAAGTTGGTGTTGTTGTGGTTCAATTAACGTACGACGTTAATAAAACAACTGACTGACTACTTTTAACTGTTCGGAACAACTCAGTGCAAGTCAAACGAACAGACCTTAAGTTACTGGATGTACGCTGAGTAGGTATTTGGGCGGGAGGTTTCGAATCGACTCGATAATAAACTACGTAAAGTTTAGTTCTGTTTTTGTTGCAGGAGTGAGTTTGAGTGTACGCACATTTACATAAATACAGGTAATTAATTATATATATTTTATTTTACGAAAAATATTCTACCTATTTTTGTTTTCTAACATCAAGATATGAATAGAAACTTTTAAAAGTAGGCAAGAATTTTCAATTGCTTGTGCTCGTCAACATCTAAATCACACACAGTAACAATCAAGAAAGTAAACAAAAAACAAAAGAAAATTTTTTTCGATTAACTTATTACAATAATTTGTTTTTTGTTCACTCAATTTATAAATGTACATTATTTTCAACTACTTGAGTTTTCGTTTTTTTTATATAAATACTGACAACTTGGTTTATGTTACCTAAAAACTAAATCACTGAATAGTATTTAGTTTTTGTTTTAAATGCACTGTGTTTAATCATCCCAAGAATCTGGTCCCTGCACACTTTTTTTAAATAAACTTTTTTAATATATAACTTCGTACACTGTTGCTTTTTTGTCTCCAGAACCCGTAACAATATATTTATCATCTGTTGAAATGTCACAACTTAACACACTCGACGATTCTTTCGACTGAAACAAAAACCTTCATTAGATCATTCAATTTTACCTAGCGAGGAGCTCAGATCTTTTACGAGTGGCCTATTCCAACTCAATCATAGCTCAAAAATTACGTAGGTAGTTTATACTAAAACTGAGATGTGTAAATATATTATACAGGGTGTACCTTTCAAAGTGCACACTATGGACAACTCCCAAACCGTAAGTGTTACGAAGTTGGTTGAATCCCTTGGCCGCCTAGATTCGCAGATCTAAGAGGCTGAATTATTGCTCATTCAACCAACTTCGTATCCTTTACAGTTCAGAAGACGCCCACAGTATGGACGTTGAAGAATACCCCTGTATAAGAGATAACATTTGAAGGTGGTGACGCAAAATCCTGCAACTTTGTTAGTGTGGGATTTATTTACGTAACTCCATTATTTACCTGGAATATACTAGCTCCATACGGCGTTCTCCAAGCATTTAATAAATTGTCTTTACCGGTCGACACAAACCATTTACCACAAGAGGCGAACTTTAAACTAAGAACACAACTTTCGTGTAAATGTAACTGATATTTATCAGTTTTAGTAGCGTGTAATACTTCGACGTGTGAATTTTCCATACCAACAGCTAACCATTCTCCAGTAGGACAATAACCCAAGGAAAATATTTGGGAACTAAAATCGTGTTGTTGCAACTGTTTTCCTTCCCTAAGATCCCAACTTCTAACGGTGTTATCCAAGCCGCCCGTCCACAATTTCGTTCCGTCGGCCGATATATCTATACACGAAGCTCCGTCCGTATGTCCTTGAAACTGTCTTACTAAAGTCTGATTCTGAAGGTCCCACACCGCTATATTTCCGTCCGAACAACAACTAAAGCAAACTTTTGAATCCGGACTAATTGCTAATGCGTAACAAGCTGGTGCACTCGATGTTAGCTCGGCTTTTATCCTAGGCGTCGGACTTGCCAAATCCCATATCGAAAGATTACTAGCTTCTCCACCAACAATTAAAGTCCGTCCATCGGGTAATAATTTAACCGACCTAATATAATTATCTCGTTGCTAAAAATAATCAAGTTACCGACATATTTTTTTTACAAAACAAAAATATTCACTTACCAAACATTCCAGTTGTGATATTGGCATTTTTGAACCGGGTTGACTAATGTCCCAAACTTTAACACAGCCTTTACCTCCAGTGTATACATATTTGGTTGGATTTGAAATGGTAACTGCACAAACAACTTCGCCGTGGTTCAGTGTATTTATTTGTCTCGCGTGTCTGGGAATTCCTGGACCGATTAAAGCATCTGATGGAAAGGGCACCGGTTGCAATTGACCTTCTCCGTTCATATGAAAGGAGTAAGCCCTAATAACAAACAAAAAAAATGTTAAATTGAGTCACGTTCTTTCGTAAATTTTAACAGAGAACTTTTAGTAGAAGCATTGGCGTCTTAAAAAGAATTGGGAAGAAAAGGGGCTCATTTAACTTGGTTACGTGCTTCAAACTAATTCTTATATATATTTTTTATAGCATTGCTTTCTTTCTCTACGTCGTTTTCATTTAGTAGGCTCCCTAATTACGCCGTACTTATTTGGTTAATAGTTTAAGATTTTTTTTCATGTGAAGGGGTTGGCGGTAATTTCAACAAATTTATGTTGCCCTATTCAAAACCGTTAACCGTCACTCTTGGACAGGCACTTGGCACACGTTAAAACACCTCTGGAAAAGCTCTCTATTATTTTTCAGCGCAGCCAATGCATGTTTATTATTTAATTTTTTCAGTAAATCTGTTAAATTCTGAAACATCAATGATTGTTCCAAGGGCGTTTTTAAGTGTTATAAATTTTCCAGCTGTTGCATTGGAGCAGAATGGACAAGCAGTTAAATTACTTTATTAATAAGATACCTACGGTTTTCCTCCTGAAATTGCACCCAGTCCATTAGTGGCAACATTAGGTGTCCTCGAATGGGGATGACCTTCGTATCCCAATTGAGAAGATCTGGAATAAGGCGCCGAACCCACGCTGTTATATGCACTTGCCGGATCGGATCCTCTCCCGCTTGTTAACGAATAAGGAGGATACGATCCGAGCCCCACTTTAGGAACACTCGCACCTGGACCTGGTACTAAATTAGGAGTTGTTGAACGAGGCTTCGAACCGGGGGTTTGGGGTTTTTCCTGTAATTGATTAGTTTTAATTCGAAGATATTGTAGTGGATCTTTTTTTAAATTCGTGGACATTTGCAACTGTTCACAATTATTATGTGCAAAACGGTAGTAGTCTTACATCTTTACTTTTCAATGATGGCGTACTTCGCGATGACGAAGATCCGCTACGACTAGATGGCCTTTCTACTTTAACTTTGTCACCATTTATACTACCATTTTCTCGACTATCGCCTGGATTACTTAAAGATGGATGTTCGCCATTAGCGTGAGGAGATGAAACTTCCTATTGAATAGTAAAATATTTGACGATAAAAATAAATCAACGGGCGATTTATCGATTGATATTACCTCGTTAGCTACGTCTACAACAAGATCTTGATCACTTTTTTCGCCGTCGCTTTCCTGTAATAAAACGACGTATTTTTGAATTGTTTTCAAAAAAGTAGACGGCTCAATTTTTAAAAGAGTAATTAATTAAAATTAAAATCGAACAAAGACGTCGATGTTAAATAATTAGTATTACACCGAAGGTGTAGAATCTTTTCCCCTATCAATATGAGATAGGAGCTTTACTACAACAGTAATGGAGGATTATTTTTGTGTGATATGACAAACACGATGAAGCAAGGGGATGAATGATTACATCCGGGGTGACTGGGATTGATGGTGGGTTATCCTAGGGGCGCTTACGAGCATCATAAAAGATATATTATATAGAAAACTTTGTGAATGTTATAAATTGGGTATTTAATAATAATAGTTATTTCTTTAATAAAAAAACTACTTATTTTAAATAAGAATGTAAGTTTGGACCAACGTAAAAGGTTACTTTCTTTTATTTATGCCTCACGTTACTCTTTCTACAAAATTAAAATTCAAAGAGCAATTTCTTTACAGTCTGCTTTCTTTGGCTTATGTCTCTCGAGACACGTCTCGTTTTGACGTGTTTCCATATTTGCTAGAAAATATAATAAACACGAAATAAATTTTTCTTCTTTTTTATTTAAAAGTTCAAGAGGATACCGGCACATTTTTAGAAATCACGGCATCCTTTGACTCGACAATTCTAAGCTCGAAACAATAACTTCAAATTAATCCCCGCGATGGATGTATTTTATCGTAAATCATTGCCAGTGTTCTATTATGTTACACATTCCAATTTGTAGCATACAGTTAGTATTTCTGTACAGAAACATGGCCGCCCACTTTATCATCAACGCAAGTCCTGACATCCTTCGCTCCCTCAAGCTACCGTTTGTAGGATTGAGGAACGCTTAATAAATTAGATCTACTCGGCTTAGCGTGCGGAAAGACAGTCATTTATAAATTATAGAGACGAGAAACAATTCTTTTTTAGACGATTTTTGTCTTAAACCCTTATTCGCCCTCATATAAACACGCCGTGTTTGTTCTATCTTCTCCGCCGAAACTTATTTAGTTTTCGAGTTATTTTTAAAACCATCCAAACTAAAACTTAAAAACTAAAAATGATGGTAACTTACATGCCCTAATTTCTCTTCTTTCCTCCTTTTTATATCTTCGCTATCGGCTGGAGATCGCGTCCTATATTTGTCTCTTTCACCAGGAGAAACGGAATTCTAAAAAGATAAAAATAGTCAGACTTTCAACAAGTTACTTAAAAAAATATTACCAGTCTTTCGTCATTACTAACAGATCCGGGCCTCTTGAGATCCGAATCTCTCGAATGAAGATCTGCAGATTTTAGAAGTGGATGCGAACTAGCAGAAACGGCGGCGTGTGGTCCGCCCGGCGCTCCTGGAACACCGGCACCCATACCAGCGCCAAATCCTAACAAACCGGCCGCCGGACCCATTCCGGGCAATCCCGGATGCGGACCCATGGGCAATCCGGGTCCGTGAGCACCGTGAGGCAATTGTTGCGCATGAATTTGTTGCTTTAATAATGAATTTAAAAAATACAAATTATCATCAATCATTTTAACTTGTCCACGCAATTTTGTGTTTTAAACAAAGAAAAAGTTCATGACAAGAATAACGCCCTCGAATAAATAACCGATTTATTACAACTAAAAGGTGCTTTTAAAAAAATTATATTTAAAAGAGAACGCATTTTTCTTACTATAAAAAAAGTATAATTGACCTTGTCAAAAAAATTTCAAGCCTAATATTAAACGATCTACTCACTAGTAATTGTTGTAATCCTTGTTGCTGCTGTTGCTGTAAACAAAAAAGTCAATTAACTATATTGAAATTATTAACATTAACATTATTACTACGTGCCTAACAATTAAACTAATTATCACGTACGGGGTAAATGATTAATAATTCGGAACGTTAACGATTCGTGAATGGTCACGAGCGTGACAGATGAATCTTGGTAAAAAATAAAGAAAGAAGGTACTCATGTCAAAAAACGACCACCACAAGCCTATTTTGAACATTTACTTGCTCTCTAAATACGTCCTTCGTATTGGAATGATGTACCTTAGGCACGTAACTAGATAATTTTTTAGGGAAGCTCGCCGAAAACCGGGTGGGCCACAAAACTGTAACGCTAGTACGCTAGCATTGTAACGAGCTTTCATAGAAGCGCAGTATAACCTTATTATGTCGCATCAAGGCTGTAGTTGGGGGGTGACGATCAACGGGGTGTGAATCCTTCCAAAATTTTACAGAGGTCAGGTCAGGAGAACTCCATTGATAATCCATGAAAAGAAATAGTTACTGGTTCTCTACCAATAGTATGAATCGACACACAGACATATGCCGCTTTTGGCTTTTGTAATGTGTATTAGTGTATTTTAGGACAGTGTACGCCTCCCTCTGTATGCTACATATCTTCTAGATTAGAATAACCCTATCGTGAATCGAATCTGAAGTCCTGAAGGAAATAAAAACCTTAGCTATGTAATGATTAATGACTCTGTAATTTTTAAACCATGGGTAAAGGTCACGAAAATATTGAGTAATTCGGATTAAGTGGATGAAGGATGAAGTGTGTCAATAACATCTTCTTAGGGTCATTAGGTGACCTTCCGTTGTATTTCAGCCTTCCTGGGATGGGCCATCTTTACTTGGAAACTCGTAGGGTAAAAGAATAAGTGAAAACTTTCCTATTTTCGTGATATTCCTGCAATGAGGGCCCCATAGAGAGAGGAGAGAGAACCTAGTCTCAAAATCTTCCATACTATAAGCACTATAGGTGTCCAAGAGGACCCTCAAGTAGAAACTGTTGACTACGGGGAAAAGAATGAATCTTCTCAACGCATTATAAGTAGATGACCGAGTCTACACTGAGTTTTGCTTCTCTTACTGTCTTTAAAAAGACAAGACTAACTCCAATGGCCTTTCAGGCAGGGGCAATGCCGCCCCAGACCCCCCCATAGTTACGTCCCTGATGTGCCTTCTGATGATTTTGACATTTTTACTTATTAATATTAAGGAATCCGGTGTTCGCGTTTAGAATTAGATGACTTAATGTATAGATGTAGATAGATTAATTAAAAAGCACCCCCTGTACTGGACAACAATTTCAACAAAACGACATCGTAAATTTGTTACATTTATCTCATTCGTTTTATTGTTGATTAACATGTTCCACGAGCGATCGAATCGTAATCTAAGTGTAGATCTAACTAATTAAAATTAACGAACTCGAGCTTATCTATTAAAAAATGTAATGTATAAATGTACTTACTCCTATTATAGCATTTAATTCGGTCATAGTAACTTGTTTGGCTCTTTCAACAGCTGTTGCAACTTGCTGTTGATGTTCTTGGGCCAAAAAAGGTAGCACTTGGGCGATAATTGCATTTAATCGTTTTGCTATTTCAGTCTGTAGAAGAGAAAATGATAGTTACAATTCTGATTAAATTGAAATCTTTCTAAATTAGTAATAAAGTTTAATTTGAGTGGTTATAAATGATGCATTATCCGGAAAAAGAAATTAACCTAAAATCGATATAACCCGACTTATCTTGATGATAGTACATTTACCGATTTAGTTCACAATGAAAATCCTTTTAACGTGTGGGATTCAACAAATGTTCAAACACTTTAATTAAAGTATAGGCAATCAAATTAGACTAAATTACAAATTTACATGTTTTACTAATTTACATAGTTTTTTCGATGAAGAATTAGTAAATGTACCGACGAATTTACCTGTTTGTGCATTTCCACATTAAGGCCATAAGACATTTCGTAATACTGAAACAAAAAACTGCTTTAAAATTTCATAATTACGGAGCTATGCAAAAAAATGTATCGAGAAGGCGGTGCAATTTTAATATAGAAAAAGTTTAAACATTTCCTAGCCTTCTCGATACGTTTTTATTTTGATCACATAATCCAAAAATTGGGCGAACTCGCCTGCGTATTTGACCACACTCGATCACATTGCAAATCACGTTTCGTGTTATTTTTTTACGTGTTCCACCAAGCATAACAAAGAGTCAATTTTCTAAAAAAAAAAAGATACCCTAATAAATTTAAATTATAAAATTGAGAGGAGTTAACGAAAGAGAATGTAGAATAATTGATTTTTAAACAGTGCCAAAAATTATCCCTAAAAGTTAAAATTGAGCTAGGTGAAATAACGAGAATGGCAAACGGCAAACAATATGGTTGACTGTAATATTTATCACACACTTCGTAACTAATTAAGTGCCACCCATTAAACAAAATTACGTTTACAGCACACTAATTACCAACACCTACTTTTGTAATGCTTAAAATGTCGAATAATCTTAGTCGGTTATGACAATAATTGGTAGTTTATTTAAAAACACAAATTGAAAAAAAATTTACGAAACAATGATGTGGGGGAGAAGAAAAAAAACATGGAATTTAATAAGATTTGTGCAAAGTTATAATGCCGTAGAGAAGGGGCGAAACTCGGTTAAGTGTAGAAAACGTGGGGTACGGAACGTGACAAGGATCACTATCCCTTTAAATAAGGTTATTACGGGAAAACAATTTTATTTTGTAATTTACGATGAAAGACCGGCAGGTATAATGAAGAATTATGTTTTTAGGGGAAAAAAGATTCGTTTTTGTTTACGCGTTTAAAGCTAACAATTAATTATCTTTTAGGGCATTTTTAAAGTTTGGCAGTTTAAAAACAAATATCCGCCTTTGGTAATAATGCAATTAGGAAGCATTTTTCCAGAACTTCCAAATTGTGTCCGAGCGTCTAGAAAGCTCGTCGGGTTTGTAAATACTTTTTGGTCTTTTACCATGCCTAATGTTTCTCTCTGAAGGCTATAGCAAACCCTAGGGACTAGCTTCTCTAAAAAAACATTCGAAATATGATAGTTTGGCTTCTCATGTTAAACCTATCTTGTTCACTTATTCTGCTTTAGAGACTTTAGGTAGGTATACTCTATAAGTATTACTCTCTTTTTATCGAAATCTGTAAAAGTATTAGATCGGGCTTTAAAGTGCTCTTCTTCAAAGTTCAGATTTTTCGATCGTGTCAAGGCTTTCCCAAGTCTTGAAATCTGAAAGACTGATCTCAGAACTTACTGTTCTGGAAAATTTTTCGAAAGAGTCGACATATGCTGACATTCGTGACTCATGACATGACTCAATACCTCAAAATTCTTTTGACACATGGCTTATTCTGACTGCTCACTTCTCCAAGCATTTATGGATTGCTTCATTAGCTCTGTGTGAGGTTTAGGTGGTCCATCAAGCCAGCTAATGGTGGTTGCATCTCTATGGAGTTATCATCCTTATAGAGTTTAAATCATCTGCGCGAGTAAGCGCTAAAGATGTCTTCTTCACCACGCAATTTTAAATGTGATCATGCGATCGCATCCACGTTAGTTGGCAGTTGAAACGACCGTCTTATCAGTAGTTACCTGAAGATTGGCAACTTTATAGCGCCTGTTTGGCATTAGTAAAGAACCACAAGAAAATCAACGCACCTATTATTGGTAGGTGTCAAATCTTGAATGTTCATAAATCGAAAAAGGGAAATTGCTGATGATTTTCAAGACAATGATTCAATGATGTTAAAGCGAGACCTTGGATAAAAGTCGTTGCATGAGGAAGAGAAAAATCTTTTAACAGAAATGTAATTAAGAAAATCTTTTTCCTATAATAACGAGTCTGTTTGTCGGAGATAACGTATTATTTATTGCTAATTTATATATTTTGAAGTAATAATAATAATATTTTTTTAACGAACGACATAATAATGTTCACAAATAATATAAAAGTCATTTCACACTAATACGCTCAACTTGGAAAATGAAGCTATTATTTATTGTTAGCTTTGATAGTTGTGCCAAGTATTTAAGAATCAAAATTAGGCAAACTGGAAGTGAATCGTTTTTGGCATATTTTCAAATTTTAAAATTAATGAGACAAACTTGCTCGAGAATCGGTTCGTTGGCATTCATAAAAACACTCGAAAATCAAAACAGTCGTCAAGTTATTAAGTTTCTCTCTTCCGTTTTATATATACGTAAGAGACAATTACGTAGAATTTTTATTTTTGTCTTCATTTACTAATTAAAATAGACCGGGGCTTGTTGTTTATTAACTCGATGCAATTAGTTACCTAAAGCTTTTACGAGCAATTAAGTATCGGGAAAGAAGCAGAAAACTTGTGGGATAAACCGAGTTGATGAAGATGAAGTAACTTCGCTCGTTTTACTTTTGGAACAAATTTCACAATAGGATGCTAAATACGTCATAGGAAAAATGTAAAATATTTATTCCGGGCCAGAAGCTTTGAGAGATAAATAAAATATCTAAGGAATGGCCGTAGACAACGATTTTAACTTACAGGAAGCATATTGATCCGACCAGGGTAGTTGTACGGCAAACAAATAAATATAAGGTGCTCCTGTAAGCTGTAAGCAACATTGAATAATAGAAATTTAAGTTTTGAGGACGCCGTAAAATAATTAGAAGTATAACCTCAAACATTTCCGAAATAATTCAGAATAGGTATATACTCCTTCGGATTAACTTTTTAAATTTCGCCCTAGGTGAAATGGTTTGAAAATGGAGCAGCAATTTAATTTTTAAAAAACAAGCAAATATTAAAAACATCTACGTAAAGTTAACGATATAAAAAAATAGAAGAAATTCAAAGTTAAAGAATAAACGGATAACCAATAAAAAAGATAATTGAATTTTGTTCTCGATAACTATCAACCCTCGTGTTTACACCGAGTTATAAAACGTACCGTCTAAAACCAAAATAAAAATTTTAAAAGACGTTTTAATTTAATTACGCCCTTTTGTTTCGAACAATTACCTCTAATGAAATTGGGTAAAAAAACTTCGATACAAATTATGGAAAATTGTTTAAAAACACGATAACTTAAATCCTCCGGAGTAGAGCTACATTTTTCCGGCGGACGAACACGGTAGGAATCGTATCCGCAAAATACGGGGTTCATATATCGATTACACCGACTCGACAAGGTGCTTGTCACGTTTAATACGAGCCGTTTTTAGAGCCTCTCGAAATAGTAGAAATTAACTTTTTGGAACCATTTCATCCGTAAGTCCATAAAGTTCGATGGGAGAGCCCTTTCTTCTGCAAATTTCAAATCGATGGGCTTGGATTCGTTATTACATTACACTATTCCATAGACATCAAATTGTTTCGTGACCATAAAATAAAACTTTTATCGTGTTTGTGTTCCTTTTCGTTCTCATTTGTCATTTTATAGAACCCACGCTTCGTCGGAGACTGGTTTAGTCATTAGTTTGTAAAGAAGATGTATTATACCCTAATGGGATTTACTTTTGGGAGGTTTACGTTTTATATTTTTACTTTAATAACCAACTTGTAAATTTACGAAAAAATATATATCAAAAGTGCATTTTATTCTAGACTCGTCTTTCAATCATCATAATCGATCTCGTAAGGAAATTGAAACGAAAATAAAACGACAAATAACAAATCTTAATGTCCTCATTATATCAAGCACTCTCAACTCGAATAACCGACTCTTACCTTCCTACTTAGTCATTTTATAACAAAACCTCATTAGCGACGAATATTTTAGAGTCGAATTGCTTCAACTATTTGTTTTCAGTTGGATCGGAAACTCGCAAAATTGGGTCGTAAAGATGACGAATTGTTCACTATTTTAATGCCATTATCGTCGAAGATATTGATCTTAGTTTCGCTTAATAGTCGTAAGTTAGGGAAGAGATTCCCAAAATTGAGTTTTTCAAAAAAAGACGTTAAAAACGGCTCTTTCTCTTCTTTTTCGTTACGCCCGGCACTTATAAGTCGCTTATATTCGCGCTCCCTAATACTTCCATCAGATAAGCTTCAAAATTCTGGTGCTTAACCTATAACCCATGCCTATAGAGTTGGGTTTTGGGAATTTTCCGCACGGAAAATTTTCCACCCAGAACCTCGAGAACCTCTAGTGCTTATTATGACCTAGTCGAGCGAGCCACAAGTTCCCCAACACGGGTCTTGCGAACGTTAGAACTGGACGACGGCTATGTGCAGTTTGTTGTAGACGTAGACCAGCTCCATGCCCATTAAGATGTTCCAACTACTATTATTGTTTTGTTAATTGCAAAGGGTCCTTTAGTCTGTTGAACAGGATGCTCTCAAATTTTGCTGTTTGCAGAATTGCAATATCATCTACGGATCTGCATAGCCTTTGGTGGAATAACGGCGTCGGATAGCTACGACAAAGTCCTGAGAAGTAATAGGACGGACGGTCTTCGTAGACGGTGTCGTAGGTTAGTGCCATGACAGTACAATAAAACTTACTTCACGTGCAGATGTGTTAAGAAGCTCTTCTCTGATCAAAGAGAAGCTCCTTCAATTCAAGGGTAAAACAAGTGAGGAATCACTGGTCTATCAGAGGATTTTTTTTCGAAAATTAAACACTGCCAGAGTGCTAGTAGCTTCACGCCTTTTTAAAACAGCCTTAACTGTATATTCTTAAACATAATTGTGTAAAATCTTTTTTATTTGTTATTGATTCGTTTTAAATTAACATACTCTTAGAAACTTGGCATTCAATGTGCTCACGAAGTAGAATAGAAATGATATGGATATTGTAGTTTACTCAACTAAATTAATCGTTAAGAGCATCGTTTCCATTGACATCGTCGTTGATTTTCCACAATAATGTCCATCTTTCGCAACTTGCCCAATTTAAACTTTATGCACTTAACACAAATCATACTAATTTTCCAACAAAAAGAATAGGCGAAGAGACATCTCTACTTAACAAAAATAAAAAAAGAAGCGCAAATTCAATCACGTTCGGGCACTTTTCTAAAAATAATTCCATTTCCGCAAATTCTATTTGGTTTGAATTCATTATCGATCTTTCTGTGCATTAAAACGTAAAAAAAACTATTGGCACCGCTTCTTTAAATTAACACCCTGGGGACTCGACTCGATAATTAAACTACAATATTTGGTTATTTTGGCACAATATCAAAACAGTTCTAAAATCAACATTTAAAATATATAAAAATATTTTAATTTGACTCACCATAACGTAGTGTCGTTGCATTTCAGTCTTTTCGCCAGCTAATTTTTCACATTCTAATTTCAAGCTGAAAAATACGAAAAGTTTAGTTAATTAATTTATATGTAACGCAATCGGTTAAGGAAGACGTGGACACTGGGCGCAGTATGGCCTGTCAAAAAGAGTCTCAAAAATTGAACACTAATGGGGGAAGGATCTCCTAAGTATCCTAAAGGCACCAAAAGGGATCAAAAACCAGTAAAGGAACTGGATTAGGCATTATGGGGTAAGACAAAGAGAAAGTATTCCCCAGAAATTGAGTTATTTGATATTAATTACTTTTACGTTAGATTCAGTTCTGGACTAACTGAAAAAGAAAAACCTCGAAATGAAAATGTTTCGTATGTATAAAGAAATTAAAAGGAAATATCTGCGTTAGTTCCCATCAAGTTAGACTAATATAAATCTGATTTTATTAAGAGAAGACAGTAGTAATAGTAATCAAGATGATCTCCTTAACAAGCAAATAAAATTAATCCTATCTGATGAAGTTCATCCGAGTAAATTCGAGTTTGCTCATTTTTGCTCTAATAGTTTCAAAAATGAGCCAGCTACATTAGCATGGAAAAACGCGAGTAAATTAAATCGTTTTAGTTGCTGCACGGTTTCACTCTTGAAGAAGAAAATAAAAGTTTAAAATCAGTTTTTGAAACATTTTAAAAGTTCAAGTGGTTTTAGATATATTGATTTTCATAATCCGCTCTTTTAAAAATAAGAAAAAAACTATATCAATGGAGTTTGTTTACCATTGTTAAAAACTAGAACAGAGTCTAGACTGAATGCAAATTAAGCACGTTTTTAAAATTTTCTCCTAAATAGTTACTCGACGATGGTTATGTAGAAAATGGAATTTGAAAAAATAAAAGAGACGGAAGAAGTTAAAATTAGCCTCCATTTATTGAAAAGCGATTCGACGAGAAAATAATTTATATATAATGTTAAATTTGAGTAATTAATCTTTAGGTTTTAAACCTCCAAGGGAGTGGCATCTAACAAATTAAATGGTCGATTTCGGTCCTTTTCAGAAGTACAAACTTTATACCAACTTTTAACGAAAATTTCAAAAGAAACTTTAAATCCACTCAAGTTCAAAACTTGAATCTAATTATATGAAATACTAATTCCTTCTTTCGGAACTAACAAATTTTCTCACCTCTCACGTACTCAAGGCGAAATGTTTATTTTATATTTTTTTATTAATGGCGCTCTAAGTCCGTTTCTATTTAACGTTTCATTAATAACCTTTTATTCGTTTCGTTGCAAGGGAGTTAAAAACAATTTACGATTTATTAAATAGGAGAAAAGTGGGTTTTAGGCGTTGGGTCATTAAAATAACGTTGCATCAAGAGGGCTTAGGTTTAGGTTAGACTATACGCTTGCGACTTGTAACTTTCGCACATTTAACCGCCAGTTCGTTGAACGTGTGGTGATTGGTGATGTTATATACTCGCTTCGCTCGTGCATTCTACTATGGTAATAATTGGATGGAGCTATTATTCCAAAATTAAGGCCAAAATCATAAAATTTACGAAAAGTATCAATTTCAGTCTGAGATGAGGAACATTTTCATTTTGTCCACAGTTACTCACGTAAAAGTGCATAGCTTGGCGAACGAATTATTTAAAAGTACCAATCACACAATATACAGGGTTGTTCCGAAAAGTAATGTCGGTGATTTATTGTGAAGTGACCATACGTCGCAGCGCGCTCGTATCGGCGGAGGAAGAAGTTAGCTTACGAACGCGCTGTCGCTCATCGGCTCTCTACGACCATCCGGAGAGTAAGGAAACACTTTTCCTATGATAAAGATGGCCTGAACGTCAAGTCTACTGGTAGCACGAGAAATCAGCGACGACGACCACCGACGTACAACTGTCAACGTGAAATTCTACGTGGAGAAACTTAAAGGAAGGACAACGCACCAGCCTACTCGTTACTCGCTTCCTGGCCGATTCAAAGGCGCGAACGGATCCCCAGCCGCCCTACAGTCCTGACGTGGCTCCTTCGGCCTTCTTTTTGTTTCCGCGCTTGAAAACTCTCATGAAATGACATGATTTCGGGACAGTTGACAAAGGCTTGCACAAGGCTCTAAAGGACATTCCGTCTACCCCGACGCCTTCGCTGGAAGCGATGTATCGAAGCAGGAGGAACCTATTTTTAAAGCGTTTTTCATCGACTCACACTGACATTACTACATATTTGAACAAACCCTGTAAATCGCATCGAAGACAATAATCATCCCTATACACGCCCTCTCGATACAATTTAATTATAGTAAGAAAAAATAATGTGGACTTACGTGTGATATTGCGCTTGCAAAAAGTTAAATTCTTCCTTTATTCTCTCCAGTGTGTCGGCGATAGTAAATTTAATTTGACCAGCTTGAGGTGGAGGGCCCTATAACAAAAGAGAACGCTAATATAAAAATATTGTAATTGGTCGAAATCGGTAGAAACAAAACGAAACATTATTGATTTCGCTTCTTTGCATTATTTATTATCTTTGTCTTTCTTTTTAAAGCTCGTTCCGAAATGATATTAGATTTAAACTTGACAATCGTTGGAATGGAAATCAAATAAGTTTATGTTTCTTTTAAGACAATTGTTATACGTAAAAGTTGATTATATTTATCTGAAAATGGCGAGATTACTAAAAAAAAGTTACGGTTAGTACCTCGACTCTTTCAATTATGCATTGCAGACTAAAATATTGACGTTTTATGTTAGAACGTTTTGGCCTATGTATCTGTCATTGGTGACAAGAGGGTTAGTAGTTAAAGCATCGTGTTTAGTTTCAGTAGGGGTTTTAGTTCCCCTAACAAACCAGCAAGTAATCTCCTCTATATCGTTCCAAGATTTTCACTGTGTTATAACCGTAACTGGGGGAGGGATTCATTACACAGATTTGTTAAGAGGTTCATCGATTCTCAAAGAGGGGAAACAGTTGTTACGTACACCGACTAATCACTCGTCAAGTACTTTATTAAATGGGAAATTCTAATAAACATTTTGTAAAAATTTAATTCGTTTTCGATTCCCAATGTTAACTTCTTGACTACCTGTAATGTTAATCCTTAACTGAACTACCCATTTCGATTACCCACGTTATTTGACTTTTAGAATAAAAAATGTATTAAGGAGAAAGAATCTTAGCATAACAAAAGACGTTATTTAAGGTTCATATATCGTCAATCTAATCTCTCTTTATTGTTTCGGTATCGTATCGGTGTAGAAATCTTTCTTCTTCTCCTTTTTAATGATTTTTCTGATATTTGGGCTTACGGACGAAATTTATTTTTTGTAGTGTTACTGCATCGATTCATGTTATTGCATCACTGGCGTAACAGCTTTCTCTGTCTGGTTAGTCCCTTGCCTACTTCCTACTTCAGATTCATGGCATCACAACCTACTATCGTCGAATAAGTTTTTCAGGGATTCTTTATCTCTGCATACATCCTACATTGACATATTGTTTTACATTTTCGGATTTAACCCATCTTAGTTGGCCTCAAAAGACTTATATCACCTTTAACAGGCTTTAGAGAGTCTCGCAATTCCCCAAAGAGCTCATTTGAACCCAAACCGTTGTTGTCATCTCTGTAGAACATTTTCATGACCATGATAAATACATATGCCATTTGCTATTTATGAGGTCGAGTATACCTAACCCCAAACCTTGACACTTTGTCGAACAGAACCAACTTTAAACAAGACCTCTAGCTTCTCATATCCTACAGTCTCTCTTAAACCATGGCAATCGTGATATTCAGCCTTTTTTGACGTTAATAGTCTTCTCTGTTAGTTATAAGGTTTCTAAAAACCTGGCCTGGCTTCTACCATGCCTATGTTGCTATTATTTCTACAAAGCCTCCCTGATACTAATATCCTTTAACCACACACTGACTTGGAAAATCCAAACGTGCGTAATTTCGCATTTTACTGTTTTAATAAGTCTCATTTTAATTTGAGTACCTACTCATTGTTAATAGAGTGTAAGTGTGGACGGGTCTACTTGGTGAATAATTTTGGGTTTAGTGTACTACTCAAACAACTCGTAAGTAAATGTAGCAAAACTTTCGCGTTAGTTAGGGTACGTGTTGCTTCGGGAGATGGCATCCCATTTCAATTCCAAACTAATTTAGTTAAAACATTTAAAAATTAATTAGACGTTGAACACGATCTCTTCTTCTCTCTTTTTTTTGTTTTGTTAATAGGACATAAACTAATTTATTTGCATTTAATGATAGAGTGTAGTAGAAATTGAACGTGTTTGAAAGACATTTCCCCAAGCTGCTTGTCAATTCGTTTAATTCTAATGAATAATTAAAACGAAGATTATTTTGAAGGGCGACGGTGGAATCGCACCTAATTGTTCTTTTTTTGGGAACGTTTAGTTTCGAGTGGTTAATGGTTAATGAAATTTGATAAATTTTAGGTTTAACTTTGACCAAATAAAAAAATTCGATATTCTCAATGCTACGCTTAGGGATTAACAAGAATTGAATATTTTATGATTTTCGAGTTGTTGAAGAGCACTTTAATAAATCGAAATCAATAAATAATACAGGTTTCGAATATATACATTGTACAAAGTACGACATATTTTCTACATCAATAATTAATTTAGCTACCTAATACCAAACGACTTCATTATTTCTTTTTTCTAATCCGGAAGAATTAATACTTTGGCGAAATTATTGTCATCGCCAAATAATTGATTTATTTGAAAAATATTAAAACTCCTCGGTGCCGGCAATTTAGTAGCTCTTAAAAGAACTTCCGTTTCTTTTCGTTACACTTTCAAGAATGGTCTGAAAAATTTAAAGGAAAAAATTTACATTTGTAAATAGCGGGATTTACCATTAGTCTTGTTATAGAAGGAAAAAAATAAAGTAAAGAATATAAAATTAAAATTACTAAACCATGAAACAGCAAAAGTCGAGAACGTCCCAAAATTATACCTGAGTTGAAAAATTAGAGAAAACCTGGTCGTTCATCGACATTAAATCTCTAGTTCACATACCTGAAGAAATGTTTATAATTGTAAAGGAAACATAATTTAGGATATCAAGAGGTCGGGTAGAATATGAGGAAGGGCATCACAAGAGGTGGCCCGCCCGTTCGTCAAATTTTTAACAATAGACAATTAATCTCGGCTGTTTTTACCGAAATCTAAAAATTAACATAAATATTATTTAATTTGCATAAAACAACCTCCCTAATCCTCCACACTATTGATTATATTTATTCGCAACAATAGCGATAATTAAACTTTTCATTTATTAACTAATGGTGGTAAAAGCGTAAATATATTCCCCAATTTAAATACAAATCGATACATCATTGTCGCTTTTATAAGTGATCGACAGCTACACAATACATAAAATAAATATCCACAAAAAAAAGTTAAATTGTAATTTTGATAACACGATCTGATAAATTATTGAAAGCGCCATCATACAATAATGGGCGTAACTGTAACTCAATGCTTTAAACGCGTTCTTTTATTTGTAATGAGCATAAAAAACAAATTCGACGAAAATGTGGCAAGAGTTTTACATTGTTCGTTTTACTTTTAATCTAATGACGTGAAGTGTTAAAGAGACCTGGCGAGACTAAAAAAGAAAATAAGCGAAAAAAAAAATACGGCGAACAAAGAGCACAGCAGGGAAGTTTTAATAGCGAAATGTGAAGTCCAGTAGAAGATCAACTGGCAGACTTACTCAAGACTTACTCAAGAATTGTTCTAATATCGACCTCTTAAGACACGTCGATATTACAACAATTGTTAATAGTTCCACCCATGCTGCTACTAAAGCCATAAAGTCTTAATTTTACTGAATGTAGTCGTGCAGTGCAAGGTAATGGCATCAGAGAGATCGTTACCGAAAATAACATCCTTCATTGGATTGGTGCTTGGATGAGATGGTTAGAACGTGGTAGAGGGAGAAAAATAAAGGAGCCAAGAATAGGACCCTGTGGCGCCTCGTCGTTCAAAGGGAACATGAAGAATGAAGAGCAAGTAGTTTATATTGGGTATTGAGACCAACAAGGTATTCCACGATAATAATGAAGACATGTCTCTTCGGATTGAAATTCGTGATCGTGTAGACTGTAGACTGTAGACTCTACAAATGAAGTTAATAAAAAGGAAATTCACATTGTAGACTGGACTCGTTCCAGTGAGAGAAGTGTAAAAATTTCTTGGAGAAGCAAAAAAGAGGGTAAACACAATAATTTATCTAATGCCAATTGGATTTTTGCCAATAAAAACATTATTGTTTGCCTAAAGATAACATTAATCAAGCAGCTAGAAAAAGAAAAGAAGTTCTTATGTAGACAAATAATACCAGAGTCAAGTATCGAGGAGGGAGGATAGAGTAAGAAAGAAGGATAATTAATTACAAAATTACGAAGCTAAAATTTCCTCAATCGATGCATCGATTTTGTAATAAATTTATTTTTAAAACGAATTCGATATATTTAATTAAAATAAATCTCATTAAGCTTTCATATTTTAATTTTCTTTTGAAAGGGACTCTTCCAATAAAACGTTTCTCTATTTGTCATCGGATATCTAATCCACGATCGATATGTTGCGCTAATGGCGTCACTTCCCACTTCCCATTACGATGAATGTGTAATCTCCTCAATGTATAAGTAAAACATAAATTTTCCAGTGCTTTTACCTGAATTCGGTTATTACAATTTCGACAAGAAACTAAAATTATATCGATTAAACGCAAATTAACAAATCAAACGAGTCAAAAAAGGGGTTGCTTTTCGGTATTAAAAATTTTTTTTAGAAAAGTAAACCATTGCGGCGAAGTGATTTGTATAATATTATGTGATAAAAGTGTGTACGTCTACATATAAAGACAGGGGTTGTTAGGTGTAAAAAAACATTATGTGGTCTCATCTAACGCTTTGAAAAGAGAAGCACACTCCAAAACTCATGAATTGAAAGCTCTCTCAAATTAGAAGGGGGAACAAACGACTTACCCATTATGTAATGAAATAATACACCTTTATTGTTCGACATGGCAATGTCAACTTAATTAGTTTTACTCATAATTTGAATTGTTGTAAATTAAACAGAAACATTTTTTGATAAACTCCTCCAATTTTTTTTCTGGAAAAGCTCTCACTTTGTTCGCCACCTTTCGGTGGAGCAATAAAGACGAACCCTCTTCCCATAAATATTTGTAACACAAAAATTATTAACGCTTAGGTATTTGGGGAGGATAAGATTGGCGCGTCGCACCCCACAACTAACAAAAAAACCCACACGTATAATCAAAACACCCCAAATCGTCGAGATGGAAAAATAATTTTGCAAAGTTGTTCCGTGTGAAAAGCTAACGCCGAGGTATGGTAACATTGACCCTATAATTGAACACTGATTAATTAATTGTGCTTGTTTTAGTCACGTCGTTACAATGTCTATCATTTAATTTTCAGAAAATTGATTTAAATGGGTGACATTTTGTAAGTGGAGCTTTGAAGCTTTTAATTATGAAAAAGGCGACCAAGAACTAAAAGGTTTTTTTTTTAACTTAGCCGGACTTAAATGGTATGGACGATTTCAAAAACTACTCGTAATACTATTAGGAAAGGTTTAGAACCGTTCTGAAAAGCGCCATTAATCAACTTTTTCAAAAATTAAAAAATATTGCAATTTCAGACTTACAAAAGAAATAAAAATCGCGTACACGGCGACACGATAATTAAAAACTTAATGGACTTAGTGTAAATACAAAAATTTTTAGAATTAAATTCGTACTTGGAAAAATCTATTATTGGATTTTATTAACGGCGTTATTCTAATAAAATCGTGAGCTATGAGCTATAGCAAAACTCTTAATGTCGTGCATATAAGCAATCATTTATATAACTGAAGCGGTTAAAAAGTTAGAAACTCGTTATTTCTCAATGTAATAAAAAAGGTTTAGCCAACTGAGATTTTCATGCTTTAATATTTTTCAGTTTGTAAATTTTTTAATATATTTTAATAAGGGTATAAATGTTAACTTTTCTGAAACTTTGTTCAAAGTTGGGAGATAAACCCCAAATTAACTTAATTGTAATCTTTAACTTCTGAACTTGGTCTTCCTAATAATAGTAGAGCCGCTCTCAAAAAGGATATTTTAGCCGTTGATCTGCGATGTTGCAGCTCTAGTTCAATTCAACTTACTCTCGTTGCTCGTCCAAAGCTACAGGTCTTCAGTTTGGTATTTAGAAAAAGCGATCGAAAATCCTGTACTGCATCGTTTCCAGTTTGAGCTCTCAATTATTTCGTCTGCGGCAGTTGCCCACAGTCTGGCGCACAGACCTATGAACGTGAATTTCAATTAGCTGGCTCCCTCTGCGGAAGTTACCAATACCAGGTTTGAGTACATATTGAATTCTTGCAAATCATCAGGATTGGAGCTAGATGACATACAACCATGCACCTTCAAATGTTCGTATAACAGTCGATTTTAACGAGATAGGGACGCAAATGCAACCCTTCATGAACTTCCTTTACTAGAGACGACCGTCCAGGTCAAGAAGATTGGAATTTTAAGAAGTGGCGCCTACCTGGGTGAAACAGACTATACACTGTTAACAGTGCGAACAGTACGAGTGGTATTTTAACTTTTCCAATTGTCGAAACTTTTAAAACAATTTTGATAACATCTACCAGAATTATGTTTACACTCTTCTTCAGACATTCTCGAAGCAACTTCTTAATTTTTTTGTATATGATCGACTAAAGTAGCTGAGAAGATAGTACAATACGGGCTCTGCCTCAATTTGCAAATTAAGTCGCGGTTTTCCGCGGATTTATGGCGCGGTTAAATTATTTGATTCGCGGCCACGATCAAAAAAATGTACGATATGTTAATTTATTCCACGGAATATGCAAATTGAGCTAGAGCCCGCATAGACTACCTACTGAAGCGCAGAGCTCATAAATTAAAAATTATATAATAGGAGCATTTGTAGGTACTTAGCAAAACCGTTTAGATAGATGAACACACGAACCGGGTTGGGTTGCTCGTATCTACAAATGCTTCTATTTTGTAAATTTTTATTTATGATCTTTTCACGTTTCCTCCTGGCTTTTAAGTTAAGATTAAAAAGTCGATTCTAAATATTGAAAAAAATGATATACGAGTAGCGAGTAGGTACTTAAGAATTGTTATAAATTGAAGTGAAAACGTCGTTCTAGTGCGAGTCTTGAAAAAAATCGACGGGCGGCAGAAATTTAAAGTTATAAAGTTTGGCAAAGGGTTAAAATTTGCAAATTTTTTATGCAATTAATTAATCGTGATTGTTTAGTTTGAACTCAAAGGCTTATAAAAGATCGTACAAAATAAGCCAGTTTGGACGAAGTTTTTGCTGTTGAAGGGTGGGTCGACAATTTATCTGTGAGGGTGAGGTAGTACCTACCTTGCTCAACACGCTAATTTCATTTCGAACCTGTTTGTCTGTCTGCCGGTCTGATATTTTCTACTTCCTCTATCCTCTTTAAAATTTTCATCGTTCAAGTTACTGAAAATGGAAGTGGAAGTAGAACAGACAGGTGGCCCGTGTTTCACCAATAGCAGCTCTAATTGACACGAAAAAATCTCGAGTTATCCCACCGGTGAAATATTGAAATATAATTTGAGAAGAGCGTTTCTTCGCTAAATTACGGATGTGTCTTGTTGCGAAATTAATTAGCGATTAAATGGTGAAAATCAATATCGGAGCTTGTATAGGAAGTTGAAGGTAATAAATTGATTTGTGGTTCGCTATCATGTAATAATAATTTTCAATGTAATTAAATTTATTACAGTACTTATTGCTTTTCTTTTCAACCTGCGTACTTTACAAAAGGTTAATCGTGAGGCCAACCAAGTCACGTTATTAAAAATTTATCATCCAACTTGTGCATAAAGTTTTTAAAGAGAATAAATAAATGAGTAACTATTGCTGTTTTAACACAAGTTTGGGTTATATAAAAAGGAAGGAAAAGTTTTATTAAAGATAAAGAAGTTATAACTTACATGTTCTTTTTTATTATTAATCGATGGGGATTTGGGATAAATTTTTGCAATAGGAAAGAGGAACTGATGATGAAGAATGAAAAACTTTTTAACTGCATCGAGTTGTAAAATATCTTAATTTGTATTTTAATATCTGAAAATTATAATTAAAGTTTTTTAGGTCAGTGAATACTAAATTTTGTTTTTGTTAGCAAAGATTTTGCCCTCGGGAGGATTAACTTTTCTTTTTCAAGTTTTCAGTACAAAAATCATAATTACCTATGTTCTTTTATGTCCCTCTCTTTACACCTTAATGATTACAAAATGTTTTTTTCTACAAAAACACATTTTATAAATGTTTTTATCAACATCAAAAATAAGAACGTATAAAGAGAAATGTCACAAATTTGAAATCCTATTGTTGTATTTGATTACACGAGGTACTCTAACTGAATGTGTTTTCGAACTGTGAATGTTAAGTCAATTTAACATTTACAATATTTTACGTTATTAACATTGGTCTGCTTCATGATCAAATTTGAGCTTTTTATTACGGTTTAATAATTCTTGTTTCACAAAATCTTTATTCAATTTACAACGAGTCGACGGGGTCAAAAGTTGGAACTTTACAAACTTCTGGATCGTATTATTACAGCCATGCAGCAGCCATGAACCATTACAATTTTTTTTCCGTAATTTTTCGAAAACCCCCATTGTGTACATTTTGTAAACTTCCTACTTTTTCGTGCACTGGAGGTTCCTTCTGTATAATCAGTCAGACCTCAAACAGCAGTACCTATAGTGTTGCTTTCGAGATACTATGTGGAGGAGATATGACAACAAAAGCTGCCCTTCGACTGGAACGATGGGGATTATGATCCATCAAATATGGAATCAAAAGTCTTCAAGGAGCTACCTCTCTTGGAGATGAATGTAGACCGTATCACCCCAAAATATATATTCAACAGACAACAGAGACTTCCAAACTAATGGATCCAACTGAGAACATCGAAGTAAACGTAACTGTCTTTACCGATGGATCTAAAAATAAAAAGCTGGAGCAGGAGTGCACTCGCCTGAGCTTGGGGAAATAAGCCTCAGTTTCTCAAACTGAACTTATGGAGATATTACACAGCGCCAATGTAATCCTAGACGGGAAAATTTTTACCAAGAAAATACTGATCTTGACGGGTGAGGGTAGTAAAGCTGCCTTGCAAGCAAGTTGGAGTGCGTAGAGCTGCTTAATCAGATATCCAAAGACAATGTTCTCATACTCTGTTGGGTTAAAAGAAATGAGGGATTAATAAAGCAGACGACCTCGCCAAGAAAGGCTCAAACAACCTTCCTGTCCTGAGCCAATCATAAGAAGAAAGCACCCAACAATTGCAGATTGAAAGATGAACGAGCAACGTAATCTGTCGTCGGAGCAAAAGAGCCATACCGGCTCTTTTTAAAAAGCTTGCAAAATATTGTCTACAGCTGTCGACTACATAAGCATCTCTCCACACTGGATTTAGTAGCTAACTCCAAATGCCGTGGATGCGAACTAGAAGACGAAACAGTTGAATGTGTGCTTTGCCACTGTCCAGCTCTAACGTCGACAAGAAGATCCGTGTTGGGGGAGACTTTTGGCTCGATAAGGCCAGAATAAGCACCATCTCTCTCCCTAGAATTCTGAAGTTTACCCTACAAGTAGGACGGCTCGAGATCTGATGGACACGAGGAGGCTGCTTGGAGGCAGGGGCAGTACAATTAAATGACCCAAGTGCAGGGAGCTTGTTCCCTCTCCCTAAGCAATCCATAATATCCAGATACTTTCGAGATTATTATTATTATTTATTATAATCTCATTTTCCTTTACACAAGAAAAGTTTAGGGAAAGGGTCGTCTTCGACGATATCGAGATTAACACAGTACGGCAGGTTTAACCGAAGTGAATTTCTTCATCATTCTTCTATCCGAAAAAAAAGAGAAGCTACTTCAGTAGCAATCCTGCTTTTGTTGTGCAAAGTGCACGTCCGTATCTTTTAGGTTCTACATCTTAGAAGAGCATATTAACTTGGGCTTTTCATTTTCAGAATTGAGAGACGATGCTAAGGAGATTCATGAATGGATTTTGTAAGGGAATAAATAATGGATATCTTTTTTTACAGTTCCATTATGATTAGGTATTGTTTTTGTTCCTTTCCATTTCAAGCCCTGATCCTTATTAGTACAGGATCATTTGTAAATTTGAAAAATGTAATTAATATTTTTTTCCTACACTATTTAATAATTAAAAGCAGAATGTCGCAATACGAAAACAAACAAAACATATTTTCAATTAATTCTGGAATGTCCTTTTCCACATAAAGTAGAAAATCAATATTGCAATCTACAACAAAGCTCAAATATTCAGCATGCTCTCTATAATTACGCCGATGTACTTGTTACAGAAGCAACGTCTATTGTAAACACCGTAAGTTGACAAATAATCCACTTAGAATATCCGTCAAGTGTAAAACTGCACAGAAGAGTAATTTTTTACAAATTCGAGTAATTAAACTAAAAATGATTATTTAATTTCTTTAAAAATTACTCAAATTAAAATTAATGTAGTTACTTATAAAACAGCAATCTGAAAATAATTGCCAAGAAAGCAATTTAATTTTATATTACGTGTGGGAAACAAAACTTAAAAGGTTAATAATGTGATAATCCTATTTTATATAAGAAATGTAATAATAAAAATACTCCGCTCAAATTTAATTGAAACTAAAAACACTTTTGGAATTGCAACTATTTTCATAACGGAACTCTCGTTCTCCTCGCTTCCCCACTTAAAGCAGCGTTTAAGCTTACAGAGGATTCAATTTCTTCGTAATTTAATTACTCGGATTAGATGAATGGATTAAAGATTGGTTGATTTAATATAGAGGTTTTAACAACTCCACGTACTTAGATGTCTGCAAATTCATTTTTATTTCCCCACGCGAGTACTTCGACCTTTTCGTCCGTAAATTACTACGGGACTTTTCTTTTTTTGGCTCGACGAGAATTTATCCTATTTCCAAAAAGGATTACTGCCCTAGGCCAAACTTAAGAAGATGCCTTGGGTGATGGGATTGGCCCGATTGGTCGCATTTTGAACTAAGAAAATGGTAGGCTCCCCTAGTTAATTTCTTATATAACATTCTCGCCTCTAGTAATGGGCACTTACTCTACTACACGTTTTTCCTGACCTTTCCTGTTGTCTCTCCTGCTCGCCGACTTTTTTTACAGGCCTTTTTTTCTTAGGGCCACTCATCCAAGTATAGTGTCTCCTCTGAGTCATTCAATCGCCGGAGGGTCGATTCAGGCCTATAATAATTTGCATACAACGGCTGTTAGTTTCTAAATAGTATGTCGGCGCACGTGTAGCTTTTGAAATTGTATTGTTTTGTGCTTATTCGTGATTTTGTTACATGCAGAGAGAGCCCTAATAATTCACAATTTGTTGAAGTTTTGGCAAGAAGTTACATTTAATCTTAAAACGAGCAGACAATGTTTATTCATTTGAAGTTTGTTCAAAGCTAGTAGTTATTACAAAGAATTAATCCTTAAAAATATAAAAGGAAATGCGAATATTTATGTAATTTTAAGAAATAAAGATATAAAGGGGATTAAAACGAAATTACCAATAAACACGAAACATTTGTATTTAATTACGTTTGTGCAATTTCTTCAGTTTATAAAAGGCTTATTGCTAGGCTAAGCTCAAGTAATGATGCTACTCGCGTGTATATACGAGCAATAAACACGTACGTTAGTTAAACGATAATTACTGCAATATTAACCACTCAATAATCTAAAAATATTATAAAAAAAGAGCAGAATACTTTGAAATGTGATCGTGAATCTACAATATTTATTTTAGTAATGGTTCACGGCAGAATCATGTCATAAATATTCGAGCTTCCTTAAAGCATTGGAAATAGAATAACATAAATAATATCCTTTTCAATTTAAATCACTATATGTATAGTATATACATAACGGATTGCTGGGTTTTAGATTTGAAAATGGGCACGAAATAAACTAAAAGAATGAAAAATCAATTTTCTAAGCTTGTAGTATACAACCGATAATGAAGAAGAAAAAACGTATTTATTTCATCAACTTGTATAAAAATAATCAAATTGAAGGATTGGAGTTATTGTGATTTTAAACTGTTGTTTCTAACACACCTTTTCAACTGGCGAAAAGCCTCCAAAGCCAATTTTTGATAAATTACTACTAGGAGCCTTTGATAACTGATATGTTATGTTGACTTAAACTACTAGAGACAACCCACCACAATCAATTCTACAAATTTATCTAAGAAACAGATTATTATTATAGTCATAGTGAAGTATACATAGACGCTCACATCATTTGTTTCAGTTCGATATGGTGTACCACAGGGTAGTGAATTTGCGCCCGTTTGGTACCTGTTATACATTACCAAGTGCAATGGGCAATGGTGCGTGATATACGTCTAACTAAATCATATATCAGGATCTGAAAGTCTGCACTGTTAAGAAAGTTCTCTTCTCTCCACGGGTCGAAAATACGAGAAGCACTCCCAGAAATATAACTTATTCGGCAACATTCTTAATGCGCCTTATTGCGACTGAAGAGGTCTGACCCGCTAGACCTACTTTGAAAATTAGTTACCAGGTTACCACTAACGTTATAACCATAGGTAACTTGAAACGAAACGAACTAAGGACGTTGGATACTGGCGAAAAGCCTTCGAAGAGACTTTCTTTACTTCATTAACTTAAAGCGACTTTTCTTGTTGTAGCGAGTTTTCGCTAAAAGTGGTATTAACTGTTGCACTAAAGATGTGCGTTCGAAACTGGCGAAAAGTCTTCGATGGGCGATTTATTGAAATAATACGGGAAATACTGCATCATTAACTTACAATTCTTTTTGAAGTTTGCTAAAGTAACTTTCAATTTGTAACTTGACAATATAATATATTTACGTCAAATTTATGTTGAAAGAAGAAAAATTGATGTCAGTAATAAGAGACATCAAATAAAGTTCTAGCACTAAAACAATCAAATTACCCATTCTTAACGACATTCAGACAATTTAATTAAATTTGCGACAAACTTCTAACTTTGAAAACTTGTAAGTAAGCGTACATTTACATAAAATTTGAATTCATTTGCTTTCAGTGACCCAGAAAAGTAATATCTATTATGTATGTTTAAATTAGTTTTTTTTCTCTCCTCTCGAGAAGGGCTTCCGGCGTGAGAAAAAAAATTTTTTTAAAACACGAAAAGCCTTAAATGTTAAATATTTTTCGACAGTGCCAAAAGTAGAAATAACTTCTAAAAATAATACTTTGAGCCTCAAATTAAACTTCAATCAAACTCAATAAAGAACTTTGTTCTTTTAATTTCGTACATAAATTTTTCCTCTTTCATAATAGAAACTTTTTCGAAGAAGGGAAAAAGTTTGGGGGAAATTTAATAAGTTTAAATTGTTTTCTTAAATAAGTAAACGGTTCTTACGTCAAAAAATGGTGAAAAGCGCCCGAAGAGTAACAGTTTGAGAGTTGAGAGGTATAAGTTATATCTTATAGAAAGTGTAAAATCCGCCGATTAGGACCCACCTCCAAATTTGTTAATTTCCTTCGTGAAAGGAGAAACCTCGAAATGATATTTAGTTCGGTATAAACTTCGATTGTTGAAATCGAAAATTTTCCGTTGGATTTGTATTGGAATGTTGGCAATTCACGCCCAGTCGAAGAAAAAATCCAAATATATCCGGGTTATGTGTGTAATATATTTGAACGAATAGACGTGTGTGTGGAGTAAAAAAGTGTCGGTTTTTATTGATTCGCATGTCGTGCGCGCCAGTTCACCCTTCAACCCCCTCACTCAAAACCTTTGTCACTGTTTATCCTGTATCTGGTACAATAATTGGTTGCGCAGAACTTGGATATGCTTGTTTAGTACGTTTATACGGTAACTAAAATACTTTCAAGAAGTACAGTTTAGGGGGAAAAGAGATGCCAACGTTTCAATTTTGCCAACCTTCGTCTTTTACCTAACACTTCAACTTTTGATTTTTTTTCATCTCACGTTGATAAAATAAAAAAATAAAATTTCTTATCTAATAAACGTCACTTTTGTGTGAACGTAGTTTTTATATTTATTCCAGATCTCATTTTACCCACTCTTCGTAACTTCAACAATTCTACGACCCTCCTTTTAGATCGTATCAGACGACTTTGATTGGGTTTTTAACTTTAAGTTTACTGCTCTTTATTAACAACCGCAATTACTCTATTATTTTAATATTAGACAAAAATTAGCGCCTCTAATCAGGGTGGTGGGTTGGTTAGAGGGTGTCCCTATCGTTTGTTATACGGCTAGAAATTCGTAAAAGCGTAATCGTGATTAAACGGCAATTAAAACTAGTATAACATTGGTATAGCAATAAGAATTTACGATAATCATTAAAATGTTGATATTTGGATAAACAAAAGTAACGATTATTCGACATTTATTTTCAACTACTATATAAACATCGACGCGAGCAGTCGTATTTCCGGATAACAGAAAATCGCTCCACGTTACGATCATTTTCCTTATTTTATCGCTAATTCGTAATAACAGATAGATATCTCGCGTTAATAAATAATTAAAATCTGTAAAGAACGAGCTCTTGAAATTGCCAGCCCTAATAACGACAGAGGAGAACTTTAACGATCGGTTTGTAGCAGGATGTGATCCTTTGAAAATAACCAACAAAACTACTTGGGGTGCAACATAAGTGGCAGTTCGGATCGCTCGTTATGAGATTGTCGCGTAGAAGCTCGAAGAAGGCTTTTAATAGATGCAAGAAGGTAGATGTGTAACTTCAGTCTGAATTTACGTCTACTGTTATACAAACTTGCTGTGAACGAGCCATTAATACAAGCCGTTCAGCGATAACCCTAGGCTTTCAACCATCCCAAATGAATGAAGAACAAGTGGAGTTGATATCCGAAGGATATCGAAATGCTTCAATGTTTAAATATCGCGAAACCACGATGACCTTGAACCTAAATTTTCATTTTCTGACCCTACTATCTGAGCTATCAATCGTTTCAAATTCAACTCTTTAGGTATCATAGTTAGATCTGTGGAATTTGTAGTTCGCGACGGAGGAATGGCTTCCAACTTTGTGGCATCCTTCGGATATCAACGCGTTGAAGCTAAAAGTGGAGAAGAACCTAAACGAACGGGTCTACAAGGCCTTCAACCTGGTTGTGAGCTAAAGTGAGTTGTTTTTTAGCTCAGTAGACTGCGCACTCGTCTACTGAATCCACCACAAGAAAAATAGCCGTTACATACTTGTATCCAAGTGCGTTATCCCCATTTCATCTTGACTTGGCAATTTTTTTGTTGGAGAAACGGATAGGTGATCCATCTCTACTTGTAAAATAGAGACGTATAGAAACACGTTTATGATGGTCTCGTGCTAGATCATAGTAATCGAGCCCATCACTGTAACCTATGTTCGATACATCTAAGATGTAACGTACAGTAACTGAAATAGATAGCTCAAAAGGAATACTTTCATAACGTATTGGTATTGCACTTTATTTTGAGGCTCGTTAAGTTTTATATCGGTGCAAAAAATGGAAAAATGCGGAACATTACATAATATTTTGCAATAAGTGAATATGTCCTCCCACAATAAATTTGTTTATGACACGCATTTACAATTTTAAAAGAGATAATATCAAAGGTCAATCGACAAAAATACATCATCTAGGTATTCTAGACTACACAAATCCTAAACTATTACGTATCGTTTGGTTATTGTTCATGTTACATAAAAAGGCGTCTCCTGATTTTATCAAAATACAATCAGATATTAAAAAAATGTAGGTAGGTGCTCATCATAGTCATAAACGACGTACAAAAGCTTTGATTTCATTTCAATGACAATAAAAAGAGCACATTTTCATTTAAAAAAAACAATTTTTTAGACTAAAAAAAATAAAACACTAAACGCTAATAAAATTAAACGAAATAAAATTATCTTGTAGTGTTAATTTGCAATTGTCACCAAAACGGATAAGAATTAACAGAGGATGAAAACTGGTAGCCAGAGTACAGTTTGACTTGCTAATGAGCCCCCAAAATGAACAAAACACGTAGCCTAAGCTGTAAACTTTCATCGTCAGACCTCGCTAGGGCGAAAACAATATATAAATTAAGCTCGACTTAGTTTGGTCACAATGTCACAAAAGAGAAATTTCGTATAGAACACGTAACTTTCCTCGTTTAAAATTTTGTCGTTAGAAGAAGAAAAAAATATAAATAATAATAACAATGATTGTTATAGTTGAGTCGACAAACATAAAAACTTTTAACAATAGTAGTATAATATAATTGATTTTTAATTTGATATCCTTTAACAACATCTTTTAATGTTATTGCGTGTTTTAATTAAGGTATGTTGGTACGAAAAAAAGAAGTAGAAACTACAACTAAATATAATAGTAAATGAGAAATGAAAATGTTTACTGAATTACAAACTTATTGGGATGAACCAACCTTATCGTGTAGATTCTTGGAGATTAGCCTACTCATCTCTTAATAAATGCAATTTGATAACTGTCCTGCTGCCTCCGGTTTAAAATATTCAATTTGTGAAGGAAATTAATCGATGATGGACTGTGCAGAATGTTTTAAAGGAGGTCGCTCTAAAGAGCACGGTGTGGGTAGTTGATAGATGGAACGGAGAATTGGCAAAATGGTCAAAACACCAAGGGAGAAAAATAAAGAGTCACAATTTGAAAATGCGGCAGCAATTTCAAACCATGAAGTACGGCTTATGTATAGAGGCGAACTAGACAGCTCAGTATTTTTTGGAGAAAAAGTTCGCGTCGAGTCGAGCTCCTGTAGGAGTAGGAGATAAGTTTTTATAATTGTTTTGCAAACAATTTTACCACACAAAGTGAGTTCAGTGCAGTTCTTCATTTTTGTTATGTAAAATTAATGTCGTGGTATTTCTAATTAAATGCATAGTTGGGTGCACCAAATCGGTCTTGGGCGCCCGGGTTCAGTAGGTACACATTTGGAGCTTGAACATCTTCTGTTATGGGTAGTTTAGTTTAATTAAAGTCGTGATTTACTTGCAACTAAGCGTAATAACGATCAAAACTTGCAAAAAATGATGTAAATCAAAAATTTCAAAAATTTTAAATGCAAAATATGTCGGAGCTACGAAATTTATTATACTACATAAATGCACTTTGTAAACGTAATAAATTTAATTCGTGTGTGCTCAGTCATATTTTCATACAGCAATAAATTTAAAAACCAATTTAAAACATTATTTACATAATGGACTTGAGCCCCAAAAATTGTTATCGATTTTTATCTTTTACTGTCAATACGAATTTACAACTGCAATCGACTTCAAATGCAATTTTAATGTGATTGAAGCTCGCTCTATACGCAAAGGCCGGTCCTTCGAGCCGGATGAGAAAAAATCGCCCACTAATTAGACAGGGTTTCCATATCGGGTCGGATAAAAATCAAATTCTCAAAATCGTGTAACGTATTTAGCACTCGCATAAATAAATAACCACGCATCAATAACTCTATTTACTTGATTAATCATGCATGCGGCTGTTTAATGGTTACCCTGTTTAATAGATGCGCTCTTCCGTGTCCGAAATATCGTGTATTATATAGATTATATCTAGCGGGATTAAAGTGTTTAAGTATTTTATCATATATGACGAGGTGGCTTGTAAACTAAATAGGTTAGCTCGGTAGGAAAAATGAAGTTTTTCACGTATCGCCGCCCATACGTAATTAGATTTTAATAAATATTGACGACGATCGTACTAAAATCGAATAAAGTTTTGGAATACGAGAAAATTGAAATACAAACACTTTGTTCCTTGCAAAAGTATAATAACGCAACACCTACCGGCTTAGAAAGTTTATTAATGTAGATAAGACGGGCCTAATCCTAAGAAAATGGTGGAAAGCGAAACACAACAAAGCCTCTTATGTTGTAGTTTACGGAATAATTTAATGCAATCAATTTTAATGGAACGTTTCGTGAAAAAAATTAAATTTCTTACTCGTAGTTAATTTGCCATAACTTAATTAGCGAGAGGCTTTAGATTCTATAAGATGCTCTTTCGGTTGGGAACGCGTCTTTGAAATTGGCGAAATGCGAGAGCTTCCCTGGGATAATCCTCGCCGCTGATGTGCCGATCTTCATCTTTTTGAACTTTTTTCGTCTGCATAAGAATTAAAAGCAGCCCTTGGAGATCAGTTGTTGTGCTCCGGCTCCAATCCTCTGATGTGTGCTCGACACACAGACACACTATAAATGCATAGTTTGCGGTGGTCGTTACTAAATAGGTCCAACGTGTAATAGCGATTAACGCATCTGCCAAAACATCCCTTATTTATACTACTACACTCGCCCTCACACATTCGAGATTAGAACAGATGCAACTGACGCGATTTTACCGATCAAGTTAAATCCGCCTCACTGGTGGTGGTGGTTCTCGCTATTCTCAACCCTCTCAATATCTGTTAAAATAAATTGTTATTAAACTAATTGTAAGTTCGCTAAAATACGTTTTTCATTATGTATCAGCTATATTGTTAAATCTCCCACTTCTCACAGTCTACCAAGCGTATCGACGCTTGTTGTCTAAACTATAACAACTTTGTTAAGCCGCTTCGCTGTTTATTCTGTTTCCAAGACTTTTATTACATAACTCGTACAAATACAAACTCGACTAAAGCTTGCGAGCTCTTGAGGTCTGGTGAGTCCCAGGCCAGCTGCATACATAAACCGCTAGCTGAAAGAGGAAAGAGATAAACAAACAGAGAATCTAACTTATTACATACCAATTTCAAAACCGAATAGTAGCACAAGAAATAAAATTTTGTAACATTACATCTAAGTCAAAACCCAGGGGTATTGCCAATAAAGGTCGCGAAATAGTTTCGAACGTAAAATTTATCCTATTGATTTGATACAAGTTCAATTTTTATTTTAAAACAAACCCGAAACACAAACGCCGAGAAAACGCAATAAAACCAAATAAAAATTTAATACGAGCATGGGAACGTCGATTTTGAGTTTTTTAAATAAATGAAATTGCGCTCAAATAAATCGAACGGCGCTCCATTAAATTCGCGCAAATTGTTTCTTCTAATCCTAATCAATACGTTTATTATCCAACTTTCCCAACCCCAAAAACCACGCAAACTTGTTGCGGAACGTCTCTACTCTCGCACGATAAAGAGTTGAACTCGAAATGAGGCGTTGGGCTCGGGCTGTTTTAAGTTTTGCGGATTAAAAAAATGTTTTTAATTGTTTGAGACAAATAGCTTCTGTTTTATGCAAGTCGGTGTTTGGGCGAAAAAATGGTAAAAGAATTTCGAGTTTAGCACGAAAACGAGTTAAGTTATACAAATTGTGAGTATTAACTAAACGCTAATGGAGTTTTTTAGAATACAAAATATATTTATGAAACAATCGTATTCATTATTAACACGCGAGACACAATTTAGTGGTCATTTTAGTCATTGAGAAAATTGGATTACATTATTAATAAAAGTAAAAAGTAAATTGAATTGGTAATGAATAAATAACGAATCCCGACCATAAATGTGGAGAATAATTTCGTACAAAAGGGGGTGGGGGCGAAAAATTGCCTGGAAGCGTCTTTGGGGTCAGATGGATATAGATAGACACCAGGCTTACAGACTTTTAAACAACTAACAGACAGATATAAGATAGCTAGATACCCAGCCAAAGAGGCGGACCCCGAATTCTTTGTTAAACAATTAGTTTGTTGATTAAAGTTCAATAGATTTACAACAAATAAATTAAAGTCGCATAAATTAATTTCGGATCTACTTAAACTTAAACAAATCGTAATAACCTCGTCAAATTTGTTTCAATCAAAGCTCCAATTTTGTTTATAATAATGATATTATTATCGCAATAAGAATAGGAAGTGACTTCCTATAATGCCGAAATTTCAGTTAAAAACAACTTTTTGTTAACTTTTTTTAAATTAAACCAATACCATTCTATACAGTTCGATACAATCACATAAATACACTTTAGCAGAGAAAAAAAAACCACAATAGGTCCACCACTTTTTACGCACAATAAAAGTATTGATGGCGCTAATAACGATAAAATGTACATACAATACGCAATACAGAGTTGTTTTTTTTACCCAAAGCGTTCTTTACATTTCAATTAATTACTTGTTTTTTTTTAAATTCCACTTTGTGCTATAATAATAATGTAAACCTGTATAATATAGGGTCGACCATCTCTTCGTCTCCACCACAAAAAGGTGCATTAAAATCGAAATACCTACGTCCGGGAGATGACAAACACTTTTACTAAACAATAAAGTGCAATATGCACTATGTAGGATGAAAGACCAATGAAAATTAGTACTAAAGCCGGCCGTCTGCCTGTTAAAAATGGCAGCATTAACTTGGGGGAGGCTCGAGAAGGGTTTTCGGTTTTTCGGTTATAACTCGAAAACAACGCACATTATAAGAAAAGTTGTTTTATACAAAAATAAAGTACATTAAATTTTCTACAAATAATATTTCTTGCGTTTTTTTTTCAGGTGAACGATTTAGGCGCTAGCGATAAAATTTAAAAAAACTTTCAAAATCGGCCAAAACTTTTTTATATCGCTCATAGCTCGAAAACTACGCACTTCTGGAGAACAGTGTTCCTATACAAAAATAAGCCGAATTCAATTTCCTACAAATGATGCCACTTAAATTTTTTTCGTCAAACCAACAGTTGGGGTGGTAGAGCGAGTTGAAGTTTAGGGTATATCGGGAGGGTAGTATATCGTGTTTGGGAGGCAGAATGTCGAAATACAAAAATGCAACATTTTTTATTTTGGCCAATTCAGGTTGAAAGGGCATATAAGCAAATGGGTAATAAAACCGACCGTCTGCCTCTTAAAAGTGGCAGCATTAACTTGGGGGCGGCTCGATAAGGATGGGTTTCTGCTCTTTTTCAGTTTTTCGCTTGTAAATTCCAAACTACACACTTTTTGATAAAAGTACATCTAGGTAAAGTAGACGAAATAAAATTTCCTACCAATTAAATTCCAAAGGTTTTTTCCTCAGGCAAACGGCTTACACGCTAGAATGCGTTAAAGTTTGACAAAAATTCCAAAAAACTGCTTTTTCGTGTTTATCGCTTATAAGTGGAAAACTACGCACTTTTAGTGAATACAATTCAATACAAAAATAAAGTGCATTCAGTTTACTACAAATTATATCTCTTACATTTTCTTCGTCAAACGAACAGTTTATGTGCTAGACAGCGCATCAGCGCGTTGAAGTATGCAAGATCAAAAAATTGCATTTTTCGTGTAAAAAGACCTTTAGGATATAGCTGATAAGAAATTTTATTTAGTTTACTTTTACATAGATGCACCTTTTTCAAAAAGTGTGTAGTTTTGAAATAAACTGAAAGAATAGGAAAAATCCACCCTTCTCGAGCCTCCCCCAAGTCAAAAGTTATGAAGGTAGTACTTTTATGGTTTAGTAAGTGTTCGCTGCCTCCCGAACTAGCATTTCGTATAACAAGGCCGAAAGTTAAATTTTTCGACAATTTACAAATTTCTTTCAGTTTAAACAAAAGTGCGTGTAATTGCCAAAACAATTAACGCGTCATGAGTAATTAGCAGCTTCCTGTTGTATTATTATTACTATACGGCCGTGTTCACTCACCATTAACACAATACAAATAATATAAACAACTAACAGTTACTTAAATTTGTTTTTATTATACTCTTTATAACAAGGTTAAGACCCTTTTCTTTTGATTTGTAAATTTTTTTGACTCGACACAATGAAGTGAATTTCGATACCGTAAGTAGATACCTAGGTAATTCAAATGGTGGAGGCACAGCAAAGAGCTATGGTTTCGAACCAAAATTATTATTACGGAAGTAGTTGTTTTCAGACGTTAATTTTTTATAGCCATAAATCGTAGAGTATACTACATTACCTTTCGGAAGGCAATGGCAAACCACCGAGAGTAAAACCACCGACTAATTTAAATTTTACTATTTTTATTAACCATTGTTTCTCACGCCATTGTATTTATAAAGCGAATTCCTTGTTACGAAGGGCAAAGCGCAGTTGGCCAAGCTAAAGGTGCAATCGTGCAATTGAGGCAAAAGCGCCGTTGGTGATTTCATAAACCTAAATCAATGAGATTCTTCGATATTGGGATATTGGCTCGCGTAATAAGAAGTATCGTGTGGCGACGAACGCTACAAAGAAGCTTTAAACGAAGATCAAATACATTGTTATAAAATTTTATTTTAAAAACGTTGTCTGACGCAAAATGCCCGTATTTGATAGTTTAAATTCCATTTTGCCCGCGTCTAAACCATTTGTGCCGTAAATTTTATATCTAAAAGTTCCGAAATAATCGACGACTTAATTAAATTGCCCACACCTCACATTTGCCATTTCTTAATATCGAAAATAATTAAATATTAATTAATTTCAATTTAAAAAATAATAAATAGAAACATAATCTTTGGAGAGTTGAATATTTCCTAAAGCAATTTGCAAAGATTAAGATATACAAATAAGCTCAAACGGAAAGCTTGCGTCAAACGGGGAAATTAAACTGGCCAAAATCAATGTGGTTATTCACTATGCTTTAATTTGCATTGCAAATTTGTAACCACGTGCCATTATAATTTAGAATGGGAATCCAGATATCATTAAACGAAACCTATCCATTGCCAAAATCTGTTATTACAAATATCATTCCGTATATCCCATTTCAGTTTACAACCGAAATGAATTAATAACCGTATTATGAAATTGAATCAAGTTTTGATTGATTTATTGATTTTTTTGTAAAAAAAAGTTCGTCTGGAAAAATTGGTGGGTCGCAGCGTCACGAGACAAAAGTGAAATTGTTTTCCAACCAAAACCTCCAAACGCCACAGCTTTAAAACGCTTAACAATTTAATCAGTCATGCCATTATTAATTTGGTCAATAATTACGATAAATAATTAGCTTTAATTCGAAACCACAAACCACAACGTGGTATCAACTTAAAACTTGAAATAATAACATTAAGAAACAATATTCGCCAATTTAAAAATAATTTAATAGCTTTCACGGCGCGCCAACAGGTAAATCGTTAGTTTTAATCCAAAAAAAAGCTGTTTCCTTATTTTAATAAGTTTAACTGAACGTTGCCAAGTTTAAAAAGTTCAATTTAGTTAACCCTCACAATTAAACAAGACTTTATAACCGATGCAGACTATAGCGGTCAGAGTTCGTAGCACACTAATGTTACACCAATGACTAATTAGCGGTTGTTGGTTATGCCTCCTACGAGTTATTCTCTAAATTGTCTTACCGAGTCGGTGGCGGTCAAAATAAAAAGTTACATATATCGCAAATTAAACTTATTACAAGTTAAAAAACTGCGCAAAAACGTCAATATTGAACCGACTCAACAAATCAAAATCCGGGCTCGAAGGAACAACCGAAAGTTTTTTTTAAGAAGTGTTTCGACGTTTCGAGCAAAAAAAAGTTTGTTAGTTACGTAGTATGGGTACTAATCGCGTACTCGTTTGCTTTCTCCCAAAAAAAATGTACTTTATTTAATGATTAACAAAAATAACAAGAGCGAGGTAAGAGCAATCAATTCAATTATTTCAATTTTTTTCGAACTTTTAATACGGTTAAGTAACTATTAAAGTTTGATTACTGTTTATTATCGATTATTGCGCTGTTGGATTGTAAATTACCTAATTAAGTTAAATTAGAATCCAAATGATAAGTCAGCGATAAAGTGGTTCGGCCGAAAGTCGAATTGTTCGTTTTATTAAATATAGTTAATTGAGAATCGAAATTTGAGCGGCTGGAACAGCAAGAAGATTTTTTCGAAATTTTCAAGTTCAGGAGTAGATCGAAATAGAAGTAGAAGACCTACTATTTGACGACATATTGATCAAAAGAATTCCAAATTAAATTATAGTTTCTGACGAAGTATTGGGTACAGAAGCTGTGAAAGATTGGTATAGTAACTACTAAAAAGGGCGTATTGTATTGAATAAAGAGTCGCACTAGACATATATGAGCCGAAAGAGTCGCACTGGACTTATATGAGCCGATAGAGTCTCACTAGGACTTATTTGAGTCGAAAAATTATTTCTGTAAGACGTGATGTGTGATCTGCCCTTAGACACATTAAACTTCCAAGGCGTCTGGCAACAGCGCACTAATAAGAGAGACTCTGCTCAATTGAAAACAGTGTGGGCGCATCTGTCGTTTACGTAATGAACGTGTGTATATACTGAAACAAATCGGTGACACAGAATATCAACCAAGTCATCTATTGCTGCTGAAAAATGCCAAAAGCTGACCCCTGAGCCCTGAGGATGATCCACATGATAGGAACGATGAAAGAGTAAAATTTTAGGTTCTTTTTCGTAGTTATTAACCACTTGTTCGTGGTTCTTACTTTAATTCGTCCAAAAGGACATTTGAATATCCCAATATAATCCAAAAGGCGTAATATTGTTGATTGTATAGAAAAAATTCTCATAAGTGATACTAAGCTCATTAAATCCCATTCGTTACGTCACTGATTGCTGATGTAATAGCACTAATTACTGTACAAAAAGCACATCAAAAAAGCCGAAACGAAGAACAGATATAGTTCGTAGATTAGGAAGCCTTTGCTAATTACAATTATAGTTCGTTTATTTAGGTTCAATAATACAATACGAAGTCATAATAGGGTAACAATAAAACCATTTTCATTAAAATATATAGCGGCCATTATGATGTGGATAATCTAAAATTGTAATGAAATTTTTGTGTGTCTACAACTCACAAGTTGTAGATTGCTATTACTAATTAACTGCGTGTGGCAGGCTTCTAAATATATTTAAGGTTGAGGCTCACTTGACAGATCGATTCGTTTAAAATGGAAAGATAAGATAAAAGGACACTGGTGAGGGTGGTACGCTTTCTCGTTCGCTTACAATTCAAAATTGAAATCTTCAAACTGGTCTAATAACGTTGGAAGTACGTACGTTAGCCAATAGAATATCGGTGTTTCGTTCAACCCGATGGCTCGACTTTTAATTGTAACGCCTCGCGCAATCGAAATAGTTCAATCCGACTCTGTTTTTATATAAATCTTACAATAGGCAACAGAGGCGGACTGGGTTGTACGATTAATTACTTTTAATAATTAAGTTTTTATACCTACGATTTATTTTAATTTCATTTTGTCAATATAATACTAACAACTTAAATTGATTACGATTAAATAATTGAACTGTAATAAAGCCCGCTTTAGAAATATTACAACGTGAATAATAAAATTAATAAAATCGATTAAGGTAGTTATTTATTGCCAATATGCCAATATTAAAAATAATTAAACAATTAATTTGATTCTTGAACGATTTCAATCGAGATCGATTTAAAAATTTTCTTTCGAATAATAACGAACTACCCAATTGAAAAGATTTGAAAAGAACAGGTTTCTCATTCTCAAATGCACATGTTCATTATGTTCAACCTTGTGCAATGTTCATGCATAACTCTCAACATTCTCGATGTGATATATGGATCAAATGCACTTTTCTTGTAATTGTTAGAAAAGCTCCGTTACGTGTTATAAACTTATTTACCTTTGCGGAATTTAAAATTAATAATAAAAAATGTAAGCAATAAAAGCATTAAAAAGTGAAGTAAATGATGACATATCGATGCTTTACTTATGTTGGCGATGGAGCGCAAATTGCGCTAGTAAATTACTTTCAACGATTAATCATAATTTATCACAGATCGCAGCAATATCGTGTTGAACGGGATGTAATTTTTGCAAAAAAATACTTATTGTTATTATACAGTTGAACAAATAGTGCAGTATAAAATGATGACTTATTGAAAAAGTTTACCAAGTATATTATATAAAAAAATGCACGACATCGGAGAATAAAGAATGGAGAAAAAACGTAACTTTTCTCTAACAATAAATTTCAATTATTGAATTTTTCGTATTGAACTTACGTTTTTGTTACTTTTTTCCAAACTCCTTGAAGATATAAATTGGACTTACCTAAAACAAAAAAGAACAACATTAAAAGGGCAAATAGAATTATAGAGCGAGATGAATGAATATTTATGGTGGAGTCAATTGGAAGTGCTCTTTTAAAATAAATAGTTCTCCGAAGCCTTTCATTAAATTATTTTTAAAAGTTCGTTAAAATTCTACATGAACTTATCCTTTCTCAATTTCCACGATACGAAAGTATACGCAATGAAGTACAATGGAAAATCGTGGACAAACGACAAATGAAACACGACAAAATGAGACTATTCGTGGAAAGCCCAAGAAGCAGCAATACACAGTGGCAATGCCAACGTAACCTAGTATAATCTTCGAGATCACTATAGTTCGTGCCAAATTCAATACACTCTAGAACCTAAACTGCTCGTTTGGGAAAAAAAATCTAAGAGACATAATTTGTAGGAAATTGAAGGTACATCATTTTTGTAAAGGACCACTTTTCTCTAAAAGTGCGTAGTTTTCGAGTTAGAAGCGATAAGCAAAAAAACAATTTTTGGTCCGATTTTTGGAATTTCTGTCAAACTTTAATGCGCTCTAGCGCCCAAACCGCTGGTCTGAGGACAAAACCTTGGAGATATAATTTGTAGAAAATTTGATGTAGTTTATATTCTTATAGAAGTACTTTTCTCATAAAGTGCGTAGTTTTCGAGTTATAAGCAAAAAACAGAAAAAAGGGCAAAAACCCACCTTTCTCGAGCCACCTCCAAGTTAGTGCTGCCACTGTGAAGGCAGCGGTTTTATTACTCATTTACAATGTTCTTTTAGCCTGCATCGTTAAAATTTTGTACTTTATGGCTTTGTAAAAGTTCTCGTTGCCTCGCGGACTATCAGAAAGGTCATAAGGAAGACACCTGGACCCTGATAGACACTCGACCCAGGAAAAAGAACTCCTTCGAGCACTTTTAATAGAATAGATAGGTTCTAATTAATCATGAGTGTGCAATAGCTTCGAGACAACACGATTATTAGAAAAACAAAAGACTAGTAACAGTTTAAAACGCCCCTTAGAGCCATTTGTTGCTTCGCAGATCTAAGACAAAAGTTGGAAAAGTTCTACAGTTAGGACGAAGCGGCACGTTATTTTAAATAGCGCCACTAATCGCAATACTACTTTCTTTTAAAACAAAAACTACAAAAATGTTAATGCGAAATAATAAATTAAAATTATACTGTAAGTACTTGCAGATTTACAGGTATTGTTCTGCGCCATTAGGTTATTAGCTGTTTTGCAAATTGCACGTGTATAATATGTAAATGTGTTGAGTGCTTTAATAAACTACAAGACTTGGCAATAATTGTCGACTTAATATTGTAAGTAAAATAAGCTCTTATTTAGTTTAGGTTTAGGCAATCAACACTAGAATCGTTTTCAATTACTATACGATCGATTTGAATCGAGATTAATATCGAAGCCAACTCTCTTTATTTCGTTTCGTTCTTAAACTCTATTGATTTCGTGATGTTGACTATATACTTATCGTTTATATGTTAAAAATAATTTGAATTAATAACACAAGAGTAAATCTTGTCAAGAATAATGTAATAACACGGTTGAGTGTGTAGGCATGCCTAATGACGATAATATGAAGTACAAGTTGGAATATACAATATAATATGGGAAGAAAGGCGCTTGGGTATATGGGTATAGCACTCGCCTTTCTGTACAATATATGGTAATTATCTTATACGTGATTATTAGAACCGAGCCGCCTAATTAGGTAGCATTGTGTGCCTGGAGCGATTGTTTATGCCAAGTCTTACCTAATAATTCAGCGTATAAAAAGTATTATTAATTTGTAAATTAACAAAAGTGTCGCTTATCGTTATTTCTTTTAAATTTAATAAAAAAGTAAGAAGATAGGGCAATGATGAGCTCCATATCTGTTTTCTAGAATTTTTTTCCCGGATTTTGGAAGCAAATTAAAGTGTTCGATGGCCTTCAAGTTGCTCTTAAAATAATTTCGAGTGCTGGGTATGGATTTTTCTGAAATAAAAGTTCACGAAGATGGTAGCCAGAGAGCGACTATTAAGCTCCAATTTTAATCCAGCGTTCCTGCATCCAACGACTTAAGCGACTCTTGTCAACGACCCCAGTTGAAGGGCTTATGTTGTCACTATAAGGACATTTTTGAGCTTTTTCCAGTAGCCAGTATCTCGAGGGACTTTCCAAACAACCAATTATTACCATTATTTACATTTTTACATACCAGCATTTCTCTCTACAGATCGGCGAGAATACAGCGCGTGGTAGCGCGACGTTAAAAAAAACTTTGATGACGTCACCATCTTAAAGAGACTTATAGTAGACCAACGAATAGTTTAAAATTGATAGAAAAACTGTTTTAAAGGTCCGGTTCTGTATAGTAATAAGAAGAGAGTAAATGAACCGTTCCGGAACATTTTTAGAGCTCTGTATATAAAATTGGGCGAGTTGAGGAAATATTTTCTCCTTCTAATGCTCATTGCGAAACAATAGGGAGTAAAATATTACTAGCAAAGTTCCTGGGGCAACACTGTGCTTAATAACTATACTTTTATATACGTAGTCGTATAGACAATTATACTAAAAAGAAATTTCTAACATTAACTATATCTATATAAATCGAAATGAACGTAGAAGAACAATTTAACTCTTGACTCAAATCCGCACTGTTTTTCCCAGAGTACTTATTAAATTAATCACATTATAAAGGCAGACTTTAACGCATCGTAAACTGCAAATTTGCATCAACTTAACAAATAATGGAATTGAAATTTCAATCAAACAACTATAGTTACTATTTGAGAAATTGCACATGCAGTTGTTAGTACTTTACCTATAACACACAGTGTCGAGTTAATTTATTTATAGCTTTTCAACACACTTAAGTTCATAAATTCGTGATCGATATAATACTGAATAGTTGGGAATTTAATGGTTGAAACTTGCGAACGTTAAATTGTAAGGCACATAGGGCAAACGACAAACTCTATCAAAAGAAAATTTAAATGGATTTCGACGAAATTATTTCGTGTAGGAAAATTTAAACTCGATACTTCAAAAAGGCCGTTTATACGTAATCAAAACGCGAAAAAACAGTAATTAAATTATTGATCTGGCTTCATTAGCCATAAATCAATTAGTAAATGGTTATTATTAATTTAACTTCTGATAACCTATATCTGTTAATAATTTCCTAAATGGCGGTGTCTTCTATTATTAATTATTTCAAATAGTGAATTGCTGATGATTAAATATGTATTTCGTTTTGCTTCAATTCAAGAAGATGATGGAGCAAACGAAAAATACCGATTTGATAGAAAAATTTTTCTTATGCGCGATACGCGGACGATGGAAACAGTTTACACGCTAAACGAACTCGATGTGCCGATTTGGAATTTGGAGAAGATTCAAACTGCGTGAAAAGACGACTGCGAGTCTAAATCTTCATATTTTCAAACTCGTAAACTTCATCGACGATATAGAACTACTGCCCACAGAAGAGAACGTAATCCAAGATGTGAGATTTAAAAGTTCATTCAAGAAGACTTCCATTTTCGTCCTCTCGAAGCGATAAACACATCCCGACAACAATATTTGGCAAACTTAAACGCCTAAAGTTTAGTGGGTAAAAAAATACAAAACTAAAACAAAATCAATATTTCGTAGACTTTTTATTATCGCGTGATATAGTAGAAAGAAAAAACATTTAAAAGGTTATGGATTATAAAAAAAAAGTTTGGCGAAACTATTCCGTGTTGATCGTCTCATAAAAGTACATAATCAATTTGCTTCTACAATAAGATAAATTACTAAAAGCCCTAACTTTTTGGAAATATGGACCGTAAAGTTGTTGGGAATGATTTTATGTATGGAAATTTAAAAGCAAACGACAAAAACAACCGTTAAAAGATATTCGTTTTGTTTGTAGTCCCCAATTAACTATTCCTAGTCCTTAATCGTTTCTATATTAAGGTCAAAAGTGGAAATTTATAAATTATAGATGAAAGAAGGGTATACATAGATTAAAAATTTAATTACGAAAATTATGGTGTTATCTAACATCAAATAATGTGCTCGTTTAAATATTTCACACGTTAATACTTTAAGACGGGGGTTGGATTTTTACTATTCAACTATTGGAACGGAAATTTAATAAAAATAAATATAATGGCGCATCAGGTATATTTCTGGCAAATTTAATTTGTGTAAATGAAAATGAAAAGAAGCCGCTATAATTGTGAACAACACGAACTAAATAAAGTGCAAGAATAAATTGCCAGTCTGCGATATGCATCTTCAGACTCTGAAAGAAACCCTGCTGGGGGTAAAAGCGTTCATTAGAGCATTCTGTCATCGGTGAAAATGGGGATCTTGTTATTATACCAAAAATTAATTATAGTAATGCATAAATAAAACAAAAGATTTTAAATTGTTCCCTTTTTGTGTATCACCTAATTAAACATTTCTTGAATTTTACGTCTAGTTATTATACCCGTAGCTTTATCCGCGCTAAATTCTCAAAATGTAACTGATGAAAAGATTTGCGTGCTCCTTTTCTTTTTTTTTTGGCATGCAAAATTAAATTTTGGCATAAACTTTTCGTGTTAGATCACAATAAAATATACTCATTAAATTAAATATTTATTTAGGTTTTATATCATGGCAAAAATATAAACTAAAATTACGAGAGATTTATTTCATAAGGCACGATATATTTTTACTGGAGTTACGAGCAGCAAGTTTTGAGTAACTTTACCCATTCATTATTTGTAGGTACTTTTTCTGTTTTTGCTCACTGAGCACATAATATGACGGGCCTCTACACCATCAACTGGCAAAACAAACGCCTATGAAGCGAAACAAAAGCCAACAGCTCGTGGAACAGAGGTGAAGCAAACGTCTTCCCGATACAAAAAAATGCAATCATTCTAATTAGTGGCGCTATTGATGCAAAGCGGGCATATGTTCATAAAAAACGACGGGGTGTCGATAGGGCGCCGAATGGTGGGAGGGTCCCGCCTCAAGACTCTTTTTACCTCTTGAAACAAGGTCTAACCGAAAATGGGGCAGCTTGAAAGGAACCTTTGTTGGGTGAACAATAGGGGGCTCTTAAAGAGCAAAATATAGGTTGATCTGAACACTAAACAATAAGCGTCCCCTATAATTCGTTCCCGTTTATTCTTTTTAATATTATACGCAAATTTTGCCAATTTTAGAGGTGAAAGGTAAACAAGAGAATCGATTAAAATCAGTTTTATTTATTTCGAAGCCCGCATTTTAATGTAATAGGGGTTATAATATATGTAGGATCCCAGTTTTTAAATTATAATACAAAGTGTTATGGTATCGATCCACATGTGCTACCGTATCTGATTGAATTTTTATAAAATAGCTTCGCTCATTTTATTTTTATAGCCAAATTTTATCTCTTCTCTCTCATCGAGGGTACTCAAAATGTATTTATTGTAGTTACCTACCATGTTACGGAAGATACATATTTCAAGCGATTTTAATTCGACGTTCGTTATAAAAAAGTAAAATTGTAATGGGCGCGAGCTTTAAGATGTAATTTGAATGAGTGTGGCCTTTTAATGAACGGTGTTATGTCAAGAAAGTCAATTAAAGATGATGCGCGTAAAATACTGACCAAAAACCAGTCGAGGAACTCGACAGAACGTGACTGATGTATTAGGGTGTACGAGAAGAATAAATGCTTTCAAGCCATTGTGGTTTTAAATGTTTATCGTGGATGACAGATTAAATTTAAATTTATAATACGTTTGAACGGATAATTGATTTTATTCATTATCTCTCGGTTAAAATCGTATGCATTTAAGTTTCCTACAGAATTAATAATTTAATTAATATTTTAGTTACGCGAAATTGCGAGTGATTAATGGAAATTTAAATTTACATCTCCAAATTATTATGTTTCCAATCCATTTCGTGGCTTCCATAGCTCAAATTACGGATTAGTTTTTAATTTTGCATACTATTTGTGTTTATAATTGCATCTGAAGCGCCAATTGCAGATGCAAAACCGAAAATAATCCAAAATACAGATTTATACGACCACGACATACCAAAATTATAGGCTGTACTTTTTAAATACAATTCGATCGGAGTTGCCATCCACGGGTGGTTGTTATACCGGGTGTAAACCACTGAAAGTGGCTTCAAACGTTTTTGCCGATTGCTGCACACCAGTTCATCCAACGGGAAAATTAAAGGTATATCGATGGTAGAGCAAACGCGCATCTTATGGTAGGTACTAACATACCATTTTTAATTTTAAAATGTTAAACAAGTTGCCAATATCGAAATCAAAAGGCGAAATCAAGTCCCTGACCGGTCAATTAATAATTGGAACTTATATGGCCCGGGAGGCAACGTGCACTTTGACTAAACGATAAAGTACGAAATTTTTAACGATTGAGACTGAAAAGCGTCTGCCACCACGAAGACTGCATTTAAAACCGTCTACGACAATATATTTAAAATTTACACACCAAATGCAATTTTACTATAGTAAGAATTTTTCGTTTGTCCCCCAAAAACTCGCCCATCTCCAGACGCTATACTTTAACGCGCTCTAGCACCTAAACCATTCTTTTGACGAAAAAATCTAAGAGAAGTAATTTGTAGGCAATTGAATGTTCTTCATTTTTCTATAGAAACGCTTTTCTCTAAAAGTGCGTAATTTTCGAGTTTTAAGCGATAAACTCTAAAAAAGTTTTTTGACCGTTTTTGAAATTTTTGTCAAACTTTAACGAGCCCTAGCGCTTAAACTAGTCGTTTAACAAAAAAATCTAAGAGAAATAAGTTATAGAAAATCGAATGGGCTTCATTTTTGCACAAACATTTTTCTCTAAAAGTGCGTAATTTTCGATTTTTAAGCGATATACAAAAAAATAAGTTTTTTGACCGATTTTGAAATTTTTGTCAAACTTTAAGTCGCTCGAAAGCCTAATCTATTCGTTTGACAAAAAAATCTAAGAGAAATGATGAACTTATATATAGGAATTAAAATGTTCTTCATTTTTGTAAAGGAACACTTTTCTCTAAAAGTGCGTAGTTTTCGAGTTAGAAGCGATAAGCAAAAAAACAGTTTTTGGTCCGATTTTTGGAATTTTTGTCAAACTTTAACGCGCTCTAGCGCCCAAACCGCTCGTCTGAGGAAAAAACCTAAGAGATATAATTTGTAGGAAATTGGATGTAGTTTACTTTTATATAAAAGTACTTCTCCCAAAAAGTGTGTTGTTTTGAAGTTAAAAGCGAAAACTGAAAAAATAGCAAAAACCCACCATTCTCGAGCCACGTCCAAGTTGGTCGATATTATTACTTATTTGCAATGCTCCTTAGGCCCGAATCGTTAAAACTTTTCTACAGCTGTACAAGCCAAATTTTACCCAACAGCCTATAGCCTCATACTGCCGCAAGTTGTCAACATTTAATCTAAACAGTCCTTGAGCGGAGCGCGGAACTAACTCGCGGATAATTTCTGAGAGAGGCGAAAAGTTGCCAATTTTACACGCTGTTATATTCTAATTTTTTAAGTATAAAAACTAATTACAAAGTTATTATTTTACTTTATTATTAATTTAACAATCTGTACGCAACTTCATTGCACTTACTTAATTTAAATTGTTATTGGTTTATAAGGTACAACTAAATAACTCAATATTAATTAATGTAAAACAATCCAAAAGCGGCCACTTTCATGCCTACTATAATAAATAAATTGTTTTTCCTCCGACCTATTACATTCATTTGTGTTTTATATATGATGTTAAATGGGTATTTGTGTGTCGAGCCATGAAAAATGTTTGTATCGCCGTTTACTTTTATTATAATGACTTCATACAAATATAAAATGTTAATCTGTTCCGTCTATGAATTTCAATGGCTATTGAAAAATGCTTTTTTTCCCCCGAGTGTTACCTTTATGTACCTTATGGGCACGGTACCTATAATCTATAACAGATTTGTTAATAATTTTTTTTTATAAAAGTTTGGTAACTAATTTCACATTAAATTAATAAACACAATGGAAAGTAAAATATGTATTGGGCATTATTTATTAATAAATTCTTGAAACGGCTCGGTAATTTGTATTCATTTAGGCGTTAATATTGTGTACATATTTTCACTCCATATATTTCTAGCTACCATTAAACAAAAGGTTTAATACTAATCGAAATTTTATTGTCGACCTAAATTATTGGAACGGAGTATTGAAATATTCTACTTGTAAGATTATTAGACTTTGTTTAGAAACTTAGAAGTGTGTAAATTTGTAATTAAAATTGTTAGAAGCAGTGAATGCGGCCAATTATCCAGAACAAATGGTTGGAAATGACGCTGGAGGTGGTCCAGGACCTGCTGTGCTGTGTATTACATCTCGGGCAGTTGAATAAAATACTGATATTCTATTGGCTACCATACGTATTCGTCGGCACTTACACCATTTTTGTGCTATCTTAACCGCCTGAGAACTTGAATTTGATTGTTCGCTACTCGTTACACCTCTGAAGAAATACTTTTTTTCGATTTGGTAATTGAGAAGATATAAAATTGGATTTTAATGAGGCCGATATATCAATAACGAGGTTGAAAATAAATATATCAGATTCCTTATACTTACTAGGTACTATTATACGTAAGAAGGGTGTGAAAATAAATTACCTTTTATCTCATTTTGTATAAAAGGAAAAGGCAATGTTGATTAAAGGAAGCTCGCGTTTAATAATATATCTATGGGCAACAAAGGCGAAACTAGACACTCAGACAACTTGAGAAATAGGATTAAAATTGTATTTTTAAAATTCCTTCGCAAATTTTCAAAGGTTTACAAAACACATAAATGAAAAAGAAACGCATTACTTGTAATTTATCTCAGTCTCTCGGCTTATTTTGCATAAATCAATATTTTGTTTAAATTTTCCACTTTTCGCGAACATTTGACACTCTTTCATTTTATTAATTTCTTAATTCGAGTTGTAAATTCTCAAAAAGTTGCTTTTTTCGAATTTAAATTAAATTTAAAATGTTTTCTCGACTCGAACAATTCAATTTCAAATTGTTCATTGAACTGAAAAGTGACGACAACATTCGTCATTTTTATATCCAATATTTTCGACTATACACAACATCACTTCAGGTAGTACCTATTCACATTTTTGACTTTATGGACTTGAAATTATTTTGGACAAAAGAATCGAACGTTCTTTAGAAATTATAATCAGTTCGGTTGTCTGTTTATTGGTTTGTTTGGTGTTTATGTGGAATGATTGAATGCGGAGGCTATTTTTAGTCGAAAAATGTACTTTACACAAACGTTGGGAGCAGTAACGCAGGTTGGTGTGTTTTGTTTTTTTACTAAAATGCGCTTCTAAAATACCTGCCGATTTTTAATACTCCCATTAGCATACAATTCAACTACAAACAATGAATATAAAGAATCTGCGCATTCTGTAAATAGTTTTCACTTTACAATGGAACACCACACTCGAATTAAATTTGTTACGTTTTCCGTAACATCAAAATATGTACAACTTTTGAAATAAATTGCAAGATATTTCAACGACTAAACGCCACTTAAATTTGCGGCAATTGAACTGACGTAATTGGGGACTCCTATCGACCTCAAAAAGCTCCATAAGAATTTACAAATTGACTTTGTCAAAGAGTCTAGTTACAAATATTCAGTACCTGTAGATAGTAAGTTTCTTTACAAGTGACGAGCAAATATGAAGATGCAAATTACGTAATAACAAGAAAGAAGATACTCCAAAACAGTGGTTCCCAAAGTGGTCCAGGAGGAGACCACATAGGAGACCACACGGGGGTCCACTTAGACGTGAAAAAAAACAGGGGTTCACAAGTTGTGGGGGTCCACGACAAATTTTCTGGTTTTCATAATAAAGAACAAACATTTTGGCTTGGATTTACCTATCAACGTAGGCAGGTAGCATCATTCACCCCTTAGGTAGTTACTCAAAAATATTCGAAACTCAGTTCAAACACAGAATTGAATAGAACAATAGATAATATAATTTTGTATAACCACAAGTATTATTTTAATAAATAGGACACAAGAAAGTGCTACTTTTTTTTTCTTCATAACACCCCCAATTTAGGGTGATATTTTTTAGTAGTTTTGGGAATTCAGTAGAAATGTAGCAGCAGGGGGTCTACCGAAAATAGTAAAACTTTGAAAGTGGTCCACGAAGAAAAGAAATTTGGGAACCTCTGCTCCAAAGCCTGTAAAGCAGATGACACATGAGATGAGCTATTCATGGAGCTTCTCTAAATAGATGCGTAAGAAAAAATGGTTAGATCGTTAATAGATGACGAAATAAAGATATTAAAGAAAACACAGCTTTATTTGAAATTACTACCACAGACAAGCGACCGGGCATCTGGACTCTGGACAACCGTGGCATCACCAAAAAACATCAGCAGAACAGAAAAGCCCATCAGGGTGCAGAAAAAGCGATTATGGGCAGTATCAGCCACTCGTGTGATCTTTGACTCCCCAAACTTGACCCCCTCATTTCGGAAACATGAGCTGGGTAGATGATAGCTGGTGGCAGGTCAAAATATTGACTTCAAAAAATTACCGGCTTGGAGAGAAACTGCATTAAGGAGCCTCGCTTGAGCCTTCGTCGATACTATTTTGACGTCTTTCGGAATCGACATTAAACCTTTCTTGCTTACCCAAGTTTCTACCCCGAGGTTAAAGTGAAATAAATGTGTGTAGGAGGCAGATACCCATGCAGTGACGTAAAAACAGCTTTAGATGGATGAACAAACTTTTATTTTGATACTGGAACTAATAAATTCTCTAGGAGTATTCCATAAGAATTTATTACATCTAAAGCCATTATACAATTAGGAAAGTTAATTTAATAAATAAAAGTGGAATAGAGACATTCCTTTAAATTCCAAACATTTTATATTTTATTTAAAAAAAAATTTCGTCGATAATAAATAAGAAAAATATTAAAATATTGTATAAGTAATGCTAACATTTCCATAAAGTAAAGATCCATACAATATTAGAATACAAATAACATCCTCCTTGAAATTCACATTTATGCATATCAAGGGACAAAATGTTTCTGAAAGGTAACATCTGCTTCACCCCATGCGTTATGCCAATTTACCACTATATAGTTATTGTACTTCAACTGAGGGTTACTACCGAAAACACAATAGTTTTTTACTTGTAATTAAACGAATAAAAAACGAAGTAAACTTATCCCCCCCTCATCCCACCTATCGAGTCTAAAACGCTTCAGAAATCGATAAACTGATGTTTTATGGCCCTTTAAAAGTTGTCCTAAAATGGGTTAGGAATTAAAAGGTTCCGAGCACACGATTTATTGGCTATAGTTGCACCAGCCAAACAACAGATAATTATTTTATTTGCGTGTTTTTGTTTGTTCGTGACAGTAAATTTAAAATTGGGGAGACGGTTATTGTGGAACGTTGCGGGCGTCCATAGGTGGCGTTGAAAATTTAAAATTCCTATAGATGAGTATTGTTGCACAAAATTGTTATTATTTGACGCTAACCGGATTTTTATAGGTATACGTCGGTACCTGTGTGTTTCGAATGTGTCAGATTGGTATTAATTTAATAAAATAAAATGTACAGTTACATACATTATCTACGACACTCTCATCAACACACATATGGTTTGAAATCTCTGTTGTTTGTTTAAATAAAAACCCACATAATACATTTGTACACAGAAGTATAGATTAATTTTGTTTGTTTTAGGATTCATTAGAATATCTGTATAAATCTCAATTTATATTCTATTTTCGTAGTGTTAAGGGTTGAGAGATGAGAAGATATGGTAAGAGATTTCCGAGCCGAAAAATTGCAGTCTCCAAAGTACCTGTGATGATTTTCTACGCTTTCTGTGACTGTAGCGGATCAAGAAGTTCTTCAAGGAGAGAGCGATCAGAATTAAATTTCTAAAATATTGCGAAAAAGTCGCATGTTCGACGAACCCGCTATGAATTGTGGGGCTGGGGATCTTTCGAAGTGGAAGAGTGTATAATAAGATAAATAACCCCTAAACCTGCACCCTCAAGTATTCCACCTTACACGAAAAGGTATAGATTATATTAACAAACATTTACAATTTACATCCCCCCACTCAATAATGTTTATATTATTTAAATTATGTATTCAAATTTTTAAATACCTAATATTTGTTCAACATTCCGTAATTATTCTGCAAACATAAAAAAATAATTATTTGTTTAAACAACACTCGAATATTTATAATAGCGGCATCCTGAAATTAACATAAAACGTATTCAAACAATCAATTATCGATTTATAAATATAAAACAAAACTTATCTCCTACAACATTCCATCCAGGAGAGAAGAAATCGAATTTTAAAATAAAGCGGAGAAAAATCAAATCGTGATTCTAATTTAGATCGTATCAAAGACGGATCATTACCCAATTTATTAATAGTCGCGATAAGACGCCGCTATTGGCCGATTTAAATACAGGTATACAGGTGATTGGCTTACTTAATTGACAGCGACCAATAGCGACAATTGTTTTAAGTGGCAGATAAATTTAAATCGAAAACGACACATTTCGTGCAGTTTGAAACTGAAAAAGGGACAAATTTTATTAATTGGCGATATGCCTAACTAATGAAGGGGTAATGGTTATTTAACGAATTAGACAACGGAGAATATTTAAGGGTCGCGAAGTTACACGAGCGCGGTGTTAGATGATGGTAAGGGATAGAAATAAAGCGCAGACGAGAGAAACTAAACAACCACTTACCGCGGCAGATGGGTGTCTAGTGGGGGTGGGGTACATTGTTACGCTGTCCCTGCTTTATAACCACGCTGCTTTCACTATCACCGGCGACTCATCACATCAACAAATCATCGTCGCTCCAAATAATAATTAGAAACGCGCGCATTCAAATCACTTTTAACACAATAAGACACCAACTAAGTCATTAGTAAAATCAAACTCATATTGTACTTCTTTTTTTTTATGTGAAAAATAAATTCACAAGAACGAGAAGCGGCACCAACGACCTCACTCAGCAATGGCACATTCGGATTTAAATTTTTGTAAAAATATCAAATCAACTTTTACACTTTCAACGCGCAAAATCCATTGTTCACGCAAAGAAGCGCCACAGATCCACCAATACACATAACGTTGCCCTAAGACCGGTCTCATCTGCCCTGTCCCGCGGGTGGTGAAATAACAGAACCCACGTGGTTATTCGGTTTTAGCGTCATACCGTCGACGACCAATCACGACAACTCGTTCACTTAACCCCTCCTCCAAATAAGGAGACATTCACATGTCAAGTCAACGTGTGGGCAAAAAAATATAAACACTTACTAAACTCTCCCTACATCTATCGATAAGTGACGCAACTACGTTAAAAAGTCGATAGTAGTCTACCTCTACCATATGTTTAAAATCATCTGTAATTTAAAATTACACGTACATCTTTAGGTCAATAGTAGCAAAATTGATTTGTTTATATCTTTTGGTTGTGAACTCGGCTAAGTACTCTTTGTCCCTGTTCTAAATATACTCATCTGGTTTGTTCCGAACAAGTTCTAAATACAACCATACAACACAAGAGTACAAGTTATCTGATCGGCGAGCAGTTGTCGTTAGACTGTTGTTGTGTAAAGGCGAGTGATGTAGAAATTATTAATTGGCACTCATCTCCGAGTTTGAAGACTTTGTTTAAGTGAGTGGTGTTTGTTATAAAATAATACGAAAATGGATTATAAAAGCGTCGTCTACAATGCCGCTCGCGATGGCAATCTTAGTCGTTTAAAGGTAATTTTTGAAATTTGTTTAAAATTAAACAATATCAGTCGAAGAATGCTTTTTTTGTGATTGTAAGATTGCATTGTCTTCTTATGTGGATGAATATTTAGGTCTTTTTTTTGTATCGTAGAGTATTTACCTCATGTAGGTCATTTAGATTTGAAATCAATTTAATGATGAGCACTCGTGTATTTTTTTTTATGAATGTGGAGAGTATATGGATTGATGATATTCCTAACCTACAAATAGTTTTTGCTATAACCGAAAGTCGGCCAACTTATTGATTAGCAGGGCTTTAAACAAAGCAAACTGGGGTAAATTTATTTCTAGAGCGAATAATAAATATTTAAATCGATAGTTTAAAAAGAGTGTTTTGAATTTAAATTAAAATATTTGCGAGGAATTTCTAAACGATATTACATATTCAAATGAAGCGATGTTCCTCAGGGATCTTTCGAAGGGTTATATTATTTTAATTTATAATTTAAATAATTGATCGTCCTTACTACCATGTTAATTGGATTAATAATGTAAAATTACGTAATTTATTAAAGTTTGATAAAAATGTGTTTCTCAGGGACCTTTTAAAGGGCCTGTAGGCTGTAGACTTTTCTTCTCATCAATTAAAGCAATTTATAGGAATATATGATAATTTGATAATATAGGTACTACTAAAATAAAAATAAAATCAAGAGTTGTAATCTTAGAAGATAATATTGAGACAATAATATTATGTATTGATAGTGCGACTCTTGAAATTCGTAAAACGTAGATATCACAGTTTATCTATCTGTTATCGATACAAAATAAAAAATAATAACAAAGCTAAGCAACCACTTGAATTTGCCACTTTTTTCCACAAAGACTCAACATTAAATTATTTTTCATTGATATAGCTTATTTATACTTTATACTTACCTACCACAAAGAATTCTTTGTGGTAATATTCTTTGTTGGTTGTACGGTTGTACGTACATACATACTAAAAGTTTGTACACGACTATTATTCACACATCTATATATGGAACAAAGGATAACAGCTTGTTGTTAGTTCTTGTAAAATTATATTTTTTATAAGTTACGATGGTCTTTCTCTCGTGTCTATACTTACGACGTTTTTGATTATAATATACAAAGATCGCATTTTTAGATTAAACCACAAGTGGTTTAAATTTCGAGTTTGTTGATCTCAAAATTGAGACGAAAACGATAACCAGCTAAAAGCTCAATTGAAACAGAGTACAGTAGTGTTGCAGCTTATGTCGTAACAAAGTAAAGTAGTCTATTGTCGGTACGGTTGCTGAGTCTAGTTTCAAAATTTTTCTTGCTTGCAACGAGAGACTTAGCCATCATTCGGTTCTATTCTTTTGGTCCAAACTTTTGGCCTTCCTGTTTCAGTTTTTCTTTACTTCAACCGAGAGCACCGTCCTTCTTTGTTCGGCAACCGCAGTTATATGTAACTCTTTTATTCCGGATACTGCTCTTCTTACAAATTCATCAGTAGTATCGATAAATTTCTAGACCTCCTGAGTAGTACGAAGCATTCCAAAACGATAGAGAAAGGACCGGTGAAAAATACCATGCATGAAGTGAACAATGCAGTGGAGAAACGATGGCGGAAATGGAAAAAGAGTAAACAAACTGCTAAAGATAGGAATGGATAAAGAAGAATGACATGAAAGAACGGAACCTAACTCGAACCAGCCTTAGAAAGCCTTTGGGGTTCGCTTAAGTTAGTCCTCGCACTTCGATGACTTTATTGATGACCCTTTTTTTTTATAAAAATTTTGAAGAGAAGGAAACCGCTCTACGATAAAAATTGTTTATTGTTTAATAGTAAAATATAACGAATCTAACAAGGATTTTTTACAATCTCTTCCGTATCCCAATTATTGACGAACCCGTCCTCGTCCACTCGTCTGCCTTCAGATTAAGAAATATGATGAAAAGTTTGCTGACCTTTTTAGGTAGTAGCTTTTTTGCATAAATTGGTATCACTACCGTAACATACTACTACTTATCTCCCATACGTATTAGTACATTGGACAAACAGGTCGCGCTTTCAAAACGTCAATTTATTTCAAATTATTGTAAACCTTGAAATTTATTTGTATTGCATATTAATAACCGAACATATTTGTACAGATATACACAGTAGATAAGTTATTAGTAGTTTAAATATACCGTGTACCTCCCGTGTTGCAAATTAGACCTACTCGACGCAACATTTCAATTTGTTCTATATTTAACGCCTATTTTACAAGAATAGATTTAAGTTGTGTAATAAATAAAATTGATTTCCTTCATTCAATACATTCATGATTGGCTTACGTATCAAAATGTAGTCGCGACATAAATATGTAGGAAATTTATCTCTTGGGATTGAGAAGTGAAAATTCAAATCGATTCACAAAAATAGTCAATTTTGTTTTCCATACGTATTTTTTTTTTATAATTTGACAAAAATCAATTTCTATTTTAAAAATAAACATGGAAGAAGGAAAGAAACTAGTGAGGTTGTTTTGTACGTCAACTTTTAAGAATAGGTGCCAAAAGTTTGGATAATTACTTTTTTATGCATTTTTAAATGCCCGCCTATCTGGAAATTTTATTAGCGTCTGTGGAAATTTTAGTAAAAATTAAAACTAGCTTCGTATCTAATTTTATAAACACACCCAACTCCCATCTCTAAACAAACGAGCGTAATACCCCTAACTTGTAACTTTTAATTTGACCGTAAGCTCGCCTAAGTATGCATAAATTAAATTTAACTTGTAAAATTAGGTCGTATCCCAATAGGTTTAAAAATTTCCGAACTTACCAGGACCGGCTTGAGGCAAATAATGCTTTTACTGTTTACTGTGTATGGAGAGCCAAGCGGCTCGCTCTGGGATTGTCTAAATATCTTAAACCAAGTGACACGGAACGAACTTGTAAAAGGATATATTTATCAAGTGTCGGAATGAGACTTGTAGGACCTTTTTGTAACGTCTCTGCTGTCAACAAGATTACATCATAGACTCGAGCTCAGGACTGATACTGGACAAACGCACCTGTTTTCATTTTGGAAGTTTCCTCTTTTTCAAATTGAGAAATATTTGGAATGCCATTTATCATCATCATTCATTTATCATTATACGTACATCTTCTTTATTCCGGACAGATATGGTTTTCATCCGAACCGAATTTGCGAGGTGTGCGGTAGTCGTGTTCTCATGGGAGATATCTATTAATACCCTTTTATTTATGATTAAGTATAATTTATTCAAATATGATTAGGTACGCTCGTACATATTATAAAAAAGCACTTGTTTCATAATGCATTCAATCAATACAATGCATACATGCATTACTTATTTTATTCAAATAACGGACAGCGATGCAATCAGTTCTATTATATACGAAATACGAGTACGTCTTCACTTTCCACCTTGGAATAGACCTGCGGCTTATTTTAATGTCAAAATAAATAAATAAAAGTAATCAATATCAATTTAAAAATATATCAGACAACTTCGGGGATCACCGATTCAATAATTAGATTAGATTATTTAATTGAAAACAATTAAATACGGTTATATTTTATATAAATTATTAGTGATTAATAGCTATTTGTCGTACTATACTATACACTATACAGTGTGGCCGAAAAGTATGGAATATCTGATATAGTACCACCTCGGTATATATTCGTTTTATGGGGATAATATTTCAAATATTAATAGTCTGGGAGGCGGCGAACAATTTTACTAAACAATGAAGCGCAAAGTGTTCGACTATGCAGGATGAAAGAACATTGGAGATGAGCAGATGAGTAATAAAACAGACAGCCTACCTGTTAAAAGAGGCAGCATTAACTCTTTTTTCGTTTATAACTCGTAAACTACGCACTTTAAGAGAAAAGTTCTTTTATACATAAATAAAGTACATTAAGTTTCCTATCAATTCTACCTCTTATGTTTTTTCTCCTAAGTAAACGATTTAGGAGCTAGCGTTCGTTAAAGTTAAAATGCTTCAAAAATCCCCCATGTAAGTCTTATACAGCTCATAACTCGAAAACTACGCACTTTAAGAGAAAAGTTCTTCTATACATAAATGAAGTACATTAAGTTTCCTATCAATTCTACCTCTTATGTTTTTTCTCCTAAGTAAACGATTTAGGAGCTAGCGTTCGTTAAAGTTAAAAAACTTCAAAAATCCCCCATGTAAGTCTTATACAGCTCATAACTCGAAAACTACTCACTTTATGGAAAAAGTGTTTCTATATGAAAATACTACATCAAATTTCTTTCAAATTATATCTCTTAAGTTTTTTCTCCTTAAACGAACGGTTTAGGCGCTAGAGCACATTAAAGTTGGACAAAAAATTTCAAAATAAACCAAAAGACTGTTTTATCGCTTTTAGGGACTTTTATGCACTTTTAGGGAAAAGCGTTGCTATACAAAAGTGAAGTAGGTACATTAAATTTCCTACAAATTATAATGCTTACGTTTTTTCCCTCAGGTGAACGATTTAGGCGCTAGCGCCCATTAAGGTTAAAAAAAATCGGTTAAAAAATTGTTTTGTCGTTTTTAATTCGAAAATTACGCATTTATGAGAAAAGTCTTTCTAATGCTACATCAAATTTCCTACGAATTATATTTCTAAGTTTTTTCTCCGCAAACAAACGGATTAGGCGCTAGAGCACATTAAAGTTGGACAAAAATTATAAAATCGGCTAAAAAACTGTTTTATCGCTTATAACTCACAACTACGCACTTTGTGAGAAAAGTCTTTTTATATGAAAATAAAATACATTGTACAAATTGTATCTCTTATGTTTTTCCCCCCACGTGAACGATTTTGGCGCTAGCCTGCGGTAAAGTTAAAAAAACTTCCAAAATTCCAAAATCGGCCCAAAAATTGTGTTGCTGCTCATAATTGAAAAACTCCGCGTTTTATGAGAAAAGTCTTTCTATCTGCAAATACTACATCAAATTTCCTACAGATTATATCTCTTACTCTTTTCTTTTGTCATACGAACAGTTTAGGTGCTAATAGCGCGTTCAAGTTTAGTGTTAGGACGAGGCGTGTCTGGGAGTGGGAGTGCAGGATGCACTAAATTACAAAACTTCTGACATTGACGATGCAGGCTGAAAAAAGATAACAGGGGAGTAATAAAACCGGCCGCCTGCCACTCCTAAGTGGCAGCATCGACTTGTATTAGGGTGGGTTTTTGCTCTTCCGTAACAGTTTAGGCACTACAGCGCGTTAAAGTTTGACAAAAGTTATCCCCAAAACTGCTGTTTGCTCGAAAACTACCTACTTTTAGACAATAGTGTTCCTAATACAAAAATAAAGTAGGTACATTCAATTTCATACAGATTATGTCTCTTACATTTTCCTCGTCAAACGAACAGATTAGAAGCTTCAAAACCGTCTTCTGCCGAACCGGTGCATCTCAGCACCAGTCTCTCTAAAGTTGCGTTCGACTTCTTAGAAAGTTGAAATGTCTGAATCTTCGAGCTGGATTCTCGAGACCGAAATCAAATTTTAATTAATACCTACCTCTAATCAATGGCATCTCTCGCAAGGTAGTGGCAAAAGATCGAGGGTAAAATTACTCGCATCATCTCAAATCATCATTTCTGCGATTTTTTACATTTCTGAAGAATTCGATTCAGAAAGGCCGAGTCCTAAACTTTTGTCGGTACATCAGTGTGCATTTTAATTATCTGAAGAATGAAATATTAATTGAAATATCGCAAACTGTTGTCTGTCTTACCTCTTGACTCTTGATCGTATATAGGCGTGTACATGGCGTACAAGATTTCCCTGCGGGCGATCTTCTGTTTTTCCTCAGTTGGTTTACAGTATAGAGTATAGAGTATACTCATGTTTTAAAAACGGAACTTGTTGTACTTGTAAAAAACACGGTTAACAAATTTCTAAACACTACAAGTAGTTCAATATAATTAATAACGGGTGAATAATACACTATTATGGAGACTTGAGAGGAGAGAAAAAGATAAACGTATCCAAAATCATCGCGGCGCACCAACTGACCTACCAAAATTGAAAAACCATTACCTAAATTAACTTGTCATACTACGAGACAAATAAAATGAGCATTGGTAAGAGGCAAAAATTTAAATACAAAACAAAGCATTGTCATGGAAATTAAAAATCGAGCCTCCGCATGACGAAATGTATGTTAGAGGGTTACTTGCCATAATTTCATAAACGAAGTTGACTCATTTGAATTATTGTATTTTAATACGTCCTAATTGCGACTTTTACTTATTATAAAGTCGCAATCATCAAAATTTCGTTTCAGTAGTTCAAACTTCATCACTAAGTTAAGTGACTTTTCAAAAGTGCCTTTCGAGTGGTTACTCTTCAAAGTACGTATAAGCAATTTAACTTTATAAATAAATGTAAATTGTAATAAGATGTAATGGATACATCTAGTTAGGTAATTGTAGGCTAATGTACATGACAATTTCTATTCGAAATCGCAACCTTCTCTAATAGACTTAACTATTAGCTTAGGGCCTGCTCTCGGAAGCTCGTGAGGTTATACGCTTTTTATTAAATAAAATTCGGGTAAATATAAGTCGAATATTTATTTTGGCGTAATAAAACGAAATGATGAAGGTACTTTATAACAATCATCAGAGCTTATTTATACTACGATCACGACTTGTTTGCGGAACTCATGAATGAGGTGAACAATCTTACGAAAAGCCTTGCCAGTTTTTGGGTCAACTTCCATTGTGAACTTGATGTAAAAGTAATTTTCTTTCTTTTATAAACAATTTAAAACAAAACATTACGAAATTAGTATTCAAGATTAATTGGAAACAGTTTTGTTATCTAAATATTGCATTAAGATTGTTGGTCTTTCTTTGAAATTTTTAATAGCCATTAAAATAACAGTAGCGAATAAATGTTAATAATTGCTAAAAAATGATAAGTTTGTGTGTCAACAAGTACAGTGTGGCTCATCGTAAACAGCCCATAATTGTTTTTTCAAAAGGACAATTTTCACCCATAAACACACCGATTTGCCCATGACAAATTTCAATTATGAGAGGGGGTTATGGAACTTTGAATTTGGCCTCTCGTGCCATTTAAATTTCAAAATTTAATTGACGGGTTCTTAAAGACGCATGCAACGTCAGCAGACTGTTCTCGAACTCTTGGAGGACCACCCTGTAGATTACGATTATGACAGTTGCACCGGCGAGCTTTTACACGAACAAATGAAAGATTCGCCGATTATTTTAACCGATGCACATAAATTGAACAGTCCGTCATACTTTCTACCCCAATTTTAAATTTACAAAAGCATAAATTACTTACATAATTGGCAATTCTTTCAATATAACGATTTCATTAGTTAAATGGATGAAAATTTATTGGTTTAGCTCGAGCAATTTCCAAATGTGTACATAATTAATTTATATTTTAATTCAAACTTTCTTTGTTTCATTTTTGTACGTACTAAATGTATTGTAAATGGCCAACAGTTTTTTAATTTTTCTATTGCTGTCCTTTTTTTAAATAATTGTACTCGCGGCTTTAATTAAGTATAATAGTGTAATTGCATTATAAATACAACAAAATACTTATACCTATAAGTTTTTTCGTAAAAAAGAAGAAAATTTCTTTTTAATTGTCCACTTTTGTTTGTACAAAACTTTTTTTCCGAGCCAGTTATTTTTGACTATCGCTAATTTAAACTTTTAAGTAATGTTAGTCTAATGGTACGACTACAGTGTGTCCTCAAGGTTAATGCATAAATATAAATTCCTTAAAACTGTTTTAATAAAAGGTTCGAAACAACCCCGGGGCCTTTTAAAGCAGTTTACATTATTTACTAAATTATTAGGCAGTACAAACTTCGACTTGCAATGGCGTGACCCCGTAAAGGTCGTATAGCTCATTATACTAAAATAATAAAGTTTAAAAGAGTTAAAAATAGTAATTGGTAAATATTTAAAGACAATTTCGACGACAACACTGTCACAATTAAAACCAAAAGGGAAAGAAAACTATTGTGTCGAGAAGTATCAATTTAAAATTCCTGTTTTGGAGTTTACTTCACGGACACGCTGTATAATAATTACATTCTTGCGTAAAATTATGAGATGAGGACCTTTTACTCAATTTTCTATATTAAAAAAATTTTATCTGATCTATTATAACTATTTTTTTGAAATTATTCAAAGTGCAGTTAATTAAATAAGACATTCTAGTTTATTTTAATCAAATGATTGGTCGCGCGTCCGTGCACTCCGTGCTGCTATTTTAAGTTTGATATTTGAGAGCTTCAAAAACATGGAAGATGAAAGATCCAAATTGGAGATTCCAATATAATGATCGAGAAGCCTACAAAGGTACTCACACTCACTCTATGACTAATGTTTATTTGATCACCGTCTAACTATTGATGTGCCAAGTTAATTACTATTTTATTTGTATAATTAATTTCAATCAGCGAGCTGTGATACTGAACACCACCAAACACTAAACAAGTGCCTTATAAATTTATAAACAGCCCAAAAAGTAATTTATATTAATGCCATAAAGTCTTCAAGTAGACTAATGCAACTCGCCATTTAAATAATTTCGTAAGGCATATTAACGATTAAAATATTTAAATTGCATCAATAAATTAAAGAAAAAAATTAGATTTATTGTGATTAAAGAAATGGAATTCATTGTTTTAATTTATTATTATTAAAACTGGTTTGTTTTAAATTTTCAATTGCGACTCGTGAGAGAGAGACTATAAACTTATATAACAGACAGTTTTGGGCTAATCAAACAAGTTTGCGTTTTTACCTTCTTAAGATATATGTTAATCGCTAAATTGAAATTTGCATTAAACATAATTAAGACAAAATTACACGTTAACAATTTTTTAGTCTTATTCGAAGCTAGATGGCAATAATAAACGACAATGCGTCCCCGACTATAATGCTATTATAACTGTTTTTGTAGTTATGTGCCTCTTGAATCTTGAAGAAGAAGGTTTTGGTAGTTTGTAGTTTACTCCCCCTTTTGTGCCAATTTGAAAAGTCAAAAGTCAAAATGCAAGTTGCTACTAGTCTTGAGCTGTTTTTGAATTTATTCCGTTATAAAATCTTCAGCTCCAATTTTCGCCCCCTTCTAATGGGTCGATTTTGCCTAAATACAATACAAACGTTCGTCTTTCTCATACAGAGTATGATACCAATTTAAAAATTAATAGATTAATTCTTTCGCAATTTATCATATTTACACACCTGTATCATAATTTATTTACAGGCGAAGGGCGACAGTGATCGTAGAGGGGACGCTCGTTAGTCTACTCCACTTGGAGATTTAGAATTTGATTAGAAATATACGTAAGCCTTACGATATGGTGGTGTAGATTATTATGTAGAAGATGAGGTCAATTTTGTAAACCCGAATATAAACCCATTAGGACATTCTCTTATCCAAAGTTTGTCTGGTTATTAGCACGTTATAGCTAATACCGGCCACAAAGCTCATTATTCATCTTTTTGCCGATCCCTATGACGCACGATAATCTCTTGTTTAGTTTAGTTATTCGTACACGTTATATTATGTCAATAAACTGCATTATTACGCTTTATAACAAATAACCTAGACGAAAGTGACAAGGTCGACGTCCGATGCCCATATACAATTTATGTCATTTATATTAAGCATAATAAAATACGAAATCATACTCTTTGTTTAATTAACTTTTTTTTTTAATATCTACTTTTGTAAACTCCCATGTCGTTCACCTATTTTGAAATTTTTTTTTAATTTCTCAACCGAGTTTTGCAAATAAATTACATAAATGACATAACTAAATGAGCCACTTATTAAAATTATTATACATAAAAAACATCGAAACTTGCGAAACTTTCTATTTACAGATATGTTGCATCTACTCTTGTTGACCTTGACATATGTGGAAACGGGGACTTCATTGTTATGTTTTTGGGACACTTTCTTTTCACTGCGGGGTTGTTATTTACTTGCACTTACTATCAATTTATTTATTTAGGTGTACTAATTATTACTGTTATGAATCCTCAAGGGATCAAAAAGGGAAAACTGGTTGACTAATGGTGTTTTGGTCTTAGAGAAGCATTCAGAAGAACTGCCTTTACTCTAGGCCACTGACCACTGACCCCTGATAGACTGAGGGTGTGTATCAGGAATTATTGAAAACGACCTGTATTAGGGAGCTCTGTTTTAGTTCAGAAAGTTGGCAGTGCTAATTCGGGAATAATAGCTTGTGCTACTATTACTATACATATGACAACTACGACTATGTGAGCTAAACGGTCAACTGGAAGAGTCTAATCGTCTAGCCTAATCGAGCAACCAATGGAGGTCCAAAATTGAAGCTTGAGGCTTAGTGAAGGATTAAGTAGCAAGTCGTAAACTTTGCAAAGTGGGGAGTAACCACTCATACGTTCATAATATGTGGCAAATGGAAATTAACTATTGATGGACCGTCTTCGTGTCTTCCTTTTGTGTTGTTTTGATCATAAGCAACAATACAAAGCTTGGAAGGCAAAAACATTTACTAGAACAGATAATATTTCTTATTTCTTCAGTTCCAATTTTAAATTTAGAAAAGTAATAGCAATTTTATTATTTTAATGAGTGAAAGAGTATTTTGTTAACGTCTTTGAAGTAATTTGATTTGGTCGGTTGGGTAATGAAACATTTTCGCCAATTTAACGGTAGTGTATGTTTGTAGAGTGAACGTAAGTATACAATACAAATCATACTGTACCCTAGTAGCCTAAATAAACCGAAACGAATGTTTTTATAAAAGTGCAATTTACCATACCGAACGAAATGTATACTAATAATGTCTAAACATTAGTCAAGAAAAACGGTTAAAAGTGAAAGCTATTATTATATAACGTTGATAATAGACCCAAATTATTTGCGCTAATTTAAGAATTATTATATGTATGAACCAATACGTTTGGTTATACATCTAAATTATAATATTAAAGGTTAAAATGTTTAAAATTAGCATATCTATTTGTTATGTCTTATGTCTGTGCTCAAATGCGAACGGGCAACAGTACTATTATTTTTGAACCGGTGCTTCCATGTAAGAGTGGACTGTATTTTTGTTATTTTTCTTTACGTGTTGATGGCAAAAAGAGTCATTGTCAAATTGCCAATGAAATAATTTTTTTATTAGGCAGGTACTTACTTTTGATTACGTTTGCAACGACGTTAAATTTTGTAATTTGACTAAATATGTGCCACATTTCTAAATTAGAGCTTATGTAAGAGAATTACAACAATAACTGTATTTAAGTAACGTGCACAAAAAGTCACAATTGTGAATTAAAAATGTGAAGGTTTAGAGTGTGTCAAGGGCGTATCTGGAAGTTGTGTATTTTGAAAAGATAGTATTCGCTAACCAATAGCGACAAGAAGCTCTGTATGGTGCTTGAAAGCTCTCTTTGGATGCAAATTAAGACTTAACATAACGTCCACAGTAGCAGAACGAAAAAAGATATGGAATAGGGGTGTTCTATTCAAAAATAGGAAAGCTAATTCCATTTCCGACTAATCAAAATTTTGCCGAATTTTCATCTTTTCTCTAAAGTTTTCTCAAAAGTGTGTAGTATTAAAGTTGTAAGCGAAATACATACTGATAAAGAGCAAAATCCCACTCTTCTCGAGATTCGAGACACCCCCAAATTAATCCTGCCACTTAGGAGTGGCAGACGGCCGGTTTTATTATTCCTTTTCTATGTTCTTTCAGCCAGCATCGTCAACGTCACAAATTTTGTATTTTAATGTATCTGCAGTCTGTCTCCCGGACATACCACGTCCGATATACACATACACTAAACTTGAAGGCGCTCTAGCACCTAAACTGTTTGCTTGACAAATAAAATTTAAGAGACATAATTTGTTGAAAATTAAATGTACTTTATTTTTGTATAGAGACACTTTTATGTTAAAGTGTGTAGTTTTTGAGTTATAAGCTATAAAACAGTTTGTTGGCCGATACTGGAATTTTTTGTCAAACTTTAATGCGCTCTAGTGCCTAAACCGTTCGTCTGAGAAGAAAAAACTTCAGAGATATAATTTGTAGGAAATTTGATGTAGTATTTTTATATAAAAATATTTTTCTCATAAAGTGCGTAGTTTGCGAGTTATATGCGAACAACCGAAACAATAGCAAAAATCCACTCTTCTCCACAGACACTCTCAAGTTAATGCTGTCTCTTAGGAGTGCCAGACGGTTGATTTTATTACTCATTTGCAATATTCTTTCAGTCTGAATCGTTAAAAAGTTGATACTTGACCGTTTAGTAAACAAAAGAAGATCGGAGTTTCTCTCAAGTAAGAGATCGAGTAAGCGCGCCATCAATTTTCCCGTAACTTTTATTGTTATCGAGTTCTTCTTAACACCATCGAATTTTACCCACTCTTACATACCTACGTGAGGTGCCAAATACCTGTTGACTATAATATTATTAGGTAGAGCACACAGAAAGTATAAAATATACAAACAAGTATATTGCAATGTGTTTGCTTCCCGACATCACTCTTTCTTTACTTACTGGTTGTGGTCGACTCGTCGATTTGACAAGCGCAGTAATATAACGCGCTTTTGCATAATTAAATTAATGAATTCAATAGGTAACCTATTAACTATATGTATTTATTTAAAAAAAATACAATTTCGATTTTTAATCCGTACGCGTTAAGTTTGCCGACATAAATATTTATACATTTTTTTTCAGGTAATTTATGTTGCCTTTTCTTGTTATTATTAAAAAACTCAATTAATAGTCTTTGGTATTATCAACGACAATTATTATTAACGCTCGTTAATAATAAATAATTGGCTTTATAATATTTAGCTGAAACTCCCTTGTAACTCTTAATAAGGTGCTTGGTACAAAAGTTAGAAAAGTATCGAGTAAAACTAGAAGTACATAAAAGAAAGCAAAAGTGAAATAAAATATTACCAGTTTCAATCACTGTCAAGTGATAATAAATAAATAATGCAAATAATGGTTACCTAGTTCGTATTTTTATTTTTATCAACACCATGTTCATCATTTCTTTTATAATATTATAAATATCTACTTATTGCAATGTGGCGTACTTATTGCGTGAGATAACTTGGGCTTGGTTTTTGCAAAAATTCTTTAGAACGCTCTTTTTTTATCTCTTGTAATAATTTCGAAAAGTGTGCTCTCTTAGCAATGGTGTGACGAAATAGGCGAATCCACTGGAGGAAATTTTGACTTGTAATTTAAAAGTAGTGGGGGGTTACTATAGTAAACAAAAACATAGTGGTATAACGTACCTACTCTTTATTTGGAAATATTCCGAAATGACTTTGTTGCTTCAGGCTACTTGGAAATAACGTTGAAAAAAGTTATAAATAATACGTACAAACACGAAGTTTTAAATATGAAAGGGTATTGAGCCCTGCAAAAAGTTCTATACTTATGGAACTGGAATGTCTTTTTAAATGATTTTTAGATCAAATTTAGAACACATGGATTAAGTGCCTTTGATATTCTCTATATGGCTTTTACAGCCTGCTCTCTCGTAACTAAAGTCACAAAGTCATTGTGGAATAACTTGAGACTCTGGGTACTGGGTACATGTTTTTCCCGAAGCCGAGTATTAACCAACTCGAGAAGAAGAGAGATATCCCCATATAAAGGATTGGTTGTAGTTTTTTTCAAGTCTATTCACTGTGGTAACCTTTTAAACCAAATTTGTTTATCACCAAAACAGTCTATGTCGGTTCCAATAAAACAAGTTGTTGTTTTTGTTGTTAATTTGGGTATATACCACAAAAAACTTGTATGATATGCAAAACTATGATAGTAGGTACTGATGTAACTTGACAATACGCAGAAAAACCGCATTGGATTTGGTCGTGCATTGTTTATAACTTATAACACAACAGAAAACAGTTGCGTCTAAAATCGAAGATGAAAAAGTATCTCAGACTCAATACTGTCACTTCGAAGTCACACAAAGGAAGAAGAGGCCGAGAAATACTCAATAAATGGTGGTGGAGTAAAGAAGAAGATATTATCTTAGATATACTAGACCCTTTCGTAAATCGTGTAATTCTGGTTTGAATCCAAGCTAAAAACGATTTCTTCTGTTTCTCCTACTCCTGACCGTTTAAAATACCAACTTTTCTGACTTCATCCGCTGCAACTGCACAGCTTTTCCACTAGCTTTAATTAAGTGTCAGCTTGTTCATGTTAATACACTGCAACTCTCTTTGCTCTTTCAGTTTCCTGTGAATGTCTGTGGAAATGGAGATAATTATTAAGCTTGCGCCGTTCTTAATTCAAGGTTGTCGAAGGTGTGTATAATTCGACTCTATTCAAGGCCCGTCCTGTCTTTTACCGCTCTTCTCGCCACCAAGTCCAGAAAAAATAAAGGGCAATAACTCTTATTTAATAACCCAAACGAATCGCTCCTTTTTCTGCATAAACGAGAGAGCGACATACTTTTACTAGAAGTAGCTTGAAAACGATTTGTATTTAGATCTAATTTTAGTTTAATTGACAGTCGCATTAACTATTTAAGGTTAATTAAAGTGTAGATTGATATATTACTAGCTATATAATTACTAATTGAAAGAGATCATTGCTCGGAATATGATCGTTTGATCGCGACCTTGAAATCGTTTTTCACCTATAATTAATATGAAATTGCATTTTTTTTAAATCGAGGAAGACTTGAAATGCGTCAAAAAACTCTTTTATTGTTACGTTAATTCTCGCACATTTTAGTTGCTCACTAAAATGCGGAAAATGAACATTTTAATCTCTATTGGGCATTTAAAGGCCGTTCAGTTTTCTACTCAATTCGTAATGCATTAATGTTTTTTTTAATTCGTGTAGCGTGTACGCGATCATTGTTTGTTTTTATGCTTACGTTTGTATTGTTGTTGTTAAATGTTATAAAAATTATTGTTGTTATGATATGATGTGTTTGAATCTTATGAAAAAGTGAAGTTTATCTGTTCTTATGTGGTTTTTCTGTAAACAAACCGCATCGGATAATTGCGCAATCATTTAATTGGAAAAACCTCATTGCTTTTAATTTAACCGTATTTAACTATTACTTCCTGATTATTTTAGAAACAAAAGGTGCCTTCCTTGAGATCTTGGGATTGTTTAAAGATTACAGTTACCTCACAAGTAGCGTAACTAATCTAAAGTGCGAATCGCATGGGTTTAAATTGTAAAAAAAAGTGTTTTGGATCCTCTAAAAGTAAAACTCCGTGTCGTTGCTCCTTGAAGTTTGAAGTTCTTCTTAGTCATCGAATCTGTACTGTACTTGTTCCGTGGTAATTCTTCTAAAAGCTTCTTTTGCTATTTAGAAGGTGCGAAGATCGAATTTATTATTTCCGATTTAATATCGGTTCTTTGTTGTTTTAGGCAAACGCCCAACTATTTTTTTGCTCTAGGACATTCATCTAAAATTAAGTGAAATTAAGTTGGCGTAATATACTTTCTGACCTTAAGGAAGAAAATTTTAACATTTTAATTTCAACAAAATAAAATCACGGTAGCTTTTTAAGTCAATTTTTATTTTATTTAAGCCGTTGACTTGTTCTTTTAAGTTTCATTCTCATACGACACATTTCCAATAGTTGGAAATGAATAGTTGGTTTCAATTCATCGCGAGATGAAATAATCCAATTATTGAATTGTATAAAAAGATTGATTTGATTTTAGAGCTGATGTATCACACCACATTTGATCTGTTCTTTATTTAATAGAGTTTTCGTTTGTTTGCAAAATTCCGCTTTATAATTTCATATTTTTAGAATTCATACTCACTCAAACTAAACTTATTAATAAATATGTACTATGTATTAATATTGAATTAATATTTTGCGCCAAATAGAAAGGTCTAAATTAGGTAATACTAATTTTTCTAAATTTTTGCCAAATAATAGTTGTGAATGCCGTATCAATAAATCATTGAAGAGCGTCGAACTATCATAAATTCTAATAAATTAATGTTTGCCATTATCGTACGTAGGTAGGCAACCCAAATAGCGCGCTTCGAGTAACCTGCAACGAGCGTTGTACCTGTTGTTTAACGCTCTTTAAATACTAAATAGTTGTTTTTTAACGCTTAATTTGTCTCTCTTCCTGTGTAATTTTGCATATGAAGGTTCCTTCCTTGCAATTTTAGCCTTGCATCATGCAAACCGAAATATTTCAATGGAATAGAGCAATAGAGGAGTCCTTGCCATGGTCTAATTCTAATAGCGACTGCAAAATAATTGTGGCGTTTACATTTTTGTACGGGGGCCGAATTTAAATTTTTCTACAGGTCTTAACTTATAAAAATAGCCATCTATCGAACTTTTTTCTAGAACATTCTTGACTTTATGGTGGTTCAGGTGTTAATATTTAAATCGCAGTTATCTTCTCAAAGCTTCTACTAAACTTAGGCACTCTGTACTTTAGGAAGAGAGGGAGATGCGTATAATTTATATTTTTCTAAAACAGAACGACTAGGGTAGTATTTTCCGAAGTTCGGACGTTTGGATGATAAAACTTGAATCATTCGTTTGGCGGATCCTTTCTGCAGTACTCGTAATAGTGCGGGAGGCAGCGTGCACTTTTACCAAACGATAAAGTACCACTGTGGCACATTAACTTGGGGGTGATTCGAGAAAAGTGGATATTTGTTCTTTCTAGATTTTTGGCATATAACTCCAAAACCACACACTTTGGGAGAAAAGTGCTTCTATTTGCAAATAATATACATACTTTTTCCTACAAATTATATCTCTTAGATTTTTGTCCGCAGACAAACGGTTTAGTCGCTAGAGCGCATTAAAGTATGATAAAAATTCCGAAATTGGCCAAAAAACTATTTTATCGCTTATAACTCGAAAACTACACACTTTGTGAGAAAAGTCTTTCTATATAGAAATATAATACATACAATTACCTACAAATTATATGTCTTAGGTTTTTCTATTCAGATGAACGGTTTAGGCGCTAGAGCGCATTAAAGTTTGACAAAAATTTCAAAATCGGCCAAAAAACTGTTTTATTGTTTATAACTCGAAAACTACGCACTTTGTGAGAAAAGTGTTTCTATATGAAAATAAAACACATACAATTGACTGCAAATTATATCTCTTAGGTTTTTCTCTTCAGACAAACGTTTTAGGCGCTAGAGCGCATTAAAGTTTGACAAAAATTCCAAAATCGGCCAAAAAACTGTTTTATCGCCTTTAACTCAAAAACTACGCACTTTGTGAAAAGTCTTTTTATATGAAAATAAAATACATACAATTGTCTACAAATTATATGTCTTAGGTTTTTCTCTTCACACAAACGGTTTAGGCGCTAGAGCGCATTAAAGTATGACAAAAATTCCAAAATCGGCCAAAATACTGTTTTATCGCTTATAACTCGAAAATTACGCACTTTTGGAACAAATTGTTTCTATGCGAAAATAAATAATATTCAATTTCCTACAAATCGTGTCTTAGTTTTTTTTCGTCAAACAAACAGTTTAGGCTCTAGCGCGTTGAAGTATAGCGTCTCGAGAAGGGTGGATTTTAGGGGGTCAAACTAAACTGTAAGGTACACAAAAAATTTTGATACCAAGAAACTGTATTTTTTGTGTAGTTTTTAATTATGTTGTGGCACACGGTTTTAAGTGCAGTTTTCGTGGTGGCAGAGTCCTTTGAAGTCGAAGAGAATCCGCCGGAGCGAATTTCCCGAACTATAAACTCGACATGTTCGCAAGCGATCGAACTTTTTTTTTCGTTCCAATTGTTGATCGTTGGGGTTGTTTTGTTTCTTTAAAAATGTAATGCTTTTAGCTTGTAGTGTCAAAATGTTAACCAATTACTAATTGTTAGGATTATGAGCTTAATGTTTTAATGTAATATTATTGTAAAACCTATTGTTTGGGTACAACATATTTCTATATTAGCCTATTATTGGCCTTTAGGGCTGTTGGCCGCAATTTGAATAAAAATAGTCGAACGAAATATCAATTGTTTTATGCCAGCAATAATTATCATTTTAACAAAGTATATTGTTCATATTTTATGTATTTCGTGTTTTTATTTTTCAATCACTAAATTATTCTAAGGCAACTCTGCAGAAACAATTTACTTTTTAGGTCATTTTAGGACGTTTAGTTTAGTAACAAATAACATTGAAGAGGGTTAAATATGGCATAATAAAATACCAGTTGCTCTACGTATTTGAAAAAATTACCTTTTATTGGCACTGTGCCTTTCCAATCAACTATTTTTTGCTGAATTCGTTCATCTAAGAGCTTTACTACTTTCCTTCGTCTAATTTCGAAAACTTTCGAAACACCCTGTATGCTCATTGCCTTAGTATGGGATCTGAAACCCAGGGGAAGACGAATAATGCCGCGTGAACCATTAAAGTTGAACAAAAATTGAATTTGAGCGTCTCACCTCAAAATACCTAATTAATCTGTTTATTATAATTTGGATGCAAATGAGAAAACGATGTTTACACAAAATAACCGTAACCGGACCAGAGTCCGGCTGATTAAATAATTGCAAGTTCCGGTTTAATTAATTACATCTTAGCATTTTAAAATTTGTCTTAATAACATTTTATGGCTAGAACGTTCGCGTGTGCGATTTAAAAAAACGCGAATTCAAGTCCAAGGTCTATTCGTACTTTTACATAATTTCCTTGTGTAAAGGCGTAAATAATTTTGGTTAAGTTTGATTTAATAATGAGACAAGTGACTCTCCTAAAAAATTATTAGGTTATTTAATTACTATTTAAATCGATGCATCGAATTTTTGTGAAATTTGACCTTCAGAATGTCGTCGTATCATAATGAATGCGAAAAGTTTTCGAAAATACCATCGCTCACAAGTTATTTTGGCATCATGGAGACTACTTGCGGAGATATTAAAAGACATTCGCTAAACGAAGAAAAATTGGTAAGGGCACCCTACAAAATTGATATGCAACATGCAACTAGAACTTGTGCCAACTAAATGGTTTGTGTTTTGACACTAACTATTATGTATTAGTTTCTGGCTGCACGTCTGAACACAGCTGTATAGTCCAGCCAAGTCCAAAAAGCGGCGCATGATTCATCTCTCCACAAGCTAAGAATCGGCGGTTATCTTTGCTTATGCCGACGGTCATGTTCCATAATAAAGTTGGGCAGCGAAACGTATAACGTATCTCTGCTGTAAGTAGTACTAAGGAGGAAATGAGTCATGCGCCACTTTATTTAGACTGGACTATAACCAGCCATACAGTCCACTATTCCAGTAATGGTTATTCATTAACAAATTTTGTTGTTTGGCTATTGTAATTTTTTAACTTCTTGAATATTTGAAAAGAAAATATGCGTCTTCAGTACGACGAAGTTGACTTGTTAGTGCATCTTTTCCTCTTCAATTTTTTTTAGAACACATGCACCAGATACGGGGTATCTCCGGGAAGCTCACTGAAGCTCGATTAATTATTTAATAAGTTTAACTGCATGCGTGTTTACATCTCGTGATTTGATCGTTCACGTGCATGTGTGCGCGCCAAAGATCAAATTTTCAGCAGTTGCCCAACTGAAAACTGCAGCCTACATCCTACTCTTTATACGCGACCGTTTAAAAGCTCTTTACGGTATTACAGCTTTTAACGATTTGCAACTAAAATAAAAGGAAATAGGAAAGTCAATAGCTAATCCAGATTTTCTTTTTAAGTTTCGAAAATTAATTAGCGGTGAAAACTCAATTAGTACGGAGGTTCTTTTTCTACTTCTAACTCGGGACTTATTGGTATCTTCGAGGAACTTGAACCAGGAAACAAAAATTCTTTTCATTACACGCGGCACGAGGCGGCTCATTAAAAATTGCATTGGTAATTGTTATATTTCGCACAATACTTATTAAGAGGTCTTATAAGTCTGCAAGCTGGTAGTAGTGACAAGGCTTTTATGCAAACCAAGTGTGTACTTATAAGGTCATATTAAGAATTTTTTTCCGAAAACATTTATATTATTTGCGCAATTAACAACATACGTGTAATAGCGTAATTTATAGACTATAGTGCTTTTGATATCTTATTACTTACTCCGTAAGGTCAAAACAAAGTTATAGAAAAATAGTTTTTCGTTTCATATTCATATACAAACACCTAGGTATTCGACTCATACGGTAGAAGTTCAAGTTTAAACTTTTTTCCTATTTTCTTAAGGACTATACAGTAATTAACTACTAATTAATTGCTACAATCCATTTTTCTATGACTTAATAATTAGAGTCGGTTTTTAATTAATTAAGTGTATTATGAAACTTTGAAATATTTTTTGCAAGGATTTTCCTGCTTTATTGAAAGGTTCATGTCATGGCTTCGATTGCAACAACGGTATACTAATGTTTTTTTGTTAATTATTCTTGCACCGCAATTTTATGATTTTAATGAAATTAGTGTCACCACACTGCCATAACCCATAACTATTGAGGCGCCAAATGCAAATTTACATTTTTCGAAAGACAGAAAGGAGTTCAACATTTGGTTTGTTGATTGAATTTATTGTACGAGTTTTGAATAAACCAATGATGGCCTAATTTGTGTGGACAGTTCGTAACTTTTACCCTTACCCTTGCTCACTCATTATTTCAGTTTCCATGAATGAGGACGCCGCGCTTTTTTGCTGAGCGACCTGCAATTTTGTTAAATTCATAGGTACCCACATTGGGCTCTTTAAAGGATAGAAAAGGGCTGGTTTTAGCAAACTTATGAAGGGCCGTGAAAACGAATAATGAGTCATCCTGAATCGTATGGAAAATTTTAAATTTGTGGGGTAACAGAAAAAATGTTCTAAAACTTTTAGAAACAATATAACCAAATGTAATGTCATTAAATTGATATTTAATCACAAGAAACACAAATCCTTCTACCGTAGCTAGTAGAATGCGATGGAAAATATTGGATATATCAAATGTGAGCACTTTGGTAAATTATATTTTCTATGTTTTTGTTAAATAAGAAGATAATACGTTTGTCAAACGTTAACGTTATATTATAATAATTACAGAAATTAAATTGTTTTCGAGATTATATAACATTTATTTGATAGGAGTGCTTCATAAATTGCTTGTTCATTCGTATATACGCGTTCCATACCGTTTTCATTAATATTCAGGCGTTTTTTTTTCTTTTCAATTATTAACTTGTTTTGAAAACAAACGACGGAACAAATTATTCAGTTACATCCGAACATCGAGATTGAAAAGGTTGTGCATAATTTGAATGAAAATGCCTTTATATTTTTATTACGTGTGTAAAAATGCGATCAAAAGGCAAAAATTAAAAATTCAACAGAGGGTACGAAAGGTTGGAGCTTTTTTAATTTTTTTTAATGATAGTGGTAGTGTATAATAGTAAAGATGCATCATTTTTTAATGCAATATTTGTTACCAAAATTTGACCTTTTTAGCAATTTCGGCTTGGCTAAAGGGCAAAAATTTTATTTTTGTAATTAAACATCATGTATTATATTTTTTGCGGTGTTGCTAGGTCAGTAGTACCACCTCATAACTCTCTAAATACAAAATAAAATTTATTTTATTGAATGATATCCGTAGGTAGGGCGCAAATTTTAAAGGGCTGTGGTATTATTAGAGAAATCATTTTTACCAATTTTTTTTAAATTGCTGGTTACATTAGGCTTTGTAGAATATGATTTAAAAAAGAACCGAATAATTTCGTCGTTCTTTATCATTTTTTTCTAATTTTTAATTTCGTGAAAAATCTACCATCCATTTAAATTTCCAAACCGTTTGACAAAAATAATTTAATGCGATTTCCTACCAATAAATAATAATTTATACATTTCCGTATCATCTTTAACGCCCAATATACGACTTTTACAGATAATGTTGAAAATCGTGCTCAATTTAAAAGGTCAAATTTGTTTTTAAGTGTTTTTGTTCGGAGATCCTTATAAATTGCAATAACCACGAATTTGAATTTCATATTCGATCTTCATTCAAGGCTAATATTAGGAGTAAATGACTTCATTATTTCAAGGGCAGCAAAATCCTCTTTTTTTTATTTGGCTTCGTTATAATTATTAAACACATTACGTCAATAATGGATAACTTATAAAGTAATAGTAATATCCAAAAGCGAAAAATATTGAGCTACTACAACTGCATTCGCACATCTGAGGAGTGTTCATCATACAATTCGAACAAGGTGCTTGTAATTCGTCCTGAAAGACCAAGGAATGGAATTTGCCTAAAGCCCTAAGCTTTAGATCTTTGATGCTTTCTGAAATAAAATGTGCCCCTGAGAATAAGTGAATGGTAAAGATAATATAAGGTCCTCAACCTACATTTGAATGATAATAATTTTGTTGTTACAAAATATTTTGTTTCCTCTAAAAATGAACTTTGTTCCCACTGTAGGTACTACAAGAGGAAATAGATTATTATTATCATTTAGGAATTGAATGTTTTTTATGTAAATGAAAATAAATAAAGTTTTTTGGGTTTAATTAAGACGCAATTTTGTCAAATGCGTTAATGAAAGAAGAAATATAACTAACAAGATGTGTGTATAGGTAGCAATAGAATAAATTACCAAAAAATAATTTAAATAAAAAAAACTTAAATTTTGTGGTTCGATATGCAATAACTGTTCTGCGTTCTGCAATTTGTAAAAGTTGTCACAGTTGAGGTCATTGGCTGATTGACCAGTAAATTGCAGAACCCAAAAATCAATTAACTCTCCGCACTATTCTCCAATAAAATAAAAGAAAAAAAACTCGTTACAAGCTTTAATCTAAGAATGAAACCTTAAAAAACGCTCAAAATTGAAATTTTTGTTGTGATCGATTGATTATTTCTTTTCTTCTCGTTTCAGATATATTTACATTGTAACAAAGGAAAAGATGAAGTAACGATGTTGGTTGCTGCAAAAACTTCAGGGGCAACACCTTTGGTTATTGCTTGTCGTAATGGTCATTACGACGTCGCCGAATTTCTAATAGAAAGGTGTAGCGCCGATATAGAACAGCCAGGATCTGGTAAGATCGGAGAAAAGATGACAAGTACTTTTTTATTACTTTTTTTTCTATTGTAGTGATGTTTGATGGCGAAACCATCGAAGGAGCGCCACCTCTTTGGTGTGCAGCGGCAGCGGGACATTTAGAAATTGTAGAACTTTTAATTAAATATGGGGCACAAGTAAATAGCACAACACGTACAAATTCGACACCTCTTAGAGCGGCGTGTTTCGACGGACACTTGGAAATTGTCAAATTTCTAGTTAAAAACGGCGCCGGTAAATTACTCGAACTGCCTCTTAATTAATTTTCTAATATAATTCTTATTTGTTTAGATATTGAAGTTGCGAATAGACACGGACATACGTGTCTTATGATAGCTTGTTATAAACGACATATCAGAATAGCTAAGTTTTTGCTTAGTTTAGGTGCTGCAGTTAATCGTAAGAGTGTTAAAGGAAACACCGCTTTACACGATTGTGCCGAGTCTGGTAGTTTGGATATACTCAAACTTCTAATTGAATATGGTGCTACAATGGACGTAGATTCTTACGGTAAACTCCATTAAGTCATACTTACTCGGCCAGTTTCTAAACTTTACTACTTACAGGAATGACCCCATTATTAGCGGCAGCCGTAACAGGACACAACCACATTGTAGAATATTTAATTAGGCTAACAAAATTAGTCTCGAGAAAAGAGAGGATAGACGCGTTAGAATTATTAGGAGCTACTTATGTCGATAAAAAACGTGATATGATTGGTGCTTTAAATTTTTGGAGAAGGGCGATGGAAGAGAGGTAAGCGTCTTCTACAAGGTTCATGTCCTGTCGATTTTCTAGAGAAAAAAATTTGCTAAACAAGAAAGTACGAATGTAAAGTTTCTACTTTGCGCGCTAAGCAATATTATACCGGGTGTAGAATTTTAAAAGTAGACATAGGGAATTCCATGTTAATTTTTCTCTTCTATATTTGTTTTTTTACTGTAAGCCTACGCTTAACCTGATCAGTATCTCCTTAATAAGGCAACGCAATTTTTTATTTTTGACACAAAACATACTTACCGAATTTAATAACTTAAAAAAATCGAGGTTGAAACATGGACCTTGTTTTACACCCTCAAATTACGCTACAACTCCAGTTTTTTAGGTATAATGGAGATGGTTTACAAATACCAAAGCAACGCACACAAGCTGTAGCGGCGTACGACTTTGCTGTGGAAATAAGAAGTCCAGAAAATTTAGACGACCTAATGGCGGATCCTGACGAAATGAGAATGCAAGCTTTAGTAATAAGAGAACGTATTCTCGGTCCCGCGCATCCCGATACTAGCTATTACATTCGTTACAGAGGCGCAGTGTACGCCGATGCTGGTAAATTTAACAGATGTATCGAATTATGGAATTACGCTCTGGATATGCAACAAACAATGTTGGAAATTTTAAATCCCATGACTCAAAGCAGTTTTTTCTCTTTTACCGAACTATTTTCCTTCATGATGGGCGAAGAAGGGCGGCCTACAACACGAGGACGCATCGTGCCTCCTGTCGAATTAACAGAATTGTTACGAGTTTTCAATAAAGCCGTGCACGAAGTGGAAGTGGGTAATCAAATGTTGGATAAAATGCCAAACGTGGAACGGGATTTAACTTATTTAACGCGCGTGTTAGTGATCACTCTTCATTTAGGTTGCCTTTTAACCAGATTATTAGAACATCCGAGTAACACGGAAGAAACAACTGTTACGATTCATAAAGCTTTGTATAATCTAGTAAAATTGAAAATTAAAGGTCGTTCTGGACGAACGGCGTTGCACTTTGCGTGTTGTCGAGATGCGGTTTTAGTAGGCAGGTATCCTGCGTGTCAGTTTCCTTCTTCAAGTTTAGCAAAAGCCCTATTACATGTCGGTGCCGATCCGAATATTAAAGACGAAGATGGCAACACCCCTTTGCATCTCGCCGCTCTTGCAAAACCTTGTCCGGCCAATTTAGCCAAGACTTTACTCGAAAATGGAGCTCACATCGACTTAGTTAATAATAATGGTGATACGTTTGTAAGTTTGTTAAAGGGACAAGATGTACACGAATTAGTTAATGTTGCAAAGTTTACAAGACTGAGTTGTATTGCTGCACAAGTAATACAGCAATTTAAAATACCGTATAAAGGAGTTGTACCAGTGGCGTTAGGGTCCTTCATACAGTGTCATTAACTTTTTGTGTTTTTTTTAGTTCAAGTGCAAATAAAATGTGATTTATAATTTTAAGGTCTACAGTAATAAGTAAAACTTAATATTTAAGAGCTTCGTAGCTTTGAAAGATGATTGAAATTTATGAAAATTTGCGGTTTTTAAATCTAATTGTACAAATTAAATACTAAGATTAGATGTATCTATTGGTTTGAGCATTGCAAGAAATCAAATTGACATATTATTGTTTAAACAACGACAATAATAAGTATTTTTACTATATTATTAACTCTCGCAGGGTATATTTCAAATCTTTGAGACGATCTTGTACTCGACTCTTGAATCATGTAAGGAGCTGAAATTTGATACAGTCTTATTGTGTAAACAAATTGATCCATTAAAATAATATGCAGATCTGGGATCTAGGTGCTTGCACTGTGGAGTATGAGTTAAAATTATAGAACACCTATTTATGAACCTTCAGACAGGTTCAAAACACAATTATTACTTTATTGGAAATGCAATTGAATGTTATTTTAGTTATTGTTTTAATTTGTGATAAATATTTCTTTGTAATAATTTACGTACTCATAACATGTGTTTATTAATTTCGGCAATTTTAACAAAAATTTTAGTTGAATTTAAAATATTAAATTGCTACGGCTACCGCCATCTATGAGTCAATGATCATATTGTCGATGCAAAGTAGCATGCGCCCCAAGGATAAATAATCAATCTAGGTTATGTTGTAATTATTTTTGTGTGTAGTTTACTAGTTGGATTTAATAATGTCGTTGTCCGATATCGATCCTTATTACATAAAGTGTATAAGTTCTTTACATTCAACAGAGCATGTCAAAAACAATGGACCATCGGCTTTGCAATTAAGTTTACAAGAGGCCATTAAAAATAAAACTGGTGTCTCGAAGGACTTGACTTCGTTTGTTGCATGCCTAAGCAAGAAACCTTTAGAAGAACCGAAAGCCGCCGTTCATGCAGTGGAAGAAGTGAAGACTGCTTCTAGTTCGGATAATGAATTAGAACTCGATTTATTTAACGAAGACTTAAGCTGCGTCATTTGCAACAACATGGATGTAGCTGCTGGAAATCGTTTACTCGAGTGTTTCGATTGCCACTCCTTGTACCATCAGGAGTGTCATAAACCTCCTATTACGTCTGCCGACGTTGAACTGACTTGGATGTGCCAGAAATGTCTGGACGTAGCGTCATCTTTAAAAAAGACGTCAGGCATGCCTCCATCTGACGTTCTGGCAGCAACTCTAAATATCGACAATGTAAAGCTGGTAACGAAAAGTCCGCCACAAGTTGAACCAACTCCTAGCAGTTATGGATCTAGTTACAAATCGAGTTCTAAAACGAGTTCCATACCGAAATCCAGTAAAACGGTAAATAAGGCAAGTTCTTCGGGTGGATCTAAAAGCTCGATTATTCCAAATGTTAATGTAGTAAGTGCAGATAAGCGATTGCAAATAATGAAAAAGAGAGCCGCTAAGCTACACGAAAAGCGTAAGCAAATGCCGCGTTGAAATTCTTACTTTCTCATCCGTTAGGGGCGCATTCTATTGACAGAAAATTACTCAAACGCGCCTCCGATCAATTGTATTACTGATCTATATTCAGTATAATACGGTATATGGGTAAAGTCTGAAAGAAACCTTTCAGTTTGGATCTTCGGTACCTTTTCTACATATTTTGTATTTTTAGTACTTAATTGATAACATCTTGTGATGCTCTTTACCATTAGGATTTAACTTGAACATCATTCTTTATTTGTATCGCCAGTTTTATTTTAATGCGACTAAATTCCTTCTGTATAATTATTTAAATATTCAAACGACTGACGTACAAGATGTCCTAATAAGGCAGTTTGTATTAACTACACTTTCATCGAAAATATTTAGTAGACATTTAAAGTATTTTTGAAACAAAGTTGTAGTAAAATAAATGTGATTAAATAGAAAGAATATGGTAGGAAAATATTGAGCCGTGAAGTGAAAAGGCGTCGTAGGAAAAATATATAAAATAGAGAATTAGGAGGATCGAAGCCAAAATTAGGAAATCTTATTTTTCGCCTCTAGTTAATTTTACTCGTCGAATTTTCTTCAATTAAGTTAGAGGTAACTTGAGATAAACCGTGCCGCAATTCTTTTATAAAATGTGCTTTAGAAATATTGTAAGGCAACTACTGATAAAATGATGTAAAATCGCGTGCACCGTTTAAACAATTAAAATTTTATTTTTGTGAATAGTAAGAAATTCGTCTTAATTTTGAATTAAAGTGTAATCATTTTTTCAGTGGTTAATCAAATTTATGTATTTATAACAAACCATATTGTAAAAAAGAAAATTATTTATCTGTAAAAGTAAACTTTGTTATAAATAGAATTTCAAATATTTTCTTGAGTTTTAGTAACCTGTCCAATAAATTATTTTTTCAAAAATTTGAATTGCGCGCCTAATATAGCTGAACCAATTAAAATCGAGCAGTTATGTAGCGCGATACTATTGGTTGGTGTAAAGCGATTGTGGCAGTAGTGACGCGTGACGCTACACCATCGCCATATTTATTTTGCACAAACAAAGGAGTCCATTTTGCCGGTGCGTTTCTGATAGAGTTTTTCGTGAACTTGTGTCTGCAATCCAACAAATTACGTAAGGTATTTAAATTAAGTTATGTAGTTAACGTTTATTATCGTTATTGCACTAATTTTTACGAGAAATTTGATGTTATCGAGATGTATTTTGGCGTTACCAAAGGTCGGTCTAGTTGGAGGAATTCTACGGTTTGCCCAAGTGGTGCTTTGTAGTTGGTGTTTTTAATTCTTTACCGTACGTTTCAAGGAGATAGTCAAAGTATTCCTTTTGTTTTATAGAATGAGTGACGATGAAAGAGATCGTTCCCGCGAACGTGCGGTCAAACGCGAGCGCCCAACTCGATTTTCTGATCAGGCAAGAGATAGAAGCGTAGACAGAGGAGGCAAAGATCGCGGTGGAATGAAATCGTCTCTGTGTAGAGTTTACGTTTCGAACATACCTTACGAATATCGTTGGCAAGATTTGAAAGATTTGTTTCGAAGTCAAGTTGGTGATGTTTCTTTTGTCGAATTGTTTGTCGATGCTAACGATAAGGCTCGTGGTTGTGGTATTGTCGAGTTTTCTGATACGGATTCGGTTAAGAAGTGTCTCGAAGTCATGCATCGCTTCGAATTGAAGGGACGTAAGCTGGTTATTAAGGAAGACTTTGGTAACCAACGGGATAAATATGGTAATTTAGTTGGATCGTCTGCAAATAAGCGTGCTCGTGAAGATAGTCGTGACAATAATAATAGGTACCGTGATGATCATCGTAGCGGATACGAGAGTCACTCCAATAATAGGGGTACCGTGGACGATGGAAAATGGGGCAATACTTATGGCTTAAGTCCTCAGTTTCTTGAATCGTTGGGTATCGACGTTCCTCTAATTAATCGAGTTTTTATCGCAAATGTAAGTAAATACCACACTTTTTTGAAAACTACACTTACACTATATTTTGCTTATTGAGTTGTTGGACGGTGAAGTAGTGGATTGTATTTTAAGAAACATACTAAAAGCTTTTTTATGTTGCTTCCAAACCTTGTTTTACTTGGGTTTTCATTCCTGCTCTATCAGACCAGGTACTCTTGTTCTTCAGAACTTTATACTATTATTTAGTACCTTTTTAGTAGGCTTTGTAAAAAATACCTTAGGAGGAAGGCAAAGTGGAACGTAAATTTTCGTTCATGGAACCACATTTTAGAAGCAATCCACTTGAAGTTCGTGCTTTTGGTATGTTTTTTAAATGAATTTTATATCCACGTCATAGTACATCTTGTTGAGGTTTTTTTCCCAATAAAAGTCATGTTTAGGAAAGAAAGGTTTTGTATTGTTACACTTGTCGTTGCTCTTTGATTTTACACAAAACTGTTGGAATAGACATGAGAGGGAAAAATTCCGTAAGTTAGGCAATTGAAAAAGGTTTTTTTAAAGCGTTGGATTAATTTTTACAGTTGGATTATAAAGTGGATAAGAAGAAACTTAAAGAAGTGTTTAGGTTGGCGGGTAAAGTGCAACGTATAGATTTGTCGACAGATCGCGATGGTAAAAGTCGTGGTTTTGCTGTTCTCGAATATGATCATCCCGTAGAAGCGGTTCAGTCTATTTCGATGTTTCACAATCAAATTTTGTTCGATCGTACCATGACTGTCAGGATGGATCGAGACGGAGATCGTGTAATTACCAAAATACCTGTTGGTCTGAAAGGCATTGGGATGGGTTTGGGAGTCAACGGCGAACCATTGAGAGATGTGACTCGTAATTTGCCGTCAATTTCGAGTGTTGCGACTCAGTCTACTAACAATGCGGGTGCTGGCATTTTAGGGGCCGTTCCTAACATGCAGTTGGGCTTAGGAAATGCTCTGAATAATTTGGGTTCCGTAAACACGTCGGCTCTTAGTAATGCTGCCGTTTTACAAAATTTAGCCGGGGTCGGTGGTTTGTCTAGCAATTTGCTCGCGAGTAGTTTGGGAAGTGGAGATTTGAGTCTTGCTGCGAGTCTCGTTAATAATCCTCTTGTCCAAAATCAATCTTTGGCGGCTTTGACAAATTCGGCAAATATGTCGAGGGATACTTTGAACAACTCGAATTTTAATAGAAATGACAATTACTTAGGAGGAGGCGGAGTTGGTGGCATGAGTAATGTTGGAAACCAAAATAGTGGTGCTAATTACCAAAATTCAGTATTATCCCAAAATCAAAATTACTTGAATAATAGTGGAAGAGGGGGGGGTGCAGGTGGTAGTAATAGTGGTAATTATGACGATCAAAAAACATCAGGATATGGTAATTTTAATTCTTCCGATCGTGATTCTCGCAACAACAGCAACAATGTCTACAGCACGGTAAACAACGGAAGCCAACTTATACGCTCAAACGTTTCAAACCTTCAGGGAAATAAATCGAACACCGGAGGGTATTCCAACAAAATATTAATTGGCAACGTGAGTTTGATTTTTTTCATCTTCCTACGAAATTTCAAATTCATTTTTTGTAGTTACCACCTACTGCCAGTTATAAAATGCTGACCGAAAAATGTAACGAATTTGGGGACGTTCAACGTGTCGAAGATAAGGGCAGCAATGGTGTTCTTGTTGCGTTCGCTACAGAATGGGAAGCAGAACGTGCTATAAGTATCCTTTTACTGGACAATCCTAAACATTTTTTATATTTTCGCGCCTAAAAATAATTCTCATTTGAATTCATATTTTTTACTTGTCTTGAAGAAGAAATACTCTATCAATTCAGTTACAAAATAAACATAAATTTGTGTGTGCAGCCTTAAACAGTTTCTATTTTGTGTCTACTGTCAAAGCTTGAAGTAATTGAGTACGTCTTTCCTTGTTGGAAATTCATTTTAATTCCCTAACAAATCTTTATTGTAATTTGTTACTGTTGAATTGAAGTTGTAGTTCCTACAACTAATATTATTTGCCTTAACGTTTTTTACAGAAAATATGGATCGAGCTCGCATCGATGGTCGTACAATTGATGTTCGATTTTTCTACTAGTTTTAAGAATTTCTTTTTACATACTTGAATAGGTCGTTAGGTTATAGTATTGCGCTTGTTTAATTGTTTTCTGTCGAGGCTACCAATTAGACTCTTCAATTTTGTAAACGGAAATCGTATATATTTCATTTTTCATTGACAAAATCGTATCATTTTTCTTTTCTGTGTTTAATAGTACATAGTTGTAAGTTTTGCTCCCATTGTTTGACAATGTTAATCTTAAATGTATAGGCTAGTAATTCAAGTGTCTGTAGATTTAATGACAATTGATGTAGGTGCCACATTTACAAGAAAATTTTTTGGGCTTCTTTGCTAGTTGGTAAGTTTTAGCTTTTTATGGTTCGTATAGGTTTTAGTGTGGCATTTCTGAAGTGATTTGGGGGAATTATTGTCATCTTTAGGTTTTGTTGTCCTCGCAATCTTATTTTTATTGTAAATGGAATGCATTGGATGCATTTTTTAAGGTTTGGCGAAGATTCTATTTTATTTCTTATTACTTCAAAAGTGTGAAAAGACAATTTCTTGATTTTAAACCTAATTTGCTAATTTTTTATAGATTTCATTGGAAGCTGGTTGAAGCAGACAAGTCCTTATAAATTGTATTAAAAACCATTTCAATCTGAAATTCTTCGTATTGTATTTTTTTTACAGTTTTTGAATATTGAAATAACGAGAGTAACTTAAGTGAGAAACTTGTATCTTCTTAATAAAGATGTTAAGTGACTGAAGGTTCTCTTCTTTTATTTATACCTAAAACTAAAATTATTGCCAGTATCAGTAATACGTAATACTGATTGGTCAAGAGAAGACAGTGCCTTAAAAGCTTATAAGGAGCTAGAGTTAAACGTGGTATTGCACTGCATGATTTACTTCCAAAACAACTAATCTTGTCCAAGTGCAAAATTGTACTTGCGAACACAAGAAAGAACACTTCGTTCCAGCCATATAAAAAAAAATATAGCACCCATCGATTCTGAGTAGGAACCTAGTTTTATTATTTATTTTATATTAATCCAGATTTGTAAAATTATATTCTTACACCACAACAATGCATGACGATTATATGTCGATTTGGTTTTTACATAATTTAAAAAACTCTTGTCATTGTGACTTGATACAATCTTGAGAACACATACATTACGATGTGGTGGACTAAGCTGTCCCTGTACAATTCTTGGATTGAGTTTCATAATTTGAAACCATTTTAAAGCTCTAATTGAGCCAGAAAATTAAAACTAGTATAAATCTCTGCCTTTCCGTGAAAAACTTTCAAAGCTTAAAACGATTGTATGGCTCTCAGTAGAGCCAGCAAATTAAAATTTAGGTTTATAACTGATTTATAGGAACGATTTGGATTTGGGACGATTGTATGCTGTACGGCTCTGATCCTCTGATCGATTATAAGCAAATTAAAATTTAGGTTCATAGGTATTTATTTGAGGTTACGTCACATTTCTCGTAAGAAAGAATAGAGAGGGGGCATTCAAATTATCAAAGCCGATAGGTGGCAGCACGTGCTATTTCATCTTATTTTTACCACACCATTATTATTGCGTCGAGTGAATCGATTAATAAGGTCGATTCATACATCTACGGGACGAGATAAGAGCGTGTATCGTCGTCAACGATATTTTTCTCTTTATCACTGACGCTCCGGACGTGTTTTAAAATGAAAGATGAAATAATTGGTGCGCAGGCACAGTATTTTGTATGATTTATCTCATCCAAAATATATGGATAGCACAGAATATACGCAAAGATCAGTTTTTTATTAACTAATATTAAAATGCAAAGCTTATAGTATAAAATAAGCCAAAAAAATTTAATTTTTACGAAGTAACATTTATTTTATTACCGTTTCTTCCATAACAACTATGTAATAATATTAAATTATTGAAAACTTGAAAATTATGCGATTGCGCCACTCTTCACGTTTCAAATGCTAATATAACACCGACGCGAAATTCCCTGATATGTGTGAATAGTAGACCCTGACGTGCCCCTGATACCACTTTCCCGGTCCGTACACGCTCCTGTCTCGTCCCGTAGATGTATGAATCGACCTTTAGAGCACTGTACAAACGTATGTTGTTTAGGGTCAAATTTGCGTGATTTGGTAGGCCGGGCTACCATGTGCGGCTAGTTCACAAGTGTAGCGACTCAGCGGCTGCTAGTTCACTTGTGGTTCACTTCGGTGTTTTACCTGATTACTGGTGGTGTCTGGTGTGGTGGTTTTGTAAATCTGTATTCACGAATCGCAAATAATGGAAGCTTTAAAAGCAGAAATAGCTAGAAAACGCAAAGTTTTAGAAGATAAACAAATTTTAGTTCCGAACAAGAAGTATTTTAAAAGAGCGGACTTGTTGGCCAAAGAAGAAGAAGAATATCGTTTTAAATATGGAAAAACAATCGACGAAGAGTCAAAAGACTCGATTAATGCTACCGGTGCCTCTTTAGCTGCAGATCAAGGATCGGAACATTCTGTACTGCCTCGCAACGAAGTTATTTCGCGATTACGCGATCGCGGCGAACCAGTTTTACTGTTCGGCGAAACCGAACACGAAGCGTTTAAACGTTTAAGAAGATGTGAAATTTTAGAACCAGAAATGAATCGTGGTTTTCGTAACGATTTTCAAGAAGCTATGGAGAAAGTCGATCAAGCTTATCTCGACGAAATCATAACAAATAGTGCAGAATCGAAACAAAGCGACAAAAATAACAGTAAACCGCAGGAGCCTGTTACATCCTACGAAGAAATTAGACAGATGACTAAAAGCATCGGAAGAGGTAACCGGGAATATGATATGACCGTAATTATGCAATTTATTCAATTACTACTAAAAATGTGGAACGATCAACTACAGAATCAATCTGCAGAATTTAAAATAGGCACGAGAGGTAAAATGGCTAGAGCAACGTGTGCTCAAACTCAAGTTTATTTAAAGCCTCTACTAAGAAAGTTAAAGACGTTCACTTTACCCGAAGACATTTTAGAAAGTCTTACCGAAATTACTCAACACTTATTAAATCGTAATTATTTAAAAGCGAGCGATGCGTACCTTCAAATGGCCATCGGAAATGCACCTTGGCCTATTGGAGTGACTATGGTAGGAATTCACGCTCGTACGGGAAGAGAAAAAATTTTTTCTAAAAATGTAGCTCACGTAATGAATGATGAAACGCAACGCAAGTATATTCAGGCAATTAAACGTCTCATGACTAAATGTCAAGAATATTTTCCAACTGATCCTTCTCGATGTGTCGAGTATCAAGCTTTTAATCCAGTAGCAGAAAGCTCTAGTTCCACAAATTAAGTTAATTATATTTATAAATTTGTATATATTATATATATGTTAGCATTATTTATTTTGTATATGTTGTATGTATTATATGTTAGTAATTATATTTTAATTAATTAAAGTGTAAAATAATTAAATATGTTTTAAGATTTTAATTTAATTGAAAAATGAGGTTATGAGTCAAGAAGATGGAAAATATTCAAATAGAATCTGGCTGTCAACTATTTGCTCGTTTAAACCAACGTCCAAGTTTAAACAATATCAATTCTCTCTTGTTGGAAAATGGACCACAACCAGGCGAATACATTGAAATTGTTGGTACGGAAGAACATGGCAAAATCCTACTCTTGATGGATTTTTTATCGAGATGTTTACTTCCAAGCACTTACAAAGGTGTAGCAGTTGAAGGCAAAAATTGTGGCGCTTTAATTTTAAACACAAATCATCATTTTGATTTATTGAAGCTGATCGAAATCATGGAATTTACTTTAAAAAAGTCGTGCGAGAAGTTGATTCGTTTGACACCTGTTCATGTGGAAAGTGTAATTAAAGAAAGTTTGAAGAATTTGATCATATTAAATTGTTACGATAGTACACAATTTCAAATAAGTTTATTGAATTTAGAGTATATTTTAGCAGAGAATACAAATATTAGTTTGGTTGTTCTAGACAGTATTTCAGCGTATTACTGGGAATATAGAAGTCAGAATGGAATTCTTGGCTTGCAGGCTTATCACATAAAGGTTCTAAGTGATCTGCATAATAGTATTAATAGTTTTAACGTAATTGCTTTGTTCACGACTAACGAGAGAGATGCGCAATATTTAAGGCAGTTTTATGAACATAATATAGTCTGTAAAATATCACTAAACAAACAAAGTAATAAGTTTCAAGCCGATACATCATATAAAGACAGGTGTAAAAGTGTAATGTTCGATATAGGAAGTATAATAAAGTTTTGAAGATGTAACTATTTTTATGTGACTTTACAATAGTTGTACTCAAACTGTTGGTCTGTTGTTATCTATAAACAATATTTTTGCTTGCATTTTCTTTAATTCTGCAAATTAATAATTATAAAGTTTTATTTAAAAGTTACGTTACATTTAGGTAAGTGTTCTGTGAGATATTTAAGAACACTCTCTTTATCTTTAATATATGGCAAGTCTGATATTATCAAAGTACTTAAATTAGTAAGAGAAACTAAAGAATTTAAACCTGCCTCGGTGACGTTACCACAACCGGATACTTGCAAATAACGCAAAGATTTATTCAAAGGTTGAAGTAACGGCAGTGCCTTGTTTTGTACATATACACATTTACGTAAAATAATTTTTTCGACGTGATTACATCCAACTAAATGTGGAAAACCGTAATGACTTATACTTGAATCAGACGCATCGATTGCTTTAATATAATTTTGCATTTTCTCAGTTTCTGATGGTAGCATATTATAATCTGTTAAATACTCGGTGGAATTTAACCACATTACTTGAGCTCCATTACGTAACAACCATTCGGCACACGTCCTGTCTGGGCCAAGATTTTTTCGACGATCTTCGTCTACACTATTGAATACGATGTTAAGATACTGCCACAAATTTCTCGTAGCGGTTATCTGGTTTACTCTTACCCGTTTTGGTAAACTAAACATAATTGAAAAACTAAAAATTTTGAAATAGGTTATGTTTTCGACGTGTCTTCTTGGCAGTTACCTATGGGGTAGGTTTTTTAAAAACCACATATTATTTTAAAAATAGTAAAATTCACATACTTTTTGGCTCGATTTTGATTTAAAACAACTTAGAAGTTAATACTTAATTGTGAACCAACCTATATTTTTGATGGTGAAATATGAACTGATGTGAACGTAGCTTACAATTTCAATAAGCTGTCAGAGTGATGTCAGCTGTGATCAGCTGTCAAAGTTTATTTATGATGTTATGATGTCAGCCATGTTAGTTGTGGTTAGATGTTTATTTTGATGCAATAAAAATAGTTCTTGTAATTGAGTATTTCTAAATAATTCTTTTATATCTATTCAAAATTAGTGATTAGTAAAAATAGTACTTAAAATACCTTTGTTGTAATACTTTTGAAAATGACAGACCTCGATGAATTATCGGATAAATTTCATTATCTGTTAAGCTGTTCTCTAACAAACAGAATTCAAATAAAAATGTAAATATAATGTAATTGTATTAACTATGCTTCAAGTTATTTGTCTGTTTAGTGGCACTTTGGAAGGGATACGAGAAAAACCCGATTATACGAAGCTAATCGAAGATCCTTTATTAAAATATTCTGGTTTAAACGAAGAGGGATGTTCTGATTTAATGGTTCATTGTCAAGTTTTTGATCAGAACTCTCCATTGGCATTACCCGTTACGACTTCGTATAAAGCATTTGACAAACGATGGAAGTAAGTTTCCTAAGAGGTTTAAATTATAAAACTGTATTTCAAAATTATTTTGTAGTTGGAACGAATGGATTACGCTACCTTTACAATTCAACGAACTACCTAAAACTGCACAATTAGCTATAACAATTTACGATTGTGTAGGTCCTAATAAAATGACTCCTGTCGGTGGCACCACGATATCTTTATTTAGTAAATACGGTTTATTTCGCACGGTAATGATGGGCTAAAGTTGTACGGCAAGTTTTGAGTTTTATTTGTGTCTTAGGGAATGTTGGACTTGCGGGTATGGTCTGGTGAAAAAGCCGATGGCAGCTCTCCTAGTAAGACACCTGGTAAATTACCAAAATGCGATAAAGAATTAATGCAAAGGTTAGCTAAACTTGTTAAAAAGCATCGTAAAGGTCATATTCGAAAAGTGGATTGGTTAGATAGAGTTTTATATCGAGAACTGGAACTAATTAATAAAAATGAAAAGCGCGACAACAATCTTTTTTATCTGATGATCGAGTTTCCAACTGTTATGGTAGAGGGTAAGCAACATCATGTTGTATATTTCGAGCAAGAAGGCGAAGAAGTACACCAATTGAAATCACAAAATGATATTGTTACCGTTCCCGATCAGGAAATTTTAAAGGTAAAGCATCATTTTACAGAAATAAAACTACAGTGTACTGATCGAGATCTGGGAATCCCAATCAGTATGCTGTATAAAACTTACACTTTTGTAGGAAAACTTAGTCGAAAGTAAACACCATAAGTTAGCGCGTTCATTACGTAGTGGTTATTCTGATAAAGATGCCAAACCTAATTCTATAATTAGAGATGCTTTGAATACCATAGTTTCTTATCCTCCCACTCAACAATTATCCAACGAAGAACAAGATCAAGTGTGGAAGTTCAGATTTTATTTAAGTAGTCAAAAGAAAGCTTTGACTAAATTTCTGAAGTGTGTTAATTGGACACAAAGTGGTGAAGTTAGACAGGCACTAGCTATGCTCGAAATATGGGCTCCAATGGACGTCGAAGATTCCTTAGAACTACTTAGTCCGAATTTTCAACATCCTACAGTTAGAAGATATGCCATTTCTAAGTTGGAGCAAGCTCCCGACGAAGATTTACTCTTGTATTTATTGCAGTTAGTTCAAGCTTTAAAGTACGAGAATTTTGATGACATCAACGAAGGTACTTTTCGATAAAACTCTATAAAACCTCTTAGATATTTAAAGTAATTTTTAGGATACAAACGGGTGTGTAACATTAAGGAAATTTTAATAACTTGCGATGATAGAGATGATAAAAAGGAAGTTACAAGTCCGCTCGATAGTATAATGACGCAATCGATAGTTTTAACTCAAGATCAAGCAATTTCGAGTAGCAATAGTTTAATAGATGCGGATTCTGGCCCAAAAACGATAAATTTCAACGAAAATTTTCTTCAAAATTTCAATGTTAATACAGATTCTGCAAATACCGATACTCTGCAGAGTGAAATAAAAGAAGAAGAAGAAGCGCACGATTTGGCTTCGTTTTTAATTTCGAGAGCTTGTAAAAATTCAACTTTGGCTAATTATTTATATTGGTATTTGATGATTGAATGTGAGGATCCTGAACCTGCAGTTAAACAAGATGTAAGTCCTTTTCGTATTTAAAATAAATGCGTTAATCGTCGAGATGTGTGCTGAAATTATAATTTGCAGGTGGTAGTACGAGATATGTACGTAAAAGTCTTGGAGACATTTTTACAAACATTATCTAAAGGTAGCAAAGAATGGAAAAACAAAAGTGAAGTTTTAAAACGGCAACGCGAATTTGTCGATAAACTGGTTTTGTTAGTTAAAACCGTATCTAGAGAAAGTGGCAATCGTAAAAAGAAAATAGAAAAATTGCAACAATTATTATCAGATCCGGATGTATTCAAGTGGAACTTTCCACAATTTGAACCGTTACCTTTGCCGTTAGATCCAGAAATAAAAATTCGTGGTATAATTCCAGAACGTGCCACTTTATTCAAGTCTGCTTTGATGCCTAGTAAACTTCACTTTATAACGACCGATAATACCGAGTACGTTGCTATATTTAAGCACGGCGATGATTTGCGGCAGGATCAACTTATTTTACAAATGATTACTTTAATGGATAAACTTTTGAGAAAAGAAAATTTAGACTTAAAACTTACTCCTTATAGAGTTTTAGCTACCAGCTCAAAACATGGAATTCTCCAGTGCATCGATTCAATTACTGTAGCAGAAGTTTTAGCCACAGAAGGTAATGTGACGTTTCATCTAGTACTTGTAATTATTAGGGCTGGGCAATACACCTATTTTCGTATTGAGCTTTGATACAAATTTTATACTGATATACCGATACGCCAGCCCAGCCCTACTTATAATACAATGATGTTGTTTTGTTCTGACAAAAGCCAGTTCTGGTTTCGAATCGATCTACTAATTATATTTGAATGTTTTACAGGAAGTATTCAAAATTTCTTTAGAAAGCATCACCCAAATGAAAACGGCCCATTTGGTATAGCTCCAGAAATTATGGATACGTACGTGAGATCGTGCGCTGGATATTGTGTAATTACGTATCTGCTAGGCGTTGGCGATAGACATTTGGACAACTTATTGTTAACAACATCGGGCAAGCTATTTCATATAGATTTTGGTTACATTTTAGGACGTGATCCTAAACCGTTGCCTCCTCCGATGAAATTAAGTAGAGAAATGGTAGAAGCGATGGGTGGTAACACTTCGGAACATTTTAAGGAATTTTCCAAACAATGTTACACGGCGTTCTTACATTTGAGACGGTAAGTGTATTTTTCAATTGTTCTAGTACCAATTTTCGTAATTGTAGCCATGCTAACTTGATGTTAAATTTATTTGCTCTAATGGTCGATGCTAATGTTCCCGACATCGCTTTGGAACCCGATAAAGCTGTAAGAAAAGTTCAAGATAAGCTTTGCTTACATTTAAACGACGAAGAGGCAGTTCGTTATTTACAAAATCTTATCGATGTATCTGCTAGTGCAGTAATGGCAGTGTTAGTTGAACAGTTTCACAAATTTGCTCAGTATTGGAGAAAATAAGTTGCTTAATAACATTTCTTCTATAAGAATAAATCTGTGATTTTTATTAAAATAATGTAATAATTTTGTCTTCATACAAGGTGTTAACAATTTTCATTACTATTATAAAACTAGGTGTTTAATTTAGCAGTACAGAGAGAGGAAATCGATGACATTTTTATGTAGTTGGAGATAGGACTGGATAGGTGACTGCCAAGATTTTTTTCTGCAGATACGTTTCTTGGACTTACAAAATGTCAAAACAAATTAATATTTCCATTTCAAAAATAGCTTTTCCTATTTTGTAAAATAATAACTTATCAGCGATCAGAAGCAAAATAATCAATTTATCTGAAAAACATTTATTAGGAAGCACACTTATGAAGCACACAATGCTAAAACAATAAAAAATAAGCATTTATAAAACATTAAAAATTCTTCGCCAGTTGAATTGTATTGTAACTCTTTAACTTCGAAATATTTAAAAGAAAGTTTAAGAATTCTTTTGTGGCAATCTAATTGTAACATTTTTAACTTCAGTGTATTGTGATAATCCATATTCACTCATTTCTCGTCCGTGACCGGAATCTTTATAGCCACCAAATGGTTGTTGTGCGCCAAATATATTGTAACAATTAACCCAAACAGTTCCAGCTCTCAAACCTTGAACCAAATAATTAACTTTATCCATATCGTTTGACATAACAGCAGCGGCGAGTCCATAATTTGTATTATTTGAGCGTTCGATTATTTCGTCCAAACCCTTGAACTTAATTAATTGTTGTACTGGTCCAAATATTTCTTCTCTCGCTATGGTATGATGATCCTCGACGTGCGAAAAGACGGTCGGTTGAACAAAATAACCTTTGTCGCCTATTCTTTTGCCACCAATTAAAAGTTTAGCTCCATCACTTACGCCACTGTTGATCAAACCTAAAATCTTCTCCATTTGTTCGTTGTCGATCTGAGGTCCTTGTTCGGTGCTTGCGATGAACGGATCGCCAACCACGCGCTTTTTGGCTCTTTCTACTGACCTAATGGAGTACTTTTTAATGAATTGTTTATTATCAACCTTCGGCTTACCTCTCGACAAATTCGTCATAAATCGATCCTTCGACGTACGTTCTTGATCCAGCACAGCAAACTTGACCTTGATTAAAGAACAAACCTTGATGAGCTAACTCTACAGCTTGTTCTATATTTGTATCGGCAAGTATAATATTAGGACTTTTTCCTCCCAATTCTAAAGTTGTGCGTTTAAGTCGGCCAATTCCGGCCCCTTGTTGAATCTTAAGCCCAACTTCAGTAGATCCGGTAAATGCAATTTTATCAATCTTAGGATGGGCCACTAAAGCTGCACCAGTATCGCCGTGTCCGGGTACGATGTTTACGACTCCTGCCGGAAAGCCTGCTTCTTTTGTTAATTCTGCCACGTATAACGCCGTTAAGGGAGTTTGTTCCGCTGGTTTAAGTACAACTGTATTGCCCATGGTTAAAGCTGGTGCTATTTTCCAAATCATCATAACCAAGGGGAAATTCCAGGGTGTAATTTGACCGCATACACCGACGGGTTCGTGACGAGTGTAACACAAGAAATTTCCATTTACAGGGATGGTTTTACCGCAGTTTTTATCTGCCCATCCGGCCATATAACGAAGTACATCTATGGCTGCTTTAACATCTACATGATAGGACATCTCATATGGTTTTCCATTATCCAAAGTTTCCAAACTCTTAAAAAATATTAATTTGAAAAAGGGTGTTTTAAAAGTATTACTAACATAAAAATTATGAGCAGAAAGGTTCGACTTAGTTATTATTCTATTTTTAACTTTAGAGTTAAGAGACAAATAATAAATTAGTCTTACAGCTAAATAACCAGCATCTCGCTCTAAAAGGTCAGATAATTTGTATAAAAGTCGACCCCTTTCTGAGGCGTCCATTGTTCTCCATGGCGAGCCTCTTTTAAAAGCATCTGTTGCAGCATCGACCGCGAAATCAATGTCCTCTTTTGAACCGTATTGTACTTCTGTTATAACTTCTCCTGTTGCTGGATTTATAGTATCAAATGTTTTTCCAGATTTTGATTTGTACCATTCGTTATTAACAAAAATCTATAAAAGATAAAGTTTTAGTCACAGTTCACAGTACAAAGCTCTTCAATACAGACTGGATTCGTGATCAGATTTTGGATCTCCTTAAATAGGGATACTTTATATAAGCAGGAATATGGAAATGGAACAGTCTGTAGTACATAATCCTCATAAAAATCAATGGATGGGTTGACGTCAACTTAAATTTTATTGCAACTAACGATTGAAGTACTTTATAAACCACTTAATTATGTATACTACTTCTATTGATGGCATATAAAAACGAGATAAAAAGACTGAGCGAAGATAACCAAGGTCATGCTCATGCCATGTAAATTTGATAGCGATTTAATTGAGAGTAGGTACTTAAAAATAGCTCTTCGAGTGAATTAAACATTTAACGCTTTTAAAATGAAAGGAATTTGAATCAAAATTAATTACCTCTACAATAATTAAGTAAAATGATAACGCTAACTTAGAAAACCAATATTTATAGTTTAAAAACAAATATTTGTGTAATAAATCAAAACATGATAAGGTCGTAGAAGTACAGCGTGTTGCAAGTCCTAGCTACATAGGTATTTCTGGATCGCTTTTACTAATTTCAAGTTTTCTTACATTCCTTCACAACTTCAATTATTTTGTTATCAGTAGCCATATTGGCTCTACCCATAGCATTAGGTTTCAAAAGATTAATTTTTCAATAAAAATTTGAATTTGTGGGGTTGTTAGAATTCTAAACAACTTTGCTCAATAATTTTTTTTCATGATACGTATTATAGGCCAGTCAGTAGAGGGTTTCTATGATGCAATAAGTGGGGTAGAAGCTTTTATTTTTTTAAATTGTTTATATGGGTGTAAACATGTAAAAAACAAAAATGCTAACACCGACGACCTCGGGAGACTTTTTGGCAGCCAAAAAACCCCAAAATTTTAGGACTTGCTTTGTTTTTTTGCCTATAACTCCTAAATGGAGCATCTTCACAAAAAAGTATCTCTATAACAAATTAAAGAGCATTAAACTCTGCGTCGAATGAGTACCAACACTTAATAATTTGATCAAGCTCCACTTTGTTTCTAAAAAACCTTTAACTACGTTCTTATTCTACATGATGTGGTATTAGAAATCTTAATTGAGCCTCTAAGTCGAGAATAAAAAGCTCTTGAAGTTGAATAGCGCGCTTACTAAGTGTCACAATTTCGAACTATCTGTTTTTTAAATTTCTTTGCAATATGTCAAGACGAGACCTAACACCATTTTTACTTTCATAAATCTTTAATTACATCCTTTATTCAACTTCATACAGTGCCACATTATTTATCAGTCGGTAAGTTTAGTGGCTGACTCCTTTATAAGACTTACGCGTCTTACTCCGGAGTTTATCCATAACCAGAATTTGACCATTCTCCGCGCTATATCTCGAAAAGGGTTAAACTTATGAAAAAAATGTGTATAACCAATCTTGTAGCTAATAATGTTTTCTATAATTTTTATAATAACCTTCATCAACGTGCGATCTATAGAAGGCGAGTTATTTGCCAAAAACAATTTTTGTAGCCTTTGACCTTGATTATCTCAAATTGCTCCGCAAAAATTTTTCTGATTTTGTGATATACTTATTTGTAACATCTTAATTTAAGTGTAGACCAATATCCAGCCTCGTAGGAATTATTCTGACCAAAAATCCTTATTCGACTGGACTATTTTCTTACTATACCAACTGCCGGACATCAGAATATTACCAATTTGGGAGAGGTATGCTTGACCGAATTTAAAAATTTAAATACACGTGAACGCACAATTAGATGCTCTACAACTTTTATTTAATGAGTTTTTCTGTTAAAGTACTAATTTCCAAACAGCAGACTCATATATAATGCAATATGTCAGTTTTTGAAAAAGTTGGGAAAAATCGTCGTTTTTTGACCGCGGTTGGCGACCATACAGCTTGACCAAATTATTAAGTGTTGGTACTCATTCGACGCAGAGTTTAATGCTCTTTAATTTGTTATAGAGATACTTTTTCGTGAAAATGCTCCATTTAGGAGTTATAGGCGAAAAAACAAAGCAAGTCCTAAAATTTGGGGGTTTTTTGGCTGCCAAAAAGTCTCCCGAGGTCGCCGGTGTTAGCATTTTTGTTTTTTACATGTTTACACCCATATAAACAAATTAAAAAAAATAAAAGCTTCTACCCCATTTACTGCATCATAGAAGGGTGTTTTGGAGCTCTACTGACTGGCCTATTATTACATGCACTATTTCATAACATGGGTTCAATACGATTTTTTAAATTTTTTGGCGTAGTTGTTAATCATAAGGTCTGTTCGTTTGGACTGTCTGAGTTCACTCTAAATCAGGCAAATCATGTTGGAGTTGATTCGTGTGACGTCACGAAACTTATCTATTAAGAAAACATTTTACAAACGAACACTCGACTTCATGATCTCACGCAAAAAAGCAGTGAAAACATTGCAAACGAACAGACCAAAAGATACAGCAGTTTTCTAGCTTATAAGTGAAACATACTGTATATAAACATAATGCAGTAACAATTCGTAAATTAAAGGAGATAAAAACTAATTAATTAAACCAACTTATTGTACTTACAACTTTTTGTAATAGGTATGTAAAGTAACTAGTAACAACTGCTAATTGCTTAGAAAAAATATTTTTATAGAGCCCCTTTTGTCTACCCATCCATCTAAGTACTACAGCTATTTTTACATAAAATACAACTTCAGAGAAACATAAAAACTTACCCCAGAATATAAGACATTTGGTTTAGTAACAGGCTCTGGTGTTGCTACAGTAGAATAATTAAATTTTTTCAAATTTGAAAAACCTGCCCTTAACGCACGATACATTTCAATATGTCTTTTGACAGTGGTAATATCAACGGAAGGACGATTGAGTATTCTTTTTCTTTTCAGAAAGTTGAAATTGTAATAAACAACCTTCCCGAAATCTACTTATAAAGTGTTTTACAGCGTTGAAATTATTGCGAGTTTTCTTACCGCCACATAACTTATTTATCGTCCTTGACATTTGGACCTGTCCACGGCCTGTCTTCTATTGCGAGTGTATTGAGTTGCCTATACCACTAGGCGAATTTGTATAATGCTGACACTCCCAGCAACTCGTCTTATCAAACGATCGAACCCAATTTTGGTGCACAGTAATGTATTTGTGGACGGAATTCTTCAACTCCCGCATTCCGATTCATTTAATTTCACTATTTGTAATATTGAGTAAATAGAAATGTTTCCTGATGGCACAACTTTATTTCATATATTAAACAAGTAAAATGTATAAGACTAACGGTAAAACAATATTATCAACTTGAGTAGTTGAAGCCTCTGCAAGTGAACCTGTTACAATTGCTATCGTGGCTTTTAAAACTTCATTTTGATTTGTCCCAATGTATCCTAATAATATGAGAATGTAAACAACAAGCAGTTGAGTCACGATACACCCCATAGTTCCTTCCATGGTCTTTTTTGTACCTATAACTCATTTAATTAGTTGGGCAATTCACAAAATTATTCTTCATACCCGGCCACTGATGCGATCCAATTGCAGTTCCTATAATACTGGCTGCCGTATCGCCAACTCCGATAGCTAAAACGCCACTCATAACAGGTAACAGATTAAACCCTGCCGAATCCAAAATATCGCAAGGGGCCGGATGAATCCAGATTGGTAAAGCACACCCAACTAACAAATAAAGAGGAGTTAGAGCAACCAAGCCGGTATCTTTTTCATCTTTGTAAATTACAAATGCATCTTGTAATGAGCTTCCCAAAGGTGGAACATTTAACACCCTAAAAAGCTAAACACAAATTGAGAATTTCAAACAATTTCATTTACCAACTTCGAGTGTAGCAAAGATTCCCAAAATTACGCCGCTGGCCAGATAAATTAGAGAACACTGATAAAGAAGACCTGGTAGAAATACAGCAACTGCAAATATATGAAATATTTTTCTAATCGCAGGCGTTGCCTTTTTAGCAGTGCTAATTTGTTTATTTATAGCTATAATTGCAGCTACGCAACAGACACCCCAATAAATTACCATTTTTGTCTAAAAAAAACAATTTGATCAATATCATAAATGTACCTACTCACCTATTACTTACTCTATCGATATCTTCAAAAAGAAACAATAAAATCCACAAGAGAGGACTCTGTCGCAGAACTAAGTGAAGAATTAAAATAATAGACGAAGAAAGCACAAATGTTGACATCAGATAAAAAGGCGTTGGTTTTCTTAAACTCTTAAACGAATGAGTTAGAAAACAAATCGCTGTTATTGCGCATAAACCAACCTGAAACAAGTATTTGTATTTTAAATGGTTTTCAACAACTGAAAAAGTTACTTACTTGAATAATTAATGTTGAAATTTCTAAAACTTTGGTAGGTGGTCTAATTAGTGAAATATATAAATTAATTATTGTACTATATAACAATAATACTAGTCCCTGAACAGTAATAGACACCTCTCCTACTGTAAAACTAAGCGGAAACTTATGAAAAATAAATAATAAAAGGTGCCAATAACACACACTCGAAATTAATCCATTTATAAGGCTAAAAACTAAACCCGACTGCAATATTAGTCGACATAAAGTGGCAGTAAAAGCAGCAGGTATTAAATGCAAAGTTCTAACTATATTTAATGGTTTTTTCCGTACACATTGCACGACAAATATCACAGATGTTCCTAACAGACCAACTGATAAAACCGCACACATACGATATAGTTGGGACGATTCTCGGGGATGCTTCAAATACGAGATTATTATTGAGAGCGGTAGAAGAAACATTAGCCATATTCCAGGATCACCATTAGGCCTAAGCGTAAAGAATATCGGTTATTTTAAGTTAATTTCAAATTATATAATTACCGAGTTTTAATTCCATTCTGCTTAATTGTTTGCGCCACTGAAGTACTCAGCTTGAACATGTCTCTGACTAATACTGAAGTGTAAGAAATAAGAAAAAGGTGTTGATTTTCTAGTGGTTAACTAATAGTACAAAGTTCTTAGGTTTTGTATACTTTGATAAAAAAATCATTACTCATAAATACGCCGATAACTCGAAAACTTCATTTTTAAATATTTTGGAGGTTATGGTCACGGTCATTCACTATTCAAGGTGTCAAATTCTGTTTTAACGTTTTGACATTTCGTGAAGGAGGTTATTTGGTTATATTTATATTGGGTTATATATAGGGCGTTACAAATAAAAAGTGCACCATAAATAATTAGTAAGATAAATTTACATTGAAAGAACGCCGAAAGTCTTTAATCAAGTACAGGATAAAATGTGCGAACGATGCAAATAACTTTTATATTATAAAACCATAAAAAGTAACAGCTGCGAATAAATTAAGGAAATTAAGTTATACATAACCTATGAATTCGAAGTTGACGTTTTTATCTGTAGAATATTCTTAATTGCATTAATATCAATTATGCTTTAATTAACTTTAAAATTTAATAACTATGGGATAAATTTTTAAAATAAGTTTATATCAGTAACTTGTAATATTATTTTTTTGGAAAGTTTAATCATGAACATGATTGATTCGAAAGATACGGGTTTCAAGAGCTACATTCTTGACGATGGAAGCTTGGAGGTAGTATTTAAATTTAAATTGTTCGCTAATTTGTAACATTCGCCCCATTTTTAGTCGATTACATTAAATGATTTAAATCATTCAAAACTGTTGGATGGTGAGTACTAAAAGTATGTCGGTTAAAAAATTAAGTAGTTCAATTTTAGGCGAACATATTACTATGGAATCACAAAAAGTTATGATGTATACACCGTTAAGCGATCGTAAAAGAGGTAGTTTAGGAGTTTTAACGATTACAACGTTTAAGTTATCATTTATAAGCGCCAACGAGAAAGAAGATGACCAGTTTGAAGATTGTTGCCAACATAATTTACTATTAGGTCCAAACGAAGTTTGCTTGTCTTCCATAGATACGGTATATCAATTAGGTGAACGATCCAAAAAGAAGTTACTACCCGGTCAAACGGTCTCAGGAAAAGTGAAAGAGTTATTGGTGATTTGTAAAAATATGAGAGCGTTCGAGTTTAGTTTTAAGTTTGCCGACCAGGATAGTGGTAAAAAAATTGCAAATGCCATTTTAAGACATGCATTTCCAAAGACGCAATCCTTACTCTTTGCGTACGATTTCAAGTGAGTTAAGTTTATATTGGTGCATTTTTTTAAACCGTAAATGGAATTATTCTAGAGAGCCATATTATAAAACCGTTAAAAATGTACGTATGTTTCGTGTAGTGGATGATTGGAGGAAAGAAATGCAACGAACTGGATGTAAAAATTGGAGAATATCTTTGGTTAATCAGAATTTTCAAATGGCGCCTTTATTGCCGCAGTCGTTTGTTGTACCTGCTTCGGTAACAGATGGTAGTCTTGTTCAAGCAGTAGAACATTTTAGAAACCGGTGTTGTCCCATTTGGGTAATTTAGGCTTTGTCTTAAATGATTGTTTTTTTAATTGAGCAAATTCAGGTTTGGGGGACTAGAGAAGGAGCGGCATTGGTGAGAATGTCTGACATTTTACCCACGATTACAGATAGAACTCAGGAAAATATAATGTTAGAACTTGTACGTAAAAGTCACGTTTATAAACGCCAACCTTACATTATGGATCTTACTAAAGATTGCCCTTCGCCTAAAGATGTACAGTTAAGCTTTATTAAATTACGAGAGTTATCGATTCCAGATAATATTCGCAGTTTTAAATCTCAGGATCACAAATTCTACGGATTATTAGATAGTACAAAATGGTTACATTATATTTCAATTTGTTTAAGTAAAACTAACGAAGCCGTCAACGAAATAACTAGTCTAAATCACACAACGGTCGTTTTACAAGAAGGTAATTTAACATCATTTTACAAATTGGAAGTTAACGTATATATTGTATAGGAAATGGTCAAGATATGAATTGCATAATATCGAGTCTGATTCAGATATGTATCGATCCGTACTGGCGAACCATGTGTGGTTTTCAGTCTCTAATTCAAAAAGAGTGGGTGGCTTTAGGCCATCCATTTGCAGTCAGGCTGGGACATATCGTTAATCAAGATATGGAACAGTCGCCATTATTTTTGCTCTTCCTCGATTGTATGTGGCAATTATTACAACAGTTTCCGACCGCCTTCCAATTTACAGAAACCTATCTCACTACGGTGTGGGATTCGGCCCACGTTTCAATTTTTGACACGTTCATATTTAATTGTGAACACGATCGTTTTATGGCTCAAATGGTATAATAAAAATCCCCTAATTGGCCAAATATCTAAAAAAGTTTGTATTTATTTTTAGGGAAGCAAACAGATGGTTTTACGTAGTGCTTGGGACTGGAAAGAACAATTTGTAGATAGAGACATTGCATTATTTTGTAATCCTTTATATGACGACTCTTATAAAAAGATATTAAAACCAAATACTGCGATACCTTACCTCGAATTTTGGTCTCAGTGCTACTTACGATGGCTTCCAGATTTGGAAATTCAAAATGGTGGTAAACCTCAAATAGACTTATGTAACAGGTTTATAACATCACAAATTCATTCCTTAAGACAAAAGTTACACAATATGGACCTCAATCAGTCGAACAATATAACGAAAGAAGATAATTTGCAATTATTAAAAAAGGTTAATAGTTTTTTTCCGTTTAGTAGAACAAACGGGCAAATCAGTGGAGTATCTTCTTTAAATACATCACTTCTAACGGGAGATAACCTTGATACTCAATCTATACTTAACCATAGTTCTGCTAATGATTAAAATGTTAAAGAAATAACAAATAACTATTTTTTTTATAATATACATCGGTAGGAAAGAATTTTATCCTAGTATTTTGGATTCACTCGTTTTTGTGCCAGAATTTTTGCGTCATTAACCTTAATTTGCTAAAACAAAGTTTTATTAAGTACAATAAATTATTTTAAGTTCATGTAAAGTTTTTGTTAGCTCTGTATAATTTATATTGCAACAAACCAAAAATTATATTTAATGTAATTTATTAATAATAACTTATTAAGTTTTTCTTCTTTATTAGTTATAGTTTTGTCAACATAAACCAGTTTGTTCTGTTAAAATTAAAATTTAATAAATGCTAAATGCAGTTATGGAATTGTCAGTTTTATAACGGATGGCTTGTTTATTGAGTTGGAACGGCATTTGAGTTTATTATGTATTCGTGACTCTTGAGACTGGCAATTACAACAAAGGAAATACGCCAATTTTAGTAATATAGTTTCTTCTCGAGTCTCTAAATGTTACTTTCAGTTTTTAGACACAAAGTCTGTACTTAACTTAAAAGTGTATATTGACTGAAGAGTATGCGGTGTATTTCAGCCACCGCATAGAAAATTTAACTCACGCCTGACGCTAATGGTAGCGAGGTAGTAACAATAAAAATAATTACATAATTTATTACTATCGTACAACCATTCAAGTACTAAACAGTTTAGTTCTCAATCGTCAAAATGGATCCAAAACTTTTTGAGAAACCCTCTGTATACACTATTTATGATGTCGGTAAAGTAGGACGCTGACTGACTTATCATTACAAAAGTCACAAACGTCAAAATATTGTAAATTTGTGGTATTTATATATTAAAAGTGTTAAAATTAATAATCTTATTATAAAATGAACATTTAATATAAAAAAAAACGTATGCAAGTCATTCTAGCATAAAAAATGGAATTAGTGTTTTCAAATTTTGGGCTACTTACCTAAGTGTTTTATACTAATATATTCTATTGTCGAAATAATGGAAAATAAAATGCCAGTTAATGTTGAAACAGAATGGGCCGACCATATGAATGGCTCTTGGGCTGTTAAAGATTGTGATACTTTGTCGAATCGAGATGTCACTCAATCAATGTACGATACATTAATTTACAACAAAGAAGTACGCATATTATCGTTACCCGTTCTTACGTACAATGACGTCCAAATGTTGCCCGATTATCAGTACGAATCACCAACTGTGGAAGAAATAAACAGCTACATTACGTCATTACTATCTTCTCAACTTGAGCTAGCACGACACGTTTGTTCGTCGACACCTTTTGCCCTCGTCTTAAAACAAAGATTGATCATCCTAAAACGAATTTTTTATGCTATCGTCGCGAAATACCACGAGAAGCTTAAAATCAAAACCATATCGAGTTCCGAATTGAGCAAAGAATTGATTGCAATACAAAAAGAGAGTCTCACAGGTTCACAGGCTCTTTTGGAAGTTGGAGTACAAACTGGACTTAGCTTGCTGTTCGCTTTGTTAAAACAAAATTGGTATGCAAGTAAATCGCTCGGAGTTCCTTCTTTGTGTAATTCGGTGTTAAAAACTGCGGTAGATATGATAAAAAATTTACCGCCTCTTTCTCTATCGAACGATTCCCAATTGACTAATTTAGGTTTGAGCTGCTTAGAACAAATATCTGTGTTTTTAAAAGAGGTTGTGCTTCAAAGCGTTACCGAAGATCAACAAGGTCAATTGTTAGCGTCGGAATTGTTACTAGGTTTAGCGTTACAAAGAGGTTCTCTAAGGTATTTACTAGAATGGATAGAGATGGCAATGGATGCTTCATCGCGAGACAATAACGAAGTTAAAATAACAAGCGTTATGTTTAAAAAAGTAATTTCTCAAATGAATGGTGGGAAATTCCACGAACCTCAAAATGACGATTTTGAAAATAATAAAGAAATCACTTTATATCAAGCTGCATATTCTTTAATACAAAATTTGGTGGCTATGGCTGGTGATCATTCCGGTTATTCTGTCGAGGTGAGTGATCCGCCTACCAAAGTGATTGAAGAGAGCGACGTTTACGTGTGGGGAAGTAACTCTTCTCACCAGTTGTCGGAAGGAAATGAAGAAAAAATTATTGTTCCAGTTAAATCGAGAGTTTTTGCTCAAGTTCAACAGGTAACAAACGTAACTTGTTATTAAATTTGTTTTAATCTCTTTGTAAGGTCGAAGCCGGTCAGTACTGCACATTTATTATACATTGGGATGGAAATGTTAGCGGTTGTGGTAAAGGCAGTTACGGACGTTTAGGTTTAGGAGACTCTTCAAATCAAAATGTTCCAAAACGACTACTTATTGAAAACGTCGTGAAAAAGTTGTCTAGTTCTAAAGGAAGTGATGGCCACACTTTGGCTCTCACGGAAGACGGTCTGGTTTATAGTTGGGGAGATGGTGATTATGGTAAATTGGGACATGGTAACTGTTCAACACATAAGGAACCCAGATTAATTGGAGGACCATTTGCCGGGAAAACCATCAAGTGCATTCATGCAGGTAATATACAGGGTGATCTAAAACGTGTAGCATAATTTAAACAGACGGTTTTACATGGTAAAATAAGACAGTTGGGCCTTTTTTTAGCATCGATTGACTGGACTATAAATAGTAATTATTAATTATTATTTTTCTTCTTGTAGGACATAGACATAGTGCCGCCGTAACCGAAGATGGTGAACTGTACACTTGGGGCGAAGGAGATCATGGCCGATTAGGACACGGTGAAAATACCGGTTGTCAAATTCCTACTCTCGTAAGAGGCATATCGAATGTCGGATCTGTTGCTTGTGGAAGTGCTCACACTCTGGTTTTATCTAAAGATGGTAAAACGGTTTGGTCGTTTGGTTCTGGTGATAGTGGAAGATTAGGTCATGGCGAAATATCCAAAGTTTATAGACCTAAAGTTGTAGAATGTCTACAAGGGTTAGTTATAATTAAAGTGTGTGCCGGAGCACTTTTTTCCATGGTTCTCACATCATCGGGACAGGTAACACAATCATCAAGTTCTTTCCTTAAATATATCGTTAATTTTCTAGGTTTTCACCTGGGGAATGGGTCCTTGTTTGGGTATGGGTTCGACCGATACCACTTGTTTAACTCCATCCATTGTTAATGATTTTACGCCGTATAGAATTGTGGACGTGGCAGCTGGCGATTCGCACTGCTTGGCTTTAACAGACGATTGCGAAGTTTTTGCATGGGGATCCAATGCCATGGGACAGTGTGGACAAGGTCACATTAATAATCCCATCACTAAGCCTCTGAAAGTTCTCGGTTTAAGTGGCATAAATATCAGACAGATTAGTGCCGGAACGTCACATTCTGTTGCCTGGACTGCCATGCCTAAAGAGACACAACAAATAACCCATCACCGACCTTTCTGCTTGGATATTCACGAACGTACTTTTGAGTTAATTAGGAACTTTTTGGAAAAGTACACGCGCAGTTTTTACGATAAATATCCACCACCGCCATTTGTAACATCTTTAGAGCATTATCGTTTTGTATTATTGTGTTTGAAATTATTATCGACTCACATCAACTTGTGCTTGAGTGGAGGTTTGAGCGGTACCATACTTGGCGCTCAAGCAAAAGGATTAAGGACTATTTTGTTTCGTCTGGTAGACACAACGACCCCCTCCGATATTCAAAGCATAGTTAAAGAAATTTTAAATGTTGGGGCGTCGTTACTCTTACCAACTTTAAGGGAGAGAATGGAACTACTGCACGAACAACTTATGCATGGTAAAAATTTGACTATGGGACAGCACATGCTGTTAGAAATAATTTTGAATAGTTTGGAAGAACCCATGCACGTTGCTTCTCTGCTCGGTTACAGTAGCGTACCCGAAAAGCTGGATTTAAAAGATATGTGTGTTGTGGAAATGTTAATGAGCACTTTACTGCAGTCTTTTAGCTCTCATACGGTAAATCTTTGGCTGTTGTTTAGTTAACTAGTTGAATTTGAAATTGTTGCAGGAAGAAAATATGTTGAGTATTATCAACCATTTTGAAACAGGTTCGAAGACAAAGTGGCAAAGTATTTGTAATCCGAGAATTGTTCATCTTCGTAAACTTCTTTCTTCACTTCAAAATCATTTATTGGCACATTGCATAGCAGCACCGAATAGTAGCTCTTTTAACCTTAAGAACAGTATGGATTTGTTAGATAGCCATTTGCAGTGTTTACTTCCAATTACCACTGGCGTATACGTAAAAGCTTCAGATATGTTGGAAAAGTATCCTGCAAGTTTAGAACTGCTGTATAATGTTTTGCTGGATTCTCTTGCCGGAGCCATGTTGTTAAAAGTCCTAAGTTCTTTATTACTGTTGCATGGGGCTTGCATACAACATATAATTCCTCATTTGTTGACGATGATTAATCCTTTGGATAAATTAAATAAATTAATGCCTGTTGAAGTTCAAAATGACGATTGTCACATTTCTGGTAATAACAACTCTGTTACTTTAATAGTAAATTACAACTTTTTTGAATTTTGCCGCAGGTACGGAGACCCCAACTTTGACTCAATTAACCGACCAGTCTTGGGTTTGGCTTATCGATTTGGAACGAACATGTTCCTTATTAATAGGCCAGTCTTTGGGAGCAACGCTAATCGGAGATCCTCCGACAAAAGAAGAAATTAATTGTCGACATTGGTTGAAAACGCAAATCTTTTCGGCAGGGATACAAAATATTAACACAAACATTGAGTGTATAAATGAAATTACGTATTTGATACTATCTAATAGTTTTGAACAAGTGCCGGTGATAATAGGAAATTTTAGTGATAGCGTTCAAAGCTATTGTAAGTTGGCATTAAAATTGCCTTGCCAATATGACGAAGCTTGTGCACTACAAGATGATAATGTGTGCGAAGAAGGTCCTGGATTTTACGAAGCTATGATTGAATATATTGGTGGAGAAACTTGGATGTTTACAGAAGTGGATAATGAGTTTTTAGAAACTGCCGTACGTTGTTTTCTTATTACGATGCTAAAGCATGCCGGTTTATTACAGAAGTCTTGTAAACATCCAAAAGTTCAAGAAGTTTATAGATTTGCTTATTCTTTAAGACAAAAATTGTGCAATTCGAGGTTTTTGATGAAGTTTAGTGAGAATAAGAAAGATTTGGAACTCGAAGAAACTAAAGATACAACTGTCGAGGACGTAGAAGTTGAAATTGAAGAAAGCATAATTTCACCTAGTGCTCATAGCTACGAGTTTCGTAAAGCTTGTGAATTTGTGCTGGAACGGTGTTTGTTTTTGTTGATTTTTGTTGGTGGTAAGTTACTTTTTATGCACACTTGAAAGATTTAGTTGCAGTAGAACTTTTATTACATTTCCATATAAAGTTTTGACAGACACTAAATGAGCAGTTTCTCTCTATAGTAGATAGTTTTCACCTGAAAAAAATTCAGCTATTCTTTAATGTACTAATCTAAATCCATTTATTGATTTATTGGACATTCTGAATCTATAATAATAATACTTAGTTCTCTTTTGAATATGTATTAATTTTATAAATATTTTCAGAAGTGGAAATAGATTTAGTTCATGAAGACTCGGACGAAAATTTAAAATCAGAGAAGCACTATATAGATTTTTACGAAAATGCAAAAGATGTTGGCGACTGTGATATGTTAAGAAAAATTGGCAACTCTCTGATGTGCTACGTTTGCGACGAAGCCGAACAAAAACCTAACTCGCCTGTGGGCATCAAAGCGGATAATGGCTGGTGTACGGATCCTTGTGTACTGTGGCAAGCATTAAACTGCCATTTTCAACGTGCCAAATCGCGTTTCCATAGCTTAACTCAAATATACGAGCTTTTGTTGAAATCTGAAAACGAATCTTCCACATTAGTTTTAAACTGTATCCATCAACAATTAATAATCGGTTGCTTTTCGTTAAACAACTTAAAAACTGACGATTACACAGTACAATTAAACCACTACTTAGAAGGCGTACATGTCGCCCCTTGCAAAATTCAAGAACAAATAACGGCTGTTGTTCATAACATTTACCAATTACTAATGCTCTCTTTAAGAGAGAACATACAAAATGAACACAATCGACATTTACAGTTATTAACAATATTTGCTTTAAGTGCCCGTTTTAAAGCGTCGGATTTAAGTTTACTTGTTAAAAATAACATAACGGGAATGTTAAGTCAACTGTGTAACTGGCAAGTAATTCCAACTGCAGTTATCAGCAAAATTCAAATACTAAATGTAGCATCCTTGAGACTCATACACATCTTAGCTATGTCGAGTCGTGTGCACGCAAAGCGCATTGACGAAAATATAATCGAAAAAATTATCGACAACTTATACGAACACATTGAAGATATTCTACAAAACAGCTACGTAAATAACCCTCAGTATGTCCCATTTAGCCACTTTGTAACTACACACGAACGCACTTTAGGAGATTTTTTAGTCTTCATACGAACCGTCGCCTCGAGCGCCACTGTACAAAAGTTTCTAATTAATAAAAAGTGGATTAATATATTACTATCGATTATTGTTTATAATGAAAACAAATTGTACAATTTAAGGCCGAAATTACTTGCGATACAGTTACTTCAAACGATCTTAGCCAATCAAAAGTCGTCAACGATAGAAAAGGAATACAAGTTGTTTGTTTTAAATAATTTGTTTACAAATTTGGCCGACGAAATGTGGAACGAACCGATAAATACGAAACAAACCGACGAGGAAGTTAAAAAGACTCCGTTTAATTTTGATTCGCTCAGTAGCGATGTTGAAGAGAATTTGCCAGTTTTTGATACTGGCTTCGATCCGGATAAGTGTAGTAGTTGTTCTGTTGAAGGAAATTTAACTTTGACTCACGGAATGGGCGGAAGAGGTTACGGATTAAGTACGCGAGCTATTAAATCTGGTTGTTATCAGTGGAAGATTTTAATCGTTAAAGAAAATAAGGGTAACGAAGGAACTTGTGTCGGGGTGTCTAAGTATCCTATTAAAGATTTTAATCATCGTACAACGGGTGATATGTGGTTGTATAGGGCTTACAATGGAGGGCTGTATCACAAGGGAGAAAAAGAGACTGGTTTACCTTGTTACACCCAAGGTGATTATATTACTATTGTTTTGGATATGGATTCTAAGACGTTGAGTTTTGGTAAAAATGGAGAGGAGCCAAGAGTTGCTTTTGAAAATGTCGATGCGAGTGAACTTTATCCTTGTGTGGTGTTTTACAGTACGAATCCGGGAGAAAAAATTAAAATGACAGACATGCAGGTGAGATTCTTAATTTAGACAATGATGTTATTTAGTTGTGATTTTGAAATGTTAACAAAATATTGGGCAAGGGTTAATGTCTATAACGGATATTTAAGCTTTTACACTAAAATATGCGACTCTAATGACCTATAAAGTAAAATTTTAATCAACTGGCTATGTACCAGAGTTAGGAATGTTCTTCAATTTCATCTCCCTGGCTCTTATAGTTTGGGCTGTGATGGTTGTGATGGACCGACAGATCTATGGGCCTGAATTTTAATTTCCTGGTTCTACTATCTGAACTATACAATCTTATCAAAAATAAGTTTAGTCTGTGAAACTTGATTTTTAATTTTCTGGCTTTACTATCTGAACTAAACGATCGTTTCGTATTTCTGCTTTCTAGGTCTTATAGTTTGGGCTGTTAAAGTTGTTCTAAGACGGACAGATTTACAAAATAATTGCAAGGAAAATTCTTAACAGTGCCTTTCGAAATCCAACTAAATAACACAAACACACTCAAAAAATACTTTTTTTAAACTAATTTTAATACAAGGTGCAGGGAACACAAAGGGATTTACTACCTGGTGAACCAACTTTTGCCCCTTCTCACGCCATTTTAGCAGAAGCTCACATAAATGTAATCAGGAAATTACATTCGTCAGATTTTTGGACCGATGAGGTAATATTTTTACGCAAAAATATTTCTTTGTTAAAAATCCTGGTTGTAGGTCAATTCGTGCATTTTAGAAAGGCTAAGTCGCATCGAAAAAATATTGCCCAAGGACGTACCAAAAATAGGCGATTCTGATGTTTCGCCTACCTGTGAGGAAACGTTTAAAAACGTAAAGGCTTTCGAGTGGCTAGATAGCGAGAAAGTGTGTAAGATAGTGTGGCCCGCTTTAGTAGTAATCGGTGGTGTAGATCGTGGATTAAGAATGGGAGGCCTTTGTGTGAATAAAACCACAAAGAAAAAGGGTATCGTTTTGGGTATATTAAAAAAGGGCATAACAGTTGTGAAGGTACAATGGATTCCCGAGGGAGACATTTCTGATATAGCTACAGTTTTACTCGAGCACATTGAACCGCTATCATTTAACTGTTCTAAATTAACAGGCGAGTATTGAACAAATTTTATTTGATTTTTATTCATAAAAAATATTTAGGCATTACGACCGAAATAGTGCGGCAAATAACAAGACTGAGTGGAATAACTGGAGAAATTAAATTACCAGAAGTACAACTATCTGTGGAAGAAGAAAGTTTGTTAAAATTAGACCATACCTTCGACAGGCGTGGTAGTAGCGAAAATTGGAGATGTCATTCAGATTCACAATCTACTATTGTTAACGAAAATAAGCCTTTGATGAGAACGGTGGAATCTTTAACCAATGAGCTTGTATCAAATATTATGTGTGAAGTGAAAAAAGTAAGCGCCGAAAAAATAATCGGATCTCAGAGCATGTCTTCCACAAAGGATAGCGAAGAAAATCTTGATAGGGAAAAATTGAGAGAAGACCTTAAAATACTAAAAGGAAAACTTCTGAATGTAGAAAAACTAAGTCTACGTTTATCTTCTTTTCAGTTTTCTTCTCTAAAAGCGCTCAATGTGCTACTTACTTCTGGAAAATATTTAGATTTGTTTCTTTCTACGAACCAATTTAATTTTGAAGAAGACGATAAATACGAACGTAAAGACGAGTTATTCGCTTTTATTCCGGATATCATTTCCAGTTTAGTTAACAAAGGAACGGAACAGTGCAAACTAAAACACATCGTGAACTTAGTCGAGTTTGAACGAGCTCAGAGCGTATTGCATTACAATTATATGAAGAATCAAACCGAAGATGGTTTGGAGAGTGAAAGTTTTGTGTTTGAAATTGAAGATAACGATACCCTTCAACAGCCTTTGAGGAGAAGTTCCAATGGAAATGTAGGTACTTCATCGTCCACTCCCAAAGCCGTAACAAATCTCAAGTTTTCGATTCTTCCAAGACCACCGTCGTCTCTCTCTGTTTCGTCTAACAAATATCCACCAAGATCTTCCTATTCGGATGTCTCGACGTCTCAAGCTCCTGGTTAGTTATATACAGAGTTTTTGGTAACCATTAGACAATTTTTTGAGATTTTTAATGCTGATCTGTTTCTAAAAACTTTAAATTTTCCATTGATTCGTAGACACTACTGAGTGACAACCAATAAAACCTGGCCATATTAAATTACATCGTTTTGAATGTTTTCTGATTTACTGGGTACATCAAAAGATAATAAAAATTAAGATTAAAATTTCCATTTTAACTTTAAAATACTATTGAGATTAAGGGAACTTGCACTTGATTGAATACTAACATGCTACACTCAAATTTTTATACAGATTTTAACGATTTTTGGTATTGTATCTCAGAATTTGTGATTTTAAAATTACTACTTTCCAGTCGTTTCCAAGCCATTGGACTGATAGAGCTTTGATGGTTGTCACTCGGTATACAATACTACTCAATTTGAATAACTTAAAAAATTTTTAGTTCACGGAAATCGTAGAACTCGTCGCCTTTATACTCCCGAATCTCTGGAAGATCTTCCGGATTGTTATTATAGGCCTCCTGTTGTACCACCAGTTGTTGGTCCTTTACTGGATATGGGTTTTACTCGAAATCATATTTTGAAAGCCATTAGTGCAACTAAAAGTTCTGGCCAAATGAGTGCACATACGATTAGTATGTTGGCCACTTGGATGGTTGATCATCCATGTATAGAAGAAGAGTCTGCAGACAGATTTTTAGATACAGAGTCCTCGCAACAAGGATCCGAAAGCGAATACGACCACTTGGCAGAAGCCTCTGGTAATGGTGGATCGGGAATGCAATCTATACGAAAATATCTATTAACCGCCAATTATAATTCTAGAATGGTAAAACGTTTATAAATTTTTTTATTGTTTTATAGTAACTTGCCGTATATTTAGGAAAACTTTGAAACATCACTCTATCAAAGACAATCTGGAATGGGTTCAAGAAGACGAGCTTATACGGACATTAGGGGAGTTTTAAATGAAAGAATTGAGCGCGGAAGAGAAAGAATGCATGTTCGAGGTGAAGCTCATCCTTTACTTCATCAGTATTCTTTTGACGAACCTTCTACGGAAGACAGATATGGTGTTGTGGGTGTTTCTTTCAATACAAGACACCAGGTTAGTAAGTAACTCTGTTTATCCCAAAACTAACACAAAGTCTTTGATATTAGGAAGAAAATACAGCTTTGATGTGTGTTTTATGTGGCATGTATGTACCTTGTTTGTGTGTTCATATGGTCAATTTTCATCCAGGTTGTGGAGAATTGTGTGGAACCGACTTTTGTGGCATCGCTATTGGTTAGTAATTATTTAACGTTTTAATTCACTTATAACAACTTAATTTTTACTATTTTAGGACGCACATACATCCTTTGCAATGACTGTAAGAATAAATACGCGAGTAATAAAATTGAAAATAGAAGCAACACTTTTCAAGTTTCTGCTCCCGATATCTTCTTTGATCAAAATGGTAAGCGTTTGACCATCGTTTATGGATGATAAACGAAGGTGTTTTTTTACAGATACAACAGAAGCAGACGCCCAAGTGGTTAAGTTTGTCATGCCAGAATTTTCGACTATAATGAAAGTAAAAGCCTATTTAGGCATTAGGGACAATGGCAATCCAATTTGCATAACACCTAGCACCGATCCGTTGGGCACATCTGCGGTTGCAACAGATTCACAAGAATCTAACGTTAAAGACGAATATGAAATGAGATTTTTAGGTAACCAAGCTTCGTTACTAAAAACTTCCTACGACAGAATACAAGCCCATAAACATATAACTATTTCATTTCAAATTCTTTTATCTCGTTCGATTATTTTGAACATCTTATCACAACTTGCTACGAATACAAACTCCATTAACCTGGTGAAAAGTTTGGAAGTTATCGGACTGATGGACATTTGTAAAGTTGTACGTTTGATGGCATTAGTAGCTATGAATAGAGTCGAAATAAAAAGCAACAGTTTGTGCGAGCAAACTAGCAAGTCTACCTTCATTATTAAAAATCTCTGCCAATTACCTCCTGCTGCTAGCGCCTGTCTTAATAACTTGAGCATAATTATCGCGTCTCTTGCTCAGAACAACCCAGAATCTTCCAAATTAGTTGTTAATATGTGTACTAAAGATTTAATAATGTCAGCTTCCGGATCCGTTGTATCGACTTGCGGTTTTGCAGTGACTCAAGCTTTAGTCAATATTTTATCGACACACGGGGGTTGTTCCTTGATGGATTTACCTAAAGAAGACGTTCATATGAGTCCAATTACGAGTTATAAAAATAACGGCCCTTTAACTTTAGAAAACGCATTATCGGCTTATGTTTTATCGAAACGCAGCACTTCAGATCACAGGCAGTGGGCGGCCGAACAATTATTTAAGTGCATCGCTACAAAAACTCAAATATTATCTAACATTAACTCTGATCAAATTAATTTATCCGATTTGTCAAATTCGATCGATCAGAGAGATATTAGTCTGTTGGAAGGACACGAAAATAGAGTGGCCGTTTTGGCTTGGTATAAAAAAAAGCAGCTGTTAGCTTCGAGTGGTTTTGATGGTACTGTACGTTTATGGACTTATGATCAAAAAGGACAACTTTCCTTATGCTGCACTTTTGTGTTTCACGAGTCTTTGGACGTGTATGGCGCCGAATTGCAAAGTAAATTGGTCGGTCACATTAAATGGTCGCCTACTGGACGATATATTTCTGCCTCCATGGAAAGCGTCATCAACATCTGGCCAGTCAGCACTCCTGATGATAGCGAGGTTACTTACAAAGAGTGGTTTATTGACGATCAACATGAGTTTGTTAGTTGCATGGCGTGGCCAAAAAATAAGCTAAACGGTGATAATAAAACGGAATATTTGTTAGTTGGAAGAATTGATGGAACTATCTGTCTGATTTCGATTTGTGGTGGAACCAAAGAAAGCGAAATACTTTTAAATTGTTCTACTTCTTGTGGTAAGTATTAACTCGATCGTAATCGCCAAAAGGTTTTAACCGATAAATTCCAGCCGCTGTTCACCTAGATTGGTATCACGAAGAAGACTATTTTGCGATTGGTTTTATGGACGGAACGATTAAGTTAGGCCGCATATGCAATAATAATGACATAATAATGTTAAAAGCTCACGAAAATGCAATTACCTCCCTTAAGTGGGATTGTAGAGGTTTATTACTAGCTACTACATCGGTCGATATGTCTTGCAAAATTTGGCAAGAACAACAAGGCAAGTTGCTACTACTTTACACATTGGTACAGTCGTACGAACCAATATGTTTGGAATGGTCTCATCTTGTCGGTAAAAGTGACACTCCTTTACTTTTGGCGATCGGAACTGCTTTTGGTACTGTTTCGGTATGGGTTCTACCGGACATAGAAAACAAGGAAAGAGGAATACCTCAACAAGTTATGAATTCGCAAGGACATTCTTTTAACACCGTTGCGAGTTTATGTTTTGATGAAAGTGGATTGTTATTAGCTAGTGGATGTCTTAAAGGTCCAAGCGGCGTAGTTAACATTTGGTCGTTACATGATGGTAGTTTAGTATACACGAACACCGGATGTGGCGGTGTGGATACCGACGCATTGATTTGGTTAAACGACAACTCTCTCGCTGTAGCTTACTCCAGATCTAAATCTATCTCAATTTTGAAATACGGATTAGCGGATTTCTTAAACGACCAGTCATTTACGACGTCGAGAACGGCACTTTTGAAAAAAGGCATTCGTGGTTTAAAAGGCGCGCCATTTCTAAAAACGTTAATTTCTTGCCTACCTTTGATTTTAAGTGGTCAATACAGCACCGAAAAGAGATTCGTTCAAAACGGCATCACTCTAATGAACACCCCTTATTTAAAAAGCTTATCGTGCTTAGCGCTAATTTTAGATCTGGATAAAATTTTAGGTGTGCCCATCCGACCTTTCAACAATAAATCCGAATGTGAAACCACCAATAACTTTCAGTGGCTGCGTACATTAAGTTTAGTGTCTCAAACTGCAGATAGTTTGATAAAGCGCACCGTTTTACCAACACATTTGTTACATTTCGAACAGAACTTCCATGAAGACGATTCTAAAATGGAAGCCGCACAAAATAATTTGTGGAGCATACAACAAGACGAACAAATTATAAGATGGTTAACTCAGAAACCACAGGACTGGCAAATTGGCGGTAAATGTAGCGTATATATGTGGGGATCGCATAGACATGGACAATTAGCAGAAATTAACGGACACGCGTCTATACCGACTTTAGTAGAATCTTTTTCCATCGCTAAAAAAATTGTTTGTGGTCAAAATTGCACGTTTGTAATACAAGCTAATGGCACTGTTTTGGCCTGTGGGGAGGGTAGTTATGGACGCTTAGGTCAAGGCAATTCTGATGACTTACACTCTTTGAGCGTTATATCGAGTCTTCAAGGCTTTGTGATAGTGGATTTGGCAACATCGGTAGGTTCTGACGGTCATAGTTTGGCTTTGGCCGAAAGTGGCGAGGTATTTTCGTGGGGAGACGGCGATTTTGGAAAATTGGGACACGGAAATAGCGATCGACAAAGGAGACCTAGACAGATTGAGGCACTGGAAAATGAAGAAGTCGTACAAGTTGCTTGCGGTTTTAAACATAGTGCGGTTGTTACAAGTGATGGAAAACTTTTCACATTTGGAAATGGTGATTTTGGAAGGTTGGGTTTAGGTTGCACGGCTAATAAGAAATTACCGGAACGCGTAGTTGCGTTGGAAAATTATAAAATTGGACAAGTGTCTTGTGGTTTGAATCACACTGCTTGTGTCTCGGTCGACGGTTCAATCGTTTGGACTTTTGGAGAAGCTGAGTATGGGAAATTGGGCTTAGGCCATACTGTTACTAAATCGACTCCTCAACGTGTGGAAGTTTTATGCAATGTGGGAATTAAGAAAGTCGGATGTGGCACTAATTTGACCATATTTTTGACTAAAAGTGGCCACGTTCACGTATCCGGTATCGACAGAGTTCCGTTCCAATCTCATGCCAGAGAACATTCCGATTACAAACCTCAGCAATTAGCGGGACTAGCGGATTATTTTATCGAAGACTTCGCTTTAGGCGCCGAACACGTTTTGTTTTTAACCAATTCTGGTGTAGTTTTGGGTTGGGGGATGAATTCTGAAGGTCAGCTGGGATTACCTCATACCTGTTTGGTCAAAGAACCGGAAGTCTTAGCGATAAATGAAAAAATTAAACAAATATCAACAGGCCGAACGCATAGTGCAGCTTGGACTGCATCATCGTCTGTGCAAAGAACACCAGGAATTGCCTCTTCGTTAATTTTTGGATTACCCACTGAAATACCCTCGGAGTATAATCATTTACAAGGTCTGTCCATTAAGGCTATTCAAGCTCGGCTCAAATTTTTATATAACTTTTCCGACAAACTATATTCTTGTTGGTCTTTAATACCACTCGGAATTCAACAGTTTAGTTTCCAAATACCTCCCCTGGAAGGTCTTACTTCCCCAAAATTAAGACCCTTATTGGCTTCGAGAGTTTACACACTACCATTAGTGAGAAGCATTGGAAAAACTATGGTGCAGGGTAGAAATTATGGCCCCCAAGTTACTGTCAAACGGATAGCAAATAAAGGTTGCTAAATTCGTGTATTAGTTGTTCAACTTTTTATTTTAACTTTTTTAGGTCGTAAATGTAAGCCAATATTTATACAGATTGCAAAACAAGTCGTTGATATGAGACCGAGCGAATTAAGGTTGCCTTCTAGAGCTTGGAAAGTTAAATTGATCGGTGAAGGCGCAGACGATGCCGGGGGCGTTTTTGACGATACAATTACGGAAATGTGTCACGAAATTACTTCTGGTCTCGTTCCTTTATTAGTGCCAACTCCAAATGCCGTAAACGAAGAAGGTTTTAACAGAGACAAATATTTATTTAATCCTCAGATGAACTCTTCCCAACATTTGCAGTGGTTTAAATTTTTGGGTAATCATTTTTTTTTGATACTATTTGACGATTTGTTACTCGAAAAATTTTAGGAATTTTATTTGGCGTCGCTATGCGTACGAAGAAACCGTTACCACTTTCTTTAGCTCCTATGATTTGGAAATTGATCGTAAGCGAGCCTGTTACGAAAGAAGATATAGAAGATGTAGATTGTATGTATATTCAGAGTTTGCGCAGTATTCGAGATATTCATCTTTCTGGTGTCAACGAGTCTAATTTTCACGAAATTATTCCTTTGGAAAGTTTCGAAGGGACCAGTTGCAGTGGAAAGGTCAGTTTCAGTGCTATTTAAAAAATTGAGAGCTAATGCAAAAGAATCGTAGATTGTTCCAATAGTTCCTGGGGGTAGAAGTATTCCTTTATTGTTTAGTAATAGGACTCAGTATTTTGAGCAAGCAGTCCAATTTCGTTTACAAGAATTTGATGTTCAAATAGCCGCTTTAAGAGATGGCATGTCGGGCGTTATACCCGTACCTTTGTTATCTTTAGTTACCGCCGAACATTTAGAACAACTGGTATGTGGAATTCCTCACATTTCTGTGGCATTGCTTAAGAAAGTCGTTAGGTAAGTAAGTTGTGCGCTTCTAATGAAAATTTTGAGACTTTGATTTTTACAGATATCGCGAATTGGACGAAAATCATCAATTGGTACAATGGCTGTGGAATATTTTAGAGAATTTTACTAATAACGAAAGAGTTTTGTTTATGAGATTTGTTTCAGGACGCTCGAGGCTTCCTGCTAACTTGGCCGATTTGTCACAACGTTTTCAGGTTAGTAGATATTGCGCAAAATAACATCTGGTATTGGTGAAAACCAGTTTGTCTTAGACCACCCTTCTCCAATCTTGGGCAACCTTGTTAGAATTTTGGTTCGGTGGGCTCAATTTAGTATTCGTGCGTTTGTTATAGGTAATGGCAGTCGACCGTGTCGTAAATGGACTACCAACTGCACAAACTTGCTTCTTCCAATTACGCCTACCTTCTTACACAACTCAAGAAGTTATGGCCGAAAGGTTAAGATATTCGATAAATAATTGTCGTTCAATCGATATGGATAATTATATGTTAGCTAGAAATACAGAACAGGGACCAGGTTCTGACGACGACTATTAGTTGCTCTCTTATAATTGGAAGATACTATTTTAACATTTTATTTAAAAAAATAAATTTATAATTCTATATTTATCTACACTGTTACAAAATAAAATATTTTAATTCTTATTTAATGATGTTTAGGTATGATTTTTGTTGACTTATTTTGTTATAAAATTATTTGAAGTAGAACTGGGACCTGGCTTTTTAAAACATACTTCATTAGAACACCTTTCGGGTTTGGGGCGAACTTTACCATGCCCCGGTTCCAACGTGATTATTTGTATAAATTATACAATAAATATTTTTTCTCGTACAAAAATAGTTTGAATGAGCCTATTGTCTATAATATAGACTTAACTTCTTGTTGTAACTGCACAAGTACCAAATATAACTAATGAGAAGACGCAAAAAATTAAAGTATCTATACTTTCAGCTCTTCACCCATTATAGTATAAAAATATAAATGCCACTAACTTAGTACTACCCCTGTTAAATTCATAAGGTGCCATTCATAAAAATCTGAAGATGTCGATGGTTACTAATCTGTCACTTTTAGTACACTTTGGCATCCTTACATTAATAGTACACACTAATCCCCTTATATGTACTAGAAGTGTAGGTATTTAAAATATTTTCAGCATCCCTTCCAATGGTGGTTAATCGATATTTAAAGACCTAAAAGATCCTTGAATTCCAAACAATTGTTTACCATTTTTGTTCTCCATGGGCCGTTTAGATTCGTCAACTTTCCATCGAGACTCATCAGTTAGATAATCTCTGTGCGCCATTATTCTTTTAATCCATTCATCTTTAATGTCTCTCAATTTTCCCACGTTTCCGCCATATTCTTCTGGTAACAGCTCTTTCGGAATATGTTGGAATAACGAAGTTGAATTGGGCGAATGGAAATGTAACTAAACACGCCTAATTCAATATTTATCATTAAAATAAGCTATAATTTACCATTGCCGCTACCTCGCTACGCATGAACGGCTTGACAATGGCGAGGACTTTATCCAAAAAGGAAGGAACGTTGACGACGTGAATTTGTTTTAGGCGTACGGGATGAGCTTCCTTTAAAAGTTAAATTAAATATTAATCTAATCGTTTTCCCATTTTAGAACGAATTTTTTATACCTGGGTGTAAAACATGTATTTTTTCAATATGGGTAAAGTGGCCTTAGTTACGTGCCTCAAAGAAAATCCGCTCATGTCGAAGATTGGAATTTCACCATCTGGAAATTCTTGGTCAGAAACTAAACGTACGTCCGCTACAGCCAAAAAGGTTTTTAAAGAGTCCACAAAGATGTACTTATCCGGATCGTGATCGGCCAGTCGGTATATGAATAATTTGTAATTATTTTTTGTTAGTCTTGGTAAGGGTACCATATCACTAAAATGAAGAAAGTTATGAAGTGCGACCAAAATCGGTTTTGTTGAAGAAACGTACGTGACTTTTAGAACGTTTTGGATTTGTTTGCTCGTTGGGTCTCTGTTTGCAAAAATTTCTGGTGCTTGAGACCTTGCCGTGTAACATAGGTCAATCAGCTGTTTTGTTTTTTCTAAACTATGTTCGCAGCAGTGCAAGAATCTTTTTATGAACTGTTCGTCTGAAAAGAAAAACTAACAAATTCTATAACTCACACGTAACTGTGCTTACCTACCAATGTTTAATGGTAAATGGGGTTGTTTTAAGAGCCATTCTTGTATGAGTTTAACGTCGTCTTCTCTATCGATGGGTTGTTGCTCTGGTTCAGGCATAATTGATTATTGTAGTACTATTGTGGAAAAATATGAAAACTTGATTAATCAAGGTTTTATTTCGTAAATTGCAAGTCGTGACAACAACAATAATAATAATATAAGACGATGATACTCTACTTTTGTCTTATAAATCGTTCCGAGGTTGTTTACTAATTATAAAAATGAAGTTAAACTTGACTTTCATTAAAATCGAGTAATTACGTTACACTCCAAAAAAAATTTAATTGAAGAGTTGGAAGTTTGCGAAATTAGCAAAAAGCTAAAATTGTGAACAAAATGATAAACTGTTTGTTTTACGTTATTACTACTATTATACAATACTTATAAGTACATTTTTTTAGAAATTTATGTCAATTGCTTAGTAAATTTGAATTGTGCAATTGAGAATAAGCACGCTTTTTGTGCTGAGTGGTGAAAGTACTAGTACCTATAACTAAACAGGCGGAACATAACAATTTTTTTTTGAATGCGATTCTAAATTTCTACCATCATAGTTGAAGCGTTAATGCTTTTATTATGGATGTAAACTGGCACTTAAAGCTAATTGAATGAGACGTTTTCTCTAAGTAGAAGAAAGTTATTAAAATAGTAAATGCAAAAACTGTCTGTTAATGAGTGAAAACCAATTAAAAAGTTTCTGCATGAGAACCAAAAATTAATTTGGTAAAGTTCTGGGTTGTTTTAAGTACCTAACGAAGTTATTGGTGGTGATTATTCAAAAAGTAGCCCAGCCGAAGACGTTCTGCTTGGAAACATGCAATTTTGTTCCACTTTTTTATTTAATTCATATTATGTAGGTATGCAATATTGAATATTATTATGCATGCTGCAATCAAGATGCGATATAAACTTACTAAGTAGTATAACTACTTGTCTACCTTGAAAGAAAATCGCGCAGTATTTATTTTACGAGGTTTTGAGTACCCATTGCGTGTGTATAAGAAAAACGCAAGTATAGGTTTCGCAATCGCTAGTATTAAAGTAATAAAATCAAAAAGAAATGTAAAAGTTACAGTACTATAATAGTACTACTACATAACATAATCAACAACACAGGAGATTAGAAACCCATCAAACTATATCAAATGGCCTGATGTGGGAAGTTTGAGAAAAGGACGTTGACTGGAGTCGGACAAACTCTCTGGAGAAGTGAATCGTGTTAAAATTTAAAGCTCTAAAACTAACAGCGAGCGACATCTCGTGTGTAATGTAGTATAACTAATAACTGTTAATAAAGTTAGTCGATGCTTAATAACCAACCACCAACCACGTGTTTTAACAGGTTATGGGCCCAGTGTGTTTTTTATAAATTAAAAGGTGAAAACGGTTATTTAGTATAGCATCAGTATGGCTGCGAATTACATAGTTAATGTGCCTAAATTAAAAGGACGTGAAAACTACGATGACTGGACTTTTGCAATCGAAAATTTTTTAATCCTCGAGGGTCTTTGGAAGTGCGTGACTGAAGTAGTGCAGGCAGATGACGCCAAGGCCAAGGCGAAGATTATTTTGACGATAGATGCATCATTATACGTCCACATTAGAGAGACAAAAACGACAGTTGAATTGTGGTCCAAATTAAAATCAATGTATGCCGACTCAGGATTTACACGAAAAATAGGTTTACTGAGGGCGTTGATCTCTACGAAGTTGGAGGATTGTGGAACAATGGCTGAATACGTTAATCAAATGATGGAAAAGTCGCAAAGGCTGAGAAGTGCAGGATTTCCTATTGACGACGAGTGGGTAGGATCGTTACTTTTAGCAGGTCTACCTGAAAGATTCGCGCCAATGATAATGGGAATTGAACACTGCGGGATCAGCATAAATGCCGACTCAATAAAAACAAAGTTACTAGACATGCAAGACGAAACGGGAAACGGAAGCGGTGCATTTGCCACAAAAGGTTGGTATCAGAAAAGTCGACCAGGCGGCAGCACGGGTAGCAAACCGAAGGACTCCAAAAAGGTTAAGTGTTATAAATGCAAGCAAACGGGGCACTTTAAAAATAAATGCCCAAACGCAGTTGCATCAAACACAAGCGTGTCCAATGCGTTCAATGTAGTGTTCTTAAGTGGTAACTATGGTAAAAACAATTGGTATGTAGACTCTGGTGCGAGTTTTCATTTAACTGCTAATGAAAATTGGATGAGAAACAAGAAGGTTCCAGAAGATTCGAGAGAAATAATGGTAGCCAACGAAACTAAAATTGCAGTATCGTACATGGGTGATGTAGACATCGCGACGGTAGCAGAAGATAAAGTCTTTCAAATTACAGTTATGAATGTATCGTGTGTGCCTCAGTTGACAACAAATTTATTATCAGTCAGCCAATTAATCAGAAATGGAAATAATGTAAAATTTGACAAAGATAAGTGTGAAATTTTTAACAAAGAAAATAAATTAGTGGCAACTGCAGATCTGGTTAATGGAGTATACAAGTTGAACACCAAAATGGCACAGTGTTTGTTAGTTCCATCGACAGTAACAGGTCAAACGTGGCATCGAAGATTTGGACATTTGAACTGTAAGTACCTAGATAAAATGAAAAATGGTGCAGTAACAGGTTTGACTTATTCTGGCGCCGTAGAATGTAGAAAAGATAATTGTATTGTATGTTGTGAAGGAAAACAAAGCAGGTTACCTTTCTCAAATAAAGGCAGTAGAGCCAATACGTTGTTGGAAGTTGTGCATGCTGACGTCTGTGGTCCGATGGAAACGAAATCTATTGGTGGATCAAAATATTTTCTAATCTTAGTAGAAGACTTAAGTCGCATGGCTTTCGTATATTTTTTGCGAACAAAGGATGAAGTGTTTAAGTATTTTAAGGAATTTAAGGCAATGGTCGAAAATCAGAAGAGCAGTAAGATCAAAATCTTGAGGACTGACAATGGTGGTGAATTTTGTAGTTTCGAATTTGAACGTTTTTTAAAGGACAGTGGCATTATTCATCAAAAGACAAATCCCTATTCGCCAGAACAAAACGGAATGTCGGAAAGGCTAAACCGTACGGTCGTTGAGAAGGCAAGATGTTTGATGTTTGACGCTAACTTAAGTACAGAATTCTGGGCCGAAGCTGTAAACACAGCAGTTTACTTAAGAAATAGATCTGTAGCTTTTGGATTGAATGATAGAACCCCATTTGAGGTTTGGACAGGCGGAAAACCTGACGTAAGTCATATTAAAATATTTGGCAGTAAAGTCATGGTGCATGTGCCAAAAGAGAAAAGATTAAAATGGGACAGAAAAGCCGAACAACACATTCTTGTAGGTTATAGTGAAAATGTCAAAGGATATCGGATCTACAATGTTGAAAAGAAAAAGGTCATAACTAGCAAAGATGTCACAGTGATTGAAAATGTTCAGGAAGAATCCAGCATGGTAATTGAGAGTTCTGAAAACACACATGAAAATCCGGTTACTGACATGAGTGACATGTCAACCGAAACGCCATCTTCAGTGGGAGCTACTGACGAGGAATTTCTTTCAGCTGATGAAGAATCGAGTTCTAATAGTGATTCGAGTGTCGACTTTGAGATTCCTGAAACGAGTAGAAAGTCCGAACGAGTGCGGAAACCAAAGGTTTTCGAAGATTACGTCACGTACTTGAGCTTAAGTGAAGATTATTCTGAAGGCGATCCAGAAACAGTTCAGGAAGCTTTGTCACGACCAGAGGGTATAAAGTGGCAACAGGCGATTCAGGAAGAACTGAGCTCATTTGAAGCAAATGATGCATGGGAGCTGGTCGAAGTGCCTAAAGAAGGAACAATAGTTCAGTGTAAGTGGGTGTTTAAACGTAAGTGTGATTTCGAAGACAATGTGCGATATCGAGCTCGGTTAGTGGCAAAAGGATTCACGCAGAAACCGGGAGTTGATTTCTGTGAAACGTTTTCGCCAGTTGTAAGGTTTTCAACTTTGAGATTGTTAATTGCTCTGTCGGTTAAATTAAATTTGGAAATAAGTCATTTGGATGTAACGACTGCATTCCTGAATGGTGTTTTGAAAGAAACGGTTTTTATGAGATTACCCGAAGGTTATCGGATATCAGATGATAAAAATAAAGTTTTAAAATTAAACCGAGCAATATACGGTCTCAAACAGGCTTCTAGAGCCTGGTACGAAAGAGTAGATGTTTTTCTTAAAAATTTAGGTTATAACAAGTCAAAGTTAGAACCTTGTTTATTTATAAAGAAAAAAGGAAATTGTATCATTATTGTTGCTTTGTACGTGGATGATTTTTTTGTATTTTCGAATGATAATGTTGAGGTAGATATTTTAAAAAGGGGATTAGGATCTAATTTTAAAATTAAAGATTTAGGTCGTGTAAAACAATGTCTTGGTATGAGAGTCAATTACGATAAAGAAAATGGTGTTGTTACTTTAGATCAAGAACAGTATGTAAATCAGATTTTAAAAAGATTTAATATGTTCGATTGTAAGACAGTTCGTACGCCTATGGAACCAAATACAAATCTTGAAAAAGCTAACGAATGTAAGAATGAAGTTCCGTATCAACAATTGATAGGTAGTCTTATGTATTTAACAGTTTTGACTAGACCAGATCTTGCGTATTCTGTAAGTTATTTGAGTCAATTTAACAACAGTTTCGATGAGTCACATTGGAAACAAGCTAAACGAATATTGAGGTACTTACAGGAGACAAAAAATTATGGTTTGAAATTTTGTAAAGACAACTTAGAGTTGCAAGGTTTTGCAGATGCCGATTGGGCAAGCGATTCGAATGATCGAAAGTCGTATACAGGGTTTTGTTTCAAACTCTCAGGTTCCGTAGTATCGTGGGGTAGCACGAAACAAAAGACTGTTGCGCTCTCTAGTACAGAAGCCGAATATATGGCGGTTTCGGAAGCTTCAAAGGAAGCAATATATTTAAGAAATTTATTATTCGAACTAACTAGTAGTTGTTATTGTGTAACATTGTATAATGATAATCAAAGCGCACAGAAGCTGGCAGTAAATCCTATGTTTCATAAAAGGTCGAAACATATAGATGTAAAGCATCATTTCGTTAGAGAAGCTATTGCAAGTGGCCTAGTAAATGTAAAGTATTTACCGACAGCCGACATGCCTGCTGATATATTTACAAAGGGTTTGTGTTCACCCAAACATTATAAGTTTTTAGATTTGTTAGGAATTGTTAACATTAAGAAAATATTTGAATGAAATGTTAATTTTGAGCTAGTGGGAGTGTTAAAATTTAAAGCTCTAAAACTAACAGCGAGCGACATCTCGTGTGTAATGTAGTATAACTAATAACTGTTAATAAAGTTAGTCGATGCTTAATAACCAACCACCAACCACGTGTTTTAACAAATCGAAGGGTCGTGGGTCGTGGCGTCGATATTATGTGGTTGAGAATCAGACTATTACTTTAATTACTTTGTTTTCGATGGGCAGAAAAATACACCAAACAAATATGCAGACATAATATATTGCTTAAACCGTTTGTAAGTTAGTCCTTCCAAAAGGTGGCGATCTAACGGTTTGTCCATCAAAATATTGCTTCCATGACGAGTTGGTGAGAGTTTTAGTGGGTAGGAGTAGGTCTAAATCCCCAATTTTTTAATCTTACGCCCTTTCTTCCCATCTCAATTTTTAGAGTACCTAAAGTGAACATGTGTTGTCTCTTATAAGAGCGTCACTTGAAAATATCATAATAAACATGAAATGAAATTTTAATCCATCGCGCCAACTTCCAACTTTTACGCGAACGAGTAGCTTGTAGTGTGTAAATCGAATTATTTGAAATTAAGTCAGTCATGTGGATTTTGGTCTGAAATTTTAATAAGTAGATTATAATAATTATGGGAAAGTTATTGTAGGTACCTAGTGACAATATTGTTTTTTTGTAGTCAAAGTATTATTTCATATTATGTAATTCTTTGGATAGTGCGTAATAAATTTTTTTGTAATTTTAATTAGATTTTTTGAATAATTGAATACCAAATCTTCCATCTTCAAGAAGTTTATTAAGTTGTAATTTATCATGTTATCAACTTACAATAGGTACTATCAATATTGATAAGATAAGTTAGGTACAATAGTATAAATACATCTTCTCTATCTTAAGTCTTGCTTAAATTGAGGGTAGGTGATAAAAAAATTAAAATTTAATTCCTGCGATTTACGTACTTAAGTTAAGTCAAAAACAACCATCGATCTATATACTAACGAATTGCACGAGAAAGTTAATTTAGAAAAGTGCGCCAATTGATTGTTTATGCCTTTCATTCAAATAAAATAATTGCGTAGAAAGCTTTTGTGAAGTTTATAATCTCAAACTTAATTTTTCATTGGCATAATTTCTCATTAGCAGTAGGTAGTACCAAATGATTTTTTTAAATAAAAAATGTCTGTTTAGTTTTGCGTTTTCTACAGAATCTAATTTTTCGAATAAGGGCCGACTAAAGCTTGTGTCCCCATTTCATTCAGAGATAATTATTTTATCGGTACATAAACTTTGATTTATTCAAATTTTGCTTACCTAAGAAGAAAAAATAATTTTTTAAGTACTTACGTGGAGCACCGAAATCGCGAGTATTCTAATCCAAACTATAAATTACACTAACTGCAAAAAGTTTACGACTATTATTATATTTAACTTTCTCAAGATTTAAGAATTATAAGGTCAATCACTTGCACAATAGGTACCTACCTATATGAATAATTATTATTTTATTATAGTGGTAGGTAAATAATTGCTTACTCTGCACTTAAGCAGGTATACAGTGTATCTGCGGAAAAAGCGCATAAACGCGATAAAATCGTTCCTCTTCCTCGATTGGCGGAAGAGGTACGATGTCATCGAATATTTTTTTAAATAACAAAATAACATAATATATTTTGGGGTAATTTGGTTGGATAGGTTTTTTTCTTTATAGGGCGTTAAAAACATAAACGGTTAGGCAAAAAAAATTGTTTGCAAGTAAAATTAAATTACTGATTATAAAAGTAACTTGATGCAGTTTCTAATTGATGCTTTCTTCCATTGATATTTTAGAAATTCCAGCGATTTTTTTTGATTATCTAGTATTAATTAAAATCAAATAATGAACAACGACTTGCCGACTTGTACCTACATACGAAACCAGTTTAGAATATTATTGTGCATTGCTACCTTTAATTACTACAAATGTCATGGTAATTAAAACGCAATGGTCATTGTTAATCAATTATTTACCTCACCTTAGTTTAAATTAAATCAAATTGCTTTCCTATACAAAGTAGTTTCTTTTCACTACATATTTTGCTTCAAATCTTATCCTATGATATACATATTACATTATAGTACTATCTACCTATACAGGTTTCACAAGTTTTGCAGAAGGAAAATCACGTTGGGGTACTGACGTTAGTATTAATTCACAAAAGCAACATTATTTTGAGTTTTTAAAACGGCCACTTACTGCAAATTTCATATTTTAGAATTAAATTAAATTTAGGAAGCCGCTCTTGCGCAAAATTAAATTAATTAGATATAATTGGTAGAAAAGAAAAAGCTACAAGATATTGTTGAAATGTACCGGGTGTAAACTACCATCGATGAACCCTGACGATTCTTGATATAGTTTCAAGCTAGCAAGTTTCATTCAATTACCAAAATAAAAATCGTAAACAAAAATTATTCATTTATTCTTTTTACACACGTAATCTGAAAAGGTTTTTACATTAAAATTTTACTAGTTGCACAAATTAAAATGTATTAATTTGCAGTAATTATTCCTTTAAAGATGATATATCCTCTATATCATGACACTTGTTCGTAGGTGCGTTGGTGAAGAGACTTCCTAAAACGTAAAATAATCAAAATCAAAATTAGAAATGATAAATATTATTGTATAGTACCTATAAACTTTTTCTTCCCTTTATCATTACCATTCACAATTACTTTACATTCGTTAAATTTTGAAATTTGAAAATCTAAACACCTAATAGTTTCGTCTAAATTAATTCTGCTCGTAGACGGATATATATAAGGTTTTCCAGAAAATGGATTTATAAAATCCGCCCAATATCCAGATTTTAGCAATTTATTACATATATTACAAGCAGTTAACACAAACTAAGGTATAATTTCATTATTGTCAATATGTGTAACTCCTATAGTATACTTACAGTTTGTGCTAATTTCTCATTTTCAGTTTCATTACTTCTACGTAATAGTTTAATATCTGGTTTTAAAGTTATCGTAACCACAGAGATTTCTGACGAATATAAATTATTGCTAGGAAATAAGTCGCAAATAGTTTGACGTAGGACCGTGGGGCATTCTTGCACTTGATATAATATATTTTCGTGATTAGATTCGATCTTGGAAAACTAAAAAGTTGGAACAATAAGGTTTAAACTTTTGCATAATTTCAATATTTACCGTAGTTCGTTTGTCGTACCATGCCGGACTTACACCGCCGGGTAAAAAAAAAGGAAATCCGCTTGGAGATGCCAATATTTCAAAGTTAGGATCTCTCCATACCAATGCCCTTTCATCTTGAAGAGAAAGAAATATATTGCATCATATATATCAGAGGTTATCTTAAAAATACTATGCACTAAAAAATACCTTTGGACGTTCGCGATTTTATTACTTTATATTGTAATTCGACATTGTTACTACGACGTGATAAATTTTTCAAATGTAAATTTATAGGTTTTAAATTTTTAGCTAATTTTGTAATTCCTATAAAACCTATGATTGACATATTTTGACATATATACACTTAATTTGGACAATTTGGTAATTTTGACATTTGACGTTACAATAAAGTTTTTGTTTTAATAGTCTTATTTCCATTCGTACCTTATTTTTCTTCCTTATCTTACTATTATTTAAATAGTAAAAAATTAATTCGGGCCCATAATTTATTAATTCACTAAAAACTTTACAGCCGCACTCTTTTATCGTTTTATTGATTTTTTGTCTCTGTCTAAACAACTCTGCTCCGCCATCTTTTGTTTTCTAAAATAGAAACAGAAAAACACTAGGAAGAAATAAGAAACGAAGAAAGACTACAACCAACAACCAACTACAACACTACAAAGGGTGGAAGAGAAGTTTAGTTGGGGGGGTGTCTTTTGATGTTTCTAATTTAATAACAATGCTATTGAAATAATGAACGTGTTGCTGTTAAAATAACATGTAACCGGTTAAAGAACCATCTCACTTGATAACGATTTATTTTAAAGAGTCAAGGAGTGTAGAGTGTAGTTTATGTGGATTAGGTTTGTGTTAATTTCATTGAAAACCAAAAAATGAGTAAAAGACGTCGGACGAGCTCCATCGCGAGCAGACAAGAAGAAGATTCTTTAGATAGCATTGAGGCCTCCACTAGTAGCGGCCCGACAATGCGTAAAAGAAGTAAAAAGCAAGATCCTGTAAGTATTTCGATATTAAAAAGCCATTAGTTATATAGTTATCAACCCAATTTTAGATGGAGTTATGCCAACAGTTGTACGATGTAATTCGTAACTATAAGAAAGAAGATGGCACACTTTTATGTGATTCTTTTATTCGTGCTCCTAAGCGTCGACAAGAACCGGGATATTATGAGGTTGTCAACAACCCTATAGATATGTTAAAAGTGCAACAGAAATTAAAAACAGAAGAATACGAAGACTTGGAAGACTTGCAAAGTGACATCGAACTAATTGCTAGTAATACTAAAGCATTTTACAAACGAAACTCGCAAGAGTTTCGCGACGCTACAGATTTGCTAGAGTTATTTTTGGCCAACAAAAATAGGTTAGTAAAGTACCTACTCAATTTAACCATTTGTTACTTAAAATTGTTCTAGATTGTTGGAGAGTAAAGATAATGACGATGAGCCAAAAGGAAAAATTATTTTAAAAGTTGGCAAACTTGCGAGAAAAGCTGCCGCTGCAGCCGAAGCTCGTAAACAAGAATCCGATCAATCCGAAGATACATCAGATGTTCCCATGGATGAGGATGTAAATCCTTACGAAGAATTATTTACGGCCGTTATGACTGCGGCCGATGTAGACAACAGAGCTTTCCACACTGCCTTCCAATTACTTCCGTCGAAGAAAAAATATCCAAAATACTACGAAATAATCGAAAGTCCGATTGATTTAAAAGTAATTGCTATTAAAATACAAAATTGCGATTATAATCATTTAAACGAACTCGAAAAGGACCTGCTTTTAATGTGTAGAAATGCTTGTCTGTTTAATGAACCCGGTTCGCAAATTTATAAAGATGCCAAGACTTTGAAGAAGATTATAAGTAGTAAAAAAATTGAAATCGAACATGGAAAATATACAAACGCTAAAAGTAGCGAACGAATTCGAAACAAACGGTTAAGAGGTAGTACTACACTTTCTGCAGTCACTGCAGCCCTGCAAGATGAAGATACAGATAGTGACGAGTTTGAGGAACCAATAGAGGAAGAAGAAGTAAGTAAATAAAAAATATAAAATTTGAGTTGCAAATTTTTAAATTTTAGAGCGATACTTTTGATTCCGATAATCCCCAATGGCAACTGTACGAAGCTGTACGGAATGTTACTAGCGGTACTAGTATGTCTGGTATTCCTCTAATAGAACCCTTTTGGAGATTGCCGTCAAAGCGTTTTTATCCAGATTACTACAGAGAAATCAAGAATCCCGTTTCGTTGACGCAGATTAGAAGAAAACTTGTTAACAACGCTTACGGTACTGTAAGTGAAGTTGCTGGTGATTTAACGATTATGTTTGAAAATGCCAAGAAATACAATTTACCCACTTCAAAACTTTACAAGGTAAGGCAGTAGCTTTGTTTTGTATGAAATTAACCGGAACGCTTTTAGGATGCAGTTAAGTTACAGAAAGTGATGCAGCTGAAAGTTCAAGAGCTACTTGATATAGATCAGGTAACACACAGAGTCACTAACAAAACGCAAAAGGTATGCTAATGCACTGCTTTGTTATGCTGCTAATAATTTTGTATTTGTATTTCTATTGATTAGTTTTTGATAATTATTATAGCTGTGTGTTCTCATTTTAAATTGCAGGTAAAGTGAGTTACTTTAGTATATTACTGGTTGTTGAATTTTGAAAGTTGAAGGGAAATTCTATGTTTACTTCTACATAAATATGCCAATTCTCCCTTCTGTACTCCTTTAGTTACCTAAACTGTTACATAATCAATACATTGAGCTTTTTGAAATTCTAAAAAAGTCCCATTTATATTGAATGAGAAAACAGTCATACCTTAAAAATAATTTGGAAGAGTAAACTTATTTTTAATTGTATTAGTTTCAAGGGACGACTGATTATCGAATTAAATAATATAATTTTTAATTTGATTTTTTGAGCGTTTTAAAGGGCTAAAACTAAAAACACTCACGTGTAGTTTTTAAGGACATAATATTAAGGTTCCTAAGTTTGACCAGCATATATTATGCTTGTATCAAGAAAATCAACACAGAAGGGAGAATTAGTTAATCTAAAAATGAACACTAACTACTTTCCCTATGTCAAATTTTAAAATTCTATCAACTTGTAGAGATAATATGATATGGAAATTGATAGTAAACAATTATAAAGAGTAGTGTTGTAGCATACAAAACGAATTAATCTTTTCCGACAGGTGTTAGTTACTAATTTGTTGACTTCATTTCTCTTTTTTTGAATTTGAGTGCACTATTATCCCGGTTGGTCTTTTAATGCATAAGTTCTTTATTATAGATTAACAGTTAACGGTGTATATTTAAAAATTAGTTACAAATTTTTAAATATTTAGGGTTAATTAGTTAGATAGATCTAATACGTTGTAAATGAACCCCAACATACACACATAAGTGAAAAAACTTTAAATGAGAAAATTTGTTTTCCACCAAGCGCCTCGGGAATCGAACCCCAGACTTTGCTATTTCCGGTAGCACGCCTATACCTAATACGCCAGGCGGTTAACATAATTTTCTTAGCAATCCGGCATTGTTTAAATGCGTCGAGAAAGCGAAATATATATAAATCAAATTAGTATGCATACAACAATCATACGTGAATAAATTACAAATTTTTAGGGTTAATTATTTAGATAATTCTAATACGTTGCAAATGAACCCCAACATACACACATAAGTGAAAAAACTTTAAATGAGAAAATTTGTTTTCCACCAAGCGCCTCGGGAATCGAACCCAAGACTTTGCTATTTCCGGTAGCACGCCTATACCTAATACGCCAGGCGGTTAACATAATTGGAAAACAAATTTTCTCATTTAAAGTTTTTTCACTTATGTGTGTATGTTGGGGTTCATTTGCAACGTATTAGAATTATCTAAATAATTAACCCTAAAAATTCAAGTATTACGTAAGCAGATTTTTTACAATTATTTACCCCCTCCTCCCCCTTGTCAGCAAAAGTAAGCAAACCTCTTCCCCTCCCCTCCAATGCTTACGTAATCATTGGTACCTATATGCATTTTTCTTTTAATTTAATTAATCTTTTAAACACATGTGTGTTTTGTTTTCTTGCCATTTGTGTAAAAAAGTAAATAATAACTGCTGACGTAATCACGATATCGACCCCCCATCCCCCATGTCATCAAAAATAAGCAAATCAAAGACCCCCCCCCCCCGCCCCTTTCAAGCGCTTACGTAATACTTGAATGGCCCCTTGGTGGAAAACAAATTTTCTCATTTAAGGTTTTTTCACTTATGTGTGTATGTTGGGTTCATTTGCAACGTATTAGAATTATTTAAAAATTAGTTTGGCATTATAAAACAGAATTAAACTTGACTCACTATTCAGTCCTCTAGATCTATATACCTATTAGAAAAACCATAATATCCTTAATCCTGAGTGTGTATGGATTTAACGTATCGTTACTGTTTTCTCTGCTAATCCGTTTCTAATGGATTTAACGTATCGTTACTGTTTTCTCTGCTAATCCGTTTCTAATGGATTTAACGTATCGTTACTGTTTTCTCTGCTAATCCGTTTCTAAAATCTTAATTAGCGGAAGTTTATAACATTTATTATAGGACACGGACAGCGATTTAGATAGTGAAGAAAAAGTGCGTAGGAAACCTGGCCCAAAACCTAAGCATCTAATTACGTTTATGCCTACACCAGGAAGAGGACGGCCACCTAAAGAACCTCTATCTCTTAAAAGGCGTCTACATGCGCTGACTAAATTTATGTTGGATTATACGGTGCGTATTAACCTTAAAGTGACAAACAATCCTTTTGATAAAATCTTTTTCGTGTTGTGTAATTTAATAAACAATTTTTTATGATTAGTGCGAAGACGGCCGAAAACCGATGTTGGCTTTCATGGAAAAACCTTCGAAGAAGTTGTATCCAGAGTATTACGAAGTAATCTCGGAGCCGATCGATTTGTTAGAAATCGAATCAAAAATTAGAGCTGAGCAGTATTCAAATGAGCACGACTTAATTAACGATTTCAAACTGATGTTTTCTAATTGTCGACAGTTTAATGAAGAGAATTCGAATATTTACGAAGACGCGAATTTAATGGAAAAGGTGTTGATGGAAAAAATAGGTCTTCCCGTTAACACGCCCGAAAAGGAAAAGAAAAATGTTGTGAGAATGTACGCAAGTTTTTTATTTTTGTATTTTTATTGCAATAACTAATAATTTTTTGTTAGTGTTAGACCGAGAAAAATTTTGACTCCCACCGAGAAGAATTGTAGGGCCTTATACGATGCTGTTCGCGATTTTAAGGAACCGAAGGCCAACAGGCAACTATCCATGATCTTTATGAAGCTTCCATCGAAATTGGTAAGTTTAGCAGTTGGAGTCAAATCAAAGTTTACTTAATAAATCTCTAGGATTATCCGGATTATTACGAAGTTATCAGAAATCCAATTGACATGGAGAGAATCGCGCAGAAAGTAAAAGCTAGTTCGTACGAAACGTTAGATGATCTTGTAACTGATTTTATTTTAATGTTTGATAACGCTTGTAAATATAATGAACCAGATTCAAAAATTTACAAAGATGCTTTGGTTTTACAACGGGTGTGCTTGCAAACCAAGCTGCAGCTAAAGGAAGACGACGATACTGTTCCGGACGTACCAGCTGCAATTCAGGATTTACTGCTAAACCTTTTCACAACAGTGTACAACCATCAAGATGCCGAAGAGCGATGCTATTCTGATTCGATGGCCGAACTACCTGAACACGACGAAGTTGATGGAAAAAAGTACGTTATCTTTCAATTAATACTCAACTTACAATTAAACGTCTCATTATAGGGTTAGAGCTCTTTCTTTGGACCTGATAAAACGTCGACTAGACAAAGGTCTTTATAGACGTCTAGATACTTTTCAAGAAGATATGTTTGCTTGTCTCGAAAGAGCTCGAACTGTATCAAGGTCTGATTCTCCAGTATTCGACGATTCCATTGAGCTTCAATCGTATTTTATAAAGCAACGTGACGAATTGTGTAAGCATGGAGAATTATTGCAGTCTCCCGCATTTAACTTCACGTTGCTCCACCTTACGTCAAACGTCGAATCGTTAAGACAAACAAAATTAATTCGCGAGTCTTACGAGGATGAAAATGAAACACGCAGTTCCGAAGATTCAATTATTAGAGATTCAAATCTTATAACTTCGGGCGATTCTATGACAGTTAATCAACAGACGTATAAAGTTGGCGAGTTCGTTTATATGGATTCGAAGGAAAAGGGTATGGATCCGCATATTCTGTTAATCGAGCGTTTATGGACTAATAACGAAGGTCAAAAGATGTTGTATGGAAATTATTATTTGAGGCCTATCGAAACGTATCATGTTACTACGAGAAAGTTTTTGGAGAAGGAAGTTTTTAAATCTGATACTCATCTTGCTGTTCCGCTGGAAGAAGTTAAAGGGAGGTGTTGCGTTATGAACATTAAGTATTATTATACCATGAGACCCGAAGGTATGTGTTTTTATCAAATAGTCAAGTTTTCTTTAGTTTATAGTGCCATTTTCTGTTATACTTTACTTTCCTCTTTAATATTTCGACGAATAATAACCTTTTTGTATTATTTCAAGGTTTTGACGAAAAAGACGTCTATGTGTGTGAGTCGAGATACAGCACAAAAATTCGTACTTTCAAAAAAATGAAAGTGTTTCCCGAAACACCTGACTTGATATTGGTGGCACGGGACATTCCTTTGGAACCAAGAAGAGTCGTGTCTGTATTTAGAGAGCGCATAGAAAAGCATAAGGACGAATTAGCCGAATTGCAAGAACAAGAAAAGCTACTTGAAAAGGAGAAGCCTGTAAGAATTTATCTATTTCGATTATTTTGGAGTTTATTTTATTTTTTAAGAATGTTGTGGCGTTTTCAAGCATGGAACTTGATGATGGTAATACTTACTATGAACAGTATAATACAATTTGTAGCGGAGTAGTTAAAACTGGTGATTTTGTCTACGTTGCTGCTGATGGTGGTAGACAAACTATTGCACAAATTGATACCATTTGGGAAACCAAAGAGTAAGTTTACTACTACTTATGCTTTATGCCTTTTTTATGGATAACCTTAACTCACTTTGTGTGTCACCCTTTAGATCTAGATGTAAACTCTTTTCAAATGAGCTTTTATTGTATCCTGTATCATTTATTTAGTTGCATTTTCAGTGGTAAATGTTATTTCCGAGGTCCTTGGTTTATTACTCCCTTAGAAGTACCACATGCTCCCAACAGAAAGTTTTACAAGCAAGAAGTCTTTTTGTCGACTCTAGAAGATACAAATCCTCTTGTCAGTATTGTTGGAAAGTGTTGTGTTTTAGACTACAACGATTACATTTCTTGTAAGTGAAATTTACCTCTTTCGAGTTTATAAAACAATAATTAATTTATAGCTCGTATAACTGAAATAATGGAAAGTGATGTCTTTATAAGCAGTTCTATGTATGACGAAATCAACAGACAGATTCAAAAATTACCTATAGACGGTTTAAAAAAGTATATTCACAGTGATGCGGTGACCGAGGATGAAATATATTATTTCCCAAGACTAATTAGTCCTCCAAAGGTATCATTTAGCTTGTTTTAATTGCAGCTTGCTTCTTTTGTTTTTTAACATTAATTTAATGAAATTTTTCAAATATTCTTTGGAGTTAGACATAATTTCGTTAATTAATTTTGCATGCGTATTATTTTAATTTAGAAAAACTAAACTTAGAACTAATTTAAGCTCACTTCTACAAATAATCTTTGAAATCGAAATGTACTCGTGGAGTAATTTTTCTTATTGCTTTAGCACGAGTTTGCATGCTTTAATTTGCAAATATTTAAAAACAAAATTTAAAAGTTTGAGAACTTAAGACTGCTTTTTCATTTAAGTTAGTGATACGAATTGAAAAGAAAAAGTTAATGCATGTATGCAAATGAGCTGCTCTAACTGTGTGTTTTTGGTATGAAATTGGTGTGTTGCAGGTGGGCAGTGATGTTGCCCAATTACAGCCTGATACCATCAAACCACAAAATTCTTCTGTAGTTGAAGTTGTGAGTAGTTTTTTTTATATTATTTGTTATTTCCGTTTAAACAAAATTATGTATTTTTATTAGGAAAGGAACAAAAAAATTGAACTCAAATAATGCAGAAAATTTTGAAATTTTTTGTAAATCCATAATTAAGTAGGAGGTAATTACAATTTGTAGGGCATGAAAAACTTGTACATAGTAAATTTACACTTTTATAATATTGATCCTATATTTCTTAGCCCGTGGTTTTGATGGTATGTTAGGTTTGCTCTTTGAAATGATTATTCATCATTGAATCTCTACGTAAATATTTTAGTCCTGTAAAATTTGTTTCTTATGAGGAGTTTTTGGGATTTATTTTTGATTGGTTAGTTGATCTTACATGTTACAAAATTTAAAAACAACTTCATAATCAGGAGACAGCATGCCAAATTAGACTAATCTCCGGTTTCGAGAGCTGAGGCTAAAAACGGCTACCAAGTGCTTTTTCCACCACTTCGTTTGCCAGGTATGTGTGCCCAAGATATTCCTTGGCAACAACTACAAACTGGAATGGATCGATTTCACTTTTGATTGGTAAAATATTGGGATGACTTCGCGATTCATTTATTAAACTACAGAGTTTGACATTGCCATCCAAATATAATTAATTTCATCTCGATCGTTTTTCTAGAGGAAGTTTACATGTGCTCTTAAGTCCATGGACATACAAGCTAACTGACAACAACGTAGTGGCATTCCTAAGAGATTGTGATTTTGATCAGAGACCTCCTAATAGGTTTCACTTCTCTTCTCAGTTTTCCAATTATAATAAATTACATTTCCGTTTAAGTGATTGGGAATTCGCCTATAGATTTTGAGATTGTTGCCTTTACTAGAGTGTAACACATTTGACGAGCAATTTATTTTGTAGTTTAAAGATCACACGTGAAAGACAGTAAACGCCACTAATCACTTATTGTTCATTTTGTGCACTCACATTTTGTACGGCAATCATCTTTTTACATTTACATTAACATTATATTTTTCTACTGTATATAATTAAGTTTAAAAGATTTTAAAAGGTACACTGTATGTATAGGTAATGGAAAATCTTTCGAACCGTGCCCTTGAAGAAGTTAATCGGCTATTACAAAAAATTCTCACAATTGATTTCAGTAAATTGAGTGGATCTTTGTAAGAACTAATTAAAGTTTAAGCTTAGTCTTTTCAAGACGACGGTTCGTGAGGTTTGCAACTTCCTATAGTTTTAACTATTAAATTTGACTTAAACTGATAATATTATAATAGTAATTATTTTTTAGGAAACTTTACCAGTTATAACAAAAATGACCGACATGGAAGTTTTGATTGAGGATTCCTTAGATGGCGGTCCTCCATCCGTGGGTTCGGGTGAGATTCCCACGACTGTACCCGTGCCAGCTGGTAACAGTACCGTGGTTGCACCTACTCCTCCTAAAAAGGTAGGAACTTGCTAGAAGTTTATCAAGTTATGTGCATGAGGTTTGTTGCGTGTACGTGGTACATTGTGATAATAGTAAATTTGCTAGTTCGCTGCCTTAATTTTTTTAAGTTCATTATTTTAAATTTTTTATTGTTTATAAATTTATTAATTTTGTTACAAAAATTATTCCATGAGTTAAGAATTGACTTTTGGTAAACGAAGCTAAAAAAATTGCACTATAGGTATTAGGTGGTATTAGGTCGTTTCAATTAAGGATAAAATGTTAAAAATTTTGATGACATAGTTTTATGATCGACTTAGAAGTGCTCATCACATAAATGTAAACCTTAACTTGAATAAAGAGCGTTTGTGTTTGCACTTCTAAGTATTGACTTATGTAAAAATGAGAAAATTAAAAATGCACCTATTGAAATTATGATCCTAACAAGCACCCATTCTCCCCTGCAGAAATCGAACAAGAATAAATTAGTGACGGGCTACATTTTGTACTCTCGTGAAGTAAGAAAAAAAGTAGTACAAGATCATCCCGAGTCGGGTTTCGGCGACATTAGTAGATTGGTAGGTAACGAGTGGCGTTCGATACCTGCACACGAAAAGCAATCCTGGGAAGAAAAAGCGTCTAAAATGAACGAGGAAGCTAAAGCTTTACTCCCGGTCGAAGAGTGTCCGAGTCCAGCTCCACCTCCACCTGTCGATCAAGTGAGTTCTTTTTGTTAATATTTTGCACGTTCGTTTTTCGTAATCTTGCGTAATTTATAAACAGTGCTCATATTTTTATGTCGACTCTTGTAAAATTCTTATGATATTTTACGAATGTTTTAGGGAAGAAGCTATTTTTATTTGTTTTTTTTTAAATTTATTTTGTTTATTTAATTTTTTACGCTTTGAATGGATAGTTGAGCTAAAGACGATTAATCTTAAGGTAATAATGCATTTATTGTTGTTATAGATATTTGAGTGTTTATGGGATGGATGCGATTATCAATTTGAAGAGACATCAGATTTAATCGATCATTGTGTGAAAGATAATAAAGACGTTCAGGGTCACGTTCAGAGCTATTTTCAATCTAATCCAGATTCCGAAATGCACTGTATGTGGCGTAATTGTGGCAGAATAAATAAGAAAAATATACAGCCATTTCCCAATTTATCGAGATTGCTTCGACACGTTCGTGACATGCACATAAATAAAGGAAATGGACGCGTTGTACCTCCACCAGATAGGAGCAAGTATGTAACTTATTTAAATAAAAGCAAACTTTTAAATTCTTTATGATCACATTTTTTATGACATAATTAGGAATTATATTGGCGGCCGAACGATGCCAGTTTTGCAGCCGATTGTTTCGACGACTGCCGAAATTTTAGCTGGTTCGTTCCTATTTAATTTCAGATAGTTGCATGTGCCTGAGTTTAGCCATTCCAGGATGTGTCACATTTTATAATTTTTTTTATAATTTTTTAACTTTTGTTAGTAGTGCATTGTTGATTTGCTGTGTTGTGGTAGGAACTTCAAGCCTTCGAGTAAGCCTGCAGCTATTTCTCGCCCGACCCCTACTGCTACCCCTAATCCTTGTGAGTTATATATTTTTATTATTTTTTAAATTAGTTGTGCACGACTTATATTTTAATTTAAAAATTGTATCATAGTACAGTGAAATTAGTTCGAAAATAAGGAAAAAATTGGGTGGTTTATGAAAATTTGTATGTGCCTATAAAGAGATCCATATTTTAAGAAACCCATGAGTTATTTGGTTAGGGGTAATCTGGAGGACCTTTCATTTTTGAGCACAATCGTGAAAACATTGGAATTTTGAAAATGTGCATAAACCCCTCAGTTTAAATGAATGTATATGTCAGTCAATTTTTAACGTGCAGTAATAAAAATCACATCAAATTAAAGAAGATTTGACGGGCTTTTAAACAGATCTGAAGACATTTTTTGATAAAACTGGTACTTTACAAAGTGTTGACCAAAAATCAATTTTAGTTCTTCTTTTTACACCTCTTACACCCGACGTTCATCTCTTTCAACTAGGGACTCGCCGTTGCCTTAAATTATAGAACTTTTTATACGTCTGTTCAAATTTTCATTAACTAATTTTAACATAATTTTATTGTACTATGAGTTTGGGCAATGTAGAGTAAGCCATGTAATGTAGACATTTAATTTGATTTAGAAAATAATTTGCTTAACCGAATGAAATAGTAGAGTTACAAAAATGTACTGTAGAAGTCGGTAATGGGATTTTATAAAAATTGAACTTGATTCACGATTAATTTACGAATTTTTTAATTTTTTTGCGGACGGATATACAGCGGCTAGTAATACATTTAATTCGACGACGACTATTTGTACGACATCGCCCAGTTCAGGTAATCATTTTTATTTAAAACGACAACAAGTAGTGTTAATGTATATAAGTAATATTTCTTTTACGTTTGTTAACTTATCTTTTAACTTAGCTGCGCCTGCACCAGCTGTAGTGACTCCTAAGCCTCAAGACCCGATGTTTATATCTGTGCCACCGAGACCTCAACGAGTACTTCACTCGGAAGCTTACATAAGGTCAGTCGGTAATACCATTGATTATACAGTATAATGTGTAATGGTATAATGTATAATCAATGGTAATACTAAATTGCGCTTTTTAATCGACTATTAATTTTTGCAGGTACATCGAAGGTTTACACAGTGATAATAGATACGTGTCGCCTTGGGAGAAGACATTAAATGCCACTCGCGAAAATACCCCAGTTCCAGATATGGATAAAATTAATTCCGTATCTACCTGGTTAGGCAAAAGACAACCTGAACAGCATGAAGACGTAATTAGCGCCCTTTGGGAAATGAGAAATCAATTATTGAGAGATTCTCTTGGACTTTATAAAGCTTTATAATTTATAATCATTATATCCTAAACATTAATTTTTATCATTTATTATCAATAAAGTGCTTAGTTTTAACACCACAGTTGTAAATTAGATTTATAATTTTTTCTAATTCTATGATTTAATAGATTACTTACTCATTTGAGTTAGAAGATTCACAACTACATAGAAAGATTTAACAAGTTGTATCCGAAAGATATCGCAATGGATTTTTGGCAAACATGTTCATAGTATTATTAAGCCTTGTGTATGTTATTTGATACTTAGAGGGACTTGCTATGTTGATGTCTATGATCTTTGTCAATTTTGAATGGCCACATTTTTCTACTAATCATATTGGAATGTAATACACCAAAATAGGGATTTTGCTGACACTCTGTTAGTATATAAAATTCTCAATTTCCTATTCTACTTTCAATGTTGTGGAAAACAAAAAATTCAACAAGGTTTTTTTCTTTATGAGCTATTTTACCTAAAAGTTTATTCTCCAATAAATTAAGAGCATGGGGTAAAAGTGTAAGTGAAAAAACAACTGGACCAGAAGATTCTCTGGCGATTTTTGTGCTACAGGAATAAAAAGTTGACGTGGAACGCAAGGAAATTTTATGAGTTTCCACAAGCAATAAAACTTATTTTTGAGTATTTTAGCTATCCCATACAATGGTCGAGTCAACGGTTGATTTTTCAAGAGTTAGAACTGATTTTAATGTTAGGGAGTGTGACGGGATTTACCCTTGTATAAACAATGCCCATTATAATTAATGTCCTTACAGTGGTTGATAGCTGTCAATATACCCTGATTTATAAAAATTGTTGAAAATAACTAATAAGCTTCTTCAAACTTTGAAGTTTTGTAGCTTTTTCAAAACGACGAATCCAATACTAGAATTTGGAAAAAAATTTTTATCGAATTTTGGTAAGTTTTGTATTTAATCTATTCTAACCTCACTTTTGTATTTAATCATAGTTGCGATTTACTTTATCGAAAGTTTTGGAAAGTTATAACTTAAAATTGTTATTGTAATAACTAAACAATGTTGATACGTGTTAATTAATATTTTGGTTTTATTGAAATTTAATTTTTGTGTCTATTAAGGTGATCGAGCTCACTGTAAAAATATTAAATTTGAGTTGTATTATATGTTCACTGAGAAATTTGCAACATCGGTAGTTAATTTTCAATTTAGTGATAATAAATGTGAAAAGGTGAAAGCAGAATTAATTTAAAACGCAAAAATGAAACCGTAGAAATGAAAGGACCGAAGCAAACAATCACGGTAGTTAACATTGAAAAGTAAGTGCAAATTAACTAGCTTACATTTTCTTAGCAGTTATAAAATACAATCTCTAAAATACAAGAGTAATTAGCAGCTGTTGTTCTATGAGATTGTAAAATTTGTGATTGTTAATAGCACAATGGCGAACAGCGTGAACCGGCGTCAACGGTCAGTCCGAACATCCGAACTTCTTAGTTCTTTTCTTAACGTTAATAGTTTGGCTCAGACTTAAGTACACTTTGGGACCGTCTATGCAAAAAACTGGACAAAATAGTAACGTGGTTAAATAACAAATGTTCACAATGTTACTATGTTGCTTTAATTTTTCTCGTACTTAAAATTCATTTAAAATGCTAGAAACGGGATATTATAGTTATGGGGTATTTAAAATTAATTTTAGTATTTACAAATTCGTTTGTAATTAAAGATTATATTTGAAATATAAGCAATAGGCAAAATGCCAAACGTTTCCAAAAATAGCATTCTATTAATTATATTAAGCGTTTTGGTTTAAACTGGAACAGTCTTAAAATTATGGAGTACGAAAGCGGACGTTTATTCCGTAGTTCTCTCAGAAGTCACACTTCTTCGTCCGTAAGCGACGTCGATGCACGCGAAAAAGTTAAAGATTGTTGTAGAAAAGTTATAGCTTTTATGTGTACACAAGTTGGAGTCGGAGGTTTAGTCGTCGGATATACGATTCTGGGCGCTTTTGTTTTTAAATCGATCGAAGGAAAAGAAAGAGTTGAAAAATACAGAATTCACGAATACAGAAGAAATTGTTCGGAGGATTTATGGTTTATAGCTAGTACGGCTAATACGGTTGATCCGCCTTTATTTAGGGAACAGATGAACGAAGTTTTGAAAGATTATCAAAGAGAGATGGTGCGTTTATATAAAATCGGTTTTCGAGGAAGAGCTCCTCAAGATATTTGGTCGTTTCCCGCCGCCCTTATGTTTTCTTTGAGTATAATTACGATGATCGGTTACGGAAATATGACTCCTAAGACACCTTTAGGAAGGGGATTGACCGTCGTTTACGCAATTTTCGGAATACCGCTTTATATTTTGTATTTTATGAATATGGGCGAAGTCCTCGCCGGATGTTATCGCTGGGTGTATACTTGGTTATATAGGTGTAGTACAGAAAATAACGGCGTAGCGAAGAGAGTAATAGTACCGTCTTCTGCTTGTCTGTGGGTAATAGGAATTTACGTTTTGACCGGTGCTCTGATGTTTACTCACTGGGAAAAGTGGAATCTTTTAGACAGCACTTATTTTTGTGTAACGAGTCTTTGTAAAATCGGCTTTGGAGACTTTGTGCCCGGAGCAAATATTTCCGATTCCAGAAGTGGAAGTCAAACGAAATTGGCCATTAATTTTATTTATATGCTAGTCGGTCTAGGTTTGGTGGCTATGTGTTATAACTTGATGCGTGACGAAGTTAAAGTTAAGATCGAAGAACTAAACGAAGACGTAAATCAATGTTTGGACGATACCAGAATGAGATTTTTGAATTGTTGCGCCCGGTGCGGTTTTAGAAACTATTAAAAGTATTTGTAAAAAATTTAAAAGGACTTTTTATTAACTTATTGTTGACTGCTTCGTCTATGTGTGTCTTGTATTGTCTGTGGAAAAATTTATATGTCTCTAACGTAATTTACAGATGTGAAACATAAAAGTATGTTGGGTGCATCGACGCCCGCTTGTCCATTACGTCTTTGTGGCATTGCTGGTTATGACAAACGTATCAACGATGTCGTCTACTGTCCACCTACGGTTACAGAAGATCAAAACTCGACTGTCGTATTCTTTGGTGGAGACGTCCAGGTAATTTCAAAAGTATTTGCCACTTCCTCGATCGACGTTTTGAGGCACTGACCCGTTTATTTTTAGATTCGAAATATATCAAAAAAATCATTCACATTCTTAGTGCCTCTTATTGTTTATTTCTGTGTCTAATTTTTCAAACAAATTGGCTTTTTATATTAACGACTTCATATTAGTAACTACTTAATAATAGATTTGGCAGCAAGTTCAAGCTACTACGGTATTATTTTATAAGAATCTACTATTTTGAGCTTTTTTATGTACACAGATTCATCTTATTTAGTATAAACAGTCGTATATTTTAGCGTTGCTTGATCTTTCTCGCAAAAGTTTATTAAAAGGCCACTAAAAATAGAAGTAGAAATCTCAAATTAAGAAGTAGACTGATGCTGTGTTGACTGACATCCTTCAACAATTTTTGCGTGTAAATTTAGAAAATTGATAGTATTAGCGTGTCTTAAATTTGAGCATACGGATGTCATCACTCGTTCGGTATAAAATAAATTTAAGTGTTGGCAGTTGTGGGTTAGCTAGTTTTATGAGGGGCACTCCTTAATCCTAGGCATACCATGAATTGGTCCGAATTGGTCTTATCCAAAAATATAAAATTGTTTTAATTGTCTAGGCCAGAAGCTAGATAACTTCTCTAATATTATTTACATTTTTTGCTATCATACTGCTTGCTTTAAGAAAGCCTGGTTAAGAATATTATAATAATAAATTACTATGCAGCAAGTTACTTATTATCTTTCCGTACATTTTGACTAAAATATTAGTTAAAAAATGAATTGTATTGTTTAAGGACTTTCCAGAAAATATGCAGTCGCACAGAGATAGCAAAAACTACATAAAATGGAATTTAGAGGACACGGCTCGGATTTTACATTCACATTTCCCCGATTGCCATATTGTAGTAGTACGACCTGCTAGGTAATTATTAATTTGTACTTAAGTATCTGAAATAGAGTAAAAACGAGTAATCTCAGAATGCTAGTTCGAATAATGGTTATACATGCACCTCGTAACGGTTAAACAAAAAACCGAATATAAACCAGATAGAGGTTATCCAAGAACTAAAAACTGGATAACGGCGTTTTTTATTGTTTTAAGTCCACAGTTGATCAAAAACGGGGTAATTGAATAACCAATTTGGATTGCCAACATTCAAAAGTCATATTTGTTTGAGGACAATTTATAAGTTACCATCCCTAGAAATAGTCTTTTGTTGTTGTACCCATTCTGCCTTGCCGTATTCCATGCAATGTATTTGTGACCTAATTTTCAGAATCGAATATAAAACATTCAGCTGTTTTGAAAATTTCGTACCAGGTAATAATTGTGGCGCGCCAGAACACACCCCGACACATTATGCGCTTCAACATCTCGAAAAACTACTACAAGGTATTTCAGAGAAATTAAAATCTATGAGCAATTCTGAACTCTTACAAACCACGTCGTCCGTAAGTTGCGATCACGAAAATCAAGAAAATACCTTAGATGTAAGTTTTTGTTGCTTCATGAATGCATCGAATTAGTTAACTCTTTTAATCTAGAACGATGTTCATCGTGAAGACGATCAAAAATCTTTACAAACAACTCCCGATATTCCTCCAAACTTCGCAAAATACATCACGTGGTGGCGCAAAAATGTCAATTTAGAAAACAACGATTTAATTCTTATAGGATTTAGTAAAGGTTGTGTAGTTTTAAATCAATTTATTTACGAGTTTCATTATCTTAAAACGCTTACTCCCGATGACACCACAATGATGCAAATCGTGTCAAGAATAAAAGATATGTATTGGCTAGATGGCGGACATTCGGGTGGTAAAAATACTTGGATCACATCCCGCAGCTTGCTCGAAACTTTGACAAGGCTGGGTAAATATAAATTTCTTCGTTTAGACCATTTTAATAATTTAAAATTAGGTATTAGGGTTCACGTTCACGTGACTCCGTATCAAATAAACGACGATAGAAGGCCATGGATTAGAAAAGAAGAAAAGCTGTTTAGTGATTTGTTGCAAAGACTCGGTGCGCCGTTTAGTCGCATTGTGCATTTCGAAAACGTTTTTCCAAATTTATACATGCATTTCGATATTCTTACTGCTTTTCGACATTCTCCAACTACGGCTAAATGATCTTATTTTAATTCGACAAGTAGCTGTTAATTATTTATTTTTAATTGTTAAATTTGTTGTTATTTTTTGAAGCTTAAATTATTGTTAATAAGGTTATAACTTTTTGTTTTTAAAAAGGTTATCGTGTAGTTCTTTTTTATTAAATGAATCGAAGTTACGATATCTTAATCCATTTTGAAACATATAGCCAAATGTAAGCGTTGTACGTATGTGTGTAAAAGAACTAGAGGATACGGATTATGGACAGTTTCTAAAACATTGTAAAAATAAAATATTTACAAATTATATATATTTCTATTTTTAGACAGCTAAAGTATATCCACACATTAGTGTAAAAAAAAGAACAGTCTTCAAAAATATGGATGGACCTTTCAACACAACACCGGACACGGTGATTGATAGCGTCCCAACTTCTTTTGCACTTCATCTAAATTTTAAAATTAATTAAAAAATTGAATACAAAATGCTTTATAAATAAACCTGATAATCTAAAGGACAGCTGCTTAGGACTCCATTCGTCAGAACCGTCGCAACAATCGCAGATACCGTCATTTACTTTACTTGATGCAATCGACTTTGGAAATCCAATTTGTTTAGCACAAAAAAAGTGGCCATTGCTACAAGCATTCGTACCTGGTTCGTCGGAACCGTCCAAACAATCACAATAGTTATCGTTAACATATTTTATATCTATCTTTTCCATACTCTGCACACACGTAAAATGGCGATCATCGAGTTTATAAAATTTTTTTTGTAACTCGTGAACACCCAAAATAAAACTACTATCTGCTTCCTTTTCGGGACTCTTAGTTAATTGTACAAACATAATTAATTGGTAAACAATAAATATAAGAGATATGATCAAAATCGGCTTAAGAAAAAATTTTATTTTTTTTCGAAACAAGAAAGTTTGCTTCTTTTTATCCACCATTAGTATCACATCACAAAGACTCGAAATAATACATAAAGAAAATAAACATGAATTATTTCAATTAAAAACTTTTTTAATTACATATTTTTTAGGTTACAAACCGCATTATTACTGTCAAGTGTCAAACGTGACAACTAAACAATTTTCTGTAATTTGGTTTTATTCTAGGACAATGAGTTGGAATTTTTGCAAATATAAAATATATATTCACTTTTCATGGCGAGAAAAATCATTTTCATGCTTAAAAGTTTGCCTGCCTGTGTAAACACTATAACTAAATATGGCATATACATTCAGTATGATAAAACAAAGGTTCAGATTGTATTTCCCCACTAGAAGTGGTTGAAACTTATGAAACGAGATCAAATCCATTCTACCTTAAAGGATTAAAATTTCTCGTTTTTTATTAAAACAAAGAGAAAAAATACGTCCAAGCTATACCAATCCCGTTTCTTGAATGAGCGAATAGAAATATTATTTTTTGCTAACAGTTTAAATTTAATTGGAAATGTTTTATTATAAGCATTTCACTTATTGTACTTTTGTGTCATGAAATTTTTTCCCTATACGGTAAAGCATTGCAATTGTGGAACCACCGATCCACCACTTTGCAGCTGCTTTTAAATACTAGTTACTAACTATATTAACTAAATATTAATTTCCATTTATAAAGACAAAATTTTATTTATCAACTATTTCGTTATTTACATTATTTCATCCTATACAAATAAAAAAATTAAAATTAGAATTAATGCACTCGGGTGGCGTTTGAATTAATGCTAAAAATTAAGTAGTCGTCATTAATTAAAAAATCTAGTACGATTTAATAAAAAAAATAAAATATAAGATGTAAAAATATAAAATCAAAGTGGAAGCTCAATTTTCAAAGACCAATAAATATAAGAAAGAGTTTTGCGATTTAATTAAAACAATGTACTATAAACGGGGTATCAAAATTGACATGATAAAAATCACATTGGCTTCGCAATTTTTGTTAATTCACAATAACTATCTTCGTAAAAGAGCTTTGGCACGTGCCGTTAGTCGTCTGACACGACCTCTACTACTAACAGTTGTCACAACATCTGAGCCACTATTATCCGATTCGCTATCGTCACTATGTCTACTTTCAACTTCGCGAGTTTCACTATCCGATTCTTCTACGTATGTCGGTCTTTTAACACATCTTCGAGTGGAAGTTCTAATTTCCTCACTTCCTGAACTTAACCGCCTCACACCTCTAGTCCTCGTATTATTCTTCCTTCTCATTTTTCTCTTTGGTATATCACTGTCCTCACTTTCACTATTTTCACTGGTATCCAACTTACGTCGCCCGTTTCTTCTATTTGGAACTTTTCGTTTAGTAGACTCTACATTTCTTGTAGCAGTTGGTCGATACGCTGAATGTTCACTATCACTAGAAGATTGAGAATCCGAACTAGAATTTTTAGTGGCATTATTTTCGTTCAACCTCAACTCGTTAATGTGACCGTTAGTCGTAGTTGTGGCACGAGTCGAAGTAGTTGGGCTCACTATTTTTGCTTTCAAAGGTTCGTTGTCGGACGATTCGGTTGCACTTTCTTTGAATACAGGTTTTTTTACTATCTTTCTTTGACTTCGTTTCAACACTCTCTTGGATGACGAATTCGAGCGTCGTTTTGCAGATTTCCAATTGTATAATATTCTACCCATGTGCTCTTCGAACATTGCCGACAGACGAATAGTCATAGCATAAATCTAAAAATTAATATTTACATTTGAATATAATTTATTAACATAACTCACTCTCGATCTTTTGTTGGTGTTATAATTTTTGGAATTTTGGAATATTAATCTCATGTCTTTGCAAAAGTCGTTCGGTGTCTCATAATTGCCAGCCAAAAGATCTTCTTTAACGGTGCTCAAGTCCATGGGTGTGTCAATTACCTGATAATAATCTGAAATATGCATCAATTAGTTACTTTATAGATAAAAAACCGAATTATGTACCAGGATGTTTTAGGTGATCTACAGGTATCCTGAAAGGTATCGAGTCGTCGCATTCCCACAATGCATTAATTAAAGCTCTAGCTTCGTGTTTCCAATCGTCCGGATTTTGTAAACTTCGAGTAATAAGAGACGTTAAGGTTCTACTAGTCGAAGGACCCGGTTGGCTGTCTTCACTATCGGAAGATTGATAAGAATCCATTAATTGATGATAAATAACTCCAACTTCGATCGTCTGAGTACACCCTCTATTAAATAATCCAAATTAAAAATGAAAATCCTTTTTTGAACGACTACTCACTCGATAACTCGCAAACACAGCTCACTAATTATTCTAGCGTGTTTCACGATAACACTGTGAGGTTCGTTAAACTTTTCTGTATTCGTTGCTAAATAACGTACGTCAAATTGAACTGCCGTTATCCTTCTGTAAAAATTATTTTCCAAACGAGCTTTGATAGTCGATAAATCGACAGGATATTCGACTATAAAAGCGTATGTTGGATATTGGCTAAGATCGACGGGAACTAAAAAAGGTTCTGCAATGGCTAATGCCATAATTTGTTCTAATCCTTCACTAATTTTCCTGCACGAAGCAATACGGTCTCCTTGCGGCCACTCTTCGCTTTGCGGATGATATAAAATACTATATATTTCTTCGGGTAGAACCACAACTGGCTCTCCAACATTTGCCGGTAAGCCTGTAAGCGATTTTTAAAATAAGATATCGATGATAATTGATAATAACAACTTACGATCTTCTCGAATTGGTTCCATATCCCAAGGACTCATTTGCTCAAATTCGCTACTATCCCATCTCACTTCATAGCTCATAAAGTATGATTCTGGATAATCCAGTGAATATGGAGATTTGGATGTAATTTCTCCGACCCACCAACAATCGTCAATCATACAGCGAAATCTACCAACCAAACAATAAAATCTATTTAAGAAAGTTTAAAAGCGTGCATACCTATCCCCCACTTTCCAATTTCTGGAAATACCTGCATCAAATACTTGTTTTATCACAAGAAAATCCAATACATCGGCCATATCGTGATATTTGATAGTAAAAATATTATCCGTTAATTTACCTTCATCGTCCAATAACGCTAATTTTAAACAACAAAGACGTGGAGGACGTATTTCATATTTAATCCCAACCACTTTAACAAATTCGTGCTCCTGAAAAATATTCGATTAAACAAAAATCAAATCTTGCCACAGATAAATTACTTTTAAAGTCATTTTTGACCAAGGTAAATCTTTTGGATTCACCTCGTACACCGATTGATTTTTTACGGCTTCTATGTATTTTTGGTGCCCTTGTATGAAATATACAATTTCATCCCCCATTTGAGGAAAGTATGGAGCTTTACAAGGCATCGTTTCAGATAACCATTCCGGAGGCTTGTACAGTTCGGGAAGTTCTCCTTTTGTTATTTTTAATAAATTAGGTACCTGTAAAATAACTCTTAACATTTCGAGTTTAGAATAGTAAATTCGTTTTACGGTTTTCGCAGACGTATTTTTTGGTTCATCCTTTTGATTAGTAGATGACGCTACGAGATTTCTACTATTTGCAGTTTGTCTTCTTTTTGAACGTTTCGGAGGCTCCAAGTTGACACCGCGGTCGGCAACCCAATCCGAATAACCAGAAGATTCGGAAGATTCTGAGGTGCAATCGCTCGACGATAATTCATCTTGATTTTCTGAGTCTTCGCTACCATTACTACTGTTATCATCGGTGTCATCCTAGATAAATGCTCGTTAGTTTGTGCTTAAAAATAATTTGCAATGTATTAAGTTACCTGTTCTCCGTCTGTGGCAATAGATTCGGTTCTGTAAGCCGTAGCTCTACTTTTTCTTCGACGCCCCTTATGAACACTAGTGGTAGGCGCCGTGGTTATGGCAGTGTTAATCATTACTGGTCGGCGTCTCATTTCTCTTCTATAATGAGCAAGCTCAAAAGAAGATAAACATTCCCTGTGAATTAGAAATGACATAAATATAACGAAAGTAGGATCGAAACATATTCTTAAATATCATTATCGGGGCTCTCTATTATTTATTTTCCTTGTGTCATTCAAACGGCATTCTAAATTCTCACTTATACATAAAATTAAAGTTAAGAAACACTTACACAACTTCCTTAGCATGATCTACATCTGATGGTTTTAATAAGTGTACGAGTGCTCTTTTACCCCACTTAAAATTTCCATTTTGAGACAAGCCGATCGATCCCATCCTTAAAAAATAAATAAATATCGAGAATTACCACCCGAAGCCTCAATTTACCTGCGCACTCCTGGAGTGCGTGCCGGACGAGCGATATTAGCCTGATCCTCTTCTGGAATTTGTTCTCTAATATGAAGACCAGGTAATCGTTCCAGATCTTCAGGTAAGCCTTCTATAACTTCCTGATTACCTCCATTTCCGACTACAATATTTGGAATCAGTTGCTCCGTTTGACAATGTTCTCGACCAGGTACCAGCTTCTGTAACATTGGGGGATACGGATTTCCATCGACATCGACTAAAAATGGAGGCGGCATCAAATGAGGTAAAATTTGTGTTTGTTCATCTAAAACGACATGATTGCTATCTCGAACCAAAGGTCGATAATCCGTATGGAAAAACAGCTCCAAAGGCAACTGTAACAGTGTAAAGTTTAAAACTAATCGACAAAGGACTATTTTGTTAACCATTTTTAACAGTTGGTTTCCAACTCCTAACCCAAACATTAGAATGTGCCCGTGTGAATCTGTAGCAGCAATAGTCGTACCATCGGGAGACCATTTAGCATCAAATACGGCTCCAAAACCTTGTCCTTCTATATTGTTCGTAAAATGAGCAATATAAGAACCTTTTAAAATATCCCACACGTATAATTGGCCATCGTGTCCTGCAGATAATACGATGTGACTATCGTGAGGATGAGATTCTAAAACATATATTTCTTCCGTATGACCAGTAAGAATTTTTTCTAATTGACCCGTATCTGCTCTCCAAATTTTCAAACTACAATCACTAACGGCAGTTATAACCCACGTATCGGAACAATCCCAAGCCACCATTGTTACTTTTAACTTTTTATCTTCTTCAATCTCCGAAGACCTGAACGACAAGATTAGAAGCAGTCTAAAAACAAAAATCGTACTTACTTAGATAATTTTGTGCTCATAAACAGCTGACAACTTCTCCACTGTTGGCATTCGAAGTTCCATATATGAGCCGTACCGTCTTTACTTCCAGATACAAATTGTAAACTATTGTTCGACCACTGTATCGAATCGACACGATCGCTATGTGCTTGAGTTTCTAAAATTCGATGGGGCCCTTCGTCACCGTGCATAAAGTACACCCTCACGTGATGATCGGCAGAGCCCGTAGCTAAAAATGAACCTCCCGGACTAAACGACGAACAGATCATTTGAGCCTGCCCAGGTCGCATTTTCTCTTGGTATTGTATCGGTTTAGGACTGAAGATAATGACGTTTAGATTGTGCGTTTTTATGTTAAAAATACTCACGAAAATTCAACAGTTCCGTTATTTTTGTGACAGTAACTCCAGAATGAGACAGATCCGTCAGTACTTGTACTGATTAAGTATCTGACGTCCCATCTTGCTCCGGGGCAGAAATTAACGGAAGTAATAGACCCAGTATGACCCGGCAGGACGGCCACGGGAGCACTCGTTTGTAGACTCCATACACGTAAAATACGATCTATCGATCCGGCAGCCAATAAGGTATTTTCTATATTTATTGCAATATCTGTAATTTCAGAAGAAGCACCTCTAAAAGTAGCTAAAAGTCTACCACTTATAGATGACCAAAGTTTAATTAGTAAATCATCGGCACCCTAAAAAAATCTTTAAAAATTCGGACTTTTTTACCAAATGGAAAACTTACCGTAACTATATACCTTCCGGAACGATCAAATAGCAAGCAATAAACGGCAGATAAATGACCTAACGTTCGTCTTTGTAACTGTAAATTGATGTAACGATTCGAACCAACCATCATAGGACGAGACAACCGACCCGACATTTCGCGTCCATAAATAACATTAGCTAAAACACAAACTTAATTAGTCGAGGTGAAATTGCAACGATAATACTGTACCAATATTGTGTACGGATCGATTAATATAAGAATCACATAATGGCATATCATTTTTTCTAGCGGCATAATAAAATAACTTAGAACTACACTTTTTCAGATCTTGATTACGTAGTAAAGATTGCCTTCCTATATTCGACAATGTATTATTTTTCGAACCATTTTCGTTCGAGCAATTAACATTTTGACATAATTTCAACAAATAATCGGGCCCAATGTGAGGAAAATATTTTTCCTACAAGCAAATGCGTAAGTTTTTCGAGTAAATTAAATCTGACACACTTACCAACTCTGCAAGAGTTCGTTTGTGTTCATTTCCTTCCCAATCCAACCTGTTAGGTAAAATCTACAAAATTTTAATAAACATATTGTTTTTAATAAACTAGTAACGATTAAACGTACCCCTGTTTTCTCAATTTCTTCTACGAGTACCTAAAAAAATCAAAAATAGATCGACAGCTTGCAATAAAGCTCGAGTAACATACCTTATAAGTTTCTCTTAATGGACCAATTGATAAACATTTTTGAATTAAAAAATATAATTCTAAAATGAAAAAAGTTCAATGTTAATATTTACCATATTAAATTATTAATAAATAACAGAATGTTTACCTAATATTTGTTCTGGTGGTTTGGATGAGTCCATAACAGAATTCATTATTGTTAACTTATTACAATAAAATTTAAATTAGAAATCATAATTTGGTTTGAATTAAAATTTAACTAAAACAATAAATTAAAGGTAAAATAACATTAAACACAATTTTTACAGCTATTTGTAACTATTAAATAGGTTAGGATTAAAACTGCTTAGCTGTGTCTCTTGAACAGTCATTTTTGTAACTGTCATGGTGGATTTGTGTCTAGCGTCTCGTCCAATAAATCAGCATGACGTCATTTCTTTAAATGTATACCCTATGCCAAGGGTCCATCAATTCGATGTTTGAGGTCGCTGATAAAAATACAACTAATTGTTTACTTACCTCATTAACTTCAAGCATTTATACGAAATAGGCACACGCATAAAAATACTTAAAATACTTATAGGACATAGGATCAAAATAAATCTTTATTATAGTAAATTTGTTCCAGAACCAATGATATACTTACATAGGTATTACATAAGCTTACAAACTGTTTAAAGTTTACAATAGGATGTTAATAATATAATTTATTCCTTAGAATCTAGAAAACTACCATATATTGGTTTTGTTGCAAATTTAATGTGACTATCGGGCTTAAAATGCTCAAATACGACAATATCATTTTGCCCAACTTTCAAAACTGGAGCAGGAAGATAAGCCGTTTGTTGAGGACCAAATTGAAAATATCTCGATAAAACAAAACCATTCACAACTACAATACCTTTAACCCATCTCCTCATATCGATATAAGTATCCTTTTTCTCGTCAATGTTAAGAATTCCTTTGTGTAAACCTGGTCCTAATGAATTTTGAAATTGTCCACCAAACTTCAAAGAATTGGTCCATTTGCTTTTAAATTCTAACGGAACGATTTCCCAATCTAATAAGACTTGGTCGTTGAGCAAAACGTTTCCTTGCCAAATACCCTTAAGTTGATTAAATTGGTCGAGTTTACCAAAATTCGAACGTCCAAAATTTTCAACAACTATATCTAACGTGGCATTTTCTAAATTTTCTTCTCCAAGCTCCAAGGTGGCGTCTTTAACTTTCCAGTATCCAAAACTTTCTAAATCGCCCAATTTCTCTGGAATTTTAGATTTGAGTTTTCCATCGATTAAAATTAGTGCAGTATCGCACACTCTTCCTTCAATTTGAAGTATCGATTTAGGTAATATTCTCAAGTTTTTCTTCCTGTAAATTATATACCCGTAGCTTTGACCAGAGTTATTGTTAATTGGAAGCAATTCCATGGGAAGGACGTTTTTGTTTTTAATATTGAACTCCGCTTGTTGTAATAACCCATCGAGTGAAAGGCTCTGAGTGATTAGAACTTCTCCGTAAGCAATTTTAGGCGTTTCAACTGGCAGAGGTGGTAGTCTGGTTTTGACGGTGTTATATTTTTCTATTAAATTTTTTACGCTGTAATACTTATCTGTATAATCTCCAGCTTCTGTTAAAGGCGCATCGTAGTCGTAACTTGTGGTATCTGAAGCGTATCCACCATTATCGGTGCTCTTATCTAAAATATTACCTCCATTCATAAACCCCCAATTAGTGCCTCCATGAAACATATACATATTTATCGAAGAAGGGAATTTTAAAATGTCTTCGAATACAAGCGAGAAATTTGTATTTGGTCTCGTGTGGTGTTTTTCCGTCCAATGGTCGAACCAACCGGTCCAGTATTCCATGACCATTAAAGGTTTATTTGGTTCATATTTACGAAGTAATTCCAGTTCTTCTTTAGAATTGTTTTGAAAATTTGCCGTATATAAAATTCCAGGCAAAGAACCCGAGTTTCCGTTAGAAGGGGTGTCTGATGTAAAGAGCAATTCAACTACCCCATTTTGAATCATTATTTCTTTTAACATTTCTAAATAGCGCACGTCTACTGGTTCGTTATCTCCTTTAGTATTTCCATATTCGTTTTCAATTTGGAACGCAATTATAGGGCCGCCTTTGGTAAACTGAAGAAGGGATAAAATTGAAAATAAAGACATAAAATACTTCTTTACGTAGCTCATGAAAATTTCATCTGAAGTGCGAATTTTAACATTTTCTTTTAATAACCAGCTTGGCATACCTCCAAACTCCCATTCGGCACAAATGTATGGTCCAGGACGAACGATGGCGAGCAGATCTTCTTCTTGGGCAATTTTCAAAAACTTTTCTACGTGTAAAAATTCTTGAAAATCTGTGCCTCCCGTTCCAAAATCGAAAACTCCAGGTTGAGGTTCGTGTAAGTTCCACGGTACGTAAGTTTCGACCGTGTTTAATCCCGCAGCTCTAAGTTTACGAAGGCGATCTCTCCAATATTCTTGAGGAACTCGAAAATAATGTAAGGCGCCACTGTATATGGTGATGTTCTTGTTGTTTAATGTAAAAAATGGTTGATTGTCCGATAGCCCATTCGTTATAGAATTTCCAGCGTAATATTCGTAAATTGTTGGAGAAGACGTCATCATGTTGGAATTAGAGTCCGCTCGTGGATCACTTTAATTTATAAGAGCGAATTAATTATTTAAAACCATAGGTACTAGCACGGATAACAGAATAATAATAATTAATTTATGCTAACGGCCATTCTAAATAGATCAAACACATACCTATCGTAGTTGTGAGCTTGTTTGACTGAATCAACTTATATGCTTTTACTTTTATATGAAGACTCTTCTTGAATACACAATTAGTAAAATGTGGGTCAACATTAATTTATAATGAATAATAAGGTGGTAGTACTTAACGTTCTTGAGCTTTATAAAGTGCAAGTAATTACTAAAAATAAAACTACATATTATTTTTAATAGATTGAAATCAAACAATGAAATAATGCTTATTGCTTTATTTGATAAGGGTTTAAAAATTATTGATAATTGATAAAAACAAAACCATGCAACACATTTTAAGCGTTTGATGAAAAATGGGTTGTGGAATATTGAAATACACTTTTTTCCAAAGTGGTTTAGAGTTTTGATCAAAAGTAGACTTCCATTTTCAGTTTCAGTAACTTTTGACTGAAACAAATTAAAAAATTTTAGTCAATTAAACTTAAAATAAACTCCGAAAATCGATTTAATTTCGTCAATAAGTGATAGCAAATGTTTAAAAGGCAGCGAGTCTGTGACAAGAGGCGAATCTTCAGAAACAGACTGCCCCAGCCACAGGCCACTGAAACATATTGCCGTATTGCTCACAGTCTCGTCTCATAACGAGGAAATGAGGATGAGTGGCTCAAAAATATTTTTGAGCTACTGAATCAGGTGTTGTTTTATCTTCGGCACCTATGTTCCGTGGGCACCTATAAGCTATAAATGACGTAGTCTATTCCATACTAAAAATAACTAGTTGCATAAAATAATTAATAGATGGCACTGAGGAAAGCACAGCAAAATTACCAAAACAAGTTAATAGCTGGAGTTGGTATTACCATTACTATTCTATTACTTGGTACTATTAAGTATTAATTCATGTTAGGTTGGTATGCGGCATCCCCGGTAATGAAAAATGAAAGTAAAACGATTTGACGTGTTTGTCAAGTGCGTCAAGTCCACTAGTTTCTACGTACAAAATAAAGTTTAAAAGTTCTTAATTAAACAATTGTGATTATTCGAAGAGCAATAAATAAAACGAAATTAAAATTAAAATGGAAAACAATTACGAAAATCAAGATGAAGGTAAATCGAAAACAGACCCTATTGTAGATGTGATAAGGCTTTTTTTTTTTATATATTTTTAGACGAATATGTACCAAAATCATCAAAACAGAGTAACGTTTTGCCCCTTTGGGGTAACGAACGGTCGATGAATTTAAATCCTTTGATTTTAACAAACATACAGAGTTCGCATTATTTCAAGGGTATGTACTAGTCGTTACAATTATTATTGAGTTTCGGGCTTAAACACTTAAATTAATTATTGTTGTAGCAGCTAATTTATTTACATACATAACTTATTTAGTTTCAACTTAAAGGCGAGGGTATTTGAAAAAAATTATCTTAGATCAGGTCCATCATGAATACTCTACAACCCAAGTAACTTGACAGGTCGTGATTTGATTTTACGTTTTCCAAATTTCTATAATCTTAAAGCTGCTGAACAATTTGTCGTTATTCTGCATTCTGTTTTGCAATATATACACAAACTAGACTTAATTTTTTTGACTTTCAACTTTATTAATTTTTTTTTATAATGTTTTGAAAAGTTTCTACGTAAACTTGAAGAAACTGCCGGATGATATACAGTTGGTAGGTAAAATTACAAGCTATATATTTGTGTTAAAAACAGAATTATCTCGCAAGTTTGCTCTTTCAGGATTATAAAGCAAGAGATCTTGGCAAAATGGTGCTAAATCATCTGTTTGCTGTCAATTTCTCGGAGAGCACCTCTTTGGACATGTAAATACGGTAAAATAATTATTTTGCAACTCGGTTTGCAGAATAGTTACGCACGTATTTAATATTTATTACTTGATACTCTCAAAGGAGTACAAAGTAGTAAATTGAACTTTTGATCGCAATTTTAAATTGTAACATTTAAACTTCAAAATTAAAAGAAAATGCGATTAAAAAGTAAATCCGTTTGTCTAAGCTGGTCATTAAAAGTAATTATATTTGTAGTGAACTTGTATGAATTGAAAACGTATCACGAAGTGATCGACGAGATTTACTACAAAGTAACCCATTTGGAACCTTGGGAGAAGGGATCCAGACGCACATCCGGTCAAACGGGTATGTGCGGTGGAGTTCGTGGTGTCGGAGCTGGAGGAATTGTTTCGACTGCTTATTGTTTATTATATAAGCTCTTCACTCTCAAACTAACTAGAAAACAATTAAATGGGCTTATTACCCATTGTGATTCACCTTATATTAGAGCACTCGGTTTTATGTACATTAGATATACGCAACCACCGAATAGCTTATTAGATTGGTACGAGTCTTATCTCGACGACGAAGAGGTAAATAAAAAGTCGGTTTCTTAAGTGAGGTGTTTTGAATGTTTGTCTTTAGGAAATGGACGTCAAAGCGGGAGGCGGTCAAGTGATGAGACTAGGAATTATGCTACGCCAATGGTTAATGAAATTAGAATGGTTTTCTACTCTTTTCCCACGCATTCCAGTGCCCATTCAACAAAAAATCCAAAAACATTTGGACGTAAGTTTCTCGTAACTATTTATAAACTTTGATTAACTTCAATTCCGTAGGATAACTTTCCTTCTCATGCCGCTCAAGCTACTATGATAACTGGAAACCCAACGACATCGGAACGAGACGAAAGAAAGTGGGATCGTGCTAAAGATTATAATAGAGAGCGTGAATGGAACGAAGACCGTCCTAGAGAGCGTGAGTGGAACGAAGACCGTCCTAGGGAACGTGAGTGGAACGAAGACCGCACTAGAGATCGTGAATGGAACGAAGACCGTACTAGAGACTATTTAAGAGACGATCGTGAAAGAGACAATCATCGAGACGTTAACAGAAGTCGTGATAAAATCGGACGGGAGAAAGATAAACACCCGAGAGAAAGAGACAGGCGACATCGTGAACGTAGTCCTCATCGTGAACGTAGTCCACGTAGAGAACACAAACACCACAGTCATTCGAGTAGGGACAAAGATTATAAACATAAAAGAGAGAAACATCGATAATGGTAGCGTTAATTGTATAGTTTTGAACTGTTTAATTTCTTGTTTGTGTGGGTTTTAATTTTAACGTTAGAAATTGCACATTTGTGTTAATACACGAGTCGATTAATAATTCAATATAAACAAAATGTAATTTACGCAATTGAAAATGAATTTTTAGAATGTAGTTATTTTGTACCTAAATATAAAACTTACAACGACTTGTTTAATCAAACAATTTTCTACAATAATTCGATCATTCAAATTTGGCGCCTGTAGTTTATTTTTTTTACGTCGGTTATTTTTGTTAATTACCTTTAGATGGCGGTAGTTTACGTCAAATGACACCAGACACCTTATTTTCAGTGATTCATATCTCGATCCATTAGCAAAGCTGTATCGGTGGTGTTTGTAATTATTAATGTTTTATTTTTCATGATTGTCTAATTTCATCCGAGTAGAAGCAATAAAACCAAAAAGCAACAATGGTAAGTCCTTTTGCAACTTTTAATTTACTCAAAAATACTAGAACGTAGTCTTATTTTTTAGACAAATATAAAGTCTAACCTCTAATTTTAAAAATATCAACAATGTTGTTTTTTTAGGACGTATTTTTAATGGTACGTAGGAAGAAACTGACAATTTTAACGGACACAAAAGATACAACTTCTGTTTTAGAATTAAAGAAAATGATCGAAGGTTAGCATGCGCTTACTTTAAACTTGGGTTAATGTAATTGTTTTAGGCATTGTTAAAGTTGCTCCCCATAATCAACAGTTATACAATCGAGATAATATTATAATGGAAGACGATAAACTTCTACAAGATTATGGCCTAACATCGACAACTGCTAAAGCACAAAATCCAGCTACTATCGGCCTTACGGTGAGGTAACGTTCGTACTAAAAGTTTGTTTTTCGCTCGCCTAATTTATATTTTTATCAGGGACGATAATGGGGTGTTTGAGGCTTTAGAATTAACGCCATATTCGTCTCCACCCGATTTACCGGATGTTATGAAATCTCAAGAGAGCAACGGACAGGAACAATCTTCTTAAATGTTTTTCATTCATTCTTTAACAGAATAATTTTGGTTTTATTAAGTAATGTTTTATAAGTTGCAACACCTTTGAAGATGGATTATTTCGATAAAGAGCTAGTTACCTCCTTATGTATATTGTAATTTGTAGCTTACGCCAATTTTATATTGTTGGAACTTTTTGAAATTAAATAATCGTAATATATTAATGTAATTTGTACATCATAAACATTAAATCTCATTTTTAAAAAATATTTTTTCTGTCAATTCTAATTGTTTTCATTTATGGTGTTTGTCGTGGAACTAGAAAATAAGTGGAAGGGTTGAGCTGGCAAAAAACATGAAGCTCTTGGCACAGAAGAAGCTGTCAGTTTCGTAAACGAGGTCCGAGAGTGTGGTAATAGGGACGAGTGAGACTACCCTGGCGTACTCTGCATATTTATTTATTTACACGGCCGCGCACACTTGGTGAGCAGTACCCCCCTTCGTCAATAATGCTTCACTTTTAGATACCCTCAAACTGGCTTATAACCATTCCACTTATTTTCTAGTTCCATGGTGTTTGCAGACCATCGCGATCGCGTCCAAACCCAACCAAATTGATTCATTGGTTGCGTTTGGACGCGATCGCGTTGGTCTGCGAACACTTTTATGGTTTTCTAATACGTTTACGTCGGAATCTTTCTATCTGATTCCTTAATGGGATTAACTAATGATAATTATTTTTAAATAGATTTAAGAAAAACTTAATGTACGGTCTTTTAAACCATCGTCAGAAGTTGGAAGCTATCGACATAAAGTGAAGAAAAAAAATTTACAAAAAATGAAAATTTGAACATTTACTAACTATATGATTAATTACACACATTTTCTTACATAAATGCAGACTTTTTCTAATCAATTTATTATTTTCATTTTTAGATTGAGGGAACCAGAAAAGTCGAGAAATTATTAGGTACCTACTTAGGTATATTTAAAAAATAACTTTTTCCGATTATGTAGTACCAGACCGCCGGAGTAAATAGGCCCTTTTGAGCCAAAATTTAGTTTCAATATCCCTGGTTTAGAGAGATTTAGAGTGAATAAGACGTTGCAATAAACATTCTATAGTAAGTCGAAGCTTTAGTACAAAATTGTATTTGAAAAGAAGAAAAAAGCACAGGTATATGGTAGGTACGCTCCGTAAAGTTGTCGGTAACTTTACCACCAGCAGAGAGGTACAATAATGGATAATCTCTTTCAATTCTATTCTTCTATTGATTGTATTGAACCTCTCTGCTGGTGGCGTAAGTCAAAAAGAACTTTACGGAGCGGCTTTAGAATACCTTGTACAGAGATAATTGGAAAATAGCTTTTTGGCTTCTAGGTTTAACACAGTTGGGGGTGTACTTAAGGTACTTTAAAATTTAAATAAGAGGGATGCCGACAAAAAGAACAAGTAACAATAGAATTCGTAAGGTATTCAAAGGGTCAGATAAAATTTTGTAAATCTTATTGTCAGCGTTCCTCTTATTTAAATTTTAAAGTACTTTAAGTACACCCCCAACTGTGTTAAACCTAGAAGTCAAAAAGCTATTTTCCAATTATCTCTGTACAAGGTTTACAAACTTGAGTTTTTATTATCCTATTCATAAATCCTTTTCACAATATACCAGCAACAATAAAAAGAACAATGGAAAAGGTTACCCAAACTTCAAAATACGAGACGGTAATGGTCAAAATTGGGTATGATAATACATACAAAAACGTTTTCTATGTTTTTATCCCTTTCTTTGTAGCTCTTACAAAGGTATTCAAAAAGTATTTCGAATATGCTGCTCAATGACGCTTCGTAAGCGTCCAAACCAGGTGAGGCGTCCTATAGGTGTGATTTCGCTGCGACGTCCCAGCAGTCGCGGCCGGACGCGACGTCCAGCAGTCGAGCACTGCTTCTCTCTTCAGTTACATTAAAGTGCATTGTAGCAGTGCTCGACTGCTGGACGTCGCGTCTGGCCGCGACTGCTGGGACGTCGCAACGAAATCACACCTTATGACTCATTCCAAAAAACTACGTAACTTATTGAATCACGCTATCCTTTTTTAGATTTTTGTTTTTACTTTGTGGGAATGCAACAGAATATTTTAATACGTTTTTTAGCGATGAGTCGTAGGACGCCTCTCCTGGTTTTGACTATACCTATATTACTTTTTCAAAGTAGGTCAAAGACGAAGTCAACGAAAAAGTAAAAATGAAATATAGATAATAATTTAAGTTTAAATTTAACTATTATACACTAAAATCACACAATTTTATAATCACGTGTTGATAACTGATAACATTAACACCTGCAGGTTTCACCTTGCTCGAAGCTACAATTTATAGTTTATATACAGTTTAGTATTAGTAGTTGGTTTGGTTCGTGGTTTTTACATGTTCAAATAATTTTTCAAATTCACCCTCGTTTAAGGGAGCCAGGAGTACGAGTAGTGAAGGAATTAGTAGATAGGTAAGCATTTGTTTATTAAATTATTTATTGTTCAATTAGTTATAATATTTTAGTACACAAGTACTTTTATTTTATTGCAATTAACTTTATGTAGTTTCAATCCACCACAGTAGAGTAGGTAATGGTAATTAATTAATAATAAAATTTAATTGTTTCACGGGTTTGTTTAGTCGTTTAGTGGATTAAATTTAACCAATTGAAATGATTTTGAATTCTTTATTTAAATTAAAATAATTTAGGCCACATTCAAATTGTTCTCGGGAATTATTGATAATTCAATGAGATAAAAATATTTTTCTACGTTTTTGATTATAAAACTCAATTTTAGTGATTAATTACATGTGCCCTATTGACCAATCGAGATTTAACGGGCACGTATATCCTTACAAATCGAGTTGAAGTGATGATTTGTCGGTTTGTGCATTGTGCCTCTCTAAAAGTGGATTTTTTAATTGTGAAAATATTAGTTCATCAAGGACTAAATACCTTAATAATAATATAATATGTTACTGTATAATATTTGATACCTACTTCATGTTTTTTCATTAAATTATTGCAGATCGCGGGAGCCCATCAGTAGGTACAAGACCGTTCCAGATTTCCATCAATTACAAACGTATTCTTGGATGGAAGTTCCAGCTTACAATAAGAAAGACGCAATTTTGAATTTGAATACCAACTACAAACGAAACAGGTAAGTCCTCAAAATTGGGGTTAAATATTTATTTTATTTAAACACATTCGGTAATCGACCAATCGTAAACTTTCTTATGAGTAAAATCGCTAGGTAAAGTTCTTGGTGACTTACGCCACCAGCAGAGAGGTTACAATAGTGAATAGATGCCTTTAGACAAGTCAATTAGGTAGGTATGGTAGGTCCGCTCCGTAAAGTTGTCGGTAACTTTACCACCAGCAGAGAGGTACAATAATGAATAATCTCTTTCAATTCTATTCTTCTATTGATTGTATTGAACCTCTCTGCTGGTGGCGTAAGTCAAATAGAACTTTACGGAGCGGAATTAGAATAATTGTTGAAAAAATATATTTAGAGCTTTAGGGGTTTTAATTTTTCCCTGTCTGACACCCCCAGTTGTTGTCTTTTCAAATACAACCACATTTTATATTCAAATACAAGTTTTGTTGAAAAAAATTAAATTTCGGTTAAGACCCGAACTTTTAATGCAGGTAAACGCAGATTTCAACAATTACCTACCTACTTGACTTCTCTATGAGAGGCCCCTATTCACTATTGTAACCTCTCTGCTGGTGGCGTAAGTTAAAAAGAACTTTACAAAACAAACCTACACACTCAAGTATTAGTGAATCTGTTTTGGAGAAAACGGCCTCACGCCTTTCTCGTGTTTCTCATATTTTCGAATTTTTGGGAGTTGATTCTAAATTTTGTTTTCTAATGTCCTAGAGTATTTACATTCTGTCTTTTTTAGACAATAAATGCATTTTATAACATACAAAGACAGGTAGAGTAATGGTTTGCACTTTTTAATAATTGTTACTGATCAAAGTTATGTTTGGTAGGTACTGGTATTCTAAAGCCGCTCCGTAAAGTTCTTTTTGACTTACGCCACCAGCAGAGAGGTTCAATACAATCAATAGAAGAATAGAATAGAAAGAGATTATCCATTATTGTACCTCTCTGCTGGTGGTAAAGTTACCGACAACTTTACGGAGCGTACCTACCATACTAGGTAGGTATCTAATCAATAGGAGTTTGTACTTGTTGTTAGACAATCTCTATGAATCTTTCTTTTAACTCTGTGAATTTTAAACTCTTGTGGTCGTGCAGTTTTGGAGAAAATAGCTCTAAATAATATTACGAGTTTCGGAATTATTTAACTTTTGGTAAAATTTTCCATCTTTTTCAACAAGTAGTGGTCCTTTAGCATCATTAGATTTTGTTTTGTGCGTCGTTTTCATATCCGCAGTCATCGCGATTTTACTAATAATTCTATCGCCCAGTTTGACACCGAATAACTTTCAACTAGAGCCCGCAAAATTTTCCAGCTTTTTTGACAACAAGTCAGTGGCGTAGCTAGAAGTCAAGACGCCGGGTTGCAAAAGTTGCACAGCGCCTTTTGAATGCAACGTATATTACCAGTGGCTGCTGGTGAGTCTTTTGATGAGAAGGTCCAAGTCTAATTTTGATTGTCTTATAAAAATATATAGCGCCGCAGGCCAAAATTTTGGATTGTTTAAGGTCAAAAGGCTTAAAATGAAGTACAAAAATTTTAGTAGCTGTTAGTAATGTCCCAAAAGAAGGTGTTTCACCAAAACAAAACAGTATTCTTTTGTCTTTTGATATTGTTTGAGGCTTGGGGGCGACGCTCCTCACCAGTCGCCACTGTATATTACTGATTTCGCTTTAATAAAAGTCCAAGGGGTATACGTATTTTGCAGGGCGATTGAAATTCGTCGTGCAGCATGGGGATCGCGCTTACCTGAAGAGCTAAGGAAACTAGAAACCGTAGGAGCTTGATCCATGCATTAGAAATTGTAAATCAAGAGTATAAATACCTATAATAATATGTATTTTTGTATTTTTTATTACTCTTATTATTTATTTTTACTCAGCCGTTAGGCACTTGGCGCCTACGATACCTCGGCGCCGGGTTGCGCCGCAACCCCTGCAACCACGATAGCTACGCCACTGCCACAAGTAGTGGTTTTTTATTCAATATCGTACGTTTTAAAATTTTTTTGGATCGTTAGATTTTGTTTTGTGCGTCGTTTTCATATCCGCAGTCATCGCGATTTTACTAATAATTCTATTAATGATTCTATCACCCAGTTTTACACAGAATAACTTTCAACTAGAGCCCGCAAAATTTTCCAGCTTTTTTGACAAGTAGTTGTTCTTTATCTTCAATATCGTACGTTTTAAAATTGATTTGATAGAGTTGATAAAGTTTGCCTCAAAATTGAATATCCAGTGTGTCCCGGGATGGAGTTGGCCAGAGGAAAAAACTTTTTTAATGATTTTATGACAAAAAGTTATTTTTTAAAAAAACGCCTGTATGTCGGAAAAATGACTTTACAATACATAAACCTGAGGTAAGATGTACAGGATGTTAAACAAACGTGAAAATGCTTCAAGAGAGAAGTCCCTTATTTGTCATTTTAGCCTAAATACGTATAAAACAAGCTTGTTTGTAATCTGAAATAAAGTCTAACTAAATACAAAATTTGAAATCAAAGTTAATAATTTTCAAATTTATCCCGACTTACATTTTTTCAAATAATAAACAATCTTGTTTGTAAACAAACAATGATCAATGATATTGATCGAAATAATCTACAGAATGTCACAATTGCGTATGTCAGTTCACATCAACAGCATTTTCATTTTTAGTTTTCATAAATTCAACTTAAAAAATAGAGTATGTAATACAAACATAAAATTTTGAATTATACTACAAATTTTGTATTTAGGCTTTATTTTAGATTATAAACAAATTTGTTTTATGAACCTTTTGTCGAAAATAACAAACAAGGATACCTACTTTTCTCTTGAAGCATTTTCACGTTTTCTTAATTTCTGAACACCCTGAACACACCAACATCTGACCCTTTTTATATACATTTTTAAAGTCATTCCCACATGCAGGCGTTTTTGTTAAGAACGACTTTATGTCATAAAATGAATAATAAATTTTTTTCCTCTCTTGTCAACTCCATCCAGGCAAGGACACACTGTATGGTTGTTTTTGGTAATACAAAAACTATGCGTAGGTATATTCAATTTTGTAGCAAACTTTATCAACTTTAATTTTGTATGTAGTCACGTTTCAGCTCCAACCTCCAACCCAGAGTTTCTAGATATTAACGGAAAACCTAAAAGAGTGCAAAATTTTAAACTTGAATTTTTACTTCGAAAAATCGTAAGGCTATAACCTTACGATTTTTAAGGCTAAAAAATGAAAGTTTTAGACTTGCCATTTTGACGTAAAAAATCGTAAGCCTATAGCCAAGGCTATAACCTTGCATATTTGCCTGCCTAAATTGCAAAATTTTAAACTTGAATTTTGACTAGCCATTTTGACGTGAAAAATCGCAAGCCTATAGCCAAGGCTATAACCTTACATATTTGCCAGCCTAAATTGCAAAATTTTAAACTTGAATTTTGACTAGCCATTTTGACGTGAAAAATCCCAAACCTATAGCCAAGGCTATAACCTTATATATTTGTCAGCCTAAATTGCAAAATTTTAAACTTGAATTTTGACTAGCCATTTTGACGTGAAAAATCGCAAGCCTATAGCCAAGGCTATAACCTTACATATTTGCCAGCCTAAATTGCAAAATTTTAAACTTGAATTTTGACTAGCCATTTTGACGTGAAAAATCCCAAACCTATAGCCAAGGCTATAACCTTATATATTTGCCAGACTAAATTGCAAAATTTTAAACTTGAATTTTTACTTGTAAAAATTGTAAGGCCACAACCTTACGATTTTTTAGGCTAAAAAATAAAAGTATTAGACTTGCCATTTTGACGTGAAAAATCGCGAGCCTATAGCCAAGGCTATAACCTTACATATTTGTCAGCCTAAATTGCAAAATTTTAAACTTGAATTTTGACTAGCCATTTGGACGTGAAAAATCCCAAACCTATAGCCAAGGCTATAACCTTATATATTTGCCAGACTAAATTGCTAAATTTTAAACTTGAATTTTGACTAGCCATTTTGACGTGAAAAATCTCAAGCTTATAGCCAAGGCTATAACCTTATATATTTGCCAGACTAAATTGCAAAATTTTAAACTTGAATTTTTACTTGTAAAAATTGTAAGGCCACAACCTTACGATTTTTTAGGCTAAAAAATAAAAGTATTAGACTTGCCATTTTGACGTGAAAAATCGCGAGCCTATAGCCAAGGCTATAACCTTACATATTTGTCAGCCTAAATTGCAAAATTTTAAACTTGAATTTTGACTAGCCATTTTGACGTGAAAAATCCCAAACCTATAGCCAAGGCTATAACCTTATATATTTGTCAGCCTAAATTGCAAAATTTTAAACTTGAATTTTGACTAGCCATTTTGACGTGAAAAATCGCAAGCCTATAGCCAAGGCTATAACCTTACATATTTGCCAGCCTAAATTGCAAAATTTTAAACTTGAATTTTGACTAGCCATTTTGACGTGAAAAATCCCAAACCTATAGCCAAGGCTATAACCTTATATATTTGCCAGACTAAATTGCAAAATTTTAAACTTGAATTTTTACTTGTAAAAATTGTAAGGCCACAACCTTACGATTTTTTAGGCTAAAAAATAAAAGTATTAGACTTGCCATTTTGACGTGAAAAATCGCGAGCCTATAGCCAAGGCTATAACCTTACATATTTGTCAGCCTAAATTGCAAAATTTTAAACTTGAATTTTGACTAGCCATTTGGACGTGAAAAATCCCAAACCTATAGCCAAGGCTATAACCTTATATATTTGCCAGACTAAATTGCTAAATTTTAAACTTGAATTTTGACTAGCCATTTTGACGTGAAAAATCTCAAGCTTATAGCCAAGGCTATAACCTTATATATTTGCCAGACTAAATTGCAAAATTTTAAACTTGAATTTTTACTTGTAAAAATTGTAAGGCCACAACCTTACGATTTTTTAGGCTAAAAAATAAAAGTATTAGACTTGCCATTTTGACGTGAAAAATCGCGAGCCTATAGCCAAGGCTATAACCTTACATATTTGTCAGCCTAAATTGCAAAATTTTAAACTTGAATTTTGACTAGCCATTTTGACGTGAAAAATCCCAAACCTATAGCCAAGGCTATAACCTTATATATTTGTCAGCCTAAATTGCAAAATTTTAAACTTGAATTTTGACTAGCCATTTTGACGTGAAAAATCGCAAGCCTATAGCCAAGGCTATAACCTTACATATTTGCCAGCCTAAATTGCAAAATTTTAAACTTGAATTTTGACTAGCCATTTTGACGTGAAAAATCCCAAACCTATAGCCAAGGCTATAACCTTATATATTTGCCAGACTAAATTGCAAAATTTTAAACTTGAATTTTTACTTGTAAAAATTGTAAGGCCACAACCTTACGATTTTTTAGGCTAAAAAATAAAAGTATTAGACTTGCCATTTTGACGTGAAAAATCGCGAGCCTATAGCCAAGGCTATAACCTTACATATTTGTCAGCCTAAATTGCAAAATTTTAAACTTGAATTTTGACTAGCCATTTGGACGTGAAAAATCCCAAACCTATAGCCAAGGCTATAACCTTATATATTTGCCAGACTAAATTGCTAAATTTTAAACTTGAATTTTGACTAGCCATTTTGACGTGAAAAATCTCAAGCTTATAGCCAAGGCTATAACCTTATATATTTGCCAGACTAAATTGCAAAATTTTAAACTTGAATTTTTACTTGTAAAAATTGTAAGGCCACAACCTTACGATTTTTTAGGCTAAAAAATAAAAGTATTAGACTTGCCATTTTGACGTGAAAAATCGCGAGCCTATAGCCAAGGCTATAACCTTACATATTTGTCAGCCTAAATTGCAAAATTTTAAACTTGAATTTTGACTAGCCATTTTGACGTGAAAAATCTCAAGCCTATAGCCAAGGCTATAACCTTATATATTTGCCAGACTAAATTGCAAAATTTTAAACTTGAATTTTTACTTGTAAAAATTGTAAGGCCATAACCTTACGATTTTTTAGGCTAAAAAATAAAAGTATTAGACTTGCCATTGTAACAATCACGATCTTCGATCGATAGATTGTTCAGAATTTTTGTTCAATTTTATAATATTTAGGATTAGGAATTTGGTAAGTTTTGAATTTGGTAACTTGATTCGAATTAATTAATTATTAAAGGTAACGAAAGTTGCATACATGAAATTAGAGCTTTTCTTTGTTGTCTCCAAGAGGACAATAGGGACATTATAGTTTGTAGTACATTGTAGCTAGAGTTGTTTGAACCATGGGCATAAAGGTGCACAAAAATGCAAGTAGGTTGTTTGGGCGGATGTCACTTGGGAAAGATATTCCTCAGGGCCGTGAGAAATGTCGACTGGATGAAAAAGACTGGTCCCAGCAAAAAGACGGGAAGGAAAATTAAGGCAGTCGCTTAGGTTCTGCGGAGCGCGAAGGACTCATTAGCGGGTAGCACGAAAAGTGTGAAAATTGCGAATAGTGCGGAATTGGAAAAGTGTTAATAAGAGTTGCCTTTGGATCGCCGAATCGCGAAGGAACTCCACGGTAGGAACTCCACGGTAGGAGAAAAAGCGTAAAAAACAAGAGACGTCCCGTAGAACGGAGCTCTTGTGTGTTAGAAGCGGAAGGTGCGAATTTTAAAGTGCGAAAGTAATAAAAGTTGCTTGAGGACTGCGGTCGCGAAAGGACTCAAGCGGGAATTTGCAAAGATTAGTAATAAAACGTTAAAGCCAAGACGAGCCGTTAAGAGCGAAAAAAGGCGGTTTTTCCAAGTATTTGGGAGAAACCATCCCGAAGGAAAATAAGAGCGATAAACATTAGATTCGATTAAAGAGAGACATTTTTGGTTCATTCGATACGGGTCGAGAACCATTTCGAAATAACGTAATAAAGTGCGGGAGGCATAAAGGACAAAAGGTTTTCGGGATAAAGAACGGTCATAAATATATTGAGTAATTTTAACATTAACTAAGTGCTGTGACGCGGAGTCCGAGAGTGGAAATTTGATTAGGCGCGATCAACGCTACGCATCGTGGACAAAACACCGGGCGAGGTCCGGGAAACGAATATAGCTTTCAACCGAATTCCAATCAACAGGATTTTCAGGCCGCAGCTTGCCAACTAAATAAGGTAGAAACTGTTTGGTCTACTGCATTTTTATGTGTTTATGCCCGCTGGTCGTTGTTAGGAATTTTGATAGGTATTTTCAGGTATTTTATGAGAGAGTCTCAACTTAAGCGTGGTTGAAAACGCTCTACGTAATTGTCGTTAGGTCAAAATAAGCGATTTATCCTTTCAGTTAGGACTAGGGATCATTAAGATTGTTTAGGGTGTATTTTAAAGTAATCGCCTCTTGTAGAGGTAATGCATTTTGTTTTGTTGTGTGTCCTTTGAAGTATTTTAAAATAGATACTAATTTAAATTACCAAAGACTGTGTTTATTATTGATCGATACGAGATCGATCAGCAAAAGAAAAGCTAATTTACCAATACATCAATTTTACTCGCTGTCCTGTAAGCCGAGCGGATTTACGTTTTTCCGAAGCAGAAGTGGTGGCAAAAATCAGTACGCTACCAAAATAGTACTCCAAATTCGGAACAACCCCAAGGGCCAGATCTCACAGGTGGTGGCAGCATAATCAAAAATAAATAATTCCTGTGAGGTTTTTGCGCGTTTCGGTGGTTGCTTTCCTGGGGGTAGCGAGGGTGCCAGTTTCAGTCAGAAAATAAGTTAAAACAATTTTTCACCCCGTTACACCATTTTGACGTGAAAAATCGCGAGTCTATAGCCAAGGCTATAACCTTACATATTTGTCAGCCTAAATTGCAAAATTTTAAACTTGAGTTTTTACTTCGAAAAATCGTAAGGCATAACCTTACGATTTTTTAGGCTAAAAAATCTGCATACTATTTTCAAGCGAATTTTTACATCTGAGAGATAGGCAACCCAACATGCGATACGATTGAATTAAAGTTGGGATTTTTGTTCCTTGTATGATAGATACCTGCTCAGACAATGTACCTACATTGTCTGAGCGTAGTCGTCGTTTAGTTGCAAAAATGAAAAATTGTCATTGTAAATGTTCTGAGCTCTGCTAAATGTCGATGTCTACATCTCAAGGCACATATATAGCTGATAAACACTTTGTTGGGTATGCTATTCCGTTGTAGTATTTCATGGTGTTAATTCTTACAGGCTTTCTATTGGTAATTCAACGTGCTTATGGGCGATTTTACTTATATTGGAGTACTTCAGTATTTTGGAGCAACTTTAGTTAAATTTTATATTCTCCGGTACCTGAATTTTACTTACCATACCTATGGATTTCAAAATTATGGTTTTGGATTTGGAATGCTTTCAAGTGTCGTAGTTGTGGAAATTCGAATTAGCTTTCTGGTATGGTGACAAATGATTACAGTGTACAAATTTGGATGCTCTTAGTATTGCTTCAGCTTCGTTTATAACTTGTTTTGTTGAAACCTCTGAAAACTACTATCAATCAATGCGATCGTCGTAATTAAATGAGAAAAGAGCATGCTTTGGTTCGATGTAAGTACACGTAGATTCTAAGATCTTTATTTCGAAAGTAATCTATCGTTGAACAAGTAACTTTGAAAACAAAAGTTTTAAGTCGTAACGTGTTATAAAATTTTGTTTATCTTTATTCATCTTGGACAGAATTACATAGTAATAATCTTTAGACAATGATGATAATATGCGTCACTAATTAACATATAGCTACAATAGGGCCCTTCAATTTTTATTGATCCCCCTAAGCATAATTTCTACTTTTATTAAAATAATTAATTGTAGTCGTTATTTTTTATAGGTTTGGCCTGAAGGATTCTCTGAACATATGATGCCATCGCTTCAAATGGAAACCTGCTCTTAAAGAAATATACTTCTGGCTAACTGAAATGATGGACTACCAGTGGGACGAAAATTAGTCTTTTAAGAAATAGTAAGCTTTTAATGTTCTATTTATTTGTAATGCTCAGAGTTTAATTTTTTACAAAACACTAATAATTGAAGACCAGTTGGTTATTCTTATAATTCTAACGTCTGAGAAAGGGTTGCAATTGCTTTAATCGACTGTAGAATTAAGAGGTATTCCTGTTCAAAAAATGTGTCCGTATTATAACATTTAAAAATAAAACTAGCGTTTAACTTCAATGCTGTAGTGATATACACATATACTGAGTTAGTGTAAACGTTATTCTATTCGTCCTTTACCATGTAACATTCAAACATGGCAAAAATTATAAAAATTGTCAAAATAGTTATAAAGTGTAATAATTTAGAATTATTATTAAATAGTTAATGGTTAATTAAATAATTAGTGTTCTACTATAAATAAAAGTCAGTATTTACTATAAGTAGCTCTTTAAAGGGCAAGAACTTTTTAAAGAATGATTTTATGCTTATGGAAACTTTCTTATTTCCAACCTTGTAAGAAACATCTCACCAAAATTATCAAGTGTTTTAATTAGGTTATTAATTTTCCAAAGAGATGTGTACATTTTATAAGTAACTGAATATCTATTATAAACTGTAACAAACGGTTTCTTGTATAATTGCGGGCAAAGTTCTCGTAATGATGTCTTAAAGTCATTCCTCAAGAGAGATTGCTCTCTAAAAAGGTACTACTACATTATTATAAAAGTGACTTTAATATGTTTGGATGTAAAATTGCGCCTAGCATTGAAGCAACCCCTCATACACCAGCGCATACGATTTGCTCGAATTGCTTACTGAAGCACATGTTATTAATGTTTGTATATGATTGGTCGATTCAATTTTATTGGTAGGGAAAGAGTTAATATAAGGCCGAGTTTTGTCAATAGTTTAGATTTTTATCTCTACTTCAGATCTAGCTCCGGGCCGGATTTTTCAGGTTACTCGTGTCGAAAATCAACTTCAACTTTTTGAATTTTTTTTTCTTGGAAGTTGTTAAGGGCTTTGTCTCGAATATCTGTAGCGACTTTTGTATCATTTTGTCGAATATTAATTGTAGGAAATCAAAGTTTTAAGGAACAATTATTTATTTATACCACGCCAATATAATCCAGTATTTTGGTTTGGAAAACGCTTACAACGCTGTCAGTAAATTTTCTCTTCTGTTGTTAATGTATTATCGTATTATTTATATTCAAACTTGAAGGCTTGGTAAACACAATAGTTTGTATTTATTTATACATAATGAAAAATTATTTTTAATTTATTTTTGTCTTGTAATTATTTTATTATTACTATTATATGTTGAAAAAAATAAACGCTAGAAAACTATTATTAATATTTTTATTAAAAAAATGAAATAAAAGTTGAAAACTTATAATAGTCTAAAGACTTTAAATTCGAATGAATGTCTTCTAAACTAGAGGACCAGATGCGCCCAAGAACATTATCCCGCTAGTAGGACGCAGAAAGGCGATAAGGGGTTTGTTGGAATAAATTTTAAATTAAATGAACATGTTAGATGATTTTAAATAAATATTTCTCTTTAATTTATTTTGATTATCTTATCACACTTCTGCTCTCCTTCTACCTCGTCCAAAAATTGTAAAATTTGAAAGAACTTATCTGAGGGTGCAAATCTTTAGCCCTACTATCGGGGAATACGCTTGTTAAATTTGGGCGCTTGTGGTCCTCTAGTTTAGAAGATATTCGACGTAAAGCATCAAATTTTAAGTTTTAAAACATTCAAAATAACTTTAAAGTCGAATATCTTCTAAACTAGAGGACCACAAGCGCTCAAATTACACAAGAATATTTGTCGTTAGTAGGGCTAAAGATTTGCACCCTCAGATTTGCGTAATTCCGGTTTTTTTAAATTAGTTTTTAAAAAATTTTCTTTAAATTTTACAATTTTCGGACAAGGTAGTAGGAGAGCAGAAGGTCAATAAGATGTTGGAAACAAATTTTAATTTGAGGCAGCAATAATTTTATATATTAAAGAATTTATATTCACAGGCTTATCAAAAGCGATAACGCCTCGATTCATTACATAATGTCAGATGGTTTTAAATAAATATTTCTCTTTAATTTATTTCGATTACCTTATCGCACTTCTGCTCTCCTTATACCTCGTCCAAAAATTGTAAAATTTGAAAGAACTTTTTAAAAACCTAGTTTTAAAAAATCGAAATTATGCAAATCTGAGGGTGCAAATCTTTAGCCCTACTATCGGGAAATACTCTTGTTAAATTTGGGTGCTTGTGGTCCTCTAGTTTAGAAGATATTCGACGTAAAGCATAAAATTTTAAGTTTTAAAACATTCAAAATAATTTTAAAGTCGAATATCTTCTAAACTAGAGGACCACAAGCGCCCAAATTACACAAGAATATTTGTCGTTAGTAGGGCTAAAGATTTGCACCCTCAGATTTGCGTAATTCCGGTTTTTTTAAATTAGTTTTTAAAAAATTTTCTTTAAATTTTACAATTTTCGGACAAGGTAGTAGGAGAGCAGAAGGTCAATAAGATGTTGGAAACAAATTTTAATTTGAGGCAGCAATAATTTTATATATTAAAGAATTTATATTCACAGGCTTATCAAAAGCGATAACACCTCGTTTCATAACATAATGTCAGATGCTTTTAAATAAATATTTCTCTTTAATTTATTTCGATTACCTTATCGCACTTCTGCTCTCCTTATACCTCGTCCAAAAATTGTAAAATTTGAAAGAACTTTTTAAAAACCTAGTTTTAAAAAATCGAAATTATGGAAATCTGAGGGTGCAAATCTTTAGCCCTACTATCGGGGAATACGCTTGTTAAATTTGGGCGCTTGTGGTCCTCTAGTTTAGAAGATATTCGACGTAAAGCATAAAATTTTAAGTTTTAAAACATTCAAAATAACTTTAAAGTCGAATATCTTCTAAACTAGAGGACCAGCGGCGCCCAAATTACACAAGAATATTTATCGTTAGTAGGGCTAAAGATTTGCACCCTCAGATTTGCGTAATTCCGATTTTTTTAAAGTTAGTTTTTTAAAAATTTTCTTTAAATTTTACAATTTTCGGACAAGGTAGTAGGGGAGCAGAAGGTCGATAAGGTGTTGGAAACAAATTTTAAATTGAGGCAGCATTAATTTTATATATTAAAGAATTTATATTCACAGGCTTATCAAAAGCGATAACACCTCGTTTCATAACATAATGTCAGATGCTTTTAAATAAATATTTCTCTTTAATTTATTTCGATTACCTTATCGCACTTCTGCTCTCCTTATACCTCGTCCAAAAATTGTAAAATTTGAAAGAACTTTTTAAAAACCTAGTTTTAAAAAATCGAAATTATGCAAATCTGAGGGTGCAAATCTTTAGCCCTACTATCGGGAAATACTCTTGTTAAATTTGGGTGCTTGTGGTCCTCTAGTTTAGAAGATATTCGACGTAAAGCATAAAATTTTAAGTTTTAAAACATTCAAAATAATTTTAAAGTCGAATATCTTCTAAACTAGAGGACCACAAGCGCCCAAATTACACAAGAATATTTGTCGTTAGTAGGGCTAAAAATTTGCACTCTCAGATTTGCGTAATTCCGGTTTTTTAAAATTAGTTTTTAAAAAATTTTCTTTAAATTTTACAATTTTCGGACAAGGTAGTAGGAGAGCAGAAGGTCAATAAGATGTTGGAAACAAATTTTAATTTGAGGCAGCAATAATTTTATATATTAAAGAATTTATATTCACAGGCTTATCAAAAGCGATAACGCCTCGATTCATTACATAATGTCAGATGGTTTTAAATAAATATTTTTCTTTAATTTATTTCGATTACCTTATCGCGCTTCTGCTCTCCTACTACCTTGTCCGAAAATTGTAAAATTTGAAAGAACTTTTTAAAAACCTAGTTTAAAAAAATAGAAATTACGCAATTCTGAGGGTGCAAATCTTTAGCTCTACTATCGGGGAGTACACTTGTTAAATTTGGGCTCTTGTGGTCTTCTAGTTTAGAAGATATTGGACGTAAAGCATAAAAATTTAAGTTTTAAAACATTCAAAATAACTTTAAAGTCGAATATCTTCTAAACTAGAGGACCACAAGCACCCAAATTATACAAGAATACTTATATATATAAGCACGTGTTTAGACGGTTGCCTGTATTTTAGGCGTAATATATGCTTATCTTAATTTGTTTAGTTTTTGCATTACTGCTTATAGCATTTTAAGCTAACTTCGTAACAATAAAACAACTCTTAATTATTATCTCGACGCTCTTTATTTTGCTTGAAATATTATTCATAATTAATAATTTAACTTCATTAAGTAAAAAAATTCGCAATCTCAATATGAACTTTTAATTAATAAATTCCATTTGCACTGATACATCTCCTTAATTAGTATTTACATATTATTAATTTAAAATCTCTTCAAAACTAAAAAAAGTATAAACCTAAACTCACAATGATGTGCCTGTAACAAAAATTTAAACGTAGTACTAATTTAAATTACATTAATAGTTGCAATTACAGAGTTTTCTTCTAAGCTTCATAAAACCTTTGGTGTTAATTACTATAAGCAACACTAAACATAATAATAAAGCCTTAATAATAAAACAATTGGTATAAAAAATGCTTTGAATTACTCAGAATACTGCAGAGAACAACTTGGGATCGAAAAAATTTCAAAATCGTAAGGTGATCACGTGATCGCCCCACTCTGCAAATTTCTATCGTACATACAAAACTTATATAGTAGGAGAGTAAAAAGGGTTGCCTACGTATTGGTAGGCGTACAAAGTAGGAATTTTAACAAATTTTGACTTTAACAATTCATATTTCAATTTAAAAAGTGGTAAATTTAGAATGAAAAATCCATTCTTCATCAGTTTTAGCTAATTAATAAACTAATGTTACAATTATAAACTTTAGTGCATGAACAATTAATACTGCAACTACTGATTTATAATAGTAAAACAAGAAAAGCACTATTAATGAGAAATAATTAATTTAATATATAAACATATTAATACACTCAATTAGGCGTGTTCGACTAGGTTAAGTGTTTCTTTAAATATTATTCACGATTGAATAATTGAGTACATATTTTTTACACCTCAATTTCAATATTATAGCTATAATAATCAATATGAACTTGTAATTAAATTCCATTTGCACTGATACATCTCCTTAATTAGTAAATACATATTATTAATTAAAAAAGTTCTTCAAAAGTAAAGAAAGTTATAAACTATTCACTATTCTCTTATAGGTACTCATTATTCGGTTTTGGAGACTGAAAGAAGTTTGTAGATGAAAATTTGCATTTCTTCTTAATACTTATTCTTGTTACTCTTCAATTAAGTTTTCCAACTCACAATGATGTGCCTGTAACAAAAATTTAAATTTAATAATTTGAATTACATTAATTTATTGCAATTACATATTTTACTTATAAGCGTTTTAGAACCTTTGAGAACTTATAAAAGCTGGGAGAATGCTAATTACTATAAGCAACACTAAAATTAATAATTACGCCTTAATAATAAACCAATTAGTATAAAAATGCTTTGAATTATTCAGAATACTCTAAAGAACAATTTTCAATCGAAAAAATCAAAATCAGAAATTTATTAACTCTCGCCCACCTTCTCCCTGCCACAAACTCTCAACCGATCACAATTGAATATTTGGGAGCATATACGTGTTGCCTACGTATTAAGAGTAATTTACACCAACTAACCTAATTTATTTTAAAATTACGTGTCTAGGTACTAATGAATGTCCACAATGATAAATCGTATGTGTAAAAGTAACTACAAACTCTAGTACATAGATGTAGACGTTTAAACATGTCGAGGATTTAATTGCTCGAGAAGGAAGTAGGCACTACTACTTTCAAAGGCAGAAACTACATGAAAATTAATATCTATATTATTAAAGGTGTACCCCAAAATTCTGTACATATGTTGCCCATTAGCCACTCAAACTTGACAGTTTCCACTTTCTATTTGGTTAAAAAAATTGAACAAGTTTTGGACCTCAACTATTATTTCTACGTATTTTGCAAAGCGTTCCTCAGTCCAAAACAATTTCTGCAATGGTTCCTCCGTGGCAGGGGCGGATCCTGCTGTCGGGCGATCGTAAGAAGTTTGTAGATGAAAATTTGTATTTCTTTGCAATATTCTTGATCTGATTACTCTTCAATAAAGTTTCCCAATGGATTGCAACTCGCAATGATGTGCCTGTAATAAGAAAAATTTTTAAGTAATTTTAATAGATTAATCGCAATGACATATTTTACTTATAAGTTTTTTAAAAGCTTTTAAAAGCTCGGAGGATGCTAATTACTATAAGCAAAAATAAAATTAATAATTTAATTAAGGTAGTACTGTCGGTCTTAGAATTAATTAATTTATCTATTTATTAAGGACTAAGATGCCACAAAAAAATCGACAGCAGCTCCGTCGAAAAGACATAATATAACAGTACAGTACAAACATATTTACAATAATATTTATTATAATAATAATTATTTACAATAATTTATACAATAACTTTACAATATCTTATTGCACAGAATAACGAATAAAACACCAAAACTGACTGAATGGAAGAAAGAAAAGATCGAAATCACCAAAGCCCGCATTGAAAGAACAGGTACAACGATTGACAACAAAATTAGAAACAAGAGAAGTTCTACAATATTTGAGGTGGAAAGTTGACACAACACGACTATTAAAAGAAGGAACATCAAGTTGATGAAGTTAACAATGCTGACGTCAAAATAATCGACTATTTAATACAGTAAGCACATATCATTTTCAATTCGGCGTGAACGAAGAGACATGAGATTGTAATGCAAGCATCGCTCCATGTAATTATTTTTTAAATAATATTTGTTATCGAGATATTTAACAAATCTCTTTTGAACTACCTCTAAACGGGAGATTAATGTTCAGAATTTAATGAAGTTTAACAAATTAGTAGTAGATTACAGTAAGATAATGATCAAAAGTTTTGAAGAGCTACTTACAAAGAACCAGTAAAGAAATATTAGTCGCATTCACTGGACGTAGCGTAAACTGATACCGATCCATCTGCTACATATGTAGCGGTACAAACGTCCGGTAAATTTGTTAAGTTGGCTTAAAAGTGAGCACAATTTATATATGTCAATTTATCGGCTGTGTTATCTCGTTGGTATGTGTGGTTGTTATTGTTGTTGTTGATTTCGCGTTTATTAATTTGTAAGTAAAATCAAATTTACAACTACTCTTCAAAATATGCCACAACTCCGCTCCCAACATGTAGCGGAAATAAAGTATGCTCAAAAAAATGGCTACCGCTCCACAACATGTTACGAGAGTAGCGCTCGGTAGCGGTGTTGTCAGCGGACGAATTCGCAACAGTTGCACAACAGTTACGTCCCGTGAATGCGACCGTTGACATTGAAAATTTCTAGCTTTTAACATTGAAACTTATAGGAAATCACACATATTATCATTGGCGTATTTTTTAATTGCACCTTTTGTTCGTGCACAGCATACTCAAACAAGTTTGAATCTGTTCGAACACGATCTATATGCACCACCTCGCTACTAGGTGCATAAAGTTCATGTTCAAGCGCGTTGTTCGAGCATAAACCTGTCATTTTTAAACGTGTGCTCATTTGTTCAAACTGCATTTAAAAACGCAACTTTGACGTTTGAGTACTTCAACTGCTGCCTAATGTGGTAGGCATTTTTAAAAGGCAGTTTGGTAACGGCCGTAGTATGCATATCGGTGGTTCAAGAGTGACTGACTTACACATCAGCGTTAAGACTTACTTATACTTACTCAGTCAGTAATAAAATATCCATTGTCTGTATTTCAACCATCTCGGCTTATTATTTACCTTTAATTGCATAACTTTTTCTTTCTGGTTGATCTTGTGGATATCTCTACTCAAGTTTATCACTTCTTTGTAACAGTCTCCTTTGTTTTCCTTTTAAATTTTCTTTAATTTATTAATTTATTTAGATTAACCCCGTTAACACCCTAATAATTGGTATACCTTATAACTTATAACAAATAATTAACCTAAATTACCAAGTACTTTGTCCGTTCATTCGCCTAGGATAAGTAAGAGTGATTTTGCTCCTGTCAACTCGGTATTTGTAAGTATCCATTATCCAATTTGTGCGAGGGCTCCACATAACACCAACAAGGGAGGACTCGTGGGCTCGTAGTTTTTAAGATGTACATTAGAAGCGCCTAAAAATGGAACATGTTAGAAAATGTAGTAGAAAGTAGAAACTAGAAACCCTAACCCTAGAAACTTCATATCACCTTCATATACATATACGTCAGAGGTTACCTGACTCGTTGACATTTGACATTTCTTGGATTTCTTATAAGTGGAAGTGGCTCAACTACCATGCTTTTTACTACACGGTAAAATAAGTTAGAAATGTGAAGGTGCTACCGATTTAGCGGATTCCACAAACGTCACGGTCGTTGCAGTCGTCGTTTAAACGTCATCGACGACGTCATTAGGCTTGTTCATTTGTCTGTTTGGAGTAAAAAGAGCAAATTTAAAGCGTTTGTTTGTCCTGCTCTTTTGCACTAATTTTGCCTATGTGTCCTTGTCTAATGACGTCACACTTGGAACAATTAGAGCAAATCGAGCAGACAAATAAACAGACCTATTTAACAACGACCCCACTAAGCCCATTGCGACAACAGTTTACAGATGGGTTGCTGTGGTCGTTTACCATTCCTTGCGCGCGAATTTAAAATTTGCCTGAAGAAAAGACGACACAAATGGTGCGCAAAACTTGTTCCACTTAACTCGCGATTTTTAAAACCTAATGAAACAGGCAAACTGAGGTCGTTGTGGCGAGCGTTGTTGGCGTTAAGTGAAACGCACACAGCAAGTACTGTATTTCTCTACCACTTTTAGGCTTTTCGCTTTTGAATGCCTTTAGAACAGGGTTTCGTCAACTCTTTATATTTACATGAAGCAAGGCTGCATGCAGTGAGACTCCTACATCGTCGATTAGATATTTTTCTAAATACTTACGCAAGTGTCGACTAAAAGTAGGTTTGTAGCTCAACAGAAAACAAAATTAATTAATTCATTACACACAACTTGTTTATGTGTGGTAATGAAAAAAGTGCAAACTTTCACTATGGCTATTACCAATTTTTCTCAACAATTTTCGGTAAAAAAAAGGATTCTTAGTATTATTTATTATATCAATCTATCACAGGCGAACTTAAAATTAGGCATAATTGTTTACATAAAAATAAATAAAATACTGGGCGTTTCAAAGCGTAATTCAAATTACTTTTTTTCACGAATTTGCTATTCAAATTTATTTAAAAACGGCGCTATCGAAGTAATATCTTCACAATCCGGTATCATTTTACCTTTGAATTTAACGCAAGCATCGGCGCACAACTGCCCTTCAAAATAAGGGCCGAACATTTTTTTACATTGCGCGCAATTTCTTATACAAACACCTAAAACAAAAATTTGGTAACTTATAGATAATCGATTGAACCATAAACCCATAAACGTACCGATTGGATTAGCATCGACGATGTAAAACATACAAAAGCACAAAAGGTACATTTGAACGAGCGCTCTTTTCGGAACCATTTCTAAAATAAGAAAAATTAATTAATTGTTTCAAAATTAGTCGGCTTTTTACAATAGAATTGCGCGTTAAAGCTCTCGAGTGTTGGATTGTTTGTGTAACTAAATGGGAATTATTTTGGAGTAAAGGAAAACAAAAACGGCACGTGGTAATAAAACCCCCCATTTCTTATCCAATAGTAAACATAAACGAGTTCAAAAGTATATAAAATTAATAATACGTCCTTGTCGTGCGGGTGTTACAATTAATTGCACCAACATATGAAGAAGGAAAAAGGAAACTTCTTGGTGTTGTCAGATTTTTTTTAAAGCAACAAGGACGAGGGACCCGGATGTCTACATACCATTTCTCTTATTTCCGTCATTTGTTCTAACATCTTAATGGGGATTTATTGCAATTTAAAGGGCACTCGGTTGACTAACAAGTTTAAATTTGCTATTTTAATTAATAATTTAAATCTGTTTTTGTTGGAAGAAGAATTTGAAACTTAATATTTTTTTTTAGATTTACGATAACTCGTAAAGTTACTTTCCATTTTTAAATCAAATAAAAAACCGTTAATTTAAATATCGAAATTAGATAGAAATGCAAGGTTGGTTCATTTTAATACCAAAAACCAGAAATATGGAAGTTATTTACAAGGTTTAAACGACGGAAATTTTTTTTGAGTACGAGTTTGCAAGGGTTGATAGTTAAAATTTAAATCTGAAGTTTCCTCGCCGAAAAAAGATAAAAATTTATGCATCAGACTCGCTTTTCGAGTCTTTTAATTACAATTTTTGACGTCGAATAATTTTTTAAGGTTGTTTGGTTTGGGTATTCCCCCAGAAACGCCTGGATATAGCATTCTGATATTAGCATAGCTAATAAATATATTCGTTTTTGCGTTTGGATTTAGATACTTAAAAAAATATTTCTACAGAACTATTTACTGCTCTATTACTTAAAACATTGTGTAAGATAAATTTAAATTTAATTAAATGGGTACCAACCTGAACTTGTTAATTTTATAGCACTATCAATCCGACAACTTTCTGAAAAAGAAACTTGAGTACTACCAAAATCGTACAATTCGAGGAGACTTATATATCTACTTTTCATTAAGTTAAAACTATAGGGCGCTAATTAATTCAATTTTCTAAATGTGTCCTTAATTTCACAAATAAATTCGATTTTACTTATAAACAAAGTGACTGTACGTATTATTATTTAATACAGTAAGAAGTAGAAATTGAATTAATTTCTTAGTTTGTTTGCGTGCTAAACACTTTTTTTATATCTAAAAGTCTAGATTTTGTTTATTTGCCATTGTCTTAAAGGGTATTGGCACTTCTATTCACTCAATAGTATTGGTGAAGTATGGGCCAGTATGGGTATTCAAATAGCTACTTGAAGTGTGGAAAGGGTATGGCATGGAAAATGTCTAACGACATTTGGGTGCCGAGGTCCCTCAAAGACTCAAATGAAACTTTTTTTATCTTTTACCTATTGTTCTTTATGTATTTTGGGATGCTGAATCCGAGTTTCAACTTTGCCGCTTCATAAAAGTTGTGCGTTTTGAGAAAATTGACAAAAACTGTTAAAAAATAGCCGTTTTCCAGTTTATTGTATATAACTTAAAAACTACAAACTTTTTGGAAGAAGTACCTACTTCTATACAAAAATCAACGACATCAATATTTCTAGAAATTGTGTTTTTTAAGTTATTTTCTTAAGACAACCGGTTTAGGTGCTAGAGAGCGTTAAAGTTTAACAAAAATTCTAAAAGCTACCAAAAAGTTGTATTCTCAGTTTTTCGCTTATAACTCGGAAACTATGCACTTTTCCAGAACAGTGTTTCTATACCAAAATATATTATATTAAATTTACTATAAATGTTCCATAAGTTGTTTTCTTAACACAAATGGTTTAGGCGCTAGAGCGCATTAAAGTTTGACAAAAATTTCAAAAGCAACCAAAAAGTTGATTTCTTAGTTTATCGCTTTTAATTTGAAAACTGCGCACTTTTCGACAACAGTGTTTCTATACAAACATAAACTACATTAAATTTTACACAAATTATGTTCCTTAAGTTGTTTTCTTAAGACAAACGGTTTAGGTGCTAGAGAGCGTTAAAGTTTAACAAAAATTCTAAAAGCTACCAAAAAGTTGTATTCTTAGTTTTTCGCTTACAACTCGGAAACTATGCACTTTTCGAGAACAGTGGTTTTATACCAAAATATATTACATTGAATTTACTATAAATATGTTCCTTAAGTGGCTTTCTTAACACAAATAGTTTAGGCGCTAGAACGCATTAAAGTTTGACAAAAATTCCAAAAGCAACCAAAAAGTTGATTTCTTAGTTTATCGCTTTTAATTTGAAAACTGCGCACTTTTCGACAACAGTGTTTCTATACAAACATAAACTACATTAAATTTTACACAAATTATGTTCCTTAAGTTGTTTTCTTAAGACAAACGGTTTAGGTGCTAGAGAGCGTTAAAGTTTAACAAAAATTCTAAAAGCTACCAAAAAGTTGTATTCTTAGTTTTTCGCTTACAACTCGGAAACTATGCACTTTTCGAGAACAGTGGTTTTATACCAAAACATATTACATTGAATTTACTATAAATATGTTCCTTAAGTGGCTTTCTTAACACAAATAGTTTAGGCGCTAGAACGCATTAAAGTTTGACAAAAATTCCAAAAGCAACCAAAAAGTTGATTTCTTAGTTTATCGCTTTTAATTTGGAAACTGCGCACTTTTAGACAACAATGTTTTTATACACAAATAAACTACATTAAATTTTATACAAATTATGGTCCTTAAGTTGTTTTCTTAACACGGACGGTTAAGGCGCCAGAGCGCATTAAAGTTTGATAAAAATTCCAAAAGCAAGCAAAAAGTCGTTGTCTTAGTTTTTCGCTTATAACTCAGAAACTAGACACTTTTAGGAAATAGTGTTTCTATACAAAAATTAAGTATATTAAATTTCCTACAAACTATGTCTTCAAGGTTTTTCACGTCAGACGTACGGTTTAGGTTAGGCGCTAGAACGCGTTGAAGTTTAGTGTATATCGGACGTACCTAGCGGCAAAGCCAAGAACAACACTCTACTTTGCTATACGTCCTACATGTACGGTATGGGATGTCCGATATCTGAAAATAGGGGGTTATAAACTTTTCTTTTTTAAATAACTTAGCTCAAGACATCAGGAGAACTGTTGCGCAAAGACTATAAATCTTAAATCAAACGTTTTTAAAACGTCTTATTTTGATAATTTCTAAAATTGCTTCTAATAATGATCCACTGCTCTATATCTAATATCACTATGGAATCGTCTTCCGTAGAAGACAAACTCTTTAGCTAAACACGCCCACACACCCAATTTATCTTTAAATTCGCAGAAATATAGCGCGACACTTTCAATTTCGTAACTTTCACTATTATAGGCAGACACTTTCTAATCCGAGGAGTTATTGAAAATTGAAGGTGTTTTAATTTTAATTGTTTGAATTAATTTATTTCAAGTAACAAATTTTGATTTGATTTAAAGCCCATAAAGAACAAAGACAAATTGGTAAAGTCGTATTGGAGTAAAATTGTCTTTCTCATCCGGTTAATAGAGGCGGGGCGGGGCCTCTCCTCTAACCATAATCATCGACAAGAACATTTCTACTTTGGACGAGGTCTAAGTATCTTTTTGAGAATCGGGCACATAAATTTGAAGACTAGAGCTAAGAACGTGTATTTGATTATTTCGTATTCTATAGCTATTTAAATTGTGGGAGGTGGACGAAATGCATCAAAAGAAGCGAAATGATTTTAATAAAATGTCTCGTAATTAATTGAAGCAACTTTATTTAAATTATACTAAATTCTAGTAGCGAAATCGTTTCAAGAACGTGACAAATGTTTTTGGATTATTACAGTCCAAATTTATCTTTCCAGCACTTACAACGCAGGCATCTCCACACGCTTTTCCCCGAAAGTAACGTCCAAACATCTTCTTACACTGCACACAGTTCCTAAAAATAATTGGTCCCAATAAACGTACACTTCGGCATTAATGATTAAACAATTCTTTATTTAATTACGTACAAACCTAACGAGATTCGTTAATAACACAAAAAAGCGAATGAAGTGAAATTGAAGAAATTTAGTAGCCATTGTTGGATTAAGTTTTATTTTTCCTTTTACCCTTTTTATTAGTGTCTTCGTCGTCGAATCTTAATCTTTGAAATCTTCTATTGATGGCTCTAAATTCTCTTCCTATATATTTATCGATTTTTTCGTCGTCGCTACTATCGGAATCATTTTTACGTCCCAAAATAGGTCTCGGAAATGGCATCCTCGTACCTAATATGGGCCTTGGTCCACTCGGATCGTTTATGTAACGTACAGTTTTTCGCGAATACCTCGAACATTGTGGTTCTTTATCGCTGAAATATTGTAAAATGATTTGGACGGGATTTTTAGCGAGCGGGACGAACGAGGGAGCATCTGGTCTCAGTTTAACGTCTATTTGCGATTTTTCTTCCTTCATGGAGTTTTGACTTTCGTAAATTAAATTAAAAATTATTACAAAATTACTTGTTTGACAGGATTTGTGTTTTTTTGGAAACTTCCAAGGGTACGTTGATGAATTTTCTTTAATTGTTTTGTTTTTACTTACGTTATGCAAATCCCAATGGAATTTTCACAAGAAACCGAGTTTAATACGAATAATAGAAGGAGGCACCACAAGTTGACATTTTTGAACTGAAATTATTTTTCTTTTGAGTATTAAGTGGCGTCAAAATATCGAAAAGGAACTCACCATTTTCACGAACAATTGTTCGAAACTTCTTCAGCGGAATAACTGAATTGTGTACAATTTTAATGTTTTATATGAATTTATTAAAAACGAATTGCGTAGGATTTTAATTTTTCGCAAAGGCTTCTTTCTTATTTTTCACAAGCACAAGCTACCGAAGGCTTTCAAGTGTTCAATTGTTTATGTTCGATAAAAATAAGAAATAAATCTATTTTTTTGTGTACAAAATATCTACAAAAAATTTGCTACGGGACGGACTTTACAACTTTAATAGGAAAGCGAGTGGAACTTATAAATGAAATTTATACAGGGTGGCTCAAAATGGCATTATAACTTTGCTGATAACGATGTGTACAACAGTGTGTCCCCAGATTGACTTCACTATATTATTTTATAGGTATAATCGGTTTAAACTTCTCGCGTGTGTGTGAAGTTGCCTATCAATCGGCAGTTGTAGTACAACGCTTTTTAATATTTTTCTTCCTTTCTTTTATTATACAGTAGGTACTTACAAAATGAAGTCATATAAATCTCTTAAGCCATTTAAATTTGCTAAATTAATTCATTCTTATTTAATGCATCGATTAATAATTACCACTTGGTACTTTACAACCTGGTGTTAATTATTTTTAATTTTCTAATACTTTCTCTAAATTATTACTACTGCTGGAGCCATTATAAAACCTTCTCCACTTGGCTCTTCTGTTCTGAAACCACGTTTTAACCTAAAAGAAAACTGTATCATTTTTCTTGGAAACATTTCTTTTTTTAATTAGAGGTTTTGTAGCCAGTCAAACTTCCCAAACTCAATTTGCGGTTGATAAAAATAAATTTTAATTTAATTCGAAATTGAAGATAAAAATTTTGTGGTTTACACACATTGTAAACGATGTTTTATACCTGTTTATCTGATAACTTTAAGGATTCTGCCAATATTCTTCTATCCTCTGGACTTAAATATTTGTGCGAGTTGAATCTTTTCTCTAAAGTGTCCGTTTGAATGGTCGTAAAACGAACTTGGCCACCTTTTCGTTTTGATGTCATTCTTAGTAAGACAGGAACCGAATTATACGAAGGGTGCGAAAATAAGTGGTTTCTCGAATATAAAGAAATGTAAGGATTTCCTGTAATATAAAAATTGAATTAATTTTAAGCGATTAACTGATTTTGGCAGTGATGAGAATTGAGGAAGTATAACTATCAAATTATGATGCGTGGTCGTCGATTATCCTTTTTTAATGAGTCACAATCTTTGAATGAAAGCGTGGATAAAGTTTTCAAAAAATACAAAATGTTCCCTGCTCTATTATAACCATCAGTTACATTTTGAATTGTATATTTTACCACCTGTAAATACAGTGACAGATCCAGATGTTATCTAAGGAGGGTGCTCTGAATAAAATTTCTAAAAGATTAAGAAAAACGAATTTTCTTTATTCTAAAATTATATACTTAGGTACTTTTGCTCTACTCCAATTTAGATTGAACAGTCATCGACATTGTTGAATTATTATTTAAACAGTTTACCTAATTGTTTTATCGACGTATCTATTTAAAAACTACATTTACTTTTCTTATCAAATTATTAAAAATTAAAAGGTTTGTTTTATATAAATAAGTAATAAGCGGAACTTTGAGAAGTGATTGCATTTAGTATTTGTTTATAAATTTAATTTTAGTTGCACATATTGGATTTTTCAATAAAATTACTTTAGGTCTTATGGATACATTCCAGCCAAAAACATTTATAAATAAATATGATACGAGTACCTACTACAAATTATGTCATATCAATACATATTAGTTTATTATTTATTATCAATTTTGAATTCAAATTAATATTAGAAAATCCATTAGTATTAATATTATAGTCACTACTATTAATTATTTACGTAGCTAAATGGCTAATAAAAAATTAAAACACTCACCAATATAAAAATCTGCATAGTTGTCGGTGTACGGAATTTTTTCATTATTATTAATATACGAATAAAGCCTCTCAGTTAAATAATAATCGCTATTACTTTGAGAATAATAAGGATTAATTTTATTCAACAACGTTTGTTGCAAAATACTACAACTATTTACACTATTTTGTTTATTTTCATTATAGTTTTCACGATTTCTTCTCTTTTCTTGATTCGCCATATCTTTTTTCAAAATATCTTCGATTCGAAACGACATTTTTATAACAAAATTACTCTATGCGTAAAATTCCTATCCTCTACAAAACCAATTAAATAAATATCTGCGTATTTTAGGAAGTTTAAAGATAATGAATGAGGCCGGGATTTTCAAAAGGATATTTAGATTGGTCGTTGTTATCACATTATAGCGACGATTGTTTCCGTTTTTTTGAAGATTAGATACTTAAAACATCGGTTAAGTTTGCTTCCTTCCTATTTTCAAATTAATTAATTTTTATACCGTTTATTAAAATTTATTTTAACCACATCGTAGATTGTTTAGAAATTATACTTTTGATAATATTATAACCGGATTTAAATACTACGCATACAGTTAATATAATATTTATTTAACAATTAACTATTTAACATTATTTATAAGAGACTACTTATCCTTGTTTTAAATTCGCGCCATTTTGGTTTGTTGAACTGGTCGAACACAACCAAATACATGAGATTGCTGCATGCAACCTCTAGAAATGTCAAAAGCTGAACGATTACCTTAACCTAACTTTATTTTTTTCGGAAATTTCTAATACTAAAGTTACAAAATGTCTTGCGCTACACAAGAAAGTACAGAAAATTTAATTAAAATTGAACCATCAGAGACAGGTAAGCATTCTGACGAAGTTCTACGTATGCATGCCCTACTTATTAAAATTTTAGAACAAAACCCTGAAATTACGCCCTGCGCTTTTCAATACGTAAATGTAGCCACTATTAAAACCGAATATACCGTAGAAGAAAATGAAAATTCGACAAACTCCGATGAAACGGGTAGTAATTCCTGCCAAGACGTCAAATTAGATAATTCTTTACGTCGTTATAAACGTCAAAAACAGTGCGATAGTGGCGAAAAACAAGAATACTCGTGTAATTTATGCGATTACAAGTACGTCAATAAGTACAGCTTCAACAGGCATATAAGAAATCACAATCCTAAATGGTTAGTATCGTGCGAGTTGTGTAAATATCAAACTTACCACAGTAGCGATTTGAAAAAGCATATGCGAAAACACACCGGTGATCTGTATCTATGCGATTTATGCCCATTTAAAACAGTATCAAAGACTAGTTTAAAAATTCACGTTATGAGAAAGCATAGTTGTGAGAAGCCGTTTCAGTGCGAAATATGTGATTATAAGTGTTGTATACGTGTGGACTTGAAACAGCATATGAAAATTCATACAGGCGAAGAACTATTCGAATGCGACATCTGTAGTAATAAATTTACAAAATTTAGTAGTTTAAAGCGTCATAAACTGATTCACACTGGCCTCAAACCTTTTACGTGTGAAATATGCGATTGTAAGTTTGTTAGATCGTACGCATTAAAACAGCACGCTTTAATCCATACCGGTGAAAAGAGGTTTGTTTGCGGTATATGCCAGTATAGGAGTAAAAATAAGAGCGATTTAAAAAAACATAGTAGAATTCATGGCGACAAACCGTTTAATTGTAGCGAATGTTCTTATAAATGCACTTTTATTACCCAATTCAATCGTCACGTTAAAAATTTTCATAGTGGTAAAAAGATTTTCAAGTGCGACATGTGCGATTACCAGTGTTGCTCAAACAATCGTATAAATCAACATAAAAGAATGCACACGGGTGATAATTTGTTTCAGTGTACTTTGTGTGATTACAAAAGTTTAACGTTGGGGCGTTTTGAAGAACACACGAGAACTCATACTGGCGAAAAGCCTTACGTATGTGGTGTTTGCAATAAAAGATACTCTACAAAAGCAACTTTGAAGTTGCATATAATGCGTGTTCATACTAAAGAAAGGCCTTTTAGTTGTGCGGAGTGCGATTATAAAGGGACAACAAATAGTGATGTACAAAAACACGCTCGTATGCATGTTAATCAATCGAAGCGGTTATCGAGACAGTCCAACGAAGCGCTGTTAAGTACTTAAAACTGTCACGCACTCTTATGAGAGGGCTGTTAAAAACCTTGTGGAATGAGCATGAGGCTCAAGTGTAGTCAAATTACTCTCTCGGAATAGCAATTTTTGTGCAATTGTTAGTCATTACCATAAGATTGAGAAACTCTTATAAGTTTTGTTGAAAATTTAAACGTGGGCAATGGTTTATTTGAGCATGGCGTAAATTACACAAACTATTTTCCCTAAAGTTGTGGAACTGGAGACATGAATTACAAAACTAAAGAGGGCATCATATGCTGTTTTTAATTCAGAATAAATAATGTCTACAGTTTTTCTCTTAAAATAATTAGAGGAGCCTATTAAAGTTATAAGTTTACGAATGAACCCAAGAAGTCGAGATAAGTAAACCGAGATTTAGAAAAACATACGAAAATTACTAATTGTAGTGGCATTAATTGATTTATCGAGAAATGATTGTGTGTAGTAAAATTTTGTATGGAAATAAATTTTATAGACTTTAAAAATTTTGTTTCTTTTTACCGAAAAGAATCTTTTTGAAACGTTGCAATATTGTAAATTAATTTAACTAAAATTGAAATTCGATATATTTTAAAAAACAAAATTGAACAAAGTACTTAAGGTAAAATATATTCTGGTTTGGTATCACTGGGTTTACAAACGGTAAAATTCCATAAATAACATCGAAACAATTATCTATTGAATATATACAAAGTATACATTTAAAAATAACTATATTTACGAAATGAAATATCAAGAGCACTTAAGTTTCGTGTCTTAAAATTTAATTTATACATTGAGCTGTCTTCATTGATAGTTACAATGAAATATTAATACACAGAAATTTGGTACAAATGGTAATCATTTCGTTTCAATAAAAAATCACACAATATTTACAATATATTTTTAAAATACGATATCTGGGTATATTTAATACCCTGCAATAATATTTTCTTATTTTTTATTTATTTATTTATTTTTCTAAAAAAACACAGACACAAGCAATGAAGACAGTGAATGGCATTTTACAAATGGTAATCTGTGTGTCGTTAGCACTCAGTCTGATCGGGTTTGGAAGTTCTGAGTTGACCCTCTGAAATATCTGAATCACTCGAGTCCTCGTCTTCGTTCACAGCCACCACATTATAGTTACATGTCACTTTAGGCTTCTTTATTGATACCCTGCTGTAACGTCGTTGAGAATTTTGAACACTATTTCTCTACAAAAAAGAAAAGAAAAAGTAATTCGAACACCATTATACGTAAATTCGAGCCTAACTCACCTGCAATATTATAAATATCGTTACAAACAAAACAACAATAAAGAGGCAGGCGATTATTGCTAATCCTGTCACGAAGTTAAAAGAGTTTACAAGTTGCAGCGTAGAAACAGGTTGAGGTGAAACAAGATAGGCTTCTACATTTATTCTTCTCTTATCTGCTTGATTTTTGCAATCTACGAAAGTTAGAATTGAAATAATTGTAATTTACAGTAAGTAGAATAAAATAAAATTTGCTAAGGGAAAAAATTGCGATAAAATTTATTAGAAAACGCCATCGGACTCGGTATGGAAGATGATCTTGTGTACCAATAAGAAAGAGCACGTGAAGCACATTAGAGTTCTCAAAGTGTATTGGAGTTGGCACACAACTCCTCTCCAGGGGGTAAGAGACAGAACGAATATCATTGGGTGTTGCAGGGTCACACTGTAGATAGAAACAATTTTTCCCCCATATCGCCACAGGAACCTATAGATTCTGAACGATTCAAGGAGAGGGAGCCTAGCTCCATGGACTTAGGCCATTTACACGGGCCAATGGCGCTTCCTCCGAGCACCTTCCCCCGAGCCCATCAGATCCGAAGCCACCTACTTGCAGAATGAACTCCAGAATTCTGGCGAAGCGGCAGGTGTTAATTCTAGCCATGTCGATCGAAAAATCACCCAACATGGGTCTTCTTGTCGACGCACGAGCTGGCCACTAGCACAGTACGTGTCCAACTGTTTTGTCTTGTAGTTCACATCCACGGCATGTGGCATTGTTTACTCTTCCCAGTGTGTAGAGATGCCAACCGACATAAGTAGATTCCTAGATTTCCTCATTTTCGCAATTTTTCCCATTATTTTACAAGTGTAAAACCACTTTACAGTCTACTCACCTAAGCAATTTTTGCAAGAATAATGGCATTTTTGACAACCATACTCGGTTTTGTAATAGCCTTCTGGACAATCCGGACTACATTCGCCTCCAGCAAGCTGCCAACCAAGAGGACATGTAACACATTGGTCGTGCCCAGGACCACTACAAGTTTCGCAACTGAGATAACAACGAGCGCATTTACCACGATCGCTGTAGTAACCAGAAGCGCAAGTTGCCTGACATTGACCTCCTTGTAGCTACAAAAACATTAGTAAATATACAAATAAATTAAGACAAGAAGCTTTTACCTGAAGTCCAGCTATACATTTAGTACAGTTCGTTTTTGATACACAAGTGGCACAGGTATGGATGCAAGGTTCGCAAGAGCGAGAGAGTTTATCGTGAAAGGAGCCTTCTTCGCATTCGGCGACGCATCGACTACTTTGAAGAATTAAGGGTCCGGCGCAAGAAAGACAGGCGTGTTCTGTTGGTCCATCACACGTCTCACAAGTAGAATGACATTGCTTACAATTACCACCATCTATATATTGATCTGTCCCACATAATATAAAACGTTAGTTCACATAATGAGTGCAAAAGAAAACAGTATAGATATTAGAAAATGATTTTTTTACAGTTTATCCCGTAAGTTAGACAACCACCATAAATTATAGCCGGCTCCTGCTGTGCTTCCATACCTTTCAATTTATGCATAAGCACAACTTGCCTAGGTTGTACTTTATGGTGGGTACTCAACTTTTGCGATAGGCTCATGAACAGTCACAGGTCTAAAAGTCATCTTCGTGTAGATGTGAATAGAACATACCTGTATCACAGCGTTCGCTTCCGTGAGGCACACATCGCCCTTTAGTATTAATTTGCCAGTCATCGAGACACGATATACATGTAGTTTTGTTGCACTCCGAACACCCAGGTGGACACTCTATGCATTCTCGTTGTCGAGGATCGACGTAGTGATGTGCGGGACAATCTCTCGTACATCTACCGTCGTGCCAATAGCGTCCGGGACCACATGATATGCATTGAGTGCTGTTGGAGCCTCTACAAGTTTCGCAAGATTCGTGACACGCGGCGCATCTGAAATTAAAATAACGTAGAGTCGGGTTTGACGAGAAGTCCAAAGGTATCGTAGTTAGTAATTCGAATGATTTGGTTTTAATTGAATTTTTGAGTTAATTTAATTAAACATAACCACTTACGAGTAATCTTCAGTTTCATAAGTATTAAAAGGACAAGAAGCCAAACACTGGCTCTGATAGAGTAAGAGATGGTGATCGCAAGTAGTGCAATGATCTGGTCGATCTTGGCAACTGGCGCAGTTTGGTTGGCAAGGAGTGCAAGATTTATCCATGTAATCTGAAAATTGAAACCCCATTCTGTAAAGGCTTATAATTATTTAAAAAAAATACTTACTCTCGTAATACCCTTCGGGACACTGCTGCATGCACATGTCCAAATCTAAAACTCTAACGTGTCCCGGCGAACAAGATAAACAATTATTCTGTCCGGCTCCGGTACAAGTAGAACAAGATTCGTGACAAGCTTGGCACACTCCTTGAGAATCCGCATAACTACGAGGAGGACAGGCGGCGACACAAATTCTGTAAACACGAAATGTAGAGATGGAGACAAATAAAGAACACCAAGCTTACTTTCCAAGACGTTTGCTCCTACACGCGATACATTTGTCGGATCCTTTTCCGTAGCACCCCTGATCGTCACATTCTGGATCACAATTTTCTTTAGTCTCTTCGTCTACGTCAATTCTATTTTCGTTATCACGTATATTAGTCTTTTTACCATCTAACGAACTAATTACTTGCTCGGTATCGGATCCGGCAAAATTATAAATATTAGGATAATTATTAAATCCTCTAAATATATCGGGATTATAGAAATCGTTTCCGATAACCGTCGTTTCGGGCGTAGCAGATTCGGGTAGAGTCGGAAACGTGAAAGTATTCAAAGGCGATTTCCAAGGAGTAGAAGGAACGCCCGTGGGTCTCAACCTTATCGGATTGACGGAAGTTCCGTAAAATATCAACTGCCATTTTTTGAGTATTCCAGGTTGATTTACGTGCCTATTGCCCGCGTTTACAACTTCCAACGTCCACCTACCTTCGGCCTTTTCGCCCCAGAAGTGCACACTTAAGAATGGCCAATCGTCAAAATTCGAACTAATAACATCTCGCGGTCTTTCAAATAATAAAGTAGAAGTAGTTCCCATGGGAGAAGTCAATTGAATGCGCAAGTTACCACGAGGGAAGAATCTAAGAGAAATTTTGCACTGTACGTGTTCCAGAAAGTGGACGTCGTTAGCGGTTCCGCCACATCCGTTAACATCCGTATGCGTCCTTAACGAGTATCCGTAAGTCGAGTCGATTGCACGGTCTTCTACGATCTCTTGCGATTTACAAATGTGCTGCGATGGTACTGTGGTCCATTTTTCGGCGAGGTTTACGAGAGCGGCCGCGTCCATTAGACCGTAACCGAACTTGTGACTTACTTTTCGCTTAACTCCAGTCGTAATCCAACCGGATTCCTTTTCTAAGGGGTCAGATCGAGACGTTAATACTACTAGATATTGCATATCTCTCCAGGTTAGACTCGGGTTCGCTTCTAAGGCTAAAGCGCAAATTCCTGCCGCTAACGGTGCGGACGCCGACGTTCCGGTGTGTTCGACGGTGCAAATGTGGTCCGGTCGGAGACGCGCATCCATGTCGACCGTAGCTACGCTTTTGTCGTGGCCGGGAGTTCCGGAACTATAGGTAGTCGCTAAAGTGGAAGAGCATTCTTCTAAGTACCAAGGTTTGTATCCTCCTTGAGTCGCGCTGGAGATACTTAAGGTGAAAATACTGTTGGTGTATCCATCGCAGTTGCACGAGTCGGTGTGCCTGCCACCGTTACCGGATGCCCAGACGAAAATCGAGCCCTTTCCCTTACGTCCGCTAGTAACTCCATAAATAAAGGCACGTCTAGCTAAAGGTCCCGGACCGTCGACGGTCTTACCGTCGTCTTCTGGCCCCCAAGATGCACTGTAAATGTCTATGTGGTCCGGATTTAATCCCAAAGCTCTGGCTTCTACGGCGTCGTTAACTACGCCATCTAACATGCGAACACCTAAAATAGAGAAGTAGCGTAGAGTTTGTTAGTGCTTTAAATTGAGAAGAATTTACATATTTCTTCCATAAAATAGAAAAGGTGTGAGATGTTTGGAGGGTTTAAAAGTTAGTAAACAAAACGAAAACTCCGTTAGTGGCGGTTTCCTATTTTCCATTCGAGCAAACTAAAATTTATATCTTTACTTGTTAAAACGTGATTCATAAACGAAACAAAAGCAAACGTGTTTCGAGTTAAAGTTCTCTCCAAAAGAAAAAGCAACACATAACAAAGTAAATTCATATTCAAACTTTGCTTTTATATAAACATAATTCTTTTTAACATTATCAAATTGCCGCTTTTATACTTGAAACTTTTGTCTCTTTTCGATTTATGTTATAAAAGTGCATTGTGTATTTTCGAATAAATATTTTTTTTCGTTTCTTATGCGACATTATGCGGCGTTTTAGTTATGAAATTGAGCCCCCGAGACCTCAAACGTAAAAATGAACACACAGATATATTCTTTTACATCCAAACGTATTTTTCTCAAGTTGAAACGTTATCTACCTCGCAGTTTATTTTCGAATACAATTCGAATATTGCACCTCCAACAACCCTAAATGGCTTGTTGTAGTACGAAAACGAAATACTCGTTCCTTTGTATCGCACGAAATTCCTGAACGTTGTCGATGTTCCCAAAGCCAACCCCTAAATAAACTTTCCCTATATAGAGCATTTTTTCCTCAATTTTATTATTTTTGACACGTTTTATTTTTATAAAAATTTTTTTCGCCAATCGCTATTTTACTTTTTTTAATATTAAAAAATTTAATAACGAAGCGACATACCTCCTATGCTAGCGTTAAAGGCAACACCGATGCCGCAATATTGGTTGTACGCCACGGCAGCAACTTCCCCGGCACAACGGGTTCCGTGCTTATTATCCCCATTATCTTGGGGCATGGGATCATCATCGCCTCCGTTTATATCTGTACTTGCTTGAGGATCCTGAAACAATGTTACAAACAAAATTTAGAGTTAATGCTACAAAATTAGGCGCACGTCGCACGTTCTCGTTCTCAAATAATTGCGAACGGAAAAATTAAAAATTTGGAAACAAGCTCAACTTTTTGACGATTTTTCAATGTTCCAACTTTTAGTTATATGTGCCAAAAAAGGACTATTTACTGCTACAAAACTTTTGTTTTGCAAACTTCGCTTTTTATTTTTATGAAGATCCAAGTTGTCAAATTCTTGACTAGGGGTCGATTAAGTCCAAATTAGGAAAGGGTTGTCAGCAAAAGGACGTTAAAAGGATAAACCATTTTACAATCTGACGTTTTAAATTTGAAGCTTTGAAGGTAGATGGATCCTCACTTTAATTTTACAAATTTATTTTTCTATTTCGGTTCTTTAATCCACTCCTTAACGTACTGTTTTGGTCTCAAAACAGTGCGTTAAGAAGCTCTCTTATCGTACTGTTTCTGGAGGATTTTCTTCTGCTAAGTTTGCGTCAAGTTGCACTGACGTTTACAAATGTCAAATATCATTTATTAAAATGTTTATTTTTAGAGCTTATTAGAATTGAAATGTAATAAAGAATAATGTTTTGACATAGTTCATTCATTTTTATTTGTTAAAATTTAAATTATACAGACAGAAGTAGGTGCATTATTTAAATTTAAAAAAAAACTTGCGACATCTATGAATCATTGAACGAAAGATGGTGACATTTCAGTCAGTGCCACCACAATTATTATAAAAAGAAAATCTCCATGATGATAATTATTTAAATATTTTAACAAATTATTTTATTAAAATGTGAAATAGAAAAAATAGTATAAATTACACGTTTCATAAGCCGTGTTAAGTACTCGTCCTTTTTAAAACTCACCGCAAGCGGCTCGTTTTCAAAACTTGGACTCGTACGTTAACAAGGTGCCTTATGAAACTTGTACTTTAATATACTATTCTGATTGACATCATCTTAAGATTTTGGTAACATACAACAGCCTGATGACTATCGAAGATACAAGATGCAGTTGCGTGACTATCAAATAATGAGTAATGTTGGGCTATTACTTAGCAGCCAACGTGCCAAAGCGTTGGAAGCTAGCCCATTCCCAACTTTAACAAAATAATCCAAGAATCCCTGTGTACAGCCACAGAAAAATTTATTGGGCACTAGTAAGTGTGGCAAGTTTCTTCTTTTCATAAACGTTTAAGCGGAGATTAACAGAATTGTGGGCTTGCTGATATATTCCCTAAACAACCTATAATAGTGGCCATTAATTATTTTTTTTGGCTGTACATTGGTGTTTTAAAGCTTCATTAAGACAGCAGAATATGACAATTTTGGTTAAATGTGGGATCCAAACCACTAAAGCGAGTAGCTTTGCTGCCGCAGTTCGCAGCTCTACTCTCGATGGCCCGATGGTCGTTTCATTTCAAGAAGTGACCTCTTTTATTTAGTAATTTTCATTTCTTTGTTTAGATCTCGGGAAATGGAGCTCGAGGATCCGAGGTGAGAAAACAGGCGTTCAAAGTCCCAAAATTTAATTTCTTGTGATTTTATTACTTTAGGCAACTCATAAGCCGTTTAGGACATCATAAATGTTAATGTGTACGCACTTTTGCGTAATGAATTGCACACATGCACACTAATCGTTTCCTGAAAGTATTTGCGCGTTTAAAAAAAATTTTCAAACCTTTAATTCCAGTATAAACTCGAACTCATCACGAATCCAATATGGAAACGCTCATCTAGTATTGGGATTGGGATGGATTTGTATGAATCGACAATAAGAAAGCCAATTTGTAAAATCCTAATTGCGGAAAAAATCAAACTTTTGTTTAACCAAACAATTCCCATCTGCTCATTCGTTCATTCATTCCTTAATGAGATTTTCGTGTTGCCAAATTGCTTATCTATAGAAAATCCCCAAAAAGTATATAATCTGCATTTCATCAATGTCACAGTATTAAAACAAATTTCGAAATTAAACAAGATTTAAATTAAAGAAAGGCAGAAAAGTCGCAAAGGCTTAGGAAGTGATTTTTAAATTAAAAAAATTCAACCCCTTTTTGTATACATTTATTTGTAAATTGAACAAATTTCCGTTTATTAATATTAATGAAAAAATTCCCATCGATATTCTTAATAGGATGATTTTCAATCAAAACTCGCGTAAATTTTGCGATGTGTAAATTTGTATTTATCCAATCGCTTTCTAATTTACTTTAAACAAAATTGCACAAAATGCAAATTAAAATTTTAACAAAAGGAATAATTAACATATTCTGGCCTTTTCATATTTATAGCAGAGTATAAATACTTTTCCATAAAATTAAATTTTTCACTTTTTTCGTCGGATAGGCCAATTTAAGGTTGTTGAGAAGGGGAGTAGGGGTAAGCTGCGGTGTATACTCTGTCCTGTGCTCAAATTTGCTCAAAATTGAGTTTCGGTGTCTTCTCCCCCTAAAATTGTATGTTTGGGTTGAAGACGGTTGTAGAGGAACCTCGCGAATCGCGAATGCCAGAAATCCGCCCAGAGCCATCTTCGTGATTTGGTAATTCATTTGTCTCTTCTTATTTTCCAATTGTCGCAAACTCCCATTTCTTTCAGTACTCTCCGCAAGTTCTTCCATTTTCTTTCTCAATAACATTTTGCAATTTACGAGACATCCGCATAGGAGTGAGTATTCTATTTAATTACCACGCTTTCTCAATTAGTTCCGCAAATAAATTGGAGACAGAGAGATTAGAACAGTCGAAAATCTTAATAATGAGACCAGCGCCAACTGTCTACGAAGTGTTATCGAGTATTTTGGAACGAATCGAACATGTCCACTAATTTGTTCATTATTTCTACTATATCGCAAACAAGTACTTTGTTATTAAATTAATTATTTTAGTCGTTTCATGTAAAAGAATGAATTATTAGAGAGTTGTTTTTGGTTCTGCAAAAATTAAATTTTGTAAAACTCAAATGTTTTATAGGGCAAGTTTAAAATTAATTCCACTCAACCGAATTACATATTATGTATAGTAAATGTGTCTTTTGAATAAAATACATTTAGTGAACTTTTCACATAAAATTGAATTTGGGACTACATTGGAGACTTTTAATGAAATAGCAGATGAATTGTTTGTATTTCAAGTAGGGGCGCAAATAAAACGTTTATTTTCCCCAAGTCCAATAGCAATTTCTCTCGTAAGTGTAAACATTTTTAATGGCATTAGAATGATCTATCGGCGATTTAAATCGTATTTTGTAGAAAAGTTTGTCCAACTATTTACATTTTTTTGTGCAAAAGAGAGGGTCCCTTTATCAATCAGTCTTTAACCAATTGCATTTACTATTTATGCAGCTGATTTTAGTCCGACAATTGTACATATAGACAAATCGTTACAAATAACAAACGTAGCGTAAATACCTACTAATACTTGTTAATTACAATATACGATTGTGTTAATGCTTATAAAACAAAAGTACCATACGTAAATGTAAATCCCCTATAGAGAAAAACAAAATATATAACTCTAAAAAACAAAAAAATTGTAAGCTTACGCTTTTGTGTAATAAACAAACAAACACAATTACGAAAGGATAAACAACAAAAATAAATGTTAATTTTATTATCGAACTATTTTCAATCATATATACCTCACGATCGATTCTTAATTAAATATAGCTCTGTTTAGTTAGTAGAATCAACACGTATACTAATTAGTAATGCTAACAAAACACAAAAAAGAGCTTCTGCAATCTGTTTGTACAAGGAAGTAAAACTAGAAGGCGCCATCTTAAGTGCATAAATAAATAATCCGTCGGAAAATAAATTTGTTTCTGCAAAATTTTAAAAGGCGATATGTGCTTCCAGCAGGGATGGACTATGTATTAAGCTCGTGGGAACTAAAAGCGAAGAAAAACTCAGGTGGGCTACACGGTCATAGCCTACAGTCGTAGTGGTCGGCTCGCAAACTCGAACTTGATGGTGTTTTATGGATATGGATATATTAGGCGCCTTACAGAACGCAATATCAATTTAATTTTCTCAAAAGTGGTTGATTTTTGTAACGAACGCAGAGGGTGTGTGCGCTTCAAAAAAACCAACGTACGATCTTACAATCGATTAAAGCTACACATTTTTGCACTGCTGCGCAGTGGCAGATAGTGACTTTTTGGGGCCTGAGACGCTAATTACATCTCCAAGACTCAGAGACTCTTAGACCCAGTTGTATAAACGAGATAATCTCGGAGTTAACTCCACGATCTGAATATAAGGTTAGATATTAGCGTGGATTAGATTAGGTTAGCTAGTAGGTAGTTCTTGGTCCAGGGTTAACTCATCAATTTTCTAGAGTCAAATATATTTCAATTTAACTGAGAATTAGTTGTTGATTTAGGTTGATCGTGGAGTTAACTCTGACTCCGAGATTAGCTCGTTTATACAACTGGGCCTTTAGTAGCACATTATGAGGGGAGGGATGGGAGGTTATAGCGCCACAGGCGAAAAGTTTTGATTGAAATGAAGTTCAGGAATTTTAATAATCTTCAAAAAAATGTTTCATAAAAACAAAGTAGGATAATTAAGAATTACATTATTTCAGAAAAACAAAAAATATTTTTGGAGAATTACGGGCCTTTTAACCCGGGGTCCTAGATTTCCAATAATTAAAACAATTAAATCGCTAGGAAAAATTTTTTGACCGTAATTTTTAAAAATGAACCATGTAGGACCAAGGCGCGCGCATAGACCTAAACGATGCACTGAAATAATGTATTATATTAGATGAAAGGCACAATAAAATAATTTGAAAGTGCATAAATAAAGTAAGGTCTTGATGGCCCCTTCGGGGCTCAAATGGTCGGGCCCAGCATCGTAAGCATCCCTAATATAAATCCCCCACTGCTGATCTGATGCAAATATTATCCAGGTCTTGAGTAATATCTGATGCTAAGGCTGCTACGACAGCCCTTGGCCATGCTAGAAAATTATTTGAATTGTACAATCCCATTTTGGTAACGCATATAATTAAATAATCCCCAAATTTAAAAGTAATAGGTAAGTAGTGACTAGTGACCAAATTTTCAGCTCAATTTATTCTTTTCAAAATTTGTCGGATTGAATTTGAACGTTAAACTTTTCGCCGTAACAAAAACAAATTAAAATTTAATACCATAACTTGGCCATAAATTGCACATCTCGGTAATAAATTTAATTCTAAAGCGTTTTATTCAAATACCTAAAAGCAAATTCAGTTCTCTCCTGCAAGAAGTAAACCTGTTCATAAAAATAATGAAAAAGATTTAATTTTAAGATCGATTTTCCTCGAACACAATCTTCTTACATATGCAGAAACTACAAATGACGTTTAAACTTGATTCGACTTTTCTAACCCTTTCTTCTATGCAACTCTAGGTAGGTACTACAATTTGCATTTTAGATAGAGATAATTTACATGCCGTGCATTTTACGATTTTACATTTTTTCAACGTGTTTCGAATAAAAATTACCCTATCAACCTCTTTTGCAAAGTTATAAAAATTAACGGTTGAGAGGTGAGAAAAGCATCCACCTTTTTCGTGTACATTAGTATACGTCCATTAGCCGTTAAGGGATAATATGCATCATTTTAATAAATTGTTGTGCGGCACGTATCGCCGGTTGCATAACTTCTAGGCGGCGTTACATAAACCGCGCTAAAAACGCCAAATTTTTGTAGTTTTACGAAGAACAAAAATCAAACGTTACAAAAAATGACATTTCAAAACTTTAAGAAGATAATATATGTAAATATTAATTTAAATACAAAGCTTTCGCACGAAGAAGCCAACTTTCAACACGATATTAAGACATCCAGTTGTAAAAAGACTGTTTGAATTTTAACAAAAGCGAATTTTTTTTGGTATAAATTTAAAAAAGCAACCTGTTCAAAATTTTAATTAAATCCGCTAATAAAATCAACAACCTAACCCTAACCTGAGAGTAAATATTATAATTGTGTTTATACAATTCATAAAAAATGTAATAAACAAATATTTTACGAAAATTAACATTAACCAATATTTAACGAAGCCTTCAGACAATTAAGTTGAAAACAAAAAGGAAAGTAATTGTTATATTTAGTAGTAAAGCCCCCAGTCTTGCGATTTTGAAATACGAAAAAAAAAGTAAAAACTTAATTCTTCCAATCTGAGATTGATTTAAACGTCGAAGGAAAAGTAAGGTTGTAATCAAAATAAAATATAACATCCGGAAATGTACAAATTTATCACCAAAAATCGATAGAACGTTCTTAAAGTTTATGCTTCCGATACGGATTTAGATTAAACATACGCAATATTTGGGGGCTTGAAAAATTATTTCTTGACCGACTGCGTCGTACAGTTCCAACCAAATTTTTATACAAATGTTGCATAAAAAGGTTTTTCGCCAGCTCATTGAAGTGGCGAAAAACTTTTAAATCGATCGAAACTGATCATGTAATTTAATTTTAAATTTTATAGTCCGTTCTCAAATGTACATCCGTGGGATCCTAGATGAAGCAAGTGTGGCATTGATCTCAATCTCTTTATTTGAACTTGAAGAAACATAATTTCGATGTTGGCACTCTCGAAAATGATGCGTTTGAGGGCAGCACTCGAGAAAAAAATGCCCGATATCGCAAACACTATTTAATCTACTTAAATAGTTCTGATTTTTTGGTACCTTGTCTATTACGTAGGCCTAATGATATATTGAAATTTTGGACCTCGGCAGACATCCGGATCTTTGTCAAAAATCCAAGAAACAGCGAAATTTTAAAAACTTTTTTATTTTCTGTCAATTTTGACCTCGAAGAATTAATTTTCGGCAAAGTTAGTTCAATACTTTTTAAAAGTAGACTAAATTTTTTACAATTTGAGACTAGATTGGTCTCTATAAACCTAGTGGTGTCCGAGATACAAGTGCACAAAGGTTGACAAATTTTTCCTATTTTGTTATTTTTAGCGATACAGCGATTCGCATTATTTACCTTGCACAAAATGCAGCAGTTATGATTTTTTGATATATCTTATATGATGAAGATGTAATGATAAATCCACGTTTTGGTCTTCGGTGGATCTCCGGATCTTGGTCAAATATTCAAAAATATATACGATTTAGTTTTGCTTTACTTTTGGATATTTGACAAAGATCCGGAGATCCGCCAAAGACCAAAACTTAAATTTATCATTTGGCCTCTGTCACATAGAACATACCAAAAAATTATAACTACTCCATTTGCTGATAGGCAAATAATACGAACCCGTCTCAAAAATCAAAAACTAAAACGTATATATCTAGATCCGGATTATTTACCTTACATTAAATGGGGTAGTTATGATTTTTTGGTATGTTGTACATGATGAAGGTCTAATAATAAATTCAAGTTTTTGTTCTCGATGGAACTCCGGATGTTTCTCAAAAATTCAAAACAACAGCAGATCTAAATCGTATATATTTTTGAAGATTTGACAAAGATCCGGAGATCCTCCGATGTCAAAAACTTAGATTTGTCATTAGACCTTCATCATGTACAACATACCAGAAAATCTTAACTACCCTATTTGATACAAGGTACATAATCCGGATCTTTGTCAATAGCTGTATCGCCAAAATGTGACAAAATTGCAAACTTTTGTACACTTGTATCTGAGATACTATTAGGTTTACAGAGACCATTCTAATCTCAAATGGTAGAAAATTTTGTCTATTTAAAAAAGTATTCAACTATCTTTGCCACCAAATTAATCTTTCGCGGTCAAAATTGACAGCCACTGAAAAAAGGTGTAAAATTTAGCAGTTTCTTGGATTTTTGACAAAGATCCGGAGGTCTGTCGAGGTGGAAAACTTGGATTTATCATTAGGCCTCCGTAATAGACAAGATACCAAAAATTGGAACTGCTAAGATAAATTGAAAAGTATTTGAGGTCTTAGCCATTTTGTTTCTCGCGTGCAGCACTCAAACGCATCACTTTCGAGAGTGCCAACATCGAAATTATGTGTCTCCAAGATCAAACAAAGTGACTGAGACTAGGGCCACACTTGCTTCATCAATAGTCCACGAGTGCCTGTTTTTGCACAATTGCAAAAGAACAGTCCTCTTTTTAAGGAAACGGTTAATCCTACATAAAAATTTATAATAACCTTCTTTATGTAGAATTGATGTATCAATAGTTTTTGTATAGAACTTTTTTTTGTAATCCCAATAGATAAATAGAAAAGTGTTGCGATGTTGGCCATTTTCTTTCGCGCACAGCTCTCGAACGCATAATTTTCGAGAGTGCCAACATCGAAATTATGTTTCTCCAAGGTCAAACAAAGAGATTGAGACTAGTGCCACACTTGCTTCATCAAGGATCCCACGGGAACCTGTTTTTGTACACTTTAAAACGGACTATTAATCGTTTTTAAACAATAGTAAAAATTTATTTAATTTTAAAGTAGCAGTTTAATGATTACGGATAAGAATATAACACAAACTTAATAATGAGAGTGTTAATAGGGGCGCGATTTGAATCTTTAAATTACAACACAACTACGACTAACTCAATTATAATTAAATATGTAAGTTTTATATTATATTAATGTTAGTTATGCTTTATAGTTAGTAAAAGCTATTGCGAAATGAAACAATACTAGACCCGCCATTATACATTTACTTGTAATAATTTATTAGCGTTTCAAGGCAAATAATATTCATGGGTTTCGAATAATGTATTACCAGTATTACAATATTCGCTTTTGTTTATTTACATGTAAACAATGCAAATTGTACTTTTTTTAAGCGCGCAAGGTAACAATATTATATCTACTCGTGTCGTATTAGAGCAACTCAGCGATTATGTAAGATCAGCACGCTCTAGCGCCTAAACCGTTTGTCCGAGGAAAAAACGTTAGAGATATAATTAGCGTGAAATTTAATGGAGGTTACATTGATATAGAAGTACTTTTCTCGAAAAGTGCGCAGTTTTGAAGTTATAAGCGAAAAACTTAAAAAGAGCAAAAACACACCCTTCGTTCGCGCCCTAAAGTTAATACAGTGCCACGTGGAAACGGCAGACGGTCGGTTTTAATACTCTTTTGCTATGTGTGTTTTGAGTCTGCATTGTCAATGTCAAAAAATTTTGTATTTTAGTATAACATCTGCACTTCGTCCGATACACACGAAACTTCAAAGCGCTTTAGGACCTAAACTGTTCATTATACGAAAAAAATCTAAGAGATATAATTTGTAGTAAATTGAATACCACTTATTTTTGCATGGGAACATTTTTGCCTAAAAGTGCGTAGTTTTCGAATTCTGAGCAATAATGCAGTTTTTTGGCCTATTTGAGAATTTTTTCAAAACTTTAACGAGCTCTAGCGCCTAAACCGCTTCCCCGAGGAGAAAAACCTAAGAGATATAATTTGTAGGAAATTAGGTGGGGTTTATATTTATATAGAACCACTTTTCTCATAAAGTGAATAGTTTTTGAGTTATAAGCGTAAAACCAAAAAAAATCAAAAATCTACTCTTTTCGAGCCACTCCCAAGTTAATGTTGCCACCTAGGAGTAGCAAGCGGTTGGTTTTATTACTAATTTGCAAATTATCACGTACAGATTGATATACCCACACACAAATGGATGTGTATAATTCCCTTTAGCTCTTAAAAAGCCACTGCAACCATATTGAGCTTTTGAGTAATTAAACTTTTATTTCTTCGGTGTATTTACGGAGCAGCGAGACTCTAAAAATTCTCCAGGTGACTCGTAACAAATTTATTTTGACCGCCCTGTGTTAAAAACAATTATAAATTTCTATTAAAAAGTTTCTACTTATAATTTCAACTTTATTTTTCCTCTCGTATACTTAAGACTCTTAAGAGCAATTTCCTTACTCGATGATTTCCATATACAACATGAGAAAACAATATAAAACTTAATTTAAGAAAGTAAAAAAACAACAAAGTTGGAAAATTAAAAACGTGATTTCAATGATAACGTTTTAAATTTAATTAAACAACATTTTTAAAAAAGAAAATTGCAACGAGCAACGAAAACATTTTTATACGACGAAAATTTAAATAGCGTAACAAATTACTTACATAATTTTGAGCTAAATCGGGGTGGTTCGTTTGAATTCCATCATCCAATATTGATACCACAACGCCCTTTCCTGTGTATCCTTTTGACCACGCCGGTGCCACATTCATGTCTAAACCATCTTTTGCACCTCCGTTCTGAAACAAATTTAATATTTAGCTCGTAAATACAACTAAATTATAATAATGTTATTGCATCCATAAGTAATATCGCTACCTGCGGGCATATTTTCCCAAATTTTACGAGCTGTCACGCAAGTACCGCGAGTGTAAACAAGGAAAATTTCAGTATAATATTCCTGGCACGTGAGATATTCGGTTAGAGAATCGCTCAAACAAAGAATGTTTGTGTCACCTTACTAATCAACTACACATCTATAATAACTGTAGTAGACCTGTACACCTGTACAGTGTACATGTTTGTGAACAAACGAATGTTAATTATTTTAATAAAAAATCGTTTAGTATCTGCCAGTTATTTAGGAAAACGTCCGGTGTAATTTCCGCGGAAATCGCCCGCAGGAAAATCAAGCTGTGATTGGCTGTCTGAAACAGCCAATTTCTGATGCCATAAATATTCTTATCGACTAAAATAGATAACATGATAGCAATAGTGCGCTCAGCGTCTATCATTTTTTTTTGCAATATACGCTACGCACAATACGATAAAACCATTTTTGACAAATTTTACTTTGCAAAATTCGTAACCAAAAATTCAGAGGCGTGGTTAAATCGTAGATTCCGTCTGTTTCATTTAAAAAATGACAATTTTCTCACGATTGGGGTGTGACTTGAAGAGACTCTGAATTTTTTTGAGCGGAGTCAAACCATCTAATATAAGCAGGAGGTCTCTAAACGAACTATCAATCACCTATTAAAGAAACTTTTACGCCTCTAAGACCACTCGACTGTTTTTTTAAACAAATCTCGATGCTTCTAAGGTATTTAAAATGCATATCACGGAAGAGGTATTCCACAAGACTCAATCATTGGTCCTCTCTTATTTACAACCTAATAAAATCACAGAAAGATCAATTTTTAAGGTTGATAAGCCTTTAAAAGTCAATTAATACGCCTACTACGATTTTTCAACTATTTTTAATCATCCTGTACATAAATTAATGGTTAATGTGCAAATCTTAAAAAATTGGCATTGCGTAAGCTCATCTAAATAAAGTTTCAATTATTTTTCGTATAGTTACAATGAATATCTACTGTTTTCTTAACTAAATTTTCTGTTTTCTCCCGAACATTCAACGTCAACAATTTTGAGATGTTTTCATTTCTCTTCGCCGCGCCGGTTGCTCATAACTGAAGTGTCGTCGTTTCATAACAAGATTTTCCTTTGTTTACAAAAATGGCAAAAACAAAAAGAAGAAAAAAATTTGAAGCTTTAATTTGTAAAATCGACGAAATTCGATGTATTTTCGTGTGAAGAACTCATTCATCGAGTTGCCGTGTTAAGTACGAACGAATACGTATAAACAAATTTTTCGGCGGATATTGAAATGGTAGCGCGCGAGACTTTTTGTTACAATTTAATACTATAAATTTAAATTGTGATCTCGTAATAGGGTGATTTATTGTGATAAATGCTCGATTTAATCGGGGATGGCCGGAAAGTTTACAAGCTAACGGGGTCAGAGTTAATTCAACTTTGTAATTCCTGAATTTGTCATCTTTCCACTTGAAATCAGTTCGATTATGTAATATGTTTAAAGTGGTCAAGGTGTAGCATTTCATCAAACAAACCACTAAAACGCTCACCCTCACTTTGGTTCAAATACAATTTAATTTGCTTTATCGGAAAGCATTTCCTCTCGTCAATAGTTTAATTTTAACTCTACCCAATTCCGCACATCCACGATCTGTTTGTTATATATAATTTTACCAATTATATCTAGAATTCTAATCGCAAATTGTGCACGTCACTGAAATTAACCCTAAAATTAAAAATATAAAATTCTCTCTCTCGATAAGATATAAAAATAAATTAAAAACGTAATAGATATTGCAGAAATATAAATAATAGGAAAGGACGCCCACGAAGCAAATAAACAGACAAGTAGAAGCATTAAACGACATACGGGTAGATAAGCGGTCCGCCAGTCAGGCAGACAAGCGAGTCGACAGTCAGATACACACGGACATGACTGCAAGCGAGCATAGAACAGGTTTGTGACACACAGGTGGGAAAATAAACAAACAGAAGAAATCGTTTTAGCAGATCTCGAAATTCGTAGTTTACTCTACATCGCGATACCACTTTTTTGCTTTTCTCAATTATTCATTCAATTTTAAATTGTCGGCTCTCCATGTGCTCGGCGATATCATCATCGGACATTTATCTGATTGCGACTTCGGTAAATCGGATAGTAAAAAGGTCGCTTTTAAAACCTTCTGAAGGGAAAGCACGTTTTGGTGTGTAGTTTTCACAAGTTTTTCTTCCACTATGACAAAACACTCAAAACAATAAATTTTTATTGTTTTCCATTTCGAAATAATCTTGCGGTACACCACTAAATTGCACGAGTACGCTTTTATTAAGTGCATAAAGACGATTTTAAACTATGATGGTTTAAACTTTCATTGGGAAGAAAGAATCGTAATAAACTGACGAAGTGGAGATAAATAAGTATTTAAACCGAATGATACTCGAGAAATTCTTTTATAAAATGCACTCTGAATTAAATTTGATCAAAGTAATTTTCGAGTCTCTTATACGGTAGTTTAGTTATAATTTCCATAATTTTGTTTTTCGTTATAAAATTTAAATTTCAAAATGTGTATGTTCGTGTACTCGCGTTTAGGTTTGGAGAAATTTAATAGCGGCGTTTCAAAATTTAATAAACATCCAATGCGGACGTAAAATTAAGGCTTTGTTTATAGTTTCACGAACAATTGTTATTAAAATTGTTTATACATTTATAATAACTAATAAAAAACTATTATTTACTAAATTGGACAATTTGTAAGTTGGCCACGAGACTAGAAATAAATTTTTTCGTTAATAGAGTAAAAAGTGTTTTAAAATTGAATATCTATCATTTTTAGTGATAAATTTCTTGGCTCTTACATACGCTGCCCATTTAGATATCTTCTTAATAAATGATTTATTACTTTCCTCCAGTTAGAAAATACACTGTTGAAAGTTATAATTCAGAAAAGTGGAAGGGAGAGAGAGAAATGATTGAACGACAAGAGCCAAGTAGAAAGCTTCTTTAGATGGAGGCTTTTTCACTAAAAAGGGAGGGGGTCGTAGTAGGCCGTAGTTATTAAAGGGTAGTTATAAACGCAAAAGTAATTGTTAGGTAGCAAATGAGCTTTAGTCTTCATCAAACCGGTTCGGTCTTCTCCAACTTTATCCAATTTCGTCCTTATACCATCAGAAACTAGTAAGCCAAGTTTTTAATTTCTCGCTTAGGCAGACAGACAGATGTATAACAGTGAAGACCCATTAATTTCAAACTTGAAGAGGCTAAAGTAAACCCGTCGAGCGAAGCGAGGCAAAGAACGCGCCGTAGGCAAAAGAGGGCGTGACCTAATTTGGTTTTTGTGAAAATAATCAAGTTGGTTTTTAATGTCAAACAACACTGACCACTGTAAATTTTCTATTTTCTCTTTCTTCTTCTTCTTATTATGTTTTTGGTTAGGGAGGCTCCTCCCTAGCCTCTTCGGAAAAACCGCCACTGGATGGACAGACGAGCAGATTTGCAGACTGAGAAAAAACAGGTAGGTAGACGAAATTCAGAGTCGAGAGAATAGGAAGTGCAACTTTTAACTTCAAGAAAAACAAAGCTGACCACCTGACCAGTCCACGCATCGGCCTGATTTAAACAAAGTCTCTTGAGGCCTTATCGATTAACAGATTTATTGATTGTCATTTTACAACATTTATTCCTACGTCCCCTAATGTCCATTTTAATAACTACGATAATAAGCTGAAATTGTCATCAATAGTTTCGTGTAACGCCAAACCATTGCCAATTTGCGTATAATATAATAAATTCAGTCAGTAATACCTTGTAATTTCTTTCAACAATTAAAACTCATCAAGTAGGAAATTCCAAAAGAGAACTATTTTACCATTAGAATAACCCAAATGGAATGCTCGTCGAGATTTGTACCTAAGCATTATTGGAATTTACGTAAAACGCGAGGAGCAAAACACATCTTACCTACTACAAGAATTTGTGTTCTAATTTCAAGATTATCTCGGATGTTTGCACGCAAATTCGGTTAACAAATTTAAATAATACCAACTTAAGAAAGTAGTTTTCCCATGAATAATAATATTAATCGAATTGTTTGTTAATTAAAAAATTCCTATTTGAACTCATGGCAAAATTTCTATTCTCTCGCATATTGAATGGGCGTCGATAGTTCCATCACGATATGACGTTTATTGTCAACAGGGCCCTTTGTTTCTAAATTAATTGACCACCGAGATCTATCACAACTTTATTTTAAAAAAATAACACTAATTTTGTTAATTTGCTAAAGAATTGACTACCACGTAACAACTTTCAGTTCGAGTCATTGGAAAATTCCCAGACCCGCCCCTGATTTAGACACGAATGAGTTAGGATTGCCGATAGGAAGAAAACTAATTTAATAATTCGACTCACAAAGACAATAAAAATCAATCTAATCACCTTTTAGTCCTTTGACACTTATCTTTTTTGGTTAAACTCGTGATGTACACTTTGGAGCTGAAGAAAAATCATAAAATTTTCAAGTTAACGCAAAGAAGACGTTTATCACGTCGGTGTTGAAGTTAGTACTGCCATTTTAGCAAAGCCAAACTAAAATATTGGGCGATAATATTTTTACGACCGTTTTATGAGAGATTCAGTTCAAAACGTGATTGCATTGATATGAATTCTAAATTTATGTGAAACGTTCATGTATTTGAGCTCTTCCACAGATGTTTGCGTAATAAAAAGAGTTAGCCCCTTTTACAATGCTAGTAGGATGGATGATCTTTTCTTTATACATTCGACTGCAAAAACAAATCACGGATGAAAAAAGCGGGTGGAACTATTGTAATATACCATTTTCTGATTTACTTATATTATCCGATGCAATTGGAAAATAATCAAACGAAAAATCCTTTATCCCATCTCATCCCGTCCCATCTCCTATACTATAAATCGTAATAAAATAAATTTTGTTTTTATATCCAAACTCAGAGAGCCATAAAATTAATTTATTCTCAATTTAAAAAAAAACTAACAATTTGCCACAAAAGCGTCCCAAATTTAAATAACCTATTTTAGGTGTAGATAAACAGATGAGCACACTTTTTTCCTACGCGCTGTTAAAATTTATATAGCATCTGACGGTTTAAACCGAACAATCAACTCGGTCAAACAACATTTTATAGTAATGTTTGTTTTATATGCCATTCTAACAAACATAACCAACTCATTTCGATGTAAAATGCAACCTCAGCTTTATATTTGATGGACTCAAAATTTACAGCTAAGCTTTAAATAATTGCCAATTTTGTGCTACTCGCCTCTTTTTAAAAATCATAAACGGCGTAACGCCAAACTTACGTTGGATAACGAGAGATAGTTTCAGAGTTTCCTCTGAAACTCTATTTTGTATTTTTCTTACATTAATGTGATTTTATAGCTTTTAAAGCGCGAACAGCATCAGGTATGGAAGGCTTTATTTCGAGTTATTGGAGATCGTAAAGAAATATCAGAAATGGCGGAAAAGAAAATCTTGTTGAAAAGCCACATCGAGACTTAACTATTGGCTCATGTGTTAAATGTTTTATGCTATTTTTTCGTTCACTATACAACAAAACGACTGATACCATCATCTGGTGTGGTCATCTCAATCTTTACTCTCTTACTACTTACAGTTCACAATCTGTAGTCTGGGAAAGTGGAAATCTGCACGCAATCCCATATTGTCACAATCAATTCTTTGAAAAAAATTGTAATTGTTGGATTCAGTAATTTCTGAGGTATTTATTGCCTATTTTCGCCAGTTTTGGGTTCTCCAATATTCAGGTCAATCATATGGAGTAAGGTTTAAAATGTTTAGTAAGTAGACTATCATTTCCTACTTGCAGGTAAATGTTTTTATAATTAACGTTCTCTCATATTCGAGCTATACAATCGCCTCAATGGTGCATTCAATCATTTTCTCAAAGATAATATAACACGCTGTATAGTGATATAGATGATCTTGGCATCGAATTATTGGTAGCAGGAAATATTCCGTATAGCCCAGCCGGGAAAATAAGAGGCAAATCCAGGAAAAAACAGTTTTTTTCCACTCGTTATTTTTCTGTTTTTCGGTTTCTCGCTGATAACTTGAAAACTAGACGCTTTATGAAAAAAGCACTTCTATACAAAAATAAACATCAAATTTTCTACAAATTATATTTCTGAAGTCTTTTTCTTCAGACAAAGGGTTTAGGAGCTACAACTCGTTAAAGTTTGCCAAAAATTCTAAAATCGGTCAAAAAGCTGTTTTTGAGTTTTTCGTTTATAACTAGGAAAATACGTACTTTAAAAGAAAAGTGTTTCTATACAAAAACGAAGCACATAAAATTTCCTACAAAATATATCAACTAGCTTTTTACGTCACTCGTACGGTTTAGGCGCTACAGCGCTTAAAGTTTAACGAAAATTCCCAAATCGGTCAAAAAGCTGTTTTTTAGTATTTTGCTTATAACTCGGAAATTACGCTCTTAAAAAAAAAAGTGTATATATATAAAAACAAAGCACATAAAATTTCCTACAAAATATATCTACCAGCTTTTTACGTCACGAGTACGGTTTAGGCGCTACAGCGCGTTTAAGTTTGACGAAAATTCCAAAGTCAATCAAAAAGCTGCTTTTTTCAAATTTTTTGTTGTAACTCGGAAACTACGCACTTAAAAAAAAAGTGTTCCTATACAAAAATGAAGCACATCAAATTTCCTACAAAATACGTCTCCTAGTTTTTTACGTCAAATGTACGATTTAGGTTAGGCACGTAGAGCACGTTTAGAGCACGTTAAAATTTAGTGTATACCGGACGTAGCGGCTAAGCGAAGAACAACGCGCTCATAATTTTTGACTAATACACATACACCCAATACCGAGAGTGTTTATGGGAACTCTGTCCTTACCCAATGTCGGTGTTTATTGAGAGCGCCACGAGAAAGGTACAAAATCAAGTTTGTACGAGGAAGCATAATGCATTCATTTGTGGTAGATAGGAGCTTTTTAGTCTACCGTGTAGTTGAGATATTTGCGACATTTAAAAAGGTATGTCTTATGTTGATTATTGTCGACTGATTTCTAAATTCAAAATACATGAAGAACGACAGAGAAAAAAACTTCTATGCCAAACTACTATAATTTGACTGGACTTCTCCCCGTTTTTACTATAACAAGTACCACTACTGACTTCTGGTCAATAAGAGCCACCAATAAAAATGTTGACGTAATGCAAGTCCGAGAGTAAATAAACTTAAAACGCAAAGAGAAAAAGCATTTGATGTTATTCTGAATTATAAGATCAGGGCGTGGTAGTAAAACACGAGTCGTATCAATAAATAAGCGCTCTGGTTGACATTTCACACGTTGAAGCTTTTTTTACGTAATCTAATTCATCGCAGTCGTAAAAATTATTTACAGTTTTTCGTTCGAAATTCTTCAACGATGCGATCCACTCAAAATTGTTCTTCAAAGAAGTTATAATGTAGGTAGCTGTGGAAGTTCGTAAGTGGTTAGTGGACCCAATAGTCAGTTGGTGCGCCATTTCCCTACCTATATATTTAAATTTAAACCAATTCAACATCCAGTATATATTTGAATTAAGTTGGAGATGAATACAAATTTCCCCACAATCTAATACCAAACTCTAAAATCCACCTTAAGTTGTCTTTAAGCTCGTTAAACTTTAAAGAAAACTCTAGGTATTTTATTTAAATAGAAAACTATAAAGTTTTATATTTGTTTGTAGTTAAAATCTTAAAACTTTTAGTTTCGTTTTTTACCAATTAAAATTTATACGGTAACTCGTGTAATATCAACTTGGAAAGGTAATCGAACGGATTTAACATCAAGCAAGACGTATCCACTAATTATTCCGACCTAATAACAAATTTCTCGTAATTAAGTGAACGATTACACTTAAATTAGTTAGTATAATCAAAAAACTATAAATTGTGAAAACTTTTTCATCTACAAAATAGTTGAAAAGAACCGTCGCGTTTGTTTGTTAACTTACGTTAAAACAAACTTAACTCTTTTATACTCTGTTAGTTAAGTTGTCAGAAATGAAATGTTGAAAATAAGCTTACATTGTTTTAAAATTCGTCCCTGTAACTGACAAAACGAATTTAACGTCCCCTACGTAAAAATGTGAAAATCCCGAACTATCAACTATTCCCGTTATTCCCGTCAATTTAGTACAAATTAAAAACTTCACGTATACGCAAACATTTTCGACACAAGTGAAGTATTTTCGGTTAAACAAAAAATAAAAAGCTCGTGAAAAATTTAAAAATTGTATGTTTTCCGTAGGAAAAAAAAAGTTTCAAATTTATTACCTTTTATTTAACTGGCTTTATATTATAAAGTTTTAGACGCTAAAAAGCTTTTTAATATTAACCCAAAGCATTTCAGATTGAAGACAAAAATTTTAGAATTAAACAACCCTCGTACTTTAAAGTGAGCATAATAAGCGTAAAGCTCGAGCTATGTTTTTTCATATATATTTTTCATTCCCAGACTAAAGTTAAATTGATTTAAAACTACCACTAGGTACTAAAGCTAAATAATTTGTTACATTTCTACAGTTTAAATTTGAATTGGACGAGCGAATTAGTTTTACAATTTCCGGTTGAAAAAGCGCTGCAACTTTGTGAAATCAACGCATTCTCCGAAGCTTTTAAAAATAAAAAAATGAGCCCGATAGATAGTTGGCCGGCAGTCAATTGGAAAGAAGGTTCACTTGGGCGAATGGACAGAGACGACAGATTTTTGTAAAAAATATTTGACACGTTCAGAGACAGCCAAACCTACGAGAACAAGTCCCAAAAGAGCTAAAACATCTGGCGATTTATCTCTCAGATGTCACAAGTTTTAAGTACGTGGCTTTAGACGTTCCTCAATATTCGTAGGTTAGGTGGTTTCATCGTCCTATCAGTGCTCCACAGCAGCAGAACTTGGAGCTTCCAAACGAATCGTTTTAGTCCAGTGCATTTACGAAAATTCTATACGTGTGACCCAAAAGTTTTAGGCACTGTCATTTTTTATTTTTTTATTCGATAGAGGGTTAGTCGGAGACCTTAACTCTGATTTTGCGTATCCGCGAAATTACCCCTTTCGTCGCCATCTTGGAAAATGCGTTGTGGCCCATATCTACAGTTCTATCTACTGCAACTCGATGGTTTTGGAATCGTTTGACTCGTTAGTATTTTTCCTTCAAATTCATTTATGTCATAGTAAGCGCTCCGATGACGAGAAAAAAAGTTATTCGTGTCCAAAGTTGAAAATTTTTCGGAAAATTTTATCTTCGGGCGGTTTTTTGCGAGTAGTTTTCTTATGCTGCTTTGGAGCTGTGCATGACTCTAATAATTTTTAAAGAAGACTCAATTATGCGTAATTGCGTATAAAAATTAATCCGATTGGTCCATTGGTCGCCGACCAATCCAAGCCCAAAGTTGAGCTGCCCATGTCGCACGCAACGTTGAAAACTTCTAATCGAGCACGATGCGCCTCGCAGCGCTTGCAGTTTTCTCCGCCTCATCAATATTCGTCATTATTTTATACAATCGAATGTTTCTTCATACGGTAGGTAATATGGAAGATGTTTAAAATCAAGTTATTCGTAATAATTCATGATTTTGGTAAGTCATAATAAAGTCAGTGATTTATGTTTAAACTGATCTGGAGAACAAATTTGGAAATGTTTGAAAAGTACTGCAACTTTAAACCACTTTTCTGACTTTTTGAATAGTCATCATGTCTAAAATTTTGGTCGAATTGACTTAAACTTTTAGAGACCAAGTTTTCGCACGAAATATTTGGTTATACCCAAAAGAATCGTTTAAAATTTTCAACTTCTTACCTTTTTCTCTGTATTTTTGGTTTCTCGTATTCCGTCTCATCGTCGCACTCGTCTTCGCCTTAGGAGGGCGAAGGTAAGAGGTAAGGGTAAGGTACGAAGAAGAAGATACGTTGAATCAATTTTAAAACACATACAATATGAAGAAACATTCGATTGTATAAAATAATGACGAATATTGATGAGGCGAAGAAAACTGCAAGCGCTGCGAGGCGCATCGTGCTCGATTAGAAGTTTTCAACGTTGCGTGCGACATGGGCAGCTAAACTTTGGGCTTGGATTGGTCGGCGACCAATGGACCAATCGGATTAATTTTTATACGCAATTACGCATAATTGAGTCTTCTTTAAAAACCATTAGAGTCATCAACAGCTCCAAAGCAGTATAAAAAAACTGCTCGCAAAAAACCGCCCAAAGAGAAAATTTTCCGAAAAATTTTCAACTTTGGACACGAATAACTTTTTTTCTCGTCATCAGAGCGCTTACTATGACATAAATGAATTTGAAGGAAAAATACTAACGAGTCAAACGATTCCAAAACCATCGAGTTGCAGTAGATAGAACTCGAGATATGGGCCACAACGCATTTTCAAAGATGGCGGCGAAAGGGGTAATTTCGCGGAAACGAAAATCAGAGTTAAGGTCTCCGACTAACCCTCTATCGAATAAAAAAATAAAAAATGACAGTGTCTAAAACTTTTGGGTCGATTCGTAAGTGCACTGGACTATTTGGAACCGACTTGAAAGCCGACGACAAGATCGGCAAACATTTGAAAAAAAAATTCTCTAACTACGAGTTAAATGGGCGGAATTGTTTAAAATACTTACACTCAACAGATGGCGTTAGGCGTTGTGTGTCTTTAGATACAGACCCAAACAATTAATAAGCCTCCCCTGTCGATTTAGACAAGGGGCAACGAACTGGTAAAAGTAAGACGATACAGCGACTTGGGTTTTGTAATCAAAGCAGATTTGGTCGCAATTAATCCAACAATTTAAGTAAAGAGGGATGCTCAACAATAATGGAAATATTGGAAACGAACTAATATTAATAAGGTAAAGGTGGCAAAGGCAGTAAATTGGCCGTAATTAGACGCCCAGAGCTCAACATTATAATTAATTCTAAAACTTGATTGTAAAATTAATTAAATGCCTTATATTGTAGTAGTGCCTAACACAGAAAACCACGAAAACCTTGAAATATTAGACAATACTCAACCGCTGTATCATAATAAAACGATTAAGTAGTCGATAATAAAATTTAAAAAGATTAAAATGTATAATAAATGTTGTAACATTTCATGTAAAATAGAGAAAACAAAAGAAATCGTTGGAATTTTCTCGAAAATTGTAGGTGATTGTTCACGATTATGCAAATTCTCAACGATACACAAACTACAATAATAAGAAAGGAACTTGAGAGTTCATATGCAGTAAAGAATAATCGTAGGGTTTTTCTCGTAATGGAAACTATTCTACATTTTCTATCTCCTAATGTGCCATTGTGAAAATTTAATATTTTAAGCGCGACAAATTTTTATCGATTATTCAATAAGCGACCAAATAAGGCCACTGTTGACTTTTTTGTTTTCTCTTTTCTATTCATTATTATTTCCACTAAATTACCCCTTTTAAAACAAGGTTTTAGCATTACATGTACTTTCACTTCTTCGCATTTTCATTAACCCTAAGGTTAAATTCTCTACGGCCTACTGATGTTCATGGTTATAGAGCACACGAATTAGAAGAGTGGTTTGCACATACCCTTATGTGTCTTAAACGCATTATTTATTTTTTTTACCAGCATGTACGTGTACACGTACGGTTTACTTATTTTTTTATTTTCCAACCTGAAAAAATTGTTTTCGAGGCGGCGTATTAAACACAACAAACGTTTATGTGCATAACACAAAAACGTAAACTTTACGAAAAGAAATTTTTTTCTCAAAAAGATTTTGTCGAAACTAAATTAAAAATTAATATTGTTTATTTTAATATTTACTTCTAAAAACCATTCACTTCAAACATATAAATTTCAAATTCGCTCTATTTTTTCTTATTGCTTAACTCACATTCTGACCGCAGTAAATTATTGTCTGAACCTTGGAAAACGTTACTTAATTATCAAATTCTCTTTGCCCTAACTCATTCTTTATAGGCTCGTAGAAATTCATTAGTATCAAAACTATCACTGAAAAAGAACTCTCTAAAAGGAACTTAAGTAGGGAATTATTGTTGCTAGTGAGTGGTGCCACTTTCAATCTTTTCGAGGCCGTCGAATGGACTCGCACTCAAGTGTGACGGCTTATATAAGTGCGTACACTTTATCAAAGATACTATCTGAAACAACAAATAATGAAAGATGAACATCGAACTACTTAGATCAAAGATATCTTTGTAGCAGGCCCAAGTGGGTAAAATATGAATACAATCTACTCCGTAGCATCGATAGCATCGATAGTGACGACGTACGAGAACTTGAAGTTTGTTGTGCATCAATAAATGTAATTGGTGCCATTAACTACTGCCAGACATCCAGACTCAAGTGAAAATTGGTTACATTTGGTGGATACCGAGTAAGGCGAGACGAACTTAAATAGTTTCAGGCTAAAATCAATCCTATCAAGATGATAGATGACGTCGTGTAAGAATTTGAGAACGATTAAATTACACGTTAAAATATTGAGGATTGTCCGCCAACGATAAAATGGCCATGAAAGTTTGACTGACAGTTTTCAGAAATGCACGGTGTAGTTGTTAAAAAAATGTGTGGGTCTAGTATTTTTAAACATGCACCATGCATGAGGTAGTTATGATTTTTTTTGTTATATTGTTTATTATGGAGGCTTAATGATAAATCCAAATTCTTGACCTCGGCAGATCTCTGGACAAAGGTCAACAATCCAAGAAACCGCGAATTGTTTGATATTTTTTCAGTTTTTGATTTAATTTAAATTTTCACCCTTAAAGATCGTTTTTTTGGCTAATGTTTCTGCTTTCTGAAAGTAGACTAAAGTTGCTACAATTTGACACCAGAATGATCTCTGTAGACCAACTGGTGCCCGAGATACAAGGATTCAAAAGTTGGCAAATATTTTGCCATTTTTAGCATCAGATACTGAAAGGAGTGGCTCGATATCTTCAGGTACTGGACAAATGTTGGCTAAACATCAAATGGAGTAGTTATGATTTTTTGCTATATTGTTTATGACGGGGGCTTAATAATAAATCCAAATTCATTCTTGACCTCGGCAGATCTCCGCACAGAGGTCAAGAATCCAAGAAGAAAGTTTTTGGTTTAATTTAAATTTTGACCCTTACCGACCGATTTTTTGGCAAATGTCGTTTCATGCTTTCTGAAAGTAGACTAAAGTTGCTACAATTTGACACCAGAATGATCTCTGGATACCTAATGGTGCCCGAGATAGAAGGATTCAAAAGTTGGCAAATATTTTGCCATTTTTAGCGATATAGTCGTAGCATCAGATAACTGAAAGGAGTGGCTCGATATCTTCAGGTACTGGATGAATGTTCGCTAAACAGCAAATGTAGAAGTTATGATTTTGTGGTACGTTGTATATTATGACGAAATTCTAATGGTAGACTCAAGTTTTGGACCTCGGCAGGCCTCCGGATCTTCGACAAAAATTCAAAATTTTCCGCAATCTAGTTTTGACAAAGATCCGAAGGCCCAGCGAGGTCGAAAACTTGCATTAATTATTGGGCTTTCATTATACAAGGTGTTTCAGAAAACGATGGTCAACGACTTAAGCTAAGTCAAGAAGTCCCTATAAGCATATGCCTTAAAATACACTCTCCCAAGCTACGGGCTTTTAATGAGGTTAAGATAAAACTGTGCTTTTGCTATTATCTGAATTAATTTATTTACTTGATAGACCCCCCCCCCTCTAATATGCTAATTAGAATCACAGGCGTTTAATGACGTCATAACTCACTAGTATGCCTCAGCTCATTAGTGTGGCTCTTTGAAATCCCCATTAGTTAACTGCTCACGACCAATCCAACGACGCAGATATGAAGCATCCAAAAAATTTCTTACGGTTTTGACTAAAATGGGCCTAATCCCCCCAAATTAAGGGTCTGTAACTTAGTAAGAGTGCATTTTTAGGCATAAGCTTATAGATATAGATACTTTTTGACTTAGTTTTGGATGTACATACCAATAAATCGTAACTACCCTATTAGATGCTGATAAAATTACTGAACTATTTCTTTTTCAGAATTTTCCGACTACTTATACAGTAGGTTAGTACGTATACCGTTTTTTGTCATTGGAGTTTCAATGAGCGTAGGTGTTGGCTTTCTAAACGGCATGAAAAAAGCCAAACATAAAAATGCCGAATATCTACGTAATGTTTTCAGTAAAAGTCCGGAAAAACTAATAAACTGATTTTTAAAATTATTACGAGCGAAGCACCAAGTTTCAAGAAGTGGTTTGAAAAGGTCAAACAGCGTATAAGTAGTTAAAAAGTCAATGCTATTGCTTCGCAAACAAATTATCGTAAAATTTACAATTTACGTGAAAATGGGGTAAATTTACTTATACAATAGTTGTGCACTTTCTCGACAAACTTTCTTCAAATTAAAGGCCTTAATCAAACAATCGTAGTCAGGTGACGTGTGTATATACGGCAGAGAGTAAATTAAATCCCGTTAATAAGCCGCGAGCAAACTTGAGGCCCCCGAATTTCGGTGGCATTTAGCCAACTTTGAGTGACACTCGGTAGTTTGGAGGTTAGTAAGTTTCAAGTAGCAAAATTAGAAGCGAGTTATATACGGGACGAAGCTTAACGCCTAACGCTTTTACAACACAGATAAACTTAATGTAATTAAAGTGAGGCGACCTCTCTGCCTTTTACGGTTTGTTATGCCAAGCACATCTTTAAATTATCTTATCACAACCCAAAATGCTGAATTTGACTCTTATTGTAAATAATACTAAAAGTACATCTTATCTACATAATTTTCCTAAATGTGTTATCCTATTTTCGTGTCTCGAAAAAGTGAGAACGCAAAAAAGAAGAAATAAAATGCTAAAATCAGATTCAAAACCTACTTGAAAAATCGACGTGCGATTTGAATAAAGGAAAATTTTTGTATTATAATACACCTGAGCTTTTTTTCATTTTTAAACCGAAGCCCACTTGACTGTTCGTTTTAATCGTAAAAAATTCGAGCCAAATGTAAAATAAGGCGATGTAAGTCGAAAAGACGAAAATGTCTTAATAATAATGGCAATAAAGAGATAAACTAACAAGAGAAAATTTGACGTCCCCTGTTGCTCCTCAAAAAAAAAGCTTCTTGGCATTCTCAAAGCGTGCTTTACGAGGACCTACGATAATTAAATCTGCGTCCTACAGTTTGCAGTTCGCGTGCTTCAATTAGAGGGCGTTTGATGTAAATATGCACAGAAACTCTTAGCTCCCCGTATATTTGCTCTCACAATGCTACATTTAATTATGGAAAACAATAAAAACGAATGTGCGCGCCCTCTATTAAGTTATTACAATGGTGTACTTGTTGACTATCCATAAACTTCGATGCGAAACAGAACGAAATAATTTAATAACTGACTAGAAAATAACTTAAGTAATTTGAAGTTTGTTCTCGATAATTTATCGTCGTACACACCAACTTTCTTGAAAAATAGGTTAGTGTCCTTTAGCAGCGCGTCTACGATAATATACAGTCGTTCAAACTTTATCTTAGTTTAGATAGTTGTTTCTTTGTAAAGGAATCATGCATTATGTGCCAAATTTTCGGCGTTTTTATAGTTCCACGTCTAGCACACGCGCAATTAAACATAAAAAACAAAAAAAAATCCATCGCTGTCGGACGTACGATTTGTAGAAGAAATATCTGTCGTTCTATAAATCTCGAGCTTTCAAACGACGCACGGACGAGTGCAGATGCGTGCAGATTTTCGATGGAATATCGAAGATATAAGGATTATTGAAAAGACGAAATAGACAAGGGATTTTCTCATTCAGCAAAAGCTCAACATACGAATATAAAATATGTAAAATCGGTAACAGCTGCGAACGAGTTCTATATTTTAAAAACCCATATATTTCACATGCCAAAAGATTTACGCCATCGTTGTTTTACATATCACATTTTAAATGTAATTTGAAAATAAAGAAGTTAAGTTAAAAAGTGCAAAATGTTTACTACAAAGTAAGTTATGGGGGATGTGTCGACTTAAAAAAAACAAATTTTAAATTTACTTTAATACTTAGAACGAGGAGAAGATATAATCCCAAAAAAGGACTCTTATCTTTACGAAAAGAAGTCATTCAAAGTTAAAATGCGCACCCGGTAAATAAAAATTGATAAAATCGTTAAAAATTAATAAAATGCCAATTTAAAGCCTACTTATCTAATAAAGTAGCTTAAGAGTAGTAAAATTCAAAGTATGTTCTCTGCTATTTTCCCGCGTATTATTTATACCAACCGAACATCCGTTTGGCTCGACTACTAGGACATTGGATCGGCGTTTTAATTTTCAATAAGCACTTGTTGTTTCTGGAATGAATCGCGTGAACAGGAACGGAATAGAACTGTGAGCTACCACCCGCTCTACAGCGTATGATTCAGTAATTGAGTAGGTGCTACCAACTGCAGCTGCCCATTTTCACTACTTTCAGTGACATCGATGACTTTTGACAGTCGTAAAAAGATATAAATCCACGTAATGAAATAATCATAAAGTTGTTAGAAAGGGGTGGGTCTTACCAATTGTAAGAGGGCAGCTGTGTTGGTAAGTAAGGTCCCCCTGACAAACCCCCTCAAACACACAACCTAAAATTAACCAAGGTCTAATTTAGATTTATAACAATGGCCATTTAATCAGATAAGAAACTCACGATACGTAATTTGAGGTAGGTAGTATACGTAGTCTGCTTATCAGAACTGAACCGAAGTTTTAAAGGTCAGCAGCCGAGTCCACCCCTGCACACACAATCTTAATAATCACCTCTCAACTAGTTCTGGAATGCTGGACAAACTTGGAAGCCATAAAGAAAACAAAATCGTATACGGACTAGTGGCGAGAGGCACTCGAAGCACACTCGGCAGTCTTGGAGCTGCTCTTTGGAACCCCCACAGTTTCATGTAAAAAGAAATTTTCCGAAAGTGTCCTTGAATGAGTATAGGAAGAATTGGCAAAGAAAAAACTTTCTAAGGAAACCGTGACTAGTGCCCAATAAAAGCCAAAATACTGCTAAATATTAGAATGACTAACCTAAAGACAGCGATAGGCATACTGATAGCATTGAGTATATAATAACACTGCGTTACAGAGGCGCAACGGAATAGACTTTTGCGTACACTCGCGGGGTAAGGAGAACAAGTACCCCCTGACCACCTCGCCTACATTTGCATACGTGTAGGAAGTGCTGCCACAGTTTTTAAAATGTAAACTCCTCGAGATGTTTAGCAAAGAAACAAATCTGTTGCGGGTGTGAGTCAACTACCCAGGTTTCAAGTTCGACGTTAATAAAATTGTAACATTTTGCTTACACGACACAAAGCCGTTATTTTTAGATATTTACTATAAATATGTTTATGTTTACGATTTTATACATTTTTTTATTCAAAACTACAAACAAAATTAGTAAATACTAAAAATTAGAAAAAAGATCATTTTCAAGTTTTGTACCTATAGATTTAATTTAATTTTTTTGATGATGCACTTTGCACAATATGATTGATAAGCAAAATAATTAAATCGTCAATAACAATAAATAGCCCAGTAATAATATCTTCACCTAAAAATGGGTTACTTTGCATCAAATAGAGTAGTTATGATTTTTTGCTACGTTATATACAGGGTGAGTCTTTAAGAGCGTATTCTACACGTAAATATATAAAAAAAACAACAATAGTTGTTATCCGATTTTCACTTGTTTTCGAATTACGGCGTTTTATTTGTTAAGCTACTTTAAACAGCTAAAATGCCATAACTTGAAAACAAATGAAAATCGGATAATAACTTTTGGAGTTATTTTGTCTTATAGTATTATTTTTTTGTGTAGAATACGCTCCTAGAGTTCGATGCAATTCTCTCGATCGGGACCGAATTTACTTTTGAGGGGGCCTTAGGTTACAAATTTTATAGGGCGCTTAAAGAAAATTTTTTAGGTGAGGGATGAGGGTAAGCCGTGAGATAAAAACTTTGGCATAGGTATACAATAATTCCTTTTTGGTCTGCAAAAAGAATGTTTTACAAAATCAAAGTAAGTCAACGCTAACTGAATCAATTTTCTAAAATATTCGAAGTAAGAAAGAACAAACAGCATAAAATAATAGTATCATCGAAGATTATAGGGCTCCTTTTAACCCGGGGCCCTAGGTTGCAGCCTAGTTAGCTTAATGGAAAATCCAGGCCTGCTTCCGACTTATCCTGTATAATGATAGTGAAGGCATATATACGGTGGAAATTCAAATCTTTATCATTACATAGGTTTAACATGGGAAAACAAACTTCTGTAAATATTGGCTTCCTTAACTATTTTACAGCCATATATGAACTAAATAAAAAGTTTCTAAAGAATATCAAGCTTCTTCTAATACAGTTATAATATTTTTAATTGATTCAGCCGTTTTCGAGAAAATGAAGGAAAATGATTCAGTTAATAACCATTTCTCGCGTTAGCCTTGATAATCCATTCCAAATTACTATGACAAAATAAATAAGAAAAAAATCTGACGTGCGTCAAAATCGAGGCTAACGCGAGAAGCAGTTATTAACTGAATAATTTTCCTTCATTTTCTCGAAAACGGCTGAATCAATTCAAAATCTTATTACTGTATTAGAAGGGGCTTCTTATTCTTTAAAAAATTGTTGTTTAGTACTTTGCTGTAAAATAGTTAGGGGGGCCAATATTTACAGAAGTTTGTTTTCCCACGTTAAATCCTATAGTCAAGATTCAAATTTCCACCGTGTATACTGATAAATAAATCCAAGAAACCACACAATTTTATTCAGTTTTGGTAACTTTTGACCCCGAAGGACTAATTTTTTGGCAAAGTCAGTTTGATAGTTTTTAACCCTCACAGTACCAACCGGGGTGCAAAAAACGCACCCCAGGCTTGATTTTTTTATAAAAAATAGATGTTTAGAATTTATTTTATGCCCTTTCTTTTCAGTAGCTTCCTATAATTGTTTTTAAAGTACATGCCATTGCAAATTGTCCAAAATTTTAAGTAGATGAAGAGAAAAAAAATCAAAGATGCGTTTGTACCCTGCATTACACTAAGTAGAATATTGTAATGTAATAATAAAAATGATAATTTTATATGGTTAAAGCCTTAAAATCGTTGGGGGTTGGGGTGCAACCGCACCCCGGTTGATACTGTGAGGGTTAAGGTGGACTAAATTTGAGACTCTAATGGTCTCTGTAGACCAAATGATGTGCCAGTTCAATCAAAACAAAAACTCGCTGAGAAACTTTTTACTTGGTTTTCCTTGTAGATTCACGTGCTAGTGCTACTGTCTGCATCCTGAATATCGAAATACCCTGTATATTTTACAAACTGAAAAAAGCATATCAAAAAATCAGAACTACCCCATTTGATGGAAGGTAGGACGTTTATAATTACTGGACTATTAAATTTTATAGAGGGTATTAAAATCAATTATTATTTTTATGTTGAGATAGTATAGTATACACGACGCGACGGGCAGAAAAGATTTTGTTGAAAAATGTTTTTTGTCATGAAACGAGACGACTTGTAAAAATGTTAACAAAAGTTTTTATCACACGACAAAAATTCTTTATCATTTATTTTGAATTGACTTTTATTCACTTTTAATTGCTAAAAAATTAAAAAACTGCATTATTTTGTCAAGTCGATGTAATTGCTATAGAAAATATAATTGATATTCCCTTAAAATCATCAAATGAAATATAAAGCCACCATAAAGCCGACACAACATTAAATAATGTAGCCACTATCATAAAATTTCTAAGAATTTATAATATCTAGTCTAAGTATAAACAAATCAGTGACTCGACTAGACCGTTGCGATTATTGCTTTGCGAGAGGAAAGGGCGACAGTCCGAGTTCTTTAGCACGGACGAGACCCTTCCAACAACTTTGCTTCTGGCTATTTAAGTTCCGAGTGCGGCATGAGATGTCACTAAACAATTTTTGCAGCTACATCTGTTATTGCACTCGGCTCATTCTTGTACGATTTTTAACACGGGGTCGACACCTCTAATAGATATCTTATTACTCAATGCTGATAGTGATAGCACACTTCTACCTTAATAAAATACAAAAGGTTACTAGGAAGAAAAGGAGGGCGCTCGATCTTGGGGTCTGTTCTATTAAACTTAAAAACAGTAGACATGAACAAAGAATCCATCCGAGCAGGCCTGTAACATTCTTTGGGGAAAAGGACGAGCCCAAAATACGTCAGGGATGTACTAATACCTATACTTCGGCGTCTGCCCTAAGTATAAGAATCCTATCTTTCTAAGGAGCTCCAGAAACACAAAAAAAATTTAGCACGCCAGCTAATTAAAATTCCAATACCAAGACTAAATAAAAGCCAAAATACTGCTAGATTTTAGAACGACACACCGAAGGACAGCGATAGGCACACTGATAGACCACTGCTCCCTCAATAAAATTTGAAATACTAAAGGTTACTAGTAGGAGGACAAACTAATACCCAGTTTTGTGGCACTACAACGTTCGATCATGGACTCTGTTTTATTCCACTCAGAAAAAGATACAAAGAATCCTTCCTAGCAGGCTTGTAATCTTATTTGGGGAAAGAGACAGGTCCTTAATACGTCGGGGATGTACCAGTACCTAAACTTAGAACGTTTGCCTCAGTATAAGAAACCTATCTTTATAAGGAACCCCCGGAATACAAAAACGATTCAGCACGCCAGATGGCCCTAATTAAAATTCCATTCTGTTCTGATAGTGTCCATTAATATAAACTTAGGTTACTCGTTTCCAACGTTAAAAGGTCCCCTTAGGTCCAAAAGTGAAACGTACGATTTGGAAGAGATTGTGGACGGTTTCGAAAACTGGAATGTTTCGAGAGATGGCAAAACATTCGGGTGGTTAAGTAATAGGGCCGCAACCTACAGAGTACGCCAATCGAATAGCTTTGACAAAGAGGACAGTGGGGACCGACCGAGAGCTTATCAGCGCGGAGCTCAAGTTTTAGATATAATTCTTTGTCCAGCTCAGGAGTCGGTAACGTGTTTTCACTCTTATTCTAGTACTGACGTAGCGCACGGTAAAAACCACAGAAATTGCGGTAATTCGGCACTTATTGAGCGTGTCAGGTGAGAGGATAAGGAAATATTGTTTTAAAAAGAATGTAGACATTTCGAAACATACTCGAAAAAACGAAAGGTTAAACATTAATAGATCAAACTGAAAGAGGGGGGCACCTTAAAGCTACATTTCAATTATTTTTATCTACAGACTTGAATTCGTACACATTTTTTTAAAAGCGGTTCGAAAATTAGTTCAATTAATCAATAAATACGGCAATTTGTTATGCATGAAATATGTCAATTTTCTTTACACCAATTATTTTCCAAAAAGCTGAATAATTAAAATTGTAATTATAAAACGTGACATATCAGTTTGAAATAAATCGGGCGTAATTAATAAAGCATATCTCGGTTAAATTTTAATAATTTTATTACAACTAATAAAACTTGACACTCACCAGGTACCATTGTTCTTTAAATAACGGATCGGGAAAAACTCCACGCGAAGATACTGCTCTATAACGCGGATGTCCGTGTCGAGCCGAAGGAGCCACGGTTCCTAAAAATTGAGCAAACGGAGAACTTGTTCCTACTTCAAAATCACGCTTTTTTCGATGTCTTTCATGTTGTTGTTGGACCCAATGGACCTGCAAAAATTAAAAAGAAAATAATTAGTAACTTACAATGCTTGCCACACTCATACACGCAAGTTGAGGTTAGAAAAGAGGGTCAAAAAACTTACACGGCATTGCTCAAAACATAAATGCTCAAAAGCGCGACTGAACTTTGGTCGACTTTCGCGTCTAATATTTAAAAAGTTTGGAGTAAAAAAATAAAATTATACGACTCGAGTTTAGAGTAAGTAAAAGCTGATGTACGTTTTTGTTTACATTGTAAACGTTTAGGACAAGGTACAACTGAAATGGAATGCGAGGAAATGTAATTTATCTTCCTATCATTTTCGAAGAGAAAACTGTATTTTTCGCTAATACGTTTCTTTCGGAATTGTCGTACACAAGCACATAGCGTACGTATATAACCGGGTTGTAAATTTTATTAGAATTAAATTGAATTCATTTCGATATTTTTATATATCACAACGTCAACAAGAAAAGAATCTCGTATATAAGATTTCTTTATTAAATTGCTACGAAATTATTTCTAATATATTGTATTAGTCGAAGAAAAACGAGAGGAAAAAATAAAACTCAAACAGGTAGCTTTTATGGATTTATTTATAAAGCCATTTTGGTTAGATTCCCCTTCTTCAATAATACCGCATTAATCAAATTTCTACTGCATGGCCACACGGGATGCTGCATAAATATAAATAAAACCCAAAGTGGCGAGAAGACTTATAAGGGTTAAAACGTTGACGTAAACCGCCCTTAGTCCCCCCCCCCCTCCGGAAATCCACATACTAAGTCTAGTGTTTAGACGGGAACAGACTGAAATTTTTTTCTCTCGCGATTTTCTTCTCTTCCTCCGGGGGTTCCGTAGAAAGACTCCTTGCACTTGGACCACTTGTCGCTTTATACACCCGGATTGTGTTCTAGTCGTCCTCAGTCCGGTCTCGTCGAAGAATTAAGGCCCAAGTCTGTTCGGACGCCCATCCAAGGGTTATGCCACTGAACCTGTCGGTACATAAAAATACCTCAGTGCACTAGCGGAGAATTAATAAATGCCCCGCTACAAGTGCAGTTCTCGAGTGGTTATTCTAGTCGTGTCGTCAGCAAGTGAGATTTGTACGGAACTATATTTTAATTACGTCCTTAATACGTCATCGTGGTATTCAAATGTAATCAATTTCGTTAAAACAAAGTAAAAATTTTATCGACAAGAGAGCTCTCCGTGACAGATACTAATCGTCACTGAAGTTAATTAGCTAAATTCCAGTTTCATAATAATTAGTAAACTGTGATTACGCATTGTTCTTGTGCACGACACGTATTTAATAACGAACTCGTTATCTGTTTATTGGAAATCGATTTAACGTATCGTATGCAATCCATATAATATGGTGCGCTATTAAATTTAAATAAATAAATATTTTAGCAAAATATGAGAACAAACGAACAAGTTAGGCTCATTAAAGAATTAGTAGTACACGAGAGAAGCTCGGTTTAAAGAAACCTTAGAATAAGATTATTCTCCCCAAAGCGCATCATCTTTTTTGAAACTTTATGAAAATCTTCTTACGCTAACTCATCCCAATTTAAAGCAAAATGTCTTTCAAAAATACAGCGGAATAAATAAAGAAAAATTTTTAAAGTAGCTTTTATTCTCAAGTTATACGTAAACATATCATAAATAATTTTATAAAAGAATCGGTACGTTTTCTACGGAATATAAGGGAGAGACGTCAAGCGTCTAGCTAACCCAAGGCATAACATCAAAACGGTATTTTAGGTGAAAGCATAAAAGGGAAGTTCCATCAAAAGACGTATGTACTCTTCTTTAGAGGTAATGCACTTGGCAGCTTTATATTATGTCACATTCTTGTAAAAATATTGTAAAATTTAGACAATAAAAAATTTCGCAACAAATTTTACTCTTACTATTATCCTCAACTCGAACAAAAAAAATCTTTTCGCATTATTAAAACATAAATTTTTTACGTTAGATAAACTCCCATCTTTTCATAACTCTTCCCGTGGCTCTTAAGTATATTTGTTTAATTATATCAAATTTTATGCATATTTTCTTCAAATAACGTCACTTATTTTATTCGAGAATACGAAAAGTACCCCCATTTAGATAATTTTCTGAATATTTCAAGAAACAATGGAATTTGGACAAACAAAGAAAATCGATGCAATTTAATGTTTAAAATTTACTCGTTACGTGTGAAAATACTAAATGTACCCACTGCATAAAAGATTGCGAGAAATAATTCAAAAGGACACGCGAGAATTTTCAGCGATTCTAATACGCTATCCCAAAGGCAAGCAAGCGATGAATGTTATTGAGGCTATAACTACAACACTGAACGGCAAAATAAATCGGCAATCCATACGCGATATGCTGTTGGAAAAGTATTCAACGTTTATTTTAACTGGAGATTGATTACGTTCCAAGCTACCCCCATTTTTAATTTGAAAATACCAAAAAATTCGCTCTTGGTGCGGGAAAGACTAAACAAACGAAATAAACATCTTTTAATAGAAGTTCTGTTATGGCGTGAGCAGGTATTTCCACGCAAGCACTCACTGGCCTCCTATCTGCCAAAAATGGTACTTTGAATGTCCTCAGATATGTGAAAGATGCTCTTCAAGAACGCAAGACAACGCCAGACTACACATTGCACTACTACTTTTCTAGAAGTACGTAACAATTGAATTTCCACAGAGAAGTTATTTGAATGTAGAGAAGAATCCTTTGTAGTCATTAACTCAACAACCGCTTGTCGTAAGAAAGGGGATAGGTCTTCAGTTTATATCTAGCTTTTCTGAAAGAAAGGCATTAAAACTTAAAAGATTCGAAGGATAGTCAAAAATCACTGCTTGGATCGATTACAGTAAACCTTCGATTTTTGACCATACAGCCAGCTACCCCATTGGATCATTTAGATTTTTGAACACATATCCAGCCTCCCCCATTGAATCATAAAGATCAGTTATTTTAATTCCGAGTAACCGGGAAAATAACTAAATGTGATTGTCCCCGCGACGATCACGGGAACGTGGGGGTGATAACGGTGAGCCTGTCGTGCACGGCTGAGAGTTGTAAATTAACTTAGGCGAATCGTGGGCCCGGTTGGCACCCAACTTTATCAGCTGTCGTTTTGAACTCACGACCACCTCTCCTGACTTTAGCCTAGGCCCTCCCGATGACCACCTGCCGGATGGGAACCGAGTAGGGAAAGAAAAACTACGTTTAACAATTTATATTTTTGAACACATTAGCAAGTCTCCCAAATTCAATCATGAAGATCAGTTATTTATAAAATTGATTGAGTCCGCTGGTAGCACTTGTTAAAACAAAAAAAAAGTGATAAAACATTTGGTTATCAGTTGTTTAGATTTTTGACCACATAGTCAGTCTCCCCATTGGATCATGAAGATCAATTATTCCCGTTTTGTTAACAATCGGAGTATCGGAGATTATAAAAGGGTTTTTTCCTTTTCCCTTGGGCTATATGTTAACCGACTTCCACGCGAATCAGATCGTTAAATTAATTGCTCTTGTGTTTTATTAAATTAGCATTCGAATTGACGAGAATATTAGACAGTTTTGTTGTTGTTTTGGCTTGAGTTGTGTTTTAGTGTCTTTCGCCCCTAGAGAAATCACGGTTTGGGTTAAATTTTGAAATAGTTTCTGTGTTCAATGTTCTTTTAAAAACAATTTTAAAGTTTCAGTTCGTTTTTTTTTTCGGAATGCTTCTCTAAAGTATAGTTCAAGCCCGACTACTCTGGAGCTGAATAATTTGGAGTAAAACTTCGGATTGGTAAGAGAAAGTTTTTGGGAACTCTGCTTTGAATCGTTCCCGAACCTACATAACTACAACCCTTTAACTCTGTTCTCTTTAATATTTTGGACTTCGCGAAGGACACGTTAGATCAAAATGGTTGCATTTGTATGAATTTTTTTTTCAAATTTACAGCAAGCTCTAATACCTATCAAACCTTAAGGATTCTCCACGAGCAATACCCTGTGACCTTGAGCTATTTCAGTTGGGAGAGTTCCAAGAATATCTGAAAGTGGATCAATGGGTAATCTACAAGTAATCGATGTGACTCTTCCTTGACCTACGCAAAGCCGAGTGGCAATTGTTTTTCTCTTACAGGTACTGATGTTAGAAAAAATTGCTTTGCTGTTGTGTAGCGCTTATAGAATTTTAACAAAAACTTTTTGTGTCAAATAAGAGCGTGTTTAATAATATAAAAATTAATTAAAGTTATAACAAAATTTTATGTCTCAGATATTGACCCACATAGCGTATATATTTTATATATAAAAAAAGTGCCTGTTTAATATAAAAGCGCCACTGTAATTTAGTGGGGAATAAAAGACGTAACAATATTTAAAAACTAAACAAAATTGGCCAATAAAACACCTTCACGTCTGATTAAAAGACAAAATAGGCCATAAATACAAAAGTTTTAAGGCCGAGGATAGTGCTTGATTGGATAAAGAAGCTATTGAAGGGATGTACAAGAACATTATAGTGGCAGTTAAAGCGTTATAGCTACCATTAGCTAACGGTAGATGGTGATTTGGACGCACGTCACGTGTCTCTGTGGAAAACGTGGTTTTTGAATGACTCTTTTACATATATCTTGTTAAATGTCTTGTTAAGTGGTTCTAAAATACGTCGGGAAATTTTGCTATTTAAAATGAAGGAAATAACTATTTGAATTCAAATGTAGTAGTATGTGTGTGTGTCGCTATAGAAATTGAAGCACCACGTTTAAACACGTTATCTATTTATTAGATTTGTCGAAAACGGTTAAGTTAAATGTGTATTGACTTAACATAAGCGAAGATACAGAATTTAACTTAATGTAGTTGAATTTCTGTTTAGGTAAGCAGAATATTGTCTGCGTATATGTACGAATATATAACTAACGCGAGAGTGACTGTCGTTTAAAACTACTTACACTTTATTAACTTGCAGATTAAGTTTAAATTTACTCAAAGTATGTATGCACGAGGAAATTACATTGCTACAATATTCAACTCGATCAAACCGCCATAAATGTAATTTACAACATGTTTTTATAATCGTACTTTTCGGTCTTCTCAATAATCCTGTTAGCCGATTACAGTAATCCTCGAGTCTCGACAAGGTCTTAATTGACGGAATTCTATACAAAGAAGATACATAATATACACGTACACGTTTCCAACTAATAACTGGGCACAAGTACGCCATTTACGACTCAAAAAGTATTTGTAATTAATTCTACACGCACGGTTCTACAAATAATAAGTGGTGGTGCACCACAAGCGCCTGTCTCGGGCACAGTATTATTCAATGTTCTGGTAAGATGCTTACAGACAGGGCCTAGAACTTTAAGTGGGTTCCTAACAACTCGATCAAGATATTTGCCATATCAAATCGCGTTGTATATTGATAAAAGTGTCGTTGGCACTTTGCTGTACCTGTATTCTCTATTTACCACAGGTAAAACTTAATCTGAGGTTAGACAATCAGTGCTGAGACCGCTCAAGCTTCTACACTAAAGGATTAGGTTAAAACAGGCCTTGCGTATAAGAGTAAGCGTCGATTCAACTCGCGTCATCTGCAAGAGGCCTTACAGCTTACACCCTCTAATACGGAGGTTGCACAGTCTAATAGTATTGTATATTATAATAAGTGGAGAAGATTTAGTTAACAGAAATATTTCCACCTTTTATGATATTAACTTGCAGATTATTATTATTATTATTATTATTAATTGGCGAGAGGCGGCTAAGCCGATTAACTCGCAAAACAGTTGATTACAAAACATCATACGAAAGTTTATAAGGGTATGCCAGATAAACGTAATACAAAATTATATAAATGTTCATTGTTCATAGTATCACACAGATTACCAACTAACAAAAAGGTCCAAACCAAAGGTTTCCAGATAAACATAATACAAGATTATAGAATTATTTATAGTATCACACAATTGTCAATTATCAACCAAAAAAAAGGTCCAAACGACCTTTAAATGCATTCAAAGATGGTGCGTTGACAATGCAATCTGGCAAAGAGTTCCAGTCTTTTATAACACGCACAAAAAATACGTTCTGGCGACTTTTGCTTGAGAAACGTTGATGCACCATCTTGAGAGAGTTACCCCTCAGGTGAAGGTTGTCACTAAAGTAGAACTTTCCACGCAATGGACACCTGTAATGACCACTCACTATTTTGTAGGTTTCAATAAGGTCCCCGCGTCTACGTCTGTCCCTTAAGGAAGGGATCTTTAGTCGTGCGAGCCGTTGTTCGTATGGTACGTTCTGCAAGCCCACAACCATTTTAGTAGCCCGACGTTGAACCTTCTCCAAGTGGTCTATGTCTTTAACGAAGTATGGATTCCAGATGGGTGCTGCAAACTCCAGTATGGGTCTAACATATGTTTTGTATATCTTCAAAAAAACGCTAGGTTTGAGACCCTTGAAGGCTATTTTTATTAGATAAAGCAACGAGTTTGCTCTTTTCACAATCCGCGAGATATGCGAAGACCACTTTAGGTCACCACTCATTAAAACACCAAGATCGGCCTGATCACTGACCCCCTTGAGCACTGCGCTGTTCAAAGTGTAATTAAAACGGGGGTTGGTAGCACCAATGTGGAGAATAGTACACTTATTAGCATTTAGCGTCAGCAACCATTTTTTTGACCACGCACTTATTCTGTCCAAATCGGACTGCAGAACTGACCTGTTGACAAGTGGGTTGTTGTAAAATTTCGAATCGTCCGCAAACATACTCTTGGGAGAACGAATACATTCGGCAAGGTCTGCAATGTAGATAAGAAAAAGAACTGGTCCCAGGACAGATCCCTGGGGTACGCCACTTAGTACTGGATGCGGAGCTGATAATGAGTCGCCGACTCGTACTTGAAAGGTACGGTTAGTTAGGAAGTCCTTTATCCAGTTTAGTAAATTGCCTCGAATACCATAGTTTTCAAGCTTCAGCAGTAATCTCTTGGTAGGGACTCGGTCAAAGGCTTTCTCAAAATCTAGGTAAATGACATCAGTTGGAGTTCGTGAGTCCCAAGACCTAGTCCAATCATCCAGATTCATAAGCAAATTTGAAACAACTGATCTTCCCGGAACGAAACCATGTTGACAGTTTGGAATTACAGAGTTGGACGTCAGAAATACAGTGAGCTCCTTTGCAACAATTTTTTCCATACATTTACAGATGACGGAAGTAAGGCTGATCGGCCTGTAATTACTAGCTTCAAGTTTATCTCCTTTTTTATATATAGGTGCAATAATTGATTTTTTCCAATCTTGGGGCAAAGTTTCTTGATCTAGCGATGCTTGCATTAGGGTTGATAAAGGTTTTGCTAATAAGTTTGCGCAGTTTTTAACGAAAATTGGAGAAACACCATCTGGTCCCGGGCTTGAGTCTGTTTTCAGTGTAATTAGGTGCTCGAGGACATTTTCTTCGGTGAATCTTACTGTGGTTAGGCTATTTTGAAGTCGATTGGATGCATTAAGAGTAGGTAGTGTAGGTGGTTCTTCAACAAATACGCTGTGAAACTGGTGAGCGAATATTTCCGACGTGATGTTGGTATCAGATGTTTCTGTTCCGTCTTGGCAGCGTAGCGTTATTGACGACACTCGTGACGTCAAATTTTGATTGATGTATTTGTAGAAGTGTTTCGTTCCTGAACTGACAATCGCTTCTTCATAGTTTGAGCGCGCATTTCTTAATTCTGTAGTTAAAGTGTTGGAGCAGTTTTTGTAGTTCATGTAATCACTGTCAGATGTACTGGTTTTATATTTGTCCCATAGTTTGCGTTTTTTACGTATTTTGTGTTTTAGTTCTCTTGAGAGCCAGCATTTACTTTTTCTTGGATAGATTCTTCTTAATGGTACAAAGCGGTTTACAATTTCGTCGTAGTCTGTTCGGACCTGGTGCCAGAACGGTTCCACGCTTATATTATTAGTTGCATTAGAATGGTAGCGATTGGTTAAGTGTTCGTTGATCTCGACGTAGTCTGCAACTCTGTAGTCTCTTTTGGTAAAATTTCTTCTTATTGGGTAATTGGCAGAAAACTGAGCAGTAGCTAGCAATGTCACGTGATCACTTTTCCCAACTGGGGGAAGGTATTCGATATTGTTTATGATGTTTGGATCTGGTGTGAGTATAAGGTCCAGGATAGTGGGGGTGTCACTCCCTCGGTATCGGGTGGGATAGGTGACGTGTTGATGCAGATTTGAGTGTATAAACGCGTCCAGAAAGAGCGATGCGGACGCGTTAGAATTTGTTGTTTTTGTTAGACTCCAATCAATCGTGGGGTAGTTAAAGTCACCAAATATGATTGTATTACTCAGCTGGGATGCATGTTCAATCGCGCTAGACATTAAATTGTCTAGCGCGATTAGATTATCTCCTTTCATGGGGAAAACTGAAAACGCAATCCTAAAAATAGTAATTTTAAGACGTCTTATAATTACTTGCAGGGAGCTTCTCTTGTTTTATTTTAAAATTTAATTTCTCGACGAACTTCATCCGTAAGACGGAGCTTATTAAAAAAAAGAAAAATAAAGTTTTCTAAGCATAATTAAGTACAACAAAATAAACGATTGGAGAATGAGCATTTTAAAGAGAAAGGACACTCCATCTTTTTTCAATTCAAAAACATTCGTCAAATCGCGTAGGTACCAATTATCATTTAATTTGCTTTTTTAAAAATAATAATAAAAAACAAGATCGAAGTAAGCTGTAAACCTACTTATTCTAAAATCCGTAATTTGAAATAAATGCGACGCAATTACTTTAAAACTAGAGCAATTAAAATTCCCTTTAATTTAATAAAACGAAAAACCATTATAGAGTTAATTCAAACTTATCCTATTCATTTCTCAATTAAAAAATTTTCAACTTCATTTCGTAATTATTTAAAGAAGAAATCGATTCAAATATTTTTATATTTGAGCGCAATGAGCTTTTTTGTACAGCAGACTGGCGGAAATGGTTTTTGAGTTCTTGATATAGTTGGGCCTTGATTGGCACTAGTACAATTCCTTTATCAGGAGCCTCAAAATAAAGCGTCCTATTATCCTAATATCGTTATTCCCAGCGCTGTAAGCAACTATCAATATAATCAAATACTGTAGACCTAATCAAGGCCGTAGCCAGAAAAATTTTCGGGGGGTTTGCAAGTAGAGTTGGACAATTTTTCACTTCTTACGTTACCAATAAAACGAAATAGCGCCGCAGACAAAAATTTTTGATTGTTCAAGGTCAAACGGCTTAAAAACGAAGTTCCGGAACTTTAATAGCCATTGATAGTGTCTCTAAAGAAGATGTTTCACAAAAACAAGGGATGAAAATTAAGAATTCAATTACTATACTTTTTAAAACAAGGATAATATTATGAAATAATTACGGGGATCCTTTTACCTAAGGCCCTAGGCCAAATCCAGGTCTGATAGGACCCAATTCAAATACTTAATTTTTTACGCACAGTTTGATTTTGATTTTAATAATCTTCTTATGCTTTTTTTTCGGAAATGGGGACAAGATTCAGAAAAGTACTTAAAGTGTAAATTATTTCGCATTTTTTAAACCTCTAAAAATATTTCGGGGGGGGGGGGGGGGGTCAAACTATGCTGATCCCCTCCCTGGCTACGGCCTTGGACCTAATAATCAGGCCTATTCTGTATCATAACCTCTAAAATAGTGGCCAACTTTAACGTTTAAGGGTGTACGATACGTGAAACGAAAATTACAAAATTATAATTTTGAAAGATTATATCGTGAGAAATGATAATTTCTGATAATTCTTGTTAATAAAAGTTGTCTTGAAAATAATTGGTTCTGGGACAAATTAAGGCTTAAAAATTAAATTTTCCTTCCTATTGTTAAGCGTAATGAAGACTCCGAAGTACTTAAATCGCGGTTTAAATAAAAGGGCTTTTATGCTATTACTGCTTGAGATATTTTTTATTGCAAGAAAAACTATAGCTTTCTCTTAAAATATTATTTAAATTGATGGAAAATTGTTAATTTTGGAACGCTCAAATACGCTACTTTACTGTACCAAGTTGTCCTGTTAAATTAATAATTTTTACTTTAAGCTGTAGATTGAAGATTCCTTATTCCATAGAACTTGCAAAATTGTGAAAATAACTCACCAATTTTTCAATCAATTGGAAGAAAATTACTTATGTAAAAAATACTGTGTTATGTATATCCCTCTCTACTTCTTTTTGCCTTGTCTAAATACTCCCACTATCGAACTCTGAATTTGAAATGTCAAATAATGTCAAGTGTCACCTTCATGCAAAATAAGTCAGAACGGGCAATTTTTGAAAATGGGTATGTGGGTATGAAAATGTTTCTAAAAGAGCAAAAAGAACGATGAAGAGGTAAAAGCAAAGAGAAAGTTTTATCAACTTCAACGGTATTTGATTTTTATGTTAACAAACGGCTTTATAGTGCAGTTTTAGTCTCAAATGAAAATTCGCACAATCAGAATTTGAGAAGCAACCCATATGACTGAACCGGACTGAACCGGACTGAACCATATTTTAGAACTTTGCAAATATTCACTTAACCCTTTTAGTGACATTAGACAATTAAACATTACATTACACGCCATCACCGCTTTGGTTTACATGGAAAGACAGCATGTAAATTTAGGGGAATTAAAATTTTGCATGTGCGACTACTCGCGCCGACTAGCGGAATATTTTTGTATCGTTAGGTATCGTACGCCCTTAAAGTAACGGCCTATCTCAGCTAAATAAAAAGGATAGAACGTTACTTTAATCGTTAAAGTTGGCCACTATGTTAGAGGTTATAATACAGAATAGGCCAGGAGAAATGGAACTTAACCAAATAACAGGAATATAAGTGGCAACTGTCAATTATTATGTCAATGGTGAATTATGGTTTTCTCTACCTTTTATCAAAGTTTTCTCAGTTTTAACGGTTGAGTTGTATCTAACAGAAACGTATTGAAGATGATATTTGAGGATTTAACACATAATTTCACTCAAGTCAAGCTAATAGATGTCGCTGAAGATCAATTCAGAATAAATGCTTGGAAACATATGAAGTTGTACGTATTATTAGATAATTAGATCTACAGTATTTGATATAATTTACATATTGAATTAATCTTTGGGCCTTTGTGACCTTAGCAAGAATTAAATAACACGTGATTACCTACAATTTATACTGGAAGAAATTTACTCACAAAGCAAGTCGAATTCAAAAATTCAAAATGTCTTTGGTACGTCGGTCTAGTCACTAGACCGACTAGACTAGACTCTAGTGTAATAAAAAAAATCCCACAAACTGCATCCGGCATAAAATCAAATAAACCAACAACTTATTATGTAAGTTGTAAACTATTTAACCATATAATTAAATTTAAACATTTTTACATTAAAGTTTTAATCATTTGTAATTGAATTAAAATTAAAATGCGGTTAATTTATTCCGTTGAAATTCTAATTATAGACTATAATAGCAACAAAATTCGTAATAGTTAGTTGTGCGGTTTCGAGAACCGAGGATAAAAGAGAGGAAAAAAAAGAAGACATAGAAAGAAAGAGCGCAATCATTAAGATTTCCAAATGGAAAACTTAAAAGTCCTTTGAGCGTGAAATTGTACAGTAGAGAGTGAAGCTCATACCCTTTTGCATTTTAGGAATTCAAGACAAGATTCTGCTGCAGTTAATAAGTTTTCCCGGATGGCACTTTTAGTTCTCGAAAGATTCACCACACGGAAAAACTAAAACGTAAAAGATTGACGTAAGAGAGTTCGTTTAAAAAAAAGAAGAGCTTTTCATTATAATTTTCCAGCTTTAAAAACTCGTAATCATTTTATAAACTCGCCAAACTATTTTAGATTTCCCCCCGGTTTAAAGAGTTTATCGATCTTTAAGTAAATTAGCTAACTTATCAACTTGATGAAAATAGCTCCAAATTTCGATTGGTTTTGTACTTTTAAGCTACGATTAGAGGAACGCCGATGATACTAATCCTAAACTCGTTTAATATTTAAATGAAATTTGACTTGCGTAGTTTGTTGCCAAATTTGGGTTTTCTCTCCAGAGTATCTTCATTTAGTTTAGCGGTCAGTCGCCCTTGCAAGGCAATGACTAATCAACAAGATCTTAGAAAATCGTACGATTCAGAATAAACTGTGTTAAATCGAAGGCATTTGTTAGTTTTCTTCAAAATGAAACATTTAGGTAAAAGGCGCATCTCAAAATTCGTTAAATTTGTCGTAATTTAATTATATTTGTTGTAGCGGTTATTTTTAAATAAATAAGAGAGACGGAGAAAGAGAAAGTTGAGCAATAATTTTTACGTTTGAACAATATCGGAGGCTTTCAGGTTTTCTCTTTGATTAATATTTTCTTAAAACGAATTTAATTCAATCTTGTTAAATTATTACTTTAACGTAAATTATTATTTACAAAAGCTATTACGATTTTCGGTTCCAAATAAATTTGAGTAAATTTTAATCAAAGTAAAATCAATCAGAGTGATACTGAATGTTGTGCCAAAAAGTAATTCGGTTATTCCGCTATATTCAACTAGAAATTGTTGGTTCACGAAATTCAACGGTAGATTAGATAACCCACATTCCTGTAAACTGTAGAAAATAAATCAAATTCAACCCCTAACTTTGCCTTAAAAGTTTTATTTTTTTGTAAATTGCCTTAAACTAACCTCTCTTAAAATTTCGTGTACTTACACGGCGTGTACAACCGACAAAAAAATTCCCAAGCTGCACAGAGGGTGAAAATTCGAGATTCAATTAATAAACTCGAACGAAAACTCCTAAGTTAGTTAAACGAAACGATGACAGGTTTAAGTTGGGTCTCTTGTGCATTTAAGTTTAACCGATGAATAATTGAAATTGCCAAATTTGCACAAACTCTCGCTGCAATTGCACATCTTAGCAATTTTACTTAAAAATATAAACTTTTCATGTTTAAATTATCGAATTCGAATGATATTCCAAAGGATTAAAAAGCACTTTCAAAATATAATAGCGATGCATTTTGTTAGATATTAACAGACAGGGTGAGTCATTTAAGCGCCATCTTCGATTTTCTCTTTAAATAAGACAGCTTATTACAATAAATTTTTTTGAATAAATATATGTAGGCACTTATTGACAGAAAAGGAGAAAAATGGGAACAAGGACAACGGAAAAAACAGAAGTGTCAGAAAATAGCATTTCGAGACACGAGTTTGTTCTAGTGTCTATCTATAAGAGTAGTGAGACTGTGTGGATCCTGCCTTAATTTTCATAGTATGCAAAGTAAGGCAGGATCCGCACAGTATCACTACTTATAAGCACATCTAGTCCCTTACTTGAATGTTTGGTTAACTTCAAAATCGTAAAGTGCTTTTTTCACTAAAACGAAGGCCTAAAGTCCGCATGATAGCGGATACCTCAAAAAGCGGCCGAAATTCAAGTTCTAGCTATTAGAAAACCAGAATTTAACAACATGTATGCCGTAATATAATGTTAATTTTTGAGCTGCTTCGGCGAAACACTTCCTTTGAGCCTTCCATCGGCTTGGAAAAATAAACAAAAAAATAATATGTAAATTAACTCCAATTAACAATTTAAAAAAATATTTCTATACGACTAAAATCAAAATTTTCAGGGAAAAAACGAACGAAATTCAGCTGTATAAATAAATCGAGATTATTTACATGTTTTATATTAAAAAGAGAGAGAAGCAATTATGAGAGCTCTGCGGCTGTTCTTTATTAGTGGCGCCATCACCCAATAAACACTTCATCATAAATTTGCCACTGCAAAGTACAATGGCTGGAAAATAAAATTAAAATGCTTAACACTTCCTCGCTTTAATTTAATAAGACCGACAACGGAATTGCCACAGGCTTCTACTAATTACTTTATCAAATGAATCACAAAACTACCATTCTGATTGATCGCCTTTTATTCTTTCCCTTTTTCTAAAATTCGTGTTTTAATAAAAATGGAAGTCAAATCGGAATTCAATTAAAGAAGCTTAAGCTCGTCAAAAAATTAACCGTATAATGTAGATAGTAGATACGTCTTCTCAGCTTTAAGTTTCTCGATTTACAATTCAAAGTGGCTATTTCTAAGTTGTATTTTTTGTTTTTAAAACGAGCAAATATCGAGTTATATTCCACTCTTATCAATTATTCAGTTTGACGACAACCGACTCTGGGGGACTCTTAAACAAGAGTATCGGTCAGAAGTTTGGAAATTGCTGTGACTAACAGCGTCGAACCCGGGGAGTCTGGTTGGGAGTTCGAAAAAGTACCACTTGGATCACATTGCAGTTTTCTGTTATTCTGACGTTTCTACGCCCAGTGACCTACGAATTTTACAATAGGAATTAATAAATATTAAGACAACACTTAGAAAATCAGTCACGAAGTACTTTTAAAGAAGGAATGGAATAGCAATAAAATATTGAGGTACGTCTAAATGCATTAGGTAACTTTTCCAACTAAACTCTTATCATTGCATTTGCTGACCACACACTCAAAGCCGATAAAATGCACTTTCCGGCACATTGAATTACCTAAAGTTTGCGTACCTCGGGTTTGAAAACGAAAAACGACTCCAGATAAAGGTTAAAAATGAACACGTTTTCTAATCTGGCATTTCATTTTTTTTAAACTTCCATCTACGTAAAAAAATAAAACATAAGGAAACGAAAATTAACCAAACAAGAAAAACGGCAAATGTAAGAAAAAACACACATTCTACGCAATAATAGTAAAAGTTAGTCAATAAAGTCCGGTGAAACTTTACCAACTCGAATGCTATGGAGTATAATAAAATTGCTGGTTATACGATGTTCAAGATTAGATATTTATTTCTAGTCCTAACTATTTATTATGGCATTTGCTATAATTTAATCAAGTCTTTATTGCATGTTTTGCGTCCATAAAAAATAAACTGTAAACTAAACAACGCGATTTGTTCTTTTTGCGTAGAATTTTCACAAATGCAGTCGCCCCACCAATTTCCTCCATTAATGTTAGTGAGCGGTTCCTATCTACGCAACCTCACAGTTTCGCGCTGCTATTAAAATTACAATGAATTTAGACTCCAGAGAAACTGTTTATATTAGAGGGGCATTTCCAAACTTCACGAACCGAAACCTTGAAAAAAAAAAGTTTAAACAACTGTCAAGGAGTCTATGGAACTTTGAGCCATCAGTGGCCAGTTCAGTCCAGGCTCATCTGCATGTTCTGTATCTTTTGGGTTTATAAACAATTGAATGAGTATTTGAAGATTTGGTACTACGGTGTAATAATGATTATTGTGATATCAATTACCAATTTATAGCGCAGAAATGACGAACAAATTTCAAGTTAGCAATAAATTCCCCTTTTGTCTAAAACTACGCGTAATTATTTTGTTCGGTTGACTGTTCCGTTTATGCTTACATTCTCTACGTGATTTAATAGCCAAGAGATAAAAGTTGCCTTACCCAACCATCCGACCGAATTGAGCCATCTGATCGTTTTGATTTAATTACATTACCCTTCTCCCTATACGCGAGCGCGCACACACGCACACACACACATAGACATCCATAAGCACATAGAGAAACGAGCTAGCGAAACGGTCATTATCTTTCCAAATTACGTTATTTATCAGATCGATTTGAAAACGCGTAATAAACTTTTAAGACGAAGCAATTAAAATCTTTTAAGGCGTAATTAAAAAAAAACAATTGGCCGTTTATCTTCTTTACGGCTAATTTCGAATCGAAATTAACACCTGTAGCATTTTAACGATTAAATTGGGTTTCTTTGCTAGCTCTTAATTTAAATTACATCAACGGAGGTAATTGTTTCTCACGGTGACAAGAGAGAAGTACGACCCACCTTGTACTAGCTAACTACTAGTAACGTAGACATTATTAATTGGGGGTATTTCAGGGGCGGACTTGGGCTAAGCTACCTGCTAGGTCCTATAGATGAAAGGCTGTTTTAATAGCACTTTGCATTTTCAACACTTCCCAAAGACTTGTGGCCAGTTTGCTCATCGGTCAGCTTTAATTATACAGTGTGGATTTATTGTTTAGACATTGATATGGGGCGAAACCTGTCCTAGCCGAGAGACAAGGCAATCTTCCGATAGAAAAAGTACATTCCCAGACTCGAGTTACCGTGGACTCGGCTAAAGCCTCGTCCAGTAATTTCTTCATCGACAGGGAGCGTAGCACTTACCGTAATCGTTTCACAATAAACTATTTAATTATGCAAAATATAAAAAGCCCAACTTTCAATCGGAAATCATTATTTAAAGCTGTTTGTTCTGTTTAAAATGGTTCACATAGGGAGGCTATATGCTGCACAACGTTTTTCCATTAAAGCGTGGAATTAATTACTGTACTTTTAAATTCTATTTAATTTTCTTTTTCATTTATTTTGTTCGATAAAAATTCAATACCGGCTATAATCAAATATTGCTCGAAAAATATGCCGTATGTTTTATAGTCGTTTCACAAACAAATTTTGTTTGAGTGTGCCTGCTAAAATTAATTTACGAGGAGAGGGTATATATAAAAAAACAACGATGAAATACGAGGGGGTACTTGTAACTTATATTTAGTTGGCCTAGGTAGTTTTTGGGGAAGAAAAGGAAAATGCATTACTATAACAGTAAACAATACTACAGGGTGTTTATCCTCTTGCTCTTGCATTTCGCTGGCTCTGATCTTTAATTGGCTGATTGGATAATGGACATCTAACCGGCCGAAAATGAAAAAAATATATTCGCGAGCCACTCACGCAGTGCCCCGCTACAATGGAATGTCTACTGGATGGGTTCCTATCTTCTCTGCGGCTGTCGTGCGGCCGTATAGCGGCCGGTCTGAGAGCAGTATAGAAACAGTCGCAAGGAAAAGACCAGAAATAAGATTAAGACAGTACTTTTTCAATCTGGGCTGGTTTGGTACTTCCAGGGTCCAGCCCATAAAACGGCAGATGCTTCTCCCTATCCTGCACTTATTGGATGCAGGCAAAAGGAAAAGTACTGACGAATAAAACTGGAAGTAGAGTGTCTTCACGTATGCGGCATATGGTAAATTTAACTATATCCGCTATGCCGGTACAGTGAAGCGCTCGGCGGAGTCATACGCGATCCTCAGATCAATTGGCTGCTGCAGCCTCTCCACCAGAGGAGCTGTGGGCTAGTCTATCTGCAGTTGTACTTTAAATAGTAACGGGAAGACGCGAGTTCTGGTAGGAAGTTCTCGTACTTCCGTAGTAGTCATGCTCTAAATGATTAGGCACGTAGGTACCACCAGTGCGTGTCTAGGCTTTCAGCTATTTACCTAATCCCTGTTGCAGACACAGCCCCTCTGTTGGTGAGTGGCAGTGTTCACGAGCACGTCATCATGGTAGCTTGGCCCCGCTGTTGCCGTGTGATAGGGGAGCACCAAGCGCTCATCTATCATGGTAACTGGTATGCAATAGGTCGTAACGGATGATCCGGAAGCGATTAAGTAGATGTTGGGGGGAGGGGCGTAGATAATCTCGAACCGGTGACCAGCCCGGTTTCAACTGGTACTGCGGGCAGACGTCTAAAGGCTTCTGGTGAGGTTGGATTAGCAGGGGCTTCTGGTTTCCTGGGAGGTGAGAGATCCCAATCAGGCTGTTCTCTTTAACTTCTAATATAGCAAAAGCTGGGTGCAGGGGGGAGAACAGGTGGATCCTAGATCCAAAATCTCATAACGTAAAAAGCAAGTACTTTTTCAATGGAGAAGGATGAGAAATCGCTTGAAATAATTTCTGAGTTTCCTTGACATAGTTGAACTGCGCTAAATTGTGACTCAAATCCTGCACTTTTAACAAAAGTTGCAATTGACGCTTTTTAGGAATCGCCATCTAATCGTCAGATGCGCTGCGTCAGCGGCGCGCGTTTTAGGAAGTCCACCTTAAGGCTTCTCGAGATAAATAATGAGGTAGTGCACGGAGGACTTTTGGTATGTTGCTCACAAAGCTACCCTATAAAGTGAGTATGCAAATTTCCGACCAACCATTAATTTGTTAAAGGGGCTTCGCCGAAAAGTGAACCAAAAAACGTACGCTATTAAAGATCTGATGCAAACATCCATTAAAGTGTTCAATTTTTTCTTATTTTTCGTGACTTTTATATGTAGATCAAAAAATTCGTTTACAATAGCTTTGTAGTTTTTGGAAAGGAAGCAGTCTGTAATCATTTAAAAAGAGATATTATTTGAAAGACAAGTAATAAAGACATTACTCAAGACCAAAATAATCGGGAGCGGTAAAAAAGGAGCTGAAAAATGAATGAAACGTATTTTATTAATGGATTCAGTAACTAAAACAAATTAAAATTGTAAGTTTGACTAAATGCAACAATAAATCATCACGTCTCTACAATTTTAAAATTCAAATTTTACTTTTAAAAAATTACCGTAATAACTTTCAATAATTTAATTAAAATTTCAAAACGAAGAAGACAATAAATATCTATTCAAAGACACCTGAGATATTACGCGAGAGAATTTTTAATAACGGTAAGTGGTAGTTGAAATTAAAAATATTTTTTGGAAAATTGTTTCGAGTCGAGTAGTGTAGTGGAAATTTAAAATGGGTTTCTTTAATTTAAACATTTTTGTCGTTCTCTCGTAGACGACCCTTCCATACATGTGGTTATAGTATTTGCGTTTAAAACGCAAAGAGGAAGCTTTAATTTGCGTTGCATTTGTAAACAATAGAAAATTTATTTTTATTAGTTATAATAATTCAAAACTAACGATCCACAGGCGTTTTCTTGGTCATGTCGGTATTTTGGCTTGCACCAGCCGTGCAATTATGCCATCCAGAGCGTAACCCCATTCTTTCGGGACAAAGACGGGACAAATAATGGAGTGTCACATACATCACGCGCACGTTTTTATTTTGGAACTCATTACATGTTCTCGGACAAATAAATCAGCACCACTGTAACCGCCTGAAAGCAACAGACTATTTGTTTGGATTTTAATTATGGAGTTTATTGTTGTGTACGACTGAAAACTCCTTTCTCTTATTGTATCCACAATGCCCCTAGGTTAATATAAGAAAAATTCAAAAGCTGCTATTTTTCCTCTTGGTAATATTTCAAAACACGTCACAACAAGAAAAATGAAACATCGCAATTACAACCCTTACGTAAAATGCTTTCTTTAATTACGGATTCGAAACGCTAAATGGCAGAAAAACGATTTTTACGGCTATTACAATAGCGTGCCTTTGGAAATTTACGTTCTGTACGAGAGCGTAACAAAAACCTAAGAAATTTTTTCATTCAAAATGATAACGAGAGTGAGATAAGAAGTAGAACAAAAGGAGATTACTTTTGAGGTTAAGCTTCAAAACGCAAGCTTCATTTGTAGGGATCTTAATGGATAAGTATAAACAAAGGACACTAACAAGGAAGAAAGGTTGCTTTTTACTATACAAAAAAGAATTTTCCATCCACCGAGAATTATTAATTTAAAATTTTCGGTCCTAGCGTAGACTCGAGTAATTTAAGAAAACTTATTAAAGTGCATTAAAATTTATCAAAATCGCGTTAATCCGAAAAGTCGCACGATATAAGTTTTATACAACAGGGCGAATTTAGTCCATCGATTTTATTTTTTGTTGGAAATGTTTTACATTTTCTTATACATAAAATTCAAATACTTGGATGTCTTTTACATAATGTCACTTATCTTTCACTTTATTTCAAATAACTCGCAATGAAATTAAATAAAGTTTTCGTTTCTAATATTGCACGGAAGAGAAATAGTATCGCGATAATTAAGTTTCAAACAAATATAAAAGAAGTTGCATGTAACAATTTTCTTAATGTAACAGATTGCATTCATTGTCGTTGCACTTACATAATACGACAGTAATCGAAAAATAAAAAATAAAACACTTTTCGAGTGTACATTCTTCGCTTTAATGCACAATAAACGCTATTTTATAAATGTTTCAAAATTTTTAGGCCAATAAAACGCTTTTACGACGTTATTACTCTACCTAAGCTTCAATAATGAGAAAGAACATCATTTTCTAATTTATATTAGAACATTTTGATAACAATTTTATTACGCGCATTTATTTTATAGTTTGCGCAAATACCAATCAACAGAATATAGGTTATAATCAACCCCTTACATACAGGACGTTCGATAGTTCAGTGCAAGTTTTAGGCACTGTCATTTTATAATGTTTTTATTCAATAGGGGCATGGAACTAGAAAATAAGTGGAAGGGTTGAACGCACCAAGAACATGAAGCGCCTGGCGAAAAACAAGCTGTCAGTTGCATAAAGAAGTTCCGCGAATTTCGTAAGTAGACCAGGCGCCAAATGTAGTTGAGTATGGAAAAATAGAGGAGCGCGAAATTTTTACGGATTTGTGTACCTGGGACTCGAAGCTACATAAAAGTGCATGTTGCCAGCAAAATCTATGGTTCCTTTGTTTTTTATACCCACTTTTGTTTAGCGCCTAATTGTGTAGATGCAAAAGACCTAATATTTCTGTAAGGGTTCTATCAATACCTTGGATACTTTTCATGCAAGTAGACAGACGTATTTACAAAATTTATTATCTCTTGTTCGATTTCGTTATCTGCCATGGTTTAGGCGGAAAACAATAGTTTTCATGTGCTACATATTATAACCTGCATCATATATATATGTATATTTTAACAATAAAGCTCATATCTAAGAATAGGGTCGGTTTTCGATGAACATGTATAGAAATGAAGTTGTAGAGGGGAGAAATTGTCTATGAGTCTGCTAAATTAAATTTCTTTATTTAAACAATTTAACTACCCCTCCCATATCCCACGCACGGTGTTTAACGTATAACTCGGAAACTATGGCTCGCACAGAAAAAACCTCATGATCATTCTTGTTGGAAACTTTGTATACTATATTTTTATACTGAATTATTATTGGCTTCCGATGCACCTCTTCCTAGATAATAGTCAAAAACCAATTTAGGGGTTCTTTGTTGAATTTAAAGGCAGTTCCATCTACGATTCAGAGGAAAACTTTTTTACAATCGTTTCCGATGCCTTAAGGAATGGGCGAGTAGGTAGGAGAGAAGAACGAAGATATTTGAGTTTTCAAAATATAAGAACACCTATACAGATACTTTAAACTCTAGAGGAATGCAAAAATACATGTTGCCAGTAGCTATTGTGATACCTTCTTTCTTTCCCTTACCCACTACCACGCGCTATATTTTTAGATGCACTAACTGTTGCGATAGATGCGGACTTGCAGACGCTGTTACCTGATATTCCATTTTCTTTAATAACTTAGCAATTACCTATACCTATAGTATAAAGAATGTTTGGATCATTAGAGTGTTTGGCAACATCGAAAATATTGAAATTTGGTACCTCCCAAACTCATACTCGTTGACATAACGCGGTCTTCATATTTTACAAACTTAAACATCTTCGTTCCTCTCTTCTACCTACTCTCCCATTCCTTAAAACATTGGAAACGATTGCAAAAAAGTTTTCCTCTGAATTGTGGATGAAACTGTCTTTAAATTTAACAAAGAACCCCTAAATTGGTTTTTGACTATTATCTAGGAAAAGGTGCATCGGAAGCCAAATATACTTCAGTATAGAAATATAGCATACAAAGTTTCCAACAAGAATGATTTTAAGGTTTTTTCTGTGCGAGCCATAGTTTCCGAGTTATACGTAAAGCACCATGCGTGGGATGTGCTAGGGGGAGTTAAATTGTTTAAATAAACAAATTTAATTTAGCACACTCAAAGACAATTTTCCCCTTCTACAACTTCATTTCTATACATGTCCATCGAAAACCTACCCTATTCTTAGATATGAGCTTTATTGTTAAAATATACATATATATATGATGCAGGTTATAATATGTAGCGCATGAAAACTATTGTTTTCCGCCTAAACCATGGCAGATAACGAAATCAAACAAGAGATAATAAATTTTGTAAATACGTCTGTCTACTTGCATGAAAAGTATCCAAGGTATTGATAGAGCCGTAACAGAAATATTAGGTCCTTTGCATCTACACAATTAGGCGCTAAACAAAAGTGGGTATAAAAAACAAAGGAACCATAGATTTTGCTGGCACATGCACTTTTATGTAGCTTCGAGTCCCAGGTACACGAATCCGTAAAAATTTTGCGCTCCTCTATTTTTGCATACTCAACTACATTTGGCGCCTGGTCTAAAGTAGGGAAAAGAGAGAGTACCTCGGCGTACTCAACCGCGCACACGTACTGAGTAACACTCCCTTCCGTTACTGATGCTTCACTTTTAGATACGACCAAACTACCTTATAACCATTACACTTATTTTCTAGTTCCATGGATAGGGGGTTGGACGGAGAACTTAACCCTGATTTTGTGTATTCGCAAAATTAAGCATTTCGCAATCATCTTGAAAAATGCGTTGTGGCCCATATCTCGCGTTCTCTTCATAGCAACTCGATGATTTTGGGGTCCTTTGACTCGCTAGTATTGCATTTGAATGCATCTATGTCAGAGTAAGTGCTACGATGAAGAGAGAAAAACTTATTCGTGGTCAAAGCTGAATGAGTGTTTTGGAAATTTCGTTTTCGGGTTATTTTCTTATGATGCATCGGAGCTATTGATGTATATAGTCAATTACGCGTATTTTGATATAAAAATTAATCCGATTGGTCGCCGACCGCCGATCAATCTAAGCCAAAGTTGCGCTTCCATGTCGCACGCAACTTTGAATACTTTGAATAATCCAGAAATGGCTCGGAGAAGAACAAAATACACTAGAATGGGGATGGAAGACTAACCGAATACTGGAGCCAGTCATGAGCGAAAAAGAACCCATTCCAAACTTTTTACTGAAAATGATTTCATGTGAATGCACGACACCATGCGACAGAGCTTGTGGCTGCAGAAAAGTCGGATTGAAATGCTCAATTCGGAGCAAGGCTGCGGTTGCGAAACATGCAGAAACGGGCCCGAAAATTCAAAGAATTACGTAAACGAAGATGGCGGGAATTCAGACGACGACCTACCTACGATGGTCCCCATACCCGAATTTACAAAACAAGACAAAGACAACAGATTTAATATCCAATCTCGATGATGAAGAAAACTTTCGTAGGAAAACTTGGTTTCAACAAGTCAGAGACAATTCCACCAAAATTGTTGAAATTATATAAATCAAAACCATCGAGTTGTGAGGGATAGAACGCGAGATATGAACCACAGCGCATTTTCCAAGATGGCGGCGAAAGGGTTTACTTCGCGAGTACTCAAAATCATGGTTAAGGTCTCCGACCAACCTCCTATCGAATAAAAAATAGCAGTGCCTAAAACTTTTAGGTCACACGTATATATTTTTTGTAAATGCACTGGACTACAAGCTTTTTTCTTAAAATTTGTTTTCCTTAAAGAGACGCCAATTGATATCATCAAACCTGCTCGACGACTTTTCGGTGTGAAATTAACCTTTTCGATGAGTTCGGTTTTAAATTGTTTGTTAACCGTCGGTTACTTTCAAGTAAAAGTAAACTCGTCCAAATAACGTTTTTCTATTCCAGATAAACGAAGAAACAATATAAAAACGTTTGGGTTAACAAATAAAATATGTTGTCGATTTTAAAGGAATCTTCATTTACTTTTATTCGTTAAAAGAAAGGCCATAAATTCATATAATCAAAGAACTAATAAATTGGAATGTTACAAATTTATATTTCATGTATCTCATAACTCAGTAGAAACAAAACAACTCTTTCGGTAATAGATTTTTTGAAAAATAATAAAATAAGAAGATTTAATCACATTAAAGAATAGGGGAGACGTTAAATGAAGCCGTAAATTTTTATTAAATAAAATTGCGTATTTACTAGACGCAAAGAGGGAAACCATTACCGATCCGATAATTCCTCCCAGGATTTTAAACAAATTAAATTACGATAATTCGAAACTCTACCTGTAAAGTTCACAACATTCGCTAAAACGTGATTACTGATTAGTTTACAAACTAAATTGAAGCAAATGTTAGTGTTGGTATACAAATTAATTAACAAACAATACGGATTTGCTTCTTTTACCCTTTACGGTATTATCTTTGGTCTTAAAAGTAAATTAAATTCGAAATTGGGTAAATATGTACATCAGTGTGCCTGGATTGGGTATACATATAAAGGAGTAAAATTATAAAAAAATTAGAAAGGCTCTGAAAAAACGGATACAGAACAGCAAACAAACTCAAACATCGCTAAGCTCAACGGGCAAACCACGGGGAAGTCCCTCAAAAAACGGGCCAAGGGGTAGGCGTGACTAAAAGTAACAAATACGAAGACTGGTATAAAACAAGTCTAATGAAGAAAGTTATTCCTGTTGGACACCCCTTTCGGGGACACGCTGTAAAATAAAATTTTTTAGTCTGAGAATTATTACTTCTTTTAGTTTTCTTTTATTTCGATCAATTAAATCTAATTTGAATTCTCTTTGAGATTAAATAAAAAAATAATTATAACGTAAAACGAAGACTAATTTCAAACAAACCAAAGTAAATAAATCGACTCAAGCCAAATTAAACTAATTAAAAACTTTTCTACAAATATTTCTATTTGATAAGAAATGTATGGAAAACTTTTAAATGAGGCACTTTCTTAAATTATTCGGGAATTTGTTAGAGAAAATTAAAATATTTAATTAAGGAAAGATTTCTCAAGTTATTTGCTAAATTTACTAAATTTTTGTTGTCCATTAACGATGGAAATTAACTAATTAACCTGTTTCAGAGAGGAAAATGTTGCTTTTTCCTTTCACGTCAATGCTGAAAAACATTTCGTGCACCCTTTCTCCATGTATAGTAAATGATTCTGAGCATGTTTACAAGAGTTCGAAAAGCTGACCAGCTAAGAAGAGCACTCATGCCCCATTTTAAGCAAGTCCTAATCCTAATTGGTCATCAAGCGGTCCATATAGCTCGGGAGTTTATTTAAACCTCTTTAGAACACAAATTCAAACCAGGACACTATTAGTCAACTATTTATCATCCCTTAGCCTTAGAGCGTAAGCACTACGTCCAGCAGCTACGTAGGCACAAGCCCAAACAAATGCTAGACTAGTCAGCTACTTACGAGCGCCAAATAAGAATCCTTAAATCGCTCAAAACTGCCAGTGGTTTATGTCAAGTATTTTCCCCAAAGTACTACTAGTTTGTTAAAATATTTCGAAATTAGTAAACGCTTTGGAGTCCTAAATTATCCACCCACGTAAGCAAATTAATTGCGCTCGCTAATTATTTAGATTAATGTTGCGCAAAATAAATAACCCTTTAGAGTAATCCAAGTTTGCAAAAAGTAATTTTTTATAAAGTAGTACACAATTTCTAAACTAAAATTCCATTATTTAAGTTACGTAACGACTTAATATATTAAGAAGGAATCTCTTCAATTTCAATTTTAATTTAAAAATTTTTGTTGTAATTAAAAAAAAGAGGAGGCGGCAGGAGATTTCCTAATTAAGGTGATACAAGAATAAACAGGAAAAATAGACTATTCCATACGGATTTTAATTTAAGTAAAAATGTTTTGCTAACTCGAATTTATGTATTTAAAAATATATCTTTTTTGCCTTTATCGGAGAGACGAAAATTTGAGTGAGCTTTGAGACGATGTTAAACATTCGAGAGATTTTCTGTCGAGATTTTCGGGCTCTTCACTTTTTATCTATCTCTGATATTTGTTGTATTTTGATATTGCGAATAAATAATTTACTTCGCAACCATCCCTTAAACGCTTCAAATATTTTTCCTGAAAACTGAAAAGCTCATGTTATTATTGTCTTTTCTCTCTTTACAACCTTATCAATCACTTATCGACGACTCTAAAGATATTTTGAGTAGACTGCTCATCTTTATACAAATAATCTGTCATGTGGGAAAATTAAAAGGATACAATTTTTGCAAACTACGCGTTTAGGACAGTTAGTATAGTCCAATTAAATGCGGTTGTGCCTCTCACGCCGTTCGAATTGATCTGAGAGATGTTTCGGTAATATTTAGGGCAAGTAAATCTCGAGCTTGAATATTCAGTAAATACGAGAGATTATTTGGAATTAGTGAAGACAATAGATTTGATGAAAATCTATTATCGTTGGGCGTCACGAACGTATTATATGATAAGGTGAGGATCTGTTCGGATAAGTACAAAACTTTATAGTTGCGTATAAATTTCGTGTGCCATCTTTGTATTCGTAAGATGTCACGATTTTGTGTAGAAATAATAGATATAATACAAAAAGTTAGTAGTTTGGTAGTCCACAATCGACAAAAAGGGAATATCTCAACTCGCAACATAAAATTTCAGATCGCGATAAGACGATCGAATGAGAAAGGAAGACACATACAAAACATCTCGCAAGATTTGTTGTTTTGCTAAGATAGTTGGAATATTAAACAAGAATTTGTTTAAAAAAAATTGAAACAAAAAAATTGAAAGTAGTTCATGGGACCAGAGGTTACTATTTATTTATAAGGTGGGAGGGTTGTCTAAAATTGTTTAAAAAAAAGCAATTACTAGGAGGACACAATATTTTACGACATAAATAACTTCCAAAAGCAGTTAAGATAATGTTCGGCCGCTTAACCCAAAAGAAATAGGACACAAAATAAAAGCCAAAAAAAAATCTCTTTCACTTCTCAACAGTTTTTCTAATAAGGGAAAGTGGGGGCCAAAAAGTATTGCAAAAAGTTAATGAATTTTCGTTCAATTATGTTAATTTAAGGTTTTTACATTAACCAAAATTCGATTGGGGCGATTTAATCAAATAAATTATACAGATAATGCACATATTTTAGTATTAATTTAGTAATCAAATAGATAGGTTTAACGAAGGGCACTTCAATTAAATTACAAAATGGGATAACCGTAACAGCAAAACTACATTACCAAATTATTGTTTAAAATTAATAAATTCTATATAAACTCAATTGGATTTATAATCTTAACGAAGGGCCCAATGAATTCTTCAGGGGGCGATCCGGAAAGTTTTATGAACGGCAACTGCGGTTCTCTCGTAGCTTACAAGGTATGTATGTACTTTAAAAGTCTGCCCCGAAGCATTTTTACCAATTTGATACCACATTTTACGTTTTTACGATTCCTGTCGCTATATAATAAACTCCTAATTGAACACAATTCAATTAGCAAGCTGCACTGAGCACAGAATTTTCAGTATCGACGTAATTCAACATCGGGAGCAGGCAAGTTAAATTGCCTCTTGCATACGTCGACCGTTTGGATAGCCCGTTTTAAAAAAAATGTATTCATAATTAATGAATGTACGTAACATTAACAAATTTAAATTATACAAGTATAAAGAAGTTTCATTAAGAATGACAAGAGCCCAATCGGCTACAAGATTAATTACAACTTAATGAACGAATTATGTAATAAAAGTACAACAGTTTAGTGGAACTTTTAGTTGAACACAATTTACTTCGTAAATTTTCAATAAACGTCTTTTAACTTTTTAAAAATTCATAATAATAAATTTTAAGATCAAACGACGTTTAAAATCAAGATTGATTGAAATTTATAATTAAATTAAAAGGAAAATTTTTGAGTTAACGAAAGACCGCCTTTAGAAAATGTTCCAGGCGTCGTCTTCCTAAAAGAGATGTTCAATAGTGATAACACAGTTTGCTTTTCGTGTAATTTTACTTAAACTTTATAATACCTACGACGTAATTACACGTACACCTAATTACAAAAAATTAAAATAGGCATTTAATTATATTTGATTGATGAATTTATCCTTATCAAAATATAACGAGGCCCTTTTACAGTTTCTTAAAATACCGTAATCGGGGGCTACTTAGTCACCTTCTTAAGCTGCATTTCGCCAGCACCCCAAAATTTTTCTAAATTCTAAATTTCAAAAGTGGGGGTGCCGTCGTTCCCCCCCCCCCCCTATTTTGAAATTCTAGTAACTCCTAGGGCTTTGCACCTCAAACGCTGAAAAACGGACAAAAATTAGCACAAACGAATGCCCTTATCAAAATTTAGATATTCAAGTGGTAGGGGGGTCGTTTACCCAACACTCCCAATTTGAAATTAGAATAATATCTCCTAGGGCTTTCAGCACAAACTCTGATACTCGAGCACAAATTAGCACAAACGTAGTACTAATGAATGCCGCAAAAATTTAAAATTATAGTTGCCCTGTAACTGGGCTACTTAGCCACCTTATTAAAAGAGAATGAAAATGGCATTGAAAACGCGTTTTATGACCATGATACTCCGAATTTGAATACAAATAAACAAAAACTCGGTCCTAGGCAGTTTTGAAGTCATTTTCCGTATTTTAAATCCGACCTGGTTAGGGAAAACCCCCAAATTGGCAACAACACCAAGTGCATCTGCAGTAATGGATTCTTTTTCGCTGCACAAAACTTTGGGATGGCCAACTGGTTTTATTAGTCTTTCAAGAACCATTCGAGCAAGTTATTTTCTTCGTCATTCCGCCCCCAAAGGCTTCCAAGATGCATTTCCAAGATATTATTAAGTTAAATTTCAGTTTGATCTGGAACCAGAGGCCCTTTCATAGTTTCTTACCATTTTATATAAAGAACTATCATCTATAGAAATGACAAAAAAATCAACACTAACCAATGTTACCCCGGAGTACCCCCCGATGATCGGTACCTCTCGCTAGAATGTTCGTATTTAAATACGAATTGACATATTCTTACAACCGTATCGGAAGAAGACTATTCGTATCCAACTTAAGTTGGCCTAGCGTAGCCTGTAGCCGTAACGGACTGCATCCGCAGACTTAACGAGCTACAGGAGAGAAATTTTGCCAACCTGGTAAGGGTGCCAGCTCATGCCGACATACTAGGGAACGAGAAAGCAGACGGTCTGGTTAAAGAGGGCAGCAAAATAAGACCAATTGGACCAGAACCAGCCTTTGGCATACCTTATGAAATGGCAAAGAGAGAAAGAAATACAGTCACTTTTAGTAAAGTGGCATATGAAACACTGGAGGGAGACTCCTGGGCAGGGACATCCTTAAGTGTTACTGGAGAAATACTCTGACAAAAGGTGAGCTACGACTAGCAACGGCACCGATAACTGGACATTGCCAGCTTAAAAAGCACCTGTATACGATGGAACTAGAAGAAGACCCACTATGCAGAGGATGGGTAGAGACAGAAGAAAGTCCAATTCATCTTTAGCTACACAGCGAGGCATTCACAAGAAGTCGTCACAGCATTCTCGGAAAGGAGAAGATGCTCCAAAGAGAATTACCCAAACTATCAACAGAGAAATTTTTGGACTTTATCAAAAGCATAGAACTCACGTAAAGCAGGATTTAGTGCTACTTAGTCTCATTAACCTGGACACCTGGACATGCCTTCCAAGCACCGTCAGCAGCGGGATGACAATTTCTGAGTTAGTGGCCCTCACAAACACTATGAAGCGATAAAGCACTCTAGCAAGAGCCGATCCAGCGCCTAACGCTGTGAACTACACAGTTGACAAGTTTTAGTGCCAAATCTACGACAGTGTGAAGTATAATTCTTTTTTCGTGCCTTGCATTTCCTTTTTAACCCTTGAACTGTGCCGTAAGTTAGAACTAAAGGCATATATCGGTCAATACATTGGGATTTATTGTGCGTTAAATAGCCTATAGAATACGAAACTGAAGATGAATGAACCAAAACAAATTTACTATGCCCATAAATTCGACAAGTTCTACACTTTACGCATTCTCATGATTTACTTAAATTTTTTACCTACCACCCTACCACTCAGAATTGAAAATAAATAAATTAGAATTTCCGTTAAAAGAAAACTCGCCTATTCTTTTATTTAAAAAAAAGAGGGTTTTGGTTATACTATCACAGTCGTATCATTTACGTTTACGACAAGAGGAGGAATTTAAAACAGGGCACGTTACAACATGCTATTAGTGATAACATACACGTACAGACCAGAAAGCTCGATAGAATGAACTTTCTCGCTCGCTTTTCTTCTTTATTGTTTTTATTCCCTTTGAGCTTTCTTAATTATGCATAACCAAAACCACGACACGCTTAATTAAATATTACAGTAATCTGGGAAAAGGATCAGACAGAAGCAAATTCATTAAAGTAATCAATCCCAAGCCTTGGTGTTTACCATCTAAATTTCGCCCCGAAGTTAACATTCTTAAAATTATTGTTTAGAATTTCAATTTTCCGAAGATAAAATGAACACGAGATAAATAGTAAAGTAATGGAAGCGAGTGGTCGGTCACGAAATCATTCTTGTGGGCTTTGGTTACGTTAGGAAAAATGATAAAAAGTGGGTAGTGCACCCTTTTTACTCTAAAAATTGCTAAACACATAAAATCGCGGGCGTAATAGAGTGTGTGCGGAATTATGTCCAATAAAATGTCATTTTTACACAGAAACTTGATGTAATATTACGTCACGTGTGTTAGATAAAAAATAAAAATTGACGTATCATTTCCCGAAAACGGAACATTTGCGCGGATCAACAAAAGAGTATCGCCGTGACTACAAACCAACTATAAATTATTTAACATCTCGTACAACGATTATTTTAAGTGGTAGCTGAAAGCGACTTCATCGACGAAATTGCACCTCTCCAAAGCGATAATCAACTGCAATTACACCTTCTCTAAACTTGAATTAATTGCGTCTTTCGTGCAACATCTCGAGGAACTGTACACGGCGAAAAACGAAACAAAAAAAATCCAACAACTAACGCGCTTACTCCAACTAACACCAATTATGTCCTCTTGCAACTGAGCTCACATTTAGACAAGAAGTAAATTTATAAATTTTCAGCGAGTCTAGCAACTTTTGAAAAGTATAAATGAAACAAATGAAGTAATAATTCGCCCTTTTCCCACTTTTCTTTTGTGAAATTTATTTAGTGGTTAAAAGAGACTTCATCCTTACTGGATGAACATCTGCGTCGTCAGCTATATAAACCTTATATATGCGATGAAGCAAACCAATGACGTTAACACTTCATTCCGTACAGGACGTGCTCCGAATACGATGTCTAGTATTCATTTCAACCAAATTATTTCACAATTTTAATAAAATCACAAAAGGAAACGCGTAGAATTGGTATTATTTTTGTTTAAACCGCCGTATATCTGAAGAGCCAAAAAAACGAGAGAACCGACCGACCGTATTGAGTTGTTGATTTTTCTAACATATAATGAAATATCTAAAGGGAAACAAAAATGAATAAAACAAATCCATCCTTTTAAAAAGTTTCGCTGGTACAGCTCAAGGGATCAAATCAATTCACAACGAATTCAGTTCCTATAACAATGTAACGAAAAGCTTGAAATAGTTCGATTTGAATATTAAAAAGAGCGCAACTCTTCCGATCTTTTTTATTGCTCTAATTATATTAGTTAAAGGTTTGTTCAAAACGACAACAACAACAACAACAACGAGTTATAGGAAAACGTACATTATTAGAGTTCCTTTTGTGTTGTTACTTACTAAAAGGCGCAAAATAAAGAAAAAGTTTTTCGTAATTTTTTGAAGTGCTCTCGGAATGTTCAACATTTGTTTTACAGTCTTTGACTGATGACGAATTTCGAGTGCTTCTTTTTTTTCTAAAGGCGGAAATTTAAAAAATAAAGTTTTCGACCCTTTTGTTTAGCATTAGCAAACTTGAAAACAAACGAGGATTGGGATTTCCTGTATGGATCGATATAAAATAAGTAACGGGGCATCAAGATCATCAATGGCTTTATAAGAGAGGATGCTCGTAACTTCGATACACAGCTACATAATTAAATACAGATAACAACAATTTATGGATCTTCTCGAATTTATTGCAGATTTTACATTTGGTACGTGTGTCGTCTGGAAAGCTGGCAAGTGGACCAATTCTCTTTTCGCCAATGTCCACAAAAACGGTTCCACATTCAAGACGTCGCACAATAGTTGGATTTGTTCGAAGAAAACAAACCATCAGTTGGAGGGGAGGGGGTTAGAGTCATGAAAAATTTTAAATGACACGAGAACTGCTGAACTCAATGGTCGCATTCACCGGACGTAGCGTAAACTGATACCGATCCATCTGCTACATATGTAGCGGTACAACCGTACAACGTCCGGTAAATTTGTTAAGTTGACTTAAAAGTGAGCACAATTTATATATGTCAATTTATCGGCTGTGTTATCTCGTTGGTATGTGTGGTTATGTTATTGTTGTTGTTGATTTCGCGTTTAATAATTTGTAAGTAAAATCAAATTTACAACTACTCGCCAAAATATGCTACAACTCCGCTCCCAATATGTAGCGGAAATAAAGTATGCTCGAAAAAATGGCTACCGCTCCACAACATGTTACGAGAGTAGAGTAGAATTCGCAACAGTTGCACAACAATTACGTCCGGTGAATGCGACCATTGTGTAGCCTTCTCTTCTTCGGTACACGAACCTCAAAACCGCTACTAGCTACTCTAAACATTACAAAACTAAGCACTCATAAATTAGCAATTTCAACATAAAGAGCCTCGGGGTGGATTAAAAAAATTCAGGTGGCAACGCAAAACTTTAATTATGTGTTAAGGTAAGTTGGTGCGATAGTTGGAACTGGAGTGGAAATTTGCGCCGCTATAATCAATACCTCCACCCACCACATCTACAGACGTTCATATTTGTCAACAGCACCCCATTAATTGACCTCAGGGTGCATGAACGCGGCTATGGAAATTGAAAACCACGGTACATCACGTAAGACAGTCGTGAGCAGCTCGAAACGTAGTGCTAGCCACACTTCATTATAATGCCGGGTTTGGAAGGTGGGTACCTCCACCGCGTTTCAAATATCAATTAATTGAAAAAAAATGCTGAAACACGTTTGAAACAAACAACGGTGAACATTAATCGAATAATTCTTGTAAAAGTTTCACTCGAAAAGGGTTGAACGCAGACAGAAAATTATTAAGTAAGTTACGGATCTTATATTTCCGATCGAAATGAAATTAAGAAGTTACAAGCTCAATATTTCGTACACAACATATATAAGAAATAAGAAACTCTCTTGAAAGTGGTTTTATCCGTACGCCTCGTTCCATTACAAGTACCTATGTCCCAAGAAGTTAAATTTAGAAAAGTTAATAATAAACTTTTATCTACTCTATTATTGTAGACTCTTTTGTTACTTTTTTTCTTCTCTTTTATATTTAATAAAAAAAAAACGAAATTTAATAAAAAAATAAAATTGCTGGGTCAAAAGGAAATAATCTGTTAAATAATTCAAAAATTTAAATCCTTGTACAACCAAAGCTCAATTTGGTGCGACAAGAAAATAAATATTTTATACTGCGCGAGTGTTAAAAACAGCCTTTTACGACATTTATTGCATTTTATGCCCCGAAACGTTTCCTCTTCAACAATAGAGTTGCACATATCTGTAATCTATTCGTGCCATTTTTAAAACTAAAACACTTAAATGCTGTCATTAAATTCAAACATCGTTAATAATAAAACTTATCATTACGTCTAAAAGCGCCAAGACACCAACTACTACCAAGAGTGGATAGTTAATAAACAGTGAAGTTTAGAGCGGATTATTACGCCCCTATTGTTTAAATTTTGCACTAATGAGAAAAGGTTATTCAATTTGCTTTTATGCACTGTACACTACAACACTGCAATGTTGATAAAAGAAAAAAATTCGGATAAAAGCTCGCGAGGGACCCGACGCAAAATCATAGATCACCTAAAAAGATAATAAAAGCTCTTTTAATAAAGTCAAAGCTGTGCGCTAACGTCGCATTTTTGGGGGGAAAATGACCACGATTTTTCAAATTTTATTTTTAATCACAAACGAAATGTCAGAAAATTAGATAAACTCCATCTCTACCATCTTAAAGAGAGGAATTGAAAGTTTGCCTTTACGGAAAAGTATTTTTGTATCGAGTAGAGCTTATCTACTTCCGCAAATTAAAATTTGTACTTTAAACGTGTGCAGCTAAAGATTGCCAATTAAAATACGTCTAAGCTAAATATTGCCTTAACTGTAGCCTTCCAAAGATGAAAATATGTAAAAAAAATGTTTACAAACAATGCCGACTTTTGTTGGAACGTGGGGGGGGGGCAATGAAGCTGACACTAAGAACGAACAATATCTAAACATTACATAATGCACTGTAGCAGAAGATGATAATTCTGGAAACGCCGACATTAAAAATGTAAAAGAAATTAAAAGTTGTACTTTTACAAGTTCAAGTTTTATAATTATATTTTGTATCCTGGATGATACACGTAATTCGGTTGCTCTTTTGCTAAAAGAACTAGACCACAAATAAGAGAACACAATTAACTGAACAATTTTCAAAAGAGCTCTAAAATCAATTTAAAATTTAATTTGTGAGTCAAAAATACACTATATGCACTTTTAAGAGTTTTTAAAGAGATAATTAAAAAAATTAAACGAAAACTTCAAACTTGTAGGTAAGTCCTCGCATATTTGTTAATTTAAATTGCACTTATTTTTGAAATAAAAGTTGGGCGTTATAACTAGATTTTACTTTGATCGCTTTGGCGTATTACCTAAACGTCCACATACTTACAACAGCCATGTAATAATTTACGAGAAGGAGATTAAAAAGCGGATTATAAATTGTATTTTATTTATTTTTCGCCCGATCGTGTTTTTTAACGTACTTACAAGCCTTGTTGATCGACTGTGTAAATCAAATTTACAACACCTTCATAGTTTCCATATAGACCAGTAAAAACAATGCTGTTATAAGGTTATAACCTAACTCCGTGCGGTAAGTAAAGTTGGTACTCCTTGCAAAATCACTATTTTGTTGACATTTAAATTTTTGACATTTGCAAAAATTAATTTAAAATTAAAAAAAAAGTCTGTCTATTATATTTTGATCGGGCGAAAAATAGAATACGATATACGGTTGTTAAGTGCTATAATAACAAAATCTCGAAAATTGAAAAATCTCGACTTCGTCTCGCTTTTTCAAACTTTTTCTCGATTTTGTTATAGTGCACTTACCAACCTTATATCGCAATATACTATTTCGCCCGATCGTGTTTTTTAACGTACTTACAGGCCTTGTTGATAGACCGTGTAAATCAAGTATACAACACCTTCATAGTTTCCATAGAGACCAGTAAAAACAATGCTGTTATAAGGTTATAACCTAACTCCGTGCGGTAAGTAAAGTTGGTACTCCTTGCAAAATCACTATTTTGTTGACATTTAAATTTTTGACATTTGCAAAAATTAATTTAAAATTAAAAAAAAAGTCTGTCTATTATATTTTGATCGGGCGAAAAATAGAATACGATATACGGTTGTTAAGTGCTATAATAACAAAATCTCGAAAATTGAAAAATCTCGACTTCGTCTCGCTTTTTCAAACTTTTTCTTGATTTTGTTATAGTGCACTTACCAACCTTATATCGCAATATACTATTTTCAAATACATTTTCTTCAAAGCTTTTAGCCTCTCTTTGGGGGGGGGGGGGGTGAGTTATTAATATTTTTTGAAAGCAACCCGATTGATGCCACATACGTAAACCAACAACTATCGTACTCCGCAATACACAAGTAATCAGGCGCGCTCGGGAGCTACTTGGTCAGCTTTTCACCACTTACTTTTAAATAATTTCTAAACAAATATAATTTATTTCATACTGTACGGCTATTGCTACTTTCCGTCATTAATTTGAGTCCGGGAAATGGCACATTACATCACTAGGCCGGGAAGTGTTGCTAAGTAACACTTCCCGGACTGTTTGGTGAAGTTTTTGAAAAGGACTTTATTTTTTAAATTTTTGATTGAGAAAAAAGCTTGCCGCCAGGAGGGATCGAACCTATGAACCTTTGGGTGAAAGGCAAGGGTGTTATCCAATACACTATACGAACACCTATATTAATGTATATCAAGATTGAAGTTATAAAGTAGTTATTTGTTGCTAAGTAACGAACATAAAGTGGATAATGTGATTTAAAATGAAATACCTACAGCGGATATTTAATTTGACATTTATAAAATGACGTTTTTGTACAAAGAAATTTTTCAAATAAAAAACTGTTTTTTACAGTATGAAATAAAATTTTATACGATATACGTCCGTGAAGTGATTATTAAAGCATTCGTTTCGAAATTCCGGACTCAGCTTCGCTTCGTCCGTTAACATCTTACTCATGCTTTAATAGGTCACTTCCCGGACTAATGACGTAAATAACTATTTTGGTATCACAAAATTTGGTTATCCTGACATCACCAAAATGCAACACTTAACTACATAAAAGAGCTATAAATTGTGAACGATTTTTGAAAAAAAACTCTACAGTGGGTAATTGGATTCCCAAAAACCCACCCTTCTCGATGCACTCTCCAGCACCTAAGCTAATAGTATATTGCGATATAAGGTTGGTAAGTGCACTATAACAAAATCGAGAAAAAGTTTGAAAAAGCGAGACGAAGTCGAGATTTTTCAATTTTCGAGATTTTGTTATTATAGCACTTAACAACCGTATATCGTATTCTATTTTTCGCCCGATCAAAATATAATAGACAGACTTTTTTTTTAATTTTAAATTAATTTTTGCAAATGTCACCAAAATAGTGATTTTTCAAGGAATACCAACTTTACTTACCGCACGGAGTTAGGTTATAACCTTATAACAGCATTGTTTTTACTGGTCTATATGGAAACTATGAAGGTGTTGTAAATTTGATTTACACAGTCGATCAACAAGGCCTGTAAGAACGTTAAAAAACACGATCGGGCGAAAAAGTAATTAATACTATATTTCGATATAAGGTTGGTAAGTGCACTATAACAAAATCGAGAAAAAGTTTGAAAAAGCGAGACGAAGTCGAGATTTTTCAATTTTCGAGATTTTGTTATTATAGCACTTAACAACCGTATATCGTATTCTATTTTTCGCCCGATCAAAATATAATAGACAGATTTTGCAAATGTCAAAAATTTAAATGTCAACAAAATAGTGATTTTGCAAGGAGTACCAACTTTACTTACCGCACGGAGTTAGGTTATAACTTATAACAGCATTGTATTTTACTGGTCTCTATAGAAACTATTAAGGTGTTGTAAATTTGATTTACACGGTCTATCAACAAGGCCTGTAAGTACGTTAAAATACACGATCGGGCGAAAAAAATATAAAGAGACATAATTTGTAGAAAATCGAATGTACTTTATTTTTGCACAGAAAAGCTTTTCCCTAGAAAAGCCTAGTTTTCGAGTTATAAGCTATAAACAAAAAAAAATTTTCACTGGCAGATTTTGGAAATTTGATCAAACTTTAACACGCTTTAGCGCCTAATGAGATTGTCTCAAGAAAAACCCTTTCAGATATAATTTATAAGAAATCGAATGTACTTTACTGTACATGTACTGTACAGGAACTTTTCTCTAGAAGTGAGAAGTCTTCGAGTTATACGCAATAAAGAAAAAAAAAGTTTTTCTGGCAGTTTTTGGAATTTTTGTCAAACTTTAACGCACTCTAGCGCCTAAGCCGCTTATCTCAGGGAAAAACCTTAGAGCCATAATTTGTAGGTAATAGAATATGCTTCATTTCTGTATAGGAACACTTTTCTCTAAAAGTGCGTAGTTTTGAGTTATAAGCAATAAAAAAAAAGTTTCTCTGGTAGAGTGTGGAATTGTTGTCAAACTTTAACACGCTCTAGAGCCTACGTCGTTTGTCTGAGAAATATAAACCGTAGATACATAATTTGTAGGAAATCGAATGTACTTCATTTCTGTATAGGAACACTTTTCTCGAAAAGTGCGTAGTTTCGAGTTATTATAAGCAATAAACAAACGAAAGTTTCACTAGCAAATTTTGGAATTTTACCCAAACTTTAACACGCTTTAGCGCCTAAGCCGTTTGTCTGAGAAAAAAATCCTTAGAGATATAATTTGTAGGAAATCGAATGTACTTTATGATTGTATAGGAATGCGTAGTTTTCGAGTTATAAGTTATAAGCAATAAACAAAAAAAAGATGTAATGGCAGATTTTGGAACCTTCGTCAAACTTTAACGCGCTCTAGAAAGCTATAAATTGAGAATGATTTTTGATAAAAATTAATTTATTAGGTTATTGGGGACGAAGTGGGGACCCCGCAACTGGGGCTACTTGGTTACCTTATTAAAAGTGAATGGAAATGACCTTTAAAAAACGTTTTTTGAGCATGTTACTCCGAATTTGAACACAAATAAAAAAGCTTGGTCCACGAAAGCTCTGTACATTTTTATGTTTGATGATTAATAGAAAGGTTGTTTCTCTTTATAAATGGACTGAGGAAATCTTCTCCAGGAATGTTGTTTTGAACACTGCAATGACTTTCCCCTATTTTTTAAGGTATAGGTACCTATCTCGCAATGGCGGTTCTCACATCCAACAATGGCAGCCACACGAAAGGATAGATAGAACGAAAAGTAAGCGTTCCAGCACATAAACATATTTATCTATTGTTAGACCAACTTAAATCGTCATGAATATACAGAGAAAATGTGTCTGACCGCATATTCCCCGGGTTATGTGAGCGAAATGCATTTTAAAATCCTGTCCACTAAGGTCGGGTTGCAGAGAACTTTAAAAAATGTGAAGGTCCGTCTCATTCGGCGAATTCTATCGTTCTATCGTATTCGGTCAATGAGACGAACGAATGCTATCGTTAAATCAAATTTGACGGAGTTTTAAGCTTTCTGCAACCCGACTAAGCATTCTAAATACTCCCGTGTGCAGTCCTCTTTCTGAAAAAGTTTAGAAGGTCCTGCTTTTAGTAGAAAGCTTATTAAACGAGTTACCAAAACTTACCAAAACTGTAATAGTAACGCGAGAAAAGTTTCTACGAGACTCACCTGAAAACAAAGAGAAAATTTTGTTAAAAATCGAAGTATCATAGCACATAAAAATATAATTTATTAGGTTACTCCTAAAAATAGTGAAGTGGAAAGCATAAAGGGTGATAAGTACATAATGAAGGACCAATTTTTCTACAAAAAACATAATATTAACTCAATTTTTTTATACAGGGTGTTTCGAAGAGAGCTTTGTACCATTTCGAGCGTCGCTTATTGCTTCAAAAGACGAGGATTCAGAATGGCCACTCCTGCTTTGTAAACCAACAATTTAAGGTAACAAAAGGCCATATAAAACTCTTTATCACAGATCGCAGTAAACATTAAAAATTATTACGAAAATTAGAAAAAAATAGATCCATGTTCAATAGTTCTCGATTAATTTCTCGAGTAAAACATCTCGCATGATTAAATGGGGCTTATCTAAGTTAAGTTTAATTTATTCAATGCTGTTTCAAGTTTGTAATTTGACGTTATTAATTAAATAAAATTTCATATTAAAGTTAAATTTTCGTGTAAGTCGAGTTTTAGATAAAGTTTAAACTATGTCAAAACTATTCAAAATTATATCAAGAAACCTCACAAGCATAGAAGATAAAAAGGGGTCGTTTTAAGGAAAGATAAAATGTAATTATACAAAATTAGATATTAAGATTACAACAAAGTAAAGTTTTATTATGCCAAAAATACAAATGCAGTAACTGTGTGTGTCGCGATTAACAATTAGCAACTTGGAGATACTTAAAATACTTTCCCTAAAAGTTTGAAAGTTCACGTCCAACTTGACTTTAATTGCAAAATGTAGACAATACGTATTCAACTCGGTATGATAACACAAAATTTTCCCCCAGTGTCGCGAAATTGTATAAATCTTGTAAATTTTTCTACAAAGTTATTTGAAACTTCTTGATGTTTAATTTAAAATTAAAATTTAGGACACCTAAAATTGTCTGGTTTTAATAATTATCATCCAAAGGCAGTTTTACAATAGGCCACAAACTTTTCTTCTTCGCATCTTAAAGGGATAGTATATTGTTGGGTTGTCATGGGATCAACGCCATAACTTTAACGAAATTTTCCCGTGGAGAGTTTGACCGTGATGGGTACCCCTTTTACCATACGAGATCGTATTCTCGCTTTGCTGGCGGGCCTAGCGACATCATAAGTATTATATAATTTCAAAAATCTTTTAAACGATGTTCAATTCCCAACGACCCCTAACAAATAAAGACAATGTCTCTAAAAACCCTAAAATATCCGAACCGGGCAATTTTAGAACGAAATTCAAGTTTACCAGTACCTCAACTCTGTGAGGTGAAAAGAAAATATTTAACAGCGGCCGTAATTTTTTCTCACACTTCAGGTGATACATACACGAGAGCGGTAAAAAAAGTACAGAGGTGTCAATTCGCTTGAGCGTAATTTTCACGGTTAAGCTTTAGGTACTTATCACTTTAATACGCCGAATGAATTCAACCTTTTTCCAGTACGCTAAGCAAAGTGTGGTGAAATATCCAACTTTTGTTTCATTATCTTCCTTCTTATTCTGATTCAATAAAATCTCTGCATTCAATTCTTTGTTTAGTCGTAAATTCGCAAAAATTCTATTAACTTCGTCGATTTTAGTATTTGATTGGGAAAATATTTCAGTATTGCCAATAAATTCGAAGCTTTTTATTTTTTTTCTCCAGTCTTATATTTGAACGGGCAATCACGAAGTGTTTAAAATAATTTTAAGTAAAGAGAAATAACTCAAACGCAATTACATTTTCGTTTCGAGTTCAAATTTACTATTGTTTTATAGTATGAAGTGAAAAATTGCCGCTGCTCGTTCGTAAATATCGTGGACAATTATCTTAAAAGCCCCACATTTACAGACTCCAATTGTATAAAATTGTAGAAAGATAATACGTGCAAGCAGCACACAGGGAAAATATATTGTGCAAACAGTAAAGAGAGCAATTAAAACTTTTGTATTTTATTAAAAATTCGCCCTGTGATTGTCTTTTTTAAGGCCAAAAAAAAATTAAAAATGAATCGACTAATTAAAGTTTGAAGTTTTTAATTCGAAATTCGTGTTTTAGAGTTTTATTTCTAATTTAAATTTAGCTCAGATCCCTTAAGGTTTATAACGTAATACACTAACTACATGCTATCCCATTTGTCATAAGTCATAATTTCCCAACTAAAACTGCTTAATCGGTTAATTAGCCCAACTAACTTCAATAGTGCCCAACTTAAGTTAATGTTCAGCGAAAGACTCGTCTTTACGTCATCGAACCTCATATTTCATAACATTCAACTAATTACTATGGACTCGGATTTTAGTTGTTAATCCAACTCGACTCCGTGTTTGCCCTAAATTTCTACTACATCAAGATTTTGTTCTACTCCTTCCGTGCTTTCGGCAGCGCCTAACTTAATTTTCCTTTAACCGATATATATTTTTTTAATTGTACACGTAATAATTCAAACTTCTTTGTTGTATTGAGAGATTTAATTAGATATTTAATCCATCGAAGCGTTACCTATCAACGATTAATTGTATTTCTAATTACCAATTGTGGCGTTCAAACAATTATGCAATTAAATCAAACATTAATACCTCCAGCTTAACGATATTACATAACTTCGAATTAGGTTAGGTTCAATAAATACCCAAGACAAGTGCAGTTTACTTTTTGGGATTGCGCTCCAGAATTACTTCAAAAATTAAAACAATTGTCACGAATGCTATACAAATCAACGCCGGTCACAGAAGGGTGCGTTTTTGGGGGTGAAACTAAACCATATTAGGGTACACATAAAATTTATATGTTGGATTTCCAAAAACCTACCCTTCTCGAGGCGCTCTCTAGCACCTAAACTGTTCCTTTGACGAAAAAATCTAAAGAGACATAATTTGTAGGAAGCCGAATGTATTTTATTTTTGTATAGAAACACTTTTCTCTACAAGTGCGTATTCGAGTTAAAACGGATAAACAAAAAAAAACCTTCTCTGGCAGGTTTTGGAATTTCTGTCAAACTTTAACGCGTTCTAGCGCCGAAGCCGGTTGTCTGAGGAAAAAACCTTACAGACATAATTTGTAGGAAATCAAATGTACTTTACTTCTGTATAGGAATACTTTTCTCTAGAAGAGCGTGGTTTTCGAGTTATAAGCAATAAACAAAAAAAAATTTTTTCTGACAGATTTTGGAATTTTTGTCAACTTTAACGCACTCTAGCGCCTAAGCCGCTTGTCTGAGGAAAAAAAACCTTAGAGCCATAATTTTTAGGAAATCAAATGCACTTTATTTTTGTATAAAAACACTTTTCTCTAGAAGTGCGTAGTTTTCGAGTTATAAGCAATAAACAAAAATAAAATTTCACTGGCAGATTTTGGAATTTTTATCAAACTTTAACGCGTTCTAGCGCCGAAGCCGTTTACCTGAAGAAAAAACCTTAGAGACGTAATTTGTAAGAAATCGAATGTACTTTTCTTCGGTATAGAAATGCTTTTCTCTAGAAGTGTGTTGTTTTCGAGTTATAAGCAATAAACAAAACAAAAGTTTTTCTGGTAGATTTTGGAATCTTTGTCAAACTTTAGCGCGCTTTAGTGCCTAAGCCGCTTGTCTGAGGGAAAAAACCTTAGAGCCATAATTTGTAAGAAATCGAATGTACTTTATTTTTGTATAAAAACACTTTTCCCTAGAAGTGCGTAGTTTTCGAGTTATAAGCAATAAACAAAACAAAAAGTTTCTCTGCAGATTTTTGAATTTTTGTCAACCTTTAATAATACGCTCTAGCACCGAAGCACTTTGCCTGACGAAAAAACTTTTAAGATATAATTTGTAGAAAATTTGATGTAGTTCAATTTTCTATAAAAACACTGTTCTCAAGAAGTATGTATTTTTTAAGTTATAACACAAAGAACTGAAAAAAGAGCCAAAACACACCCTTCTCGAGCCAAAAAAGTGAAGAGGCATGTTCTGTAAAAAATTCAATTTACTTTACTTTTTTAAACGAACACCTTTCTCTTGAAGTGCGTATTTTTCAAGTTATAAGTGATAATAACAGTTTATTGGCTGATTTTGAAGTTTTGGCAAACTTTAACGCGCTCTAGCGCCTAAACTGTTCGTCTGAGAAAAAACATAAAATATATAATTTGTAGAAAATATGATTAAGTTTACATTCATGTAGAATATCGCACTTCTCGAGCCACCCCCAAGTTATGACTCATGCCGATCAGTAGGTGGCAAACTAACAGGAAAAATTACAAAATTCTGTACAATTGTCCGCCTTTCATAGTCGGGCTTAATCAAATTGTATCTGAAAAGCCTTCAAAGGATATGGGAATAATTTGAAATATTTTAATTGCAAACATTTTCTAAAACACACAGTTGAGAGTTTATAGGGTGTTTTAAACCCTATAAATACAACGACCTTCACAACACTCGCATCATTACACCGAACTAAATTGAAAAGAATCGAACTAAAACCCGTGAGATTCAAGATGAAACTATCGATAAGTGATGCACTTATCGCTTATTAACACCTGAAGTCGCCATATGCGTATTTAAAGTTAGCGTTTATAAAAGTTTTAATTTATTCCACAAAAATAATGAAAGTTGATTATTTTAATGCATTGCATTTTTAACACCTTGAACGACGCATTTCGAAACAGGGTGGAGCACCGAGCAGCTCTTCAGACCCTAATTTCGAAAAGGTGGCGAGGTGGTTGTTCTTTTCATTGCTAATCAACCAGCAGATTTAAGCAGATACGCCAACCTTAATAAGATTCGTCTGGAGTTCGCTTTTAAAATGACCCAACGGTAAAAAATGAATAAGTAGATGAATGAATAATTTGCTTTAACGAAGGCAATTTTAACGACCGAATGCAACAAATTGGGATAGCACTTTCGACCAAACAAACCAATAATTTCATTAAAAATTAAACCTTTCAATAATTCCGTTCAACTCGAATAATTAATTATTTTGTTGGGTGAAAAAAATGAGGAGGGTCGAATTAAATTATTTACTATTTGTGCCATTTTTCACATTTATCTAAATTTACGATTAGTATTCAATAGAACACACTAAAGAAGGACTTACAGTTCGCTTCGTAGTTGAATATTTAATTTAATGTGCTTGTTGTGAAAGCTCGCTTTCTCTTCAAATTCTGAATTAGTCAGTTGAAACGATATAAAATGATGAAGGAAAAAGCTCTTCGTATTGACGTTCAAATAATACATTACACGAGCGAAATGGCGTCTGTGATGCATAAGCAATTTTTTTTGCGAGTTTAAAAATAAAAATAAAATAACAGGAAAAAACAAGAAGTTTTAAATAAGTTATATGTTTTTCCGAGCTTCCCTTACAGATAGGAATATTTAAAAAAAATTATAGGGATTTTTTTCCTTTCGGCTGCGGTGGGTTACAAATCGTCTACATATAAAACGCGAACAGTAGTTAACACGCTCATTTATTTGACTGACATGTGCTATATTAACTTGCAGCACTTTATATTCATTATTCGTACATCAGGCAACGATCAGCAGAAAACAAAATTAATGATCGTATTTACCGGAAGAGAAACAGCACGCGCTTAGGATGAAGGACCATCAAGAAGATAAATCTAAAAATAATAGATTTGATTTGCGAAATAAATAATATATCACGAACATATAGGTAGGTACATATTTTAATGCGTATCCCCTAAAAAAAAATAACTCCTAAATAGTTTTTTAAAGAACTAAGCCCACATAATAAATTTTACTTATTATTCCTTATGAGTGTGATTTTCCAAAGCAGTGAATATGTAAAACACGCGACGCCACTAACAGAGATATCATTTATTTTCCACAAGCTGCACGATGGCAGACAGTCGAATTATATTTAGAAAAAAAAAACTAAATCTTCTCGCACGCAATTTTAACGTAAAATTTTCTCTTAAAAATGCAAGAGACTTTTTTTGTTATGGTGACTGTCTCAATAAGCGGTTCACTTCTTATTCGGGTCGACGTGTAGTCGAGAAATAAGACGAGAAAATAGGTTTAATACTGTCACATTGATTCAACAAAAGTAAAAGAACGCCAGAAATTTCTCACAATTCGCTAAAGCTTTATATTGAAAAAATAATGCTCCAATTTTTTTATTATTAAATCAATCGCTTGCCCAAATATTGTTTACTAGTTACGAACGATCGTTCTTTTAGAAAAGGGTTGGGTTGGTTGATGAAGCTGCGCTCTTTTTGATAAATGGGTGTTACAAAAACGTATTACTTATCTTTGAAAAGTTAACTTTTAACCACATACGCCCGATATGTCAAAAACAGTAAAAAATTCGAAATTTCAATATTAAACATTTTAGGAAGAAGATGTCGTAGTACGCTTTCATAGTACCTACTGCCAGCAATTAAACGTATGCCGCAATAAATAAGTCCAGTGTGTGGTACGACGATCTTGGACTTCCTGTAGGACAATTCAAATAGCTCAACGAGCAGTATATAGTCAAAACCAGAAGAGGTGTCCTATGACTCATCGCTAAAAGGACTTAAAAATGACGTATTAAAATATTCTGTTACATTCCCACAAAGTAGAAACAAACTTATAAACAAGGATAGCGTGATTCAAATTACGTAGTTTTTTGGAATGAGTCATAGGACACCTCTCCTGGTTTTGACTATACTTCAAGCAGTGTGGAGTTGCAAGACACTCTTTTGTAGACCAACCCATGTGCGAAGAGTAGAGAGTAGATAAAATTATACAAGTAGTAGAAGTTTAAAGACGTCGTTTTAATTTGGCAAATGAGTATTAAAAAGCTCGAAACAAAATAAAATTTAATTTAAAATAAAGTGTACTTTTCCCTTTAGGAAATTCTAGGGAAATAATAAAAAGGGAGAATAAAGGCGACGGTTGGTAAATTTAAAATTAAAACAAAGTTTAAATTTGAAGAAGCTTTAAGAAAAGCCACAGCGACATTTACATCAGTAAGTTCGACGTCGTTTATTATCAACACTGGTAATCGTTTCCTATTTGTTAAGAAGGCAGAACTAATTTTTAACGCATTCTGATGTCATTAGACCATAAATGAACAAAAGGAGACATCTAAATCTTGTTTACTATCCACAATAAAAAAGCATTAAGTTTGAAGTAAAAGCATTAGCTTAAAGTGCGTCAGAAACATCCCTTCATTTTTTAAAAATACTCTTTTTGTTTACATCGGCGACATTTAATTAACGGGAAATTTTTCTACACTTTTTTTATAAGTAATCCGCAAACAAAAAGGTTTAAACCGACCGTTGTGTTATTCTGAAGAGGCTTAGCGTATTAGTGTAGATGTACACCGAACACCGCTAAGCCATTTATGTCAAAAACTTTAATTTGAAATTTTGTCCCTTTGTCAATTTTAGTCTAGAGAAATTTGGAAGCACACACAATAATTGTAATCAGTACACACCCTCTATATACGGTAAGGTTTGATAATAATAAAACCACGTCCTAAATTATCAACAATGCACGAACTCGAGAATATTGTTGGAGTTATACATCAATTTCGTGTATTATGTATCTACAACTAACAGTTCATACACTATACACGTATTAATTGCTGCACGTAATTTGCAACTTGCCAGAACTCATTCCAAATTACGAAACACAACCTGTGTGTCTGTGTCTTCAACTGCGAACTTTGCTTGATGACCTATCAAAATAAACGTCCAATTAATATTCTCGGGCTCTTTAATCAACTTTAAAAGTTTACACAATTTAAATTTCCCGAAATATTTTAAATAAATATGAGAGCTCTCTCTTGAGAGAGGAAGGGGGAAGTTTTTACTTTTATTTAAAAAACGGCTAAAAGATGCACCGGGCAAAAAGAGACGTTTTTAAATCGGAAATTTTCTTCAAACTAGATATAGTTAGTTACGAGAGTGTAAATTGGCCACTTTCAGCGTAAAATGCATTTTATCATAAATACAGTATTTTGCTAAAGGCAATTACAACAGTTGAAAAAAGAGGAGTGTGTGTGATCACAGGACCCTTTCATATAATTCGATTAAAATAGACTTAATATTTGGAAAGTGTGACGTCACGCTGGTATTCCACAAGGTAGAGACCTTGGGCCGCTACAGACGCACGGGTTAGTGGTTTACGGTAATAAAAGTTGATAATCATCCAATGTCTACGATAAGTGTTTTCACTTGCGAGAAATTGCAGATAGAGAGGGGGAAGAGTGGGGATGGGGGGGGGGGAGCAGCTGAATGTAAACTGAACTGTAAGTGCGGGAAAACTCTAGGAAGTCTTGCAGAAGTCGTTTGGAATACTGTAAATGTGCGTTGGAAGCGACTTCAGTAAGACTTCTTAGAGAGAGCACTTACAATCATCTATTTTACACTAAACTAGTTTCTAGCTCTCCCCCCCTCTCTCACTCTCTCTGCAATTTCTCGCATGTAAAGAAGAGGCCTCCTGGTATTGTAAGTAATAGTGTTAACAGTGTTACAAGCGACTTCTGCATGATTTTCTCGAGTTTTCTCGCACTAGAGTCCAGTTTACACTAAGCTTGTTTCTCTCTCTCTCTCCCTCTCTATCTCTCTCTCTCAAGTTTTCTTGCATGTGAAGAAAAGGCCTTTAAGTCTCATTGTAGTAAGTAAAAGTGTGTTAACAGTATTACAAGCGACTTCTTTCTGCAAGACTTTCTCGAGTTTTCTCGCACTTAGAGTCCAGTTTACACTAAGCTAGTTTTTCTCTCTCTCTCTCTCTCTCTCTCTCTCAAGTTATCTTGCATGTGAAGAAGAGGCCGTTAGGCCTCGTTTTACTGAGAGAAATAGTATAGACAGTATTGCAAGTGACTTCTGCAAAACTTGCTCGTGTTTTCTTGCACTTACAATCATCCAGTTTACACTAAGTTAGTTCCTAGCTCGCTCTCTCTCTCTGCAATTTCTTGCAGTTTTCTCGTATGTAAAGAAGAGACCTTTAGGCCTCCTTGTATTGTAAGTAAAAGTGTTAACAGTATTACAAGCGACTTCTGCAAGACTTTTTTGAGTTTTCTCGCACTTAAAATCCAGTTTACACTAAGCTAGTTTCTCTCTCTCTCTCTCTCTCTCTCTCTCTCAAGTTTTCTTGCATGTAAAGAAGAGGCCGTTAGGCCTCGTTTTACTGTGAGCAATAGTATAGACAGTATTGCAAGTGACTTCTGCAAGACTTCCTCGAGTTTTCTTGCACTTACAATCATCCAGTATACACTAAGGTAGTTTCTAGCTCTTTCTGCAATTTCTCGCAGAAGTTTTCTCGCATGTAAAGAAGAGGCCTTGAGGCATCCTTTTATTGTAAGTAAGAGTGTAAACATTATTGCAAGTGACTTCTGCCAGATTTCTCGCACTTATATTCCAGCTTACACTTACATTATGCTGTAACTCTATCTGAGAGTACATGTGAAAACGTAGCCTGAAATTATTACTTTTTAACATCACCGATACACTTTCACCAAATCAGCTCGTAACAGTCACATGGCGAATTGCAATTAATTAATATTTTAAATTGAACGGATCATATTGATAAGACCTCCACTGAAATGATTAAATCTTATTATTTAGTGTCTTCTCTGCGGCACGAACTTGTCTTATGTTGTTAATGCATATTATTCAGTGATGTACATGTACATATGAGCTTTGATATTTTAACATGGGGTTAAGCTGTAGATTTTCATATGGCTTTCCTACTACAGAAGAGAGTACTTAGATAGTTTGTAGGTTATAGTAAAAGCGGTAGAGATTACTCGATCACACTTGAACTTTTAACCCTACCGCCTGACCACATCATTATACTCCTATACATTATACATGGTAATAAATAGCATCACGAGTGTAGTTTAGCAAGAAACACTGCTACAAAACACGTCCTAAGCAGTACTCGTGCTTTTCAAGAGAAACCGATGTTACGCGTTTAATGATTTGTTACCTACGTCTACTTCTACCGTAGACGATAAAATTCGATCGAGTCTAGGAAACTCCACCAAGGCAGTTCTTAAGCTGCAACCCTTTTTATTCGTTAAAATAATTTATGGATAATCCTCGCCAATGTTATAATTCATTTAGTAGTTAGTAGAGCGCACTTACTGATGCTTCTGTTGTGGATGTGTTTTACCGATAGCACACAAATCTAGAATAAATTAATTAATAAAACGAAAATACATATTGTCAAACAAAGGCTCCCATTCGTACATACATAATGAATTCTATGTGAAAAAGAGATAGAACGCTTTGAATTACATATTCAAATTACATTTAAATTTTTAAATTACATTTTTACATTTCCAATCATAGTCAAACGCTGGTATAACAAATTGGAAGTCGAATCGAAAACTAATATACTTACAGCGAGTACACTAAAATATACAGTGATAGTTCCCACTTTTGTGTTATGTTCGTGTTACTGATTAATTTTATGGAACAGAAGGTATAATATTGTAGAATCGCGACGACACGAGAACGAAACCGCAAGTTTTACTTTTTACTTTGTACCCACTCGTTTGGTAATTGAAACTTCAAACTTTCGAGTTCCCAAATAGTCGATAGTGTGATATAGTCGATATAGTGACAATTGACAATAGTGTTAAATAAGATTTTAAAACTTAGTGCTCGCACATCTTTGTAGAAGTATCATTTTAGAAAACGAGCCAATTAAAACATTTTGCTGATAAGTTCTCATTAAGGAATAATATGAGGAAAAAATAAAATCCCCTAATTTAATTATACTCGTCAAACCTTCAATTAAATCAGAGTCCCTTCTATAACAAAATTACATCAATTTAAATCACGAACATAATGGCGTATCATTAGATAAAAAAAATGTTACCCATATTTCTTACTTATCGACCCAAATAACAGCCATTACGACCCTTAATAATTATAAAAAGTAAGGCGAAACAATTTCTCTCCATTTTATTACCGACGGGGTCAACGACAACAATTTACCCTCAAAGTCTGAAGGTTTCCTTTTTAACTTAATTTTCGCCCCCAAAATAGATAAAAGTTAAAAGTATAATAATATGTATATTATATCGATATGCACTTGGAAGGTTTGAAAAATTACCATCTCAAATGTGTCGAGAGAAATACAATTTCCGAACCTAGTTTACGTTAAAGGAACATCAAATAAAAGTAAAACTAAACGCGGAGATGTAATGGGCTCGAAAAAATATATTTTCCTTTTCTTTAAAATAAAAATGTATTTTAAAGTAGGTGGTGTATTGTTTAGATAAAATTAATGTTTGTCCAACAAGTTGCGTGTGTATTTTATTTTTTTAAGGATTATGTAGGTATACGTTAAATATATTTTTTCGATCCCATTTTTTGAAATAAGCAGTTAATTCCTTTCGCAAGCTTTCGGAATTAAAAAAAATTGTTTGTATATTTTTTTAGGGGAAAATAAATTAATTTATGTTAAAATATAATAAAAGCTCTAAAAACGCACTGATTTGCTTATTATCAAAACTGGACGCGTTTCTAATTAAAAGTGTGTGGGTGTGGTGGATTTTCGGAAAGAATTTTCCGTTATTTGTAAAACGAAAAGCGTGAAAATTGAGCAGCGTAACGGGGTAAGTACGTGGGTTCGAGGAGCGTGCAGATGTGTGCTTGTATAATAAAGGGTCTCCTATAGGGACAATATGATTTAAAAAAACAAAGTAGAAATGTCAATATATTACCTGTCATTTGTTTTTAGTGCACCGCGACAATTCATTATAACACAATCCACACTTCCTCGAGTTTGGTACTGATTCCATAACACCCAGTGTGCTTCACAAAAAGTGTAGTCCAAATAATCGACCTAACTGTGCTTTGTTTTAGTCGGATGCGGATCGTTACTAAATTCGAGAAGGGTTGTACTCTCGACGATACTAACGCAGTTCTTATTACTCAATCACGATACTAAACCATCAATAAAACATCTAAATGCAAGAAGGGAAGGGAATATGGGTGCTGTAAGTAGTGGTGCTCCAGAAGATCCAAATTTATAGATATCGCGTCGTTCTTAAGAATTTGGCCTTTCAGCAACGATACTTGGCGTATTTTGAGAAGAGACGGTTTGTACCCTTATAAGAGTATGTCGACCCTAAAACTAGACCATCATAGCCATCGTGAGTTAGCCTATTGGGCTCAGTAACTCACAATTATTGATTCTAATTTTGGTAAAAAATCATCTTTTGGGATAAATCTCGTTTTTGGTCAAATGGCTTCGCAAAAGGCAAATTTGTTGTTTTTGGTGCAAAAATAATCCATGGTAGATTCAACAGGCGCTATTGACGAACTAAAAATTAAATTTCCAATTTCACTCTCATATTATGAACATTTCATCAATTTTTGGGCATATCGATGACGCCATAATATGCCTCTTCTGAAAAATAAAAAATAGCGGCGGCAGCTCAGCAGTAGCAATGTTCCTTACTTTTTACGTTTTAGAAAGTTTTTCATTCAAAATATTTTCTTGTAATTATAAAATAAAATTTGCTCAAGATTTTAAATTGAAACTAAGAAGTTATTTGTTTTTTCAGGAAGTCAAATAAGGAAAAATAAATTACGTTTAAAAACGATTTTAAATGCGGGTCTACACCTAGTCGAATGATGGCAAATCGAATCTCGTACCAAGAGGTTTGTGGGTCTCTCGTCTTTTTGACAGTGACCATGATCGATCTAGCGAAGAAGTATCATAAAATAGTATATTAAAGAACGAATTTTATAAGTCACGTATTTAGCACGACTCCAAGGTTAAAATGCGACTCGCGTAGCGAGGAGCGTTTTAATGGAGGAGTGCTATAATGACTTATGAAATGAGTCAAAATTTCATTATAAAACCCAAATGGATGCTATAATAGCTTTCTTACAGACGCAAAATATAGAAAAATTGTTACATTTAAGAATCAATATCGTAAGTTAATAATGTTCAAGACAAACAATCTGCAACTTGATCGCATTGTCTATATTATAACAACAACCCGACGCCGATGATATTTTATTTGTTGAAGAAACTGACACAAATGTTTAACAATAGCAATCTACAAACAATCGGAGATTCTGATGCAACCAATTACGGATACAATTTGTGCCATCACACAGGGCAAACTTACATCGAGTGATAGACAACAAAGTAAAGACAGTTTCCAAAGTATTGTAATAGAGAGAAGATATCATTTTCGATCATTACAGTCGACTCGAAAGAGACGCCGTTAAAAAGCAAAAAAAAGAAAACTCCTCTACGGTTTTCTATTTCGAAAAGGTAAAATTTGATTAAATTAAGTCTTAAGCTACGACATTTTATTTGCTTTTTAAAATCAAATCCCACTTTATTTGAAGAATAACAATTTGTTATTTTATATTAGAGGGTTGAAAAAGCATTCCACGGTGCCTACTATTTATTGGATTTCTAAAGGTAGGTACTTTAATGTTATATAAACAACGAACCAACCAACCAACCAACAGTAGTAATTTATTTATGCGGAAAATTTGAAGTGGGAGTTTTTTTCAATTTAGCGCAACTACAATTTCTATTATTACATAGAAATTAAATTAATTAATAACTAACTAAACATTTTATCTTCATTAAAAATTTAAAGTTTTTCTTAGAAATTTTCCTACTTGTCATTCTTTCGAGACGCATAAAAAAATTTCAATTAACGAAGTGTGCATTATCATTATAACTTTAAACTTTCAGTAATTAGAAGAATTACACGCTAAAATACTCATGTAATTTCGTTAATTAATAATGAAACAAACTTTTGTTTAAAAAAGTACTTACTAATTTTTGGTAAGTCTTAAAGGCTCTTAAAGTTGATTGTCTCTAAAATATTAATTTGGGTTTTGGGCGGCGGAAAAATTGAAAAAATAATTTGTCCCAAGTTTTAGAAGTTTCGTAATTAAATCATCTTCTAGATGAGGATTTGCCAATCCATCATTGGTTCCGAATCGGAACATTTAGTAGAGAAAATAAAACCGAAGTTTTCCAACCTGGCAATTTTCAAAATATCGTCCAAATCGACGAACAACTAATAGAGGTTAGCGGGCAGTTTAAAAATGAAAAACAAAGAATTGTTAAAAAGTCATCGGGAACTTATTAATTATTGAACTACCTACATAATATAAGATAAGAACAATAGTGCACTGCTCCAGCTCCAATAGAATCGTTCGCAGACTAAATTTTCTCGATATTTAATTAGCAACGCAATTTGAAAACCATCACGGTCCAAGTACGTAATAAAGTTGTACACAGACGTATGTGATTGACGAAGTAAATAGGATAATATGAGTGAAATAATTGGTTCATTTCGAACCTAATTAGATGTCAACTAAATTTAAATTAGACCACTTCGATTTTGACTGACACAATTACGTCTACCAAGCCTTACCTACCACCTAAAATATACAATTTGGACCCTTTATTTTTAACAATGAGTAAATGGTCCGAGGAAAACTAATGGTTTTGAGAAAGTTTTATAAAATTGTAAATGTGCGCTTTGAGAGATCGGGGGAATCCCCTCGTGTAACAGCCACCTTTTTAGGACAGACAGTAAGTAAAAGTTAAATTAGACGTGAACCATAAACGGGACGAGTTGTTGTGAAGCAAAGCGATCCAATTTCATAATTAATTAAAGAAGTCTGGATGAAGAGGCAAATTTTTAACCAAACTGCCAAACTCCTAATATTGTTTGTCTCAAAATACTCTAGTAACACACGCAAAATAAATTATCAAAAGGTTTCATTCAATTACCGTAACTACACGTCAAGTTTCTTCAAATTATGCCGAGTTACGCAAGATAATAATTACTTTTTGTACCTTGCCTGGTTGCTGGAGGCACTTTACAGAATTGTACACAATGCAAAACTTTGTTTGTCTAATTTGACAAGGTTACGTTAATTATTTATTTTAATTGATTTCGACGAAATTTAAATAATTAGAAAAATTTAAAAAAAATCTTTCGTCGTTAAAAAATGATGAATATTTCAAATAAGGAAGTAGAGCAGGAGGAAACGTTTCGTAAAATAAAATGTCTCTCAAAATAATTAATCTTTATTTCCCAATTCGATTATTCTACTCCATTAAGTTTGATCATCGACAGCTTTGATATATTCATAAATTTTGAAATATCATATTTTAAACATCTGGAAAAATGGCTAAATTTTCACTTTTCGCATAAAATTGGCAAAACGATTTTTTTTCTCCTAAAGTAACCATTAAAACAAAAAAAAACTAATTTAGAATTTAATTGGAAAAACAAAAAACCAAAGAATTCGAGTTGAAGATGGAAAGTCCGTTTTTTCGTTACGCGAGGAAAAAAGTTTTACATTTGTCAATCCTGTAAGAAATTAAAGTAACAAAAAACAAATTTATGTTGGCAATTTCTTAATTAATTTCGAACGCAAAGAAATGAATCCTCGATGTAATTTATTCATGAGTTCGGTACTAATACGATGGTCTTACAAAATTACAATTCTGTGCACGCAGATGGGACCGAATAAGAGACGTACCAATTTCACAATACTTCTCGTTTTCTTTCGTTTTCACAAAGAAAAATTCTTATACCTATTATAATTCGATGAGTTTTCTATAAATTTTACCATCTTATTATTGCACGGTTAGAAAAACGATCGAAGACGCCCGTGTGTACACTGTACAGGGTGTACCATATTTATTTAGGAAAACATTACATTACGAGGATGTATTGATATCTAGTTGGCCTAGACCAGTTCCATGCATAAACAAAATATTGCGTTACCATAGCAACGCACAATAACTTATTAGAAGTGTCAGTGTAAAGTTTGACGTCAAAAAAGTAAACCAGAGTTAAGCAATAAATTAAAAGAAAAAAGATGTCCACCGAAATTGTGAAAATCGAAAAAATGGAGTATCGAGCCATCATCAAGTACCTGTATTTAAAAGGGTTAAGAGGTAAGCAGATTTACGAAGATATGGTTAATACCCTTGGTGATCAATGTCCTTCGTATGCGACCGTGAAAAATTGGACTGCAAGCTTCAAAAGAGGTAAATTTTCAATTGAAGATGATGACCAATCGGGAAAGCCAGTTTCTGTGTCAGTCCCCAAAAATATCGATGCAGTTCATGACATGATTTTATCAGACCGTCGAATTGGGCTAAAACGGATATCTGAAGCACTGAATATTTCATACGAACGCGTTCATCATATAGTTCACGTCAATTTGGACATGAGAAAAATTTCTGCAAAATGGATCCCCAAATGTTTGAATGTTGACCAAAAGCGTGCAAGGGTAGAAGCATCGCGTTCGATCTGTGCTCGATTTTAAAACGATGTAGACCTTTTAAACCGAATTGTTACTATGGATAAGACTTGGGTACATTTCTACGATCCAGAAACAAAGCAACAATCGATGGAATAGCGACACTCTGGTTCTCCAAGACCTAAGAAGTTTCGTGTCCAAAAATCTGCTATAAAAGTTCTTGCTTCAGTTTTTTGGGATTGCCATGGAGTAATCATGATTGATTTTTTGGATAAGGGTAGAACAATAACTGGAGATTACTATTCGACATTACTGACCACTCTACGGGAAAAAATTAAAGAGAAAAGACGCGGAAAGCTATCCAAAGGTGTTTTGTTTTTGCAGGACAACGCCCCTGCACACATCCAATTAAGAGGAGAATATGTTGAGTAATAAAATATTTTGACATTGAAATTTTGTTTGGTTCTATAGTAGGCTAAGAATTTTTCAATATATCCTCGTACATACAGCACGACCCCCAAGGGCTTCAAATGAGTTGATATTATTCTGCTATAGCAAACGTCGACATTCATAGGCATGTTGAGCTATGCTCCCGGGGAGTCGAGTCGCCGATAATATCCCCTAACACTTTTATAAAAATTATTTGGTTTTAACTACTGAATTTGATTCAGTTTCCTCAGAAATGGAAAGGTAACTATTTATGATAGATGCAGAAAAACAGATTAACGAAAATTGATGCATGGCTATCATCAAGCAAAATTAGCAGTTTCTGAAAGAACTACTTCTGCTTTTGGTCCACCTATGAGACAATATCTGCAAGGCAATCGTGAGATTCAGGACTCTCTGAGAAATGGTGTGGTAGAAAATATTGTCAAGAATGACCGTCAAGATATCCAGATATATGACGTCACTCGATTAGTTGTCTGTGGTCATTAAAAAATTCTCCTGGAAAAACTCCGAAGTATAATAATTGAAGGACACAGGCGGGTCCTTATTTAAAGGTTGCCAGCTTTGGCTATAAATTACTAAAACATTGAGTAATACAGTAGAGGTATTGGATTATCTTGTGGACGTCACGTGGCCGCATAGATGCACGTGTAGGAAGAGCCGCCATAACTAAGAAGTTTTGTAGACTTCGTGCCAAATAGAAACGTGACCATTATCTCTACAGTGTCCTATTATAAATCGGCATACAGTTAATGAGCGTCTTGATTGACATTCATGTTTCTATTCGGCACCAAGCATAGTAAGTGACGGTTTTGGTTTACTGCAACGTGATCACATGACGTTCACGAGATAATCCAAGACCTTTTATATGCGTCTTAAATATGATAAATTGATAATATTGTTAATTGACGTTTGTGACACTACTTTAATCGCTTGTACGAGCTTTTATAGTGTTCAAAAAGCAGGAGTTATTTGAGCGACGTCTTGAAAGTTTACATCCGAGTTTTAGATGGATTAAGGTTTAAAATTTGACGAAACGAGCCACCTTGATCCCTAAATAGACGTAAAACCAAAAAAGTAAAAAAAATAGCAAAGGACAAATCGTTAGTAAATATCTCTAAAAGTTAAGTCTCATTGAAGTAGTTCGCTTTTAATAAAGAACGCAACAAATCACTTACAGAAGAATAATTTGCGACACTTTGGAAGTGCAGTCTTTGAAATAGAGTGCGCTCGAGAGCTTTCAACATTTTCAAATAAAAGAGAAGAGAAATTTACTGGAGGAAATTAAATTAAATAAGGTTATTAAAAAATAACTTGGGAGTGTCGTTTCTGTGGTAAAATTCAGTAAACCGTAACTTACGCGTTAATTATTTCACGGGAAGTAATGACCCCTTAGGAAAAAGCTCGATACACAAAGGGAGAGGTTTTATTTATATTAACAAAATGTAGATTTGACGGCGAATCTTCTTAATGATAACACAAAAAGAGACCATTTAAACTTTAGTTAAACATTTAGCAAACTACGACAAACTGTTGGTATTATAGAGCTGAAATAGGAGTTTAAGGCACTGCATAATTAACGAAAAGTATTCTATTCAAACTTTACAACAATGGGCAAGGAACATAAAGTGAATTGCCGCGAGTTCCGGGTATTTGTTATTTATTGAATAGTTTTAACCGTTCTTTAGAAAATAAGAGCAAAATGAGGGAAAAACTGGGATTATAAATTCGAGCTAATGAACGTATTGGAGGAAAAAAATTTTTATTCGTACAAAACGACACGAGAGTGTTTCTGTCAATAAAGTCTTCATTTTAAATCCATAAATACGTAAAAGTATTTAGAGTAATCAATAAAAGAGACGACTCTTAACGATGCACACTTTCCTTAAAACGCCATCAAAAATATTCAAAATCCTTCTACGAAATGTATATCCTTAAAAAGCTTTATGAGCTGTCGTTACGCGAGTATATTTTCAAAACGGTTTTTATTCAAAACCCTAATAGATATCGTGTCGAAAGTACGTATTTTTATGAAGCAAGTAATAAAAATGTGGCCCTTTTTTTGTTTATTTAATATTTAAACAAAAAGATAAAACTTCGCAATACAGGTCAAATCCATAAAGACGACTCTGAGAAGTTCTAAAATCCAGGAGCTCGAAGAAATAAAATAAATGACTGCTACACGCCACGAAGGTGGCGAAAAAAATATGAAAAAGAAGTACCGAAAATGATAACACGGTAAAGTTTATTTTATTTCGGCTTTAAATTTTCAGGTACTTCGACGTCCTCAATAAAGATGTAATTTGTTTGAAGAACTTTTTATGAGTTACAAGAGTCGTTAAGTTTTTATATGAATTTTCGCTCGACGCCCAAGATTTTTTTTTTAATTTTACCGAGTACCTCCCGCACTTTTTAAATGCGTAGTAGTTTTTGTCTACAAGGGGCCTAAGTCATTTTGAAAAAATGTTAATTATTTATATTTTTTAGTTTAAGCGATAAAGTAACAAAATAAAAGCACAAACCAGATTCGCATTTGAGGGGGTTCGAATTTAAATTTTATTAATGTTTTTTGAATTAATTTTTTTTTGTTATTTGGCATCGACTGCTAAGGTCGTTAGCCAACCACAGAGTATAAAGGCTCTGCTCAATGCTAGGTTAATTCGTTACGAGTATACTTAGACAGAGTATACTCGGATAACTACTCGCGTTGTGTAAACAAGCGATTCAAGCGCATTCGGGCGGTTACAATCCGAGCCAAGTAACTCGAACCGTGCCCTACTGTTATGAGTACACTAGTATCCGAGTAAACATTCAAATTTGGGCCCACCATCACTTTATGATCAAAAAAATGGAGTGAACGGGAAACTGTACGTTTTGTTGAGTTGTACGAAAAAACGACAAAAACAATTAAGAAATAGTTCAAGTAACAGTTGTGAATAATTTCATTGGTAATAATTTTTATTAACAAATTTTTGCTTAATTTAGTGTAATAAGCGAGTTACGAATTTTTGCACGCGACAAGTTCTTCTTTCTCCACCCGGTAATAAAACTACCGTTTCAACGAGGATTTACGACAAAACGACAAAACCAATTAGAAAATAGTTCAAGTAACAGTTGTACATAATTGCATTGGTAATAATTTTTATTAACAAATTTTTGCTTAGTCTAGTTTAATAAGCGAGTTACGAATTTTTGAACGCGACAAGTTCTTCCTTCTCCACTCGGTAAAAGAACTACCGTTTCAACGAGGATTTACGACAAAACGACAAAACCAATTAGAAAATAGTTCAAGTAACAGTTGTACATAATTGCATTGGTAATAATTTTTATTAACAAATTTTTGCTTAGTTTAGTCTAATAAGCGAGTTACGAATTTTTGAACGCGACAAGTTCTTCCTTCTCCACTCGGTAAAAGAACTACCGTTTCAACGAGGATTTACGACAAAACGACAAAACCAATTAGAAAATAGTTCAAGTAACAGTTGTACATAATTGCATTGGTAATAATTTTTATTAACAAATTTTTGCTTAGTTTAGTCTAATAAGCGAGTTACGAATTTTTGAACGCGACAAGTTCTTCCTTCTCCACTCAGTAAAAGAACTACCGTTTCAATGAGGATTTACGACAAAACCAATTAAAAAATAGTTCAAATAACAGTTGTACATAATTTCATTGGGAATAATTTTTATTAACAAATTTTTGCTTAATTTAGTCTAATAAGCGAGTTAGGAAGCTTTGAACGCGACAAGTTCTTACTTCTCCTCTTGGTAATAAAACTACCACTTCAACGTCGACTTGCGTAAAAATTACAAAACCTATTGAAAAATAGTTCGAGGATGGGCTTTTATTTTTCTTTTATTAAAAATGATTCCTGCTCAACACGAATCCGAATTTGTATCGTCTAAGAATCCATTTGCGTGCCCAAATTATTTCTTTCCAAGCGATTTTGATGAACTATTCAACAGTTTAATTACCATATCCGGGACAGTACCGATACCCTGCATCACTACTTCCTCCAATTTGAAAACTACCTGAGTAACAATTAATATGTGTCAACGATGTTACAAGTGCACTCGTACGAGCGTACGTGGTCCGAGTTGACTCGTATCGTGTCAACTTTGATTTTTTAATATTCGAAAACGTCCTTTTCAGTGTTAGAGTTGCATGATGTGTATCGGATGTAGTCCGGAAGTCAATTCAATAGGTTCAAAGGTAAACTTAACGAGACAGCACCGTTTTGTGAGTGTTAGATAAGAGCTAAATATCCTGAAACAGTTGTGTGAGGCTAAGTCGTAAGTTGATAAGCGCTGCAGCAAATCTCGTGCAGGCGCTTGGCGGACGCCTGTGCACCTTGTATATTTATCTGGTCGCTTTTGAGCTTCAGATTTTAATAAAGCGTTTGTGTTGACTGTAAGCTAAGCACTCGGTACTCGTCACAACAGCTAGCAACTGAAAAAAGGGCGTAATAAAATTGCCGCCAGGTAGGTACGATTCTTTAAAATGCAAATGGGACCGTTATGAAATTAAGTTTCAAATTATTCTCTTCGTTTACTGCAGAGCAGGTTGTTTCGATCTTATTTGAAGTGGACTGTAGCCAAATAAATTATAAGAAGAAATAAAAATTTTCAGGGAGTTTGACGTATTTATACGTATTTTTAAATTAGTAAATTTGAAAAAATCCAAATAAAATGATAAATAATGACTTGTCACAAATAAGCGTAAAATAAAACAAAAGTTATAATTCTATATTTTCGAAAGGACAAAAAATGCGAGTTAAAGTACATCCCTTAAAACCAGGTTAAGGGTGATACAAAAACATAATTATAAAAACGCTGTAAAACACAAAGTTTTTTGAAAATAACTAATTTCGTCGTTGAAAAGCTCATTCTTTTACTAAACAAAAACAAAGCTTTATTGTCTCCCTCGCTGAAAGAGCTAATTTATAAGATCGAAGTAGTTTAACGAGAGACTATACGAGACAAAAAGGGCTACACGTGAAAATCCTAATGCCCTTATATTAGTAAAGCTTATCGGACGAACAAAAGATTTAAAAACTAACCAAAAGAGCGACCCAAAAATAAAAATATACGAAGTCGATTTATTAAACACCTCATTCGGTTCCAACACAAAAGGACGTTTTAGACACGTCCTCGTCCTTTCTTGTGTCGCGAAAATTGAAAATTTCCGATAAGATGACGCTCTTTTAAAAGATGTGTTTCAAATATTTAACGATATTTATTTGAGGTTAATCGTATAGTATGTGCGGCGCAAAAAAAAAGTTCTTTTAACACGAAAGGTCTAATTTACGACGGACGTTACGTACGGGAGAGATGTTGTACGTCGTTAAACGCACAGAACGACAAACAATTCGTGTCAGTTGCACATTTGGGAAAACTTTACTTTTGCTAAAAGTTACTTTTATTTGTACTAACAACTTTACTCCTGTAAAGTCAACAACAAATATTATTCTTAAGTGTCTTGTGAATAGTGTATACCATCTTTTAATGTAAAAACTTTTTATACGACGTTTTTTCTTAAAGAAAAGGTATCTTTTATATCGACATAATAAAAATATTTAAGCGTTACAATCTTACAATTTTCATACGTCGGGCAATTTACGAGATAAATGAAACCTTTCGAGCTCTTTGCCCAAAACGTGCGTTTCTATTAGCCTCTTACAACAACCGCTAATTGTAAATAAAGTACGGTTTACACCAAGCACTACTACTCTCTGTTACTTTATCGTGACATTTACAAACGCCACATTGCAAATTTATAAATTGCATTTAAATTGCCAGACACTCTAATTTGTTAAATGCATGTTGTACTCCGTCAACTTAATGCGAGTCGACTTTCGAGGAAACACAAATGTTTTCCATTAGAAGGCAATAATGGGTAAATTATGTAAAAGTTAATAACTTTATGTAAATAATAATAATACGAATAGTATTTGCGGAGAATTTTATCGACGAGTCCGTTATTAAACTATAGATAATCAAACAGCAGAACTGAACTACATTGCGTTAGATTACACATGCATACACAATAATGTGAAACTGATATGATATGCCTTGTATTATCAAGATACATAGATAGATACGATACTCTCCGGAGTGGATTCAAACTGTATTATTATGCATATATTATGGTAATGATAGGTTTGTACTCTTCTCGCCGTCAACTTCCACTAGGTATTAATCATCGCGCACAATTACCAGAACGAACTTCCCTCGAACTATTTATTTTAAAAGCTTTCCATCATTTCCGTTTGAAACATTGGAAAACATTTATAACGCAGTTATTTAATAACGAATCAGAAATATATGTTTACGTTCATAAATATCAACTCCATCATCTCCGGTTTACCCATAAATGACCTCAACTGACAATATTTCGAAAAATTTACATAGACTGTCCTAACAAACGTGTCGTTCAGTCTCGGTCCTAGTCAACAATTGCGCGTGGAGTCCCGCAAGGCTTAATTTCGGGATATCGAGGCTTCACTTGTAAAAAGGAAACTGTCAAGTTTCCGAGAGTTGTCTCTTTATACGCGTTAGTGAGCTAAAGCTCCACATCGATACAAAAAGTATTTTCTAAAATGGCAAAAGACTTAACGAGTGGCGCGGACGTAACAAATGGCCGTTAAGTCCCGATAAGCTCTATTTTGAATTTTAGTGCATTTTTAAAAATACACTGCTCTAAGACCAAAGTTAGATTCGCAAGCACGGTGTAGTAGTCGATAAGAGTTTATCAAACACGTCGTATCCACATTCTGTTTTAAACGCTTCTCCAAACACAATAATAGTCCTCTTCATTTCTCAAAGTAACACTTCTACTGAAACTTGATTGTTTCTAAAATAAATTCAAAATGGATAAAGCTTGTTGGGTTTACCGCTTACTGCAATACATGTTGACTGTATTGCATTCGTTCGATTGTAAAACACCTGCGCTTTATTATTGATTCCAAAAAAACTGTCAAATTTATTATTGATGTAGTGCATTCTCTAAGACGAATTCGAGATTCGAGATGGTCAGTCTGAAAAGCAGGGCGAATCGCGGTGTCCTAATATCTCTTTAAGGTAGTACTACCGATACCACAAGTGTCAAACGTGTGCTTACTGTAATTTGACTTCCGTCGTATTTATATTTGGCAACGCCGCGTAAAAGCAAAAGAGACAAAAAATACCTTTCAGGTTATCGGTTTGACATGTAATGTTTGTTTACTAATGAAATGTCTGAATCAAACTTATTAAATGGTACAAAACGAATATTTCATTGGAAAATTAAAAGAGTCACTGAAAAAAGGTATAAAAAAATGTGAAACAAGTAGCATTAGCCGTATTCTGTACATATTTAAATTTCGCGCACGTCTAACCTTCTTGGCGGCGTTGCCACATGTAAGTTTTTTCTTAATTATTTATTAATTACTCTTATCACAAGCTCTAAAGTTAAGGTTTTATTAATACAGAAAATTCAATTAATTTTTTTCTGTCTATTGATACCAATTTCATAAAAATCTGAACGTCCAATTTTGTGAAATAAAATAAAATCTGTGATTTTCCATAAGGATCAATGTTAAAGGCAAAAATTTTTAAATTTTTTTATCTTTTTTTCAGTTCTCTGTAGGCCTCCAAAAATTTAACTGGTTAATTATGATATTATAATGTACCAATATGCTAAGTTTCATTAAATTCTGAACGTCAATTCTAAAACCGGTAGTACTACCTTAAAATAATACACAACAAAATCGATACCTTCGATGTACTCTCCGGTACAAAATTTTATATGCTTGGAATCATTCATCCTGCTTTCTCCTAATATCTCGTCTAAATTTACGAGATTTTTAACACTTCGATAGAAATGGTAAAGACATCTCTCATGGCGACGCTTTTTATATTAAGGCACCGTCTCTCAAGTTCCGAAGGTCGTGTAATTGGGTCAAACTCCGGAGAATATTGTGCTAGTAATTAAATAAAGAACGGCATCCCACTAATAATATTATTATAAGAAAAAGTAAACTTGGGTAGGTAATACTAAAGTATCTGCTTAAATATTGAGTAAACAGCCGACGTTTGAATATTAACTATTGAAATTTACAAAATATCCCGTACGAATCGATAAACAATGGTGGAAACATTGTATCTGAAATATAAATAAAACTGCAAGATAGGCGGGAAACGTACAAAATAAAGCCGAATTCGTCGAGTCTACAAAACCGCAACTAGACGATATCGAAATCCTAACTTAAGCCCAACTCCTTTCACGAAACAAAAGAAAAATTATAGCAAAAAGTTTTACAAGACGGAAATGTTTCAATTATTTATACGCATATAAAATTCATTTTTAGTCTGTATGCACTTCAAGGAGCTTTTCAAAACTTCCCGATAAGCTAGAGAGACTACATTTTTAGGAGTACTACTAATACTAATGTAGCGCTTTCTTTATAGTCCGGTCAATTTAGACATTCGAAGGTGCATAAAGTCCCAACAAGCTGAAAATCAGTAAAATCGTTCAAAACATAATTATAAATAAAATTTAAAAGTTCCCCGTCATTCCCGTGTGTGGAAAAAATTTTATTTGAGGTTAAAGGTAAAAAAAATTAGTTTTTCGCAATTTTCAGCAAAACGGTACGTTTTATCAAAAAAGTACTTCAGACAAAAATTGTAGATCATAAAATTTATCTATAAGAAATGTATCAAAGCTTTTTTTCCTACGAGCCACCGTTTCTGAGATATAACGATTCAAAAAATTGTATATATATATATATATATAACAACTCTAGAGATGTATACAGAGTGTTGCATGACGTCCTGTACAAACTTAAGGGACATTTTTGTGAGGCCAAAATAAGTCGATTTAACCAACTTACCCTATATATCAAAATGGTTCCTAAGCCCGTGGGGGTGGTTCAAAGTTGGAAAAAAATTTTTCTTTTTCTTTAATAACTCAAAAATGCTTAGTTTGATTTTGATCAAATTTGGTATGTGGGGTCATGTTAAAAGCTTAGTGTACGAAGTACAAATAAATACTCGAGCTCAACTGCAGCAGCGTATTATTGAAGCATGTCAGCAAATAAGGGATAACGGGTTTTTGGTATATAGGGCAAGTTGGTCAATTCGACTTATTTTGACCTCAGAAAAATGCCCCTTAAGTTTGTACAGTACGTCATGCAACACCCTGTATACGTGGCGTACTCATGCTTATTATGACGATACAACTTTTACAACGTTTTGAATCGTTATATCTCAGAAACGGTGGCTTGTAGGAAAAAAAGTATTGATACAATTCTTATAGATAATTCTATGATCTACAATTTTTGTCTGAAGTACTTTTTTGATAAAACTTACAGTTTTGTTGAAAATTGCGAAAAACTCATTTTTTTTACCGTTAACCTCAAATAAAATTTTTTCCACACTTGGGAATGATGGGGAACTTTTAAATTTTATTTATAATTATGTTTTGAACAATTTTACTGATTTTCAACTTGTTGGGCTTTATGCACCACTTCTCTCATTTTTTAGTCTAGATTGACCGGACTATTAGACGAGAAAGATCACAAAGTGGAAAATTAGGAAAAATAGTGGAAAGATACTTGAACGAGAGTCATAGAGGACCTCCACACCTTGCTGATAGATTTGGCGATAGTGCCAAAGCATGGCCCTCTAGATAATTTTAAAGTGGTGGTGGAGTCGATAGATTGTTATTGTTGTGCAACGGCCAAACTCGTTGACCGACTATAACAATCTTTGGCAGACAAGTTTTTAGACAACTAGATAGCTCGGTACACCTTTCCAGAAGACACGAGACGGCAAACAATCAAACAGTGGCCTGTCGGAGCCAATAAAACGCTCGATATTTCTAATAGTTGGCAAAGCGGGTAACTGAAAGCAAAAAATGACATTTTAATTTTTGGAATCGTCGTGACAAAGAGTTATAGCCAAGGGCATTTTCTTTCTTAATTTCCACCTCGAGAAGTTCCTAAAACCCGCACATTCAATCTTATTCCGTCAAAAAGTGACAAAATATTTTAGCTTTTTCTCTTTAGTAATAACCTTAATAAATTTTGGCAAAAACTCCCAACTTTTCGCGCAACGAAAAAATTCGATATCAAAAAAAAAACTTGGCAAGTATTGATTGAAATTTTCTCAAAAAAGAAAATTACAAAAAACAACACTAACGACATAGTAATTACAAAAAAAAAGATTCTTATTTTTGATAGCGTAGCGCGTATATAAAACCCACGGAAACAACTTTTATATGGCATTGTTGAGCAAGGTCGACATGGATTGTTAGTTTCCATTCACGGACGTTTTTGTGGTTTAGTTGCAATTCGCTAATACCGCACTGACATTTTCATGCCAACATAAGGGCACAAACCCCCAAAATAGTCTGACATCTCTATACCACTACTTTTCTCCAAATAATATAAATTTAACGAACCTCCAACCAGCGATACGTAGTCACTACGTTCAATTTACTCAAAGAGAGAAAATTAAATTTTACGCCGACAATAATTGAGACTAGTTAGGTAAATAGTTGTAAGACTAACAAATAATAAACAAAAACCACATTTGTGGAAAATAATCCAGGATAATAGAAAATTACCTAGTTAATTCCCTCACATATGTAGTTTACGTAATATTATTACACAATATTACTATTTATTCTATTTAACAATGGCTTATTTCAACTAAAGAGCTTAAAACGTATGGTTAACGACGAAATCGTTACTGCCGACTTTGATACCCACAACGGCCACAACGTGCTCGTGAACTTTTTTCTAATTTTCTACTTCACGGAGCAAAGTAAACTTTTACTTTTCGCCACACTTTATCCGTGGCAGATTTAAAAAACAAGCAAAAAAACTAAAAACAAAGGTGTCTCAAGATAGAAAACGTCGACGAAATAATTTGTAGAGGTACATTAGTCTTGATCGTTTTATAAAATCCGCCGCAAATGGAACGTTTTCGTGAGAAGCCAACAGCGCTTTTTATTTCTACTAAACCCGCCCTTAGAAACATTTGGGGACTTACTAAAAAAACGTCATTAATAGCCAATTTCCCAAACTAATCGTCAATTATTAAGAACCGGAAGATAAATCGGTAATCAATTTTTCGTATTATTCATAACAAATGGTTTATTTCGCTTTTTGCTCGCTCGACAAGAAAAGCCATAGTTTTTTTTAGGTTTCTACGAGGAATCGTAGACTTTCGTTACTCTTTATTTTAACAAAATTCGTTTACGAAAATAAATAATAACCGCGACCGACTTATTGTAAAATGCCATCAACAGTTCATTTCTCCGACTAGAATTGCGATTAATTAAAACCGACTTAAGGAGTCTTAACATGGCGTCTAATTCAAATCTGCAATTGGCGTAAATTAGTTACCGCGATGGCGCTATTGCGCTAATTAAACCTATTACCATTATAACAATACAAAGGCTTGCCTGAAAAGCGTTCAGTACCTATATAAACGTCATACGTCAACTACATTTTTTTAAATACCGATGGAAAATTCACCACCCCTTCTCAACGTCCTGTAGATATTTTATATTTCGTTTGCTTTCCTGTCGAGCAATGAATTTTGTTGGTCGAGTAAAATATTTTTGGGTCACTAAGCATCCAAAAATCTCCTTGCTACGATGATTTATCCAACCCTCAACAAATCACCCCAACACCGTCAATAGTCACTAGTCACTTTCTACACCTAAATCAACTTTTAGTTAAAAGTAGACCCACTTGAGCAATTTTTGGAGATACGTGGTAAAATTCACCCTTTCTCTACAACGAACATCGTCCATTGTAACAAATTCTAATAAAAAGCGGGCCGTATGAATTATTTTAATTATTCGCCGCTTCACTAAAATTTCCGTGTCTGTCACGTTTAAAGAGAACGTCTAGAACTTGTATTAATTACTGTCGCGATAGCGAAAAAATTGTCGACTTCGGTGTTTGAAACCAACCCCAAAAGGTTTTATTAGATTTCTTACACGACACTTTTTAAATTAAACAAATATTTTGTTTTTTTCCTCCTCTTTCGAATAAAAATTCTCCAACAGTTTGTCGTTTCCCTATTATTCTCCCTTCTTAATTAAATTATTCGAAAAGTTTCTTACGTATGATTTTTAATATTTAACGGAACAAGTTTCAAAAGTAACTTTCGCATTACTTCTTTCTGGTCTTGGAGAAATTTGACTGGAGAAGTTCAAAAGAAAATAATAATAATATTACTAATTATTAGAACCCAATGGCGCAATAAGAAAATAATAAAGGAAAGAAGAAACTTCGAAATTTAATTAATAATCTCGAGAGACCAAGTTTTATCAAGTGCTACAAAGTAGTAATAAACAGTATCGTTTCTGGTTCGAGGGTTAATAATTTAAGTACTTGGAGTACTTCTTGTTACACGGCCGCTAATTTGTCTAAAATTTTCCCCCATTAAATAAAAATAAAACAAAATTCTTTTTAAACCACTTATGTTTAATTTAATTGAAACTTCATTAGAGAAGTTACGGGGATGGAAAATCCAATTTAAAAGGTATACAATATAAGCTGAAAAAAAAATGAAGAGCACTTTTACTGTTTCATTAGAGAGAGGTAAAAAAAAGTCCTTCATTTGCCCGACGATTTTATTTTAAATGGTAATTGAATGTTTTTGAGAGTAAAAAGATGCTTTTCGTGAGTGACCCTCACTCTCGTGTGTAATATGATTTAAGTTGCAGAATTTGGGGCTATCGGAATTATGGGAAACGGAAGTCGGCTATATACACGCACATAGTCCCTTTAGTGACTTCTAAAGGCTAAGTGCCAAAGGATACGGAAACAATAAGCCACGCACTTCCCTTTCAAGATGAATTAAGAAGCTTGGAGGGATTGTGAAAACAACCGTGAGGTTACAGAAACCAAATAATAAATTTAATTTGATTCCGCCACCCCTAAAATTAAATCAAAAATTATCTCGTCGAGGATACGTAAATACAAAAGTTTGCGTCGAGATAAAGTTCGGGCGAACACACTTCTTTTTTGCAAAAAGCACAAACACGTCTCTCTAAAGTTAGGGGTCAACGTGTAATCAAACCACTTCGTTTTTCTTCCAAAGAGAGGTTCCCCGTTTAAATTCCCAACATTCTCGACATTTTAAAAAAGAATCAAAAGCGACATTTTAAATAAACTCGAAAGGAAATTTTTTTAGCCGATTACGTGTAAAAACGAAATGCAAATTGTAAAACAACACTCGAATAAAGTCGTTACAAGTATATAAATTGCGAAAGAACACCAAATTCGCGTTTCGCTTGATTTAAACAATACGATTTCCGAAACAATTTACACTAACATAAACACAATCGTTTAGAAACTTACGCCAGTAATTTGAAATTCACTTTCTCGTATTGAAAAAAAAAATCAAATTCTAAACCAGCCAAACACTCGCAAACCCCCTATCTCGTTCAAAAGGATTATCGCCCGTTTTGAAACGATAAAAGCAGCTTTGAGAGAACGTTGATTTACGAAATCACAACAGAGAGTGCGGAACGCAATATATGTATGTGGTGTGGGTTTGTACAAGGGTGTGGTTTTACTTTGACATTTTCAAAAAAAAAGTTCAAATCGTTTCGAAGGCAACAAGTATCAAAAATACTTTATACTTTTTTATTACAGACAAATTATCAATTGATACCGTTCACAGTGAAATATTGAAATGTTTTCAGCCAAATTAATTTAAACTGCCGCTTATCACGTAATCTTTTCTTTGCTTCTAACAGAGCAACTAGCGTTTCTATAAATTACGTAACTACTAAAATTTAATACAACCCGAGTAATAGTACACTTCAATCTCATACACTGGCGCTTCGTTGATTTAGCGCCTGGAACCCATGATATTAACAGTGAGATTTCTGGTCGAAAGGTCCTTGGTGAGAGAGTCTCGACGTTTCGTCTAGCCGTGGTAGGCACTTCAGGGAATTATTTTCTGCGCGGTAGCGGTCAAAGTGTACGCACCGGTAATAGCTCACAGTTACCCCAGTGGAGAAAATATGTAGAGGAAAACCAACAAAACATGAAATTAAAGCTACACCTAGGTATAGTAGATAATACGGTATTCATATTATGGAATTTCGTATTAATAATTATGTTAATAGTCCAATATTAGTATAGTAATATGCGAGAAGTGAGGGCACGAAATGAAATTACGTTATTATTTATACATTAATCAACAAAACCATACTTTTGATGAGCTTAGGCCATCGAGTTTCGGTTAGAGCGCACAAAACCACACGAAAATGATATTTAGGCATATAATGAGCAGTAGAACTATCAGTAAATACCATTATTTATACCATTATTCCATACTCAAGTGTGCCGGTTCGGTAATCGTTGAATGTCATTGAATGTATGTACATATTTAGTTTTCCGAGCACATTTTTCAAACGTTAATTCCTCCAATATAAACTCGCCGCTCTTGTGTACCACAATAGCACAAAAAAACACTAAAAAACGAGTTAACGGCAATAAGTTGAGTGTTTTCAATTTGTTCGACAAGAGCAATATAGCTTTGTAATGCGTTCGAATTCAACATATTTATCACTTATCTCTCCCCCCCTCCTTTAATTTCGGTCAAATATGGAAATATTTCGCTTAAGCTCATTTGCAAAGTCCAACTGATAAATTGGTTGGGATAACACACTAAACTTTAAGTAAATTAGTAAAACAGGCTAATAAATCAAACCGAACATTATATAAACAACGAACAAGTTAATTACTACAACTAGAAACGTGCTATACGTTTGGAGTAGATCCAACTCGGTTTGTTATATTTCTCTCATCCTCTCTTTAATACATTCAATTATAATTTGTTGCATAATTTTCAACATACAAATTTCACGACCTCTGCCCATTTTCTCCACATTTTGTTAATAGGTTTCGAGGAGAAGAGGAAAAAAAGCTTTTCATTTCGGGATAGAGTCACGTACATCTGTTTAAAGATAAAAATGACTACAACGTGTTAGCACATATATTATGGAAATTTTACACAAATTGACTATAGTATAAAAACAAATTGATAAAAGAAAACTAACAAAATGGCGACATAAAATCTGGCATATAATTTCTCTTCATTTTCAATTTAATATATTAAGCGAAGTTACAGATAAAACTTGAATCAAGTAAAGTATGAAACAAAGATAATTATCATAATTGATTAAAAGGAATTGCATAAACAAGGGGGCAAATTTTGTTTCGAATAAAAAAACATTTAATTCGAGAGTGCATTTAGTTTTCTTCGTCAAAAAAAAAGTAATTTCAAAAGAGTAAACAAGCAACCATTTAATTTAATATTTTAGTAATGAACAGAGCTCGAAAATACTCGATTGTACGTGCAGTTGCAACATTTATGTACTTCAAAACTAACTTAATATTAAATTCTACTGATTAGCAACAGAGAGAGGGTTAAAAGAATAAAATTGCCGTAGAACTACGCTGTTAAGAAAATGCGACAAAAAAGGGACGTCTATTATTCCAATCAAACAAGAAGCAATACGGTCCAAGCCACAAAAAGCAAGTTTGAGAATCGCGTTCATCGTATCATCGCACGTCCAATCTCGTGTCAACGAAGTAACCCCTAACTGTCCCTGGACTGCCACCCCAAACCTCTAATACGAGACGTTTCCGTCACTTGGCAGTACCTCCACCACCAAGTCATTTATCTAACTTTACTTGATTTTTTATTTTTAGCCCCTCCCATTATTATTACCATTATTGCGAACACGTGCTTCTATAGACACCGACGTAACACTGCAACGAATAACTCGAGTTGGCACGGTGTCGCGCCCGGTGCTTTACCACCAAGCTATCTCCCTCCCCGTTAGTCTTGAGTCGCCATAATACAAAAAGAAAAGATTGTCTCCTCCTGAAGCAAAATCCTTAGAATAACGAACAATATGGCGTCATAATGAAGCTCGAAGAATGTTAAAAAGATTAAGTTACTAGATGCCATTTATTCAGGGACTCGAAAGACATAAATACGGACAAAAATGAGAATAAACTTCGACTGACAGTTTACAAAACTTTGGAAAATAAATAAACGAGACGACACTTAAAACTTGAGAAATGGCCACTGAAATCAACCATATTAAGAGCGTACACTCGCCGAAGCTGAATCGAATACTTACGATGGGGACTTGACATAAAAATTGGGTAGGCCAGCCTACGCATGACATAAAAATCGTTTTCATTTAAGAAGCAGCGGTAGGGCTTCAATTCGCAGCCAACCACTATTACAGGTGCCCCTGTACTAAACTTTGCTGGAATGTGGAGGCTAGTTTGGTTTACAGTGATCTAAATCATGAAATCCCAGTGTGAACTGTATTAAGCACGAGTTGTGAAGAGACATCGAGACAAAGTCAAAAATATGTACAGAGAAATGCTATAATGGATGAAAAGGACGGCAACTACTTCAGTTCGCTTACAAGTTACTACAGATCAAATAGATATAGGTCAACGATGTCGCTGTCGCTATAGAAAACATCCCTGATAGAGTAGTAGTTAAAATACACATACAATTATTTACATTAGGCAAAACAGAACAGAATTTGCTATAATAGTAGCCAAACTCGTTAAAACGTCGAGAGAAGTTAAAAAAAATTACATGAACCCGAAACACCCCCGTTGGCAAAATGCCATCAGAGATCTTAATTGTAGCAATCATAAAAGTTTAACTCCGCGAAAGATATAATAGTGCTCAGGAATATAGTAGCTCCATATAATAGACTACCTAAGATCGATACTTTTAGCTGTATTGATATTACACCACCACGGAAAAATAAAACTAAAGTAAAACACAGTTAAGATTACCTTTCGCCCTTTTAGTTTCGGCAACTTCAAAAAAATTTAATTATAAACGAAGCCAAAAAATCGTCTCTTAAATTTCCAACGTTTCTCGGATGGTAATTAAATAAAGTAAAAAAAAAGTCAAGAGTGGTCAGTTTTATACGTCACTTAAAGAAAAAGCTATTACCAACAAGGGTTGGCATAACACAAAGAAAATAAAAGGTTTATTTTATTCTCATAGCAATATCTTGGTGAAAAGTTCAAACCGTTAAAATTGGTTTTAAACTAAAAAGCGATAATCTTAAACTTAACGCGAAAATATCATCCTCCATAGATTTTTAAATCGACCATTCGCTTATACCGGGTGTAAAACAAATAGGGATCGCCCCCCCCATAACTTTTTATGCTTTGATAGTGATATACCAATCGGAAATTTTACGAGGGTAAATAGCAAACAGTTTTGAATTTATACGGCATACCTAGAGGAGTATTTGCACCACTTCCGGTTTTACCAGAAACTATAATATAAACTTTTGTTTTCCGAATTAAATACCCAGTAGACTTGAACTTTTTTACATTTTATCTCGACCCTTAAAACTATTTTTAGCCAATTTAATTTTGCGTCTAAAGAGCCACAGTAATTTGCCCCAAAAAATCACCACCGGACCTGAGGGAGTCGAAACAACAGCGCCATCCCTTACTTTAACCCTCATGGTACCATACAAATTTACAACTTATACCTACCGCACGGGGTACCCGGGTACCCTGCATGTTTTATATGGAGAATGAGTAGTAATACAGCTAATTAGTTTATATTTGGGCGATATTAATTATTATTGCAACTTGCAAATGTATTATTTTTTAAATTATAATTTAAAAAAAATTAAAATAACAATTTTTGTTGTCAAATTGGAGCGGTTTTGTGAAGACATGGCGTCGTCGGCATTTACAACGGAGTTTATGTTATATTACACTGCAATATTTTTACAAATAAACCCTGTGTCGGCACGTGCTTTATTTCGACAGTGACAAGAAGACAATTGTTAGTTTCCCACGCCTTTTTACCTACTCCAAAATTTATTTATAACCAGCAAATGACTATTTGCGTCTCAAAAGTAAATCTGTTATGTGAAGATAACATGCGCTTTCTGTGGGCATAGCGTCGTGGACATTTACAACAGGGTTTATTTTTATTTTGTACTGCAACATCTTTCCAAATAATCCGTGTCCAGAATCATAGAAATAATTTTTGTTGAAAATCACCCTATTAGCTGCCTTCAAAATCAAATCAACGTAGGGAAATTTTAAAAGATTTAGGAAAAACTCTTTGTATGCCATCCATACTAGATCGAAGTATATCGGATCTATACTAACTAAACTAGGGATTAGGGATTAATGATTATGAACTAGGGAACTAAAGGATTAATTATACAATTTTATTTTGATAAAAATTGCATTGTTATCATTTCTTGGCGTCAAAGTAAGCATTACAAAACCACAGCCACAAATAAACGGTCAAGAACGGGATAAAACTGAACGACTGAGGCTAATTGGTTGTTGCATAATTTGGAAGAATGGTGAAAAGATGCCAAACAGGAAAACGAGGAAGAGATGAGAGAGTTGTAAAAATTTTGTCTGTGATGGGCATATCTCCAAAGAGTCTCAATCATATTCCTTTAAAATAAAAAAAGTTATAGGCTTTTAAACTCAAAAAAGTACCCGGGTACCCCGTACGGTAGCTTTAGGGTTAACTACTGGTTTGCCATTCCTTTGACGGGACCAGTAGTGCTCTTGTGCTGGCTAGAGATTTGCGCATTTAAAGAAACACCATCGAGAGGGTAAAAATAGAGGTCATCTCACCACCTCATAAATGAAACCGAATAATCCAAGACGGGTGGGTGAGAACAAGGTGGGTTGGGATCATATCTTTCTGTATTCAATAAATTTTAAACTATAAAAAGGTTCTTACTTGAAGTAGCAATTTAAGCAGCCTACTCTGGTGAAACGAACTATAGCTTGATACTTAATTAAAAGTTTCATTTCTACGCAAAAAGATATTTTCATGTCCTGTTTCGCAAACATGAAACTTTGAGATAAAAGATCTAATTATTTAGAATGATATAAAAATTTTTAAATTTTTTCTAGATTACCAGTAAAACATTTAAAAATGCCTATAATATACAGAGTGTACCGTTTAAAAAGTTTAATTTCCTATTACTTCCGGTTAAACGAGAAGTAGGCACGAAATTAACTTGTTGACACCTCCTAATTCATCATTGTGTAAACAATCATCTTTCCACCCTTAATAATTAAGGCACTCAAGAGGCTTCTTGAAAGACGATATTAATTTCATAATTATTATAGGTATAGCAATAATAATTTAAAAAATATAGGATACCATAAATTGTTCGGACGGATTATATTTATAATGCAAACTTTTCCAATTGGCAGCAATAATTTTACGGCTTACTTTTTCTGTTACTGCAAACCTCATAAAGCTCAACGAGAAACGAACAAATGGAAAAGGAACTGTTAAAATATGAAAATTGCCTAAATATCGCTGATGGTGCGTTTTAGATTTTTGCCACTGACTGCTATAAGAACACTCAAATAACTGTAAATGTAAAAAAAATCGATAACACTCCCTTTTTCGTTAAAAATAGGTTTTTATGATAAAAACTCCTTTTTTTTGGTACAAAAACAAAATATTTATGTGACACGTATGCACACCGACGTTAAATCCCTATAATTCCGCATTCTAAGCTATCTCACAGGATAAGAGATTCGTATACTGCTATATAGTACTAATTTCTGAAGCTTTACTCGAAAACCACCCCTAGAACGTGCACCACCACCACCAAAAAGCTAACTTAAAACAAGACAAATGCATATTTAAAAAACTAATTTGTAGCTCACATTTCTCATATGTTTATGACAGGATAAATTTACTAAAATTTAAAGTTAACCCTTAAAATTGCCATCAACGCTGTAATTAATTTATAAATAAAAAGTTGGTCTTGAAATGTACGGCACGTAAATAATACACAAACTTTTGGGGCTTTTCTATAGTGTTTATAAGCCACAAAACGGGCATTATTCGGACAACCCTTATTTTATAAAACCCTTCGAATTGTTCGCGCGTTATAATCGTCGTAGTCACCCAATTTATCTTTATTTTACAAGTTCATAATATGGACTTGTAATGAGAAGGTTAAATGTAACTTTTCGGCGCGGAAATTTACACGAAATGTCCGACGATGGTCACCTTTAAATCGAAAAAGGAGCTTTGGTTTCAATTATTTACCTACCAATACCAACTATTGAACGTTACGCGTAAGTTGTAAAAATCTGATTTCTTATATTTTCGCTTAACCCTATTTAAGAAAAACTTCCCCCGTTGTTGTGAACTTTCGCAGTGTAAGTTTCTGCAAATTATAAATTTAACAAAAAAATAAATTATCGAAGTGTAAAATCACGCAATACGCAATATAAGCGTAGGATTTGTCAAAAGTTCTCAACCGACCGCAAGTTTGGATTTGGCTAAATCCTGTTTTGGGCCACAACACGGGTTTTTAAAGAGAAAATCTAAAATCCCCACGTGTGTGCGTCAAATTCCGTGCTGATCACCGAAAAAGGTGGACACGGCTTTAAAAGCGACGATTTCCAAACTTTTTAATAATGAGCTTACGCCTAAGAGGCGGCGCTTAACCAAAATAAAACGAAAACACGCGCGCCGTAGTCATTTTTGAGTGCAGTAGTTACGTTATTGATACGTACGAAAATGGGAGGCTTATATGACGGCTTCCACGAGAGAACTCCCATCCGAGACAATTTTAGAATACGAAATGAAGCCTGACCTATGCAAACTTACAAGCAAAGGATAAAGTCTCTACGCTTAGGATGAAGCACGTGCTACAAACTACAATAATAGTTTCAAGTTACTCTATGCATATAAACGCACCACCCAAACAACATAAAATTTTTATACAATACCAATTTAATTTAATTATTCATCCCACAACAACCTACTCGTATAAATTTCAGTTAATCTTAATACATTAGGATTGAAAGGTCGACCTTTAAATTAACAAGGAGGCATTTCGCTTTTCGTTCCTTTAGCTCAAACGATATATACATTCGGCGTCGCCAACGTCTTCACGCATGGTTTATTTATCAAAGAACTTAACCGGGGCCCTTCTTGAACATTTAAAACGGCTTGAGTGCTTTAGGTTAAAAGTCGTAAATTTGATAAAGATTTTCCGTTTAATTATTTTCGCATCACATTAATGGCCTAACTGGCGCGTAACAGCTAATTTAATCAAAACAAACCTATATTTGTTACTTTCAAAAACAAATCGATTGTTACATAATTGCGAGTTCAAACTACATACGGGGGTGCCTTGGAAATGACGTAAATAATTCTCGGAAAGGGAAAAAATTGAGTTAAACGTCTCCAAATAAACATTAGAACTTGTGGGTAGTTGGAAATTGCATTATTTAGAGAAGTTACACTGGTAAAATTCAAATTTGCAGACACTTAAAAAAGATTTAATAATAAAATATGAAGTAAATACGAACAGGAGAAACATTTTTACCTGGGGGTGCACTTGAATTTTAAGTTTGCGCGGATTGTGAATTTTACGCTGACTGCAACTGCAGCTAAATAGTGAAATACACGATTGCAGGGAGTGTATACAAGTTGAATTTTTAAAAAGAACTATCATAATTTATAGCTTTTGTTTAAAGTTTTGCGCAACGTGTACATAATGAAAATTTTTCCGCAATTTATTTGACGTATTTAATTATTGCAGCCGCCCGAACGAATGTAGTCAAAATTGGCCGAGTTTTTTTTTCAAAATAAATTTCTTTAATTCTCGAAGCAATTCCTAGCGGTTAATTAGGAGGTTATATTCAATACGAGCTACAAATTCAAATAGTGCCTTTGATACTGTCTTAGAGATGGAGGTTGGAAACACATACTATATCGTTTGAATATTCATAAATCAAAAGCTTTTCAATGTATGATTTATATTCTCAATATAACGCCGACAACAGAATTTCTCCTTGTACGTAGAAGAAAATTTACCTTTTGTCTCGCATACCTTACGAGCGATAAATTTTCTTGTTTCTATATTATTATTTATTTCAAATTTACCTACGGATGTGTTAAGAAATTGCGTTTAATAAATTTATTATTTTGGAATATTTAAATTTATTGGCAAACGTTTTCATAAAAACACGGTTGTTTGTGACGGGTTGGTGGCCCACAAAGACTTTTTCTTCAACTTTCATACTTCCATTCAAATCACAGCACGCAAAAATTCTTCAACTACAAACTTTTCGCCAACTCAGAGAGGATAAACTAAAGTTAACCTTCTCATCCAATCCAACTTCCCCCTTAATCCTTAAATTGTGTAGTTACTATTATTAGGGGTATCACGGCCACTATGTCGATTTACTTCGGTACATTCTGCTGGCAAATCTCTTTGACAATCAAGGCCATTCTGTAAAACGCTCTAAAAAACTACAAAAGATTCCCATCCCACGTTTCCAAACACGATACTTTTCGATAAAGTAGCGCTCAACTCCGAAAGTATTTCGTTCACTTCAAAAATACATTTATTACCAATCCAAGTAGAATTTATGAAAAAATAAATTAAATTTAGATAGATCTTAAACAATTAGAACGAATGGATGGATAAAGTCTTTGACATTCGGTGAGCCGTCTTCTGCAATAATTTACAAAAGAAATAACAAAAAAATTCTACTAATCTGATTTATTTCGCAAAATAAATTTTTATTAAGATCCCTATACAATCCCAACTTTTAATCCTGAGAAAAATACGTTTTTAACCATCGAAATAAAATTAAAAAATTTCCCAACTTTGCGCAATGATTACAAATTGTTAAAGTCGACTCCCTAAGAACGAATCTAATTTTAGTTGGAATATTTCTTATACAACAAACTTTTATCTTTCGATCAATTTTAAAAATAAAATTTTTCTCTAAAAAAATATAATAATCATCAAGGTGCGAATAATTTGTCTTGTTAACAAAGTTTTCTTATATTCGTATATTCGAATACTATAATACGAAAACAATAGTCGAGACTTGTTTCTTACTTTGTTGTATGGTAAACTTTCGTGTTGTAAAAAAAGCAAGTTCATATTATACTTCGGTATTAATTTTCAAACTTTTTGTCTTTAAATGTTAAGGCTGGAGAATTATATGTTATGTACAGAGCGTATATTACGTCGTCCTGAGCAGCTTTAAAACTCGCCAATTACAATTAATGTTTTTTGTAGGGTCTAGCCAAAGAGCTATTCTATGTTCTGACATATTTTTAAATTAAAAAAAAAGTATTAGAAAGTAATAAAAAAATTCCTGAAAAGTGGCAAGTTAAAACAAAACTTAGAACGTTATGAAATATGTCATGCCATAGAGGCATAGAGGATATGATATAGAATATATCTACACTAGGCACATAAATTGAAGGATATTAAAAAAACTCCAAATTTTAGGGCTATTTTCAACAAGGGATAACTCGGAGAAAAATGGTCGTATAGATAATTTAAAAACGGAAATTGTAGCCCCAAGTGCCTAGTTTTCAGTTCTGAACAGTAAAATTTTTTAACGTGGGCGGTTTTTACGTAATCATCCGAAAACCAACTAAGAATAATTTTCCAAATTTTTTCTCGTTTTTGAAATGGTCTGTCGACGTCCAAAATTTTTTTTTCATCTAGCGACCATAAAATTCGTTTAGACACTTTAATCAGCTTTAATTTGACCTCTTAATGAGCTGCGTACGATTTTTTGCCGCGAAGTAATCGTCGATCAAAGCAAAAAAGGCCATTTTAATTGTGACAATCGATTACTCGGGAACTAATGAATCGTACACTTATTTTTCGATTTTGTCCAAGGTGTTATGTTTTTAAGCCAAAAATATGGATTGTCGCCAAAAAACCATATTTAAGTCGAAAAAATGCAAAAAAATCGAAAAATTGCTTGTTACGCCGATACTATAAATTTAAACCTTCGGGGCACTAAGAAAAAAAGTCGCCGAGCTTTGTAACTTTAAAAGTTTTTTAGAGACACATTTGAGGGTAAAAAGTTACCGACGATATCCTTTGTTCATCCACTATATCCAGAGTTATACCAAATTTTCCAAATATCCTTAAATTCGCAAATTTTCAAATTTTTTTTCTGCCCCCATCATCGCTTTAAAAATTTTCTTTTATCAATTGCCACCAATTGCGTCTTATAGAGAATGTCTTGCAGTTTCCAAAAACCCACCTTTATTTTCTGTACGATCATTAGTTCCCGAGTAATCGATTGTCAAAGTTAAAATAGCCTTTTTGCTTTGATCGACGATTACTTCGCGGCAAAAAATCGTACGCAACTCATTATAAGGTCAAATTAAAGCTGATTCAATTGTCTAAACGAGTTTTATGGTCGTAAGATAAAAAAAACATTTTTAGAAGTCCACAGACATTTCAAAGAGGAGAAAATATTTGGAAAATTATTCTTAGTTGGTTTTCGGATGATTACGTAAAAACCGCCCACGTTAAAAAATCTTACTGTTCAGATCTGAAAACTAGACACTAGAGGCTACAATTTTCTTTTTTTTTATTTTCTGTACGACCATTTTTCGCCGAGTTATCCTCTGTTGAAAATCGCCCTAAAATTTGGCTTTTTTTAATATCCTTCAATTATTGTGACTAGTGTATAATGCGTTTCCTGTGCCCTGAGGACGACGTAAGCTTTCAAATTGAGTTTCTCCAAAAATTCTAATAGATGTCGCCACCTAACCGTCGCTGCTAGTCATAACCGTAGACAAATAATAGTACAGGCAATGAAAGGTTTGACCTGGAACAAATTGCAAGAAACAGATTTTTCGCGGTAACCTGTTCAGAATTTTACGCTGGTTACGACCATATAAAGTCTACTCCAAAAATATGATGAGAAAAGGCAAAATTTTGACATATAATTAGGCGTATTCTGTATCATAAACTTTAAGGATAGCGGGAAAACTTTGACGTTAAAATGACGTTCTATCGCGTTCTGTCACAGCTAAATAAAAAGGATAGAATGTCATTTTAACGTTAAAGTTTTATGACGTTCTATCTCGTTCTGTCACAGCTAAATAAAAAGGATAGAACGTCATTTTAACGTCAAAGTTTTCCCGCTATCCTTAAAGTTTATGATACAGAATACGCCTGATTGTCACTATTTTTAGAGGTTATTATACAGAATACGCCTGAATGGTCCTGATCCTACTTATAGTATTCAACTTTTCTATCTCTATCGTAAAACTATTGTTTAATATACAGCGCTACATAGCGCTACATAACCTCACCATATTATTTTGGGTCGTACCTCATAGTTATACTATATTTGACTGCATTCACGGTACCACTGAATACTTAAAAATATCTTTCCGCCACGAGACTTTTTTTAAAATCAGAGAGCCTCGTATATTAATGTACTTACATTAAAAATGAAACACAATAGGAAGAAGTTAGGTAAAGACCCTATTTTCACTATTAATAGAAAACAAATTTATTTGTATAAAACAAACCAACTCGAGAAACATTTTGAACACGACCCCTATTTTACAAAAGAAGCGTAAATTTTATGCATCATAATAACTTCGTACAAACTTTGTAAATTATTCCTTATTATTTGCAATGAATTTTCCTTGCACGTTTAAACATTACTTTAATTGCCTTTCAACATCTTTAGTTAAATTGAAGATAATTTTAATTAATTATTTCGAAAAAAAAATTTTATTCAACTTTACGTATATTAAGCCGAAATTTCACAAACTACCACCATTAAGACATTTAAGACGTCCCCGAAGTAACTGAAACGACTTTTCTTTGCATTCCATTTACGCACAATTTCCCGAGATGATGGTCGTATAAATATGTCGTGGATGAATAAACGCGAGTTTTACAAAAGAAAATTACTTATAAACAATTTTACCGAGTGAATTATTATAAAGGTTTAAGTTTAAATTTTAAGGGTTAAATTCGTTATTACGGGCAATATTCAAAATGAATACGTATAAACACTAACTTGAAAGGATAATAATTTGCAATTTAGATAAAGCAAAATTACAAACATTCAAAACTAAAATAGAGGCACTTGTGGGAATTAAAAGTAATTTGGCTATTTGATGGAGAAATCGTGAAATCTCCTAAATTACTTAGTTAAAATGAGAGTAGTACGCAGTCGGTGAGGTTTATTGTTGGTACCACTTGTAAAATATAAGCACTAAAATGAAAATATAGCTTCGAGTTAATGAAAATGTACGTAGATAAAAACTTATATTGTTTTATAAAATATTCCCAAATGAATTTATATAATAGACGTACAAAGTAAACGGCACATTCGTTCGTTATCGAAGCGCAACGAGTTACCAACTCGACTATTAAAAGTGCACTTTTACGAAAAACAAAAAATTCTGAAAAATATACGATCGTGGTTTCCATTTTTCAAGATGGCGGCCGTGGGTTTTATTTTTTCGAAACTTTCAATGAGTCTACTGGGTGACCAGATACTGGACTAAAGTTTCTTGCTGGCTGTCGCAATTTTTTCATTTTAAGTTTTCAATAACTACTCCACTGTAAAATCTTACTTTTCTGGCGCGCCAATAAGTTCTCTCTAATAAAAAATGATGAGAGCACATGTTAAATCGTTTAATTCCGATCGAAAATTACTGCGACGGCTAATTGAAAGCCAAAAAGCGTAATAAATTAAAATCGTGCACAATAATGTTAGTAATAAACCTTTTAAACGCACCTTTACACACCCTTTAAAGAAAATAAAAATAAAGAACAAAATAAGTTCGGTACAAACTGCGCTGGCAAAGGCCATAAATTCATATTCGGTAATTTCCCGCATCTGAGTCTACTCGTTATAAAGCAACATCGTTAAAAAGGGAGATAAAATTTTTAAAACATCGTACAACACCAAAATAGCGAGAAGCGAGAACGTTCTCAAAAAAACAACCCAAAAAATAAATCGCGAGAATTATTCGCGCACTTGACCTTTTTTTTCTTTTCTAAATAAATCAGGGCGTAACGATAAACTAAACAAAACTACATCAACCAATCATCTTTATAGTTCAACAACCACAGAGAAGAACATTTCGAATTTTATTATTGTGTTTTGAATACCAAACGATAAAAATGCTCATTCAAAAACCGGAAGAGGTGAGAAAAATGAATTATAACAAGTTAGTAGCGAAATGAATTTCTATTATACTTTTATTCTTTTTTCTTCGATACTACGCTTTTTATCTTTTTGTTATTATAAAATAAATAAGTGCATTTCCACGCACGAAGCTATCTTTTGAGATGTAGAACAAGAACGAATAAGTTTGCGCAAGCATGTTTGACGTTTAGTCAATTGTGAGCCAACCACAATTAATTTGATATAGTAGGAATAACTATTATTTGGCGGGTTTATAAATCAAAGCGCAATATGAAACAATTGACAGCACTAGGGCTTGACAGCTGATTGTATCAGCGTTACCAAAACTATTTTAAACAAAGCATTAATAGAACCTTACTTTTTTTTGTAAAAAATACGTTAAAAATCCTACTATATGTCCCAATACCTTTTCCAACTTTTTACAGGAAAACCCGCGAAGCACGTCTCGAAAGTTATTTCCCGTACTGTTGTATAGAACGAGTAACAAAACTCAAAACGATAACTTTTGAGCTAACTCAATTGTAAATAGTTTTTCGTAAAAAATGTACGAAATCCTCGGAGTCAGTAGGTATAAATAGGTACCTACTCACATTTAAGATTTATCCACTTTTAAAGCAATCACAAACAATACGACCCACTCACAAATTTTAGGCAAATCTCTTTAGTATCATGACACTAATTTCAGTAGATTACAATAAATTCAAACTTTAAACAAACGCACTTAAACCTAAGACATTATTTTACTTACAACTTTCACCCTAATTCTAATCACAAGGGATATGAATAGGATATAAACTACCAACCACTAGAATGAGTTTGAATCTTAATTTGAATGTCTACCAAAATTCCATTTAATTACTATTTATGAAGTGACACGATTGCTTATAATCAAGAGAACAATGGTAGAGTGAATATTTGCTATAAATTTAAATTTTACCCCTTTAAATAGGATTCGAACGATTAAACACCTGGTAGGTATTTTCGATTTCGCGAAGCTACATAAAACCTTAAATTAACACCTAAATTCGGCTAACGATAGAATAACTTACTCAATAATTATTTTCATCCGGTCTCGAGGAGGAAAAATTTTAGGACTCACCTGAAACAAGAAGAATTTCAAAAATTTGTCACAATTAAACTAAAATATAAGAATATAAGACTGAAATGAAAGTATAGTATCAAAGAGGAGAAAAGAAGTGAAATTAAATTCGAAGAGTTTTATTCTCTTTTTTTAAGATGTTTTTATTCAATTTTTTTATTCTACAAAAACACGAGTTAATATGCAAACGGCGGTCCTGAGTACAATTCCTTAGTTCAATTTGCAGCACATCCTTTCAAAGAAATTGTTTTTTGCTTATAACTCAAGCATGGAGAAAAACATATCTAAAAGACAAAAAAAACTTCTCTTATTTTTATGTAACAAAATATTAAATTTTACGAGGATTATTGGAACCAATAATGTATATAAATATCTAAAAGGATATAAAATTATATGAAAAGGTCCGCTTGAGTGAAATATCTTTTTTTTATTATTTACAAATAATCCAATTTGGTAAAATGACGATTTAGGATGAATTATTAAGGGTTATTGTTTCAATATTTACTTGTTAGGCCTCTACGCTAGAGCGCGTGTAGTTGATGGAAAAATTGGTAACTTAAGCAAACTACTAAAGATCGACACGACAAACTAATTCTGTCGGTGCCAATTCTGGCCACGACAAAACAAATAACAACTGCCGATACACAAGGTAAGTTTAATTCGGTAAGATCACGACGCACGCGATGTTAGCTACAAACGTTCAGTTTTGGCTTACCATCGTTCCAGGAACGCCAACCAAAATCATTCCAGACTCACAAGTCGTCATTCTTAAAAGCGATGCCCCACGCACGAACCAAGAGTTCGGGTGGTGAGCACAGCATCAATCCGGGATACTCCACCGGCTTGAATGATTCGCCTAATTTTGCAGTTCAACAGTTTTGCCTTCGAAATTCAACTTTAAAGACATGTTCAGTCACTCATGAACAAACGTACTGCAGAGGAAGTAACCAATTCATCATCTGAAGATGCCCAACACAGTTGTAGGCGAAACGTCAGGTCTTCTATACAAAGAACGTTTCGACCAATTTGGGACAATTAGTCCAGATATCTCTCTCACTAGAAATGACGTTTATTGAGGTCTCGTATTTTTGTTATTTTTCCAGTTCGGTCTCACGTAAAGTGCAAAGTAAAGAGACAATAAAAGACGCAATTGGGACTTTACCATAAATATACAAGTGCAATCCAACGAAGAATTTAGGTCAACAAATATATAATACACCACACTACAGAAAAATCCAATAAAAAATTCTACTAACAGTAGTAAAAATAACAAATTTGAACAAAATGAAACTAGCAAAGTGTGACCTTGTTACTCGTAAACTACAATTGCAAATGTCTTATCGATTCCCGCCATACACACATACATTTTAACACGTTATAGTGAATTTTAACATTAAATGTTGATGTACTCAAATTGATATAAATTCATCAAAAGCTCGTAGTTGCGTCAGAATTAACAATATAAAACTTGGTAGGATACAAAATGTTGGCAATGGTGCATAATAAATCAAAAAAATTTAATTTTCGCAAAAATACATGTCGCTCCATAAAATTTACTCGCAGTATTTGAGAAAATTGGATAAAAAGCTTAGCGATAATTATCAAAAATGTTTTGCTCGCATATGTGGAGGATGGATAAAGATTGTTAAACTAAGAATGGAATAAAGGGGACACAAATACCCCAGTCTCGAAAATACAGAACGTATTGTGCTTATCGATTTTTATCGAGAGTTGACAAATCCCTTATAGAAGAGAGGTGTGATTTTATAGAAACATCCCTTATCATCTTTACTCGAAGTGCCAAACGTAATAGACATGTAATCCCAACAGTTATGTTTACAAAAAATGCTCTGAATATTGTGGAATTTGTAAGATTAAAAAGATACGCGTCGTTATTGGCACCGCGAGAGAAGGCGAACAAAAATTAATTTAAAAAAAGTTTGTTTACAGAACAGCACTATCTCGCACTAACTTGTAACGATTCAAACTTCCAAGGTGGTCGATACAGCTCCGAAGAATTCTCATTTACAGTAGAGAGAGTGATTTATCGAACACCAATGTAATAAAATAGTCTAGTCAAATAAGACAAATTGACGAGAAAATACTCCAAGAGTTTTGAAAATTGGAGTTGTTCGTTGAAACATGCAGTACAACATACTAAAGGTCCCGGGGGGAGGGGACGAGCGAGAGGAGACGGAGCTGTTTAAAGATTTGTCCTCCTTTTGCGCCTATATCTCTGTAACTATGAACTCTACGGAAAATTGATCCCTATAAAAAGTTAAAGTAGACAAAAAAGATCCTTTTCATTTTTCTCGTTTTGAGAAAAAAGTTAGTTGACATTGATTTCAGCGAAGATATATATGATGGCGAGCCTTCAGCAAGAAGGCTGTTGTTATTTCAATATCTGAGACAGCATAGGAATGCACTCAGTCTTGTTTCTCTGCATTGCGGGACCCGCAAAAACGGACCGTGTAACAACGCACTTATTCACAACTTGGAGGTACGATAAAGATTTTCTATATCACGTTACATAGAATAAGGACGGAGTAAAACATTTTTTTAAACAAAATCTTTATCGCTCCTCCAAGTTGTGAATAGGAGCTTCTAAAGTTCCATAGTTTGCTCACTAATTTTCCAATTTTGAAAAAAGGTGTTCTTTAACCTGTTCACTAAAGGCGAATACAAAACCTGGCACGACTTTAGTTTTTAGAAATCTTCTTTATTCTACCTCATTAAGAGCCTGATTATTCACGAGTGGATAATTTTGTTGGCAGATGCTTGGAACTTAACGCGTCTAACTCCGCAAACGAACTCACTGTAACCCCTTCTCCGCGCTATATCTCGAAAAAAGGGTTAAACTTAAGGAGGAGAGTTATTTGCAAAAAACCTTTTACCTTTAAACAGCCCCTTCTCTCCCCCCGCTCGCCCCCACCCCCGAGACTTTTAGTACGTTGTACTGTAGATTTTAACAAACCACGATACCATTTCTCAAAACTCTTGGATTTTTTCTCTTCAAATGCCATCTTTTTGCCTAATTTGACCGGACTGTAAAGAGAGCTGATCAGTCCGACATCTGGTATATTATTTACGGTTCCTTATACGCGGGGTAAACGATACACATGAAAGAACAACATAATGTGGATTGGAGCGACTAAAAGGCAAAGTTCCATGCAGGACCGTGAACTCTGGCGCCAGAAGGGAGGACGGAAGAGAGAGACTTAAATAAGAATTAAAGTAGGCCACTTTTTAACGAATTGAGTAGGAACGTCTCAGAAAGAAACAATCTACATTTTGGCCTAAAAGTCCGAAGTAATAAAGAACCACCACAAAAATTCTTTTTCAATACAATAGAAGTGGGGATCCAGATCAACAAAAATTTAAAATGAAATTCGATCTCTTCGTGACAAATTTAAATAAAATAGAAAAAGTTCGTGGTTAGTGGGAAATTCAAACGAAAGCAATTAAAAGAAAAACAACAATTTTAACCTTAATATAGTTTGAGCATTTGAGAATCTAAAACGAGCAGTTTTCAACAACTTTCAAAAACATTAATGCAAAATACTCGTTCGTTAAAACGACTACGAATTCACAATCTAAAAACTACACAATTAAAAGAGGAGAAGGTTTGTAAATAAAATTCTGTTGATTTTACCATAAACAATAAGACATAATTTCCTTTAGAGTCCAAACGGTGTGCTCTAGAGATAATGAATAATGTTACCTGTTGTTGCGATTAACACGGAGCAAATAGGAGAAAAAAGAGTAAAAAAGCAGACGCATCGAAATTGTTATTTGTTTAAAGTCTAAAACAATAAATTTCATTAGTAGACGGTTGACAAAATAATTAATCACTCGAGCCAGGAACTACAAATATTGGTATTCTGCTTCAAATCAATTACACGATTTGCGTCGACAAATTCATTATTTTAGCTCAACGGAATATCATCACTCAAAAATGGGTTAAACCACAATCCGCATTAATTTCTAGATTTGTGACGTGCGATGAATTATAGGAGAGTGCGCGAAAAAAAAACTCTTATCTATTTATTCAATCAGTCGAGCGCCCAACGCGACCCCTTTAAAGCCACCAAATAAAAATTACAACCCCAAACTACTACCAAGTATCAAGTAAAAAGAAGCAAAGTTCGATGTTCTGCCATCATCTAATGAATGTTTCTCGAATGTTGGATCGATTAGAAAAAACAGTTTAAAGAACATGTAGAATCCTATAAAAGCAGCTTTTCTTTCTCGAAAAACCATTAATACCGATTCATTTACTTTATCAAGATTTGTGGCCAAAGTTAAGACGATGTCGAGAAGACTAAAACGACCACAAATTTAAATTTGCGTGTTGGATGCCACGAGTATAAAAAATTGTCACAATAAACTTCTTGATCTTTTGATTAATTTTACTTCTTTTTATTTTAGAACGCCAAATTAATTTATCGTTCTCAACTTATTATTAAAAGCCATCGATTTTGCTAATGAAAGTAATTTGACTTAATATCCATTGCCAGCTCTCGTTTGTATATTTTGGCGTGCTTAAAACTGAATGGTATGACGGAAAATTGCCTCATTAGTTTAATGTGGAAGAGGGTTGTTTGTTATTGCCCAGTAAGTTACGACAAGTGGCTATATTACATCGCCGAATTTATGATGAACTCGCTTACCTTGCCTTACACTAACATAAGAGATAAAGTTATCATACTAAGCGACATCATTAACATATTACCTAAGGCAGTTACGAATATTATGTTTGTGGGAGATTGGGAGATATCGAAGATACGCCCGACCCTTCAACTAACATAAGAACAATATTAGTTTAATTTTATTCATGAGAGTTACTATAAGCATAAATAAATTAAAAGTTCATAATTTGTTTATCACTTTTAACGGTAGCGCCCTTCGGGCCGCTTATATGTTCAGTTTTAACATTTCTGCAAAAACTACGAGGGTTGCTCAAGAAACTAACAGAAACGTATTTTGTTCTAATAGTTCAGGATGGTATAAGAAGTATAAGAAGAAGACCAGGGCTGGTCTACAATCAACTGCAATAATTCTTGAGAGACACTGCCTCCTACTAAACAAATATTTGCTATACACTGCGAATAGTGAACAATATCGCATACCATAACTGTATAACAACATTCTAAAGGTCACCGTACAAGGCTTCAGAACTAATGGAACCACAGAAAGGTTGCTTGGATGAATGGGCGAATCTAATGGTCCCGAACAAGCGGCCTAAGCGGAGAGAGTTAATAAGACGTTACTTTTATAGACCAGGCGACTTCGTAGATTCTAAATTTGATTATCAGACACCTAAACTGTTTTAACATCGTAACTTTTAGTAGAATAGATAACTACACGAACGTTGAGTGGATACTACCCTACCTTTAAATCTGATGTTGATTCTAACAACAGATCCTCGTGAAACTACTCTACTGTATCAGTCAGGTTGAGAATCGTTAATTATAATTTCACAGTATGGCACATATCCATCCAATAATCTACATTGTGACATATTCAGCTAACCCAATTATGACAATTAATACAAAGCACGATCAATACTTCTCAGATGTGTGATAAATCTGATGCAACAGTTATGCAGTTAAAAGCTACCCCCCAAAGCAACTATTCTTGTACTTTATACTTCTCTGTACAATTATCTTAGACGAAATCTGCATAGTTCAAATGACTTAACATCTAGATATCGTACAAAGTACGTTTTAAATTTCAACTTGGAGAATGTTGGTTTAAATAAAGCGTTTTCGTGCTTTTCTACTACATTTGTCATTGTTTGATTTAAAGTTAAGGCTGTTATTTACTACAAAGCCGAGACTGGAATTTCTTTAACAAATAATCAAATAATTAATTTTTAGTGTCGTGTTTAACATTGTAAGAATAACAGTTTGAAGAAAATATCCAGTCTTCGGACTTCAAAGGCTTTTCTGCCACCACGAAGGCTGCACTCAAAACCGTCTGCCACATTAAATTTCAATTTCAAACAAGAAATGCAATTTTTTGGTACTATAGGTATAATGTTTTTGTGTACTCTGTATGGTTTAGTTCTTAGTTTAAGCCTCAAGAAATCATTCTTCTCGAGGCACTATACTTCAACGCGCTCTACCACCTAAAGGGTTCGTTCGGCGAAAAATATCGTGAGACATAATTTGTAGGAAATTTATTGTACTTTATTTTTGTATAGAAACTCTTTCTTCTAGAAGTACCTACGTAGTTTTTGAGTTATAAGCAATAAATCAAAAAAATTCTCTTGGAATTTTTGGCTAACTTTAACGCACTCTAGCGCTTAAACCGTTTGACTGAGAAAAAAACTTTTCAGATAAAATTTGTAGGAAATTTGATGTAGTTTACTAGATGGACCTTTCCCAAAAAGTGTGTAGTTTTGAAGTTATAAGCAAAAAACTGAAAAACTATCAAAAACCCAACCTTCTAAAGGCGCTCAAACTTTAACGCGCTCTAACGCCTAAACTGCTCGTCCGAGAAAAACTCCTAAGAGATATAATTTGTAGGAACTTTTATGTAGTTTATATTCTTATAAAAGCACCTTTCTCATAAAACGCGTATTTTCCGAGTTATAAGCGAAAACCTGAAAAACTAGCAAAAATCCACCCTTCTAAAGGCGCTCAAACTTAACCGCAATCTAACGCCTAAACTGCTCGCCCGAGAAAAAACACCTAAAAAAATAATTTGTAGAAAATTTCATGAAGTTTATATTCTTATAGAAGCACTCTTCTCATAGAGTGCGTCGTTTTTGAGTTATAAACAAAAAACTGAAAAACTATCAAAAACCCACCCTTCTAAAGGCGCTCAAACTTTAACGCGCTCCAACGCCTAAACTACTCGCCCGAGAAAAAAAGCCTACAGACATAATTTGTAGGAAATTTTATGTAGTTTGAAAAATTTTTCTCATAGGGCGCGTAGTTTCCGAGTTAAAGGCGGAAAAAACCGAAAAATAGTAAAAACCACCTCGAGCCACCTCCAAGTTAATGCTGGACACTTTGTAGTGGCATACGATCGGTCTTATTGCTAATTTGCAATGTTCTTTCTGCTTACGTCGGAAAAGTGCTCGCTGCCTCCCGGACTACTCAATTAATAAAACTCCAACAGGTACAGAGGTAGTGAGGGTTAGAAAGTCACTAACCAACTATAACTAACTATCGCCCGACTCTGGTACGTTAATGTATTTTCGCCAGAACAATTTTAATTTTAATAATAAAACCAAAGTTTTAATACAAAATACAAGGTTCGTAATTTGAGACTCTAATTTAAAACTCCCTTGTCATTTAAAGAATTAAGTTGGAAAACATGTCCCTTTTCCTCTAGAGGAATATACTTTAATAACAGTGATAGTCTTACGAATACTAAAGCCTTTCGAAACTAATCACGAATATACTTTCCACCATTTCGCTTTAATTACAGATAAAGCGCTGTCATATTTGAACACGTTATTTAAACAAAGCTCCTGCTACATTTTACAAATATTTAATTGTATCAAAACAAATTTATGAATATTAATAGAACAACGTACGTTTAAACCAATTATCAAAAATTTGCTTGTTTCAAACAATGTTTTTTTTAATTAAAACTTTTTCCTCCCCGCTTAAAAATAATGCCCTTCATTCTGCGAAAATAAGTTTTTTGCCTCTAAAATACATTTTACATTAAAGCTTACAAGTTACCAACTAAACTTCGTTAATGCACAACAAATTTGTGGTTAAAGCGACCGGATTTTCCGGGTTAACTTTCAATAAGCTAAAGTTGTGCTGATGGAACTTAGGATTTAACAAATTAAACGCCGCCTTAATAATGATAATAATAGTAATAAGTTTCGAGTTTCGCCATCGATCGAAAAAGTTTACTTTAAAAACCTCAACTTCTTCCACCAAATTTCGAGCGACCACATACTTCGAGTAGTTGTTGTTGTTGTCTGGTGGCTGGAGGGTCGGAGAGTCGAGACGGAATTATTCTTCCGATTTTAATTAAAGGGGGAAAGATGTTCGGCAAACTAAAGTCCTTAAAACCTATTTAGGACCCTACCATTTACACGACTAATTAACATTTTCAACTAATCCTTAACCGCGCGATCCTCAATTTTTGCATGATAAATTCTAACGCGCACGGCTACTCAAATTATCGGATAAACCAAAAATTACAACGAGCCAATTTTTATGTCAATTTGATGAAGTTACTTAAAGCCTTTAATTCTCGTAGGAATAAACCCGATTGTCGGTGTTGACAAGGGTTAGGTATATTCATAATGTTCCCAAATGGTTTACTTTCAAATACGAACCGATGCCTTCTAGCAATGCGTAATTTAGGAAAGTGCCGTCAAAAACGTTGTGACAAAATTTAAATTGGTCACCTTAAAACTTATAAAGTTCAAAAGTTCAACTACTCGCAATAATTTAAAAATTGTAAAAGGGCGTTGTTTAAACTTCTCCATCTAACTCTTCTAGCGATAAAACGTAATTGAAAATAATTATCGAGTAACTTGTAATAAGTAATTTCATAAAGTTCAAAACGTGCATAGCACGTAAGCCCCAAGTTGGGTTATTACAACGCAACTTCGCTATTAACAAAGTCGGCATATTATTAAAAACACGCCCGTGCACAACGAAAAATGAAAAAATAAATAGAAACAAGGCCGCTGATACTCCAAATTAATGTAAACAGTTTCTTTTGGATGGAGAGAAAAAAAAATAAAAAAAAAAGAAAAAATTTATTATTTGTTGTAATATCTCATTAAATAAGCTCGCCACTAAGATGGGGGGGGTTGGCGGTGTTAGTGAAAACAATAAACAGAGATTAACAAGGAGCATCATCGCGTGTAACAAATGGAGGCATTAAAGAGAAATATGCTAGTCATGTGCACCAAAAAATGAAACAATTTATCCCTCGAACGTTCGTGTCATAATTTAAAGTTTTTTCATTTGACGCTCTTTTCGTACATCAAAAATTTACAAGACGTATCGTACAATTCTTTTAGTTAAAAGGCTCTTTATATCATTGACTTGTTACAATTTTTTTTTATATTTTCGGTGGTCGATTTTCAAAATTTTTATAAAAGATGGCGGAAAAGGTCGTACGTGTATGATTGTTTAATTGTTTAAGTTAGTCAATAGTCTATGCGGGTTCTGGCTAAATTTGCATATTACGTGGAGTCAAATTAAGTCGCGGAGGATTCGCGGTATTAATTGAGCGGTTAAATTACTTGATTCGCGGCCGCGAATCAAAAAAATGCGTGTTAATTTTCTATTCCACGGAATACGCAAATTGAGGCAGAACCCACATAGACTATCTACTTAAGTTGTTTAGGGTTAGGGGGGCTTAATAAAAGTTGGTTCGTGTAAAAGATGCTCGCACCATGTATATTGTATTATAGTGATAAAAATAATACCCCCGGGCATACCTACACGAAAATCCATCAAATTTTGAAAACAAATAAAATTAAAGTAGTAATTCGTTTACAAAAGAACTTTTTTCTTGATAGAAACTGGATATAGATATTACGTTTTAAATATTAAAATGAAGCAAATATTACATCAAACGCCACTTAAAAGTAACTCCAAAATTTACTTCTTTTTAAAAGCATTTCTCTATCTTAATATTTCAATAAATTTAAATTTTTTCCCTTCTTTATAATATTTTTCTCATATTATTATTCCAATATTAAAAGCAAAGAATTAAATGTCACTTCTAAATTCTACTAAAGTAAGTACATAATAGTAGAGAGACTTCCAATTTTAGATCGAATAAATTGACCTCTTCCAACTTCCAATGGCTCTGGATACAATTGAATAAAGATTAGGTATCATTTAAAATTTATGAGTCCACTTAAATAAGAAAGTTTAATAGCTAAATGTAGCCAATACTAATTAAATCAGCACCAAATGTTGATCGTTCCCTCCCTTTACTCCCATACTACATAAACTTTTAATCTGTTTAATTAAACTCTAATTCGATTAGAAATTCATCGAATTTTTTTCTTCTCGAATCGATCGGCTTTTCCGACTCGTGTGACGCTCTTCGAGGCGCTAGTTCGACGGTTAGAGGTGTAAACTTAAATGGGGAGCCGATCCAGAAGCTGTCTGAATGCTTCACAAATAGAGACAGGTAATTTGATAAGGGAACACGAAGATACACACTCGGGCAAAGTTTATTTTAAAGTTTCCCCCTGATTTAAGACAATAATTGTAACGTTCTCCAATTGCAAAATCGCACAGCGTGGGGTCAAATACAAACAAAACTGCGTACACTAAAGCGCGCCAAAGTTTTAAAGTTCTTGTTTGTCTAAACCACTATCCTCTTAAGACGACGGCCGTGTTGTGTTATGCTAAAATTTGGGTTCGTAAGTAAAACGATTTTTATCGATAATTTACCCTAGTGTAGTAGTGTTAAGTTAGTTCGCAATTTAAACAGAAATAAATTTGGTCCGCGCTAAAGTTTTAAAACAAATTCCATAACTCAATATTATGGAGAAAATGAAGAAGATAAAATAACATATGAAAAACAAAATTTGTAGTTCGGGTCTAAACGTTTATCTCGATTTTGTAGCCTCCATCGCCCTGACAATTTGTTACCAAACGATTTCGTATATAGAGTATACACTATATATAACCCTAAACCATAACAAGCGAAGTTTTCAGAGGTAGTGAATTAATCAAAAGGGGTTCGCGTGTAAATGTTCCTAAAATTCACATGATGAATAAGGAACATAAAAGAGAAGTAGTGTAAAAGCATATAAATGAATAAATTTATTTCAACAAACAAGTCTATTTCCAAGTCCTCGCTTTATTTATTATGTACGCACTTATTAATAATAAATTATCGATTTACATAACCTTTTCGAAAGGGTTAAAGTAACCTGTTAAAGGTTTATCCCATGCAAAATAAAGCAAACTGGCCCAAAACTGACCACATCCAACAAATGAACAATCGCAAAATTTACTATTAGACGTTTCGATTTAAATAATTGCCTCCTTTCGCCACTCTCATCAAACATTTAACCATTTATTTTAAATTACATTAAGGTAATAAATTATTTTAAAATATCGCTCCTGTATTATTACACCAAACAGTTGTTTCGTTTCACATAAACTGAAATTTATCTAAATAATAATAAAGATTTACGCTAATAAATAAAGACGAATTAAATTAAGGGAGGATTTGTACTTGTTGACTTCTTCGAAGACAAAAATAAAATTTACCTTAGCTTCTTAAAAACTCAACCACTATAAGTGCACCTTGTAATTTGTAAAGTGCCAAGTTGTTAAGTACTTATCCACTTATAGTAAAGATTTGAGTAACTTTAATCGGCGCCATTACGACGAAACTAGACGAGGAGCACCCATCTTTGGAACCTAAATTAAAAGATATCGAATATAATTCCGGCGGTGCTTGAAAGTTTCTGAAACCAGTAAAAATGGGGGAATTTTTGAAAAATTATTTCCCAACCCAGAGATGACGGTTTTGACAGATTGTGACAGGAGAACAACCTTTCACTTAACTTAAGATTCGTATCTTCCCTTCCCAATTGGCGTCTCAAAAAAGGGGCATCTCTTCCGGCAGATAAAGTTTGTCATTGTCTTGTAAAGTTCTCTAAAGTCGACTTAGTGATTATTTATCGGTCATCGTGACAAGTCGTCGTCATTGGTCTTCAAGCCAGATGAGCCCACACACCTCTGGATTTTCATAAGTCATCGTAATAAACATGAGGTACAATAATAACCGTTTGCCACAATGACCGATGACCGATAAAAAATCACAAGGTCTGTGGGTGGCCGCCCACATACCTCGTAATTTTTTATCGGTCATCGTGACGGTGCGTCGCAACTACACTAAAGTGTGTGAGGCGAAACCTGTCACTTTAAAGCTGCCCACAGACCTGGTGATTTTTCATCGGTCATCGTTACGATGCGTCGCGACTAAACCGAAGTGTGTGGGGTGAAACCTGTCACGATGACTGACAACTTCACGTTTGAGTTTCTTCGCGACGGTGAATCGTCCCTTGCGATAAAACCGAGGTGCCTGGTGACTAACTTCCAACGCAACAGTTTAAATTCAGTATCGCCTCGTCTTAGTTGCTACTTTTACATGAAGTTCGGGGACGACGGCTCTTCACGTGACCGATGACCGATGAAGAATCACGAGGTACGTAGGTGACTTTAGTTCTACGCATATCATAACCTACCATTTCCTAAGTTATTCAGTTTGAATAAGAAACACACTTTGCTCTCTCATCAAGTTCGGTCATTCACAAACTTCCTCATGCCGTTAGATATAAAGCTTCGAGTTTTAGTTAAATGACAGGACTATTATAATAACTACGTCTATGAAGTTTCTCCAACAAATAGAACTGTCAAGTGTTTTGTGCCACGAATACCGTCCAGTACAATTAACAAAGATGGCTATTCATCCTCGTGACCGCAGCAGAAGGTTAATTTTAGAAATTCCAAACACGAAAAAGAGCCAAGAGTACCTAGCAACTTTCGTCGAAAAGCGTCGCTTGGAAATTCAATAATATTTCAATATTTCTAAAATTTGCACTTAAAACTGATGTTCAATTTGAATTTTTTTTCATTTTGCCATTGATGTTTTGAATAAAACAATTTCGATACGATGGTAGTCAACAGAAATAAAGTTTCGATGATGCGAATAAACAATTTGAAAACTTTTTTTTTGCCAAAATGATGGCCGTGTGTGTGCGTTTATATAGGAGCCATTTTCATGCACCATTACCATGTAACTTGACTTGACACGAGATGAAAGCCAAAAGTAATATCAAAAATAATACCGAATAATGACATGTGGTGAAGCACTAATGCGAAAATAATGTTAGGTATATCGTTATTTTTGTTGATGCGTACGACGATAAGGGATTCATTTATTTTTCTTCTTTTTTTTATATAAAAATCCCAAGCGGTTATGGAAGCCAATAAATGAGAATAGAAAAAGCAATATCTTCGTGTCAAGATGCCAAAATTAGGTATATTCGATTTCTTTTTAAGATACCCACCGGTGCTTATGAAAAAGATTGTCAAAAGGTACGCGCAATACTCTCTTCATTACTTTACATCTATTCACGCGGAAACTCAAAAGAATACACGAATTACACGCTGAGATGCGAAAATTCAAAATAAAAATATGCAAATTTATTCGCTTTCTAATCTCACAATAAGGAAAAAAGGAACTTATTTATAATAGGAGTGTTGCTCGACGCGCCGCCAACTTCTCCGCAAGGAACTAACAAAAATTATATGAGATTTGGAAAATTTCGTTTATTAAACCTAAGCCCGTTTTAATTTGAATAGTATTCCCGACATCTAATCGGGCGTTTTAAAAGGATTTAAAAAAAAGCAAACCCTATATTATTTCGGAAAGTTAAATTTGTGAGCGTAAATTTATTGGATTTTAATTCAGCACGCGGCAATTTCTTTTATTCAAGCCCACATGTTAAAGATTAAAATTGTGCGGCGGTCGGAAAAAAGCTTAAAATAAAAAAAAATTACGTTTTAGATAAAGAGAAAAAAGTTGAGAGAAAAATTAGGTATTTTTGAGCGCAAGAGGCGAGTACTAACCTGAGGTTCGGATATCAGCGATTGGTGGAAGAAATCGTTGGCCTTCGGGGAACGCTTATGTACGTGTTGATGTTGGAACAAATAGTATCCTTTCAAGCTTCCAATCTGTAACAAAGAGTTATGTTAAAGATAATCAGTCATGGTGTGACACGGATTATTAGTTTATCCTAACTACTGATAACCTCTCCGAAAAAAAAGCGTCTTCATCAATCACCGTCTTTGCATAACAAATTAACGACACCTGAAACTTAAAAATGGTTGTTTACCAGCCCTCGCGTTAAATTTTAATGGAAAATTACTCAATTTGCATTTTTAAACAAAATAAGGAAACAACTTGAAGCGTCGTAATTTAATTTTTGTCAAACTTCGTAATTTACGTTTATAATCAAAGTTTTAGCATGTGTTTCGACAATAACAACCAAACACCAATTAAAAACTGTATGTATCTGATGTAAAATACCGATTAAAATCTGTTAGCGTGTAATTTTTAACACGCTCGCCATTTTTTCCCTAATTTTGCGCATCAAATACGAATGTTGCGAAAAAATTCGTCCATTCTGTAATATTGGTCGAATTTGTAAGTGGTTAATCAAATCGTTGTGAACGGAAATCCTGCTAGGAAAAAGCTCCAAATACTGTTTCAATTACAAACATACGTAGTGGAAACACCCCTAATTTATTTTTAAATAAAACTGTCGTGTGTACAACTCAATTAACACACTGTTTCCCTTACATAAAATTTTAATTGAATATTTTGGCAATATTTACGCGTTTTTTTTCGTTTTTCACAACGATTTTAGTGTCGGGTAAACATTACAATACCGTCGTACAAACAGCAACCCTTAAATTGTTGACAAAAATTGTTTGTAAAAAAATGAGAGTAGCGTGTTATGCATCCGATGCTAAAAGAAGTGGACAATAAATTCTACGCAGGCCTACCAAGCTTGTTCTCTTAATTACAAAATGTTAAAAAAATCCAAAATACTGATAAGACTTGTCGTCACTTTCAAGGTGGCTACCACAAATTAAGGGCTGACAGTGTCGCCAATTTTCATGACAGGGTTAAACCGCATTTCACGCTGAACGGTAGTTGGACTATCTCTCCCAAGAAGGTTACGCTTCTATTTATTACTTTTCTACCACTGCACTCGCGCACCAATCGGAGCATAACCCATGATGGCGGTACTAGTGGAAATTTTTATGGGAATGGTAAATCGTGAAAGTCATCTAAATCTAAAGAAAAGTCTTAGGAACATCAAAATAGGCCCCAAACAAGATAAAGACTGAATGCGCTCTTAAATTTGAAGCACACGGATATAAGTTTTATAATTAAAGGAGAATTATTAAGAGCGGGGTTAATGAATACCTAATTGAAATGAGGAGCAAAAAAATTATGAACCAATTAAAAACTTAACAGGGGACTGGGCCGTAATTAGAATTGAAAAAGAACAAAAATTTATTTACGAGGGAGTTTCAGTTTACAGTAGCTTAGCTACCGCACAAAAATAACATGTTACTCACCATGTGTTACAGAAGATGATGAATAGAAGAAACACAAATAATTAGAATTTTAAATAAAACTGAACGAAAAGCATGTAGAATCGAGCGGAGACCTCACACCAACATTGGCACTTGTGGGTTAGATAAAATTATTAACACGATGGAGATATAATTGGGATTTAAAGCTGGCAAAAACTGAACTTAAAGGGAGGAAAAAAATGAAAAATCAAAAAAGGGAGATATAATTAATAATTAGTAAGTAAATAAAACCAGGAAATTGTCGGTAAACAGAGATAGGGTATAAACGATGCCGAATTTGTCTGTCGGAGTAGAACTTTTAGGATTAATAACTATTCGGAACCGTAACACAATACACATTGTTACAATGGTTTGAGGCATAGTATCCAGGCCTACTTCTGTACGAAACGTTGGTGGAGTGAATAATTTTGTGTACTAAGTGACTGAGGTTAGAAATGATGGGCATCCAACTCTATTAGTATTAGGATAATCTGTGTGGTGTCTGATATGAGAGTCGCTATATGAGACTTTCTCAATCTTTGGAGAAGCTCTTTGTACGAATATAATACGACCCACAATATCCTGTTTCTAACATCTTTCATAGCTTTTTTTAATTTATGTCCATTATACACCCTGTTTGTTCGTTCATTTGTACATAAGAAAAAAGAAAATTATGTTGCAATTCGTTCGTTTCCTGGCCTACCTAAGTCGTTATTCTCAAGTTTTAATTAGAAATAACAAGAAATAATAATTTCGCTAATTTTGGTAAATAAAATTTAATTTGAATAGGTTTTGATGTGTACAAATGTATAAACAATGCGCATTAATTACCAAAACAATGATAGATAAGAGGAGAAGCTATACAAGAGACTTTAGTCAAACAAATGAGAGAATACGGAATATTCTATAATAAGAGAGTAGAAAGTTTGAGTCTACGGATCTCGAGAAGTGGAAAAGGAAAATACATAAATGAGAACAACTAAAAATAAGTTACCGAATACTACTAACAGAAAGCGAAAAGGCAAAACGCCTCTTCTTCGACGCCAAACTTCGTAATCGGAGATTACCTTACAAATAACTTAATGATACTCGTCACATCATAAAGTTCCACATAAATGTTAACGACGAAGTTTTGCACATAATTTAACAAATTAAATTATAACGAGTAAATTTTGCTAATTGTTATGGGCTTCGAACAGGAAAATAGTCAAAACCTAAGTGACTGTAGACACGAAACTATACCAACTATTTTAAACGATATTTGTCCCTAAATTGTCTATTGGACAAATTCTACTTTCGCATGCTACGAGAGTGTAAGCTTAAAGAAGATTGCCTTCGTTACTTTGCCTAGTATTGGAAAAATTTGTAATAACAACTTGCAAAACTTTATTCAAAGTTTACAAATTGAAATAAGCGCATTGGGATGCGAACAAAAATTTAAAGATGGGAAGTTAGGGAGCCAACACATAACCTTCCAATATAATTTCCTATCGGCTGCATTTAGACGAATCAACAATGTATTCCCTTCACTTCATTTCATTTCCTCTGCTACAAAACTTGGGAACAAATACTACAACATTTGGCACATTTAACTGAGCATAAATCCGCGCAATCCGCAAACTAATGTTCTTCTAACATCTCTTTAGTATGCAAAGTTCATTTCGTTCAAATTCGTAATAAACCCATAATTTATATTTTGAACGTTTAAGTTAAATTAAAATTTAAGGTTGATGAAAAAACTTTTTCACTTACACGTAACTTAGATATTGTCATCACATGGGAATACACCTAACCCAATATTCGATTTTATACACCGTAATAACGTTACACCGTGTTCTCGGGAGAGCGACGAGATGCGTTTCATTTGTTCAAAATTGACGTATAAAAACAATTATAAACGTATCGGTTACCACTAAGTACATAATATGTTTAACTTTCAAAAATAGGTACCTACTCAAATTACCCTTTTAATTTAAGTGAATTTTAATTATCGATCGTCAATAATAAAAAAAATTCCATTAAAAAAGAAGCGGTGTAACGATGTAACCCGTGGATACAGAAGCTGTTAATATAATACATGTTTGGGAGTTTTGTGCAAATAATTATTCCAAAAATTTAGTAATTTATAATAATAAAAAAAACAAATAAGGTCTTCTGAAGCATCCTGTAGAAAAGCACAGATAGAAAATGGTAGTAGGAAAAATCAGAGAACTGGGTATCAAAGAAAAATAGTTTGCGAGTGCTACATACTCCATGTTATTTTGCGCTCTTGTAAGTTCACATCAATACTACTTTCCACTTGAAAAACTCTCTTTAATTTAATTTTATAAAAGAAATCCATTCGGTACAATAATTGCAATTTAAATAAATTACTAGTTACTCTCAAGTGCATCACAGTCTAATAGTTTCTCCTTATATACCTTTTGTGCGCCTTTTTAAATTATTCAAATAGAAGAACTTGTATTTTTCTACACAAATCGAAGTCTTTGATTGATTAAATTTCCATGCAGACGATGCTCAGGTGTTTTAGAATTTCTCCTACGTTGAAACCTACGCGAATTCAGTAGTTATTTATTTGTTTTATTTCGAGAGGATGATTAGTTTTGAAGTATGTAAAATACTATACTACAACTACCACACAACACGATGTTCATTTCAACTTGAAACTTTAATGCTGGATTTTAAAACTCGACTTATAAATTCATATATGCGAAGTTTTACGTTTTTTACTCGTCAAATGAAGAGTGCCCTAAACAATGAACCGTTTCGAAATTTGCCGCAGAAAGCTTTTGCCTTTGCAATTTATTGTTCTCATACTCTCCATCTCTCTCTCTAATTGCTCGTCCAAGCTCTTTCTTATACGACTATTACAGGAAAATAAATAAACTCAAATAAACTATTACAAGAAAAAATAACAGATTTCGTTTCCAAAACCAATAGGAGTCGATTCAGCGCAGTAAAACTGTGAAATCTTCCATCGGACGACAAGGAAAATCTATCCCTGATGAGACACTTTCTAAAAGTTGAGACTGGGAGACAGAACAATCCATCCGACAGTGAATGCGATGTTATAAGAAAAACACCTCCTGAAAGTATGACTCCGGTGACTCGGAATGGTTTTGGCTTCACCAATGTGCACGCGGCCTAAGACCTTATAGAAAAGCCAAGCGGAGTGCAATTATTGACGTCTTCTTTAGAACGAAGATAAGTCGAAGACACGCGTTCTGAAAGCGCTGGGCCCTGCCTATGCCAACTGAGTCAAGACAGAAATGATACAAAACATTACAGTAATTAAAGAATCTTAAGAATAGAATACTAATTCCTAAGCAGATAAGTAATGTGGGACTTGAATCTCGGCTCCGTATCTAGCACAACACCAAGATTCCGAGCCTCGTCCGATAAGGGTAGGTTAGACCCGAGATGAACACAAATTTGGGAAAGCACTGCCAGTCTCGCACATCGACCACTGGAAAGCAAAACAGACGATTTATAGGGGTTTAAGACGAGAATACGTTCATTAGAAAAGCTAAGCAGGCTTGCAAGATCGGAATTGAAATTGTATTAACCAGGAGGAAAGGAAAGGTAGAGCTGTGTATCATCAGCATAAAAGTGGTCTTGGCACTTTGAAATCTGCCCGAAACAGCTCTGAAAAAGCCGATAGATATAGAGCTCAGTACAATACTAAAGATAAAGTACAATAGAAAGAAGTAAATACGCCAAAGACACGAAAGTAATCCAACAAAACCAGCACAGTAAAATTTCCTTCATCCATTTCTCAAAAAGAGTGGCAAGTGAATAGCAAAATGAGTTTATCTTGTCGCAATCTAACAAATCAAGAGGCAGAGAAGACGCAGCAGACCTCCTATCACTGACAACATACATCTTTCTGAAATGACCCCAAAGAGTCGAATCCTGTGATCGGAATTTTTATGTTTTATGTTTTCCGAGTCCCTTATAATCAATCACGATATGAGAAATCTCACATTTGTCGATAATCCACGGTTTGTGCAGTTCATAAAATTTACGAATTGAAATTGGAGTGTGAAGGTCAAACACGCAAAATGTTGTCTGTTAGAAATTGAACTTAATCATTAACATTGTGCATATCAAACAGATAGTTCCTGCAGATAGAGTGAACGGCTCTCTCAAAAGCTGTAGTATCTATATTTTTAAGAGGTTTAAGCGCACGGAGGACTGCAGGAATTGGAAGAGAGCCCAATTCAACAGTGAAAGCATGGTCGGCAACATCATGAACACTTCTCCGGAGCTCCATGGGCATTTGAGAAGCAAAACCAAAAATGCATCTGTCTATCTGTTACTTTCAAATTAAGTGAGAGTGATATGTCAAAGTAAGAAGAAATTTACGACCAATACTCTCCTGTCAGATCTTAAATTAAAACGGTATTGCCACGTAAATAAGAAAAGTTAAGTTAAACAGCGATACATCATTTACGCTTTACTTTAGAGTAATCTTATACAAAATGCAAATACCCTAATAACAAAACTCCTAAAAATATTTAAAACGGGAAATTTAAGTTGACAATAAAGTCAAAAAAGTTAAACAAACTCTTAGCGACATAAATCTCAAGTTTGGGTATTGTGCACATTCGATAACAATGCGAAAGTATATAGCAAAAACTTTCAAACACTGTCTAAAATTTTAAACGGTCGAATTCGCAAAAGTTTTGACACAATTTACACTACAGCACTCGCCCCATTTTCATATAAAATTTCCCACTCCACTCTGAGGAAACGTTTAACGTATTAAACTTTACTTAATTTCAACTGAAAAGATAATTACACGTTTTACGAATTTCAAACTTTTTGATGAACTTCCGATCATTTTAGGTCAATAACTTTTTAACACAAAAAACTTTTATTCCCGCACCCTCGTTTAAAAATAATAGTGCCACAAGTTGCACTTTTAGACACCATTTCCTAAACGGTAGGAGCAACAGTACAAGATGTGGATATGGGCTAGTAATTACATGCCAAAAAATGTTATAATGATCAATTCAAAGCCATTGTTGCATTAGAACGTTCGCATTCGTGCAAATAACTGCACTTTTGGCACTTTTAAAACGTTTTAGTGGCCGAAATATTAATTAACTAATCCAAACGTTTCAGGATGTAATTGAATGCGTGCTTAAATGTAATTAAGCCGACTTTAAAATTCAACAAAAAAAAGTCCGACGTACTATAATAGGTATAGAAACTGAAAGTTGACAAAGATTGGTTCTTAACTTTGCCAGATTTTTCTTTTTGTTAAGCCAACTAAAATCGATTTTAATTCAATCAGAATTCTCCGCAACTACTAACAAAGTTTTAATTAAATTATACAAATTTCGAGTTGAGTTTATTTAAAAAAAACAAGATGTGGAAAATAAGGAAAAAAAAGTGGTAGTTTCCCAGAGGTCGACTAGAAGATGTCGCAAATTCCCTTAAGCCGAAATCTCATAATACACGAGGCTCTCTCTAATGTCAAGGGCTGTCCTGTTCTGGATTACTCCCTTCTTACGAAACTTCACGTACTCACTATAGATCAAACTTTTATTTTTAAGAAAAAGTAATATATGAACTCTCTTAATTTTAACGCGATTTTGGTTAAGTAAAACTTTTACATTTTCACGAAAATTGTATACGTATAGAGCTAAAAGCGAGTTGTTATATGGTAATTTTATGGAACAAGTTAGAAGTTATTCGATAATACCAGGTTGAGGTGGTTAATCTGATCGAGGGCTGTAAATCACGCTGTTCATTTATGAGTTGTTTGAATATTGATCCCATTTCACTTATCAAAGCAGAACGATACCTCTATAATTTAAGGTAGTAAACAAAACCGGACCTTTACTTTTAATAGGAAATCCCAAACATAAATTATTCATGAAAATTTCAATGATCGCCGAAACAATTAAAGGGCATTTTCATGACGATTTCGTGACAAATTTAAAAAGTGATTTGACAGCTTGTCATAGCGTAACTGCAATTTTTTGGCATTGCCGATAAAAGCCAGATCGACGCACCTGCTAACTGGAAAATTATAACAGAAATACAACATATCATACCTAAGCGCGTTGTCTGTATTTCTGTTTATTCACTGTTGGTCACGTATAAATGTCTAGGGGCATTTTTGTTTTTGTTTTTTGTTCGCCAGTTTCTGCACAATCCGCTTAGTTAACAGTACTTTAAAGAGTCACATAACAGTCGATTTATTGAGATAATTTTAGGAAATAGGTACACTCACTATACAACGGCAAGGCTCATAACAATCTCAATATTTTTTAATATTGTTCAGATTTAGTCGAAATAATCAAAAATTGAGTACCTACTAATAGGAAGATAGCTGGTGGGAGACCCCGCCCCAAGACTGCTTCTACTTTAGACGTAGTTGACATGTCTATAATAAATAATGGAAGACAGGAAGCCCTCAATAGAGTGGTGAGCAAAAACCAGCCCTGTATTTATAAATTAATCGAGCATTCTAATGTATGCCATATTAATCTTTGTCCAGCCAATAGATGCAGCTAAGCCACGCCCCCAAGAAACGAATGACATTCGAATAGAATTTTTCTATTGGCCAAATTTGAAAAGAAAGTTTACAACACTCACACAAATATAATTTTGACCTACAATTTCTAGATTCACCCTAAAAAACCGAAGACTGTTAAGTCCTGCAGAAGTCGCTTGCTATTGCAAGCGACTTTAGTAATTAAGAGTATTCTCTTAATTACTAAAGGTGCCATTTAAAAATGCGAGAAATGTCCCGCGATAAATGTCAGAGAAACTGTAGATAGAGCTACATTTTAAAGTAAAGTTGACTGTATATGTGCATTGCAAGTAACTTCTACAAGACTTTCTAGACTTTTCTCGCACTTACAGTCTAATTTACGTTAAGTTAGTTTCTGTCTCTTTTCCTCTCTTCCTGAAATTTCTCGCAGAAGTTTTATCGCACGTGAAGAAGATGCCTTTAAGCCTCGTTTTACTGTAAGCAAGAATGTAAACAGTCTTCTGCAAGACTTCCTAGAAGTTTTAAATTACGCTAGTTTCTGTCTCTCTCTCTTTTCCTGAAATTTCTCGCAAGTGAAGAAGAGGCCTTTAAGCCTCGTTTTACTGTAAGCAAGAGTGTAAACAGTATTTATTGCAAGCGACTTCTGCGAGACTTTCTAGAGCTTTAACATTATCTAAGTTTCTCCCTAACAACAGTCTGTCAGTCTGCCCAAATGCACCGAAGTCGACAGTCCGCCACCGAAAAGCCTAACAATCCACAGCTTAGAACTTGATTTTCAATTCTGCACAATTAATTGAACTTGGCGCGCTTTTATGAATACATTTGTATAGTGTGAAACTGGCTGTTGCGCTCATTGGTCTACGCAATTTGGGCGGCGTGGTTTGGCTGCATCTGTTTGCCGGACAAAGATTAGCTGTGGATCTTGTGGCTAAGTTTTAAAAAGACAGAAAACATTTTTTTGTGCTGCGCTAAAGTTCGGGGATCAGAAATTGGGCCCGAAATCTCCTCTAATACCAATAATTTACTACTATACGGAGTAATTTAAGAATTTTGATATTAAAAACGTTAAATATAGCTAATAAAAAGCGTATAATGGCATCCAGCACGCCAACGCGCAACGTCATATCACAATCAACCAACATTGCGCCAAAATGTAATTGATTGATTGATTGACAACGCATGCAATATACACAACAAGATTTTATCCTTCAAAATACGTTTCGCATATAAGGCTTAACACGTAAGTGTGTGGTTTTAAAAGCACTTACGATTGTTAATTTGAAAGAAAAACCTGTTCAATCCTCGCTTAATCCCACATCACTCGAAATTAATCCAAATCTTGTTACAACATCCTTTCAGTTTAAATTTCTTAGTTAGTCTCTACGAATTAACCTCGGAACTTCCTTATAAGTGAAGTTTATTTTTTTCCAGAGCTTTAAGCTCGCTTATTGTGCTATTGACATAAAAATTGAGGAAACCCCCGAAAGTAAGCTTTTCATTAAAAAGCGTTTTCTCTCGCTAACGTTAATTTAATCCAGCGTTAAAGGCGAATCAAACAAATTGATATTAATCCACACACTAAGCGGGTTAGTATTATATGGCACGACCGAAGATATCTAAATCGAGCGAAATTTAGATTTTGTCTGTGCGGGAAAAAATCGAAAAGATTGTTGTTGAAGTATAAAAAGAACATTTGTAAGTAAATTTCCGGTTGGTGTTTTGAAATGTAAATTTAATTTGAAAAGTTTTTTTTTGTGTGCGTTATCGCATGTAGCTACCTTAGTTAACACAAGTTATAAAACATTTTCGTTTCGAAAATGGTCATTTTTAACGTTTTAAAACCCTCGTTTAGTTGGAACAATGCGGAGGCCATTAGAAGGCCGAACTAATTTTTGGAGCATATTATCGACGAATAATCACGAATAGATTATCTTGAATAATTAAAGTGGTTTTTGTTCATTTAAAGGGGCAAATGTTTGAATATAAATTCAGAAGGTCTCGAGTCTGGACTAAACGAAATGTTAACTCAAAACAGACTCTTTTCGACTGCAGTAAAGTACAAAATCATGTTGCTAGTTTTTAGGGCAATTATGTGGAAACGTAATGGCTCTTAGAACTTGTGTTTTGCTAGTACAATGCTCTTTACTTTTATATTGCTCTCTTGTTACGTATTTAATTTTACTTTTTATTTAGATAAAGCATCCTTAAAAGCGTAACGAACTGCTTCATCCAACGTCTACATTTTCTTTAAATTTTAGACAAACTATAAAGTCGAAAAAGATTAGCTTTTTGAAAATTTATAATTCCATTTTACCATTTCTCTCATAATGGGTTGGTTTTGACGTAAAAAATTCGATTAAACTAATTTTCGTTCAAATGGGAAGAAATATAGGATTTTATTTTCTAAAGGTTACAATTCTTAAAGTAAAGCGTAAAGCCTTCGGTTTACCTTTGTGGCAGTTCTATTTTGCTCTATTTATTCTTGAAAATAATCCGAGTTTTCTTTATAAACTCTATTTTTAAACCTTATTATCATGATGTTTCACGATCTACATTGATCAAAGGAAACTCAAACAAGATACGTTTCTCTATGTACTACTGAGGATTACATTTCTTATAAACTCGCAAAATTTTCTCATTTCATAGCAACTAGTGAGACCCAAACGTACACCACGTGAATAATGGCTTTGCGAAAATTTGTAAAAGATTTTAAAACATCACTTTTGTGCCCTTTATAAATACCAAAACTGATAGTAGAGAAGAATATGGGGCTAAACTGGCGCTTTATCCACCTCTCAGGTCTAGAAAGTGAGTAGATCGTGCGTAAATTGTAATAACAATCGTCGCATTCACCGGACGTAACTGTTGTGGAACTGTTGCGAATTCGTCCGCTGACAACACCACTACCGAGCGCTACTCTCGCAACATGTTGTGGAGCAGTCGCCATTTTTTCGAGCATATTTTTTTTCCGCTACTTATTGGGAGCGGAGTTGTAGCGTATTTTGAAAAGTAGTTGTCAATTTGAATTTGTGATGGACCACGTTTACATTTTGAATTCAGATGGGAATCTATGTAGAGTCTCACCAGTCAGTGGCGCATTATACTTTTATGGGGCCTAGGGTAATTGACATAATTGTGCTCACTTTAAAGCCAACTTAACAAATTTAACGGACGTTGTACCGCTATATATGTAGCAGCTGGATCGGTATCAGTTTACGCTACGTCCGGTGAATGTAGTCCGGTGAATAACAGTAGAATAAAGAAATAGTGCTGGCCGCATTACCTTCATCCGGTGATGTCGTGCCGGGCTAACAACTGCCCGTGTATCTTTTAACGAGACATCTTAAATTTATAATATCGCAAAGAACTCCCTATAGCGAATTTTGTATGATTTTTTCTCAAAGAGCGGGATTACGGCTCTGTAGAAGTACATGACTCTCTTAGTTTTTCTTTTTATTAACTCAGCGAGCTTACCTTCCGACTATACAGTTTTTAGAGAAAGTCTCTTTATACAAAAATAAAACATTAAAGCCCAAGTCGTTTTAAAGACATAGAGAAAATAAAGCCAACCTTTTATGAATATTATAAACGAAATAACACGAAATAACTTTTTCAGATAAAAGGGCAACGACGTATAAAAAGCGTTTTCAATATAAACTTTATCGCGTATGTAAATATCGACAAGAAAGTACAAAAATGTGTTGGTTGAATAATAAAGGAAAAAAAGTATAAGGGATGTTGTTAGAATTGAAATAAGGCATAAAACAAAACGTAACTTAATCGAGCGCAAATTTGAAAGCTTAATTTGTAACAAACAAGTCCATTATTAAAATGGCGACGTAGAAACAACACGACATGGATAACTACCGTTCCAAGTCGTACTAGGGCTATAATATAACCACAAAACCAATACTGCGGTCAAAACTTGGTACATTTTAGGAGAGTACACGATTATATCAAAGCTAGATACGATCTACTACTATTAGTGGTAAATCCTGTAGCTACCCATCTAACAAACCATTTGGCATTGTGTAGCAAATACTCAAGAGAGATTATAATGTTAACCAAAATTGTTACAATATATTACTTACCAAAACAAAGCAACACACAAAATAAATTCCTATACATATTATACTTCTCTTTAAGCTCGTTTCCGAAGCCAACTGAGTTTCCTGTAGGTAGACAAAAAAATCCGAAACATTTGACATCTTTCAGTTTTTGTCCAAACTGGCGAAAAACCTTTAAAACGCCAACCTTTTGTTTAAAATTGAAAAAATTGGCCATCTGCCCAAATCAAATTCGTTTATGTGACACGAGGGGAAAATACGTCCGATAAGACGCAACCCCCTTTTACTTCGCCACACACATCTCAACTAATTAATTAACAATTAGTTTAATAAACTTATTGAAGTTTAACGAGTAAACAGAAAAGTTTGCTCAAATTTATGATTACTTCGACTTTACTTAGACAAATGAGACTTTAATCTGCGTTAATTTTAACTACCTAACCTACTTGTAAACTAACTGCAAATAACATTATCTACTTTTTGTATTTTAATTAATTACGTGTACACACATAATGTACATTATACATAATATACAACGCTAATTTTATTTATCTCCCTTTACACAAATTTGTGCTGATATTACTTAATATTAAAGTCCGGGAAATTAATTGAATTCTACGGTTTGCTTCTTTTAACGGAAATTTAGGAGAGCCTCAAATCCAAATTGATGGAATTAGTTCGTAAATTAATATTAAAAGATAAAAGTTGGATGGTAAATGGATTTGTACCGGAAATCCTCGAGCGTCGTTTAATTACGTATCAAATGCAGTGTGGGGCCAGTTAGAGGATTCTGAAATGCAAATCTAAACATTCGTAAAGGAGGACAATTGCAAAATAATTATTGGTATTATCGGTGATGCCTAGTTAAGAATAGTTCAGCAAATTACCTATAGGTCCGACCTACAATACCTAGTTTAGAGTTGTTAGTAAATGACTGTATCTTAGTACAAAGTCCAAATTTCTCATTTCTACAGTGTGGAACTTCATCAGAGACCCTCTGATTAAAGCAATTATTTTTTTTTATTATACAAAGGGGCGCCTCTTTAATAGTCGATCTTGTATCACGCTGAAGGTATTTATAAAATTTGGGGGATACAAAATATATAAGTAAATTTCGCACGTATTTCGATAATCAGCATACCTATCTTACACCTATATATTTGAACCTGTTCGTTATAGTGTCAAAGCCTATAAACATACACCACGAGCACGAGGGTAAAGCAACACCGTATTAATTACTATATACTTGGATTTCAATCTCATATACGACGGCTTTAATTTCCTAATGGAAAACCTCAATACACATCATGCAATTTATGTAATAACCAATACATTCAGTGGTTACATAATATAAAATTCTTAATTCGGTTTATCGTGAAATTATACTAAGTAACTTTTATCTAAAACAATAGCGAGTTAGAAATAATAAAAAAATAGTAAAAGCGAACGAATTATATTTTAGTATTAAGTACTAGAGTTATAAAATTTCCATTCAAATCAATTTTGTCCCATAAAAAAAGTTACAAATTTGCTTCAAATCTGTAATCGATAAATGGCTATAGAGGAAGAGCAAATTATACAGGGAAAATATATTTTGCGGCTTCTCTCGAGTTTTATAAATTATTGTACGCTCAATTGGTCGCGATTAGCTATTTTTTTAACTGCTCACGAAATTAACGGCATACTTTAATTACGAACATACGTGCACTAATTTGAGCTAATTCGGGTTTTCATATAAGATCGTTTCTGAAAACTGAAGGGGGGAAATCAAGTTTTTAAAATTTTGAAGTGTGCACCAAATATAATGTGTATCGATTGCCAAGCCTTATACCCCCCTCCCCTCCTTTTCCGTCGCTAATAAAGCGTAAGTACTTTTTTATATATTTCGGTTTTCGGTTTTATAATAATTCAGTTAATAGTCAAGTGAATTTACGAAAATTCTATGATGCATATGAATATGAAGAATAGGTAGGTACTTACTCAATTGCATAAAATATTGACAAATATTGATGAGAAGAAAACTGCGAGCGCTGCGCAACGCTCACGTTTAGAAGTTTTCAGAGTTGCGTGCGACATTGGCAGGGCAACTTTGGGCTCAAATTGGTCGGCAACCAATCGACCAATCAGATTAATTTTTATATCAAAATACGCATTAATTGAGTCTTCTTTAACAATTACTATATTCATCAACATGTCCAAAGCACCATAAAAAACGACTCGCAAAAAATCGCACGAAAAGAAAAATTTCAAAAAAACTTTCAACTTTGAACACGAATAAGTTTTTTTGCTCGTAATCGGAGCGCTAACTGTGACATACTAAATAAAGTCCAAATTTCGTTCATTTGATCAAATTATACAGGGCGTCCCGGAAAATCACCGAAAACGCTCTACAGTGAGTTCTCAGGACTATATTGAACAGTTTTCCCCTCTTGAAATTACATTCTAAAATGTACCCCTAAAAAGTTATAGGCTCTCAAAGTTATAGTAAAATGTAAAAAAATCACTTTATCTCCGAAATCGGTGAAAAGTTTTTATTTATTTTTGTACAGCCCACTCATCATATATACAAGTCAATGTACGGTAGAGCATTGTCATTGTGTTTTTCAACACCCCCTGTATATGTTTTATTTCAATTTAAAGTTCTATAATGCCAAACAAGCACCCTTTATTTAGTTTTTGCGATCGCAGACGATCAAATACTTTAAGAAATCCCAAAAGATCTTAAAAAGCGCCCATTTAGAAATTACTCAGTTAGGCCCAGTTGTATAAACGAGCTAATCTCGGAGTCAGAGTTAACTGCACGATCAACCTAAATCAACAACTAATTCCGAGTTGACTTTAAATTTCTTTGACTGTAGAAAATTGATGGGTTAACCAAGTGCCTACGAGCTAACCTAATCTAATCCACGCTAATATCTAACTTTACATCCAGATCATGGAGTTAACTCGAACTCCGAACTCTCGTTTATACAACTGGGCCTTATTAGTGTTAAATCAGGATAACTAAAAATGACAGTTAAGCGTCTAGATACTTTTCCTGGGTGTAGAAGTTAGAAGTTCTTCACTAAAACGCTCAGGGCGGGTTGCAGAAAGCTTAAAAAAATGTGACGTTCCGTCACATTTGATGTAACGATATAATTCGTCCGTCTCATTGGCCGAATTTTATCGTTCTGTCGTATTCGGCCAATAAGTTCTATCGTTACATCAAATCTGAGCAAAGCTTTCTGCAACCCGACGTAAGTGACAAAATATGTACAAAATGGATGATTAGTTCAATATTTTCATACTCGTAACGATTACGTTATGGTCAAGTTTCGAGGTGCGTGCGTCAAAGGAATTGCTACGGGCCCTTATATTGTCAAATATTATTGGCATAATAATTATAATTACCTAAATTCTTTTGTAACTATCTCGATGACGATTAGGCCATTAACTTACATTTCGAGTACTAAATAATTTACCACCATGATATTACCTTTGACCATTTAACGACGTGAGTATGTGAGTAATAATGATAATTTGTAAAACAGGACCTAACTACATTTATACAAGTAAGTAAATCACACTAAATCCTGTTAATGATGGTCTCATAAAATATTTACTTCGCAAAGTCCTCGTCGATTAATTTCTAATTATGTTTTCACTGGACAAAAACAACAGGATGTCTTAAACCCACATAATTACGTCAGAAAACTCACTTAACCTTATTTCCAAGTTATAAGAAGGAAAGAGGAAGAACAAAAACGACGTCATATCAAATTTTAATTAAGGACATTATTAAAAAAAACAAAAAAGGAAGGAGTAATAATTTTTCACGTAATTAAAATTCGAGTCGAAAATTTAAAAGCATCAAATTCGAAACTTTACGAGCTCGACTGGAGTAAATTTCGCTCAAAAAAAAGAAAAGAAGTTAATCATTCGAATTAATTTCGTGCCGTTTAAATTAAATTTAAAAAAAGGGCGAACGTAGAGTGTGTTTAATTAATAATTAGTAATTACATACCGCCAATTTGGGTCGAAAAGAAGATTGTATAATGTTATAGACGAAGGGTTAATTTTGCTTGTAACTTGCAAGAGTAAAGTAAATATTAGAGCCTGGTCCTAGTGTTGTATTACTGTTATTAGCAAACTCAATTGTACGTGCTTTGTACAGGATCAGAACCAATTAACTATGGCACTATAAAAATGCGGGTCGCAACTAAACTGGGTTAACTGTCTGTATCTGAGGGGTCTAATTTGACTAATTAAGCATGCCGGTTGTATTGTTTCCAACAGGGGATCGATAACTGTTTTGGGTTAACTGCCGTTGTAAACTATTGTATAATGCATAAACTTTACAATAAGTTTATTTCGTAGACTCGTGCGCATTTAATTTTAATTTACAAATATACGACCTCTCCGCTCTAAATTTAAAGGTTAATTTTTTGTTTTTATTTAGAATTCGAGAGTACTCATCGAACGTGGATGGAGGGCTCTCAAATTGTTAAGTAAATGGATGAGAGTTGAATTTCACAAAGAAGGTAAGAGGATCTAGCAAGTGTGGTAGCAGGTCGAGGTGTTCGATGTTCGTGATTTTAACTCACCGCACCTAATTTGAGATGAAAGGATGACAAGACGAAAGTTGTCATTAAAAGCAATTGTTTTCACATTGTTTTAGCGGAATTTAGCCCACAAGTAGGTAATTCTACACACCTGTCTCAAAGGCCAAAGCGTTAAATGACAGTTTGACGCTTTTATCTTTAAAATAATTAAATTTTAGTTGTTGAAGGTGAATATACGTAGCGCTCTTTTACTGAAGTTGTGCATTTCACGAAAAGGGAGTCGAAAACATGAAACGCGTCCGCATTGTGTTGTGTTTACTTTAGTAGAAAAATTACTCTAAGTTTGCCGTAACACCCTGTATAAAATAAAAACGGTGATTGAATGTCAGTCATGTACAATCATTTATAGCCATCCAGTTTAACGCCGAGTCTTTATTTTCTCGAAATACTTCGGGGCGATTTCTTTTTTAATTTAAAACTGGAATTATTACAACTTGGCACGGGATGAGACAACCAAATCTAAATTCCATTGTGACAACACTTGAATCTTATCTAAATTCTTATCAAACATTAAATTTTGTTTCCATTTTAATCGTAAACGTAAAATGTTTTTGAATTAAATCGGATAGGAGAGTACGTACGAAATGCAAATTGGAAATTCTTGTACTACCAAGTCTTTTCGTTTATAAAAAAAAACAAACTTGGAGCCATAATATACTCGTAATCTGTTAAGGATTGTTTGGTAAATATAAAATTAAGTATCCAGCTCACTTCCTCATTTGATGTGGTGTTCGCTTTAATTGCAATTGAGTAGCGGTTTGCGGTCATCGATAGTCGCATCAATTCGTCCCATCAATGACAGTCGATGCATTTATCCGTTGCAAATATAAATATTTCAAAACTGCACCCATCGAAGCATCGCCTTTTCTATACTATTTCATTAAAAATATATTTTCCATCGGAGGGATGGAAAATACCCTTTTGTTATTCCAAAAGTATGAGTTACGCGGAGATTTTAATTCAAATTTCCACTTGTAGTCCAAGAAATACCTAATAAATCGTCTAGTCTTTCTTTTTGTTGCGTTTTAACAATTAATTTCGCATTCAACATTTTGCAATAGTCGCATTCTCTTTAGTACGTAGGAAAATTAAATTGCTTTGTGTACATTGTGCATTTATATAAGCAGAAAATTGTAAATTTATTTGCCTTAATACAATAACGGAAAATAATAATAAAGCTACAAATAAAGAAAATTTTTAGGGAAATTAAAAATTTTAATGCACGAATCGTCTTGAGTCGTTATCCTTTAATACTTCACCGATCATAGAGAGTGTTGGCAATAATTTTATAAAGTGAATCTACCATGATGTTTAATGACCTAGTAAATCTGAAACTGTAGAGAAACTTTGTTTTAGAGACGTACAATTTTGCGGCATGTAGAAGTTATCATTTTAAAATTTATATTGTTTCAACTATAAAATAGAAAATGGTATCTCATATATTTTAAATTTAATTAAATTCCTACTTTTCAAAAACTTTTCATAGTTTCAAAAGGAAGTTAATAATAATAATAAGAAAATTTTTCTTTCCAAACTTACGGACCTATAAACAAAACTTCCTTCAGACAACCCCAACTAAGTTAAAGTTATGACAGTTACGATAAAAATATTTTTAAGAATTGCATTGTACGTTTTTGAATTGTACAATGTACAACATATACGTATCATTATTAAGAACGTATCGTGAATAATACATTAAATTTAAATTTTTATCGGATTTTACTTGACTTCGAAGTATCTCCAATTTTGAAAAAAATCCCAGTACACGATTTGCGGTGAGCAATCTGACGTCCTCTAGTTGCTCGTGTGTAATAAAAGAAGCAAATAAGACTTGCTCATTTAGATTATTTACACCTCACTTGTAATTACCCTCTAGCATCCATTAAATAGTAACGTCATTTTGAATGGAAAATATAAAAAGACGTTCCACTTTAAAATCGTTTCAATACCACTCGAGATAATGAACGGTGAGATGAAGACAAAGGAGAATCTGAAGACCGCCTATAATCGGTAGTTAGATGAAAAAGTAAAGGAGGCTTTACGAAACAGGTGTAAAACTCTTTTACGCGCCCTTTTAAGTTTATACATTTCTTTTAAAAGATTGGATCGAGCTTATAATAAAGTTAATGGTTTGCTAAATGAAAATTTGTACAATACAACGCGCCGTCATCGAAATGAAAAAATCCACCCTCCAAACTCACAAAAAGTTCTTTTTTTGTTCAAATATAAATTAAAATCTGCCACACCATCGCTAATTACGTTTTTCTTCCGTATACTCGTAGTGTAATCAAAAAGTTTTGAAAGGCGAGTTCTTATACAAAATGATGCAGACGCAACAATAGCCTGCAACTCGCTCATTTAAAAATTTATCTGAAAATAGTGAAAAATGCATTCGGGAAATTTGGCGTTGTTCGGGCAAATTTTATATTCGCGTTCTTTAAATTATTCATGACAATATGAAATGCGAAAAATGGCGCAATATGGCAGCTCAACAAGAAAACAAAACTGCTAGTTTTACATAGCTCTTATTAAGGAGTTTTAATTATTATTTTAGCTGCGGGCTATTTTTTAAAAAATTGTTTGCAAATTTAAGAAAGGGCAAAAAATTGTATCCTAAAACTGTTGTTTATTATACGTCCGCTCGAAGTTGTACTATATAGGTACTACTCTCATAATTAAAATTTTATTTTTACAAAAAATATATTCCGAATTTTAATATTCAAAACTGGGTAGTTCCAAAGAAACTTGAGAGAATCAAACTTTAACTTTGCATAATAAAATTGTTAGGTAAACTTCAGTCAACTGAAAACTACAAATTTGCAATCAGTTGCAGATGTATGCAAATAAATAATAAATATACAGGGTGTCATTAAAACTTCCCACATCAACTTCCTCACTTGCCTTAGTATAAATATTGAAATTCAAAAATAACTAATTAGCATAATATAGCTGTAAAGGCAATGGAAGGGGCTTTCAGGGAAGGTGCCACTCGGGCCCCTTTCCCATTTAGGTTAAGTTAGGTTCAATAGGACCAGGATGCTTAGAGTTCAGCGGAAAATGTCACTACGAATAATATGCGCATATAATATAATCATCTCGCTTGGCGCAGCACTTGTAGTAGCATCGCTGCCCCTCATCGACCTGCTCGCCATGGAAAGGGCCACCAAACACGACGAACACCCCATAACCCGCGCAGTAACCATAGAGCAGTGGCAAAACCGCTAGACAGACTCAGACAAAGATCTATGGTCGAAAACTCTCATACCCAACCTCCAGCCGTAAGTAGAGAGAGCTGAGCTACCATCTTCCGCAGCTCCTTACACGTTACGGTTGCTTCAACCCATAAAAGTACCGAATTGGGAAACTAGCCACCCCCAAATGTGACCACTGCGACCGAGCACATTCAAGTGCAACCGATGGGAGCAAAACAGAGTCGTGGTATCGCTCAAAGTGGGACTGACTCGGAGCGACGAGAACATCATAGATATAATGCTCAGAGAACAAGATGAATAGACAATAATACTCGCACTAGAGTCAAGCATTATGAAGGAGAAGGAAGAGATGAACGCCGGACGTAAAGAACAGATGCACTGTGGAAAAAGTGCCAAAACCAAGACCGGAATCGGCATCGAAGAAGAGCCCTAAGCTCTGGACAAAATGCTAACGCGGATTCCCAGCCTTCGGATGTGGTTTTAGTGAGTCGGATGTTTTTCTAAGTTCAACTTCACACTACACTACCTCTACAAAATGTAGAAGTGTCATTATGAAGATTTCCACATCCGTTAAACAAAAAAAAAAGGGTTAGGTTAGGTTATAGGATAACTCTACCTCACTTTGGGGGTTAATCTAGGAATAACGCAAATACTCGATTAAAGTGTCCCTATAAAACTGAAGGGTCTTGCGGAGTTTCAATACTATTTTATACTACGACGAAGATTGTGGACTTGGGAAGTTTTAAAATTGCAACTCTGAAGCATTTCTTGAAATTCAGTAATGAACTACCTATACTAAAATGAAGAAAATTGAGGACACTGCCTGGCTTGTGAAATACCAAAATCTTCGCGCCTCCCCACCCCAATTAAGTAATCTTTCGGGCCGTAAAAAAACTAAAGAGGAGGAGGGCGTAAACTCAAAGCGCCGCCACCAATTTAATTAAACCCACTTTCGTGTCACGAACCACCCAAAAAAAAGAGAGAGAAACAACGTCAATTTTTATCAAAATATAGAATAATAGAAAAAGAATGCGAATTTCTTTACACTTTGTTCGATAATAAGAAAAGAAAGCAAATATAATAGTGAAAAAAAAATTCATTTTTGAAAGAATATAACACAAAAACTTTGGTGTGCATAAAAGCACTTTGCAAAACCAAAATTATTAATGGTTTTAGTCGTAAATTCCCTCCAGACAAAATCTAACAAAGAATATAATTCATTGAGAAAAGTTAGTAGTTACAAAAATTTTAAGTTAGTTGAGATAATAAATTGAAGGTTTTATAAATAATCGCGGTGATTTGTTAGATTTTAATTTACTTATATAGGAGAATATTTGAAAACGATATTAGGCAAATGAAAATGTAAAAAAACGCAAAAGATATGGGAAAAGCGAGAGAACATTTATTACTATTTATGTCATCGCGTGTGGAAACTTTAAAAATCGAAAAACTCAGCATTATCGATAATAGTAAACGATTGAAAACTTTTAAAGTAAATTAGAAAAGAAAAAACCCGGATTATTTTCGAACTAAAACTTTATATAGTTGCGAATAAAAATTTATAACTTTTTATTATAAATAAATAAAAAAAGACTTCACACAAAATAGATAAGCAGGTTCTCGATTTAAAAATAGTTATTTGTGCAACAGGGGAAGTACCCACCTAAGTAAATAGTATTTACCGCTCCGGGACGAGTTTGCTGGCAAAAGTTCGAGGGCGGTCATAGATATTTACATCAAGAGTTGCATATTGGATTTTTCCATCCTCGAGTAGGTACAAAATAAAGTAAACGCTTTTCATTATTGACGTTTGTCTAATTTCAAAACTGTAGTAAATTATTAAAATGAGTATTGCTACATATAAGTAGACTATTTTACCTTTAAACACTACCATTGATGTTTTTCATTTATTTGGGTAGTAGGTAATTTACAAATTTCGTAAATTCCATAGAGACGACAGTGAGCTGCTACGTCCCGTCGTCAATAGCAACCAATCGGGGTAAATACACAAGAGGTTAATTTCAATTTAACACAAAAGTTTTGGCGCTACGGAAATCACTTTGAGAATCCAACGCATGAAAAAATCGCAAGCTGTAGTAGATTTAGACTAAAACGGGCCCCGTAAGGGGGGCTACTTTCACTTTCTTAGGGGTCGCACAATTAGAACTTGACTTTAATTCCCAATACGGTACATTTGGAAAATTTGCGTGTGGCCACGTTTTGCGTAAAACTCTCCCGATGAGTATAGCCATCAAAATAATCGGAGCGCAAACCTTTAATCCTTTATTAAACAAACTTTAATTTAAAATTGTAAACAACACAAGCACGAGATTTAAAACCAGATTTGAAAAATGTTACACGTCATGGGTAAAATTTGAGTAACGGGGTCTTGTTAAATTAAACAAACACGAATTTGTTAAGGGTGCAAAAATTTCCACTTTTTAAACAACGGTCGTTCGAGACGACACACAGAAATTTAAATTTTGCCACAAACACTTCGTCATAAAAGCATCCCATACGTAATACCGCTCAGGTGTGGACGATTGAAAAAATTGGCCTACTTTACTGGAGAAGAGTCCCCTTATAAAAATCTTAATTTTGACTAAACTTTCAACTTTATTTTTGGTAAAACCACATTTCTGCTACAATAGATTCAAAAATAGAAGTATTCCTCAAGAAGTCCCACAAAGTGTCACAATCGAAACCGACATAAACGTCCGGAAATTCTATAAATAATTTTAAACTCTCCTAAAAAACAAACAATTTGAGTTTGTGAGCTAATTGTGTACTAAAAAATTTTCAAGAGCCCCTCCAATAATGAACTACCTTAACCTCGAGCTAACAAGAAACCCTAGAGCCACAGCCTCCCTTTGTTTTTAAAAATAAATATGTGCTCGTTCGGAATAAGAAAAAAGAAATTAATTTTTAACGACGCGAATTTGTATAGTAACAAAAGAAGAAAACATAATATACTACGTAAAATTATTGAAGTAATTGTTTTCTTAACAATTACCCTACCAACACAACATAAAGAGAAGCACTTGAAGCGGAAGACACTTTTCTCGTTCTCTCGTAATTTCCGCACAGTACCCAAGTTAACATCTTTCATTTCGTAATATTAGTAATTAATTTTGTTAAAAGGTCGAGGTATTCGCAAGGACAACTCTAATCCAGTTAATAATTTCTACTATTACTTTCTCAACAAACGAAAATTTACTTAATTAGCTTATAATTTTTGAGATGGCTCGGTTACTTTTATAATTAAGGACGAATTTAATTTCGAATTGCAAGAAGCAAATTTAATTAAATTTGATGAGAGTTATAAGTTTCATATTTTTTTTCTCCAAAAACAAATAATGCAATAAGGGGGTTTCGTCTCTTTTGAAAATGGCAATGGACATCATTTAAACGGCAGTAATAAGCAGTAATTAAATGAGACGCTTTGTTGAGTAGAAATTTATAAAAGAAAGAGCGACACTTCTGCAAATGTTCACAGAAACAAATAATTTGTTCAAGTGTCGTGAATGAGATGTAGGATGTAGGGATCGGATGTTTAAGCGACAAAAAGTTAGGCGACACTAGTAATCAATTACTGTCTAGCAGCTGAACTTATTTTAAACAATTAGGATTTCTTTTATTGTTATTACGGACAGGCATAAAAAAGTGTAACCGCTTCTTCTCAACAGTCAACAATTGTCTGTCTTCTCAACAATTGGGTAGCATCAAAAGGCAAAACTGCTACGAGAAGTTCTGAAACTTCTTCTTAACGCAATTTTAAATTCATTAAATAGCGTTCACGTTTAAACAAAACTCTCCCGATATACTTCTTCAAACAAAACTTGCGGTTGATTTGCAAAGCCTTCTCGGCGTTCTTAAAAAGTCTTTCATCACAATTTCTTAGGATTTCCAATTTATTTCGATATACCTACACATTAACGAGGCTTAAAATTTACCATGACTTTGATTTTGTTGGCGATTGAGTTAACGAGCTTGTGCTTATCATTTTTTTTTAATTTGGAAGAACGACAGATCTGTTTGTACCACTGACCAAGTGAGTGTGGGCTTCGCCCATTATGACTAAGTTTGTTAAGCCTTTAACCATGAGGTTTAGAGTGCTTCTTCCAAAAAAAAAAATCTAAGCTTTCCCCATTAATAACAAATTAATTATAAGAATGTTAAAGCATCCCCGAGTTTGACCATAATTACTTTGTATTGTTTAAAAGAAGCTATCTTTGTAAGCGCATTACCGCTTGAGCGAATATCAGAAATTCGATAATACCTAACAATAAATCGGAAGTGCTTTCTCGTGTTAGTTATAATAACAAGCTGTAACGTACTTAAATAGACAGGCATTTAACGTCGAATAAATAAAAATACACAATAAGAGCCGTTTCTTACATTTGCGATGAAAAAATTTTTCTTTACAGAAAAATTCTAAACATCTCCAACAGCCTCCTTGATTGTCAGGTGCTCCTATATAGCATATCGGCCACACTTCTTCACATTTTCGCATCTCCACTTGGGCAATCCTCGAAAGATTATATAGCAAAAAATTGGTACTTCAAAATGCAAATTGTTAAAAAAAAAGTAATTTAATAAACATTGTCAAGTAAAAAAAGGCGTATCGTGTTATCAACGGGGGCACGTGAAGCAAGAAACATGGAAATAAAATTAACTTCAACGAATCGTTTAAATTTATAGTGCACTCGTTCCCTTTAATTCGCATACGCGTATAAATAATGAAGACGATTACAATAAAATAATTAAAAATAATAAGGGTGATAAAAGTTCAAGGTCGAAATTAACAAGTGGTGTTTAAAAACAACACGGAATAAGAATTTGGAGTACTTTCGCGAACTGTACAAATAACGATGTCAAAAATTATACGTGTAGAAAATGAAATGGCGAAAATTCATATTTTTAGTATTATCTGGTTGGTTACGACCGGAAAATTGGAAAATATATTTATTTGTTTTACTTGGGGTTATTTTTATACAGACTAAACACAAATTGTTTTCCTTTTGGCGAAATTTCAGCACGAAACTTTTTTGTTTTTAGAAGAATTTCTCTAACCTTTTGTATCATTTCATATTCTGCCAAAATAAAAATAATGTTTGTTTAGGGAGCTAACAAAATAAAAATAATAAAATACTTCTAAATATTGCAAAAAGAATTCTAATGGATTGCGATTTCTAAAGAATAATTTTTTTTTCAAATTTCATTCGGAGATTTGATTAAAACCACACTATTATAGTATTATAGGAACTTTACTTGTTGTCCTTGTTTTTATTTTGAAGAAGTGTCTTCCCTTCTACAATCCAATATACACTAATCTCCCAAGGTTTCAATCTGCTTGGTTCATAATTTTTTGAAAAATAAACTGACTATCGTTCAAAGCTGAAAAATGGAAACAATACGTTTTCGCAAACCCAAAGCTAGGGGGGGGGTAAGTTTGCGACATTAGAAAAATCATAAAAGCATGTAGAACCAATGGCACTACCCTGAGGCACCCCACAGCTAACTGAGAGCTATGGAAAAGATTATAACTGAATATATTTCGGTTGTCTCTTTAACCTCGAGTGTTGGCTTACGAAATAAAAAAAAATAAGGGCGAGAGGATTTTATGAATAGGAAACTTTTAATGTTAAGACTTGTCTATTCTTTTTTTCGCATCAAGCGAAACGGAATAAAATTCAATAAAATAGGAATCCATTGAAAATTGAAGTAGATAGGTATCATGTTGATTTATGTCGTGACATACACATAAAAATACTAAAAGGGTATATCTGGCGTTGGAAAATGCCTAAAACTATAAAAAATAAAAGTGACAATTTTTAGAGACAGCTTTAATATTATTGGTTATTATGAGAGGCTAAGAAATGAAATGTGGATTTTAACAGCCATAGATATTTCCGCATATATCCACATAGCCCGGAGACCGGAAAATTTCGCTCAAGTTTTTTCAACACCGATAAATAAATTTATATCCCGAAATAACTAATTTTCTCTTATAGAATAAAAGCGAAACTATCGCGTATAGCCTACTAAAACGCCCAACTAAGGTTTTCTAAACGTCAAACGTTACCTTAATTGAAAGCTGGTGTTAATTAGAATCATTACCTTCACTCAATCTAACGTTTGCAGTAATGATGAAGTAAACACGTGTCAGACCCACACAGACTATTAGTGTAGTAATTTGCATTTTGAATAGAAACCACTCAAGCACAACGCTTCACAAAACACAAAACTGCTAGCAGTGCCACAAACGACAAAAAATACCATCAAAGGACTTTCTTAATAGAAATTTAAATTGAAAATTGCTCTTTTGAATTAACTAACCGCCCTCTCTCTTCCCTTATCGAAAACACCCAATTCCAAACAAACAAAATAAATCAAAATAAGTCATTCGACGTGAGGTTTCCGAACGAAAATTTTCTCCTCGCACTTTATACAAAAACAAAATGTCGTTAGGAAAAAAAATTGTATGCGTGTCACAAACACACAATCGACCTACAAAAAAAAACCTATAATTTTTAGAGCGACGAAACGTAATGGTTTTAGTGGTGCTGTTATATCACGTCCCATGCAATAAAATAGAAACAAAAGTTTAGAGCTATACAATTAGGGTTTAAAAGCTAAAATTTTAGTTGTTATAACTTACAATTGAACTTATAATTATTACGTAATATAAATCACAAAATTCTACTAACGAGGTCGGAGTGTTTTAAAATATTACTCTCCGTACTTTAGCATCTTTAAAATATATCCTCGCACTCGCAGAATTAAAAGAACTAAATCATGCGACTTAACATTAAAAAAAATAAAATTTCCACCTTTAAAAAGAAGTTTGCGGGGTTAAAAGTTGAAATTTATTATATTTTTCAAAAAAATAAAATAGACGAGGCACTGTAAGTTTTCCAACATCCTATCTTCACATTATATAGCACGTTTAATTAGTTTCCAAAAGACCTTCGGTTCAGTTACAAAATAACTTTGTAATATTAGGAAGCTTCCTCTAACTATGTAATGGGAAAAGTTGAAAGGATCAAAAACCGTAACTTGATTACAAAGGAAAACTTGATAAAAGGTCGAAAAACCAAAGTATAATAATATTCGCAACGATGCATTGTTATTATAATTAAAGACAATTTGCATTCATCGCCGAATATATCCATTTCGTACATGTGTTCGAGCAACAACTAATTAATTTCAATGTGCCTATATTACGAAATTGCTAATTGGAATCAAATGAAGACTCGAAACTTTTGTGATGTGGTAAAACAACGGTTTTGATAAATTTCCAACGTTTCCCCTTTAATTTCCTCCAAAATGCCACTTTCAGCCATTTTTGAAGACTTCTCTAATCTCGAGTTTCGAATTTCTCAAGTCATTACCACGCTTTCAACTCACGGGCAACAAGAAGCCAATTTAGGCAAGATTAGAAACTTGACGCGTGAGATCTATCAGCTGTTGTTTAGTCGGTATATTCATGCTAGACAAAATTACCCAGCTCCCGTTTATATTCTTACAAAAGAAAATCGAGTTGTACACGCGGTTTCAGTTTACTTTACTTATAACCACAAGGGAGAAATTATGTTAATTTGCCAAGCGATTACCCGAGAGTATAATGTTGCCACGACAGTACCGACTGTTCTCGTACGAAGACGTTTCCACGTGAAAATTTCCTGCTGAGAGACTAACCGTCTCGTTAAAACCCCTAAAGTACTTATTCCTTCACAGACACTCGTAAGCTAGTAGTCAACACCAAACATTATCATGGGATAGTATCTTTTCTTTTTTACCGACCGAACTATGCAGAGAATACAATCACTTAGAGGCCCTGCAATAGCTATTGTGCCTGTTGCCTGTTTAACAGTGTGCTATCGCCCGCCTACACCAAAGCTGTCCGACAAATCTTGCCGTGCTGTTCGCTAACTAGAGGAGTTGTTTCCGTGGATTTCTCTGTTGCTATTGATCGCTTTGCTTATCATAACAAGAGTCACTATCAATCGCTTTACTGGGGCTTGATATCGCTTTGAAGGTCGAAAGGATCGTCTTACACGGAATTCCTCCTGTTACACATAATCTCCGTCTGTATTTCTGTTGTGCTGCGCCGTGTCGATCTATACGATAGATGACTTTGTCGGTCGTTATTAGCGAGTTAGGGTTCTTATCTGTTCCACAAAATTCCTCCAGTGGCCTATCATCACCACCTGGATCTTGAAAGAAATTTTAACGAGAAATCGACCGGCGCAACTCATACAAATAGCCACTTCTCGAGAGGTGCGAAATAAAATTGAAGAAAAATCAGTTCTGCCCAGTAGCGACATCTAGGGCTCTTTATAAAGCATTAGAAGTTGGTTTTACGCACTTTTTCGTAACTCGAAGGTGACCACGATATTGGTAATTTCCTTTAGAAGTTTTAATGAAATTAAAAAAGTTACTTTAGGCCCTACTTTTTCACTTGTAAGTCGTTAACTATTTTGGGTCGGTCTAAAAACATTTAGTCGGCGTTAAGAAGTGAAAAGAGGTGGATACGTCGATAATTTCACGAGGCAGTTTTGTAATAAGTAAACCGCATTCGATTTAAAAATACTTTCGGATAAACCAATATTTCTCCAGAAATCTAAACAAAAATTTGAGTTTTCCCTCGTCTCGATTTTTTCGTATAATATTTATAAAAGACAAATTCGCGACGATTTTGTTAGATCAGCACTGCAAAAAACATGGAAGAAAAATTTGCCAGTTTTGCTTACTTAAATAAACGACTCGAATTTTCCTTATATCTTTCGCCCGGAGCGCATATGACCGGTCATATTTCACGCGTTCCGGGAGACATCCGGCTACGACTGTATCGATTTAATGCGTAGGACAACATATGCGGTCACCGAAGTGAGACATCAATCTTTCTTCTCAGCTGAAAATCCGTCGAATTGCTTTGCTCCTGCATCGTCGTAAATCTCTGAAAACTTTCAACCAGTCGAGATGGATTAGATTCTCTTTTCGTGTTTTACACAGGTTTACGACACAATTGGGGGTTTTGTGTGAATTTTAGTGTTAGGAAATAACGCGAAACTTTCTTACACTATTATTTATGGCCATTTAAACGCGCTTTAAGTTTCAAATCTCAACAAAAGTTTGCAACTTGATGTTCAACAATATTCAATTTCTTCCGAGGATGCGGTTACGAAAAACAAACAACACACGAGAGTGGGTGGATGTGGGCATTTTTAACTTTGAGAGGAGCAAATTGGCAGTTAATCAAAAGAATGGGATCACGGGGGTTGCTCTTCATTTTCCTGCCAAGTCGAGTTCAAACTATAAACGAACGAGATTTTGAAAATAAATCACGCGGAATGTAATTGTAGGTCAAAAATAGATTTTTTTTTCAACCTCCAATTAATTTAAATTGGAATCGATAGTTTGCGGTAATTTATTTCGTGGTCGCGTTATTAATTTCATACGAGATTGGATTAATTCACTAACCGAGCAACGTCAATTTGGGATTATCGGTTAGTTACTTTAGAAATTATTAACTTCGATAATCCTTTATAATACGAAAATTTTGATAGAAAAATTTATAAACCTCGTATCTCGGGGTTTAATTAAATATTAAAATATGCCTCGGATCGAAATAAATAATTCAACGAAATTTAAATGATAGGACAAAGTCAACAGTCAATTAATTATTTTAATTTGTAACTTACTATTTAGAAGAAACACCAGATTTTTTAAGAGACGAGCCTTTACTAACCTGCAAACAAAAAATATAATTAATTTAATTCGCCTTAAGTTAGAACTTTTTTATAATAAGTTAGAATAAAATAACATTAAACGAATTTATAATTAACGTAATAATTAAAGAAAATTAGAGAAAAGTTGGGTCCTGTAAAGTTTCTTAGTTCTTACAAGAAAAGGTTTAAAAGCGTTTTTGTATGTTGACTTTCGGTACTAATTAACGCGAGATCCTCTCGAGTAAAGCGATTAAATTCATCAAATTTCTATCAAAGGCAGTCGCTATAAGACTTTCCCTTATGACAAACCGTAAAATTGGCAAAAAAATTAGGTGCGTACAAATAATAACTACCCCAAAATTATATTTTTTATTGCTCCGGTTGCCCCGACGTAAAAAGATTTTATTATCACTCAATTTGGCTCTAAAGTGTAGCCACATAATCATCTCTTTATGGTCGTAGATCAAGAGATCAAGGGAGAATTTTTTAAATTAAAAGAGAAAAATTTTTGTTGCGAGAAATAATTTAAAAATTTGCGAAATTAAAATTAAATCGGGGCGTGTTTTAATTATTCTTACATTAGGTAGGTAGCTCATTTTCCGGGTTAACCTTTCAAGGATTATCATTCAAAAACGGATTATACTTTCTTTTCATAAAATTCAAGTTAAAAAGTAATAAAGGCCGAATTAACACAAAATGGCGTCGAGACTTTTAATAACAAAAAAAATTATAGGTGTTTATGAAAGCCAACTTTGAGTCCATTTATAATCCTCAAAAACCCTCAATTATATAATCCATTTGTTAACTTTTTACTTAAGTTTTCGTTTGACGCCCTTTTAGGTAATTATTTCAAGGAACAAAAGAAATCGATTTGATTTATTCCATTATAATTTATAATAATGTAACAATGAGTTTTTTTCTTCACTCACGAATAAAGAAATCACACAATCGCGAGAAAAATTGTTTCGACCCAATACTACAGACGGCGCAAAAGCAGACGTTACTAATGGAACAAAGGGGAACTGTATCGTCATTTAATAAAAACATCTCAATTTATTGTAGATATCGATAATGCAATCACAAAAATATAAAAATCAACCGATTTCTTTCCTACAGCCAAACAGCTTGTATTTACGGGTTCTAAATAATATATTTGAACGTCCCCAAATGTGGCTCAAGTGGCTAGCTGGCTAGACTTAAAAGACTTAACTTATTGTGAATGTTAATAACGGAAAATTGAATTGGTTTTCCACCCAACAAACCGCTCAAATTTGAGATTATTTTCTTGCATAGTTCACGAAAACAGACATACTTCAAGTGACTTCGCTTTAACCCTCTGCTGCAGACATGGAGTCAAAGTGACTCCGTGGCAATTTAATGTGTTTCTTACACTTACAACCAAAAATATTTTACTTTTTACGGTTTTTCGATAAATACTGAACCAGGAGAGAGATTATTTATTAAAAAAATTTCATCTAAACAAAAGCATAAACATGAAAATTGAATACAAAGATTAAGACGTTCTAAAAGTAAGTAAAAATTTAGAGATGACATTTAAAATTTTTTTTGATATTTTTCTCTATTATGGCCCTAAAACTTGGGACTATAACAAATTTCGAGTACAAAAATTGTTGAACAAGCAGAAAAATGCAACTAATTATTTTATAAATATACAATAACATCTATAAACGTGACTCTAGAACGCGGAGGAAATAGTTTGAAATTTAATATCTTCTCAACGAACGCAAAAACAACATTAAAAAAACTTTGATAATACAGATAAAGGTTCAACTTAAAGGTACCCAAAGGCTAATACAGATAGGGCAAAAGAAACCCTGTTTTAAATACTACTAAAGTGAAAAACGGAGTCAATTTGCTCCATGTCTGCAGCAGAGGGTTAACATTTCGACTTTCAAACGGTACGGCCTTAGCTGCCATATTTTCACCGTACTGACCCCCACAGACTAGGCATGGTCGCCCAGATAAGCGTCTCGTAAGAAATGTGCATCGATATCTCCAACACCACGCACCGAGAAGGCCGTTTGCGTAAACAATCGCTATAAAACTAAAAGAATCTCTGTCCTGTCAGATAACCTTAAAGCGTTCAAAAATAGATAAAAAAGGAAAGTTTCAATTTAAAAAAAAAGACACACTTAAGAGCCTCCGATACGACAGTTTACAGTCCACTTTAGCCTAAATAAGTTGCAGTTGAGTGAGCTTCGTAAAACAAACTTCTCGGTCGAGTGTGCTCGCTCTAAAAGGCGAATTTAAGAGTTGCATTCGAAACAAAAAATTCGAATCGTTCCCCATTTAAAAAAATAATATAAAAGTAGTCAATTTTAGAAATGTAATTTCGGAAAAAACACGCCGTGAGTATGAGAAGAGAAAATTGGAACAATTTACATTTGAACGTTGCATTTCGATCTATGACATACACAGATACTAAAACAAATGGAGCGTAGCAAACGAAGGTTTTTGGTGTAAAGCGAAGGTTTTCGACGAAGATTCGTTTGATTTTTTGTCGTCGTTTCATTTAAAGACGAGCCATTCCTCAACTAAATTACGCTGTCAATTTTTCCTTCTACAGACATTCTAAAACGATTAAATGGAGAGATTAGAAACGTTATATTTTTGTAAAATAGATTAAGCTTTCGTTCGACGCGCACGCAATTATTTAGGTAAAAAATCAATTAGAAGAAAGCAAATTTTTGAAGTTAACCGAGGTTTGTTGAAATAGGCTAAAGGTCGATCTTCGGTCGGAGTCTCTCATCTAAACTCTAAACAAGAGAAGAATTTAATTTTACCGTCGATTTCAAACTCATTTTGACCTACATAATTACTCGCGAAGTGAGCTAGACCGTGACTTTTATTATTCAGCCATTTCGTAATAAAAATATGTAATATTAAATTAAGGATAGAGGTAGTTAGTAACTCGGAGTTTCTCAACGGAATTTTGATGTTGCGAGTCATTACCTTTAGGAAAAGAAATTGAAGTCGTTTAGATAATATGCAATTTGTACGCAAGTTCGGCATTTTTTTATATTTTACATCTTATTACTTCGTAAGAAAGAATAATTTAGTGTTGTAAACAAAAACCAGAGACAAAATTGAGCCGCCCCAAAATACAATTTTTAACACGATATCATTTACAATATAAATAAAAATACACAACCGCCAAATCAGACCCCCGCATTTTGATTAAAAATTTTATTTTCCCTTTTTTTTCCTTTCAAATATCTTTATATCAAGAGAAATGCAATTTGTTCACGTTGGAAAGCTACGGGCGTTGTTTACTTTTACGAGACTGCAATTTACGTTATAAAAAATTTTATGATACCAAAAATCAGATTAACTGTATTAGTATAACTTTCTTTTTACAACCCATCTTTCGCTCTAAATTTTTTTATTTGTCCAACTAAAATTGTTATATTACGATGTTCCAATCGTGGCTTTCAAATAATCGCTTTCGACCAAAACATTTTATTAATTCCCAAAGTCTTTTTACTATTTACGGCTTCTTCCAAGCCGCGCCGTAATTTATTTACAAAATAAAATCTACTAGATTTGACCACGACAAATCTAAGAGTAAAAACACAGTTGAGTATATGAATTCGCCGCGCCCCTTGACGCGTACGTACTACATGACAGGCTATGACTGAACTGAGCCAGGAAGGTAAAAACACCAAGCTGTGCCACACTGATGTTAAAATAGGTCTTTACGCAAAAGAAAAATATAAAATTATGGGGACCTGTGCCGAACTGGATGTTTACGAACAGACCTTTACCTTAACCTTTACCTTTACCTAATAGTCCGAAAGGCATAGAACACTTTTACCAAACCATGAAGTACAAAATGGCTATACAGAATGAAAGAGCATTGCAGCAAATGAATGATAAAACTGATAGTCGGCCTGTTAAAAGTGGCAGCATTAAAACTTGGGGGGAGGCTCGAGAAGAGTGGATTTCGGCTTCTTTTCTGGTTTTTCGCGTATAACTCGAAAACTGCGCACTTTATGACAAAAGTTCATCTGTATAAAAACAAAGCATATCAAATTTCCGACAAATTATACTTTTTAAGTTTTTTCACCAGGTGATTGATTTAGGCGCTAGCGCGCGCTAAAGTTAAAAAAACTCTTAAGCTAACCAAAAAATTTAAAATAAAAATAGCTCGTAACTCGAAAAATACGCACTTTTAGGGAAAAGTAGTTCTATACAAAAATTAGGTACAGTCAATTACCTACAAATTATGTCTCTTCAATTTTCTCGTAAAACAAACAGTTGAGGTGGTAGGCGCGTTGAAGTTTAAGGTATATCTTAAAAGTGGCAGCGGCTCGAGAAGGGTGGATTTTTGTTCTTTTTCCAGTTTTTCGCTAATAACTTCAAAACAACACACATTTTGAGAAAAATTCATCTATACCAAAAGAAACTAGATAAAATTTCCTACAAATTATATCTGAAAGGTTTTCTCCGCAGACGAACAGTTTAGAGTTTAGACGCTAGAGTGCGTTAAAATGCGACAAAAATTAAAAAATAAACTGCTTTTTTGTTTATCGTATATAACTTAAAAACTACGCACTTTATGAATAAAGTTCTTCTAAAAAAAAAATAAAGTCCATTAAATTTTCAACAAATTATATTTCTTAAGTTTTTTTCTTCGGGTAAAAGATTTAGGTGCGAGCGCGCCTTAAAGTTACAAAAACGAAAGCATTTACCTGAGAGTTTCAGTTACAACAATTTTCATATTATTATCTATGTACCTAACGTTCGTAGTACCCTTGCTTTTCCGCATCCATTAAATTACAATTATCAACAAAATTAATTTAATTAATTAATTATTGAAAGCAGACCATCGCTTCATCTCTCCGAATAATTACGTTGTCTGATTTTGTGTCTCCAAGGCAACCAATCTAGATAATACTTTGACAAATACTCCCAAGTTCTATTATAGTACTATATCCATTTCCCTGGTGTTAATTTATATAATATTTTTTACTAATTGTACTACCGTTCATTTAAATACGGGAGAAAATCATTTGGCATGCTCCCAATTATAATATTAGTTTTTACCTCAATTATAAATGACACCTGTACCTACAGCAATTTTCTATTTTTATTGAAATGGAAGTACGACTTTCGATGTAGAAAGAAAAAGAGTAGTATGTCATAATAAATGTCGTTTAACATTGGTTCTGTACACAAGTACACATTTTAACATCTTTCCTCCGCAGCCTTATTACGTATAACTACAACTGGTAATAAAAAACGCGTACGTAACCCCTAAAATTTTGTAAGAAATAAAAAAATTCTAACCTTCGAGACGTAGAGGAAATTTAACTTAAAACTTCTTGTAGAATGCCCCAAACGGCACAATATAATTCCAAGCGCGAGCACCCGAACACAACATAACTAAAGCAAGTTCAATGATATACTAATAAATGTTAGTTAAAAATTCGAGTTAGTTCGATTTTGTATAACATTTAAAATTCTTATCTCATTTGGCGAGCGCTGCACCTGCAAAAATTCTTATCGAAGTAAAACAACCGGTACGTATGATAAAGACAACTATAACGAAACAAAATGCGAGTTGGTACAAGTTTTATTTAAATCAAATAATATTCTTGAATAATCACGTCAAAATTACAAACTGAATTCAAATTTTTAAATTCGAGGTCAAAAATATTATTCGTAAAATTATCTCAACATCTGTGTGAGCCAATCTGCTCTAACTACAGCAGCTCACTTAAATATTGCAAAGTGGAAAAATTGTTACTTTTTCTAAAACCAAAAATTATTTTGTAAAATTTCCTACGCCCAATATGAGCGCAAAAATCAATTTTTCTCCATCATAATACTCTTTCAAACTAGACGAAATTAACGAATCAATATCAAACAATGGAATAATATTATTAATAGCTATTGAAAAATTTCAACAATTTACGTAAATTAAAGAAATCCCAGTGGTCGTACAACAACTCTAGTGAAAAATTTAAAACGTTTAACTCGTCCAAAAATCTATTAGGAACACTAACATTATTACTTACTCGAGCAAAACTCTAAATAATCAATTTCGCGGACAAATCAAACATAAATAATCACATTTATTGAAATAATTAGAAAAAATCACAAATTAATCAAAGTGAGGCGTAGCAAAATAGTTTGTAATTGTAATTATTACTAAAATAGTAAAATATGTACAGGGTGTTCACAAAGTCTATTATTGCGTCGATAAAGATCAGCGCGTTTCTTTTTTTTACTACATAAAGTTCGACTTTTCCAAGAACTGTTCCATGTTCATTTTTAGTGCTTTAGAAAATATCGTGTCAAGCACACCCAGTACAACAATAGCATAACTTCAGTAATTATCCCATAAATATATTAAGAAAAATAGGTTTTGTGTTTTAATTCACCGCCATTTTAGAGCAATATCAACAACTAATTTTAAAGTAAAGTTAGCCAGATTAATTGGGTTTAAAGTTTTTACCGGATAAAACTTTTAATTAAATTGAAGGGAAAAAACGTTAAACTTGCCGTATGATGATGAATAAAAAACCGGACTCGACAGTAAATGATGTTAAATTAAACTTTTAAAAAAATATATTGTATAATGAAAATTTTAGAATAAGAAAAAAAATACAGAAAGTCGACAAGATGGAAAATACACGAAATTCGATTGAAAACCAACATTTATGGATCATCCCGAGAGCTCTTTAAATTGGATTGCATTTTTGAAATAGAAGAAATACGGCCGAATTCGTTCTCATTTTGAAAAACGTCTTGGGCAATCTCGAAAATATCCACTCATTAAAAAAAATAATTAAGGATGGGTATAATTGACATAGTTTCTTTGAAGGCCCATTTTGCATATTTAAATTCAATGCCGTCACAGTCCCTGACGTAATAGTAATTATTAAATAAAATAAGAACAGTACACTACGCCGTTTTCTTCTTCGAAAAACGAAAGCTCATACTTTTGATAAACTTAGCAACATCACATTTATTATTTGCGAAAGCTTCGGCAAAGAGTAGAAGGCCCCTCCGACTCGATAAATTATTAAAAAATTAGTTCGAGTTCTTAATAAATAGTACGATCAAAAAAATTATACATTAAGTCTCCCACTTGGCCTTTTAAAATTAAATTGAAAGCAAAGAAGTGAAAAATGGGTACGTATCAGAAAGCACTGGAGCTTAAAATTGCCACTTGTAGTTTGTTTCGGAAGCGTTAAGAGGGAGAAAGGACACATTAATTATTTTCGAAATTGTTCGATACCGACATTAATTAAAATCTGACAAAGTAACATTTATTAAGATGACCCCGTTGGATCAAATTCAAAAATTTTCTTATAAGTCACTATGGTGAAAATTTACGCGCGCACTTACAAAAATTCGTACTACCTAACATTTTTATATTTGTGTTTCTCCATTTGTGTTTCTTTGATGATCGCGCGGGTGCAAAATGGCTTTTAACCTTCGAGACACTTGAGCACTTTATGAAATTGCTTTATTATTCCAGAAAACAGAAATACGTCACTTTTTTACATCCGACTATTTTTAAGTAAATTTAAGAAAAATAAAGATAAGTTTTTTTAGGAGTCGGATAAAAAGTTCGTAACATCAAGCAGATATATAGAATGTGTATAATACACAATATATAAAAACAACACGCACATCAGTCTACGCTCTTTTTCGAGAGAGTAAATTAAAATGACCTAAAAAATGATAAAAAAAACAACAAAAGAGACATCTAAAACAACGACACGAACGAACACAAAGAACGCTTAAGGCAAGGAGGAAAAATATGAACTCCCTTATATTATATATTTTTTTACATATTTTCTCTTTTAATTCACTAAATATAGACGAATGATGAACTACCCCGATAGCAAGAATATTTTCCCTTATAATTTCTAATTTTCTAACTTCGACAGAATTTTTCCACAACAGTTTTTTTTACAACCATACTATCTAAAATTGGAGATCTTTTTGGATCTCATCAGCCATGCGGGCCCAGGCGAGTACAAGTAAACCCATCTTCGTGTGTTGTTAATTTAGAAAGTTGCACTGCGAAGTAACTTTTGTACCACAGATCAATTATTTGCAGCTGTGCGCGGACACGGTGAGTTCCATAAGTTGCATTTAGGCAGCTAACCTAATCTGCAGTAGTGGAAAAGTTACTTTACTACGACTATTTGAAATTTACAGATTAACGTTAATCTGATTTCTTCGATCCAAAGACTAAAATACAAAGGGAATTTGTTTATAGGGCTGTTTTTAGGAAATTTGAGGTTTTTATTAAATATACATGCGCCTAATTTGAGAAGAGGCGAGGGTAATGTGAATCCGAAACAACAGATGTTTCCGTATGCAATGTTGAAATATTTAAAAAGGAAACGTTAGACCGTTGTCATGTCCAATATCGCGTGACAGTCATATTTGCGACGCTGCTACAAGTATAATATCGGCTCTATTAAAAAGAATCCCCTTATACAGGGTGAGTCTAAAATGGCGGATAAGCTCTTCAGTACGTTATAGGAGACGGTTATTTGAACTAAAGAAAAATCATAAAAAAAATCTATCTGCTATATTTTTGTAGTTACTAAAGAAGAAGTAAATTGAGATTTTGCAACATGGAACGGATGTTAATAATCGATGACAGATAAAAACATAAGTGACAAAGTCATCATAAGGGTAGTTTCAAAACATCGTTGCCACATATTTTTTTTAACAACTTGATACAGAAATTTCGATATTCAAAAGTAATTTTAGAGGACAATAAGATGTTATAGGAGCGTTTGTTTCTGCCTAATAATTAAAAAACACGTGAATTACTAGAGGACATGATGAAAAGTTTCAAAATTTGTCAGAATTCGGAGTTGAGTTCTCAACTTAACTTCTTCATTTCTCAACAAATTAGCGGCTAGGAACTTTTTTAGCATTTTTTCTTTACTTCAATTATTATCCTCTACAACGTACTACTGGAGAGCTTATCCGCCATTTTAGACTCACCCTGTATAGTTTTTCAGGAATAACTTACAAATACTAGCTTCCAACTGTTGTTTAGCCAACACTCATATCCATTAAAAAGACATAGCTTCGAGCGAGACTCTTTAAAATAAACAAACGTCTACTTGAAATTTTAAAATGTCACTATCTCAAAAAAGCCCAGCTTAACAGTTGAAACGTCATCGTCACCTAATTGAAGCAAGCGGTCGAGCAATCTCGTCAATTTTGGATCACATTAAACATTAAATTGCTGGACGGATGTAAATCCGATTTTAATCACCGGTGATGGTCTCAAACAAATTGGGCATTGATCGCTCAACATTGCACGGCGAAAGCTTGCGAAAGGGTGCTTTCCACCGGATTCCTGGACCTAGTAAATGGGCTACATATGGAACGAGTTAGTTGATGATCTAGCTTCAAGAGATAGAAACAAAATGAAAGAAAAATTGGTTGGCCTTATAGTCCGTTTTCAAGTGTACAAAAACAGGTTCCCGTGGGATCCTTGATGAAGCAAGTGTGGCACTAGTCTCAATCTCTTTGTTTGACCTTGGAGAAACATAATTTCGATGTTGGCACTCTTGAAAATTATGCGTTCGAGTGCTATGCGCGAAAGAAAATGGCCAACATCGCAACACTTTTCTAGTTATCTATTGGGATTACAAAAAAAAAGTTCTATACAAAAACTATTGATACATCAATTCTACATAAAGAAGGTTACTATAAATTTTTATGTAGGATTAACCGTTTCCTCAAAAAGAGAACTGTTCTTTTGCAATTGTGCAAAAACAGGCACTCGTGGGCTATTGATGAAGCAAGTGTGACACTAGTCTCAATATCTTTGTGTGACTTTGGAGAAACATTATTTCGATATTGGCACTCTCGAAAGTGATGCGTTTGAGTGGTGCACGCGAGAAACAAAATGGCTAAGACCTCAAATACTTTCCAATTTATCTTAGCAGTTCCAATTTTTGGTATCTTGTCTATTACGGAGGCCTAATGATAAATCCAAGTTTTCCACCTCGACAGATCTCCGGATCTTTGTCAAAAATCCAAGAAACTGCTAAATTTTACACCTATTTTCAGTGGCTGTCAATTTTGACCGCGAAAGATTAATTTGGTGGCAAAGATAGTTGAATACTTTTTTAAATAGACAAAATTTTCTACCATTTGAGATTAGAATGGTCTCTGCAAACCTAATAGTATCTCAGATACAAGTGTACAAAAGTTTGCAATTTTGTCACATTTTTGCGATACAGCTTTTGACAAAGATCCGGATTATGTACGTTGTATCAAATAGGGTAGTTAAGATTTTCTGGTATGTTGTACATGATGAAGGTCTAATGACCAATCTAAGTTTTTGACCACGATGGACCTCCGGATCTTTGTTCAGCTTCAAAAACATATACGATTTAGATCTGCTGTTGTTTTGAATTTTTGAGAAAATCCGGAGTTCCATCGAGAACAAAAACTTGAATTTATCATTAGACCTTCATCATGTACAACATACCAAAAAATCATAACTACCCCATTTAATGTACGGTAAATAATCCGGATCTAGATATATACGTTTTAGTTTTAGATTTTCGAGACGGGTTCGTATTATTTACCTATCAGCAAATGGAGTAGTTATAACTTTTTTGGTATGTTCTATGTGACGGAGGCCTAACGATAAATTCAAGTTTTGGTCTTTGGCGGATCTCCGGATCTTTGTCAAATATCCAAAATTAAAGCAAAACTAAATCGTATATATTTTTGAATATTTGACCAAGATCCGGAGATCCACCGATGACCAAAACGTGGATTTATCGTTACATCTTCATCATATAAGACAGATCAAAAAATCATAACTGCTGCATTTTGTGCAAGGTAAATAATACGAATCGCTGTATCGCTAAAAATAACAAAATAGAAAAAATTTGTCAACTTTTGTGCACTTGTATCTCGGACACCACTAGGTTTATAGAGACGAATCTAGTCTCAAATTGTAAAAAATTTAGTCTACTTTTAAAAAGTATTAAACTATCTTTGTCGAAAAATTAATCCTTCGGGGTCAAAATTGACAGAAACTAAAAAAGTTTTTAAAATTTTGCGGTTTCTTGGATTTTTGACAAAGATCCGGAGGTCTGCCGAGGTCAATATATCATTAGACCTACGTAATAGACAAGGTACCAAAAAATCAGAACTATTTAGATAGATTAAATAGTGTTTGCGATATCGGTCATTTTTTTCTCGAGTGCTGCCCTCAAACGCATCATTTTCGAGAGAGCCAACATCAAAATTATGTTTCTCCGACGTCAAACAAAGAAATTGAGATCAATAACATACTTGCTTCATCAAGGTTCCGACGGGAGCCAGGTTTTGTACAATTACAAGAGAGCTGTAAGCTTTCTGAGAAAACAGTTAGTCCTACATAAAAATTGGTAATAAGCTTTTTTGTGTATAATTGTTGTAGCAATATTTTGTATATTAAACTTTGTTCGTAACACCAATGGTTACTCAGATAAATTGGAAAAAGTGTTTGCTATGTTAGCCATTTTGTTCTTCACGCAGAGCAGTCAAACGCATAATTTTCGAGAGTGCCAACATCGAAATTATGTTTCTCTAAGTTCAAATAAAGAGATTGAGATCAATGCCACATTTGCTTCTTCTAGGATCCCACGGATTTACATTTGAGAGCGGACTATTATAGGTATGTGGGGAATAATTTAATTTGAATTAAAGGCCGACAAGTTTCGATTCTTCACTCAATCATCTAACATCTAACGGCTAGCGTAATAGTGGCTTTTATATATTGCTGGGAAATAAATAAAAATTTATTTCCAACGTACACGGATTATTTAGACAAATCACATCGTATAAAGTGCAGCATTTTCCTCCAGTTTTAAGATTTGTATAGAAAAATGACAAGAGAAATGTTAGCGACTTTTAAAACTGAATCTTTCGTAGTATAAAATGTCAAACGCAATATCATTGTTATAGGAAAAATAATGGTCTTCATATTTTTTAAACTTTTTAACCACAGCAAATGAATTCCAAGCCTAAACAATAACTAAAATAAACATATAATTGATTCTTCCTTCTCCCCCGCTCACCCATCCACTTCAGGTGGTCTTGCTGACCGAGGCAAAGCTTCGGTCAAAAAAGTGAACTTACGTAACTTGCTATGCAAATAACTATTTATGTCTGGAAATTAATTACCAGTATTTTAAGATAATAGTATTATTAATAATAAAGTTTGTTCAGCTACTCAATTAGCGTTAATTAAAAGTTTTTTTTCTCCCTTTGAATGCTATTGGTAATGTTAGGTAGTATACCCAACAGTAGATACAGCTAAAGTTTTCTTCAAAGCAATTCTTAACGCCAAATATTCAACGTGTAATTTCGCTCTTTTACTAAATTAAATTAATTTACTTCAATTTAACTTTAAACTCATAACAAACTTCAACCCTCTGAAAAAACTTGGTTGAAAAAAAATCGTCTTTTTCATAAAAGACGACACGATAAGACTCAACTGGAATATAAAAATTTTAGATGTAATCGTAAAAATTTTTTCTTGAATCGTCGCATTTGTGCGAAATAATAATTAAGTTGGCATTAAAATTGTGTTGGTTGAACGTTTAAAGAATTTCAATTTATATTAAAGCTTTCGTTGGATGTTAAAATTAAAGCCGGGCTAAAACTCGTTATTATGTTTACCTAAACTGCAACATTCGCATTTATTTGACTAAACACACCCCACAAACGTATATTTGCATGTAAAACAAAATCGTAATAGAAAATGATGTTTTTTACTTCAATTTGGTAGAATTTTCTTCATCACGAACTATGATTAAATTCACAATTTGCACAGGCGTTTAAAAAAAGTTTAAAGTTCGAGTTTTAGAGAGCCACGATGTTTATAAGAGGAAACTTTCGGAAAATCGCCCCGGAAGGTTATTAAAAAAAATTAATCTTTCTCCTAAAATCTTAATAGCTCAGTTAATTGCCTAGAAATAATGAAAATATTTTTTAAGGATAGTGAGTAGGGACACAGTTTAGTATGAATCACTTGGAGTGATAGTGTTTCCGAGTTTCTCAAGACGATCATTTCTATAAACAAATCCGAAATCCAAATTTATACTTGTATTTCTAATCTCAAGAAAAAATATTTCTTATGGCCCCCGCCCCCATACCATGCCTTGGTTATTTGACAAAATTATAGAAAATTTAATTTACCGAAAATAGTGAGGATTGTTACTGCACTATCTGACCGCATTTCACAAAGTGTCTAGACTTTTCCTGAAATGGTGTTCTTCGCTATGCGACTAGGTACAACATAATATAATATTACCAGATTTCAAAGTTATTTGTTCTTTAAAACTTTCTCGGGAAATTAATTACTTTAATTAATAACTTTTTAATTAAAAAAATAGCTTACGCCGTGCTTACGCCCTAGACAAATAAACGTAGACTACTCGAGTTGAAACTTTAGAAACTTTTCAAAAAATCTTGATACGAAATTTCAATTTAATTACTCAATTTTCACAACAAAAATTTTCATCTAAACCTTTAATTTTTTTATGCACTACCTAATTATACAGTTGACATTAAAGAGAGTACGCCCACACCCTTACACTCGCGTCTTACGACTATTAGCCGAGAGAGAAGCCGAATAAATTTAAATGTATCTCTTACAACTTTACCTAACTCGAAATAAAGTAAGTTTCTTCAAATAAAAAGCATCGGTGGCCAACAAACAAAGACAAAAGTAAAGAAAAGTTTGAACAACAAAGAACACCCAACACTTTTATATATTATCAATTGTTTTAGCACCCTTTTAATCGAACCGGACAAGCTTTTTTTGTCCACAATACAAGATTTTAGGAACATTATCACTTTTATTCGAACGAAACTTCTATAGAATTTATCATTTTCTATTCGCCAAGAAAATGTATTTTTTGTGCCCCCATACATTCTTGTCACATACTTTTTATGTGTGAGTGGCGAGACCGCCCAATTTTTACAAATAAAATTACTGCAATAATTCAAACTTTGTTTCTACCACAAAAAACAACAGATCCGGCTTTTAATTAATTTCAACTTTCGCCAAAGAGACGGAATTGCTCGTTACGTGTAAATCTACCGCGAAACAAGGTGGTTTTAGACTTCGGTATCAATCAGGATAACAAGCAGGTTTTGTTAGAGTTATAAGCTCTAGGAAAGTACTCTAATCCTTTAGGTACATTCTCGTGGTTTTCCCATGGCCCAACTTATTAAGCTATACGAAGCGCCGTTCGTTCTTTTACTATTAATTTACAAACAAAACTAATTAACTAACTCAAATTATTATAACCAGCCATCAAAATTATAACGCAAGGCAAATGCAATGGAATTGCTTTTCTTATTATAGTCATTAATTTACACGGAGCCATCGTGATTTGATTTATATGTATTATAATGATCATAAATGACGATCACCAAGAACATTATAAAAGTTCGTAAAGTTTGTAGATACAATCTATTTTCGTCGCTTGTATATTTATGTCAATTTCTTCATTCTTAGGTAGTGGAAACAGTGCCAGAACATTTAATTTTCAATAAAAATCCAAAGCCATACTTATTGGAATTTTGGTAAGTTTTTCTGTCCACCCAGAGGATTGGGCACATCGCACAGACCTCCAAAACGCACATTTCTCTTTAAAAGCGTCCGAATTTTCAAAAGCTATCGACCACGTGACCACAATGCCTAGAGGTTTGATTTAAGCCAAAAATATCTATAAAACTCTTTCAAAACGCATTAAAATTGAGTTCTTAAAGAACAAAAATTTCGTGTAAATTAAATCCACACTTGGTGAAATGTTCATCACCTGAGTAGGTATATAAAGTTGGAAATTAAACGTTGAATGATGGCTCCTAAAGTTTGTATTTTAACAAGAAAGTAACTTTATTAATAAATTTTGACAAATAATGGAGTCGTTTCGAAATAAATTCAAAGAGGCAGAAACGTGACGACTTTGATAATAAAACGAAGACGACGACCGAGCTATTACGGTAAAATTCAAAATTAACTAACTAATCGTTAATAAATGTAATTTTCTATTGTTTTAAACAAAATTTTATTTATTTGAACAATTTGAAGTGTTTTATAAAAGAAAAGTTCTCAAAACAATCGTTAAACTTGGATATTTACACAATATGCTGCTGTTCTTCAATGTTTCTGGCGTTTCCTTGTAAAGCAATTTGAATAAATTATATTTCTTAAGTTTAAAAAAAACAACCTACGTTTACTAAAAGCTCAGTCTTCTTCTAATACAATAATTAAACTTTAAAATGTTCGAAATTAAATTTGAGTAATAAGCATCGATTTTCTTTTAATAAAAGTAAATAACCTTATCACATCCAATAATTGCAAAATAACTTTGTCTTTTATTGTGAGAGCATGGCGAGGTGCAATCCAGGATTAAGGAAAGAGCAGAGAGTATACAGCCCAGGGCCTCGAGAAAATGGGGGTTAAATTAAGCTGGAGAATCACTGTGCTTCTACGTAAACTTCTAATGCGTTTCGGTGTTACATATTTATCAATAAATATAGTCCAGTCAAAATAGACATTCAACTTCGGAAAAACTCGCATAGAGCTGAAAATTGGTACAGACCTTAAAGACCTCATCATAAGTCTTTCGACCTTTGTCTTTGAATAAAATTATAAGCAGAAGTGGGATCGATGGGGACTTTTGACATTTCATTGGTAATAGTGTATTTAAGGTCTACACCAATTTTCAGCTCTATGCAAATTTTTCCGAACTTTCCACAATTTTTTGTCGAATTTGACTGGACCAATACCAATTCTACCCTATTACTGCAAATAAATAAAAAATTGTTGGGAAAAACTGAAGAGAGGCTCATGTAGAGTTTCTAATTAGAGCCCAGACCTTAACCCGGTTCTGGAACACGCGTATTAAAAATCGATGCCAATTTGCAATATTTTAAACTCGATATAATTTCTAATCCAATATCATTTCCTTTAATTAAAATTTGTTGAACACTGAGGAGAGGTAAATGAAAATCGTTTGTATCAATTGAAAAAGAATCAAATTATATAACGTCGAACATTTTCCTAATCAAAAGATTAAATTCGCAGTCAATTGCGTTAGTTAAATTAATATTCCTGCGAAGCGGTTTCATATGCCCAAATCGTTATTGTTACTGTGTAGAACAGGCTTTAACGTAAGCAATAATGCTAAAAGTTTATTAATTTGCAAATAAATAATTTAAAAGGGTTGAAAAAAATTCACATGCGTATTATTCATTCTCACATCACGCACGTTTTTATTTCTCGCTCTCAATCAATAAATATTTGTTCATTTTTTTTTTACTTTTACCCAATTCTACGGGGGATTCTCTCGTAGCTCACAACGGCGTACACTTCATTTGTTTCGGATTTTCTCAATTCTGATGTTATGTAAATCTTTTGATTAGCTCGTTCAAAGGATTGGCCTTGCTTACTACCTGAACCAGCAAACAGATCTACGAGCAGAATAAAAATCAAAATCTAATTAGTAGCAATTAGGGGGTTAGTCTGCAACTACAAATATGCCCATTGGCTGATCAAATGAAAAATAATACACAATAAGAGTCTAGATAAATTAGGTACGACGTGTCTTCTTTGTTTTTTTAAATTCTATTCCGTGCCCCAGAAATAGCCCAAATACAAAGTCTGCAGGACAATCTGAGGATGACTATGCGCCTACTATTATAACGGGTCACTGACGCACTGACGTCTCTTCAATAAAATTCATTTTTTCCAACCCATTTTATCCATAATGCCAGCATTTGAAGCGAAACACCGAGATAGTCTTCCTGAATTGCTGAGTGCAAAATCATCCCTTTTGAAGCTCTCGTAGTAGTTATATGGTAGCCAGTAATTCAAGAAACAAGAATTAGACAAGAGTCCGACCGCCTGAAACCTCTTTTTCTGAAAACAAACGGACCACCTAGCAGAAGAAGAATCACAATAGCTTCCCCCCTCAAGTAATTTATTTGATACAAAATTTGCGTTTCATTTATAAAATTTGAAGCCCCTCGAGCGTCACCAGTAGAAATGGAAAAAAACTTTCCATTATTCCCGGAGTAATGCAAATTTTTTTCCCTTCGAATTACAATTGGGGGTGAGTACCTACTATAGGAAATTAATGGGATTTTGTGCGAGTACTAAAATCCTTAATTCAAATCGAAACTTGGTGAATTAATTCAATTGTCTTGTCTAAATTATAGAATAGCGCCACAGGTGGCGCTAATTGAATCATCCTATAATATAGTGACCATAGATAATTTACAACGAGGACCGAATGGTAGGTGGTAGGTACTAAATTAATAAACGAAAGAATAAGAATTCAATACGATAAAAAAATTTGAATATAAATATAAAAAAAGTTAGGTCGACAGCGAGTGAGTTTTGACAAACCAAAATTAGATTACAGCAGAGAGAGGAGAAGATGCATATGCGGTATTAGAATATGAACGTCAGTGGAATTCTCTAGGGCGAGAAACGGAATACACGCCACGGTACACATCCTGTTTGATATTCTATTTCTATATATTCAATATCGTTTCGACTTCGATAGACAATTGCCGTAACGAATTTCGCAAGGTTTGTTACACACCGAGATAGTTTGCGTTTTCCATCCAATCACAAATGCAACTCTTAAACATATTAGAAGATATAATACACGTAGAAGAAGAGATTCGTTATTTTGTTAAATAATCCCGGAATTTGCATTTTTTGCGAGTTGGTTTGTAATTTTTGCGACTTTAACCCGAAAAGACAACCAACAAGAACGAAGCCAATTACAGCGCCCTTAAGGGTTGTTAGGCTTGGAAGTGAAAAAATGACTTGGATAAAATTACTCAACCGAAATATATCAAAATCAAATTAATTCCGCCCCAATAATTTTTAGTAAAAACCGCCAAAATCGGCCTTTAGATTAAGTAGCTAACAAAATAATTACATTTAAAAACACCACGGCATCCCTTTCATGTGTAGACCAATTAATCGACAAAAAATAGTGGTAAAAGAGAGAATGTGTGGTTAGTTCTCGATTTGATTAGTTTTGAAACTTGAGTAGTTTTCCTCGGGTGTCCTACAGCATCGAAGTAATTACATTTATAGTATTAAGTTTTTTAGTCTCGACTCAGTGGTCGGAAAATTAAAAAAATAACGTACAAAAAATACCCCTAGAATTTTTCAAATAAATTCTATAATTAATACAATTAATGCCAACAAGAGAGCCGTAACTAAAGCCATAACTCTAGGTGTCCAAACGTGTCTAAAGTTTTCCAACAAATAAGTGAGGAATCGATCAGAAATATTCCTTAAGTGTTTCCACACGCGTATCGTCTCTTATGAACCTTCTCAAATGCATTATCTCATCCTTCCAAATCGGTGCTAATAACATATGTTGTGGACTTCGACTTTATACTTGACCATGACCACCTCTGACTTTACGTCTTCGTCCACTGGTGGAATCGAGGCGCGGAGAGCCGAGATGTTCTCGCAGGACCAAATCCACAGGAATAATCTAATATAACGAAAATTCGCCTAAATAACTTCCCTCCGTTCCTTTGGAACGGATTAAATTAAATAAATAATTGATCGCATTTCTTATTTAATTATCACAAAAGATTAGTTAAGAATACTAAGCAAATTAATTTTAATTTTCCCGACGACGCACGATAAATTTTAATGAAAACATTTATTAAGTACGTAATTTCGACAAACTACCATCCACTCCCTATTTTTCTGTAAATTATCGCATATAAGTCGATTTAATACTCCAATTATAAATTAGCACGTGATTTTAAACCTTAATTGGAAATAACTTAAAATGGACACCAAAATCTAATTTGTATAAAACAGCACCATTGATTTAAAAAGGATTAAAGAAAATCAATACTGCCGTTTGATTAACCGGCCAATTCAAATAAAAACACTTTTTAAACGACCCTAAAAATTCATTGCATTTTTCAAAACAATGGGCGGCGCATTCAGGGAACTGTAGCGCTACAGCGCTTTGGGTCCATTGGTTGTTATATAGAGCGCTGCGACCGCAGCGCCACAGTTTCCTGAGAGCGCTTAATGCTAGAGTGGCAGGTATATTTTCGTAAACTTCGCGCCCTTATAAGGTCAATTTAGCATTTGCTAATAGGTACTACTAGTATCACTGAAAATTGCCCGCACACTAATTTTCACCTAATTAGCCCCCAGTAACAAAACAACAGCTCCCTCACTGGTTACCGAAAGAACTTATCTCACTTATTACGTCAGTGCCACCCTCGCCATTTTATCGCGTTTTAATCATTCAATACGGCGTTTACTTAATTTCACCGTTAAATATAGAACACTTTCACCCTAACAGCCAAAATATTATTTCCACACTATATACAACGTTTCCCCAAGCCTTTAATCCTCTTCAACGATTTCCTTCTGTCATTGTGCGTTTCGCCAATTCATTGTTCGTGGACAGTCACAACTTGATTAAAATTTCCATTTAGTTTTTGTTTACGACAAGCAAAGTAGGTGGAATGAACCTCTTATTATTTGAGAATAATGGGAAATTGTTCCACAGTACTTTCGGCTTAACTTTATTTTATTTTCTAATTGTTTTAATGAGTTTCAAAATCATCACTCTTTTATTTCTCAGCTGAAAAGATTTTATGAATAAGAAACAAAACTTTTTCAATGGGCACTTACAAACTTCGCGCCTTCGTAACAATTAATAGAAAATTTTTTTTCGCGTAACCATTTCTCAAACGTCAGAAGAGAGATATACAGGGCGATTATCAAAGAACTGACGTAAGAGAACGGATATGTAGGAAATGTAGGTAGTACATAGAGAGGGGGTGGCTTAGTAGACGAGCAACATATTATATCATATTTTGCTACGAGCTACGAATATTTTCTAAAAAAGGAAACGGCAACCCATTCACATCGCAGATGAGAGAAGTAAAAATTCGTCAATCAAATTCGTAAAACTAAAATTAATTAAAAGTACATTATTTCTAACAATAATTGAATTTCGAATAATTAAAATTGGAAAGAAAGCGTGGGGCTCGTGATCATGGCGAATAACGCTCTTAATGCGAAGGTTCATTACACAAATTAATTTCGAGTCACATTCTTCTCCATTATTGTATTCCAACGTTGCTTCAGATAAAAAAAAATTAAATCAAAACAATGAACTACAACACTAACAATGCGAAAATATCTGAATGTAACTGCAGCAGTACATGTCAAACTCAATCTTTGATACGGAATTGCAATTGCTTTCAGTAGTTGAAATACATGAACGAGAGAGAAAGACACATTTTATTTTATTTTCTCTCGTGCATTATTATATAAATACGAGCGCAGTTTGGTAAAGTTCATCAGCGTCGATATACACACAAAATGAGGTAGACATACATCAATAATCGATATCGATCAGTAATATCCTTTTACATACACATACCAATTATTTGCGCAGATATAGTCCTCATATGCCTCTATTCATTAGAAATATAAATTCGAAGCACATACCCCAAAAAGTAAATAACTAAATTTTTGATAAATTGCAAAACAAATATTAATTTGTGCGTATCGACGAAAAATTAATTACAGATATTCGACCTTTTGTTAAAAAGGAAGAAAAAAAACACAAACGTAATAAAAGACAAAAGGTAATACGTTTTATACGAATTTGTTGACTAAAATTCCTCTCCAGTCTCAAATTTAATCTAAATCTAATCTTAATGTTGTTGAACATCGCTTGACCAATTTTCAGTGTATGAAACTTAGTCCATTGTGGTAATTATATGTCCTGAACGGATGGTAATCTCCTTCCATGTAGTTTCCTTTAATTTTCCTTTAGTCCATAACTGAATAATTTGACGCTTATGGGTCTTATACATTCTCCGGTTTATTGAAAGACATTTACCAAAGTAATTTCAACTCTCTATTTACATAATTATATCCCCTTCATTGTTTCAATTTTTCAAACAGCTTTATTATATTCTCTCTCAAAATATTAAATCGAAATTTGCTTTTAATTATTATAAAAGTTCATTAAAAGCGTTATAGCTTATGCCCTACAGAATTATTCTCGGAATTTAAATTTTAGAAGATTTTGAATGGCATACAACATCAATCTTGAACTCTCTCTCAACGCTGTTTACAACAACAACTGATCTTAATTCATTTAATAAGTATGCAACCATCCGCACTTCATCAGATTTTATAATGAGACTCGATTTTGACTGGTGGCACTACAAAGAGCAATTGTTTCGTGTAATACGAAATAATTCGAAACTTGCAGTGTCGAACCCATAACCTCGCGTACATCAACCACCCGCTACGCGGCCTCACAACTTTGCAATAAATCGTTACAACAAAAAATAAAATAAGAATTTCCAATTAGTTTTTTTGAAAGCTTATTTTTAAGCTCGTAAAGACTGTAAAGAGTAAAGTACATCAAACTTTTGATTTTATTATTTTTAAGCATGACAAGAGTATTAAATTTAATTTCATGCCGGCAACAAGAAAAAACTTTGATCTTTCTTTTTTGTAATTAGTAATAATTCTTAAAGAGGTTCTCATTTTCACTTCATTACAGAAAAAAATTTTAATTTCTTACTGCGGCGTGGATTTGGGAAACAATTTTTATTTCGTTCGAAATTCGAAACGTTTTAATAAGTAATTTCGTCTCGATTTCTTTAATGCTCGATATTGCGACCTTTGCCGACAAAACAATTTAAGGATAATAGGCCAGAACTGACCCTAGGTACTAAAGTAGCATTTATTAATTTACCCCAAACTGTCCCGAACGTGTAAGTTGTGGCCGCCTTTGGGCCAACTCACGAAATCACGATGCATCGAGAGTGGCGATATAATTTCATTAGAGTCAACTCGGGAGAAAGGAGCTGTCAAATGAAAGAAACGCATAAAAAATGCAATGAACGAAAGAGGATTAAAGACAATTGAATTGAACGACAGATATACTCAATCTCGACAAGAAGAACCTTCAACAAGCAAAATAGAGAGAGAGACGACGCGAGTGTAGATATGCACTAATAAGCGTTTTTTATTTAAACACCTCATCGGTTCTCGAATTTTTTTGTGGAAGGAATACTCTCCAATAAAATTGCTAACGCTCCACTAAATTTTCGTCTATTTGTTTTTATTTTTAAACAAATTTTTGCTCGTATCTAAACGACGACAAAAAGACGAGGAGAATAAAACTCCTTAGGTAAATCGGTTTCATGTTAAATCGATTTACAACTATCTAAGTGTATGCCATTCAACAGATACGATATTGAAAACGGAAGAACAAGTATGTCCTTTAGTCGGATTCTCAAAAACAAATAAAAAGACCGTAATGTTCGATATAAAAACGATTGCGAAAAACTTTTGCGCCCCAAAAAAATAAAAAATTATAGACACTTTACAAATAAATGTAGTGTCAAGTTTTGGAATGGAAAATAATTATTTTAACGCTTTTCAGAAGTGTAAACACTTACGGACCAAAACACAAATGGCTTTTATTCGTCTTGCGGAAGAATTTTTATTTTTGAGTGCTTTTAGAAAAACACCAACGGTCCCTCGTAACTCATCAAGTATCACAACTTTCGAAATAATACTCGGAGAAAAAAACATTAAAAGGAAAAAGAAGGTAACGACGAAATTACGAATCTCGCCGTAATTATTAGTTAAATCGAAATATAAATAATAAAATCTAGCCATTTAAATAAAGTGAGATAAATGTAATATAGGTAACGATAAATGGGCATCGAGGGACGCATCGTCGCCTAAAAAACTGTGAAAATACATTTTTATTTATTTAAAATAGCGAGAACGTTTTTATCACGGGACCTATATGTCATTTTAATACTTCAAAGCAAAAAAGAGAGCGGTAACGACGTACGATATGAAAAAGTAAGAAAATCGAATTACACAACAAAAATATTTCCTTTTGGATGTGCTTCATAGGGAAAAATCAAGTTAGAGGAGAAGATCATAAAGCCTAATTTCGACAAAGGAAAAAAAACAATTTTGAAACTTGATAAAGCAACACGTAAACAAAACTAAATTTGTAGTTTCAGTTTTCTTATACACAAACACACGAGGGCGCGTTAAATTATTTTATGTTTAACTAGGAGCTTTCCACTTTATTACGTGGGTTTCGGTGTCGTTTTAAGGCAGTGTTTCATATAACGCGTGACGATCCTGTCAGCTATATTTTACTTTACGGTTTGTAAATGTTGCGAAAAGTTTGCATATTGTGTCGTAAAGATACACTTTAGTGACGTACGAGGCATTCGCAAAAAAATCAAAACAAAAATCGAAGGTAAGGCGTGCAAGAGTCGCCTCATTGCGTAAAGGGCTCGAAGAGCCCGCGTAAGTTTGCAACTTTCAATAAAACATTTGAAATAACGAGCCCCAAACTTTAAAGTAAAGTTCCGAAAGAAGCTAATTCGGACAAATTTTATGTATAAATTGAAATGGAAAAGTTCCCTTCTCCATGGCGACTTTAAATAGCTTACACAATCACAAGGATGTTACTTCAATAAGTCTCGCAACTAAAAAGATTGTAATGGAAGTATAAGGAGTGGAAGTTAAAAATTTAAAAGAAGTCGTGAATTCAACTTCTAGTTTTAAATAAAAATTGAAATTCTTCGGTTAACACAAGTTGACAAGAAATCGAAATTTAAATCGTTTGACGTCACTGAAAATAAATTAATTAAAAAACTTGACATTTCTAAATTATTATAAAGAAAGTTCATCTTTTTTTTTTTAGAAAATTAATTTTGCCTCACAATTCTTCTATCTATACGTACAATCACTTCCTCGTAAATTGATAACTCGAACGCTTGATGTGCGTCTTTTTATTGCTCGAGAGATAAAAATCGGCAAGATTATCTTTAAAAAAAAAGAGAGGGCTCTAAAAATAAAAGAAAATTAATTTTTATTTAATAAAATCCTTTGACGTTATTAAAACACTTGTTCCCTCATACTTTTATAAACTTTTTATAAAGAATTACATTTTGTCTAAAAATGAAAAATAAATAAGTATAGTTAGGTCCATCCGCGGACACACTGTATAACGAAATACAGTGTGTGGCATGAAATGGTACAAGAAAGAAAAACGTTACTTAAGTGATGATAACACTCTTGCTTACAATAAAACGGGACCTGCAGACATCTTCTTCACAAA